>CM070719.1:58350946-59635150 GCA_036346275.1 Otatea glauca
CTAGGGGTCGCGCTCCACTCCTCGAATGGTTAGACTCGTGAGTCCAAGATGTATACCGTTCGGCCAAGGTCCTTACCCATTCGTGTGTGGTGGTGTTGTATTACTCTTGGTACGTATGATCGCACAAAGTTTTACAAGCGAGAATGCCAATGGCTTAGCGAGAGGAGTTTGATAGCGCCTTCTTTTTGTTCTTGCTCGCTGCCCTCGATCGCTTAGCCCCGCCTCCTTTTATACGTAAGGAAGGCGGGTTACATCGAGAGTCGAGGAAGCGAGGTGACCTACGCTAGAGCTCCGGTCCTTCGTCCCGTGGACCGGTCGCCACACGCCTTGCCCATGCCGGGTTGGTAGCCTTGGTGGTCGGAGGTTAGGTATTTTCCGAAGTAGCGTGACGGTTCTCCGTGATCCTTGCGACGCCGACGCCGAGGTGCGTGACGCCGCGTCGCCGGAGGGAGAAGCGGCGCTGCGGCTTTGACGTGACCGGCTGATGGGCCGGAAGCTTTGTCTTCTACGCCACCGATCTTCTTGGGAAGGAGCCACCGCTCGTGATAGTCGCCTCGATTGACCTTATCCGAGGGTACATGGCGGTAGGCGGTGAGGACTCGACACGCGCACTCGGCGCTCACCACCTTGGTTTGGTTGAGTCGGAGATCCCGCCCGCCAAGAGGGGTCGGGATCCGTCTGGTCGGATTCGCTTCTCGGCCGGCCGGAAGCGGATGCCTTCGCGGTCTCGCAGTGATTCGGTCGGCGGCGGCGGGCGCGCGCTGTTAATGGAGATATGCTTGAGGTCACGCCTGCTGTTGCTTGGTCGTTGGGGTATCCTTTTTATTAGTATTCGTCACCAACGAAGAAGATTTGTGGAAGATAACATGTTATCTTCTAAAAATAAGGGGCATATGTTTGCACTAAAATTTGGTAAGACATAACCAATTTGTCAGGCTAAGGATAAAATTGGATATATCTAGTCGATATCGGTAAAAAAGGGAAAAGTTAAGTTGAAGATAGAATTGTGACTGATATTGATTCAAAGATGGAATTTTAGCCGATACGGATCATGGTTGGCAACACATCGGAGAAGGATATGATCGGCCTATGCACTATAAAAAAGGATCAAGGACGAGCAAAATACAACAACAATCAATCAAACAACTCGCATCTACTTTTATCTACTTTTTTCTGTCAACTAGGAGTAGTCTTGTAATTTAAATCTCTTGTAATTCGTCGTTGATCAATAAAGTTGTGCATCACCGATTGTTGATCTTCTCCAATTACACTAAGTTTGGTTTTCTCCGATCTTATTGCGCATCGTCTTTTTTGAAAAAAAATCTAACTTTATCAACCATCTAATCAGCTCTAACAAACTGTTTAGGCTTATCGTTAATTTTGATTTAATCGGCTTTGAATAGCTGTTTAGGTTCTTACTGATTATCATATTAGATCGGCTTTGAGCGTATTTTACATCTATCTTGCCGATTGCATGATCAAATCGGTTAGCACATCTTAAACTAGAATTGAATCTAGTGTTCGTGTATGTTTAAGTCGATCAATCATTCGTCGTATATTTGGACGCCAACAGATAGCTTCCAACACCAATTCACGTGCCAATTATTCCACTTGCTATTGGCTTTGTTTCAAGGTTCCACCTGTCAAACTTAATTGCCAAATTTGGATGGCAACAAGGAGTTACTCCTGTACACTTCGCTGCGGTCTGGTAGCGGCCATGCTCATCACATGCCAGCTCCGATATATCCATCTAATTTTCTCTTCCAATTCCTCACTGTGCTGACCTCAATTAAATTCTGAAATTCCGACGATGTTTCGCTGCCCCATCCCCAATCCCCACGATCTTTCTCGGAATTTTGTGTCACAGGTTTGATCCGTGTAAAGTGTGAGATAACGCGAGACGACCCTGCGGACGGTATCACGACGAACGTCCGGACTCCGGAGCACTCCGCGAAGCGCGGGCCGAACATGGGCCAAATCAGACGTACGGAGGTCTACGCATTGTGTGTGCCGCACATGGGCCGAATCAACGCGAGAACCCTCCCGACGGGCTTACGACGAACGTCCGGAACAGTCCGCCTGACGTCGGCTGCAAATGATCAGCCGGATCAACACGACGCCCGTCCGGACGGGATCACTACGAGCGGCCGGACATCGGAGCGACAACCCTCCGAGCAAGATCACGACGAACAACCGGATCAGCACGAAAGAGAACTGAGATGGCTTCCGTATAGTAGGCTTTTGACCGAGTATATATTTAGGGCATGTCTGGGACTTTTAGTATAAATTAGAAGTCATATATAACTCGCAAAAGTTAAAAGCTGGGTTGAACTTATTTTTACAGTTTATTACTAAGGAAAATTAGATATTTGTCAAATGACCTCTTATAAAAAGCTACAGCTACTTTTTTTAACTCAAAAACTAAAAAACAACTTTTCAGAAAAGTTACAGCTCCTCCAAACCGGCCTTAGAACTCTTTTTTAAAAGTTGCATAAACGTTAAAGCATGAATTAGAGGTATATGATGATCATTTATCTTTTTATTTGCTTTGCGATTTATGTAACTTGTATTAGGAGGTAATGTGTAGAAACATTGCTAAAAAAAGAAAGACCTTATATTTTACATGGGCTTAGTCTAAAAGATATACCTGCGCTTAGGTCTTGTCCCATTAGACATTTGGGCTATCATGAGGACAAGCATCTCCATTGTTTTCTTTGCACAACAGCCGCCTTCTTCGTCTTCTTTTTTTCCATTCTTTTTCTTTTTTTTTCTTTTTTTTTGCAGTGAACATTAGTCCCGTTTTTCTTTACAAAACTGATCATGTGCTAATCTTTAATCTTTGTGAGGTTGCAGCAGTGCAATACACAGATCGAAACCCGAAAAGGGGGAAACAAGGAACAACACGAGAAGCATATCATATACGTAAACCAGGTAGCTCTGTAGCAATGCGAATTTTCGAACATCTTATCAGAAGAACATTTATAGGAGACAGTCGTTTCTGTACCTCTCTCCATTTGTCAAGTACCTTTCAGGCTGTTATGAGATCCTCTTTCTCCCTCCCAACTTCATACAAACATATTCGTCTTTTAGATTCTCTGTACTATGATTTAAGACGCAATTGCACAGATGTTGGACGTATGTGATGGCTTCCCTGGGCGCTGGGGATAGGTCAGCTGGACATGTTTTCTCGCCTCCTCCGTCCACCGTCTTCGAGGCCGATCCGCGGCCCGCCGTGGTCGCTGCCAGTACTAGCATACCGCCACTGCCTCTGTCGGCCATGATCGATCAATACGAGTTAGAGAACAAGGAATTAGAAAGACGAAAGCGGCAATGCTCATCACATGCTAGCTCCTATACATTCATCTAAATTTTCACCTTTAATTTCTCACTATGGTGATCTCAATTTAGTCTGAAATTTGGCAGGATGCTAGCTGCTCTATTCCGGCCACCATCTCCACGATCTTTATCAGATTTTCGCGCATATGCTTGATTCAGATGGGCCGGGCCTTTAACTATCAGGCATTTCGATCGTGTACGGAAGTATTAGCATCTCCGTTGTTTTACCTTGCACAGCCAGTCCCCTTCTTCCTTTCTCTTTCTTTTTTGCCGAGGACACTGGTTCTGACGTTCTGTATGCGGAGGTGCAGAGCGTGTAGGCGCTGGCGTCCTCGCTGGGCGCCATCCCGCCGGAGTTCGCGCGGTTCGAGCACGAGCAGCCCGCCAGCTGCGGCGCGCGCATGGCGGAGGCGGCTAGGGAGTGGGGCCTCTTACAGGTGGTGAACCACCGCGTGCCCGCCGAGGCCGTGGCGGAGCTGCAGCGCGTAGGGCGGGACTTCTTCGCTCTGCCGCAGGAGGAGAAGGAGCGCTACGCCATGGACCCAACCTCCGGCAGGATAGAGGGCTACGGTTCCAAGAACCTCGAGGGCAGGAAGACGTGGGCCGACTTCTTCTTCCACAACGTCGCGCCGCCGGCCATGGTCAACCACGACATCTGGCCCAAGAACCCCGTCGGCTACAGGGAGGCAAACGAGGAGTACTGCAGGAACATGCAGCGGCTGACGCGCGAGCATTTCGAGCACCTCTCCGTGGGGCTGGGCCTGGAGAAAGGCGCCACGAGGGAGGCGTTCGTAGGCGACGACCTGATGCTGCTGCAGAAGATCAACTTCTACCCGCCGTGCCCGAAGCCGGAGCTCACGCTGGGCGTGGCGCCAGCACACCGACATGAGCACGTTCACCATCCTCGTCCCCAACGAGGTGCATGGCCTGACTCCAGGCCAAGGATTCAAATTTCGTATATGATAAAATATCGCCTCAGACCGGAATGCAAAAGTTCGCCGAAATTTGGATATTTCAGACAAATCTCATTCAAAATTCAAAAATAAAAATTCAAATCCGGTTTGTTTTCTACCGAGAAAAATGAAATTTCACCGAAAAATCCCGAAATTTTAAGCGAAATACTCAAAATTTTGGCGTTTTTGCAACAGCAGAAAAATAGGTCAAACAATATCGAAAAATTTTGAAATTATTTTTTGGGAGTTATGACATATAGCTGATGTTTACATAAAAATTTCAGATAATTCTAAAGTTTGTGAAATTTTAAAAAATTCAAACATTGCTACTATCCTGATAAAACGCTGATCGGCAATTTTGAACCGAATGCAAAATAGTTCAAACCACGTTATAAACATTTGATTTTTTTTTTGCATGGTTATGATGTATCTGTAATACTCTCATAAAATTTTCAGATGATGATCAAACTGTATAAATTTGTAAAAAATCCAACAGTACTACTGCCCTGTTAAAAGGCTTACCGGCAAACTTGAACAAAATGAAAAATTATCTAAACCATGTTAAAAACTTTTGAAAACTTTTGTGGATGTTTCTGATGTAACATTAATGTCTCTTTAAAAAATTTAGATAATTATAATTCTCAAATAATGTTTAAAAATTCAGACAATGCTACGTCCTGATAAAAGCCTAATGATCAATACATAGATTTGCTTTAGCAATAAAACAAAGTTTAAATTTTTTGAAAATTTTACAAAAGGGTGATAAGGAAGTTCTTAATATCTCATAAAATTTGTGAATCATGATCACACTCCAGTGAATTTGTAAAATTCTTACAAAGCACAGTACCATTTATATTCTTTTCTTTTTTATTTTTGAAATATAATATAACAAACGAAGTTCAATGCTTACATAGATTTAATTGAACAAACAAACAAAGTTTAAATTTATTGAAAAATTTATATAATGGTACCGAGGCAATTATTAATCTCTCAAAAAAAATTAGATCGTAATGACACACAAGAAAATTTATAAAATTCTGACAATGTAACTGTCCCAATTATGTTTATTCTGTTTTTGATTTTTTAATAATAACAAATTATGTTAAATTATTTTTTAAATTTTTTATGTATTATCCTAAGCAACTTAAGATAGTACCATAAAAATTTCAGCTCATTATGAAGCTTGTACAATTTTATAAAAAATCTGGCAGTGTTTCTTCCAAAATTTTAAAATATCTCAAAAATTCGGTTTTTCAACAAATGTTCATAGGAGATGACTTTCCTAAGGGTTATTGAACCAAATCCGGCCTTAAAAGTTTCAAAACAGGCCAAAAAAATGAAATTTCGCCGAGGGAAAATGAAATATCGAGTTACTGTAGCAATTTCAAAAAAAATTTATCCGGCTAATAGTTTAGATTTCGAGGTGGTCCGAAATCGAAAATTTCGGAGAAATTCGGCGAGATTTGGAACCCTACTCCAGATCTTCAAGGACGGCCTTTGGTATAACGCCAAGTACATGCCCAATGCAGTCATCACCACATCGGTGACCAGATCCAGAATTCGAGCAATGGGAGGCAGAGGCAGATGTCATTGGGATCGTTGGGTTAATATAAAGTCATAATTTTAAGATGTAATTTATAATAAGATTTCCATATATTTATATAGTAAAAGAACTATATAGAATAAGTTAGAGGACGTCAGCGTCACTTGACTTCGGCCTACACACTATAGATCCGCTTCTGACGAGAGGTCGTGTTGCACCGAACGACGGTGAACAAGGAGAATAATGTGGATATTGTGACCCGTGTTCGTGGAGCCGCAGAGCGAACACATCATCGGGTCTCACCCGCAGCGTGTCGCCGACGAGAGCCTGGCCAAGTACAAGGACTGCAAGACAAGCTCCTGTAGTAATCGAGAAACATGGCAGATCTCGTTTGTTTTTATTTGGGGATAATTTATACTATACCACTTTACCACATGTCACTAAGATAACAAGTGGTATTTTTTGAAGTGCCAACGAATAGAGTGGTATAATATGAATTTTTTATTTTTATTTGATGTGTCCGTACTTCGTCTCGACTGTGATCTTGGCTCCGACTTGCTGTGATCAATGTAACAAGTTTGTGGCTCAAACGTATCGATTTACGCTTCAGCAGAGTTTCAGTTTAGCAGGATCTTATTGTGGAACAAGCAAATATCACATCCTCGATCCATATCCATTTGGGTTTGGATATCCATTGGACTTTGGTGTTCAGATATCGAGTCGGACGTGATCACGTGAACATTGTCTGTTTGAATTTGGATTGGATATAAATTGGATCAGTTTCATTTGGATATGGACTGAGTATCCATTATATTTTTTCTCCTGTAACTTACGTTTGAACTCGCGAATAGCCGCCCAACGTGCGGTAGTGTACAAAGAAATCATCAAATCTCTCGAATATTCTTATCCTTAAAGCGGGTGGGATTGACGAGAGCTTACCCATGCCACGTCACCCCCTCGTAAAAACGCCCTCTACAAAATTAGAAATTATGTTCAGGTTCTTTTGTCGGTTTTTTAATAAAATAGATCCGAAAAAAATAAAATTACATTCGGGTCCCTCCGGAGTTTGCGTTCAGGTCCTCATGCCGATTTTTAGCGGAATCGACCCGAGAAAAAACAAAATTACGTTTAGATCCTGAAAAACGTTTTTTTGCTGGATTGACCCGAAAAAACGAAATTACCTTTATATCCCTCCGCGGTTTTTTTCAAACAAGTCCCCGTGTTCGCCGACGGCTCATAGCAGTCCGTGGATTCGACGACGGAAAAAACGAAATTACATTTAGATCCTAAAAGATGTTTTTTTTGTTGTATTGACCCGAAAAATAAAATTACGTTTATATCCCTCCGCGTTTTTTTTCCAAAAAATCCGCGGATTCACCGATGGCTCATACATTTATGTTCTCAGACCCATTTTTTCAAAAAATAATCATCGAACCAAATTTCGCGTATCGTAACGTCGCGCAACTGAATTCAGCGTAGGGCGCGACCCTTTCTAGTATCTTTTACACGGGAAGGATTTGTAAGGCCCACTTGTCGGCTGCGATCGCGGCGCCACCGCCGGTGAGCGAATGCTGAGAAAGAGCTGTTCCACCACGGACAGTTGGTGGCCGTTGACCGTACAACGAACAACCGAGAGGGCCCCCCGTACACGAATCTCTAAGGAGCCCGCGAAACACCCTCCCCGAGCTCGAGCTGCTCGCTCTCTGCCACGTGGTCATCATACCTCATCCCCACGTCAGGAATCTCCGGTGGGCCTGGACATCCACGTGATGACGTGCCTCCGCGCTCCCATCGCTCTCCGATGTGGGTCCATGCTGTCATGGGACCATTTGTCATTATATGTGCCTACTTTAACATTCAGGCTCTTAATAAAACAATCTTTCTTTACCTTATTATCTTTATTTATTTCCTTATTCTAATTACTCCTAGTCAATTCCATTTAGTAATTTTTCAGAAGTACCAGCCGAATGAGGTGCATTGACCAATAAAAATAATAATGCTCCCGGTCTATTTTTTTTTATAAATATAAGATGGATTTCATGCTCCAATGCAAATTAGTTTGATGTTTTCTTTATATTCTAATAAATATTCAGTTTTAATTTATATTTTCTACATACATGTATTAAATGTAGTGCTTAGAGATAATAATTATTGATAATTTAGTTATTTTCGTTATCTCCTTGGTCTATATGTCAAAAGAAAATATGCTCTATAAACTTAGATGAAGGGAGTATTACTCAATATGTTAAGTTGTTGTTGGGCTTAGCTTACGCTATACTCTTGGCTCTGTTAGTGTCTCGTCGAGCTCCATCTCAATTCACACTTTGCATCTATTGTCAAGCTTGGCTTACACCATACCCTTAACTTTGTCACTGATATTTGCATTACACCTCCGTCGCACATCAAAAAGGGATGTAGGGAGGTTTTTAAGGATAAATATTACTTTTTTAGTAGTTAATTTGTTTGTTATAGAGTAATTATTTTATTTTTGTTTGAGATTTTGTAGAGGCGGATGAGGTGAAGATTGTGAAGGCGAAGAATACATCATTCACCGACACTAGGTTCTGAAATCCGTTTAGTAATTACTACATCATTATTCATTGAAAAGGATCTAGTGATAGAATCTTTACACACCTCTCAACAACCTTACTTTCCTCCCTTTTGAAGGATCGAAAAAGGCGACTAGAGGGGAGGTGAATAGGAGCCAAATAAAATTTTCGAATAAACTCACCCCCTAGATTTCAGACCACCAAAAGACCAGAAAGAAAGAACTGAACCATCGATCAAGCAATTTCATTATCGAGGCTCCACCGCTTAAGGTCGGGTGAGCAATGAGAAACCGTGACCGTCGTAGCTCGTCGGATGAACAAGATCGCGAATCGGTCGCCAAGATTAGTCGGATGAATAAAGGTGCTCCCGACCGCAGAGGTCGGATGAACAAGACTCGGGGTGAATAGTGTTTGGTGAATAAAGACTCGACCAAAGATCGGTCGGATGAATAGATCTGACTGTAGAGGTCGGATGAACAAGGTTCGGAGTGAATAGTGTTTGATGAGCAAGACTCCCGACCTACAGAGTTCTGATGAGCAAGACTCCGACCGCAGAGGTCGGATGAACAAGAAAATCAGCACGATAACAAAAACAAATCGATGTAACTTTTGATCTACCGATCCAAAAAAAGTGAAAATTTGTGTGCACCTCTCTAAGGATGTCAGAACCTATTTCAAACATCAATTGAAGGAATTGATACCAAGGTTCCGTCCTTTTCGATTTAACAAATGCAACACCAAAAACAGAGTACGAACACAGACTCACCCCTAACTTGTCGTGGGAGTTGATGGTCGAAATCCTTGGATGACTCTCCACAAATCATAGCAAGTAAGTACACGAGGAAACAACCCTTCAAACAAATAGAAACACGATCCAAGGCACTTTCTTCTACTAGGCATAAAAATTGGTTTCTTGCAAAATCAATAGAAGAGGTTGTAGATTGCCTAGATGATTGGGATATGATCTACGTAAGATTCATCCAGAATCTTTCATCCTTGGCAACAAGAACCGTAAGCCAATCAAGACTAAAGAACGCAAGTCACACGCTTACGCACTTTAAGAACACACAGATTTACAACTTGCAACAAGAACGCAAGGATTGCCTAGATGATTGAAAGCATCGAATCCAGAGAAGAGTTCATCAATCATGAATTTCAACAAAGACTCAATAGCATGTAGAAGGAGATGAGGCAAATCCAAATTACGTAAAGTAAATTGCAAGTAAGTAAATGCGAAATTAGATAATGTAATTTAAGTGCGTAATGTAAATACGTAAGGAAATGAAACAAGAACATAAATGAAGAACATTTCATTTCGGAAGGGAGGTTTTCAAAGCCTCACAACAAAGTGGGCAAAACTCAAATGAGCAAAGAAACCTCGAACCTTCACCGAGGGGAGGCTGCCCTACCCTCTATTTATAGTGACTTGGGATCACTCCCACCTTGGATGTCCCGCTTCAAACCTAAGCCAACATCCAAGAGCCGGATTTGATCCTTACACCGCTACTCTCAACAACTCTCAACTACTCACGACACTTTCCTCACTGCTCAACCCCTACAGGAGATACCCTCTCCCCGCCTATGTATAGTGTGCTTGGACCACCTACCACCCTTGGATGAGCCTCTAAACCCTAGAGCACTCCATCAAGGGCTGAGATTTTACCCACTCACACAGCTATGCATGGGCTCACCCGAAACCCAACAACACAACGGGTTTTACACGCTTTTCAACTCACACTAACTTGACCCGCTACTCTATCTTCCTGACCGCGATCCAACGGTCCTCCTTGATCAGAGCAGCTCCAAGTTAGCATCTCATCCATTCCTTTGTCTTCTCGGCTTGCAGCTACTCCCTGGCCTTAGTCATCTTTGGCGACACCTTGATCATCTGGACCTCTCCCTGGCCTTAGTCATCTTTGGCGACACCTTGATCATCTGGACATCAGCTCTCCCAGCCTAGTCCTGATCCCCTTCGCCTCACCATTACCTAGCACCAAAGTCCTGCAACCATCATAGACAAGGAAACCACATCACATAGCAATGTCCAACAACACATATCCATCTCAACAGACAGATATACACTACGCTGACCAGCAAAACCCCGACCACACGTGGTCTGACCACTGGTCTCTATCCCGACCACTCGATGTCTGTTCACTGGTCTCCGACTCAATCACTCGGAGTCTCAACCACTCGGAGTCGGACGACCCAACCACTCGGGGTCGGACGACTGGTCTCCAACCAGCCAAAGGCCCGACCACTCGGGGTCGGACGACTGGTCTCCAACCAGCCAAAGCCTCGAAGCCGGTAGACCAACACTCAAATTGCTTCAAATCCAAATCAATTTAAAACAACACAAGCTCAAAACTCATCAATTACTCATCACACACAAGGATAGACCTCCACATGGTCTTTCAATCTCCCCCTTGATGAGTATATTGACAAACACATGAAAAGGCATAAGTTTTGAGTTTGAAAGAGAGAAGAAGAAAGTAATTTGATTGCAAAGCCAAACTTGGTCCAGAGAGAAATATATAAAATTATGACCAAGCAGAAGGAATTTAGAGCAAGACCATGAAAAGAGCAAGTTTTCCACAAAAGCTCTAAAAACCAATCATAAGTGCCAAATGTGATTATGATCCATAAGAGATAGCAAAGATTTACACATTTTTATCTCCCCTTTTTCTACATTTTAAATGATGCCTTTTTCTACATTTTCTCCCCCTTTTGGCATTATAGGCATCAAAATAGAATTTTCTCCCTCTTTTATGTATGCATGAAATGCAACCTAAGGGAGTTTTGAAGATTATCCAAATGATCATAATGACAAGATATATGACACCAAGCTTATTAACTCAGATAATGACCAAACTAAGACATGTCCAAGTGCACATAACAAATTTTGCTCATAAGCTAGGTTTTGAAAATGTATCATTTTTAGCAAGATTTGACAAGTGCAAAACTTAGCAAAGTTTCAAAACTAGAAGTAAAACCACTCAGGGATCAAATGGAAAACCTAGAGTTCAACCTACTCAACACTTTGGGGAAATTTGAAGTGCATATAAGGTCCTTCGAGCCCATTTTTCAATTTATGCAAATTTTCTTTAAGACTTGAAAAACATAGCTGGTGCAAATGTTTGACATTATTTATGTTCTTTACCCACTTATGTGTTTGATATTTGCATTTTTTTGTTGATTGACTCAAGCCATTTTCGATCATCACAAGAGTAACTCTTAAGAGAATGATCTTGGTTATACACAATATATTCCAAGTTCATCCCAAATGCAATGGGAGGCAGTCTTAGAATGTAAAGTCTCGAGATCAATTTTGCACAAAAGAGTCAATTTTTTTAATTTTCAATTTAGCACATATAAGCAATTCAAGGACCCAAATATGGATCAAGCAAATTTCACCTAAGTTGCTATAGGACTCTAGAGAATTCCAAAATTTCACAATTCATGGTAAAAGCTCTTAGAGAAGAAACTTAGTAAGTAAAGCAACATGTTTCATCAAGTTTTCATTTAAAGCTTTTAAGTTTTTCAGATTTCAATGAACATTAGCTTGATAAATGAACTTGGACATATCTAAGCTAGTGATTTTCTTCGAAAGATATAGCATGATGTATTTCACGAAGATTGAGTTAAATGCATAATAGACAAAGCTCATAAAACGGAAAATGCAGTCTAAATGCAATGCATGAACAGATTCCCAAATTCCTCAACAATTGAATCAATTTTAAGCTCAAATCTGGTTAAAGTTGGGTTATTATCAAGATTAGGCATAAAGAAAACCCGAATGAACTCAATAATAACCAGAAAAACAGAATGAGGAGAAGAAATCAAGAAACTGCAAAACTGGATGGCTATAGAGCATAGAAAAGATATAAGAAACTCACTACGCCTTAGACTCGCTCTTATCTTCCCAAATGACTGACATAAGGAAGTCGACTCTAGATCCCAACTAAGGAGAGCACATGCACTCTGCCTACCTGTGGAGGTCCAAAACCCGCTAGACTTAAAAGACTCGTGAGGGAACTCAACCTAGAGAGAAGAGAGAACACTAATCACGCATGATAGCAACCTAAAGCACAAGATAAGAGGTCCATACGAGGCATGCCGATGTCTAAGTGAGTGAACTCAACTTAAGAAAACAAGCCCAAAGTCACCCTGTAAGAAGAAAGGAAATCTTCGAAAGAGAATATATAGTACATAATATACAAACCAGCTCCCTCAAGATAAGCCGTATGGGCTCACGACTCCAAGCTCACTCCTCAAGGCAACAAACCCGAGCTATCCAAAGGCTTGGTGAAGATATCGCTAACCGGAGGTCACTCTCTACAAATCAAGCGCGATATCTCCCTTCTCCACATGGTCTCTAAGGAAGTGATATCTAATATCAATGTGCTTGGTCCTAAATGTTGTATTGGGTTTTAGCAATGCAAATAGTCAAGTGTTGTCACGAAAAGTGGCACACTCTCTATCTCTAACCCATAGTCCCGTAAGGTCGATCTCATCCAAAGCACTGCTACAAAGAACATACTCGGCCTCACGGTGGATCAGGTAACTCCGATCGCTTCCTAGATGACCAAGAAACAAGAGAAGTGCCAATGAATTGAAAGTGCCGAAGTGCTTTTCCTATCTATCCTACAACCAAGAAAGTCGGCATCGGAAAAGGCTCTAAGAGATAGACAAGAAGAAGAAGAGTACCAAATACCATAATCGTGGTAGCACGAAGGTACGAAAATGCGCTTGATCACTCGGGTGAGAGGCGAGAAGAAGCTTGAAATCGAGCGCACGCACACACAAATAAATGTATGTCGGCCGAGGCGAGAAGGTACAAGAGGGAGCCGATCATGCTCAAACTCCTTTTGATCAGCAGGCTCACCATCTTCATCGGGCTCGAGGACAGCAGTGGTGGCCATAGGAGTCATCACTGGCTTCCCATCAGACATATCGAAGCGCCTCAGGAGGTCACGAGTATACTTGCCTTGATGCAAGAAAGTACCCTCCCGAGTTTGCTTGATTTGGAAGCCAAGAAAGTAGCTCAACTCGCCCATCATACTCATCTCAAACTCTGTACTCATCACATCAGAAAACTGAGAGACAAGAGAATGAGACGAGCCACCAAAAATGATATCGTCCACATAAATCTGGACAAGAAGAAAATGAGACTCATGGTGTAGGATGAACAGAGTTTTGTCTACTATGCCCATTTTAAAGTCATGGTTGAGAAGATAAGACTTGAGCCTCTCATACCATGCTCTGGGGGCCTGCTTGAGTCCATACAGAGCTTTGGAAAGCTTGTATACATGACTCGGAAACTTGGGGTTCTCGAATCCTGGAGGTTGCTTGACATAAACCTCTTCCTCAATATAGCCATTAAGGAATGCACTCTTGACATCCATTTGATAAAGCTTGAAGTCTTTGGATGCAGAAAATGCAAGCAGGATTCGGATAGCCTCTAGCCTAGCTACAGGAGCAAAGGTCTCCTCAAAGTCAAGACCCTCAACCTGAGAAAAGCCCTGCAACTAGTCTAGCCTTGTTTCTAATTACAACCCCATCCTCACTCGCTTGTTTTTGAACACCCACTTGGTCCCAATGACATTATGACCGGATGGAGGCTCGACAAGTCGCCATACCTTGTTCCTCTCAAAGTTCTCAAGTTCTCATGCATAGCATTAATCCACGACTCATCGGATAATGCATGAGAAACATCCTTCTACCAAAGGAGGTAACGAAGGCAGAGTGAAAATGAAGGAGGACATACTGCTCTTGAGCGTGTGACACGCTCGAACAAATCGCCAAACATCCGATCGGAGGATGACGCCTCGAATATGACGGGAGGTACAAAGAACATAAGTGGCCTCTACCTCTTGAATGTAAGAAGTAGGAACAGAGCCACTAGTCAAGGAGAGCTCAAGGTAAGGGTCGGTCTCCCCGAGGTGCGTAAATGGAAACAGGAGGCACCTCAAGTGTAGAGGGATCTGATCCAGTGGAACACCATCATCTCCATCATCCTTATCTTCTTCAAAGATGGTCTCAGAGGGATAAGAAGAGCTCAAACATCGTGTCTAGCTCCTGGCTAGCCTCATCAAAGGTCACATCACAGTGCAGTATGATCCTATGAGCATCAACACCTGCACTTATAGCTACGAGAAGAAGACGAGTAACCTAGAAAGATACCATCAAGAGCGAGACTCAAACTTATCTAGGTTACCGACTTCAAGATAAAACACTTGCAAACCAAAACGCGAAAATGAGACACACCGGGCTTTCGCCATACCTTAACTCATAAGAAGTGCGATGCAAATGTGCTCTCAAAACACGCGATTAGAAACATGGCAAGCAAGAGCTATAGCCTCATTTAAAACTTCCTAGAGTATCAGACTCATCTAGCATCATCCTCGCCATCTCAACCAGTGGTCCTGTTCTTCCTTTCCACTATGCCATTCTCACGAGGGGCGAGGAAGAAGAGAACCGATGCTCTAAACTGCACTCCACACAAAAACTCTCAAAGTAGGAATTCTTGAACTCCGTGCCATTATCATCACAGATAGCTCGTAATGCACCGGGAGCTCAATAGACAACCCATCGACCAAACCCTCAAGTGAGAAAAGTCTCATCCTTCGAGGCCATGAAGAATACCCAAGAGTATCTAGAAAATCATCAACGATGACAAGAACATACCACTTTCCTCCCGCTGATCGACTCTAGCCGACCAACAAAGGCCCATATGTAAAAGCTGTCCGTGCATCACCATGACTACATGGATCGGAGGATGAGAAGCAAGAAACATCTTGCCATGTCGGCAAGGAGAGCAAACTAAGTCTTTGACCATCTTGAGTTTAGGCAAACCCCGAATGAGATCGTACGCTAACTCGGTCAAATGATCAAAACCAATGTGACCAAGTCTCCTATGCCGAAGGAAAGATCACGGACTCGAAGCAATCAAACATCAAGAGAGTCTCCGAAGAAGCGTAAAAATCAGACGAAAGACTCTCCCAAATTTAGAAATCCGCAAACTAACCCTTCGATGAATCAAGAATTATACAGCATTACTCTTGAAGCTTACCTCGAAAGAGCCATCGATAAGTCGAGAAACAGAGAGCGATTGTATTGCGTACTTACTTACTAAGGCAACATCTTTAAGAATGAAATTTTGGTTAATGCAGATGGTACCTTTAGCAATGACTCTACTCAAGAAGCATCCCGAAAGTGATCAACTCATCACTGTGGGCTCGGACTAGGAAGAGAACCATCGAGAATCTCCGGTCATATGACGAGAACAACCGAGTCGATAATCCAAACATCTCCTTCCCATCCGACTAACCCGATCAAGACACAGAGAGAGAGATGACTCAAGATTGGGATAGAGTGAAGACTTGGGAACCTAATATCAAACACACGACGCCTCGTAGTACCACCATAGACGAAGATCGACTCGAGTGTCTCTCGACGCTTAACCCTAACAAGATCAAGAGCAACTCTAGTAGATGATCTAGGAGCCAAATCGGGTTGGCATGCCATGGTGCAAAAGCCGAGCCACCCGGTGAGGCTTCCTAAATCTCCTACCAGAAAACACCTCACGCCGCTGATATCTACCTCGATGGGAAAAACGAGGAATATCAAAAGGACGGCGGAAAAGACTAACTACGAACAGCTCCAAGACTAAAACTCGAAGAACCAGCATGAAAACCGAGTCCTGGACGCTGCCCAAAAACAGGCAACTCTCTAACCTGTCTAGAAGCAGTGTGTGCCTTAGGAGCACTCAAAGTCTGGTGATGATCTTGAATACCCCTAAGAGCAGCAACACGCTCATGCCGAGTGATCTTGGCGTGCTTGAAGCAGAAATCTACTAGGTGACCATCCTTCTTACAGAAGGTGCATGTACTTCGCCTTGCTAGAGAGATGTATAACATGAGTAACACCCTTCCGGTCAAGTCCTATGGACAACCCCACAGACCTAAACTTGGTGGTGCTCACTGGGAGCTACCACAATCTCACCACTCTTGAGCCGCGCACAATGGTGGGAGGATGCGCTGAGCGTGCTCCAAGGATCAAATCCTAGACCTTGATTGAATCTACTAATCTTGGATTGGTCTAGAATAAGATTGAGCTTCTTCTTGCCTCCAACAAACTTCTCGAGAGTGCTCATAAGATACTGGCAATCTCGAAAGAAAGAGGCACAAGAAGAGCAGGGGGAAGAAGAAGAAGAAGAACCAGAAAGATGAGCTCTCTCAACACGTGCATTTTTCTCCTCAAAGACGATCGCCTCAATCTTGAGGGCCTCACAAGAAACACAAGACGATTTCTAATTCTATGGGCTTGGTCTTCTAATTTCTTCCTAAGCTCGACATGGATTTTATCCAAGTCCCCCTCAATCACAAACATCGCAAGCAACTTTCTTGTGACTTATCTAGTAAGTCCTTAGCAAGTTTAGCACACTTGACATTTAAGGATTCATTGTCAAGTTTTAGTTGCCTACAGCCCTCACATGAGCTGACTGGTTCCTTAGAAGCATGCATTTCAAGTTCATCGTTTCTAGAAGAAAGCTTCCTAAGGTGATCGCTCATGGCATCAATTTCGTAAGCAATTTAGGCAATTAGCACAAGAAGGAGTAGAGTGAGCAGAAGAAAACTAGCATCTACTGAATGAGTGTCAATGATTCATTGCTAGCATTCTTCAACCTAAGACTATCTAGTTCAGATAAAGACACTATCATGCATAGTCCTTAGGTTCTCTAACTCCACAAGCAAAGCATCACACAAAGTACGGTCATCAGTGACTCGGGAGGAAGAAGATCTAAGTGAAGCTAACTCCCGAGTCAAGGTACCTACTTCCTTTTCTAACTCAGAACACCTCGACCTACCCTTAGCATGAAACTTGCCTAATTTACGTAGGCGATTTAATTCTTCAGAGGTGGGTACTCGTCCGAGTCAGACAACTGGAGTCGCTGATGCCGTTGGCGCGGCCATGAAGGACATGCCGAGAAGTCATCGCCGCCTTCTTCTCTTGCGGATCATCCTCGCCTCGTCGCTCTATGTCTCCGTGTCGGAGAGGTTGATGTCGCTGCGCGGCGAGGACGCGGTGGAAGAGCTTCTTGTTCTTGGAGAAGTTGCGTATTTCTTCTCACGCACGGCCGCATGACTGGAGGCTTCTTGTTGCGGTTCTTGTCGGTGTAGTCGTTTTTGCCCGAACCGCCTTGTTCGTTTTTGCCCTTCTCCAGCTTGGGACAGTTTGCTCGAATATGGTTGGGGCCACCACACTCGAAACAGGTGATCATCCTACCTCTCTTCCTCTCTTGTATGCATATGAAAATTTACGAGCAAGAAGAGCAAGCTCATTTTCTAGAAACTTTTCTAGTTGGTCATCGCTTAGCTCGCAAAGGGCAGAGAGAGAGAAACCAATAGAAGAATCAGAAAGAGAGGATCCAATGGGATCGGTGACCAAAGCCATCCACTGAGATTTCGTCTTCCGCGAGACGACGTCGATCTCATGAGTCTTGAGGCGGGAATAAAGCCCGTCAAGAGTCAAGGTCGACAGGTCGGTGGTGTCCTTGATGGTGGTCACCTTCATCTCCCAAACACGAAGATTGAGTGCGGTCAAGAAATGTCGAGCATTATCCGAGTCAGGGTATATGCAACCAACTGCTCGGAGGTCGCTCAAAATCTTCGTGAACCGACCAAAGCACTCGTCAAGATTTCACTCACACGCGTCGTTGTTCAAACTTGTTGAACTCACGCTTGAATTGGTCCTGTCGAACCGCCTTGATTTGGGTAGTGCCTCATGGTAAGCATCGAGGGTCACCCAAATCTCATGAGCGTAACGAAGGTGAGAAATCTGTCATACTCATCTGCGGCTAAGACCTCGTATGAGGATGTTCTTGCCTTAGCGTTCGCCTCAACGCTACCATATTTCCTACCGTGACGTTTTCATCGCCAGGAACCTCATACGGAGTTTCACCTTCGCCATATCGAAGCCCGGCAGTGATGTATGACTCCATCCGCGATTTCCAAAACGGAAAATCAACTCCAAAAAAATAGGAGGCTTTGTGGAATACTTGTCCATCGCCATGGCTCTTGAGGCGGCCAAGATCTAGAAAGAGCGAACCGCCTCGATACCAATTGAAGGATCGAAAAAGACGACTAGAGGGGGTGAATAGGAGCCAAATAAAATTTTCAATAAACTCTCTCCCTAGATTTCGCACCACCAAAAGACCGTAAAGAAAGAATCGAACCATCGATCAAGCAATTTCATGAATGAGGCTCCACCGCTTAAGGTCGGGTGAGCGAGAAACCGTGACCGGTCGTAGCTCGTCGGATGAAGCAAGATCGCGAATCGGTCGTCAAGATTAGTCGGATGAACAGTGCTCCCGACCTGCAGAGGTCGGATGAACAAGACTCGGGGTGAATAGTGTTTGGTGAATAGTACTTCGACCAAAGATCGGTCGGATGAAGCGAGACTCTGACCTGAGAGGTCGGATGAACAGTGCTCGGAGTGAATAGTGTTTGATGAACAGTACTCCCCCGACCTACAGAGTTCGGATGAGCAGTACTCCCGACTGCAGAGGTCGGATGAACAGTAAAATCAGCACGATAACAAAAACAGAAATCGATGTAACTTTTGATCGGCTGATCCAAAAACAGTGAAAATTTGTGTGCACCTCTCTAAGGATGTCAGGAACCTATTTCAAACATCAATTGAAGGAATTGATACCAAGGTTCCGTCCCTTTTCAGTTTAACAAATGCAACACCAAAAAACAGAGTACGAACACAGACCTCACCCCTAACTTGCTGGTGGGAGTTGATGGTCAGAAATCCTTGGATGACTCTCCACAAATCATAGCAAGTAAGTACACGAGGAAACAACCCTTCAAACAAATAGAAACACGATCCAAGGCACTTTCTTCTACTAGGCATAAAATTGGTTTCTTGCAAAATCGAATAGAAGAGGTTGTAGATTGCCTAGATGATTGGGATATGATCTACGAAGATTCATCCAGAATCTTTCATCCTTGGCAACAAGAACCAAGCCAATCAAGACTAAAGAACGCAAGTCACACGCTTACGCACTTTAAGAACACATGATTTACAACTTGCAACAAGAACGCAAGGATTGCCTAGATGATTGAAAGCATCGAATCCGAGAAGAGTTCATCAATCATGAATTTCAACAAAGACTCAATAGCATGTAGAAGGAGATGAGGCAAATCCAAATTACGTAAAGTAAATTGCAAGTAAGTAAATGCGTAAATTAGATAATGTAATTTAAGTGCGAATGTAAATACGTAAGGAAATGAAACAAGAACATAAATGAAGAACATTTCATTTTTGGAAGAGAGGTTTTCAAAGCCTCACAACAAAGTAAGCAAAACTCAAATGAGCAAAGAAAACCTCGAACCTTCAATCGAGGAGGCGCCCCTACCCTCTATTTATAGTGACTTGGGATCAATTCCACCTTTGGATGTCCCGCTTCAAACCTAAGCCAACATCCAAGAGCCGGATTTGATCCTTACACTCGCTACTCTCAACAACTCTCAACTACTCACGACACTTTCCTCACCGCTCAACCCCTACAGGAGATACCCTCTCCCCGCCTATGTATAGCGTGCTTGGACCACCTACCACCCTTGGATGAGCCTCTAAACCCTAGAGCACTCCATCAAGGGTCGAGATTTTACCCACTCACACACTATGCATGGGCTCACCCAAACCCAACAACACAACGGGTTTTACACGCTTTTCAACTCACACTAACTTGACCCGCTACTCTATCTTCCCGATCGCGATCCAACGGTCCTCCTTGATCGAGAGCTCCAAGTTAGCATCTCATCCATTCCTTTGTCTTCTCGGCTTGCGGCTACTCCCTGCCTTAGTCATCTTTGGCGACACCTTGATCATCCGGACCTCGCTCTCCCAAACCTAGTCCCGATCCCCTTCGCTCACCATTACCTAGCACCAAAGTCCTGCAACCATCATAGACAAGGAAACCACATCACATAGCAATGTCCAACAACACATATCCATCTCAACAGACAGATATACACTACGCTGACCAGCAAAACCCCGACCACACGTGGTCTGACCACTGGTCTCTATCCCGACCACTCGAGGTATGTTCACTGGTCTCCGACTCAATCACTCGGAGTCTCAACCACTCGGAGTCGGACGACCCAACCACTCGGGGTCGGACGACTGGTCTCCAACCAGCCAAAGCCCCGACCACTCAGGTCAGACGACCCGACCACTCGGGGTCAGACGACTGGTCTCCGACCAGCCAAAGCCTCGACCACTCGGGGTCGGACGACCCGACCACTCGGGGTTGGACGACTGGTCTCCAACTAGCCAAAGCCTCGAAGCCGGTAGACCAACACTCAAATTGCTTCAAATCCAAGTCAATTTAAAACAACACAAGCTCAAAACTCATCAATTACTCATCACACACAAGGATAGACCTCCACATGGTCTTTCACCTTTACCGCGTGTGACGAAGGTACAATACAAACAATAATGGCGAAATCACGAGAATAGTATAAGCCAAACTCGATAACAGAGGTACACTGTAGGTTGAGTCAGAGCTCGACTAGACACCGCGGCAGAATAAACCCACCGATAATAATTTAATATGATAGGTAATTTTTTTTATACCAAAGTACGGATATTAGGCTAGTGTCTAGAAGACCCGTTTAACAATTCTAACACACTTCCCAGTTCCCCGCATCCAAAACCTATTGAGAAAAAAAAAAACTCGCAGATCCGCTTAACCCTCTCCAAATCTGTACCGTCCGATCTCACTAGAAACGAATCGCAGACGTGCAATTCCAAGGGTGGATCCGTAAATGGTAAAAAGCGGAGGGGGAGTTAGTTTACCGGTTAAAACGCCCGAGTCAGTGGCTACTGGCTACCGTCTTCCTCTCCTACGGGGCCGGTGGAAGGATTCCACTGGTATTGCCTACGCCCGGATCCAGAACGAAATTCGTGTTGGGATCGGGCGCTCGGATCGATCGGAGGATCAGAGGGAAGCGGGAGCAGGCAGTGATGGGGAAGGCGGCGGCGGTGGGAACGGCGGTGGTGGTGTGCGCGGCGGCGGGGGTGGCGGTGGTGCTGGCGCGGCGGCAGCGTCGGAGGGAGACGGAGCTGGTGGAGGTCACGGAGGCGGATAGGAAGAGGAGGGTGGCGGCGGTGATAGAGGAGGTGGAGAGCAGGCTGGCGACGCCGACGGCGCTGCTGCGGAGCATCTCGGACGCCATGGTGTCCGAAATGGAGCGCGGGCTGCGTGGGGACATCCACGCCACGCTCAAGATGCTCATCACCTACGTCGACAACCTCCCCACAGGGTAAAGTCTTCCGTCCCGATCTGATGTCTGTTTCCTTCCGTTTCGTTTGGTTGTGATTTGTGAACTTCGTGATCCGAAAGATGCGGACTTTTGGGTGGGAAAAGGTCGCGTACGGAGGTCAATTGGTCGCAAAAGTGCTCTCTTGATCCCGCAAGCGTGAGGATTTTTCTCTCCTTGTTTTGATTAGGAATGACTGGCCTTTTGGTGAATCGATTGCAAATGTCAAAATCTTCTTGTAATTTTTGTTGGAAGATCGAGCCTTGGGGGTGTCTCGAAGAGAAATCGGGGAAACAATCGTCTCTTATTTGATCTCCGTTTGGTTCTCGATTACTCATGGGCAAGGATGGGATCTTTTATCTATTTGTGACTTATCGTTTTAATATATGAGCTTCGGATGTGCGTGATCTCTAGCAGATCGCACGGCAGTTCCAACTTTGGTGTTCTAGGATTTCTGGATAAGTGAGCATGTTACCGGTCGTGGTGCTTTGAGTAACATGGAACTTTGACGAGTTGGTTTGCAATTCTGGCCGTTGATTTTTCAAGTCTTACGTGGTAGGCCATTAAGTCGGGTAGATTAACCAATTTATGGCATAAATATTTGTTGCAGGTTTACTCCCATATATGCTCCATTGCTGTCAATTCTGTAGAACCTGTTTATCTGTGTTTGTGGTTTCTTTTAGCTATTTGGTCAATTATACCTATCACTATCAATTGAAGTCATCTCAAGTTATAAATGGTTTAGTCCTTAGTTTCTCAAGGATTCCCCTCCGTATTACATAGTTAAAATGTCGCAGACACATTCACAGAAAGCAGAATTCTTAAATCTAATGATTATTTTGCCGTCAGTCCGTAGTACAAATCGCTGATAAGCATGAATATTGGTTCTATCAACATTGAGTATTGCGCACTTTCAAGACTCGTGCTTGACTGCTTTGCTTCCTGCTGCTTCTGCAGAGACGAACATGGGTTGTTTTATGCACTGGATCTTGGAGGGACCAACTTCCGTGTTCTGCGAGTCCAACTTGGAGGAAGGGAGAAACGTGTTGTTAAGCAACAGTACGAGGAGGTCTCCATTCCACCACACCTAATGGTCGGAACTTCCATGGTGAGTACTTGCTGTTAGATTTTCATGCTTCTTGGAGTTGTAATTTTCATCCATGCTTGCCTTATGTATCTTGAATTGTTGATACAGGAACTGTTTGATTTTATTGCTGCTGCGTTGGCAAAATTTGTGGATACTGAAGGTGACGATTTCCACCTCCCAGAGGGGCGACAAAGAGAGCTGGGTTTCACTTTTTCCTTCCCAGTGAACCAAACATCAATATCATCAGGAACACTCATCAAGTGGACAAAGGGCTTTTCCATCAATGGCGCGGTAAATGTCAAAACACTTTGGTTCATACCCTACTAATTGAACCGGAATTTGTTATAAACACACGTTCTCCCGGCAAGCTTCTGTGAGAAAATGTGATTTAATATGGCAATAGAGCCTCTGGCATTTGTTCCTTTTTCTCAAAGGACCAGTCTTTAGTAACAAAATTCTTTATTGCTCTTTTAGTATGTTGGAGCAGAGCTTTTAGTGTTGAAGTTTAATGCGGTGTTGCTGTTAAGTATATGATATCATGTTGATTCACTCACTAATTGCTGTATTCACCTATAAACAATCTAGTACTTACTCCGTTCTTTTAATTTTCAATCGTTACAATATGATCGAAGTAATTCGTTTATCTCAATGAAATATTGAGCTTGGTTAGGAATCATATTCTCGAGGTGCGGTAAGAATACTGTTTCGCCTGTAGATGGATCTGTGTCAATTGCCAAGCATCCTATAGTAGTCCAAACTCACAATTACTTGGTTTGGGTATTTATTTGATTTCTCCTGAATCAGGTGGGTGAGGATGTTGTCTCTGAGTTGAGCAAAGCCATGGAGAGGCAGGGGCTTGATATGAAAGTTACAGCATTGGTAAGTTAAGATCTGTTAATTCATTCGGTTTTATACACCATCTATGGTTGCCTTTCTATCTAAAGCATTGTTAATTTCTGTGTATGCTGACTCTACTTTTGGGTTTTTGACCTTTTTATTTGTTGATGGGATCCAAACATGGTTAACACCATGCAAAAAGTTTCTTTCTGAGACATTCTTTGCCATGCAGGCTGAGTATTGATGTTTTGTAGGTGAATGACACAGTCGGCACATTGGCTGGTGGGAGATATATGGATAATGATGTAGTTGCTGCCATAATATTGGGCACTGGTACAAATGCAGCATATGTTGAGCATGCTAATGCCATTCCTAAATGGAATGGTCTACTGCCTAGATCTGGAAATATGGTTAGTGTTTGAATTCCTTATGCATAATAACAACGTTTGTTGAACCATTGGATGGTCCTACACATGCATTGTACCTTAGATGTTTTATGGTATCCAGACCACTTAAAATATGACATAACCTTGGAATTATTTGTTATTCTCTAGGTAATCAACACGGAATGGGGGAGCTTTAAATCAGACAAACTTCCTCTTTCAGAATTCGATAAAGCCATGGATTTTGAAAGTTTGAATCCTGGAGAGCAGGTTTGTCTCCCTGGTCTTTTCCTTCCCTTTTTGTTTTTTAGGTGGACTGCATTAATATATGTTGAAAACTTTTGTATGCCAGATATATGAAAAGATGATTTCTGGAATGTATTTGGGGGAGATTGTGCGAAGAATCTTACTGAAACTGGCTCATGATGCTTCCTTGTTTGGGGATGTTGTTCCTCCTAAGCTGGAGCAGCCATTTGTACTGAGGTATTCTTTCTTGGTCAATTGGCTGTCGAGTTTTTTGTGGCTGCTTTCTGTCATGGCAAAAGCTTTGTACTTTTTCGTTAGCTAACAAGCTGATCAAGAATTTTAGCAATTTCTATGATATTCTGCCTTGGATAAGAATGCGCATCACAATGATTTTGGCTTCTTTTCCTCTGGTCACAAAAGAATGTTGTTTTGGCATACATGCAATCAAACTTTGGATATAGATATCTTTTTAAATATTTAGATTGGATACATGAAAATCATGTGTAGATTTGTCTCGAGAAATACTTTCATAGTATTATAATTTTGTTGGGTTTATAAATATATATTACAATAGAAATTAATGGTCAAAGTTGCGGTTTGGGGACCGTGTCTATGTCCAAAGCAACATTCTTTTGTGACTTTGAGGGGATTAAGTATTTAAGTTGGTGACAATAATAATCCTAGCTGAATAAATTGCAGACAGGGAGGTTGTGTCTTCTGAAGTTATGATGTTACATCAGTTGACTAATCCATGGAAGGTGACACATACAAAATTAAATGTGAATTTGTCCTCTTTATTGACAAAATATTTATTCTGGTCAACTCTCAGTTTTGTCACAACTCTGTGCAACTGGATGCTTGGCCCCTTTTCTTATATGATGTATTGGCATAACTACCTGTGTGTCAATTGTGTGGCTAGAAAAAAATCTTTTATGCACAACTTAATATTATATCTGAGTACTAAAGGTAAGGTTAATATTTTTTCCCTTTAGTCAATGGCTCATAAAATCTGAGCAGTGTCCTAATGAGAATAATAAAGGTAAACTTATGGTTCTTTTTTCCCTTTTAGCCAAATAAAATATGAACAGTGGCCTAATGAGAATATTGTTCCTTTTCTTCTCCTTTAGTGGGAATTATAAGGTACTTATTTGGGGCCAAATAAGTAATAAATAGGTTATTAATAAATAGATGCATTCGGTAGTATAGCATACTTGAGACCTGATGAAGAATCCATGCCATTAGTAGCAACAAATCTGTGAGTGGTACTTCTTGACAAATGGTTTCTCACACCAGCTCACTTAAAAGAAAAGGTTTTATTTGTATATACTCTAGTAATCTTTTATTCTTACTTTGAGTAAATCCAACTTATGAATGTCATGTAGCTATATAAGCATTTTTATGAATACCTTGATTGTGGCATCACAGGACGCCAGATATGTCAGCCATGCATCATGACTCGTCACATGACCTTAAAATTCTGGGAGCTAAGCTAAAGGATATCGTTGGGGTATGACTTGCTTGAGCCAAGGTGGATACCACAAGTGTTTGATGACCATTGATTGTGTATGTAATATTTGATCTTATTTTCAGGTCCCAGATACTTCCCTGGAAGTAAGATACATTACTCGTCACATCTGTGACATTGTTGCGGAGCGTGGCGCACGCTTGGCTGCTGCTGGTATATATGGCATACTGAAGAAGCTAGGCCGAGAAAAATTGCCTAGTGATGGCAGTAAAATGTCGAGGACAGTCATTGCCTTGGATGGTGGGCTCTATGAACACTACAAGAAGTTCAGCAGTTGCTTAGAAGCAACTCTTACAGACCTCCTCGGGGAGGATGCCTCGTCTTCGGTGGTTGCCAAGCTGGCCAACGATGGCTCTGGCATTGGAGCTGCTCTTCTTGCAGCCTCGCACTCCCAGTATGCCGAGGTTGACTAGTCTTGAGAATGAGCCCGATGGATCAAACTTCAAGTGTAGCCTCTCCTTTTCCCTTAAAATCTTACTACTATTCTGGGCTCCCCTCGTGCAATTCTATCTTCTTTGGCTATTCTGCAGACACATTTCAGTGCCTCTGCAACGGGAGCTAGTATAGCACCAATGAGTTTGGAGGTTATCTAACTGCATAAACATTTGGATGGCAGGAACGTGGAAATGGAGGTTTGAACGATGCCATTCCTGTTCTGCCCATTCTTTTCCCCCTTGAATGGTGTTGGAAACCAAGCAAAATTTCATGCTTTTGTATTTTTCTCTTCGCAATAAAGAGGACATGATCGAATTTTACTATCTGTTCTCTTATCTTGATTTCTTCAACATACATGACCGAATGCATGTTTATGGCTCCAAACTGATATAGATGCACTTGGCGTACATACACACCTAAAGGATGGGAAGCCTCGGCCAAATTGGGTCCTTTGTTTTTTTTTGGGTGCATATTTACCTTCTATCTAAACGAAATTACAAATTAGTCCTCTTCTTGATTACGGAAGCAACGAAAGTCGACACGCGTCACCTGTTATGGCATAGGACCACGGTAGGTCACCTACCGTGGTACGAGAGTGCAGCAGATCGCTTGTTGTGGTAGATGAACGTGGTAGGTATTTACCATCGCTTCTGTGGTCGGGGAGCAGATACCGAGTTAGATTTGTAATTTTGTTCCATCACAAGCCAAACTTCAAAAATAAATAGATCAAAGGGGCAAAAAAAAAGCCGAAGCTTCAAAGGATGGCCCACAATGTCCATAAGTGCCCTCTGCTCTGCTAGTCTGCTCTCCTAAGATTGTGACAGTCTTACTGGTGTTCCGTACTAGATGCTATTATATTCATAGGTGGATCTCCTACGGTTCAGTATGTGACGAGTGTCGGCTTTCGATCCTTCCACAGTTAAGAAGATATTAGATTTGTAATTTCATTCGGATGAAAATCAAACTTGTAAACGGATTAGGTTAAAGAAAAAATTGCCAAAAAAAACCTTTTCTTCAGAGTTCAGGCGATGCTTGCGAAACTACCCTTTCGGTCCTCGAACACCCTTTTTGTGTCGGAAAGCTGTTCCGGCGGCTGCCCCCTCGCACCTGCAGAAGCGGAGCGGCATCGTACTCGGCAAACTTCTCGTCCACAGCTTTTTGGTGCGCCTGCTCGCGCCTCAGCAGTATATGCAGCACGTCCTTCATCATTGGCCGCGTGGACGGCTGAGCGCCGGTGCATATGATGCCGAGCTTGAACACAACCTCCGTGTCTTGGTCATATCATACCCCGCGCCGCTGATGCACTTGTCCGCCGCATCGGCAATGCTTTTCCCTGACTGCAAGTGCCACCACGCCCATTCGGCCAGGGAAACGCTGTACACGTCAACCTTCTCGTTCACCTTCCTAGTGTACACACACTGCACAAACAAACGTGACGAGTGTTGTAAAGCGATGTTGCCGTCCTTTATCAACTAGGATGCACCAAAAGGTCAGCAAGCATAATGTAGGGCAGTAAAATTGTTCTCTCTCTTTATTAGATTGATTCTCTTGTACAAAGAGGTGACAAATATATAATAAAAGACAGCAAGAGATATATTCGAATTCGCCCATATAGAGATAGAGTCCAACTATATTTGAACAACTAGAACTCAGAGTCCATTCATATCTCAGCACTCTCCTTAGACGAATACCGCACAATGCACATGGTAAGGAAGTAAGGTGCATACCGAGAGCTATGTAGCCAGTGGCGGATCCAGACCCAAATCTTAGGGGGTGCTCATCCGCCTATAGCCCACCTTGCCGCCACCCCCTCTGCCCTCGACCGGCCACCCTTCTGCTCTGGCCTTGGTTGGTTGCCCTTCTGCTCGTCGAGGGTAGGGTTTGCTCTAGCCCCCCTTGACCCCTCGTTGAGTCCGCCACTGCATGTAGCCGAACAATCTAGCGAAGGCGGACATGGTGTCGGTCTCTCGGCATGGACCAGCATCCTGGCGAGCCCGAAGTTAGCAACCTTGGCCTTCAATTCTGAGTCGAGAAAGATGTTGCTAGACTTGACGTCCCAGCGCACAATCGGCGAGGAGCACTTGTGGTGCATGTAGCACAGCCCAGTCAGGACTCCGCAACAGAACAAACTCCCAACAACCAGATCACTTCAGAAAGACAATCCACTGAGGATAAGAACAAAACTAAAATCTACCAAACTAGAAGAAAGAAAGGAACTAAGATATGCGGAAACCTCTTATTTTTCCATTTCCCCATTACTTGGGTTATATATGTTAAGGAACCTCGCTATCGAATAGTCCGGGGTTCCCGAACAGATCTGAATTGGAGAACAGAAAGAGAGAGAGACACGTGTTTAGGGAGAGCAACAGCGGGAATTCTTTATTGCTAATGATTGCATGTACATTAGGGAGGGACCCCTCCTCTTTTTATAGCGCTCATCCAGAGTTTTGGCTAAGGGACCACATGGGCCTTCCAATGGGCTATTAGGGTTTCTTAACACTCCCCCTTGGGCCCTTTGCCGCGAGATGCATATGCCTTAAAACTCCGAAAAACCCGATGGGAAAAATACTTGGAGAAAGAGTACATAGCATACGCTATTATGTTGCACGAATTGCCTCGTTAAAACCTTACGCAAGAAAACTTCATGAAAAACTTGCTAAGGAAAAAGAGTACAATTCTCCCAACTTCAATTGCTAATCTTCGAGATTTATGTTGGGTATTCATAATTCATGTTCAGATTCATGAGGAGTATGTGACATATCTCCCCGAATCTGCACTTCTCTAAGTCTCATCATCCCAATTCCTTTCACGCACCTTTCAAAGGTAGATGCTGGGAGTGATTTAGTGAACAAATCGCAAGATTTTCACATGACTTAGTATGCAATATCTTGATCTCGCTCATCTTATGCAATTCGTGAGCATAGAAGAACTTGGGGTTGATATGCTTCGTGAGATTGCTCTTCACATAACCCATCCGTGCTTGGGCAACACAAGCCGCATTATCTTCATAAATTATCGTGGAGTTTGCTCAATGTTCAAACCACATGACTTCGGATGTGGTGAACCATTCTTCCGAGCCATGCACATTCACGAGATGCTTCATACAAAGCGATGATTTCGAGTGGTTTGTCGACGCCGAGACAAGAGTCCGCTTAGACGACTTCCAAGAAATTGCTGTTCCTCCACATAGGAAAACATAGCCGCTTTGGGACTTACCAAGATGCTGGTCCGATAGGTACCAAAGATCGGCGTAGCCAACCAAATTCAATTCATTGTTTCTTCTAAAGAATGCATCGAGGTCTTTGCTTCCTTGGAGGTAACGGAATATGTCCTTGATCCCTTTCCAATGCCTTTTGGTGGGTTCTCGACTGCATCGAGCTAGCAAATTCACAATAACGCAATGTCCGGTCTAGTGCTATTCGCAAGGTACATGAGCGCTCCAATTGCACTCGGATATGGGAATTCTGCTCCCGTGACTTCTTCCCTCTTCTCTAGGTCCAGATGGGTCTAGGTCCGCTTGAAGTGACCTTCCACCATTGGAGTCTTTGCAGGATATGATTTTTCAAATCCAAATCTTTCCAACACTTTCTCGTGTAGGTTGATTGATGTACCAAGATTCCTCCTTGGACATGTTCAAGCCGCAAGCCTAAACAAAACTTAGTTTTACCCAAATCTTTCATTTCAAACTCGACTTCAAGTATGAGCATGCCTCTTCAATTTCTTCATCCGTCCCAATGATGTTCAAGTCATCTACATAGACGGAGATTATACGTAATCCATTCGGGATCGCCAGATAAACACACATGGACAATCTTATTGCTTGTGTAGCCTTTCTTGCGAGAAAGTCACTCAGCGATTGTACCACATTCTTCCCGATCGCTTTAGCCCATACAGTGATTTCTCCAATTTCACACTGCATGTGTTTCTATTTGCTCCATCTTGGTTCGGGATAGGAATTCCTTCCCAGACTTTCATGTATATCTCCGAATCCAAGTTTCCATACAAGTATCTTTGTGACAACATCCATTAGCTTCATTCTCAACTTCAAGTTGACTGCCATTGAGATCAAATATCTAAAGGTAATTCCTCCCATGACCGGAGAATAGGTTTCTTCATAATCAACTCCAGGACGTTGAGTGAAACCTTGAGCTACAAGCCTTGCTTTATACCTTACAACTTCGTTGTTTTCATTTCTCTTCCGAACAAAGACCCATTTGTGACCTACGGGGTTTACATGGGAAGGTGTGCGGCATACGGGCCCAAACACCTCTCTCTTGTTCAGAGAGACTAACTCTGCAGTGATTGCCTTTTTCCATTCTTCCCAATCTAGTCTTTTCTTGCATTCTGCTAGAGATGCAGGCTCGGGATCATGATCAATGATCGAGGCAATCTTCTTTGCAAAGTATGCATCAACGTTGGTTGTTGCTCTATTCAGGGATTCTCCTGTTATTACAAAGTTTATGGCCATTTCTTCATGAGGTGCTTCATGCACTTCTACTTGCTCTTCGCTGCTTTTCCCTATCGCAGGAGCAAGTTCCTTTAGCTTTTCATCGCCTATGTGTGCGCACACATTATTTCCGGCGGCTTCCTGCAGTGGAAGATTCAAGTCTGGAATTGCCTTTCCTGTTGGCTTCATTCCAGTGCCAGGTCTCAACTGGCTCCCCTTCTTTCCTTGGGGTATTTTCGTGATTGGTTGTGGTAAGTCCTCTCGCCCGCTTTTCTCCAGACGCCTCCGGTACTTTGGGTTTGAGGAGCCAAATTGCTCGCTTTTTCTTTGAGGCCTCCGACAGGTTGAGGATACCTTCTATTTTTTTGGTATTTCCACCCTCTCGGTGCATTTCTTGCGGGTACATGCGACTTAACCACGCCTTCGGATCACAAAATGATCAGCGATTCATTTGCTAAATTCGCAAATCAATTATCTTCGACTTCTTGATTTGCTTCATTAGTGCGGGGTCATGTGCAGGATCGGTGGAATGCCATATGATTTCCGGCATTTTTCATCCAAAGGTTGATTTCTCCCTAATGACGGAAACGATCCTCGTCAAAGATGCAATCGAATCGGGTCAGATGCAAGTCTCCAATCATGGGTTCCAAATACCGATTATGGATGCATACTCATAACTAACGATATCCGGACTTGCGGAGAGGCCCATTGCGATCACCGAGGGGTGGTATAGGTACATATACCATACACCCAAATTTTCTAAGATGGGAGATCTTGGGATGATCCGTGCACAAGCCGCATAGGAGAATGGATGTTGTAGGCCGATGGTCCAAATTGATAAGTCTTTGCTGCGTGCAGATCGCGTGTCCCCAACAAGTGTTGGGCAAGTTACAACTCGCAAAAGCGGTCCGCAATAAACTTAATCCTCTTTATTAGTGCTTCGCTAGTCCATTCTCGCGTATGGACGCGTGCGACGGAGTGCTCAATCGCTATCCCCGTTCTTTGCAAGAATCATCAAATGCCTTTGAAGTAAATTCTCCGGCATTGTCCATTCTAATGGACTTCACGCGATGATCGGGAAAGCATTCTTAATTCTTATGATCTGCGAGATCGACTTTGCAAAAGCATGGTTTCTTGTTGACAACAAGCATACATGCGACCATTTCGAGGAAGCATCGATGAGCACCATAAAGTATCGAAACGGCCCTGACAGGGGCTGAATCGGACCGCAAATATCCCCCTGGATGCGTTCTAGGAATGCAGGGATTTCACTTTGCACTTTCATGACAGAGGGTCTAGTTATTAATTTCCCGGTGGCACATGCAGGACACACAAAATCTTCATGATTCGGGAAATTTTTAACGCTAATGCCATGACCCTGTGAGTTGTTCACTATATTTCTCATCATTCTAAGACCAGGATGACCTAATCTACCATGCCATAAAGAAAATAACTCAGAGCTTCTAAAAACAGTCTTCAAGGAAGTATACACTTCGGGTGCATGAATATTCGTGTAGTACAACCTGATTCATATGAGGGACATTTTTCTAATACCATTTTTCCACATACCGCGTGCTTCACAATGCACAAGTATTCTTTGCCATTTTCTTCATTGGTTTCTACGTGAAAACCATTGGCGCGGATGTCTTTAAAGCTTAAGAGAGTGCGCGTTGATTCAGGGTACAAAAGGGCTTCTTCAATTACTAAAGTTGTACCCATAGGCAATATAATAGTGGCTCTTCCTGAGCCGATTACATATGAGTCGCTTCCTGCGATCGTAGTAATCTTTCCAGCGTTCTTCGTGATCGACTGGAAATACTTAGACTCTCTTAAGATGGTATTTGTTGTGCCACTATCAACAATGCATATCTCTTCCATTTGGGCGCTACACGATTTCTAGATAAAAGAAATATAATTCCAATAAAACAGAGGCAAAATAATTCAAAAATTGCTTGTAAATGAAAGAATACTGGAATAAAGAATAAATTGCATATTTATTCATGAGAGGAGTATGCTCTTCTAGAGCTTACAATTCATTATTCAAAAAGAAAATGCTAACAACCATAATCTAAAATAAAATGCGATTCATGCATTTAAATGGCAGTGCAAGGCTTGATTGTTCTGCTTGACGATAGGTTTCGCGTCCTGCGAGGACCCTAGACCAATCGCAGCACGGAGCTTCTTGCCCCCAAGAACGATCTTCACGTTCGATGCCCAAGTGAGGTACTTTTGACCGTGCGGGGCCAGTTCTTCGAACTCACGATTCACGATTAATGATTTCAAAATTCTGATTTAGATTACTGCGTGTAATCTGATAGAAAATGGTTGAAAAACATAAAGTGCAGAAAAATTAAATTGCTATGCATTGCAATATCTTAAATAAAGCAACGGATTCAAAATTCATAAAGAATATTCATAAAACAGAGAAATAAAGCTAGAAAAATTAAAAAAACAGAGCCAAATAATTTTTGGAATTTTCTGGCAAATTTTTCAAATTTTCTGCAAATTTTCTTTTCTTTCTTTTCTTTTTCTTTTCTTTGCCTTTTCTCTTTCTTCCAGCCGAGTGACCTCCGGGCCGTTTCCTTTTTTTCTTGGCCTTTGGGCCTTAGCCCACAATGCTTCTTTAAGACACGGCGGCTAGGGTTAGAAACCCCAGCCGCCATTCGTTTCTCATGCGCATGGAGGCGGGGCGGCGCGCGGAGGAGGCGCGGGCGCGAGGTCACGGAGGGCGATCGCCGGGACATGCGACGCTGGTGCTTGCACGGCGGATTTGAGCGCTTGTCGACGGAGCATCGGTCACGGCCGGCCGGGCTGCGTGGCGAGCTCGCCGGCGATCCGGCTGCGGGAGGCGACGACACGGGCGCAAGAAATGAAAACGGCCGCAAGCCCGAAGAACACTTCAAACCAATGGCCGGGCGTCGCGCGCGACGCTGGCCTAAGCCAAAGTGCCGCGGCGGGCGCTGCGTCTTGCGCGTGAGCACGGCTTGAGGCGGTAGTGGCTGCGGACTAAGGCGCTGGGTTGACGCGCGGGCGGCGGCCGAGCCTAGGCGACGCGCGACGGTGGCGAGGTCGCAGAGCGCGACGAGTGGCCGAGAGTCGCGAAGTCGGGGCGGCGACACGATCTTCGGCGGCTTATTGCGGGCACGACCGCGGCGCTGGCGGCGGCGGGCTACGTGTCGGACGGCGGTGCGGCCGTCGGGCGGCGGCGCGGCGGCGGCAGAATGGCCGCGAGCCGACGGGGTGATGGCGACGCCGTTTTCGCAGACGGCCGCGGGCGTAAACCGAGGCGAAGTTCGAGCGCTGCGGAGCCGAGCGACGCCACACGCGGCCGAGCCGAGAGCGGCTCTGCGAGGCTCGAGGTCGAGCACGCGCCGAGACGAAACCGAGCCAGGTGGTGGCACTGCGCGAGCGGCCGAGGCCGACGGCGGCGGGCCGGTTGAGCGTGGTGCGGCGCCATTCGGCGACGCGGTCGAGGCAGAGGTCCGCGCGCGGCGCCGGCCGGTGCCGTGCTTGTGCGGCTTCGAGCCGGGAGGCGACAATGGTGCCTCGGCGGCGGCAGCGTCGGGCATGGCCGAGGTGCTGCGGTGGCGGGCTTCATCGCCGAGCCGATGGCGAGGGCGGCCGAGCCGCAATTGCAAGCGCGCGGCGGCGAGGCGCGACTTCATCGCGCGGCAGGCAGGCGCCAATGAGGGCTTCATACGCCGCGGCAAAGATCGCTGCGCTCGCGGCGCGAAACCGAGGCGATCGCTTCTTTCTTTTTTCTTTTCTAGATGTAAAGATGCTTCATGTGTACTGTTGTTTCGTGTCGATGTAGCTTCTTGCTACGTGACAAACGCAGTATCGATGCGCAGGTTAGATGCATGCATAGAAAACAACAGCGATTAGATTCGATCGCCAAAACCCACCTTTCTCACCTTTCAATTCTGAACTCCGGTAGAGCTTCGTGCTGATAACGTGTTAAGGAACCTCGTTATCGAATAGTCCGGGGTTCCCGAACAGATCTGAATTGGAGAACAGAAAGAGAGAGAGACACGTGTTTAGGGAGAGCAACAGAGGGAATTCTTTATTGCTAATGATTGCATGTACATTAGGGGGGACCCCTCCTCCTTTTATAGCGCTCATCCAGGATTTTGGCTAAGGGACCACATGGGCCTTCCAATGGGCTATTAGGGTTTCTTAACAATATACCCCATCGTTTACAGCCAATTCACCGTAACAGAATCCAGTTAGGTAATACATATAAGATTTTGGTAAAAACAAGCAGAACGACAAAGGACATTTGTCGGTAATTACTGTTTACATTTACTTAACCATTGGATGACCAGCTTCTTAATTTGATCCAATCGTGACCGTAGCTACTTCATTAAGTGAATACGATGAATTGATATGTATCACTGCCGATTTTTCCCTATTCTTCTTCTACCTCCAGATTGCTCTGACATTTTCCCCCGACTGTAGCCAGGACTTGCCCTCAAGTCTGACAATCAGGAAAAGTTTTCTGAATGAAGCTGGCATCTTCCCAAGTAGCGTCATTAATTGACAGGTTCAGCCACTGAATCAACCACTGGGTCACGACGACTCCATTTCTTGGCACGATCCTTCTGTCCAGTATAGCGACCGGCCCCGTCTTGACTCTTCCTTCTGCATCAACTAATGGCAAGCCTGCAATCGAAACATCATTTTTCCCCACATGTTTCTTTAGTTGGCTGACATGGAATACCGGATGAATGGCTGCATCTTGTGGCAACTGCAACTTATACGCCACTGATCCAATCTTGCTCAGCACCCGAAATGGCCCATAATATTTAGAGCGTAACTTCAGTGATCCCCTCAACCCAAAGGCGTTTTGCCGATAAGGTTGCATTTTCAAATACATCATGTCCCCTACTTTAAAACTCCTCTCAGATCTCAGCTTATCCGCAAATCTCTTAATCCGATTCTGGGCATTGACCAGATTATCATTAAGCTTCTGAAGCATCTCATCTTTTTCCTCAATAGTTGCTTTAGCCTCTTCAGACACATTGCATGGGATCGACAGTTCTGCCAATTACGGGGGATGATACCCATACAGAGCCTGGAATGGAGTTTATTTCAAAGAAGTATGATACGAAGTGTTGTACCACCATTCGGCCATAGTTAGCCATTACATCCATCTCTTAAGCTCTTGGAAAACCATATTGCACAAATAAGCTTTCAAACATTGATTTACATGTTCTGTTTGGCCGTCAGTCTGTGGGTGATAGGCGGTGCTAAACCGAAGAGATACTTTGAGTAGCTTGAACACCTCTTGGAACAATTGGCTTGTAAAGATTCGGTCTTGGTCAGTCACAATGGCGATTGGCATGCCGTGAAGCTTGAATATGTTGTCCATGAAAATTTGGACAACCTGTTGCACTGAATATGGATGAGACAAAGCCATAAAGTGCGCATATTTTGTAAGCCAATCAACTACCACAAGAATCACATCCTTGCCCTTGGATTTTGGTAATCCCTCAATAAAGTCCATGGTTATATTGGACCATACCATCTCCGGAACTGCTAGAGGATTAAGCAAGCTCAGAATCTGTACATGCTCTACCTTGGTTAACTGACATACCGGGCATTCCTTCACAAAATATTCCACACTTCTTTTCAGCTTCAGCCAATAAAAAAGCTTCTTGAGTCAGTGGTATGTTGCTCTAATTCCGGAATGACCACCAAATGCTGATGTGTGAAAAGAGTCAAGCAGCACCGACATCAAGTTAGTTGTTTCACCCACATAGAGTCAACCTTTGTATTTAATCAGGCCAGACTCAACTTTGAACTTGCTGTTTGGATCCGGTTTAGCTTGAAGGTCTCCCAGAGTTTTTATCGCCAAGGCATACTGCTCATAACTTGCTTTAACATCTGTCACCCATTCTGGAATCACATATGTGATAGCATCACAAAACTCAACACTATTGGACTGATGTTCAATTCTGGATAATGCGTCTGCTACCAAATTCTCTTTCCCTTTCTTATATTCAATTTGGAAGTCAAACTCCAACAGTTTCAGCATAAGCTTGTGTTGAATCCCTCCCACTAGCTTTTGTGAAGTAATATACTTCAAACTTTGTTGATCGATTTTAATGATCACCTTATTTCCTAGCAGGTAGTGCCTCCATTTTTTTAAAGCTTCTAAGATCTCCATAGCTTCCTTATCATATATAGATTTGGCCATAGCATTCACTCCTAAAGCTTTGCTAAAGTATGCATGAGAACTGCCCCAAGACCAGACCCACTTGCATCTGTTTCTAGCTGAAAAGGCTTAGCAAAATCAGGTAGAGCCAAAACTGGACAAGATGTCATAATGTGCTTAAGCTTTTCAAATGCTTCAGTCTGCTCAATTCCCCACCTGAAACTGTCTTTTTCAGCAGGTCAAACAAAGGCCAGAAAATTCTACCATAATCTTTAACAAAGCGTCTATAATAGCTGGTTAAGCCCAAGAACCCCCTTAGCTTGGTTATAGTATCCGGTTGAGGCCAGTTCAGCACATCAGTCACCTTCTTAGGGTCAGTTGCCACTCCTGCCGAGCTAATGACATGTCCTAAGTACTCAATTGAAGCTACAGCAAAAACACACTTGCTCCTTTTCACCACTAACTGGTTATCCCTTAATACTTGCAATGCAGTCCTCAGATGGACAAGATGATCATTAAAGTTCTTGCTGTAAATTAGAATATCATCGAAGAAAACCAATATGAATTTTCTCAAGAATTCTACAAATACGTTATTCATCAGTGCCTGAAATGTCGGAGGGTCATTCGTAAGACCAAACGGCATGACAGTATACTCATAGTGTCCTAAATGAGTCTTGAATGCTGTTTTTGGGATATCAGCTTCATTCATACGTATTTGATGATAGCCTGATCTGAGGTCCAACTTGGAAAAACCGTAGAGCCGTGCAACTCGTCCAATAAATCCTCAATCACCGGAATGGGAAATTTATTTTTGATGGTCAGTGCATTTAGCTGCCGAAAATCTACACGCATTCACCATGCTCCGTCTTTCTTCTTGACCATAACCATAGGTGATTAATAAGAGCTGCTACTCGGCCGGAATTCTCCTGTCTTCAACATTTCCCGGATGATGTCTTCCAGGGCTGTCCTTTGATGGTGTGGAATTCGGTAAGGACGCAAATTTGGCAGCTCAGCATTAGCCTTCAATTGAATAACATGGTCACAGTCTCGTTTTGGTGGTAAGCCCTCAATCTCAGCCAACACATCCACATAGTCGTTGAGAACAGCTTCTATTTCAGGATTTAGTTTCTTCACTGCTTCGAGTTGTATTGGTTCTATTGAGTTCAATTGGATCAATAATCCATTCATCCCTTTTCGCGCCATTCTCTTCAACTGTCCAGCATTAAGACTACTCTTGTTTGAAGGTTGAGTACAATCTAGAAACTGGATAAGTTGGCCATTCTTGTTGATAGTGATCAACTTCTCTTTGAGATATAATTCAGTAGGGTTGTGCTCGTAGATCCAGTCAGCACCCAAAATCACATCATAGTTTCCTAAATTCAGCAATTTAAAAGTGGTGACAAACTTTGTATTTTGAATTTCATAAGACGGCTTCTCAACTGTGGCATCAGAGATCAGCTCACCACCACCTGCCACTATGACTTTTCGACAGGGCATTGAACTCAGATGATACCCATTTTTCACCGCAAAACCGTAATCCATAAAAGAGTTGGTACTATCGCTATCCACCAGAGCTATAGCCTGCTTGTTTGCAATGCGCACCATCAGAGAAAATATCACTAGTCCGTTTATGCCATGAGTTGCATATGCCGAAATCTGCATTATCTGTTCCTGAGTATCCACAGTATCCACTTGCTCGGGGCTACCAAGCGCAGTAACATAACCAGTAGCTGGTTCCATTGAAATGTCATCCTCTTCTGCAGTATCATTTCGTTCATCTCCTTGCAACAACAAAGTGTGTAAAGCATTCCTAACCCGACACTGCTGATTATGCCCAAGAGACCATGGTTCATTACAATGCCAACACGCTCTTTCTTGTTTTATAGCAGAGTTAGTTTTAGGGATCTCTTTTCTTTCCACCTTAGAAGGTATCGAGTAAGCAGTTCTCTATGTATTAGATAATTTTTGCTTCAATCCCCTACTGGTTGAGCTAGCTCTTCTTGCTCCAGCTGCCTTTTCTTACAACTTCGCAGACCAGTAAGCTTCCAATAGCCCTTTCGGTTGATGGCTGCTGACATTGTACTTGATTTCTTCTTTGAGCCCCCGATGAAACAACTCAATAAGTAAGTCTCTTGTAAGTATGAATGATCCCTTTTGACAAGTTCAACACACTTTTCAAAATAATCGATGTATTTACCCACTATGCTAATGTGCTTGATCCCTTGCAACTTTTCAATCGCTTCATGGGCGCTAGCTTCAGAAAAGCGATCACAAAGAATAGCACTGAATTGGGACCAATTCAGTGCATGCCAAGAATTCCGATACCTTTGAACCATGTATTTGCTCTGCCGGATAAATGACCCACTGCCAAATTCACCCACTGTTCAACCGGTGTACCAGCCATTTCAAAAAAATCGCTCACACTGATCAATCCATCCAATTGGGTTTTCCCCTAAAAACAAGGATAATTCCAACTTGGGTCCTTTAATAATGGCTTCAGCATATTGATTGGTACTGTTACGTTCCCCGCAATATGAGTTCCTTTGGACATCAAACATTTGCACTCCAGGATAATGTAAGTTTTGAGCTATGCTACCACCACCGTATAGATTTCCAGGTTGGTAACATTGAGGCAAAACAAGATGGCAATACCCGGGCATAGGTTGGCCTCCTATTCCAAACTGCAAACCCGGCTACATTTGCTGTTGTATTGGTGATGCTAAGAAGGTTCCATTACCCACTGTTCCACCCCACCTGGCCCTCTAAAAATTGGATAAGAAGAAGTCCGAATAGCAGGAGTAAATAAGGGAGGAACACTATTACTTACCATGTGGGTTTCTGCCATAGTCGTTGCATCCAAGGGACTACCCGAGACATACATCGGCATCCCAATCCGGTTGAACTCAGAAGAAAGTGGGGGCAGATTACCATCGACAATCACCGATGGACTCTGTTGTTCTATTGAGTTCACCACGGTACGAGATCTTCCTAGGAGGATGTTTTTTTATTTCCGTCACATCAGACTTGAGAGCTTCCAGATCTATAAGATGCACTTGTATCTTCTCGATTTCCTCTTGAACCTCCATTACCAGACTTGGGATTTCGACGCTCCTGGATTGAACCTCTGATTCAAACTCAGAGTCAAGATCGGGGGATTTTACGGTCTCACCAACCCCAATCTTAAACTCCAGCAATTCAGATCAAAACGCCAAGAAAAGATTGAGCTCTGATACCATTTTGTCAGGACTCCGCAACAATCCGCAAAAGAACAAACTCTCGACAACCAGATCACTTCAGAAAGATAATCCACCGAGGATAAGAACAAAACTAAAATCTACCAAACTAGAAGAAAGAAAGGAACTAAAGATATGCGAAAACTTCTTAGTTTTCCATTTTCCCTATTACTTTGGTTATATACCCCATCGTTTACAGCCAATTCACCGTAACAGAATCCAGTTAGGTAATACAAATAAGATTTTGGTAAAAACAAGCAGAACGACAAAGGACATTTGTCGGTAATTACTATTTACATTTACTTAACCATTGGATGACCAGCTTCTTAATTTGATCCAATCGTGACCGTAGCTACTTTATTAATTGAATACGATGAATCGGTATGTTTCACTACCGATTTTTCCCTGTTCTTCTTGTACCTCCAAATTGCTCTGACAAGCCCCTGTGCGGTGCCGATAGCCACCCTGGTCCTCGTCAGCCAATCCAGCTACTCTCGCTGGGCAGACAGATCCCTCGCCATCATGCTCCCGGCTAGCCATATGTGGCCGTGGAGCCACTTGTCCGGGCTGTCGTTGTCCATGTACTCATAGACGAGGCGCTTGGTCTCTATGCAGGAGAGGCAGCACAGGAGCTTGACGATGTTGGTGTGCCGGATGTGGCTAAGGATGTCCACCTCTGACTCGAACTCGCGCTCTAGGTTCTTGTCCAGCTTCTTGCGTGCGCTCCCATGCAATCGCCGCTCTGGCTGGTGTAACTCAAATATACAAATAAGTTTGTTAGATATATGCTCAATATCCAAATAGGAGCCCAAATCTAGCACAACTCGTACTCTTTTGGCTATATAAAGCCACTCCCATGTACATGTACATTGAATATAAATAGTGGATTGTCTCCTATGGTTTGTTTCCTCCTCCGTGAGGTTTTTCCATATTAAAATCTTGTCTCATGTTTTGTCGTGCTAACCCTAACATGATCCTCGAGCCGCCCTTGCCGATGAGGTTCTTGTCTGCGAGCTCACGCAGCACGGAGGCCTCGCTAAAGTCAAGGGGCTGGAAAGGGGTAAGATTCCAGGCCTCCTCCGTCAACGCGAGCCACTTCCGCCTCTTGATGTCGCGGACAACAAAGAAGGCAAGCGTCGCGATGACGATGACTTGGCCACGCATGAGCGCACGCCTTCAAGGTTCCCCGACGATGGTGTGGCTGTACATAGCCTGGGATTGCGATCCCAGTGACGACGGTATGCCGCTGGAAAGTTGGTTCAACAAAAGGTCCAGTTGGATGAGCACCGGCATGGAGCCCAATCTCGCCAGTATCTCACCGGTGAGCTGGTTCATGATGAAGGTCACCTGTGTCAGGACACTGAGCGACGCAATGCTCGCCGTGATTGCCCTAGATAGCTAGTTCACTAACAGGTCCAGCACCTCCAGCAGTGGCATGTCACAGGACACACTGAGCGACGCAATGCTCGCCGTGATCGCCGACGATGGTGTTGTTCGAGAAGGAGAGGGACCAGAGCCGGCCGCCATGTCACAGGACACACAGGTCTACTTGCACTACGAGCCACTCACGTCGCTCCACGATGCGAGCTGCGCTGGGTCGCCCCATGCACGCTTGATCCAGAGCAGGAGTTACTTCTCGTCGGGCGTGGCAGCTTGCACCACGGCGTGGCTCGGGAGGCAGGGCTAGGTGAGGCAGAGCAGGAGGATGTGGAGATACACGTGGCTTGGAAATGCCATGGTTTGGTGCGGTTTTTGGTTGGCTTCCTGGGTTTTTTTCTAGCCACCGGCACGAGCACGGGAAGAGGTGTGCGTTCAGTTTTCATGGCGGGTGTGGCCTGCCATCATGGTCTTCTGTAGGAAAACATACAGGGGCATTATCTCTGCTAGTTAAAAAGACAAGATGATAGTGGTTCGATCGTTCTTTACATGCTCCCACTCTTGTCCCTCTCTACTGTCATTTGGGTCACTATGTTAGCAAGATATCTCCTTGTATCATGCGTTCACTCCCCTTCTCCGCCCCTGCTCTTTTGCTCTGCTTCGATCTGGACGGGCCTTGCTTCCTCCTCCTCTTTGCCTCTGCATCCACCCCCTCTCTTCCCTTCCATGCCGCCATCGCCTCAGCTTCGTGTGTAGCTGCCTTCTCCCCTGTCGTCACTTCCATCGACCAGATCTAGTCAGACACATCCGGATATGGTCGATGCCGTCATTCACCACCGCTGTTGTAGCATCGGAGCCAAACAGTGGGTGAGTATGTGCACAGAAGGAGCTAGAGAACACACAAGTCATGAGTCCAAAAAAATGATAGCCACCTCTCTCACATGCCTCTCAGGGCTTGTTATACAGAGATGGGGATGGCTATTTCCCATCATACCCCCTAATATTTACAAAACAGTAAGGATAAAATGGTATATTCACATATATACACACTATTCTACTCATGGGATAACCTTAAGGCTCATTACGAGTAATTGGCAGCACAAAAGATTGAGTTCCCTACTTCATAGGTTTATTCTAGTCCTAATGGCCCAAGAAGGGGATGCACACTCCCACAATAGTACTCTCTTGTTGGCCAGCTCTGAGGTCTTGAGGGGCGGGCAGAGGGAGTAGGAAGATGCCCAACCCCTCAAGTACCAGGATACCCTAATGGATAGCTCGCGGTGAGGCAACCATTTTGAAGACATAAGCGCCCTGTGCTAGTGACGTGCTCCGCGTCCTGCCACGAAGCCATCATGGCCGCCCTTCCAAGGCGATGTCCTCGACGCAAACAACATGCATGAACAAAGCCATGGGGGTAGAGTCGCACTGCCAAGGCTAGGGCCTCGACGAAGGCGACGCGTAGAAGCAAAGCCGTCAAGGTAGAATCGCACTGTCGAGGCTCGGGCCCTAACGCGGGTAGCATGTCCCGCAGTGAAGCCATCGTAGTCACCCTGCCTAGGCAATTACCTCGAGGCAAGCGACATGTAGAAGTGAAGCCATCGAGGTAGAACTTTCCTGCCGAGGCTAGGGCCTCGAAGCAGGTAGTGTATCTCGTGGTGAAGCGATCGTGGTAGAGATACCTTGCCGAGGCGAAAACCACGAGGTAGCCAGTGCCGCATCAAGGGCCTTGAGGTAGGCGGCGTGCCCCTCAACGAAGCTGTCGTGGCCACCTTGCCGAGGCGATGACCTCAAGGCAAACGACATGTAGCAGCAAAGCTATTGAGGTAGAGCCATCCTGCTGAAGCTAGGGTCTCAAGGCAGGCAGTGTGCTCTGCAGTGAAGCCATCGTGGCCACCCTACCGAGGCGATAACCTCGAGGTAAGCAACACATAGAAACAAAGTCATCAAGGTAGAGCCGCCCTGCCAAGGCTAGAGCCTCAAATCTACGAGACTTTATACCACACAAGATTCCACCTGACTTCTGAAGGCAACCAACGCCACAAATACTTCCCATCTTTATCAATTTTTCTAATGAAACTTTGTTTAAAATCTTTTTTTCATGGTCTCCTGAATACCAATAAAATCAACATGGAAATAAGCCATGAGTTCAGTAAGATAGGAACTCAATCCTTTTTGCCCCACCCCTCTACAATTCCAAATGAGCCCAATCATTTATTTTTCTTTGGGGTAAGGTATGCAACTCTTAAGGACTGAGACATCAGCACCAAGCTGAGTATCACTCATCCTTGTTTTTTTCACCAGAACCAATTTTAACTTTTTTACCCTTTCTTTTTTCTAGATGAGACTACAGTGAAACCTTTAGTTTCAGAAGCCTCGGATTTCCAATCCAGAAATTGAATATCATCATTCTGTCCATTAATTTCATCATTAGTGTCCTTTTTTTTTTGCATCTGAACAGTTTTCATGTATAAAGTATGCCTAGCTATTTCAAGATCTCTCATATCATCAATATGTTTAAGATCATTAATAGAAAAATCAATGCCCATGCAATTGGTCCTAGCAACAATTTCATCATCATCAAGAAATTGCGTACATATCGATCGAGTTAGATTAATGCCTTAGTTTCTACGAGACGAAATCTATGCAAACACATTCTTTAATTGCTGCAACTATCGGGGTAGAACATGAACAGCTACCAGCGCCCTCGGCCAAACCCGTCCTCCAGATACCCGCGCGCAAATTTTCCCGGGCTGGGATGGACAACGTCGCAGTAAAAGTAGCACATCTCGCAGATGCTCGTCGTCTCTTGGTGTCCGCACGGGAACGATCCAATCACTTTCTTCTTCAAGGACGGATGCGACACGGCGGCACGCCTTGCAAGCGCAGTCCAACTTGCCGCTTCGGCGAGTCGCCCACCAGAGCTGGAAGCAGCAGGCCTCGCTGACCGGCTCGTCCTCCCCTGAAGCCTTTGCTCGACATCCGCTCAAAGAAGAAGAGGGTCCGCGGACCTGGCAGGAACGAGAGGCAGCCGGTGCGCGTGCGACGGCTGCGAGACACGAAGTTGCCGGGAGTCCAGGAGGCCAAGTTGTAGTTTCCGGTGGACCGGGTCACCTTGCCCAGGGCGAGGTCGTACTCGTCGCCCGGATGCATGGCGTTGTAGTGCTCCAGGCATTCCCTCGCGAGCTGCTCGTCCTTGGCTTCCTCTTCCTTTTCCTAGCTGCTGCGGCCGGCGGACGAAGGGGTGCCGGACGTACACAAGGCCGATCGAGCGCAGCGCCGACGCGACCTCCACCTTGATTGTCCCTCGCCGTACCGCCGCTGCCTCCTCCCTGGTGGCAACGACGTCGATCCGGATGGTAGTTCCTGCTCGGTTAGGGTCTCGACCAGCGTATGCCTGGCGCTGCGTTGCGGCCAACATCCTTGGGAGACTGCAAACATACGGAGCAGACACGCGAGTACAACTCGGGCCTGAAAATAGCAGCAATACATGATGGATTGGCCGCTCTGTTGGGTTGGGTTCTTATGGGCTGGATGCCCAGGGGCACAGCCCACGCCGCCTGCCTCGCTTGCCCACGCCCCGCGCGCCTCTGGCGTATTCCCCGTGATTCGCTGCCGCTCCGATCGTCCCCTCGATCCCACCACCGCCGGCGCCGTCCCTCTCTGCACTCGCTCTTGGTTGACTCGACTTTTTCCAGCGCATTGGCGCTGCTCCATACGTGGGCCGGCCCGGCGCAGGGGCGGGCGGGCGGCAACGGGACGACCATCGCGTCCAGCCGTCCACCTCATTAAGCCTACCGGAGGACATGACGCAGGCCACGAGCCCAGGCTGGGCGGAATGACGGAGGATGGGTTGGTGCTTGGCAGAAGCGGTCAGTAGTTTCGCATTTGCATCCACCACAATGAACAGTTGGTTTCTTGTTTTTGCACAATCTGCAAAGGGCAAATGTTCTAGGGGGTGTGAGTGCCTCTTTCAGCATCTATGGCGAGTGCACTATCTTTAGAGCTAACTAGATGAGTGGCCGCGGCGTACTACGTCGCGATCGCTCTCCCACTCAAGTATATCGAGAAAACACATGAAAAATTTGAAAAGATATAAACATAATTATATTTTTTTATTTATTTGGTTTCTTTTACGTCCGCGATTTTACTCGATCCAAAGATCCTTTTCGTTTTTAGAGGGGCTTTAACGGCGAACTGACACGTGGGCAACTTTCTTGGCTAAAACTTGCAAGAAATAGGGTAGGTAGTATGTGCGATCTATGCCTTATTTTATTTGGACCAACGGTCGAAATCAGGATGGATCGTCCTAGAATATTAACTTATCAACGCTGTTCTTTGATGCAATTTTCAACATATCAGATTTGTCAAGGCTCTGTATCTGGTGGTCGTTGATCTTAGGGAGCAGAGCTGCTTAGCACCATATGTTTGCTGCTCGTGATGTGAGGGGTTCTTCTTAGTTGCAATGAAGTGTACACTCTTAAGTTTTGATTATATCCATTTGCAATATGCCAACATGATGTCGTTCGGTGAATAGTTTCTTTCTTTTAAGTTGGTGAATAATTATCCTTCTCTAAGTTCAGAGTTTTGTATTATTTGCCACTGTGTACTCATCTATTTGGCCTGTGAATTGCTAGTACTTCTGATATCTCAAAGTAAACTCCGGACAGATTTTATTCCATTCTGCTACAATGTGCTATCTTTTTTTGATGAACTATCTTTTCAAAAAATATACCATGTGATGAACAGTGCATGATAGCAATTCATCTAACAGAGAACCTGAGAAGTTGCCATATATTTTTGCCGATGCTGCAGCTACAGACAGCCCTTATCTTTCTGTAAGTTCATGTGCAACCTCTGTGTACAGATTTTGTTTGTTTGTTAGGGTATCTGCATTATAGGAGTCGTACTACAGTCTAAACAGCTGCAGACATATGTGGTGACCTGGTAGTCTTTTGAGGTACCAGTTATTTCTGTGCTGCACGCATATGTGGTAAATGGTGAAGAACGTATGCATGCTAGTATGGCTCCTAGGAACGGACCGATGGACGTGAGCTGTATAACCGGGGGGCATTGTTCATTGAATCATATCCCTTATTCTGAATTTTTTATGGCCTCAATTATATGCACATATTTACATTTTACCGCATCTTTTAGGAATCATATTCTGCTGATTATGACTAGTCTCAACTAGTACTCTCCGAGTTGAGCATATAGCATCTGAATCCACCCCCAGTACATTATCTATTTGATTGACAGGTTGCTTCTTGAGTAGAATACTGGAGTGCAATAAGGCAATCAGCAGCAAACTGATAAAAGTTTCCACATGTAGTTATAGGGAAAAAACTAAGGACGGGGCTCTTGGCATGCGGAATTTACTAGGCACACCTGTTGCTTTCACCTACTCCAATGCATTGTTCTTGCAAAGGGAATGTAGCTTTTAGCTCACGAACTAAAATATACACAGGCAACATATGAGCTCACGACACGGGGGATACAGATGTTTGGGAAGGACATAACAAAAGGAGCTAAAGATTCTTTCGTAATCCACCCCGTCTCATCTTTTCCCGCCGTTCGGAATTCAGGGGTGGTCCAATGAAAAAGACCTTTCCTTTGTCCCCAATTCCAACGCTGGAAGCATTCCAGTGAATATTTCCATCTGCACCATAAAAAATGTGATCTTTTTTCTCTTTTTTGTCCTATGCTTTATCTCTAACTTAGTGGTCTTGATTATCTGCAGATGGAGCTTACGATGGTCCATCTGGCGTGGGTGCATACTAGTCTTTCAATAGTGAAATTGAGCACCGGAGCAGCTGCAAGCATATATTCTTTTAGTCTAAATTTCAGGTATGCCAAATGCTTACCTCTTGCAGATGTTGATGTACATAAGTAGTGCCGTTTTATTTCATTAATATTCTGCTTGCTACTAATCACTGGTAGTAAAATCAACATCTGGTTCACTTGTAAGTTGTAAGCAAATGGTGTGGAAAACAAAACCCTTCCAATAGTTCCTCGACAAGTTGTGGTAGAGTCAACTTGAAGCCCATGCATTGTTTCCATCATGGAATAGATCAATGACATCTGTACCTTTTGAGAGCAACTCTTATGATATGCCTTCCCCTTCCATGTTTGGCAACTAGCGCTGTCAGAGGAAGCGATGGACATGGACAGTGTGTAAGGGTGAAAAGAAATGGCTGAATTCGTCAACAGCTTGTAAAGCTGTGAAGAAAAATTAACCTCTGTGTTTAGTCACAGCGATGCTACTTCTGTGACAAGAAGGCAATTTGGCACCGAACAAAGGTCAGTAAGCCATATATGCACATGGTCTGGCTGCTTAGTTTGTTCATCGTTCGGTGCTAGTGACCAATAATAGGAAGTGGTTTGGCTAGACTGATAACAAGTCAAGAAGTGCATAACTTCATAAGCCCTAACGGTAGGAAATTCCATATATATGATGTTACAGCTCCATTATGGATGAGCCACCAGCATTCCATACTTGTTCACTTGCTCTCTACATTCACAACGGCTAACAACAAGTCACCGTTATCATCTGAGCATTAGGTTTGCATTTTGCATTTTCAGTGCGGTTATTAGAAAGTTCACAACGGCTAACAGCTCACCAAGTCGATCACCATTGTGGTACGAGCATTAGATTTGCATTTTGCATTCAGCACAGTTATTAGAAAGTTATCACATCACGGTGAAACATATTTTTGGAACCTTTTTTTTAATAAACCTAAAACATGTAGAATTGCACTAACCATTAACCAACATTACATTCGAAAAGGAGTAGGTTTATTTACAAAATATGCAGTGCATTCACTGCATCTGCAAGATGCTAGCCTCTTTTCTTAAGATTCATCTCTACAAGCCAAAAACGAGCCATCCCCTAAAAGGCGATGGACTGTGGTTTGCACGACCGAAATGGCTGGATCCCTCATTTCAGCAATCTGCTACTCTTCCAATGGCAGCGCCAATCTAGAAAGAACATATATAGGACGAAAAAAAAGAGAGATTTGAGGAAGTGAAACCTATCGTGGCATATCATATGGTTTTATATAACATATATAAGTGCATTGATTTGATCTAAATACGTCTGGAATTAAGTTCTGTGAATTTATCTAAAAAAACGACACAACTTGATGTGCCATTATGCTTACCAGGTCATGGGGAAGCTCTGACCTCCTCATAACCCTCAGCCTCTTAGCAGTCGAAACAAATACACTGCACGAGTTAAAAGCGTTTAATTAGTTAGATAGTGCACATGATATGCTCTCTTGCATTGACCTTCTAAAGCACGTTAAAATTAGACAGTAATTAAAAATTTTAAAATAGGTACAAGAATGAAAGAAATTTTGACTGTAATTGAAATGAGATATAACAAATCGTGTGTGACAGTGCGGTTCTTATGCTTAACTTACACAAAACCTACTATGTGTGAATACTGAAATAGTTCTAATACTCACATACAGTAGGAGGAAGGAACAGTCAAAGCTTACTTCCATGGTTTGTCGCCGACTAGAATCCTGTCTCCGTCGTTGTCTTCGTACACTAAAGTGTATTCACCAGTTCCATCCAATAACCCTGAAAATATTTTCTCTTCAGCTCCTTGCTCTTCACTTTCAGCACAAGAAAGATCCTTTTGAGCTGCATAACAAAAAAATACATATGCTTTAGAAAAAACTGTCTCTCTTTGGTGCTACTAGAGACACAAGTCCTTAAAATGACTTGAAGGATCTGTTTTCTATTTCTGTGGCTGGTTATTTTAATTTGTACCTTCAATGAAGCCACGGAACAACTCTTCAACAGCAGACGACAGCTTCTGGTAGTTGTTGTACGCTGCAAGGTCTACTTTCCTTCCAATAGGGATCCCATCCATGTTGATTTTGACAAGCGGTCTCTTCTTGCAGGTTAGCTTTGCTTTGTCATAAGCTTCTTCATTTTGTTGTTCAGGGGACTGCTTAGATGAACTGCCATTTGTGAGGTTTCTCCTGAAGGATCGGATTGGAGGCCAACCGACTACTGGAAGAACAGCACCTCTATATCAAATTAGAGCTGGTTAGTGTTTTTTTTTTTGGAAAGGTCAGGTGAGTTTGTTTATACCAACTAAATTCAAAGAACACACTGTTCCACACAGCTGGAAAGCATGTCCGCACTTAACCAAGAAACAGTAAACAAAACCAAAAAGAGTACTAGTCAAAGAAAGTAACTACATGGTTGATTAAAAGAAAACCTTCTTTTAGCAAAGTAATGGTTTTTAATTGACTAAGATTACTTAATCGAACTGCATGATTGACAACTCTGTCATTCTAACTAAATAGCAAAAGATAAACTCAATGCCCCAAAAATTTGCTTATTACATTTGATTCAGAATGCCAAGACCAAGAAATGGAAAATTGAAGACCTTAGAAAAGCTGAATTCATGGGGACTTGGATTTAGGAAGCATAGGATGAGGACACGAGAACATTAAAATATGTAATCATTTAGAAGTCACCCATACATGATGGCAACAATAAACAAGCATATATAGCTTCCATATAGCTGATAGCACAAAAGACGGAAAAAGCAGTAAGTCGATCGTTAGTCGTTACCTCCCCTGGGGGTCGCTGTTGCTGTGCACAGGTGCAGCAGCTGAGCCATGTGATGGTGGTGGGGGACAGCATCCTTTCTTCCTCTCACCTGCCATATTTTCACCTCCTAATGTTAACTCATTCCCACATCCTTCACTGTCCTGGTGCCTCTGGTCATAACCTTAATAGAAGAGAAGATATAAAAAAAATATCTACAGCTCAATTGAACTAAAAAGCTGCATGTTTTCCCTTGCCCTACCTTCTGGTTTAGCCCCAACAGTGGCCAAGAATCCTCTCTTTGCCCCAGTGGTGGCCGTGTTGGTTGTGAGCTTTGAATGTGTAGGGAAGCAACCAAGGGAGAGTGCTGAGCAGCTCTCTTGTTGTTGCAGTTGTACCTTCTCTCTTGGACGAGCTTCTCTCTCTTCCTCCTGGACACCAGGAAGGCCAAGCTTAAGCTCTAGGTTCTTGTCCTCATCATCGAAGCTTGTGGTTCTTAATCTTCCTCTATCTCCTGCTTCTCTCATCTTCCATTCCCTCTCATCTGGGATTAGGTTTAGCAGTTGTGGAGGGAGGCCTTTTTCTTCCATTGGACTTGATCTACGAGAGGCACGCGAAAAGAAAGCTTTGCTTGAAAATATTTGAATAGTGGTCGAGCTAAGCAAGAACTCAAGAGTCAATTTTAAAGGCTTCAACACTAACTCTACTGCATATTATTATACAGATAGAGAGTTGGGAAGCAATGAGAGGAATGCAAGTATGCAACTACTTGAAAAGTTCAGTTTTGCACTCAACTTAGGCTGGAGAAAGTGTCAAACAAACGTGAAACATATTCTATGGTCAAAATGAACGCTGGGAAAGAGAAAACGGGAAGAGATAGGACTTGTGGTCATCAAATAAACTCATGTCAAAGGCATTTTGGGCAAGGAAAATGGAGCCTGAAACTTCTCTTATTCGGCAACAAGACAAAGCACTTTCAAGTTTGTGTCAAACAAATTCTTTCAGACGTAAAAGAGGAACCAACTCATGTCGAAAATATCATTTTGAGAGAGTGAAATGCGTCTTTGCAAGTTGTATCTCCTCAAGTTTGCAAAGAAAATTACCAAAACACGACCACTTTAGAATTTGGATATCTCGTGTGGAGCCTTAAGAGTAATTCATGCATTAGCAAACCTGTGGCAACTTCTTAAATCATATAGCAAGAGCGTTTTACAGAGCAAGAACTCACCAGAGACAAGAACAGCCGCAACCTGAATACTGGGCTCAAGAACTCGAGACTGGCAATGGCTTGGCCAGAAGCAAGCAGCTACTAGCTACCGTTGGCAAGATTATTGCACCTTGCTTTTCTACTAGCGTGGTGCCTCGAGCTGGTGCCGTTCTTTTTCTTGGCCTGCTTCTATAGGGCCCTTTATAGCTAGCTCTCCTTTCTATCCTGTCCTTTTTTGCCTATCTGTTCTTGGCAAGCACGCAGACGCGGTTGGTGACTTGGTGTATGGCTGGGAGATCAACAAGTGATGCGAGTAATATAGCACAGGTTCCGTCTTAGCTAGAGCAACCGTGCCCTCTTTTCTTCTTGCGCTGCTTGCGTGCGTGTGTTTGTGTGTGTGTGTATGGGATGATTGGAGGGGGGGCCAGGTGAGGCGTGCGTCTAGAGCGTCGACGCTTATCCGGGCAAGTGGGGTGATGTGATGGATGCGTTATTGGCGTATCTGCGTGTAGTTTTTGTCGGATGATGGTGGTGGTGTAGGTAATGCAATGGTTCTGGCTGCGGCGGCCAGGCCAACCCCGGGGGACCACTGTCGGCGTTGGGAGGATCCGTTTCTGCTATGGGTCTCCTGTTCAATGTCCAATTTGTAGGTGCTGAATGATCAACCATGCGCCGAACATGTCCTGATGTTCATCTGGGTGAGCTCAAACACTGATTAATTATATGAATGAAGGAGTTTTTTCCTTGAAAGGAAAAAGGGCAATGTTTTTGCCAGAGATTTTTCATATCCTTAACCAAACATGAAATCCTTTTTTAAAACATAAATGGAGTGTCCTTTCAAAGTACCAATTATATTTCACTGAACACATAGCTAGCACCAGATTTGCCGGATATGTTTTGCATGGTGGCTCTTTTTTTTTCTCTTATGAAAAATCCGGAAGAGTTGAGCGTTACTATTCACGGGCTCCCGTCACGTAGCACAGTAGCAGGTAGTGCCGGTCTACATGTAGCCGCTGCTGGAGGATGCACTTTTTCTTACCCATGATCTAAACTCAAAAAGGATCGACCAGAAAGAGCCAACTACGTCTCGCTCATCAGCCATTCAGTTCAGCCTCATCTCATACCTGCAACGTGCTTAACGAAGCAAAGCTAGGATGAAACTGAGTAAAGCGTCGCATGCGTAGTTTAGCACGAAACATTCATCTACGCAGCGAACCACACGAAAACACGGTATATATATATTGGACTTTGCGTTAGCGACACATCAGTGGCTCGTGGTCACAGAGCACCGGCATGTAGATGCATGGACGGCATGGTACGGTGCATCTACAGTATTGGGTGGTCCAGCGCTATCTTGCTCGGGCTGGAGTCCATCATGCCTTGCGCCGTGCGCATGGCCGGGGAATGCGTCATGCGTGTGCACGCGCGAGCACTATCGGGGCGGGTTCGGAGGAGAGGTGGCTCGCAGTGGCGGATTTACTGTTGGGGTTTGTTGGGGCTTCAGTTTCACCTTCAGCCGCCGACGGAACACCCCCCGGTCTCCCCGTATGACCGTATCCTCCATACGCAAGCAGAGACATGTCGGTGGCGAGAGTTTAGGAATTGGGAAGAAGAAAGCAAAATTGGGCTAGTGGGCTTTATTAGGTACTACATGGGCTATCGGGCTTAGTTTCAAGGAATTTCACCCGTACTCGTACTCGGCCTTGCTCCTCTGTAGCGTCGTCGCCCGCACGGGAGAGACGAACAGTCGTGTCGCTCGATTCCCCTCCGCGCCGCACAAGAGAGACGCATAGATCGCGGAGGCAGACGCACGGGCCGACGGGCGCGGCAATGTGGTGGCTGGCCGGTTGGGCGCCTGGGTGGCCGACTCGTCGGTCGCCACGGCACTGCCAAAGATGGAGTCGGAGTCCAGGGCAGGGCGCTGGTCGCGCTAGGGCAGGTAGGCAGTCGAGAAGGCGAGCGCCGTCCAGGGGGCTGTGGGTGAGGGAGGCCGCGCATCGCGTTGGCATGTGGTGTGGGCGACTGGATGGGGAACGCCGGACCGTTGGACGAATCGAAGAATCGCCAATCGCCAGACGAGGAGGACTGAGGACTAGAGGAGCCTCGGATCGTCGGACACACTACTCGGAGCCTCAGACGAACAAATCGCCAGAGGAGTAGCCAAGTAGGTGGAGTTGTAGAGGAGGACTGGAGCCTGGAGGAGCCTCGGACGAATCGACGAATGAACTGAATACTGATGCTCGGCGGCCGGCTCGGTATATAATTAAATTGTTCCAATGCGGCAATGCCCCTCTTTCTGATAATATGTTGATTCTTTTCGTCTCTCTCTGATTCAATTTGTTTGATTACAGTAAACTAAGTTGCAAAAATAGAGAATCAAACATTGCACAATTTTTTTCAACGAAGTGCAAGTACTAGTAACCCACGAACCAATAAGAGCAACATGGCTCAGCATGTTTTTAACTCCAATGAAATTGTTGCTAATTCAGCGCGCCACAAACAAATTGAAGGTTATCCCAAAGAGATTAGAGATCAAGCGAGGAGGACGTATATATTGAAGGGTCCAACTCAACCAATCGGGCATGCTTTTCCAAAGAAGATTCAACATGGAGAATCAAGATCGTTTCAAGAATCATGGTACAAGAAGTTCGATTTGTTAGAAAATAGCGTGGAAAAGGATGTCGCCTTTTGTTTTCATTGCTTTATTTTTAAGAAACCGGGACAACCTACTCACTTTGGAAGGGATGTCTTCACAATAGTTGGCTATGTGAATTGGAGAAGGGCTATGGAAGGTTTCAAAGACCATATTGGGGGACCTAATAGTGTCCACAACATTGCAATGCAAGATTATGAAGATTTTGGCAATCAAAGAGCAAGCATAGAATATAAATTAAATAATTTATAGCAAGGACTCTGAAATTGCATATAAGATTTGTTTGACTGCTTCTTTAGATTGTGCAAGATATCTCATTATGCAAGGCGATGCTTTTCATGGACATGATGAAACTTCTACCTCCATGAACAAGGGAAATTTTAAAGAGCTATTAGAGTGATATAAAGATGAGGTGCCAGATGTGAATGCGGCATTTGAATTTGATAGTGGAGGGAACAGTTTGATGATTTCTCCGAAGATACAGAAGGATCTTGCGAAATGTTGTGCACAAAAGGTAACAAAGGTGATTAATGATGAGATTGGAGATAGAAATTTCACGGTGCTTATTGACGAGTCGCGCGATTCGTCAATAAAGGAGCAAATGACCATGATTGTGAGGTTAGTAGTACATATTATGTTTGTTAGTTGTACTATTTATGATTTGTGTTAAATTCTAACCTTGCATCGTTAATTTGGTTGGAATGTAGGTTTGTAAAAAAAGAAGGGAAGATCATAGAAAGGTTTCTTGGTATTAACTAAATCACTTACTATACATCGGTTGCATTGAAAGAAGTTATGGTTGGTTTGCTTGCTGACCATGATCTACCTATTTCTAGATTATGCGGACAGGGTTGTGATGGAGCTTCAAATATGAGAGGAGAATTTAATGACTTGCAAAGATTAATATAGGATGAGAGTCCGTATACTCTATATCCATTGCTTTGCCCATCAGTTACAATTAGTGGTTGTCACTGTTGCAAGTTGTAGTAGAGTTATTGCTGACTTCTTTAACTATGTTCCCTTGATAGTGAACACTGTGAGTGCATTTTGCAAGAGAAAGAATGTTTTGATGGAAAGCCATCAAGAGAAAGTATTAGAGAAATTGAAGAATGGTATACTTTTAATTGAAACATGCTTGAATCAGGAAACTAGCCTAGCTAGACCTAAAGATACTAGACAAGGCTCTCATCTTAAAACCCTACTTCGTATATACCAAATGTGGGAGTCGGTGCTTGAGGTTTTAGAGATGATATCTGAAAATGCATCATATCCTTCAGGTCATAGTGGGGCAGCAGGTTTGATACAACAGAAGGAAAGATTTGAATTTGTATTTATCATGCATTTTTTGATAGACTTATTGGGCATTACAAATGAGCTATCACTTGCTTTGCAAAAAAGGGATCAAGAAATTGTAGAAGACATGGGTTTGATTGTAGATGTGAAAGTGAGCCTACAAGACATGAGGGATAATGGGTGGGAGCCATTATTTAATCAAGTAAAGTACTTCTGCGAGGCAAATGAGATTAGTGTGCCAGATATAGATGATTTCATTGGAGTTAAGGGCAAATCTGCGCGTCGGAAGCATAAGGTGACTTACCTGCACTATTATTGTGTTGACATTTTCAATGTTGCTCTTGATGCTATTATGGGGGAGATGGATCATCGCTTTAATGAAGTTTTTTCAGAGTTATTGGTATGCATGTCTTATCTTAATCCAAGCAACTCATTCTCTAAGTTGGATGTGGATAAACTTGTTCGAGTTACTGAGATTTACATTGCTGATTTTACCATAGCTGATCGTTTGTTGCTAAGAAATTAGCTTCAAACCTTCATTCTCAATGTTAGGAGAAGTGTTGAGTTTAATGGTCGTCATGACCTTGCAAAGTTTACTGAAAAGAGGGTTGAAACCAGAAAGAATATAACTTTTCCATTGGTCTATCGCCTCTTCGAGCTTCCAGTGGCAATGGCATTAGTAGAAAGAATCTTCTCGGCAATGAAGATTATTAAGACAGATTTGCGTAATAAAATAGCAGATGATTGGTTCAACGACTTGATGGTGTGTTACATTGAGAAAGAGATATTTAGAAGCATCAAAAGGAATCATTCGACGCTTTCAAGAGATGAAAAATCATAGAATGAAATTACGTTGTACTCAATACTAGTGCCTTAGGGGAATCGGCTATGGACGGCGCAATGATTGCAGCTTAGGGGATGGCCAAACCAATACTTCTGCCAAATGTGCAATCGAAGTCTAGAAACGGTCTTTCACCTTTTTGTTGACTGCCCTCAAGTTCGGCTTCTCTGGTCGTCCATCACACAATGGGTTCACATTTCAACGCTCCATCCGGACCAATGGGAGCCGGCGACGCACCTCGAGCAATGGAGTCTGCACCGCATTAATTTCCAGTCGAGCATCCGAAAAGGCGTAAAAACACCGATCATCCTGGCCTGCTGGGTATGGTGGAAAGAGCGAAACAATAGGGTCTTCCAAAGAGGTTGGGCGTCCCGCGACCAAATCTTCCAGTCCATCAAAGATGAGGCTGCCAGTTGGACCATGGCCGGAGCTTCGCACCTTAAGGGACTGTTTTACCGTCGGTCGTAAAGTTAACGTGTTTTTCATTTTTTTCTTGCTTTTTCCGCTGGGTCCGCGCCCTCTGTGGACTTCTATCGGATGCTCCCTTCCACACCGTGTCTTCTTTCTTCTTCCAAATTTTGTACTCGGCTTCTTCTTTCTAATCTAATTTAATCACAGCTTTTGCTGTTTTTAAAAAAAAATACTAGTGTCTTCGTAAGTTTTATTTCAATTTTTATTTTTGTAAGTATTCACAAATTAAAATTACATCACTAAGTCGTATATTTTTATCTATGGATCGAAACCGTTGAATGATCAATTATCCTCACATATTTATATTATTCTATCCATTAGTAAGGTACCACATTTGTTATATTTTGATTCTTCACTTTATTTCCTTTCTATTTATGTATAAATTTAAAATTTGGTTAACAATAGACCGGTAGATATATTATTAATATGTTTGTCTTGAATTAGAACTTCGACGTAGAAATCTCCTTTATTTTCATTCTAAATTGGCCATCGGTGTCCTGCTGCTGTGCGGCGTGCGCAGCGCATTAGTTGTGGTGTGATTCTCCCGCGTAAGCACCGCGCGGGTGGCGCCGCCCGCCCGGCCCAGCGCGAGGCGCGCGAGGCAGATAGAGCAGGCGGCCCATGCGCGTCTCGTGGAGGTGATGGATGGGGTGGTGGTCGGCGAGATCTCGCCGCGTGCGTTCCTCGGTTCATGCATGCTGATGCAGCATGGCACCGCCGCGCGCGGGCGCCGCCTACGATCTAGCCTCGACTTTGGACTTTTAGACGGGGCCGGGGAGCGGCTGGCTGGACTTTTAGACGTTGCCGGGGAGCGGCTGGCTGGGCAAAAGATGAGCTTTTTTCTGGGACAGCGCGGACCCTCCCCGCCGTTTTTGGTGGTCCGGGCGCGCGCCGCGGGGTGGTTGGCGTCCGTTGATTTCCCGGCCGTAACACCCGCCTCCGGTGACCGGGGTTTCTATGTTCAAACTGGTCTTCGGAAATCGGAATTGCAACGTGATTTTGATAGGTGAAAGTGAAAAGCCCATAAGGAGTTCTATTAAGGAGAATCCAGCCCAGTTGATATCATTAGTCCAAATCCCGAGGTGGGCTGTGCATTAGTTGGTGGATGCGGTCTGTGTGCCCGTAACCTCAGTAGCTCAAACTACCAACGTGACAGTAGTCACGGCCGCGTCCCATCAGCGCGTCTCCCACTGCTCACGAGCAGGCGCCGTGCCTGTCACGGCCGCCATAAGTCTCTCCCACACGCCTCCGCGTCGCCTCAGGCCTCAGGCCTCAGGCGCAGTTTCACCGACAAAGAAGCTTTGGAGTGCTCGGCCGGTTGGCCCTCTTGCATTTTTTTTTTTTTGGGTTTTAGGTCGAAATTACAAATCTAATTTTTATTTCGACGGCTGAAGCACCGGTAGGTGATGCATATCACCTATCACACTCTTCTACCGTAGCAGGTTGATAATACCACAACTCCCCCTTCCTAGCGAGCTTGGCTACCACAGTACCTCGCCTGATGTGCTGCCCCAACCTGGCACTAAGCTCCTGTCGTGGTCGTCCAGACTGTCATGGACCCAGCCACTTATCGCAGTATATGAACGTGACAAGTGACACGTGTTATCTGTCGCTGCTTCTACAGTAAGAGGAATAACAATTTTTATAAATTTATTCGAATGGATCGGATTTTTAAATATATATATTAAGAGGCTAAAACAGCTAAGGGTTCCGGCCCAGCCATCCACGCAGCCACGCTGCGTGCCCATTAGTACCAGCGTCACTGCTTCAGCCGCGGCTGCGCACACGTGATGTGTCCATGAGGCTGAGATAAACTGACGTTCCGTAACCAACGCCAGAACTCGCAAAACTCATCGCACAAATCCTACCTCTATTAAAGGTGGTGGAATCCCGGCCACCAGAGGCGTTTGAGCCGGCTCGACTTGTGGCTCGAAAATAAATTTATGTTGGGGTCCTTTTTTAGAAAAAAAATTACGTTTAGGTTCTTTTTTGAAAAAAACTTTATATTTAGATCCTATTCTGGGGAAAAAATTATATTACATTTATGTCGTTTAGGCCTTTTTAAGTATTACGTTTAGATCCTATTTTGTCCTTATTCGGAAAAAATAGCGTTTAGGTCCTTTTTATGTCCTTTTTCGAGAAAAAAAACCGTTTAAATCATTTTTTCCATTTTTTACGTGCGGAGCGGCGATCGCGGCGTGGCACGCCACGGTAGTTCAGATATATTTATATCCTTTCAACCGTTCCACCGAATAAATGCGAAAAAAACACAATTACGTTTGTATTCTTTCAACCATTTCGCATGTCTCCTGGATTTGCTCGCGTAAGGAGCGACGGTCGCGCGTTTTCTCGGTTTTCTCGCGTGTGTAGCTACGGTCACGACGTGGCACGCCGCGGTTGCTTACCTAGTTGGACTCTATCCACGGTGAAAAGAACAATGTATACAGCGTACGGCATACGAAGATACACACAAGATTGATGCTGGAAATATTTACATGAGGCAAACAAACTTATTTGTACGTGACTGGCCGCCTTAGGAGAGAACTCCACAAAATATATATGCCACATCACAAGGAAACGGGAACCATCGGAGATATTGTTCTGGACACGCAATTCATACGACAAACAAATGATCGAACCGAGCCGAAAAAGCGAAAAACCAAAATGACATTACAAACGAAACTTTCCAGAACTGGTCATCGGTGATGACCAGAGTCAGGAAAAGAGAAGAAAGTTGGCAACCCCGTATTGCCATGGATGGTTAAAGAAACGGAGAAACTATGTGGTCGTCGTTTAAACCATCGAACTACAGACCTTGTTCAATGAGGTAGTCGCCAAGCCTCTCCACCACCATGTTGCACTGCCCAGGGGTCATCGGCTCGTCGTAGATGCCAATGACCAGTGCCTGCCCGGTCTTCTTCACGGTGACGCCTCCTGATCCCTGAAAAACAAAATAAGAAGTCTGTAACACACTCATCGGCGAGAAAAGCTCTCTCTCCATCTTGCCGCGGTCTTCTTCACGGTGACGCCTCCTGAACCCATTCAGATATTGGTAAATTTGGGAATTGGTGGGTCAATTACTTCTTGCCGCGGATAACAGCACCTGTTTCACCTTGGATGACCATGTACTTGGTGGGTCTAAGAAACAGGCCGGTCGGGGCGAGGTGCCCCGGCTCATCGAAATCCTTCATGATGTTGACCATCTCCTCGGGCTTGAACTGGACACCACAAACTAGTAGTCCTGTGAGATGCGAACGCGATCTTACAAGAACTTAAACACAGGACATTATATTCGTATAAGTGCCATCCAAACAGGTGTAACTTGTGCCGCTTTTCCGCTTCTTTCTTAGGCTGAGACATTTCGACAAGAACCATGTATCAACGTAGTAGGGTGTACGCCCACTATTACAGAAAGACTTATATTAGATGTCTTATCACAGATGATTCTTCAAAATCGTCTGTGACGATTAACATCACTCACGGTTTTATATTGAAACCGTCAGTGATATTATCACAGACGGTACTCTATAAAAACCGTCAGTGATATACATCAATTTCACAGACGGTTTTAGTTCAAACCGTCTGTGAAGTTATCACAGACGATTTTTTTTATAAAACCGTCTGTAATATCTGGCTGTCATATATCACATACGGTTTTATTATAAAATCGTCTGGGATACTATGTTTATCATTGACGGTTTTTTTATAAAACCGTCTGTGATATCTTTCAACGATATATAATACAGAGGCCCGAGCCACTTGGTGCATTTTAGGGTTTCGGGATCTATTTTTATTTGGCATGCGGCTGTGCGGCTGTAAGGCGATTTGGTAAAAGAAGACCGTTGATTTTGAAGGGTGATTGAGGATTCATTTGATTTTGGTGATCTAAGGTTAGTAATGGTGTCTAATTACAGTATGTTCAAGATCTAGCTTGGTAATGATAGAATTTGATGATTTTTTAGATTTAGCTTGTAGATTCATGTGTTCTTTCTATATAAGGGTAGTAATGGGTTTTAATTGCATTATATTCATGATGTAGCTTGTAGATCCATGTATTGTTCTTTTCTATATTTATGCAGGTTAATTAGTATATAATTTCTTAGATTCTAATTAATTGCTTTATATTCAAAATATTACTTAGAAGAGAAATTTGAAGATTGTTTAGATCTAGCTATCTTGTAGAAATTGGTTATAATTTAGCAATGTGTGCATAAGGACGCCTAGTGTACTTAATATTTAACACTAAATGCTATATGCTTGACGTAGATGGACCGAAGCTGGATATACACTAAGAACCATGTGAGTGCCGAGTACATTAATAGCGTCTCCGCTTTTAGAAGAGCTGCAGAAGAGGATATGTTTAATAAGGGGGTGCAGTTTATATCTTGTCCGTGCATTGATTGTGAAAATCTGAAGATGTTCTGAAACTTTACGCTGATCGAAGCACACTTGATTATGAGGGGTTTCAAAAGGGGTATACATGTTGGACAGTCACGGTGAAGAGCAGGAGATACAGGAAGCAGGTAGTATTAACATGGTCGACGAAGTCAATGATATGTGGGATGATCATATCGATTGTGATTCCGATGAGGATAGGTTGCAGGAAGATAATCTGAATCAGATGCTGCGCGATGTAGAAGGGAACCGTGATGATAGAGAATATGGTAAATTTTGGGGCTTGATGGAGGACTCGGAGAAACCTTTGTTCCCAGGCTGCAAGTCGAAATACACAAGGTTGTCATTTGTGCTTGAACTGCTGAAATTGAAAGCAAGCAACGGTTGGTCCGACAAGAGTTTCACAGCGCTGTTACGTTTATTGGCGGACATGCTTCCCGAGGAAAACGAGTTGCCGACAACCACCTACAAAACTAAGAAGTTCCTTTGTCCCTGTGAGACCCCGTTCTGATGAAAAGGAACCTCCATGTGATTACTGTGCCATTCCCTGGATCAGTAGCTAGCACTCACATGTTTACAACAATTGGAATCACAACCATACAACAAATAATATTAAGCGGAAGCTATTACATAAAGAAAACTCTTACAAATCAGAGATAAAGCAGCATAAGAAGCAAAGTCTTGTAGTGTGCCCATCCAACACCCGCAGGCAACCGACAAGGCATAATCCCTAGAAAGATTCGACAAAGAAAAATCCCGCAACCTGCGATGGAAGAAACCTCGAAGCTTCGACAACTTAACCACCTAAAAACCACATATAAGCAAGGGTGAGTACAATCGTACTCCGCAAGACTTGAGCAAAGCCTAATATATATGCGAGCCATTTCAAAGGAGGCTACTACAGTTCATTTGCATAAAGCGAATTGACATTGTAAAACAAGTTATTTGCAAACGGAATTTGTAAAAGCATAATTGGTGATATGAAATAAGTAAAGCATAAGTAATATTCACAACCCATCGTGAATATCGAATAATCCAGAAATGGAATCCATCAATGTCGATCCTTTGACATGAAAACAAAAGCTGCTAACCAAGTTCCAAACCAAAACCCAATTTTTGGAAATACAAAAGCATTCTAACATTGGAATAACTTCACCAAGTGTCCATAACCGTGGACACGGCTAATCGATTAGATTTACACTGCAGAGGTGTACGACTTTACCCACAAGGAATGATCAACCTCTTTTGCGGATCAATTAACACACTTCCTTTGGTGTGTCGGCAAGGAGATCATCTGAGCCGTTACATTATCTAGATGTGGCTTTGAACCGGCCGGGACGTTTGACCTCGCCATGGAAGCGAAACACTCACCCAAGACACGGATCCATACACACCACACCCACTCCACGTTTACATTCACGGCAAGGCGTACACCGTTGCATTGGTATGTAGAAACCCTACAGACAAACCGAAGCGGAATGCACATGCGGTACTCCGCCTTCCTTAGATGCAAAGCCACACCTAAGCAACTTAATAGGCTAAGACTGTCCCATAACTGACCCTCGTGGTTGTACGAAAATCTTGGATCTATAGCGTCCCATTGCTCGGTCCTTAATCCGACAGGCGATACTCCACCCTAACTACGTGCAAATCCTCTGCACCTCCGGCTATTGCCAATAATCGCCGCATCAAAACCATAGTTTTATTTTGGGTTTTAATCAAAATACCCATAACCAACGACTTTATTTCCAATATTTTCCATTTCTCAAGAAACAAATTTTGATCGATCATCATTCTCATTTGATCTAAAAGCATGGCTAAGCATGGATAAAAGTAATCGCATATACCCACAATGACATTAAGTAATTGTCTAAGCTCAATCTATGGGTATCAAGGTACACATGTTCATACTTATCAAGGAAGTTTCATGAGACAACAGTATAACTACCAAAGACCACAAAATAGCGAATTTACGAAAGTAAACGCGTGCATGAAACATTTTAATAAACACAATGCAAATTAAATCTGGGATCAAGATGGTCAAAGGGGTGCTTGCCTTGCTTATATATCGTTTACGACGAAGACGCGATCGCGAGCAGCGGAGGCACGACGAAGGAAGGGACGTCGAATTCTACGTCGATCGATCGGAAAATATAGCAAATAATAAACTTCAATAAGGCGAAAAGAAGATGACGAGAAAATCAAATAAAGATTCATTGCAGAAAACAGGAACACTTAGGGTTGAATTATTTACGACCTCATGATTTAGATACTTACAAATTCATATTCTTAATGGTTTTGAGATAACGAAACAGGGTTTCTTTTATAGATTATCTTCTCTTGATTTACGAATTCAAGAGGCTAAAAATATGAATTCTAATATTTATTACTTCGAATTATAGATGCTAAAATTATTTGGATTAAAAGAGTTGAAACACTAGTTAAGGTTACGCTAATAGCACTTAGCTTTAAGATTTGCATAAGAAGGGTTTTAAATAAGTTATGATTGACAAGCTAGCTAATTAGATTTATTTATAGATTTAAGAAGGTTCTGGTGATACAAATATATTAACTACAATTTTCTTATTACTAGGATCACTTATTCTTGCTATGACAAGGTTTATTAAACATACAACTAAGGGTTATTTGACTATTAAAGTTTATATGTAAAACATGATGAAATAAGGTTATTTCTTTGGAACCTAATAGCATATACTTTGAAGAACATATCTAGGCTGATTTCAAACATTTTGGCTTTTAGACGTGACATTCTACGAGTTGACGAAAAAGCTTGAGGGCTCAATCGACTACCCGCTAAGGGTTCAGTTTTTGATATATGATTGCGACTACACTGCCTAGGATAATCTACTCATTTTTTTTAGGCATTAACAGGGCATGACACTGGAAGTGATTTAAAGTTGGTTTCGCGACAAATACCTTTTATCCGCGATGATTTCCATATAGACGATCATTAGGGTTTAATATTTTTTTTTTCAACCTAGCACAAAAATATGATATTTTTGTCTAAACAGCAGGGGAACTATTTTTCGAGGTTATGCAATTTGGTTTCATCAAATTTAGAGTTTATTTGCGATGGTTACAACTATTCCAATTATGAGATTATTAATACTTTAACTATTGATCATTTACTGTTTTATAAAATAATATTTATATATTATTTTATATCTGAGATCCTTGCAATGACAGAGGTATAATAAAACTGGTTTGGTTACTATTTGAATTCATTTGATCCATGTCACGATTATTTGATCTTCTATGCCATATGAATATACACTTTTTACATTTTAGTTACTTCATACTTTTCATAATAATTCAATTCAAATTCATTTCTTAAATATTTTGGAAACTCAAGTATCCTACTGACATGCTAATATTTAGAAACTAATTTTACTTATTCCATATTCCTTTTATTCAAATTATGTTTATTTGAATTTTCTAATACATTGATTATAATCTTTACTAGAAGGTAATTCAAACAATAATGAAACTTAAATATTTTTATATATTTGAACTTCTGGAAGTATGAATATTTTACTAAAATTAGTTTCATTCCACCTAAAGTTTGTTTACAACTTTTTAATATGTAGTACTTATTTATGTCTCTTCTTTAAATTTGAATTTCAAATTTACCCAGTGAACATTTTCAAAATATTATTTTATATTCTGAAGGAACTAGATTTTAGATTAATTAAGAATTTTATTTCACTCAATTTGGAGTTACAAAACAAAAGTTATAAGCATTTAAAGCAGCTCGGTTATGTAAATTCCAGAAAATAGAAAATACGTTTTGAGTTGGAAAGCGCCTTTTACCGAATGCTTTGGGATTGCTTTGGGTGGTGACAAAGCGGTCCCACGCGGCAGCGATCAAGAACAGAGGGATGGCTAGGGCTCGCCAACGTGAGCTACGGTGATTTCTACCGAATGGACGAAAGACGGAGGCACCGGAGGTCTTGGCGCATCTGGGTGGGGTTGCTCGCCGTGCGGAATGGCGAACGACCGCCACCGCGGCATGCTGTGCGGAGAGGAAGGGGCTCACGAGAAGAAAAGCGATACTCCCGGCCGAATGGATAGCGTTTCAAGCATCCATGAGGCTAGAGCGCTCCATTTTGCCGGTTGGCCGGGGCGGAAACGGGCTGTGGAGGTGCGCCACCGTGCGACCGAGTGAAGAAGAAGCGCCGCGGTGCTTGGCGGTGCTGCGAGCAAGAAGAGCAAAAAGAGACGAGTGGGATGAGTTCAGTTCGGCCCTAGCAAGCTTCAGAAACGGTTAATTTGGGAGGAGGCTCACTATTTTGGCGATTGCGATTCTTCCCCAATTTCGGTTTTTTCGGCGAAATGGTGAAGAACACCGCTTTGGGTTGATCATTTGGTTCGGGAGTGAATGAGGAGAAGGAAAGCCTCAAGCGATGCGTAGTAGGTATTTATAGCCGAGAAACGATCGCTTCACAGGGTTTGAAAGGAGAAGGAAGTTGCGGCTCGGATTTGTCTCTGGCGATGAATTTGGCGTGTGATTTCAGCCGGCAAGGATTGACATGAGTTGGTCAGGGTATGGCGCGAGCTCCCGAGGTCTAGCGTGACTTGATCGGCAGCAGCGGCGATGCACCGTCGGCGGGAGTAGGCGCGAAGATGCACTGGATTGGGCGAAGTCGGCGTAAGACTCGGGAGACTTAGCGTCTGTCTCGAGCGAGAGGGAGGAAGAGAGGAGGCAGCGAATTTGGGGCTGACGGTGGGTCCGGGACCACAGTCAGCGAGTGGCGATTTTCCGTTGCAGCCAGCAACCGTTACGGTCAATTGGTGTTGGCCCACATGTCGGTGAGAGAGTTCGGCTGAAGGGATAAACTTCACGCAGACAGCTCCATGTGACCACTAAATTCGCTATCAAATCAGGGTATAATTTTGTGAAACTTTTTGACCAAGCTCTCCTGATAGTTTCTAATGTTCAGTAAAAATTTGAGGTTAAAATAACGCATGGTTAAATTATAAAAATTCTGACACTGTAGGTTTGTACAGGATTTATATTCCGGTTTTGTATTTATTTAAAGGTTCAAACATTATTATTTATTTCTGAAACTTTTATGAGGGGTTATATATAGGTCAAGTATGTCTCTGTAAAAGTTTCAAGTCAAAATATTTGGTATTTATTTTATAGAAATTCTGACATGAGAATTTCTAGTTTTTGATGGTCTCTGTTTTTGAATTGTTAGAGGGCTCTGCCGACATGATCAATTCCTAAGATTTTTACCAGGTGTAAACACTGCACTGAGGGTGCTTTGGTAATTTTTCAAGATCCAGATAATCTTCGAATATTTTTCATTAATTCTGACTAGCACTGTTTCTAGTCAAAAAGAGGTGACATTAATGTTATTTACCCATTTTTCTGTGCATAAAATTTTACTTCTTGATTTTTACTGACTTACCAGGGTGGTTAGGGTTCTATGGTAATTTTTCCAAAATTTATCTTTTACCATTTTATCTTTTCATCATTATCCATTCTTTAATTCTAGTTGTTTGATTTTTCATTCAATACAAAAATCCAGGGAAAATCCAAATAAATTTCAATCATGTCAAGAAAAATCATAAATAAATGTATTCAAATTCAAAATATTAATTTTCATATTATTCTATTTTTCGGGATGTTACAGTCCCTTGGGAATGGAATTAGAAAGAATACATGCATATCCGAACGACTGTATCCTGTACCGCCAAGAGTACGCAAACTTGCATATATGTCCTGTGTGCAACGCATCCCGGTACAAGCGTAAGAGTCATTTAGATGATGACAGCGAGGGCATCTAGGTGATGAAAGGACCTCCTGCTAAGGTGGCATGGTATCTGCCTGTAATTCCTAGTTTGAAGTGTTTGTTTGCGAACCCAAATGAGGCAAAACTGTTGCGTTGGCACTCGGAGGAGCGTAAGAACGATGGAATGCTAAGGCACCCTACTGATTTCATTCAATGGAGAAACATCGATAAGAGGTTAGGTTTGGATTGAGTACAGATGGAATGAATCCTTTCGGTAACATGAGCAGCTGGCATAGCACTTAGCCTGTGAATCTCTGTATCTACAACCTTCCTTAGTTGTCTATGAAGCGGAAGTACATTTTGTTGTCTGTACTTATCCAAGGACCGAAACAACCTGTGAACGATATTGATGTGTACCTAACACCATTGGTGGAAGATCTGAAAACACTATGGGTTCTCGGGGTACAGGTATGGGATGCGTACAAACGAGAGAACTTTACTTTGCACTGCCTTTTGTTCTACACCATAAATGATTACCCTACCCTTGGTAACCTATCGGGCCAGAGTACAAAAGGAAACAAAGTCTGCACTCACTGCTTAGACAATACCGAGAGTGTGTGGCTGAATCACTCGTGTAAAACCGTTTACATGCATCACCGTAGGTTCCTTCGGAGGAATCACCCATACCACAAGATGAAAAAACAATTCGATGGAACGAACGAAGACGGTTCAGCTCCAAAGCCTTTAAGTGGGATAGATGTTCATGATATGGTTAAGAAGTTGGATGTTGCGTTTGGAAAAGGGCGTAAATCGAGGGCCCGTGAGAAGAGCATGTGGAAGAAGAGATCAATATTTTGGAACCTACCTTATTTGTCGATAAATACGTCGGAGAGGCCTTGGCGGCTCAAAAAGATAAAGAGTTCATATTAATTGACAATGCTGACATACCTGTGTAGGTTTCACTGGGTTCTCATTGTAATTCATCCATCGATGAATCGGGTTATTTACTTTGATTCCTTATAGAGTGGCAGGCACGACTTAAAACCTATCGCAAAATTAATCACCAGGTAATTAATCACATTTCCTCCAAAGATAACATGGTCATGTAGGTTGTTCAACATGTATGTTTCTCCTGAAATAGCTGAGGCTAACCTTTTGCAATCACGTAGGGCGTTCAAAGTGTACAAAGTTTATGGAGGGCCTTCTGGCAAGGACAGGGTGAAGCTGAATCACGATTTTAAGTTTTCGGTATCCGCTATACACAATAATCCTATGTAAACTATGTAATAATGATTCTGGAACTAACCAAATCTATATTTGTAGTGCCACCAGCAGGGAAAGGGAAATAACCGTTGTGGATTTTACGTTTTTCACAACATGGAACTCCTTGTCACTAAGAAAACACTCAATCAGGTAACAACTGCGTTGGAAGAGGTCGATCTGGAGCGAATTTGAGGACAGCTTTGTGCCTTCTTTTGCTCAGTCAAGTCTTAAATGAAAAAGGCGAGTTCCACACTGCCTTATAACTTGAGGAGTTGTATTTTTTCTGAATTACCATTTGGGTTAATTACCAAACTTGTGATGTGGATTTGTAAATTGTAGTTGTGTATTTTATTAATTGGTTAATGGTATTGAGTTACATTTGGTTAATATATCTGAGTTCATTTCTGAAAGAGATGTGCCGTGCAATATTAATCTATACGTAATATGCTTCGCGCTGTGATGTAATCTGAGTTGATTGATGAATTGGATGTAATGCCTGTAATCTAAAATGGTTGTAATGTGACTTTAATTATTCTGTAATCTGCTTTTTTCAGAGGGTGTGGCTAGCATTTCTTGAGGCTAGCCAATAAATAGAAAAATAGTTGTCTGTTGGAATCTTATCACAGACGATTTTTAATTAAAAACGGTCTGTGATGTAATGATGTAACAGACAGTTTCAAACTAAAACCGTCTGTGATATCATAACATCACAGACGGTTTTTAATTAAAAACGGTTTCAAAGTAAAATCGTTTGTGATATCTTCTATCACAGACGGTTTCTAAACCGTCTGTGATATGCCGTAACATCACTGACACAAGGTTACAGACGGTTCAGGAAACCGTCTGTGATGACGGTTCCGAACCGTCTGTGATAAGCTTTTCTATAGTAGTGGCATTTGATCACCTCGGGGAACGCGGTGCTCCGTGCCCAGACGATGCCGTCGTGACCAACGATGGCCACTGAGGAGAGGTGGTGCCCCTCGATCTCGCACATCAGGTGCTCGTCCACGTACGTCTGCCACGACATCCTCCTCCTCCTCCTCCTCTTTTGTCTCCCTGTTCGCTGATCTCGCGTTGCTTGCTTGAACACAGAAGAGAGACCAGAGGGTGCTCCGGACTGCTACTGATCGAGTTCTAGTTGTGATGCATGAAGGGAACGACATAAATAGAACGGGAATTGGAAGACCGGATCCCTGCCTCGTCCCAGCCACCCGTATGTTCACCTCTTCGTGCCCTTGGACCTCGCCATCTTTGAAGAGCTGCTTGCTTAGGCTGATTGGTTAAGGGCCCATCGATATGGCTGGAATTTCGTTTTCCTGCCATTCCGAAAAGAGTGCTGCTACCTACACATGTATGTACATAAGCGAAATTGGATGCATTCCGTTGCAAAATACTCATCATTTGCGTGTGTTGCCGCCTTTTTAGCACTTAATGTGGTTTTAAGGAAAGACGACGGGTTGCCAAAATTAGAGGTAAGCATCGACCATGCTAGGAGTTTCTAGAAGATGCTGATTAAGGAAAGTTAGATATGGAGAAAGTAGAATGTCAACATGTGTTTGAAGACACGAATATTTGGAAGCGGATATAAACTCTATCGAAGGAAAGATTGAGTCGACACAAAAGAGGGGAGACTTGATACGTGATCCAAGGTTGAGTCGGTTGTTTTAGGTTATAATTACTCTATACGAGCTGACAGAAAAACTTGCACTAGTCAACCTTTACTACGTCTACTTTTTTTTACCTTAGGTGTAGGCTATAGCTAATAGCTGGAATCTTACCTATGTAATTTGACTTTGTTCAATATTTCTTCGCATTAACGTGTTGATCAAAATGTGAGTTACACCTATCTTATGTTTCGAGATTTGTTCATGTCCGTTATTGCTTCACATCAATGTTTCGTCAAGGATCAATTTTCGTTTAGGTTTATCGATCGTCGACTTTGCTACTTTGCTGAAAAATTGTCCGGCATGTCATATACGTGTTACCAGAGAGCACCCTCCATAGGGACACGGTGCTGCTGCTATGAACTTTTTCGACGGTAACGGTGTGTGCGAGTCTAGACATAGAATTTGGATATGATGCTTGACCAGAGATCGGCAAAAGAAAGTGATGGTCAAATACTAGTAAGATGGAAATTGTCGATAAATTGTTGTCGATCTTACCAAATAAATACATAAGATATTGTCTAGGGGATCATGCAGAGAGGAAACACGGCGTTTTATACAAGTTTAGACCTTCTCTGAAAAGAATAATAATGCTATTTCATGTGTTCTTCTTGTATTGAGAGGATTACAATATATGCGCAATGCTTTGTGATGAACACCGTGCGCTAAAGCTACAGGGTGATGTGTTGCGATCTTGCACTATGTGTGAAGCTACAGGGTGATGTGTTGTGATCTTGCACTATGTGTCCTCCATCATCAGGCGTCACCCCTTATATAGGCTTGAAGGGGGTAGCAGTTGCTTCCCAAAGAGACATTACTACAAAAGGACTTATATTAGACCCCTCATCCTTGACGTTTTTTTTACGTAAACCATCTGTGACGTGTTTCGGGCACATCGCAGACGATTTGTGGCTGAAACCGTCTACGATTTCGGATTATCACAGATGGTTTCATCCACAAACCGTCTGTGAAGTTCTTGATGTCATCACAGACGGTTTGTGACTGAAACCGTCTGTGATGATCACCATCATCACAGACGGTTTCATCCACAAACCGTCTGTGATGAAAGCAAGAACTTCACAGACGGTTTGTAAATGAAACTGTCTGTGATGATCACCATATCATAAACGTTTTTATTCACAAACCGCATGTGAATCGCTCAGAGGAAACATTAATTCAAACATCATATTATGATCATAAGCATCGGTACAATATATATATACACAAAAGTTTCCCACCAAAAACCTACTGGAAAATACTACTTAGTCGATCTAGTAATCGTTGTCATCGTCGGTGTCGTCGGAGTCGTCGCTGCGACCGTCGGGGTCCTCGCTCGAACCGGCTCTGTCTGGGTCATGGTGTCCAAGCAAACCATGGACGAAGATAAACGAGTCGTCCACGAGTACGTGGAAAAACTAATGCTGGCTCATTCTGACAAAAAAATCATACTTTTACCCCACAACCCGGGGTAAGTGCTTCGTCCAGATGCTATACTTGTTTATTTGTCTATATATCGCATCTCGAAGTTAGGTTCAGTGACCATGACGACATACCTGTGTAGTTATCACTGTGTTCTACTCGTAATTATACCAAAACAGAACCGGGTAATTTACCTTGATTCCAAAAAGGCTGGCACCCACAACTTGAAGCCTATCATAGAATTACTCGACACGTCTTTCGGTGTATACAAATATCGCGGAGGGCCGCACAAGAAGAACCCAGCCACTCTAAAGCATACTTTTGACTCTCCGGTATCTGATAGTACGCATTAATCCTTCACACTCCATAATAATACATTCGAAACTAATTAACCCATTATATTTTGGCAGTGCCACCAGCAGCCAAAGGCCATTGACCAATGTGAATTCTACGTTTGCCACAACATGGCACTCCTTGTTGGTTCATAGAAGACCAATGACATACAGGTCTGTCGATCTTGCAACAATTGTCTCCACTTATGAATTTAAATTTATATACACGAAAGACTTCAGTCATCTCATCGACAGGCTTGGCAATGCTCTGAATCTGTGTTGGAACAGACTGACCTCCTGAGTATTCGAGGAAACCTCTGTACCTTCTTCATGAGTGAGGTGTTAGATCCAAAGAGCAGATGCCACTCAGGGCTGAACCAATGAGTTGTGAATTTGTTACTTACCATGCATTCAGAATTAATTAATTTGTGAACCTTATGTTGTGAATTTGTCATTTATAGTTCTGAATCCAAATAGTTAGTATATATGTGAGTTGATTTCTGAAATGGATGCGCTGTACATATGTTATAACGTGCGATCTGAGTTGATTTATGAAATGGATGTGTTGTAACATATGGTTGGAGTTCATTTTTTAAATGTATGTCGTAATAATATACTGCTGATGCTGTGTACTGCCTTTTATTTCAGAGGGCATGTCTAGCATTTCTTGAGGCTAGCCAATAAATTAAAATTTAGTAAAAAATACAAAATTAACATCACAGACGGTTCGAAGGAAGAATCATCTGTGAAGCTCAACACAGACGGTTCCAAATTTGGAACTGTCTGCCATGTAGTATCATCACAAACTGTTCCATTTTGAAACTGTCAGTGATGTTAATACATCACAGACGATTCCAATTAGGAATCGTCTGTGATGAGATCACGATCATCAGGGGGTTATTGTTAATGACAGACGGTAAAGTCTTACATTTATGTCAGATAGATAGAGGCACACATTCTTCTTCATCTACTGCATGCGGTTAATTGAGATAGGCACACTCCTTGGGTAGATGGTTAGACCCACATGTCTGATTATGAGCCCCTCTGAAATAACCTAGACTATTATTCGTGCATAGGAGATCATCAACATAACTTAATAACTCGCAAAATTAAATTAATTAGCAAAGATAATCATATAATTTATTTATTACAGACTTTGTACACCGGTATTAATTTCAATACATAAGAATACTCAGTTACATTCCTAAAAATACAAATTACATGAAGAATCAATTACATTTCAAAAATAAAAATCACAAGAAGGTTAAATTCCTAAAATTTAAACTGCAATTGACCTTCGACTTCAATCCCTGAGATAGGCTAGTCGATCATGCATATATAACCAAGAGGTAATAAATTAAAGTGGTAAAAGAGATTAAAAAGAAGAGTTGCCGTCAGACCCGTATGAGATGGTGTAATGACCCCCATTTTCACATAAATGCAAAAATGGAAATCTCTCATGTGCACACAGTACTAGTCCCATGATCAGTAGCTAGTACGCACATTTACAAAAATTGGAATCACAACCATACATTATATTATTAAAGCGGAAGCTAATTTACACAATAATCTTACAATTCAGAGTTTATAGCAGCAAAGAAGCAAAGTCTTATAGTGTGCACATCCAATCCCTCAGGCAACTGACAAAGCATAATCCCTAGAAATTTATCATCAAAAATATCCCGAATCCTGCGACGATTATGTTTCATCGAGCTAATCTGATTCTTCACCTAAAAACAACAATTAGGCAAAGGTGAGTACTTTCGTACTCCGCAAGACTTTTGAAAAACCTATGATATATGCAAGCCATTTCAAGGGAAAGGCTACTACGGTTAGTTTGCATAAAGCCAATTTGGAATGTAAATATAGAATAGTAGATTGCAAAATGAGATTTAAGTAAAAGTAATTTAATACTGAAATAACAATATGTAGAGTACGAAATAGTGAAATCACAAACCTGGGTATCATGACCATATCCAAGAACCATTTCCACTTTCACAGTAGAAATTATCGACACAAGGTAGGATCCAGTTTTTATGAAAATAAAAACTATCTAACTAGTGCTGGCGCACCAAGATTCCCATAACCGCGGGAACGGCTTTTCGAAAAGTTTCACACTCTACAGAGTTATACATCTTTACCCACAAGTCATGACCTTTTCCTTTTGCCGCATATTTCACGCACCTTTGGTGTAGTGGCCAGAATGTTCATGACGGAAACCTTTACATTATCTAAGTTAACTTTGCACTAGCCCGGTGTCGATAAACCCGTACTATGGTGTAAATGTTTGTACAGTCACTGAACAGTAATGAATAAGTATATCCATAGTATGGCGTACACCGTTGTATCAGCAAACGTGACTCCCAACACCTCGGTGTGGGCGCCCCTCCGAGCAACCAGTCACTGAAGAAGCTCGTACTACTCCGGCCTACCAATGTGCAAAGTTAAACCAGATAACTTAATTGGTTTAAGGCTGTCCCATACCAGCACTTGTGGTTGTACGGTAATTCTTGGGTTTAACGAACACGTAGTTCGGTCCTTAATCCGACACGGGCAATAGTCTCCACCCTACACTACGTACAAGTCCCTTGTACACTCGGCTATTGCCAATAATTGCCCGCATCAAAATCATAATTTTATTTTCATTTTTGATCAAAATACCAACCATAAGATGGTCATACCCTTTGAAAGTCATATCCAATATTTTTAATCGTATCCAAGTTTTATGTTTCTTTAAGCACGGCTAAGCATGTCAATAAATGTGATTAACCCAAATTGACATCATGTACTGTCTATGCTATTCTAGGGTTATCAAGGTTCACAAATCCATACTTATCAAGGAAGTTCTATGTGACAATAGGTACGACTACCAATACCCAAAATATAGCAGACTTTAATAAAAGTAAAGTATTCAGTAAAACATTTAATGAAAACATTTATAAAACTGGGATCAATATGATCAAAGGGGGTGCTTGCCTTGCTTATTTATTGCTTACGACGAAGACGAAGCCACGGCTGACGAAGGCAATGACGAAAGTAGCGACGTCGGATTCTACACGTCGTTCAATCGGAATTATAGCATATATTCAACTTTAATAAGGGCAAAAAGAAAACAGACAGAAAACCAAATAAAGATTCGTTAAAGAAAACAGGAATATTTTAGGGTTAGGATTATGATTTCAAATCCTCATGATTTAGTTAATTATACATTATAATGTTAATGACTTTTTATGATGAACAAACATGGTTTCTTTTATAGATTATCTATTCTTGAATTACGAATTCAAGAGGCTAAAATTGTGAATTCTTGCATTTATAACTTCGAATTATAGATGCTAAAATTATTTGGATTAATAAGATTAAGATATTAGACAACATGTTACATGCTATGCATGAATAGTTCTTGACTACAAACGATTTGCATGAGAAGGTTTTATATAAGTTAGATCTATTGAGTTAGGCTACTAATTATGTACTCAAGGTTTTTAAGAAGGTTCTAGTGATACAAATTACATATTTGATTATTATTTCAAGTTTGCTTACTCATATAATTGAGTCCATAAAGCACAAAACTTAAGGTTATTTGGCTATTAGGATTTATATGCAAAACATGATGAAATAAGATTATTTCTTTAGAATATTATAGTCTATACTTTGAAGAACATTTCTAAGCTGATTTCATGCCTTTTAGTGTTTAGACGAGACATTATATTCATTGTTGAAAAGGCTTATATGATATTAAGGGTTATGACAACTATATTACTTAAGGATATTGGGTTAGCCGGATTCAGATGCAAAGCAAGTTGAAAATAAAATATTTTTCTAGATTATGGTAGTACATATCCTAAATATTATTTCTAAACTGATCTTCATAAAATTTGTATTAAGACGAGATATTCTACGGACTGATGAAAATGCTTAATTTGTTTTATAGTTTACACGATAAAGGTCAGTTTTAGTTCTTGGTTTGCGACTGACCCTTACATGATTATTTATTCATTTTTCTGGCATTTGCATGGAATATTATTAAGAGTGTTTTAAAATTGATTTCGCGATGTTTGGCTTTTGTCCGAGATGTTTTCCACATAAGTAATCATTAGGGCCTAACATGATCTTATTTCAAATTTGTACAAGCACAAGATATTTTTATATAAATGGCAAGGGTATTACATTTCAAGTTACTGGGATCTGGTTTTGTCAACTTTGGAGTTTCTTTGTGAAAGATATAACTATTCGGATTACACAAGTATTGAAACTACAATTATTTGGTTAAGTGTTGATCATGTCCTTACTGTAATGATTCTTGCTGGATAAAATAGTTTGATTACATTAGATGTTTAAAATCCAGTTTCATTTCATGATTTTGCTCTTCATTAAATATATGAATACATTCTTCTATATATGCAAGGCTTATGTTCTTTATGTAATTTAAACTTGTGCATATATAATTCTTCATTAAAATATGTCAATAGTGTCCCATTATTTCTTCTTATGCCTATTCATATCACAGCTATTAGATACTTTTCATATGCATCTACTTATTGCTGCGGGTTATTATATGCACTTATACATATATATACCCTTTTCCATTTGAATAGCTTACTATTGATAAAACAAGTCTAAATCAAGTTCATACCTTAATTATTTTAGCATCATAAGGTAGCCTACCGACATGAAAGTATTTATAAATCAATTTGACTTATTTTAGATTCCTTTTGCACAAACTATGCATTTTTTAATATTTATAGCATTGAGAACAACTTCTAATGGAAAATGATTCAAACAAAGTTAGAATCTAAATATTTTTATATATTTGAGTTCCTGGAAGTGTAAGGATTCTATTAAAATTGGTTTCATTAAATTTCAAGTTTGTTTACAATATTTTTATATGAAGTATGTCTTTAGGCTTTTTATTCAAATTTGAATTTCAAATTCACCCGGATATTATTTTCAAAATATTATTGAATATTATGAAGTTAATTGATTTTAAATGAATATAGAAATTTATTTCATTCAATTTGGATTTATGGTTCAAAAGATATGAGCAAAAAATGTATTCGGTTTAGGAAAATACAGAAAATAGAAAATTTACCAAAAGCGGAAGGTGCGCTTTCGCCACGGAAATACGCTTTCCGATTTTAGCTTGCGCAGGGTTAACTCACTGACAAGAAGGCCCCGGATGGCAGCGATACAAAACAGAGCCGCTGGTTTTGGGCTCGCCGGCGGCGAGGTTTAGCCGGAGAAGACGAATCGGTAGCATGTAGAGAATCAGCATGTCCATGCGCACATGAGGGTGGAGTTGGTTTGGCTAGAGGTGGTCTGGATTGGTGCGCCACCGTGAGGGGGGCGGCGGCAGAGGAGGACGACTGGTGCGGCGGCTCACCGGAGAGGGATACTTCCAATTGGGGTCGGAGATAGTTTGTAGGGTCTATGAGGTAGCTTCTGGTTGGATTAATTGAGCTACGGTTGACATGAGGTAGCTAATTGGGTTTTCCCCCTTTTCTAGCAAGCTTCTGGCAATGGCAATGGAAGTCTTCGGTTTTGGGTAACTCTGTGCAATTGAGCAAGAATCGGTAAAGTGATAGGTTATGGCACTGGCTTGGTTGGTTTTTATAGTCTTTTGAGTCGGTAGACAACAGAATTTGAACGCTAATGAGGTTGCGGCTGAGGGAGTATAGCGCTGGAAAGTATGAGCGCCAGGGCATGGAGCGAGCTCGTGGCAGCAGGGTGTCAGGATGACATGCAAGAGACCTCGGGCTGTGCGAATTTGCGGCGAGATGGCGACAAAAGAAAGCGCGCGGCTCTACCGAGAGCGGTGGAGTTTCTTGAGTTAGGCTTGTGTGAGGAGAAGAAGAATTTGGAGAAAAGGAGAGGCTGGCTGACATGTGGGGCTCGGCTGGCAATGGGAGAGGAAGAAAGGCGGTTCGGTCTGGCTGTGGAACCGGGTTAAGGAAAGGGCCCACATGTCATTGAAAGAAAAAGGGAATACTGCCGAAAACTCTAGACAGCACGAGAAAAAGATAAGGGTTTGGGCCAAAAGACAGGCTTAATATTTTCTGAAAATTTTTGTATAGGTCGGAAATATAAATATGAGGGCATATTAAAATTTTCAGATAACAATTCTTGATAAAAATATTTATAAAAATCTGACAATGCATAACTATTATTTTTTGCTCATTCTGTTTTTTATTTAATTGGAGTTCAATATCAGATTATTATTTTATGAAAAAATTTAAAGGTCTGAAATGGAATTATAGACATGATATAAAATTTTCATATTTTTATATTGTATATGTTAATTTTAATAATTCTGACATTGTAATTTTCAGCTTTTCAGATTGTCTGTTTTTGAATTTCTAAAAATACTAAATGATGATATAAAATCTTGATATTTTTACCAGACACAGATTACACAAGAATTTAGGAATGGTTAAAATTTTAACTCTGTTTATGGTCTAGTGATTTCTAAAGAATTCTTATACTGTCAGTTCAGAGTTTCTAGACAGGGTTATTTTTGTCTTTTTATTTTATTTTATGTATTCAGACTACTTTTGACAGCATGACAGGGGCTAAGACGGTTCATAATATTTTATTATTATTTTTGAAGATTTTTGTTGCTATTGTGTTTTTACCTTTTTACTTTTACCATTTTACCATTTCAATTTATGAGACTTTTCTTTTAAAGCAAAAACTCAAGAAAAATAAATAATTCAGAAAACTCAGAAAATTAAATTTCAAATTAAAGGTTACATCTCAAACTTATTTTTATGTTTTGCTTGTTTTGGAAGAAATAGTTTTAATAAAGGAAGTCTTTCTTTTCTTAAGATTAGAATGCAAGTAAAGAAGAAAAGATATTGTTTAAAATCAAAATCTTGATTCCTATTGAAATTTTTATTCAATTTCATTTTTAATTTCCAAACTTTTTATTTTTCATATTTTTGAATTTTATGGGATGTTACAGATGGTATCCCTCACTGAGATATCAGATTCGTCTGGGGCCAAATCGGCACCTCTCACGAATAAAGGTTTCATCATTCGGCAATTAAACAAACCTGAAAATTTATTTCATAGACACACGAGTAGTAAAAAGATCGCGTGGTAAAAATGTAATTTCCCACAGTAAAAGGGATAGACATAAGCCACAATAATAAGGGATAGACCCTTCCAGCCGAAGCCATCCCCTCAACCAATTTCCTTCCACCTTAAGTCACCCATGCTCCCAGCACAAGTCCACAAGACCAAGCCTCCAGTATAAGCCTCATGAGCTAAGCCCCCAAGCAAGGCAAACTCCTAGGAACACCACCACACAAAGCAAGCCTCCAGCACAAGCCTCACATGCACCCATTCTAGTAGTCAACACCAAACAAGAAACACAAGAGAGCTCAAGCACAACCAGGAGTATCCTCAAGGACCAGAAGGCCACCAAGCTAGGAGGTCAAGAGGAGCCACGAAGCAAAGGAAGACAACCACTTCTGCATCACCTTCACCAACACCATTTTCCCCACAACCAGCATCCCTTTCCACTCACCTCAGTCGTAGGTAACCTTCGCATTCATAGCAGTAGACCCAACATAGGAGTAGCAGTAGCAAAAATCAAATAGAGACTAAAAGCAGTGGATGAAACTAGTGGTCTCAGTTTAGGGATTGCAAGAAGCAGCATTGTACGTGCCGACAGTATTGTCACACTCCCTGGCGTGCGACAAAAACCACTGGTATCGCCACGACACTGCTAATTTCCATCCAGCTAGTGTTCAATCATCATAGACTAGACTAGGCAATTGTTGACACAAGCAACCAAATTGATGATTAATCCGTAGTCCCTCAGTGCATAGCTCAAGTAATAAAGCAATAATGGTAAAGGAACTAAGGTAAACAAAGAAGAGGAAGAAATCGGCAGTGAGGAGGCAACCTCAGGTGCTTGGGCATAGGGGTGACCGAGCCAGGGCAAACCAACGCAGCGGCACCAGGCTAAGCTCGGCTCGGGTGCAGAGCTGGGCTGGGCCTGAGGGCCAACCGGCAAGGGCGGGGAACCGAAGGGCTTAGGCAAGGGCGATGGTCGGAGGAGCAGGTAGAGGCGGCGGCTTGGGAGGCAATGGCCCGGCTCGACCGCCCCAGAGCGCGAGCACAGAGAGGAGGCCAAGGAGACTGGCTGGACAGCATTGGCGATGGAGAGGGCTGAGGTCGGCGGCCAGTGGTTAGTAGCCACGGTCGAGTCGACACACCAGGTGGCCAGGCGAGTGGGCTCGCCTAGGCGGCAACAGCCCGATGTTAGGTGAGGGGAAACTCGGGGCCGAGCGACAGCTCGGGGCTAAGAGGCCGAGCAACAAGGCGACAGGGAGCGAGCCGGGGAGGAGGTAGCCAAAGGCAACCAGGTGGGGTGGGTCGTGAGCGGGTGTGCGCTGGCCTGGGCTCGGGGTCATGCGAGGCCCAGGATTAGACGGCGTCGAAGGCCGGGCGGCGACCGGATGAGAGGGAGCCAGCACGCGGCACAGGTGGGCAAAGGGGCTGGGCCAGCTCGGTGGAAGAGCCAGGAGGAGTGAAGGAGAGAGGAGAGAGAAAAGAAGAGGAGAGGATAAGGATGCCCAGGAAGAAAGGAGAAGAAAAGAAAAGGGAGAAGAAAAATAAAAAAAGAGAAAAGAAAAGAGGAGAGTAACGTGCAAAGTGAATTGAAAAGTGTAACCAAACTAGAAACAACTAGCATGATGACTGAATTGAAAGGTTGGACCGGGACCAAGGTTCAGCTTATCGACAATAATCACTTGATTATCGCGATAATCAATCTTATTGAGCCAGTTTGATATCTAAAACCGCTTGGTAAATCGGTGGAATTAAAATGCAAATTCAAAAATTCAAAATTTTGGAAAAATATATCAAAATATGTCATTTAAAAAAAATATTGTGAGGTCCTAAGGCAATAATAATGATTCTGTAAAATTTTTAGAAGATTACCAAATCTGTGTATTTTTTTATTTTCTAGGGGCACTAAATGAAGTATAATATTTCTTAAAAAATTTTGTGAGGTCCACAAGAAATTATAATGATTCTGTAAAATTTTAAGATAATGATCAGATCTATGTATTTTTTAAAAATTCTAAAAGTGCTACTGCCTTTGTATATGCTCTTCTGTTTTTGATTTTCTAGGGGCAATAAATGAAGTCTAATATTTCTGAAATTTTTAACACGTGATCCTTGATAACTCTTGATGGTACAGTTAAAATTTAAGAGCATGATCAAGCTTGTAAATTTTTATAAAAAACTGAAAGTGTCTCTATTCCTTTTCATTAATTGTTGTTTTTTATTTTCTAGAAGCATTAAATTAATTAAAAAATTATTGAAATTTTCTCTGTGGTGTTTTTGAGATTAATTAGAATTTTCAGTTTTCCATCGGTGTGCTGAAAATCGAAAAAATATCGCTCGAAAATCGAAGAAAACCTATCGAAAATCGGTGATAATCGCTCGATAATCGATTTTTTTGCGCCGCCGAGTTAAAAATTTCAAAATTCAAACTTCTTCGATTTCCATCGATTTTTTTATCTGATTTTATCAATTTTCGAAAATCTCAATATGATCGATTATCGCGATATCGATACTGTGAACACTGACCGGGACTAATTGAAAGATATCGAAGGTGTAACTCGTCGTCTAAGTATTGGGCTGGGCCAGGTTTTCTGCCTACCTGTGCTTTGATCCGATCACAATATTCTACTCCGTAGCCCAGACTGAACCCAGCACGAGGCACGACAATACAAACTGATTCAGATTTTTTTTTTTTTTTGGCGATCACCACCCTGAGTTCTTGACCTATACGCAAACTATGGTGGTCCTGATCGAGCTCGTTTGTTGACTTGCATAGTCTAGACCCTAGAGGCCACGCAAAACCAATTGAAAAGGCGAGAAGCATTTGACACGGCCATGGACCAACCTGCGCGTAACCTAACACACGGCTGGGGCTGGCCTAATCTCAACCCATCTGACATTCTGACCGCTGTATCGTCGGCAGAATGGACTAGATAGAGGAGGCTTCGTGCTATTTAGTCATGGAAACCGCATGGTTTTGTTGAAAACGGCAGGCAGGGTTGAGGGTTGTGACCGAACCTGCCGCTGCAACCGTTTGCATGCTGAACTCCACGACATTGCTTGCGCCGTGTTACTCGTGTAGAGGTAGTTAGATCCGGCTCAAGACGATCAAAAAAATGGCGTGACTTGAAGCCATGTACCCGGCCCGTCTGCCATACGCATAGTGCCATGCATCTGATTTGAAGAACAAAACTGCCTCTTAGTTATGTCTCTTTCCGTGACTGACGGAGAATTCGGCCTATAGGATATGCATGCATTTCGGCCGGACGTTCCTTTATCGCTTTCGTCTTTTGCTCCTATATTCCAAAAGATCGAAAAGTTCTGGAGACATTACTGTTGAGGTGAATCCTGCGATGGTTACACCGCAACAAGGATAGGCGGGGACTTCGGAACCATTTGATAACCACAGCTCAGGAAGCACCACCACCTGTTGCATTACACCAGTTGTCCTTTCTTGGTACTCTAAAAACTAAAGGTAATGTTTGGCCAAAAGTACTACAATTCCATGTTTTCCCGTTTACATTTCTCAACGAGACCAGGCCGCATGATTCCGCACATCATCTCAGACCATTCCCCTTGTTGATTTGATTAGACTCGCTGTTCCAGTACAGCATCACTCTCTTATTGGAATTACACCATCTCCTGTGATATCAGCTCCAAACGGAACCTGACACGGGACACCGGCTTGAGTTAACCGGATAAGGAGGCATCCCGAATTCGAACCCAAGAAAAGAAATCACCACCACGCACGGAACCGCATCACGCCACACGGCAATGCATTTTGCTGTCACCCCGTACGCCCAATCCGAGAGCGTGTTTCTCCCAGGCCGCGCACGCAAGAAACCACGTTGTTCTCACGCCCGGGCGCGCTCCGTGCAGGAGCTCGGAATCGAGACAGGCAGGTCGTCCAACGTATGCGGTCCGCCAAAAGCAGCGCACACGCGCGATTAGCCAACCGGTCTCACCTCGCATGGCATGCCGGTATTGCGATGGCTGATCCTCCTTCGGCGAAGCTATGAGTTAATTGAACTTGGTTTGGTTTGTTGTGACCAGTCTAGGGCGCTGTTAGGGATTTAAAACCAGCTTTGGTTTCCGAAAAACCAATAAACTTCTCCAAACGGATCAGCTTTTAATCGACTCTTAGCGTAATCTAAAAGCCACATATAACTAGCAAAAGTCAAAAGCGTGGTAAGACGTGCTTTTGTAGCTTATTAGGGTGTGTACAATGGTACATGTATACTGCTCAAAGAGCATGCCATATAGGATTTTGGATGATCTAGCGGAGAGAGAATGAGGAGAGAGAAAGATGTTGTCTACTATTTAACAGACGGTCTTATAGACAGTTTTATACTGTGTATACCATTGTACAGACAGTCTATTGTATGAGTTGTCTTTAGTACCGTCTATAAATGATATAGAGGTGTATTATAGACAACCACCGTCTATACCACTATACTATACATATCTTTATAGAGAGAAATTAGCTGTTTAACAGACTACTACCTTCTATAAAAAGTGATAGCTGTTTTTTGTTTTTTTTTTTAAAAGAACAGTTACATTTTCCCAACAGGCCTCGTCCTTGTGGCTAGACGTGAACTCCGCAGTCTTCTTCAACTGGCAACCGTGTGGTCTCGAGCCTTGGTGTCGTTAGCTGTTGCCCTGATGGTCTACGGTCTTTTATTCTCAGCGACGGCAAACTTGCCGACCGGTCACATATCTTCCGATCCGTGGATTCCCAGTTTCCCACGAGCTAATTTGGTTGGGTTCCTTTCTCCTAGCTGATACGCTTTTGTTGCACCGAACCAGAGAAAACAAAACTATCCAATTAAGAACCGACCGATCGGCCGGTCTCAACTCTCAACACTTTCTCTGCCGAGCATTCTAGTCATAGGTCGGAGTTAGGTCTAAAACCAGGTCACGTCGCAAGGACCAATGGAACACACATGGCTTGTTCGTGCTGATCCACAACACTTGGCTTGGAACAGCCGTGACGTCGATAAGGATTAAGGCGTCTTAGTGCCTGAGCCTGACACGATAATCTCGATTAGATACTGAAGCACGGGGATTAATGCTGAGGATTAGGACATTCAATTGGCTCGAGAAGAAAGGGGAAAAAAAAGGGAAAGGCAGAAGAGACAGTCGCATTTGGGCAGCGCGACATCGTGTTGAGCAACATGCGAACACGAGAAAGCCTGTGTGCCCTGGTCTGGCCGTGCTGGTCAGATCCATGGCCCTGTCCCCGGAAATGGCGCTAATGCCATGCGCGACGGGGTTTAATTAGCTTTTTCTCGGGTCTACGCGTTGGGTTAGTGCTCGACGTGTCAGGCTCGCCGGTTTCTGCACGGGACACGCACTTGGCGCGTAGCCGCTTCTCCTGACGCGTGTCCGTTTTCTTGAACTCGCCACGTTGTGGTGTTTATGTCTTCGATTAAATTTTTCTATTTGTTCTACTAGATATTTTAATCGAGAATGTCTTTGTTTTTTTCCCCAGAAATGACAGGGGAACTGATGTAGGTGAGACAGACTGTGTAAGGGTAAGACTGATCACGTCTTCACAAAATAATGAGGAACAGTATTTGTTCCGGACACTCTTTCAAAAAAGAAAAAAAATATTTGTTCGAGCCGCGTGATCCTTGCGTGTGGAAGTGTTTTAACGATGATGTGATTATGATAATTGACAAACATATTCTGTTTCAAAGTCATATGTTTTTCTTTTCCTTGCTATAAAGGTAAGTAAAGCTAAAGCGTTTATTAATTGCAAATATGCTGCCGCAAAACGTACACGTTTGTGTTCATCGCCTACTATGATTGTTGCATTGATTAATGGTCGTTTCCCCCCGCTTTTCTTTTTGTCCGGAGCAAGAGAACGTGGGGAATGGATATAGCGCCGAATTGCCAAAAGAATTTTCATATCACATGCCCCAATATTGATAAATTTCACTATACTCCTCGCCCAAATTTAACATATTCCGCCGGTTTTTTAAGCTGTTTAATTATAACTCAGCATCATTTCTCTCTTCGTCGTCACTCTCACCCCCTTTACACTGTAAGTATAAGAACTTGTTTGATTCATAACCAACTTTATCATAATTAAACTTAGGCAAAGTGGGGTCAATAAATTGCTAGCCACAAATTTGACAAAGTTAGGTAAAAAATTTGAGTCTATGACATGATCCATGGGGCTAACAAATCATGGTATGCCACAATTATGACAATGAACCAAACAGCTACATAAGACGTCAAACCAAACCGGCTCTAAGATTGCCATACGTACTTTGTCATATTTTCTAACCAAACTCGTCTAAGGTTATATCATCAAAATTGAAGCCACATTTTGGCTAGAAAAAGAAGTTTTGTCACACTTTTTTGAGTCACCGACACATGGGTCCTAGATAGTAGAAAAGGAATCTTGCCACAAGTATGACTATAAACTAAACAAACGTCCAACTTAATCAAACTTGCCTAAATCATATGTGGCAAGGTTTGGCTATGAACTAGAGGGCTCCTAAATTTGCTGGGCTCCATATTTTCTACTTGAACGCGTAAGATGTCTTGTGAGGATATATATTCTTGAAAGATGCAATTACTCGTATCTATTATATTCTAAAAATCAATGACATTTGTTTTAGAGTTATTAAGAAACATGATAATTATACTATAAACTTTTAGCAAAATAGAAATATTTGGTCCTCAGCCTGGTGAACATTAATTAAAGTTGATCTATATAGACCATCAGTTTTTATTAAAAAGAAAAAATTCTAGAAGTTTATTAAAAAAACAAAACATGTAGTCATCAATTTGATAGACTCTAATTAAAGATGAACTACCACGGCCGTTGAAGATATATATTACTTCGTGTTTAAAATAAAAAAAAACAGAGAAGATATACTTGCTTGCGTAATTAAAGCAGCCTACCTCTATCACGCGAGAGGGAAAAAAATACATGAAGGGAAGCCTACTTCGTACGGCACACATCATGCGAGAAAAAAAAAATACAACAAGAGCCAGAAAATAAATATATATTCGCATATACCATATATACAACACAACTTGACAGGAGTCCTATTCGTGTACTATTCACGTAGTGTGGAAAGAGATTACAATATCTTATTCCTATTTACCTAGCATATATATTAACACAGTATGAAAAGAGTTTTACACGACATGCCTTGAGGGTCCAAATTAAAATGATGCAAAATATATAATCTATTGGATATCACATATAATAAATTGCCCGATAAGATTATAAGACATATTTGTAATTTGTCGTACAATAATACTAGGAAACTGATCAGACTTAGTCACACAAATTCTAATGACATATACAATAACCTTAATTTAGAAATTCTAGAAACTAATGATGGCTACAATAACCCTAAAAATATATTTCTATTATATACTAAAAAGCTTATGACAAGTCTTTTAGAGCTGTTGAGAAAAAAGAATATACTAGAAATTCTAAAATAAACATTGAATCTAACTCTTAATATGGTGGATCTTAATTAAAATTAAACATCTGGATGTTGAATGTTATAAGAAAGAGACAGAGAGATATATAGTAAAAAAAAATGTAGCCTTTAATTTGTTGGACCTGATTATAAAAAACAAATCTATCGTTGACCTTGTGATCTTAGAACTAATATATTACTTAGAGATAATTTAAATGTGAAAGAAAATAAATCACATCCTTCTATCCTTTACATGACTTCACAAGATGAAATCTTCACTTTTCTAGCTCTATAGCAATTGTTTTTTTGACAAATCCAGCCTTATTGTGAATGGAATTGCAAAAATAGCCCAATCTCCGACCATGGAAGCAGCGGAAGGTGACACGTGTCACCTTCCACGCTCCCGCGCCACAGAAGGAGCTACTACGCTCTAGGAGGGCGGCAAGTCACCAAAGCTGTTGCGCTCAAGGTTTCAAATTTTGTTTTCAGACCATATCTCAGGGGTGGCCGAAATCTAAAATTTCGACAAGATTTCGGAATTTTGATTGAAATCTGGCAGAAATTTGAAAACAAAATTTCAAATCTGGTATTTTTTAGGCTGACAAAACTGAAATTTTGGCCAAAATCACGGAAATTTCGGCCATTTTCAACCCCCTGTGAAATGGTCTCCCGAGGCTAGAAAAGATTGAGAAAAATATATAAAAAAAATCATGCAAGTATTTATCTACATTTTCTATCTATTTGAATGCAAAATAATATGTATTTGAATATAAAATATTAGACGCCTCATCACATACGTTTAGTTTTATAAAACATATGTGATAAGCTGATATCACAGATACAATTACATATCATAGATAGTTTTTACAGAAAACAGTATATGATACTTCACAAACGGTTCGTGGGACGAACTATCTGTTATATGACTACATATCACAAACGGTTTTCTGAAAAGAACCGTCTGTGATATGACTACATATTACAGACGGTTTTCTGGAAAGAACCATCTGGAAATTTACCATGACTTGGACGCTCAAAATTTTGGCTAAGTCTGAAAATTTACCATGACTTGATTGCTCAAAATTTTGGCTAGTCTACAAATTTACCATGACTTGGACACTCGAATTTTTGGCTAATTTTGAATAGTCTAATGATCTTACTCAAACTTCAAATGCTCTTGCTAATGTGTAAGTGTAACAGTCAAGAAACTCAGAAGTCAGAACATACTTCTACAAAAAGTTAAGTTACATAATTTGCAGATATATTTTTTGCAAAATTTTTGCATGTATTCCTCAGAAAGCATTACAATTTGCCACAAAAATTGGTGCAAAATCCAATCCAAAAAACATGAAATTTGGTCCAAAAAGCCGAAAACTCGCTGAAATCATTGTAGCAATTTGAAAATTTTCAAAAAAAATTATTCCGCCGAGATTTAGAATCTCAGCCCATCAAAATTAGAAATCTCGGTGAGATTTTGAATCTTTCGTGATCGGAGATAGGGCTATTTTTTCAATTCTGTTCTCAAGGGGTGAGATTTGCAAAATAATCGAGCTGAAAAAGTGATCATTTCTCACAAGATCACCCTACCCACGGGGCGATGACAGTGCTCCGGCAGCGCAACAGAGATGATGTAGTGAGCATGGCATGTTCCTGGAGATGGAGAACCCGTTTTTGGCGACGCACGAGGACGGGATGATCATAACGATTAGCGGCTGGAACAAGCGTCATAAGGGCAGTGACCGTAGAGAAAGAGAACTCCCCGGTGACGGAACCAGGTGAACTCCTGGTTGGTATGGTAGGCACACGAGCATGACATGACATTACTGCGGATCGGGCATGCACAAGCGGTTCGAAACCGCTTTCAAAAGCGGTTTTAGAATCGCTTGTAAGCAACCGCGAGTGATACCCCGTTGGGTATCACAAGCGGTTCCCCGAACCGCTTGTGGTTCGATATTTCCACAAGCGGTTGGTGTTACCAACCGCTTGTGGAGAAACAAGCGGTTGGAGTTACCAACCGCTTGTGAAGAGTCTGACAGCATAGCGTTTTGCTTATATTCAATATAGAATATGTTTTCAGAGGGGTTTTTGATATAGATTTTGACAATTAAAATAAATAGAACTTCATGAGTTTTTTTGACACACTTAAATATATATATATTAGTCATGAGTATTCATTCGGATAATTCTGGACTAAAAATGAACAAGTTGGTGAACACATGAAATAATAAGCCACTTTTACAAGTTTCAAAGAATAAAAGGGCGAATCTTGAGCTCATTTCTTGCGTGCGTCGCTCTTTGTGCCCTTGGTCGACGTTGATGTCAGTTCACCTGTCCTTATTTCAGGACAATCTCTCCAACCATTTGCGTGGAACTCGCCTTTGGTGGATACAATCTCAATCGACAATAAAGCCGATGAGTTGTTCTTGAATTCTTTGCAACCGGTGCGGCGGGATCACGCCTTGCACATCGACGTTGGGCTGACAAAGCGGGAGGTAAATAAATCTCTGGACATGTAATTATTAAAGTGTAAGTACTAAGAAATTGACATGTGCACACTACCTCGGCGTTGGTTGTCGGCACATCACCGTGGGTAATACTTTGCATATAGTGGCACACATAATAGCCACATAAGTTGTTTCCACCGTCTGTTGTAGAACCTGCGATGAAATTTGAAAAGAACACGATTATTGGGATGAAAAACTGTTACGGCATATTAATATTCTTTAATACGTACTCGAGTGCTTAATTGTACATCAAATTCGTTCTCGAAATCTCCTTGTTGCTTCTTTCGAAACCGTGCGAATGCCCTGTGTGATGCGTTAGTATGAATGGTAATTATCAGAGTTGGAATTAACAAGGTATTTCAATATATATAATAAGGAAAACTATCGTATATATATGTGCTATATACCTGTTCAGGGTGTCAATGATAAATTGATATTTTTTCACCGGAGTCCTTTTTGAGTCCTAAATAATGATCTGGCTGCTATCAAGCTTGATGACAAGAAGGATCCAGTGAAACCTATTCGTGTATTGCAACATATATGTAACTAGCTAGTAGTATTATAAATGCCTTGGAAAATATAAGAACGAGAGGTTGTATATATACGTACTCGAAGTTGAAGTGCAGAAGTATGTACGGTTTGTAGTGCTGTCCCAAGAATGCATCGAGAATGTAATCTTCAACATCCTTTCGGTTGTATCCAAAGACGAACTCGTTAACAATCTCTGGGTCGATGAAGCCCACGTTGAAGATATTCTCTTTTCTACATCGTTGTATCTCCCTTCTACATAGGAAGGTATAAGTTTAAGAGTTGCAATTTTATTATGCGAGAAACACACAGTAAAGGTATGAGCTTGACACTTACAGCACCGAGCTCATGAGAGACACGTTGATGGAGTCGGCATGGTAAATATTGTATAAGTCGTCAAATTCGAGCCATATGTTGTTGTCCCCGCGATAAAAATCATCTTCTTTGAAACGGAGGGGGAACATCGTTCTTCCTTGAGCGGACTCTGGTACCATTTGTGAAATTGCCGCATCTTGGTTGGCAGATCCTTTATCTCATTTGGGTCAATCAGCTCCCGGCCCAACTGAAATTGCCATTTGACCTTTGTTGCCATTGGGATATTATCTGTTAATCCAAGAGCTGCAGCTGTGGAACTGAGTCCTGCCTCCTTCAAAAACCTCTCGAGGTTCTCCTGATCTTGGTCTCTCTTCTTCTTCTTTGCCGTCGCCTTTGACCACGTTTATTCTTACTGTAGCCTTAATTATTGTCCGTTCATAGTTGGATGGCACAGGTAGCGGCTTTGCACGGCATGTCGCGAAGTGTTCCGCCGCTTTTGGATCAGTTGGTACCTTTGGCTCTACCTTCTTTTTGGCGAAGTGTGCAGCCACTTCTGCTTTAGTGACCGCGTCACTCTCCTCCTTATTCATATCATATGCCCTCTTTGGAGGTTCCTTTACCTTGGTCGATCGGCTGGACTCCGCCTTCTTGGGAGCAGGTGGGGGAGCCTTAATTCTGTTATCGAGCTTCTTCCTCGGAGGAGATGGTGGAGGCGTGGTTTTCCTTGGGGGTTCTTTTTTGTTTGAGATGCTGGTGGTGGAGTAGGGCTTCTGCGTGGAGCGGGTGGAGACACAGGAGCTGCTGGTGGTGGAGTAGGGCTTGCGCTGCTTTTCTTGACGAGGCATTGCGTGGCGGTGATGTTGGAGGCGTGGGTTGCCGTGGTGGAGATGGCGTGTCCATAGCGGTGGAAATATGATGTACCGTTTGCGCCAAAGGATGATATTGTGGAGGGCCTGTCCAAGCTTGGCCACGTTGTCGCCTCCAGCAATATCGAGGTGAAGTTCTTCAAATCCGCTCAGCACCTCCTCCACCGCGACGTTTGAGTAACCCGGGGGTATCTCGTTGCAGTGGAACATCTGGTCCAGCTCCACCGGATATGCCATGCCGTAAGCCACCTTGATGGAGAGGTTACGCGCATCAACGTGTAGCTCACACTGGCGGCGAACCCTTATGTCATCCACGGGATAACGGGATAGCAAGGTGTCCGCTTCAGGGGCCCCGGTGGACGCGCAGCTACTTCGCCGCGCGGAGGGGCTGATCACGGTGTCCGGCTGATTGCTCGGACCTAGCCCTTGAAGCTTGCTGAGGGCAATTTGTACTTGTTGTGCAACTATGTCGCCGATGCTAGCTTGGGTTGCTCTGAGCTCTTGTTCCAATTGGTACACTTTACGTGATTCTCTTGATTTGCTTCTATGCCGGCTCCTGTACGTATGTGCATCCTTAGCGAAACCATACTTCCACGGCGTTAGCTTGCCCATACCTCGTGTCCATCACAGGTGCTCGGGGTTTTCAAGGGCATGTGTTAGCTCGTCATTCTCCTGTCGGCACCAATGTACTGCCGAGGCGCTCAACGGCTTGTACAATCCTTTGGCGACCTCTTGTACTCTGGTGCCATCACCAAACTGCCGTCATCCGAAAGGCTCCCCATGACCCATGAACCAATTGCGCGGCGCTGTTCCTGAGCGGTAGCGGTGTGGCGTCCTTCGCCATTAATTCTTCTTCCGCTTCTCCCATTTTGGTACGACCTTGATGTAACCACGGTGCCAAGATGGTGGTGGTATTTCTTCATCGTGAATTGGCCTTGTTCTTGACTCGCGGCACGGCCTTCACCGACTTAAACTCCTCGAATGCTTCCAGTGATCCACCAACTTAGGAAATTGGTTGAAGTCGGGTCTTTCTCCCTTCTGCACATACTTGCGGCTGAGAGACGTCTTCCAGGCCTGAAATATTGTTGACATCTTCTTCAAAGTGAATTTCTTGGCCTTGTCTTCGGACCCTTGAGGAAATGTGAAATTTTCCTTAATATCTTGCCAGAGCAGATCCTTGGTAGCTTGAGGAACTTCGGCCCATTTTCTGATGCTAATTGGGACGTGATCCCTCACGTGGTAACCGCAAGCGTTGTTGTACGGCCCAACTGCTAAAAGAGGGGCAACCGGCATCCCTTTGTTGTTAACATCGGTAAACACGTGCTTTGTGGACGGCTTCTTGTTAGGTCCCCGATGCTTGGATTGGTTGCTCGATGCACGGGGCTTGAAATACATAAACATATGTACAAACGTGTCAGAGTGTATTATATTAATGAATTGCGATTAATTAACATGTCTACGGGGATTATATTATTCGGTTGTACCTCATCCCGCCGGAACGGTGTTATCGGACTCGGGCTCCGCGTCAATGGCTTCATCACCGCAGCCTCAGCGGCCTCACCGAACCACCATTAGCCCAGTGTAGCGGCGTTAGCATCACCTTCGATGGTACCCGGTAGCGATGGAGTCAACAGAACTGTTCTCCTCATCGAAAGTAGGGTCACCACGTCTGGTTGCGCCATCTATCCTAATTCGAAAAATGTTGACATAAATATCATATTACTTTGAAACAACCATATTACAGATTACAACACAAGCATATTATTACATAAATTTGGATCTTAGTGCTCATTACCTAAACTACTTTGGATCTTAGTGCTCATTACCTAAACTTCGTTGAATCTTAATTTCTAGCTTTTAGGCTAATTGTTCTATGCCTTTGTCACTCAGTTGTTTACCTTTGTCACTTAGATGATTTTTAGGTTGTTGAATTCTAGGTGGAGTTAGTCTGTTTTTTTATACGATAACTTTGGAATACTCCAAGTAAAAAAAGATACAATTAACCTATACATTTGCGGATATTTATTTGTGCTCACAAGTCGTACGTGTCAGCAGGCCAATATGCAGTCTTCACATGTCGTAAGTTGTTATCCACCGCAACAATTTTGACAAAATTAACTTCTGGGCATTTCACCGAACATGTGGTGGGCAGCCGAATTAGAGAGGGAGGACGACGCGTGCGCACATATACCTCGGTCCTCCTGGGTGGATGGCGGTGTGGCGGCGCTTTGGGCGGAGTAGGCGTCGGCGGGGTGGTGGAGAAGGCGCCGGTGGCCGGGGTGGAGTGACGGCGGCGACGAGGCACCTGGCCGGGTCGGGTCGGCGCAGCGAGGTGGCGAGTAGGCGTCGGTGAGGTGGCGGAGGAGGCCTACGGCGTCGACGAGGACGGCGGCGCGTGGTCTGGACGGAGGCGAAGACAGCGGCGGCCGGAGACACACACGAGTATGAGCGGCGCGTGGGCGGTCTCGGCGGGACTTAGAAAATTTCAGGTGTGAGAAAAGGGCGGGGCGTTTCAAATTTATACAGGGAGCACTTCTACAAGCGGTTCTAATAACCAACCGCTTGTAGAATATCTCTACAAGCGGTTTTAGAACAACCGCTTGTAGAAGTCATGGTATTACTAACCATTTCTGAATCTTGTGCTCTAAAAGCGGTTCTTTTCTAAAACCGCTTCTGAATGTTGCGTTCTAGAAGTGGTTCTTGTCTCAAATCGTTTGTGAATGTTTCGCTCTAGAAGCGGTTCTTTTCTCAAACCGCTTCAGTTTAATTTCATAGTTTTTAAAAAGTGCTTTTAGCACTAAAGTTTCATTTCATAATTTTTAAAAAATACTTTTAGCAATTCAGTTTCATTTCATAATTTTTAAAAAATGCTTTTAGCAATTCAGTTTCATTTCATAATTTTTAAAAAATGCTTTTAGCAATTCAGTTTCATTTCATAATTTTTAAAAAATGCTTTTAGCACTTCAGTTTCATTTCATAATTTTTAAAAAATGCTTTTAGCAATTTAGTTTCATTCTATAATTTTTTGAAAAAGCTTTTTGCACTTCAGTTTCATTTCATAATTTTTAAAAAATGCTTTTAGCAATTCAGTTTCATTTCATAATTTTTTAAAAATGCTTTTAGCAATTCAGTTTCATTTCATAATTTTTTAAAAATGCTTTTAGCAATTCGGTTTCATTTCATAATTTTTAAAAAATGCTTTTAGCACTTCAGTTTCATTTCATAATTTTAAAAAAATGCTTTTAGCAATTTAGTTTCATTCTATAATTTTTTGAAAAAGTTTTTTGCACTTCAGTTTCATTTCATAATTTTCATTCGAGAATTTTTTAAAAAGCTTTTAGAACTTTACTTTTCAATTTCATTTCATAATTTTTAAAAATGCTTTGAGCAATTCGGTTTCATTTCATAATTTTTAAAAAATGCTTTTAGCACTTCAGTTTCATTTCATAATTTTTAAAAAATTCTTTTAGCAATTATTTTCATTCTATAATTTTTTGAAAAGGTTTTTTGCACTTCAATTTCATTTCATAATTTTCATTCGAGAATTTTTTAAAAAGCTTTTAGAACTTTACTTTCATTCCATAATTTTTTCAAAAAGCTTTGAGCACTTTAGTTTCATTCCAGAATTTTGGCACTTTACATTCATTCCAAATAAACACTTCATACTGTAAAAGACTTACATATACATAGTTCATACAGTAGGGGTACATCTTAAGTACTAACGTACTTTGTCTTTACAAGTGTTCCTTCATTATGATCGCGACGTATGAAAAGAGTATCCACGTCTGTGTCATTGAGGAGGCTTATGTCGACATCCACAGCGAAAGGAGGGATCTCGTCGAACTGACTATACTCTTCCTCGTCTGTGACGTCCTCAACTCCAACAATCCTTCGTTTGCCTTGTAGAACCACGTGTCGCTTTGGCTTAGTACTACAATCTTTCTGCTTGTCCTTATGCTTCTTAGGTTTGCTTGACATGTCCATTACGTAGAAGACCTGTCTCACGTCGTTCGCGAGGACGAACGGTTCGCGCCTATAGCCGACTTGCGTGAGGTCCACGATTGTCATACCGTATTTGTCGACCTTCACGCCGCTTGAAGTCAGTTTGACCCATTGGCACTTAAATAGAGGGACCTTCAAAGGTCCATAGTCAAGCTCACATATCTCTTCTATGAAACCATAATATGTATCCACCTTGCCTTTGTTGTCTTCGGCGTCTATACGGACACCGCTATTTTGGTTGGTGCTCTTGTTATCCTGCAATCTGGTGTAAAATGTGTAACCATTTATCTCGTACCCCATGAATGTCACGATTTCACTAGATGGTCCCCGAGCCAAGCGTTGTAACTGTTCATTGTCTGACCCTTTCAAAAGGATGTACTTTTGTAACCAAGCGCCGAAAGAATCCATGTGTTTCTGTGTTATCCAATCCTCAGACCTCCCCGGGAAATCGCGGCGTAGAATACTCTTGTGCTCAAGGATATACGGGGCCACTATAGTTGATTGTTTCAAAACCGTGAAATGTGCTTGCTTAAATGTAAGAAGATCATTGCATGCAATTGCTTTCCTTCCTAGTGTCCCTTTTCCCCGTAGCCTCCCCTCATGGCGTGATATAGGGACGTCAATCGGGTTTAGATCATTAATGTAATCCACACAAAACTCAATCACCTCCTCTGTCCCATAACCCTCGGCAATGCATCCTTCCGGACGAGAACGGTTACGAACATACTTCTTTAGCACACTCATGTACCTCTCGAAGGGAACATGTTGTGTAGATACAGGTCCAAGGATACCTATCTCTTTGACAAGGTGAACAGTGAGATGAACCATAATATCAAAGAATGCAAGAGGAAAGATCATCTCAAGACTAACCAAACTTTGTACCACGTCATCCTGCAGCTTACTTAGTTTATCTGGGTCGATGACCTTCTGTGAAATCACGTTGAAAAAAGAACACAGCTTTGTGATTGTCCCTCGTACCCACTCGGGCAGTATGCCTCTCACGACACCTCGGAGCAAGCGTGTCATTAACACAAGGCAGTCATGGGATTTCATGTATGCGATTTTATTCTCTTTCGTGTTTACGAGTCTCTTTACATTCGAGGAGTATCCGGAAGGGACCTTCACACTGTTCAGGAACTCTATCACGCTTTTTTTCTCTTCTTTGCTTAGAGTGTAGCTCGCAGGATGTAGGTAATGTTGTCCTTTCTCTCTCTTTTCGGGATGTAGGTCGTTCCTCAGTTCCAAGAGTTTAAGGCCCTTCCGAGCTTGCAGTGTATCTTTTGATTTTCCGTACATATCTATGTAGCCTAGCAGGTTCAAGCAGACATTCTTCGTGATGTGCATGAAGTCAAGTGAGTGACGAACCTCCATGACTTCCCAATAAGGTAAGTCCCAAAATATTGACTTCTTCTTCCACATAGGTGCATGATCATCCTCATTCTGCACATGTTTGCTTTCAGGACCCTTTCCAAATACTACTTTCAAATCCTTTACCATAGCAAACACACGTGGCCCACTCGATCTTTGAGGCCTTGCGAAGGTCCAGTTGCCGTTAAATTTCCTGCCTTCCTTCCGCAACGGGTGACTCGTACGAAGAAACCTACGGTGACCCATGTACACAACCTTCTGAGAGTTTTTCAAGTACATGCCGTTCGTTTCATCTAAGCACTGGATGCAGGCTCTATATCCTTTGATAGTTAGGCGGACAGTTTCCGAAGCGAGCCACCGTTGATTATTACAAATAACAATGCACGAGGGTGAAATACTCCCTTTGTACTCATCCCATACCCTTGCACCATCGTCCCTAGCGTCACAAGATCTTCAACCAATGGTTTCGGTAGACATCGATGTCATTTCCGGGTTGCTTGGGGCCTTGGATCAACAACGGCATCATGATGTACTTTCGCTTCATGCATGACCATGGAGGAATGTTATAGATACATAGTGTAACGGGCCGGTGCTATGTTTGCTGCTCAATTCTCGAAGGATTCATCCCATCGGTACTCAACCCAAACCTTATGTTTCTCACCTCATCTGCGAAGTCCGGGTACGTCCGGTCGACTTTCCTCCACTGTGAGCCATCTGCAGGGTGTCTAAGCATCCCATCGTCCTTACGCTCTTCTTTGTGCCAACGCATCATCTGGACATGCGCTTTGTTAGCAAACATACGTTTCAATCGGGGGATCACAGGGAAATACCACAACACTTTAGCTGGAGGTCTCTTCTTCTTACGCTCCCCATCTATTTCACCTGGATCGTCACGCTTCACCTTATACCGTGATTCTCTGCACACTGGACAAACATCCAAATCGGCATACTCATTACGATACAGGATACAATCATTAGGACATCCGTGTATCTTCTGTACTTCCAATCCCAAAGGACAGACGACTTGCTTGGCTTCATACGTAGATTCGGGCAGAGTGTTATCTTCTGGAAGCAACTTCTTTACGAGTGATAACACCTCATCGAATCCCTTATCTGACACACCATTTCTAGCCTTCCATTGCATGAGTTCCAGTGTGGTACGCAGCTTTTTGTGGTCCCGTCCACGTTTGGGTACAAAGGAGTTACGTGGTCCTCTAACATGCGCTGGAACTTCTCGGCTATCTTTCATCTGTGTAGTCTCCTCTCCGTCACGCGACATCTGGTCTAGCTCATCATTACCAAAGTTACCAAGTATTTCTTCCACGGAGCAAGATTGCGTGTCGTCAGGGATCTTGTTGAATCCATCTTCCTCTTCCTCGTCTTCTTCATCGTCTTCTGGCTAATCACCTCAACCGTCATGGTTGGTCCAACGGTATAGTTTGGCATGAAACCTCTCATGATCAAGTGGTTCATAACTTGCCATCGCTGGAGTGCTCCTTCTCGTTCTTGCAATCTACACGGACAACATATGAAGTCTGCCGAGGCAAGAATGCAACGGCCGCATCGAGAAAAGCACGCACGCCATCAATGAACTCTCTCGAGCGATTGTCGCATTGTACATCCATTGCCGATTCATCTATACCAAGTTATAATTTCATTAAAAATTATAACAAATTCCGTTAGAAAAATTATAACCTAACTTAAATTTAGTAACATTTAAACCCAACAAAAAAGCTCCACCTACACCGTCATCCAATTAAAGACCTACCTTTCTAATTATTTTGTATCCCTTCCTACCTTTGTAATTATTTTTTATCCTTCTACACGTTTTTCTATTTTATTTCATACACCAATAATTACTTCCTTGCAATGTTGTACCTAGATCTCTCCCAATATTGTGATATTTAAGATTCTAAAGCTAACAACCACCTAGATCTAAAGCTTCCAATCACCTTTACCTTGTAATGTCATATTTTAAACTAGATCTCCACCCTACATCTTCATACAACAACAAAAACAAAGCACGGAAAACAAATTTTCGATAATGCTTAAAAAGTTCAAGATTTCTCCACATCCGTTGAAAAAAATAGCAATATCTAGGTGAGAAGTATGTTCACATGATGTTACTAACTTTGAAATACTTAATTTGGAGCTAATCACCTCCAATTAAAAATTTGGACAGCCCCTCCCCAAGAACAGTAGCAGTCGGCCTTCTCTGTTCGATCGTATTCGTCTCTCTTTGGCACATGGAGGAAGAAGGGTTTAAATCTTGTTGTCTTGGGAGGGCTTCGAAGCGGTTTGAGACACGAACGCGCCGAAGGTTGCGTTCTAGAAGCGGTTCTTTTCTCAAACCGCCACGAAAATCGAAGCGGTTTGAGAAAAGAACCGCTTCTAGAACGCAACCTTCAGAAGCGGTTCGTGTCTCAAACCGCTTCTGGAAGCCCTCTCCGGACCGTTGCCAACGAACCGCTTCTGGTGCGAAGATCACAACGGGTTCACACCAAACCGCTTCTAATAGGTCGGTTGTGATGCCCAGTTCTGTAGTAGTGTGACCTTGAGGATCCCTCCTGCGGTGGCGGTGCAACCTGGGAGCACGCCCTGGAAGGCTGGCATCTACGATAGCCATGGCAAGAAGGCGGCGGTGGTGAGATGCGGCGGCCTGACAAGGAGGATGTGATGGATCACGATCATGGTCTAGTAGTAAGTGGTGTTATATGAATATTTTAAGAGCAGTTTTTCAATGCTTTTCCTCCCAATACAAGTTACGTAAATCTTGAAGCAAGCAATGGGTAAATAAGCACTATCTACTTTTCATTCATGCTTTAATATTTGTGCAACTGTAGAAAAAAAACATGAAGCGCCTCTCGTATTGAAAGCTTCCAAGTAGCTATCTTAAAATATGTACAAATTATTTCGAAGGAAAGTATATGAATACGACTATGATTGATTATTTGAAAGTCATAAAAATGTTTATAGATTTGACAAAATAAATTAATATTTAATAAGTAAGCCTTCTTTTGTAAGTTTATAGATTTGACAAAATAAATTAATATTTAATAAGGAAGCCTTCTTTTGTAAGTTTATAGATTTGACAAAATAAATTAAGATGAAAGGATAGCTTCAGCCAAAAAAATTATCGACAATTCTTTCCTCCAAAGATATGATCTATATGAGAAATATATATATTCTCTATCATAATACAGATAAAGCTAATTTTAACAAACATGAAAATTGTATCAAGTTGATAATGTTCTAAAATATTGCAATTATATGCTCTCCATGTATAGTCTTTTCTGACACACGTATATTTTAGAAAAACACAATCACATATATTATCATGGAAACATTTAAATATAATTTAAAAATGATTGCACCTTACTCGTTAAAATCGTAAAAGCCCTACATACAAACGCCACGTGCCCTCTTAGCTTCCGTGTAGGTACAGTAACCTTCCTCGATCGTGAGTTGGTCATGTGGTGCGCACCACAGCACGCCGAGCCCGCAAGTAATTCTCACGAATTGCTAATTTAATGTCACTCTCACCAGATTTTTAGTAACAACATATTTTCTTTATAACAAGTGGCATCATTTTCTTCTCCCTCTTCCTCTTCTTTATGACAAGTGGCATCACCTCCTTCACCCCCTTTCCTCCTCTATTCCCTTCCCTTCAAACTCAAAATAGATTTTGTATTTCAAATTTCCTCTCAAGTTTTTGAAAACAAGAATTTTCAACCATATTCAAAGGTTTTTTAAGCAAACTTTTCGAACCGAAAGTTTGTTGAATAGAAACTTTTCTTTCGGTAAGTTTTTGAATCGGATGTTTTCAGAGTTTAAAATTGTTGATTTAATTTTTTTTAGTTGAATTTTTTTATTTAATTTTTTTGTGTTGAAACTTTCCGGTTTGAATTTTTTTGGTTGAAAATTTTTCGACTTGAATTTTAAATCTAAATTTTTCGAACCAAAAATTTTTTGAATCAAAACTTTTTGAACCGAAAGCTTTTAAATCGAAAGTTTATGAGTTGAAACTTGTCGATGATCAGAACCGCCGACCGTAGAGGGGGGATGGGGAAGATCGTGTGAGGGCGAGGCCCAAGGTCGTGCTCGTTCGGGAATGACGCGCGTCGTGGGGATGTACGTCGGGGAAGAAGCAATGAATACAAGGTTTATACTGGTTCGAGCCCCTGGGTTCGGGTAATAGCTCTACTCCAGTCTTGCCTTGAGGCGAAAGATGTATATGAAGCTCCGCGGGAGAGTACAAGCTGGGCCCAAGCTCGGAGCCGCTCGGAAGCAAAGCTGCGAGGGAGAGTTCGAGAACGTGTCTTCTCAGAGTCTAAGTAGTCTTGGTTGGAGATGTTCGTTTTCTTCCGGGCCGCCCATTTGGTCGGGGTGATCCATCGTCTTTTATAGCCCTCTGGGGGCTTCGCCGCCTGGTCCCGAGGCTGACATCAGGTAACCGTGGCGAGTCGAAGGGAATTGCTGAGAGGCGACGGTAGTCGTTGGGAGTTGAGGGGAGTTGCTTGGCCCTAGTTCCCGCGCAAGGGCAGGTTTGGCGCTGATTCCCACGCAGGGGAGAGTTTTTACACGAGAAATACAAATTATTACAAATACCGTTTACCCCAAGAGGTGTAGAGGTCGTGGTGCCAAGCTCGAACCGGGGCCTGTCCTTACGCTCGAGCCTGAGCTCGCTGGACCCGGGCCCGGGCTTGGGGAGTGCACCCTCTAGGTCGGAGACAAGCCCCCGAGCTCGTGGGAAGCGGCTACGAGATCCAGGGGATGCTTACACATGGCGGGGCTACCGATCCCCGACAAAACTTTTCGGTTTAAAACTTTCTGAGTTGAAAATTTTTGATATAAATCTTTTCGTGTTGAATCTTACCGAGTTGAAACTTTCTAATTTAAAATATTTTGATTTAAACTTTTTTCAGTTTTTAATTTTGTGTTGAATTTTTTTCGAGTTAAAACTTCTTATTTAAAATTTTCAAAGTCTAAATATTCTAATTTTAAATTTTTGCATTAGAGATGGAAGAGACGGTGAGAGAAGAGAAGTGGGCAGGGAAATGGAAAGAGGAAGACATCCTAGAAAGATGTTCTTAAAATTTGTTAGTTTGAGGTTAACATCAAAATAGTCATACCTATAATTCTCAACAGAGACATCTACCCTACCCTAAGGGTATGTACAGTGGTATAGACAGTAGCTGTTTGCAATACACCTCCATATCATCTATAGACAGGTTTAAATACAGCTGATACAATGAATTATATGTATAGTCATCTGTAATAACCTCTTATACAATTAATAGACGGTCTATATAATAGTACAAATAGTCTAAAGCCGTCTATAAAACTGTCTATTAAATAGCATATTGCACTTTTCTTTATCGTCCTTTCTTTCACATCACTTAAAATACTATGTGATATTAGTTTAGAGACAACTGATGTATACCATTGCACTTGTACATGGTCTAACCCAGGAACCAAATCGGGCCCCATCCAACAGAAACCGTAGAGGATAAGATCGGACCGGCCGGGGCACAGGCGCACAGCCGCGGAACAGAATCCGGGAAAGACATGTGGAAGGGGCCAACACCAGTTTTAACCTAGAAAACCATGGACCGACGGGGGCCACGCCACGGCCATGTCAGTGTCATACGCCGACCCGCCAGATTCAGGCCATGTAGACGCACGCACCGGCACACGGTGATGCAAGGCAAATCGCGCGCATTATCTGCGTTTCTTCTCTGCAGCAAATTGCGCACGTTATCACGGTATTGTTAGTCAAAGGACGCCATAGCGCGTCCGAAAGCGAGTGGGCGCCGCGCGTTATCCCGTTCCGGCTCGAGACCCGCTCTGCTCGGCTGTGTATATATTCGCGCCACCCTACCGGCGCTGCAAAGGCCAATGACCAGAGCCGCGAGCGAGGAGAGCAAAGAAACAGCTGCGTTTTGGTGCCGTTTCACCCACGGTTTGGGAGAGCAGCAGCAGCAGGAGAGGGTTGAGGTTGTCGTTGCCGACGACATGAGCAGGCTCGGTGGGGATCAGACGGGGCTGGCCGTGCACCACGAGGAGGGGGACGACGAGGAGCTGTTCGAGACGTCGTCGTCCGTCTCCTCCGGCGGCGAGTCCGACGACGACGAGGACCGGTTCTCGGACGGCGGCGCGGAGGAGGGTGGAGGGCAGGAACATCGCCGGCTCGCGCCGCAGCCGGTGCGGAGGATGAACTCGGACAGCCTCTACGACATGTCGTCCGTGATGGCACAGCTTCCTGCCAAGTAAGTACTCAACCACGCAAAAATCAAAATAACAGGAAGTTCTGAAACTTATCAGAAGGATGAAGGCTTTCGCTCACTGTACGTGGTTGTCCTTTGCAGGAAGGGTTTGTCGAGGTACTACGAGGGCAAGTCCCAGTCGTTCGCGTGCATGTCCGAGGTGAGGTGCCTGGAGGATCTGCGCAAGAAGGAGAACCCGTACAACCAGAAGATCAAATCGTGCAAGAGCTACGTCGCGGTGGGAGGCATAGCCAAGAAACCGTCGAGTAGTTCCTGCGCGAATCTGAGCCTGATGGCCGGAAACGGGTTCAGGGCTCCCCCGATTCCTGTAAACAAGAACGGCTACCATCAGTAGTAGGCTAGGGAGCACCGTAGTAATGTTTTTGTTCTGAGGTCGTCTCTCACCTTTCTTTGTGTCTTCTTCTTCGGAAATTTTCTTCGCAGGCGCATTAGTCTGTGAATGATTTATGAGGTGTTTCTTGCTCTGCCATCAATAGAGAAACTTCCATCCTGTTGATGTTCATCCAAGACATTTGTTCTGTGTACTGTAAATATGGAGCAGAGGATATGTTTGCTATGTAAATGCAGTGGAAAATGGAAAAGTAAAGCAGCTCAAATAAAGACCGAGACAAAGCAGCGACTCATCCATGTGGACCTTCCAATCCAGCACTAGGTTGGGCTCGGGTGTTTGTCAATCGCCAGGATGAGGATAATCAGACCAGGCTATGCAGTATCCGAACGTCCCTCCGAATGGACATCCACCGAACAGATAAGCGTGTCAAGGTACTTTGGCACCACACCAAACCAAGCAAAACCTGATCACCCGAGAAAGAATTGAACTTGGCAGTTGGCATTTGTGATGCGCACAACCTTGAAAAGATGCATGCAAGAAAGATATCATGGTTCAAATCACCTGTCGTCCGACGAGAAGCTAGCAAATGAAGAGTCCCAAGAGGCCAAAAATCTGCTGTGCAGGCGGCAGACATCACGAGACCTTCACACCAAACGTGCACACCTTTTTTATTCCAGAGAAACAGTGAAATCACAAACTACAATCCGGCGCACTCAAATCTCTCTCTCTCTCTCTCTCCCTCCCCAGTCACACAACATACAAATTTCTCCCGAGGGCATTCCGCAGGCTATGGAAATGCATGCCGATAAATTACACTCTGCTGATTCAAAACGTGGGAAAATGCAGAAACCATTAGTGCAAGTCTATCTAGAAGGCCCGGACCTCAGCAAAACGGCGTGGAGGTGGTTCACAATTGCCGGTAAGCTTCAAGGACCCAAGGAAGCAGGATAACCTCCTCATGATGGGTTTGTGCCGGACTACCACCTCCACTGAGACGGCATCCTTACCAGAATCAGCGTAAGTCTCATAGCCCTCAATGTCTGCATCAGTAACGAACACCGCATCACCGCACCCAGTGGGGCTGGTTGGCCTGGATAGCATACTTTGACACGACGGTAAGACAAAATGCTCGCTGTTGAACTCGGTGGTGTAGCCATCAACTTCAGTGTCCGCAATGGATGCTTCACTGGATTCTTCATCAGATTTTACCAAAGTTTGGTTTGAACTCTGAATTGAAACGCATCTGGTGGTGACAGCTCTAAACAGTTCAGCAGGTTCTTGACCAGATTTTACCGAGCAGGTTAAGTTTGGGCTCTGTATTGAAAGGCATCTGGTGGTGAGTGTGCTGAACAGTTTAACAGCCTGCGGAAAAGATGCAATGAGAAAGATGTACATCAGCAGCTGTAAAATTTTTATCTTGTAGAGACCAGAGAGTAATAATTATCATTTAAGTAGTGCACAATTGCATAAGATGTTAGGTTACATGCCTGCCATTGAGATGGTGTTAAAAGCACTCTTGGCCTTACAGATCGTGCATGATCCAAAGCTGCCTCAGGAGTCATATTCCTGTACCTAATCTGCAAGTTACACAGATAATGAGCCGTCATATGTAGAATGAAGGAAAACAAGAAATCCAATACATAATTAATGCATTTTGTCATACCAAATAGCACAAAACTATAGTGGTGCTTCGTCCCCTTCCAGCCTTACAGTGGACGTAAGTGCTACCACCTTGTGATGCATTTCCTATAAAATGAAAAAAAAAATTAACTCTGGCTGCTTGACTTACATGCAAATTTGAATAGAAGATGCATGACATGGACTCATTATACTATCATTGCTAAGGCCTTGAAGCATTAGCAATGTTTCTAACTTACTGTTGCAATTGGACCAAACCATGCACAACAACTACAAGAAAACTTCTATAGCCCATTATTATTCCTAGTGTGGATCAGCAATGTTGTTTGCCTTGTTGTTACTAGTTAGAGTGTTAGACCAATGAAATGAATTTACTTCAGGGGCTTATCATCAGATAACAATATGCAAGATAGCACGAAAGTCAAAAGGAAATGTGTTACTCAATAAACTAAATACTAAAGAATGATTGCCGTTCATATCCATCCATGATTTAATAAGCCATCTTTCCCACCCATCAAAATGATTAAAATACTACCCCTGTCTGCAAGCACCATACCATCATTATCCTCAAAGCACACTGATCATGGACGATGTTATGGTTCAGAAAGCATGGTACTTACGGTGGATAAAATCCACAGCTCGACAAATACCCCCCATAGAAGGGGCAAAAAGATAGTCCCTTGTGGGAACCTCAAGATGATTGATCCCATGAGCCTGAAAAAGAAAGAAAACCTCTTATTATTCAGCACAATGTTTTGCTGATTGCATGATGCACAATGAAGTTAGGAAATGATCTCCAAAATGATCACAACATATTCTGACACTTGATGCATGTCTCTAGTTGAGAATATGAGTTCTGAAATGCATTTGACCCAGAAGTCTGGATTATAGATTTCCAACTCAAGAGGCAGCATTAAGTTCAGTTGTTCAAAGATATAGACAAGTAGATACTGAACTATATGTAAGTTCTGAGATTTTGATGCATACAAAAAATCCTGCAGCTACAAAATCAGCTAAAGGAATATTTACCTGGTATAATGATGTTGGAACCAGAGTTTCATACGGTTCATTCAGTGTGACAACCCCCATTACTCCAAGTTGCTTCAAGCGTGGCACATCACTGGAGAAAGGAACAGCACCTAGCAAAACATACTGGAGATAAAGGTGGAAAAAAAATCAGGCTACAGCATCTAATGAACACAAGCTCACAATATTACTTGATTCAAATGTCCAAGTTTATTCTATAAAGGTATCAAAAGATGGCACATTAAAAAGGAATTGCTACTATTCTTTCATCCCCAATTTAACCGACAACCCTCCCCAAATACCTAAATCAGTGCATATATCGAGGCACGAGTGCTGGACAAAGCATCACAGCCATTGCCATACAGGTAACAAGTAGATACTCAAATTACTCATATTGGGAGGCAAAACAGAACTATTGACTTATAGAGGAGGTCCACCCAAATGATCACCACTCATTTCCGGACACACATTCCTCAAGAATAATTACAAGCACAAGCAATCTAAACAACACATAAGCGACACTATACCGGATCAACATTGGCACAATTCCGAAAATTTTGTTCCTACAATTAAAGTATAATAACCCCAAAATAAACCACCCTAATCCCCCAGACCGTAAATTCCACATATCCATGAATCAAGGGCAACAAAGCCAGCGCATGAATTAACTAACCAAAGAACAATAGGCACATTAACCGTCCCCTATGCCATGAGACAAAACGAAGCTCCTAATCGCGTCCAAAATAATACTAGCGTAGATTGCAAACCAAGGAGATGGACATGTAGATGTGTATAAGACTAGCACCTGGTCGACGCGATCCCACCACCGGAACTCGGCCTCGAACCGGTTGCGGAGGACGTTGTAGAGCAGCGTCGGGTAGAACAGGACCCTCGCGCCGGCGCCGACGAGCGCGCGCTTCGCCTTCAGACGAGCGACGGCGACCACCTCGCCGCCGCCAACCTCCCGCCGCTCCTCCTCGTCAACCTCCTCCTCCAAGCCCCCGGCGCCATCCCGCAGCTCCCGGATCCTCATGCCCGCACCGATGGGAGCCCCAAACCCTAGAAGCCGACGAGCCACGCGGTGTCCTCGTGCACTGCTGGATTTGGGTAGTGGAATTGAGAGAGGGATTTGTGGATCGAGACGTGCTTAATCTAGTGGCTTCCAGACGCCAAATTGGGAAGGGCGGCGTCAGAAGACTCAGACCAGGAGGAGGACGTCGACGGGAACAGGTGGCGAATTAGGCTGCGGCAAAACTTCTTTCGCTTTGGTTTGGCGCTGATTAGCCGATGAGTCATGGTTGAGGCCTTGAGGCACTGTTTGTACATTAGTCCTTTGATTGTTGAATAATTACGGATTCCCTATGTAGCAGGTCAGTTTGGTTTCACAATAAATTAAGCCTTATCAAAATTTGATCATCAAAGGTTGACAAAAAAAATAAACTAGAGAACCAAAGAAGAAGAAAATCTTATCAAAATTTAGTAACAAATCAAATACTTGCCAAATTTAGTCAACGTTACCAAAATTTGATAAGATAAACATTATTAAATATTGGAAGCTAACTAAACTGACCCTAGATCCGCATCACCCGTGCAACACAAACAATTTTACAATGTTTACCGTAAGATCCGTGCGGTCAATATCTTAGAACGTTAATTGATATGTATTAAAATACATAAATTAACTATATAAAAATAGTATCATTGGATTTTTAACTTGTAAAATACTTTTATTATTTTCGCTAGCATAACACGACAGAAAACTATAATCCCCGAAAAAAAAACATAGGCAAAGTGTTACTTAAGAGACTGAAAGTAAAAAAGACAGTGAGTTTCTTGGTCCTCCTCTAGAGTAGTATCACACGTGCTACAAAACCACCGTGAAGCAACTTTTGCGCTCTTGGGTCCAAAATCAGAACATGAGATTACGGCCCCGAGGGGTTTAAGCCAGGGTTCACAACATCGGTGATTTTCGACGAATTTCGGCTGTATTGAGATGGCTCGGTAATAAAAACCGCTCGGTAAACCGCGGAGTTCAAATGTAAATTTAATTTTTTTTAATAAATTTAGCAAAAAAGTGTTATTTTTTTGAAATTTTTTTGTGAGGTCCTGAGGCAATGCTAATGATGCTATAAAATTTTCATATGATTAGCAATCTGTGTATTTTTAAAAAATTCTGACAGTGATACTATCATAATATATGCTCTTCAGTTTTTTTATTTTCTAGCAGCACAAAATGAAGTCTAATATTTCTTAAACTTTTTGTGTGATGTTCTAACGTAATTCTAATCATGTTGTAAATTTTTCAGATGATGATAAAAAATTTGTGTTTTTAAAAATTCTAAAAGTGCTACTATCATTGTATATGCTCTTTTGTTTTTTGATTGTGTATGGGCACTAAATGAAGTCTAGTATTTCTAAAAATTTTAGTACATGATCCTTTGGCACTAGTTATGGCTAAATTAAAATTTTACAATATAATAAATCTTGTAAAATTTTATAAAAATATGACAGTGTCTTTGTTCCTTTTTACTAATTGCTATTTTGGATTTTTTAGAAGCACTAAATGATTTCAAAAATTGTTTGAATTTCTCTAAGGTGTTTTATAGATTAATTGGGTTTTTTTAATAAATTTTTTATTTTTGTTTTCAATTTTCCTTCGGTGTGCTAAAAATAAAAAAAAAGCCCGAAAATCGGTAAAATTGCTCGATTTTCGTTTTTTTTCCACCGTTGTTTGATCGCCGAGTTCAAAAAAATTAATTCAAACTTTTTCAGTTTCAACATATTTTTTTATTTTTACCGATTTTTAAAAATAAAAAACCATTCAAAAATCGAATTTTCGATTTTGTTAACCCTTGTTTAAGCCACCTTCAACTTTTGAAAAGTTAGTAAGCCCCCAATTAGCTCAGCTTTTAAGCGTCTTTTGGCATAAGTTATAAGGCATATAACTAACAAAAGCAAAAAGGTGAAAGCTAGGTCGGATTTGCTTTTACAACTTATTGCTAAGAAAAATTAGCTATTTATCAAACGATCTCTTATAAAAAGATACAATTGCTTTTCAACCTACAAAGCAAAAAAACATATTTTCATAAAAGTTACGCCTCCCCCAAACAGACCCTACTTGAGCGTTGTGCTATAGAAAAATCATTGTAGCGCATGTACAGGACTATTTGTGATACAATATCAGCATAACCATAACTTTCTATGCATGTTTTATTTTTAAACAAAGAGCAGAAGCATTCATTTTAAGGAAAAGAAAATTACACTGGTCTGTGAAGGGGAAACACTAAGATACCAACACCAATAACACAAGAGAGGGACGGCGTCAACATCTGAGAAGTAATCCCAAATTGGAACTCCTACCAATGTAACGTCCCAAAAAATTCAAAAATGTATAAAATAAAAATTTTAAATAATAAAATAAATAAAAACAAAAAAAATGAGTTTAAAATACGATTTAGTTTTGATTTTTCACCTTTTCTGAATTTTTTTTGAGTTTTGGTCTTTAAGAAAATCAATTTTCTTGATTGAAAAATCTGTTTTCCAAATAATGAAGATCAAAATCATATAAGAGAAAAATCCAGAGAAAATATATTTATTCCAAAAGATAACTCCAGAACCTTCCCAAAGAATTTCAGAAACATTTTAAAATATTAGAAACCTTAATAAAATCATTTATATTGATTGATATCCTCTTTTCATTTGAATGCATTAGGAAAATCAAAAACTGTATTTAAACAAGGAACATGGACATAGTTAGAATTGTTTAAAAATACCTAAACATGATCATCCTTTGATATTTTTAGGGTGTCATCTAAAGCATATAAGGAACCAACATAAAAAGTTTCAAAGCAATGTGAAAACATCTAATGAAGATGTAAAAATCAAAACAATATCAAAAACCTCTCTTTTAATCTATGAAGGCCAAAGACCGAAGGGATAAAATCTAGATAAAATTTATCGAGACCCTAAGGCATGTTCTGAGCCTTCTCAAAAGGTTTCAAAGCAATGTGAGTGCATTTAACCATGATAAGAAAGCAAGAATAGTGCATGGAGACTAAGAATAGAAGGGTTGTTTGAATTTATTAAAAATGTAAGAATGAGATAACTCTTTGAAATTTTTCTGAATCCATACTCAGAACCTAGGGAACAGACATAAAATTTTTCATTAAAATATAATCTCATTTGATGGGTTAAAAAATCAAAAATAGAAAATATAAATAACTCAATAGATTAATGTCAGAATTTTATAAACATTTCTAGAGCTGAAAATTCTCTAAAAAGTTTATGGTATCCTATAAATACCCATGGGATAACCCAAAAGAATTTACAAATAAAATGGACTCAATTTATATCCCAAGAAAAATAAAAAACAGATAACAGATAATTGTAATAGTGGCAATGTCAGAATTTTTAAAAATCACCCATACAAGATAATGATCAGAAATTTTTACAAGATTACATGAAAAGTTTTAAAAAAAATTACACATTGGGAATCAACAAAAAAAGTTTTAAAAATTTTCAAACATGAATGTCGACCCAATTTAATGCTTGGACCCTATCTTGTCCTGAGTATTGAATTCCCGTGCATTCTCAATGTTTCACCGACACATGGGACCCAGTCAAGCCTTGGCCCAGTTGGCAGTACATCTAAGCCCTGGATGTCCTGCCTGCCCTCTCTTTGGCTTAGCTCTTCTCTACGTCACCCTTGCCCGTCTGCTACCACGGCAAGGAATCACTGGCCGAAGCTTGCCACGGCATACGCGAGGACTCGGTGCCGACTTAGCTGCGCCGGATACAGCCAAAACATAGCGCCCGAAACCTGCTGTGACCATGCCTTGTCTTGGCGCTGCTCCGGCCATGCCCTTCGCCGGCTTGAACCCGTGATTTCCGCGCTGCACACGACTCCACCGCCTTTGGCTATTCCCATTCACACCCTGTGCCACCGCCTCTCATGTTCTCACTGGCGCTAGTCGACCGAAGCTTCACGACCAAATCCAACGCCATGACGACCCAGCTCTATTGTGACAAGACCACCCCTTTATCTCACCCATGCCCTGCGTCGGCCAGACGTGCAGAAAACCGCGCCGCACTGGTCTTCTTTTTCCGACCGCAAGCACGCGATCAAACCCTATTACTACCGAGTACCGACCTTATGTGCCTATTTAAGCCATCTGAGGTCATTTGCAGGCCCATTGCGTCCACTACTAGGCTCCACTACCCAAACTCAGCCTTGATCGTCTTCTTCCTCCGCCATTGATGCAGCTTCGAGCAATCAGACCGAAACCCAATTGAGATACGGTGAATCATCTTCCAATTTTTCTACGAATTAGCATCTAGAGTATCAAGTGATCATTTTTCCTCATTTTCTCATAGCTTCTGCCGATTGACTTGCCACCGCCACAGTGCTTTCTTCTCCATCACCGGCTGCGCATCGTTAGCTCATTCCGACTCTTCTCTGCCACAGATAAGAGGTAAAATGAACTTTATAGTATTCACTGATGCTCACTTAGCCCTTTTCTGAGTTTAGGTACCCTCCGTTTTCTCTCAAGGTCATTCGGTGTCGGGACCCGAATTTGCAAATCCGGACCCTCTGTGTATACCGCACTAGTCCAGGATCACGCTAGTGCACACAGGCTCAACATAGATGCTATCATAGTCACACACAGCGAAATATAGCATAAACTTCATTAATTAATAATAACTGTTGTCTTACATGAATAATGCCTCACAGGGCTTAAAAAGAGTATCAATGAGAAGCAATGAAATAGAATAAACGCAGTGGCGCTCGATTCGCCACGAGCAACCGACGAGGCTCGGACCTAAGCATTCGCATCAAGTAATCCTCCTCCATGAATGGTATAGATTCCTCTTCTTCTGAAGTTGTTGTTGTTGGGGTGAGTACATAAAGCACTCAACAAGTTGTGCACAACAATGCAAGTCTAATATTTTATATGCTTGGCTTAATCCAAAGGAATGGCTAGTAAGGGTATTTTGCAATAAAGCGAGATTTAACAAGAATACAATAAATAGATTGGAAAGCGATAAAACAAATACGAGAATTAATAAATTCAGATTTCAAATACACCAAGTTTCCAATCCTAAATTAATTTTTCCACTTTCCATGGCACCTTGCCATCCCAACAAGTTTTTGTTTAACAAAAGTCTAACCCTTAACTGTAATTCCCGAGCATTGCTCAATACCGTGAGCACGGCTATTCGAATAGATTGTACACTCTGCAGAGGTTATGCACTTTACCCACACGATACAACCAAACACCACCAAGGCGAGTGATCATAACAAAGCCTTTACAATGCTACACCTAGACCCAAGATCGCTCGCTAAGGTTTCAACATCAAGGGTTAAACCACCACAACAGTCCCCTCTTGCGCCATGTGAGTTAAACCGTAACCGGGACTCACTATTCACCACGACAGTACCGAAATCTAGGTTTCACAAATTATTCAGCTAGGCATTCCAAACATGTGGTTGCAAGAGAGACTCAGGTCAAAGGCTTGCAAGGTTAAGTCCTTAAAGTGATTAAGGCAAGACTTCCACATACCCCGCCAAACTGGCCCACCTTGGCACACCGCCTTGCCATTTGCCTCAATCTAAAATCATTACCACCCCAGCTTGATTACCAAGCACCACATGCCATCAACATTTCAATCCCGATGTGTGACCTCCTCGCCACGACAACTTGATATCATTGTGTGACAACACATGACACACCAATTCATAAACATTGTTCCATATTCCATTAGTCAAGATTAAGTATCGACATTCGGACACATGTGATGACGTGGCATGGCTAAGCAATCTATGACGATCTAACTAGCCCATGTTGATTATCAACTATAATTCCACATCCTAGGGTGACAAATAGATCATGGCATATAATTGACAAGGTATGGTTTAATTCAAATAGGCATATTATCTAATTCCCAGATTAATTGAAATCATTTATACACATAAAATATCATGCATAAAGTTTAAAAACAAAATAGCGATTTGGTGAAAATTAGGTGCAACATGATCAAAGCACAACTTGCCTTGGAGTAGGTGCTGGTCTTGATCTGAGTTTGGGTCTTGGAGCGACGAATCTTCCTCCGGATCACCGAGCAGTTCAACGTCTACGCTAAACGATGCCAAAATAGCAAATAAACACCAAACCAGAGAGCAAACAAACTCCAAAAATAAAATAAAATTCACCAATAAATAGATATTGATTTTACAATTTTTAGAAATTTTAATCACTCAAATCCGAGTTAAAATGCAAAAGATATAGCCTTTTGAAGTTTGAATAAATCAAAATACGAAAATAGAATTTCGATTTTTTCAATTATTTTCTATTGGAAAAGATCTTTATTGCGCAACGACGCCAGCCCCGACTCGGACCAATCAGCGCCGACATCGCCGCTCGTCCATGGACTCGGTCCACGGAACCTCCTCCGTCCACCGTGGACGCGCCCACGGCGCCGCACCACGCGCGCCCGACACGCGGCGCGATCGATTGGTCTGCGACACCGCCCGCGCCGATGCTCGACACGCGCGCAAGATCTGCGCGAGGATCCGACGGCCACCGATCTACCCCTACGTGGCTCAATCCCGATCGTCTATTCGGATCTAACGGTTAGAAATTTACCCGAGCGAAACATCGATGAAGAAGCGACGTGGCTTGATCTCGACGGTTGGCGAAGATCCAACGGATGCGCTGGCTTCGAGACACGGCGCGGCTTGCACCGAGCGGAGGAAGACAACCACCGAACGGCGCTTCGACGCGACTCGGCGAAGAAGAAGGCGACTCGACGCGACACGACGCGAGGAACTCGGATCTGGAACCGATTCGGCGGGAGGATGCTCGGCGGCGGAATGGCGCAAAAACTCGCGCGGACTCGCAAAGAACTACGGCGAGCTCTCGAGCGATGATGGCAAATAAAGCAGCGAAGAGGCTAGAGCTACCGGTCGCGCAAGGGAACGAGGAACATCGGAGCGCGGTGCGGCTTTTATAGCCTCGGCATGCGCACAGGAAGGAAACCCTAAATCACGCGGCGGCGGCAAGCAGCGGCGGATTCGAAACCGAATCGAGACGACGATCGAGACCGTCCGATCCAAGATGAGCGGCCAAGATTAGATCCGGCGATACGATCCGATCCGCTCTTTCCAAATCCAACGGACGAGATCTAAACTTACCAAAACAACGCGGTTTATCCCGACCACTTGATCTCGATCCAACGGCTCGCAAAGACTAGGGTTTCGCGAAAGGAGGCAAACCATCCGATCTTCATCCAACGGTCACACGCACGGGCGGCGCGGCAGCCGACGGTCAAGACAAAGAATGGTCACAAGACGACAAAGGCCGGGCTTGGCCCAAGATCGTTCACTCGGTTTTCAAAAGCTTTTGATTTAAAATAATTCTCGAAATTAGATTAATCTATTTTAAGTAATTAAAATATCGGAAAAATCGAGAAAATTCTCATAGATACTTTGAGACATTACGAGCTCAAATAAAATATTTTGGTAAAACTTTATATTAACTTTATCTATATATATTTAGTTTTCACCAAAGGTTCAATATACTTAATTAAAATAAATTTAGATAATTTCTGGAAAAATCCAATAAATTCAGAAAATCACAAAAATGCACGTGAGCGAAATTATAAGCCAAATTTTGGGATGTTACAAACCTCCCCTTAATGTAATCTCGACCCGAGATTCAAGGTCGACTAGGAATAGGTTTGAAATTCCATCTTCAGTCCTCTTCACGCTCCCAGTTGCCTCATTCTCGTAATGGTTGCTCCATGAACTCGCAAAAACGAATCGACTTGTTCACGGTTCTGCGGTCCATGACATCCAAAATTTTCATTGGATGTTCTTTGTAGGTCAAATCCTTCGCAACTCAATCTCTTCCATAGGTGTCTCGCTCACTGCACCAAGACACTTCTTGAGTTGTGACACATGGAACACATCATGCACGCCGCCAAAGAATCGCGCAATTCCAATCGATAAGCAACCTCCTCGACGGCTCAAAATTTTGAACGGTCCAACATATCTTGGGGCGAGCTTTCCTTTAGCGTGGAACCTTTAACTCCTTTCGGAGGGTAACCCTAAGATACACGAAATCATCGGGCTCAAACTTAGATCACGACGCGTCGATTATCGGCGTAACTCTTTTGCCTTGATCGCGCGATTTTCATCCTCTCTCTTATCATAGCAACTTGCTCTTGACTTCCTTGAGAATATCAGGCCAAATATCATACGCTCTCTGTCTCATTCCAATTTAGCGGGTACGACGAGCAGTACGCGACCATATAAAGCCTCAAATGGCGACATCGCAAACTAGCTTGGTGATTGTTGTTATAATCGAACTCTGCATATGGCAAACATTTATCCCATGATGTAGTGTAGGCTAAAGCACAAGCTCTTAACATATCTTCCAAAATCGATTTACTCTTTCTCATCGACCATCGATTACGAGGATGATATCTTGTGCTAAAGTTCAAACGCGTTCCCATGGCTTCATGCAATTTATCCCAAAATCTCGAGGTGAACTGAGTACCTCATCGACACTATTTTCTTTGGTACACCATGCAAACACACGATTCGCAATGTATAGTTACGCTAACCGGTCCCCGAGTAAGTTGTCTTGGTGGAATGAAGTGAGCAACTTTGGTCAATCGATCCACAATGACCCATATAGAATCATACCCATTTTGAGTTCTTGGCAATCCGTGATGAAATCCATACCGATTTCTTCCCACTTCCATTCGGGACTTTTAGCGGTTGTAGCAAACCTCTGGTCTCGATGTATTGCCATAACTCTCTGGCATACATCGCACAAGGCAACGTGCTCGGCGACTTCACGCTTCATATTCGGCCACCAAAACCTCTCCTTTAAGTCCTGGTACATCTTAGCGCTTCCTGGATGAATTGAATACTTGGAATCATGAGCCTCTTCCAAAATCAACTGCTTAAGTTCTAGTCTGTTTGGCACACAAATGCGACCCTTGAACCACATGGTACCTTGGTCGTCCACAGTAAAGTCCTTTGCTAATCCTTCATCCTTTTTAGCCTTGATTCGGTTGACTTTCTCATCATCTTTTTGTCCTTCCCGAATTTGATCTTCGAGCATTGGCTTCACTTCCAAAGCAGCTAGGAATCCTTCTAAAACTACTTCCAATTTTAAATTTTGCAATTCTCGCCTGATAGCTCGATCGTCCTTCCCGCACCATCATATTCGCCACGTAGCTCTTGCGACTTAAGGCATCGGCTACCACATTTGCTTTTCCGGATGGTAATGAATTCCCATGTTATAATCCTTGATTAATTCCAACCATCTCCTTTGCCTCATATTGAGATCGATTGAGTGAAAATATATTTCAAACTCTTATGGTCCGTATATATCTCACATCTATTTCCAATGAGATAATGACGCCACAATTTCAAGGCATGCACCACGGCGACCAATTCCAAGTCATCGTAGGATAATTTCCTTCGTGCGGTCTTAATCGCCTTGACGCATATGCGACCACTTTACCCTCTTGCATCAATACGCATCCAAGACCTGTCTTGACGCATCACAAGATATATCAAGTCGTTTCAACATTAGGCAAAACCAACACTGGGCTGTTGTTAAACGCTTCTTTAATTCCTCAAAACTCTTATCACAATCAAGGCCCATAAAAATTTCTTTTCCTTTTTCAATAATCGAGTAAGAGGTCTCGCAATCGTCGAAAATCCTTCTATGAACCGCGATAATATCCGCCATTCCCGTAAAACTTGGACTTGAGTGCGGACTTTGGTTGCTCCCAATGCAACATCGCCTCCACTTTGCTTAGGTCGACAAGAACTCCTTCGCATCATGACATGACCGAGAAATTCCACCTTTTCCTTCCAAAAGTCGCATTTATGAACTTAGCATACAAATTGTTGCTCACGCAGCTTTTCCAACACTAGCCTCGGATGATTTGCGTGCTCGCTTCGGTCTTGAATATACCAAAATATCATCTATGAACACAACAACAAACTTGTCCAAGTATTCCATGAAAATCTTATTCATCAAGTTCATGAAATATCTTGGCGCATTGATCAATCCAAAAGACATGACCGTGAACTCATAATGTCCATATCTTGAAGAGAATGCGGTCTTTGGAACATCTCGCTTGAATCTTTAGTTGATGATATCCTAACGAAGGTCTATCTTGGAGAACACTCCGGCTCCTCTCAACCGGTCGAGCGGATCATCAATCCTTGGCAACGGATACTTATTCTTAATCGTCACTTCATTAAGTGCACGGTAATCAATACACATTCTAAGGCTTCCATCCTTTTCCCGACAAACAAAATGGCGCTCCCCATGGCGGCGAACTTGGTCTTATAAAACCTTTTCTAATAACTCGTCGATCTGTTTCTTCATCTCTACTAACTCATCGGTAGGCATCCGATAAGGTCTTTTGCTATTGGTGTGGTTCCGGTGCTAACTCAATGACGAACTCGATGTCACGGCTCGCGGCATTCCGGCAGATCTTCCGAAATACGCTGGATATTCCTCGACTCTCGCACGCCCTCTATGACGACGGTTCTCATGCTATTAACCATTAATTGACCCTTACGAACCGATGTCGCTTCGAATTTCACCTTTTCTCCTCTAGGGCTCTCAATGGATACAACCCTTCACCACAATCCAAAGCTGTCTTATGCTTGGTTAACGGTCCATTCCCAATATGACATCTAAAACTTGGGCATCTAGAATAATCAAGTTCGCTAGGAACTCTACCCCATTAATTATTAGCTTCACCCCAAACACCCAAGGTTAGATCTTAACTCGATCCCGGGCTTGTACTAGCATCACACACTTAAGATTTTTCATGCTTAAACCATTTTCGGATGCAAAAGCTCGAGAGACAAAGGAATGCAAAGCTCTGAATCAAATAAATCATTGCGGTATCGAGTTTACCAAAACTTACCCAAGACGACGCCCGATGCTTCTCGGCTCCATCGGCGGTGATGTGGTTGACTCGCTCGAATAGTAGCTTGAGGCATCACTCCCGCTGTCCGGCTCCTCGATTCGCTCCGTCATCGGTGCCTTAGCAGTGTCGTTCCAAGGTTGAAACGCACCGGCGTGATTCCTCCTTTCGGGACATCTATTAGCATAATGCCTGACTCATTGCAATCAGTAGCACCTTCGCGGCCGATCGCTGCGACTCCCCTTGAGCATTGTTACCTTGGGCCGACGTCGATAACCTTGTCCCGATGGTCGCGGTGCGGTGTTCTTGGCTTGTTAACGACTTGTGGTTGGAACCTAGCAAACATTGCGGTGTCATCCTCATTCGCAGTGGTTAGGCGCCCACCGGGTTAGTCATCAAGCGTTTGCGATTTTCCCAAGCTCCTTGCGCTTATCCTCCGTAATCAAAGCCTTGTTTACCAATTCTTGGAAATCTAGAAAAGTGTGGGTAATCACCCACTTGCGACCACGAGTTTAGTCCTTTCATGAAGCGGATCGCTGTCCTTGTCCGTCGCTACGTCCTCGAAGCATAGCGAGCTAAGCTGCGTGAATTTGTTTAAGTAATCGCCACCGGTTGGCTTCCTTGCTTAAGCGCCACGAACTCTTCCTTTTCAGTCCATCATCCTTCGGTAGACATGGTATCGCGGAAGGCCGTTGCAAACTCTTCCCATGTGATTTCCATGGGTGCTTCATGAGCAAAGACAATAGTTCTCCCACCATTCTCGCAATTGTTCCTCTAGGCGATGGGATGCGTAAAGAACCTTCTCATGGCCTTCACATTGAGTGATGTACAATTTCCTCTCAATGGTTCTCACCAATCATCCGCTTCCAAGGGATTTACATTTCGAGAATGTTGGTGGTCGGGTCCTCATGAAGTCCGACAACTTGGAGTAAGGACGAGGCCCGCCATTGTTGTTCGAGAAAATGGGTTGTTGAGTGCGACCATATTGGTCATCTGTTGCATCATAGTGCGCATCAACCGAGTTTGCGCAATGAGAAAAGCTCCCAAGTTCTCGCATATCCTTTGGCGGTGCTTGCTGCGGTGGCGCTCCTTCATTGGGATTGTTGCTCGAGCGCGAGACCACTTCACAAGCCCCATTGTTCTTGCGAGTGTTCACCATCCGCTTGATTGCTTCTTGGGTTAGGAAAGATAGATGTAGCATAGATAAGATGCAAGAATTTCTAAAGCGGGGAAACAGTTAAACCCAACTTAAATAATCTTTATTATTATTACTTGGTATGGTTGCTTACAATGCCTAAGGGCTTTGCAACACATAACGCACACTCAAACAAACAATTAAGAACCAAACTAAACATGCAACCTTAACGTCTACTAAAAGGTAAAGGCTAACTTAAGAACGCGACTCAACACTCGAGTCTCAACACCACTCTAAGACCAACTCTCACTCATCCAGTCACCCTGGCTGAGACTGATCCGGTGCATACACCGGTGGGTGGGCTGGCATGGGTGCGAACCTATCCTCGTGACCCTCTGTTGGCTCCTCGGGCTCCCACTCACGCTCTTCCGGTCTTCTTCTTCCTCCTCGGCGACCTCATCCGGCTCTGGGCGACTGGTCCGCTAGCTCCTCGGCCACCGCAAGGCTTCCTCCACTCGCCGATGACTCTGGCTGCGGCGTCACGGGTCTTTGAAGCTCTCGCTCCGCCACTCTCGGCGCCTCACGCTGTCTCCGGCTCTGCGCGATGTCCCTTAGGTGATCCTCCCGGCGGTGGCGAACTCGGCAAGGTGTCTGCAGAGCACACTCTCCTCCACGATCCGTCGACGCTTGCACGCCGCACTTTGTCGGGTGAAGTCGAAACACGTGTCGCTGGCTCGTAGGCGTAGTCGTGGCGGATCCGTCGTGAGAGCAAGTCTAGCACCTCCGAACTCCGGTCTCGTAAGTGAACCTCCGGCGGTGATGTGGATCGGTCTCGTGGTCTCGCCGCACTCTCGGCGAAGATGATCGACTGCGTAAGAACCCCGATGCACACCGTTGACGTTCCAGTTGCTTCCTCGGTAGAGCGGACGATCAAAGCCTCCAATCACTTGAAGAACTCTCCACAGCTCCATGGCATAGCCACCCTGTCTTGACTCGAAGGACTGGAAGATCGGCATCTATTCAAAACAAAATTTTGAATAAGATCTCCACTTGAAACGGCAACGAAAAGAAGGTAATTTAGCAAGGATGAGAGTAGGAGGATGAGATAAGCCAAGAGTTTCATATTAGTCAATTTTACCGTTTTCTTTAGAAAATAATTTTGGACACTCCTAAAAGATACCAACTACAGAGGGCCAAGACCTATAGTCAGTATGGCTCTAATACCACCTCTGTCGGGACCCGAATTTGCAAATCCGGACCCTCTGTGTATACCGCACTAGTCCAGGATCACGCTAGTGCACACAGGCTCAACATAGATGCTATCATAGTCACACACAGCGAAATATAGCATAAACTTCATTAATTAATAATAACTGTTGTCTTACATGAATAATGCCTCACAGGGCTTAAAAAGAGTATCAATGAGAAGCAGCGGAAATAGAATAAACGCAGTGGCGCTCCGATTCGCCACAGCAACCGACGAGGCTCGGACCTAAGCATTCGCATCAAGTAATCCTCCTCCATGAATGGTATAGATTCCTCTTCTTACGAAGTTGTTGTTGTTGGGGTGAGTACATAAAGCACTCAACAAGTTGTGCACAACAATGCAAGTCTAATATTTTATATGCTTGGCTTAATCCAAAGGAATGGCTAGTAAGGGTATTTTGCAATAAAGCGACATTTAACAAGAATACAATAAATAGATTGGAAAGCGATAAAACAAATACAGAATTAATAAATTCAAGATTTCAAATACACCAAGTTTCCAATCCTAAATTAATTTTTCCACTTTCCATGGCACCTTGCCATCCCAACAAGTTTTTGTTTAACAAAAGTCTAACCCTTAATCTGTAATTCCGAGCATTGCTCAATACCGTGAGCACGGCTATTCGAATAGATTGTACACTCTGCAGAGGTTATGCACTTTACCCACACGATACAACCAAACACCACCAAGGCGAGTGATCATAACAAAGCCTTTACAATGCTACACCTAGACCCGAAGATCGCTCGCTAAGGTTTCAACATCAAGGGTTAAACCACCACAACAGTCCCCCTCTTGCGCCATGTGAGTTAAACCGTAACCGGGACTCACTATTCACCACGACAAGATCAAATCTAGGTTTCACAAATTATTCAACTAGGTTGTCCCATTCCGGACATGTGGTTGCAAGAGAGACTCAGTCAAAGGCTTACAAGGTTAAGTCCTTAAAGTGATTAAGGCAAGACTTCCACATACCCGCCAAACTGGCCCACCTTGGCACACGCCCTTGCCACTTGCCTCAATCTAAAATCATTACCACCCCAGCTTGATTACCAAGCACCACATGCCATCAACATTTCAATCCCGATGTGTGACCTCCTCGCCACGACAACTTGATATCATTGTGTGACAACACATGACACACCAATTCATAAACATTGTTCCATATTCCATTAGTCAAGATTAAGTATCGATATTCGGACACATGTGATGACGTGGCATGGCTAAGCAATCTATGACGATCTAACTAGCCCATGTTGATTATCAACTATAATTCCACATCCTAGGGTGACAAATAGATCATGGCATATAATTGACAAGGTATGGTTTAATTCAAATAGGCATATTATCTAATTCCCAGATTAATTGAAATCATTTATACACATAAAATATCATGCATAAAGTTTAAAAGACAAAATAGCGATTTGGTGAAAATTAGGTGCAACATGATCAAAGCACAACTTGCCTTGGAGTAGGTGCTGGTCTTGATCTGAGTTTGGGTCTTGGAGCGACGAATCTTCCTCCGGATCACCGAAAGCGGTTCAACGTCTACGCAAACGATGCCAAAATAGCAAATAAACACCAAACTAGAGAGCAAACAAACTCCAAAAATAAAATAAAATTCACCAATAAATAGATATTGATTTTAAAATTTTTAGAAATTTGAATCACTCAAACCGAGTTAAAATGCAAAAGATATAGCCTTTTGAAGTTTGAATAAATCAAAATACTGAAAATAGAATTTCGATTTTTCAATTATTTTCTATTGGAAAAGATCTTTATTGCGCAACGCCGTCAGCCTTGACTCGGACCAATCAGCGCCGACACGTCGCTGGTCCATGGACTCGGTCCACGGAACCTCCTCCGTCCACCGTGGGACGCGCCCACGGCGCCTCGCACCACGCGCCGACACGCGCGGCGCGCGATCGATTGGCTGCGACGCCGCGTCGCGCAGATGCTCGACACGCGGCGCAAGATCTGCGCGACGATCTGACGGCCACCGATCTACCCCTACGTGGCTCAATCCCGATCGTCTATTCGGATCTAACGGTTAGAAATTTACCCGAGCGAAACACTGATGAAGAAGCGACGTGGCTTGATCTGGACGGTTCGGCGAAGATCCAACGGATGCGCGAAGCTCCGAGACACGGCGGCGGGCTTGCACCGGAGCGGAGGAAGACGACCACCCGAACGGCGTTTCGACGCGACTCCGGCGAGAAGAAGGGGCAGACTCGACGCGACACGACGCGAGGAACTCGGATCTGGAACCGATTCGGCGGGAGGATGCTCGACGGCGGCGGAATGGCGCAAAAACTCGCGGCGGCACTGCAAAGAACTACGGCGAGCTCTGAGCGATGATGGCAGAGAAACAGGCGAAGAGGCTAGAGCTCGGGCTGCGCGCAAGGGAACGAGGAACATCGGAGCGCGGTGCGGCTTTATAGCCTCGGCATGCGCACAGGAAGGAAACCCTAAATCACGCGGCGGCGCGGCAAGAAGCGGCGGATTCGAAACCGAATCGAGACGACGATCGAGACCGTCCGATCCAAGATGAGCGCCAAGATTAGATCCGGCGATACGATCCGATCCGCTCTTTCCAAATCCAACGGACGAGATCTAAACTTACCAAAACAACGCGGTTTATCCGACCACTTGATCTCGATCCAACGGCTCGCAAAGACTAGGGTTTCGCGAAAGGAGGCGACCATCCGATCTTCATCCAACGGTCACGCGCAGCGGCGAAAGCGGTGACGGGCGCGACAAAGAATGGGTCACAAGACGCGTCTGATCTTCGGGCTTGGCCGAAGATCGTTCACTCGATTTTCAAAAGTTTTTTGATTTAAAATAATTCTCGAAATTAGATTAATCTATTTTAAGTAATTAAAATATCAGGAAAAATCCCAAAAAATTCTCATAAATACTTTGAGACATTCTGAGCTCAAATAAAATATTTTTGGTAAAACTTTATATTAACTTTATCTATATATATTTAGTTTTCACCAAAGGTTCAATATACTTAATTAAAATAAATTTAGATAATTTCTGGAAAAATCCAATAAATTCAGAAAATCACAAAAATGCACGTGAGCGAAATTATAAGCCAAATTTTGGGATGTTACATTCGGCCATGAGCGTCGTCGCATGAGCTCGGTGGCGCCCTAACTCCGGCCACCGTAGGCTAACTCTAAGCCCACCCCTAGGTTCTCCATGATCCCCTGGTGCTTTTCGAGCCGTCTTCAAGGCCGCTCCGGTCCTTCTCCGCCGCCGGTGAGGCTCACGGCCGCTCCCCTGTTTAGCTCTCACTGACCGCGTGTCCCGCTCGTCAGTGATCGCAACTTTTGCCCTCACATAGTCGCTGACAGCGGCCCCCTTTTGTCAGTTGGTGCAGGTAATTGGAAAACAGCCCTAAAATAGAAATGTGCCTTTACTGATAGAAGGCATACTTTACATTTTGGGGTATTTTTCAAACCTAGGGCATTCAAATGATTATATCTTGTTCATCCAAAGTCCAATTTGAGTCAAATAAATTTTTAAATTCATATAAAATCATAATATTTTAAAATATGAAAAATATTTAAATTTTAAACTCAGGTTGAATTATTTGAATTAAAGCTAGAATATGCAAAACCAGTTTCAAGACACTTCTAAGATCAAGACCTGCTAACGCTACAAAAATGGTTGCATGTATATGTAAGTTGCATTCACATATCTAAAAAGAAATCAAACTTCTTATAACATAACTTTAAAAATACATGAAATTAGGAAATGAATACAATACACAAATAAACACTAATGCCGATAGGACCAACTTAAAAATACTCCCAAATCCAAGACCATCATAATCTACAAAAATAATTCTATTTAAACGTACTTTGCATCTGAATCCTATTAAAAGCTTAATCCTATATAATTATGAACACTAAAAATCCATAACCCAAACCAATAAACTTAAACAATAAGAAATCAATATTTAAATGTTTTTATCACTAGAACATTCAATTCTAATTCATTTTGAATTTGATTTTATTTGACATCTTTTGCCTCTTATTGTCATTACTTCTTAATGTTGTTATACGATACGAACATGTAAACGCCGATGCAATTGAAGTTGCTACTGAAGAATTCGACCCCGTGTTAATTCCTGAACCAACAAAGTAAGGCAAGCACCCCCTTTGATCATATTGATCCTAGTGTTTAAATTTTGTTTTGTTTTGTCAAATCTATTTATGCATGCGCGTATTTTCTGTAAATTTGCTACATTATGGTACCGGTAGCTATAACCCCATCTCATTAAACTTCCTTAATAAATATTAATTTGTGAACCTTAATAACCCTAGACTAAGGTTAGAAAATGCATAATGTCAACATGGTTATACATGATTACTTAATATTCATGCTTAGCCATGCTATATAAACAAAAAGTTAAATGGAAATATATGTTGTTCTTTATAATTTAAAAAGGTTGGATATGATTAAAGGTTGCTGATATTTTGTTAAAAATGAAAATAAAATTTGGTTTTGACGCAGGCTATTATTGGCAATAGACGGATGTGCATGGGACTTGCACGTAGTGCAGGGGAGATTTATCACCCTGGTCGGATTAAGAACCGAATGTAGTGCACGTTAAACCCAAGAATATCCGTACAACCACAAGTGCTGGTATGGGATGGCCTTAAACCAATTAAGTTATCTAATTTAACTTTACACGTTGGAAGGTTGGAGTAGCACGAGCATTTCGGGTAGGCTTGCTCACAGGGGTTTCTACATACCAATGCAACGATGTACACCTTGCTATAGGGAGAAACGGTTATGGTAGGATGGACTGCCAGAGTTACTGTGCGAATGAAAAAGATGAATTATTATGTCTTGGGTGTGTGTTTTTGCCACCATAGCGGGGGTTTAACATCACTGGGCTAGTGCAAAGTTAACCTAGTTAATGTAAATAATTTCGTCATGAACATTCTGGCCATATGAAAAAGGAGAGCGAAAATAGTGGTAAAAAGAAAAGGTCATGACTTGTGGGTAAAGTTGTATACCTCTGCAGAGTGTAAACCTTTTCGAAAAGCCGTTCCTGCGGTCAAGGGACACTTGGTGCGCCTGCACTAGTTAGAAGTTTTGGTATTTTCAAAATGGTTTGAATTGGAGATATTTGTTGGAAAGTCTTTGTTTCAGATATTTTTGTTAGGTGATGGCAACGTGATGGTACAATTCTCACATTCATGGAGGACCGTGAGTTATTCTATGCTATACTACTCTTATTTATTTATATACCTGTCAAACTTCCTCTTACAAAATTCCATTTGCAAATTAATACATGATTTACATGTTCAATTTTGCTTTACACAAAGTAACCGTAGAAGCCTCCTTAAGTCTTGTTGAGTACGAAAGTCTCACCCTTGCTTATTTTTTGGTTTAGTTGAAGAAGAGGCCCCCAAAGATATACACTTTGCCGCAGGATACGGGAAATTCGATTATACGACTTTCGAGGGTTTATACCTTGTCAGTTGGCTGAGGATTTGTATGGACATACCACAAGGCTTTCATATTTTCGCTGCAATTTAATTTGACTTGTAAGTCTTTATTGTATAAACAGCTTCCACTAATATATGCATAATGTTGTGTTTGGACGTGTTACAAATGTTGTAAATATGCTTGCTAGCCACTGATCATGGGACTAGCACGATATACACATAGATCATCCTTCTTGGTACTCCGTACCAAAAAAGAGGGTTGTTACAACCAAGCACCTGCTGTACCCACAAGGCAAACATCTTGAGGAGCAAGGTGGCTCCAACACTCACACTACGACACAAGGCACTGTGCCACTGTGCTAGGCACCGCCAAAGCTGCCCCGATGTGTGACACCCACTGACGAAGCACAACACAAGTCATCGTCGTCGTCCATCACGCCCATGACACAACAGCTTCGACTCTGCCATGACCAATCTCGTTGATGAGCAACACGCCCCTCCCCCTGATGTGCCAAACGCACTAGCCTTGAGCTCACCCAACCCACTAGAACCACCACCACTTATGCGCCCCAACACTTCGCCACAACACTCGTCGTATGTCATCGTCGCTACCTGTCGTATACCCACGACGCGACAGCTCCTACTTCATCATGACAAGCATCATCGAATCGTCCAAAACGATGTCTGTTGCACTGCCTCAGCTGAGTTGACAATAATGCATCACCACGACAACTTACCATGCATGTTATACGATTCTAGATGCATGGTGTGGAGGTGCAAGCACTACATACTCTTGTAGCTAGGTGCAGTTGCTTTAATAGCTGCATCTAGTCCGCGATGTAATTCGATTGAATTGTTTATGAACCTACTATACAATGTACAAGTGCTTTATATAGACTTTACATATGTGGCCATGCGCGTGTGTAACTGTTGCCGTTAATTGTGCATCTAAACAACATGCATGGCGTTGCGCTAGTCTCTAGGAGTAGGTGGTTTAGAACCCGCGCAGGACTCGATCACTTAGAACATGCATGCATGCACTGACAGCCCCCCTCAATCTGAACCATCTCAGGAGAGATATTGAAAGTGCATCTAGGCACTTATGTTATTTTGGTGATTAATGAATGTTATTTTGGTGATTAATGACAAACACTCATAATGACAATCTATGTAAATTAAGTAAATGCTTAACTTAGTGCTTAGCAAATGACAAACCTCTAATATGATTATATTGCTATGAGACTAACTTGTTATTGCCTAGTTGAGTATCAGTCTCATCTATTTAGAGGAAAATCAAATAGGAAGGTTAAGCAAAGATAAGGTATGCAATTTTGGTATCTATTCTATATTTGTTATTGCATTCCTTTTGTGCAAATGCATAGTGAACTCCAAGTAGCATGTTGATTATATATATGCACATTGGTTCATGTCATATTTATTTGTGCATATATATTCATTTGAGTTCATTATGGTATGCATGTATTAACTAGAGTTAAACTTCGTATTGCTATAGATTGACTTGGTGCATGCATGTTTGAGTTGTATATCTTCTCATGCAATTCTCTTAGTGAAGTTTAATCTAGTGTTGGATCACATATTTACTCTTACTCCAAATATTATTTGCACATGTACAATTCGTGTATATTCTATCATGTGCTTTATTTAAGTAAAGTCTGTGATCCTTGCCATGATTTAATTGATTCATCATATTGGCAATTATCTCTCTAGTGCATATAGATCAATTACATATTCATCATGATGTACTTAGTAGAGAACATTTCTTATGTCAAGTGTTTCCATTTATATTGTGCTTCTTTATATGAAACACTTGTTGTAATCAACTGCTCACAAATATCAACTTATTCATATCTATTGAGCCTTTGGGACTAATGTCTTTCATGAGTAGTTTGGAAAGAATTAGGTCCCGTATGTGTATGATGACCAAGGTATCTTGGAGGATGATCATTAAGCTGAGGTCAACAAGACGACGGTGTCACCAAGAGCTGAGGACTAAGTCAAGAGCAACTTGGCGTGGAGATCGTCAGAGAGGATGATCAAGTCAAGGTTGATAGGACGAGAGTCTCATGAGGTGAATCGAGTCGAGTTGGACAAGGCGAAGATGTCATCAATTATATGGTGAAGGTCTTCATGCATCGACATCAAGAAAGAAGACTGACAAGTGACTAGTTCTAGACTTATATTATCTTTGATTTAATTTGAGTCTAAGGATTGCCGTACTATTAAGAGGGATGCGATGTCGAATGACTTTTAGATGTGTCAAGTGCTCAAGTGATCCATCCTTGTTAATCTTAGAAAGAGAGTGGTGTTGGTAGTGCCGGAAAGTGAGGGTTGTAGGTCTCTCTTGATTTCTTTGTGAAATCTGTGGTTATCCTTTTAGTTTTGGGTAGTGAGACCTTGTTATTTGTGTAGCCCTCGTTCTTAGCTTTCGGGAGAGTCCAAAATCTCTGAAATCGGAGTCCGGAGTCAAAAGTTATGCTCGTTTTCGTCGAGCTGCTCAGTGCTGATTCGGACTATCCGGAGTTAGTCCGGACTATCCGGATAATCCGGAGTATCCGGACATTCATCCGGACTCTCCGGGTTGAGTCTCTCTGTTAGCCCTTCTCAGTCAATCCGGAGTATCCGGATTGAAATCCGGAGTCTCCGGATTGTGCGCAGCCTGCCCCCAACGGCTAGTTTTTGGGGAGTTCTATATATAGCCCTTCCTCCCTCTTTTTGAGAGAGCTTTTTGGTGAGGCTTTTGGTGTGGATTTTTGAAGGGCTGTGTGGGGGGCTTTGAGGGAGCTTTTACCCTTAGATCTAAGTGATCCCCTTGTGAGAAGGGTTGGGAAGAGTTTGTTGAGTGAGATTTGAGTTGATTGAGCACTTGATTTCATCTCCAAGTTTGTTCTTCGTGAGCATTTGTTACTCTTGGAGGTTGAGGACTCCTAGACGGCTAGGAGGTCGCCTACGAGCCACCGGAGCTTTGTGTGGTTGGCCGTGGGAAGTTTGTGAAGGCAGTTCCGCCTCCGTAAGGGAAGGAATCAAAGGAGTGAAGACCGCGAGTGCTTTTGTGCAACACCGGAGGAAGAGGGTTGAAAGAGACCCGGCTCAAGTGTGACCGAGCCGCCTCAACGGAGACGTAGGATCCCTCAAGGATCCGAACTTCGGGTGAAAAATCATTGTCTCCAAGTTTGCTTCTTACTCTTGCTTTAGTATTTGGTTTTGAATCTTTGGGAGCCCCGATCTACTCTTTTGTTGTGTTTGGCTCCAGATCTTCTATACCCTCAGGTACCTGACATCATTAAGATCTTTTGTGTTCAAGTAGATTGTTGAAAAATTGCAGGGATTTAAAATCTCTCTTCGAGATCCTCAATCCGGAGTATCCGGATTGAATACCCCGGACAGTCCGGACTATCCGGAGTATCCGGATTGAATAACCCGGACACTCCGGGTTAGGACCCTCGGGATCGGACTATCCGGAGTATCCGGATTGCATAACCCGGACAGTCCGGACTATCCGGAGTATCCGGATTGAATAACCCGGACACTCCGGATTGTTCAGGACACTCGGGAGATTTTATTTAGCTGCAATATTTTTATTCCGCTGCATTTAAGTTACAAAGTTTTTAATCCGCCTATTCACCCCCCCTCTAGGCGACATCCCCTGTCCTTTCAATTGGTATCAGAGCAAGGTCTCTCTTTTTATTAGATTTAACCGTCTAGAGAGTAAAGGATGTCGACTAGAGGTTTAGTGCATTCACATGATCCACTTGTGCTAGATGGCACAAATTATGCTTCATGGAAATTAATTATGACTTCTCATTTTAAATCCATGAGCCCCCAAATATGGTGGATCGTAGATGTCGGCTTTTCCTCTCCATTGAATGAAGTTGCTCCAACTGAAGGAGAGAGGAAATGCCTACATCTCGACGCTCAAGCTACTAATGTTTTATTTTGTGTTGTGAGCGATGAAATCTTTGATAGAATATGCAATCTCAAGAGCGCTCATGAAATGTGGATAAAGCTTCATGAACTATTTGAATCATCCACTTCTATCGAGGATTGCACTAAGGAAGAGATGTCGGGAGATGAAACATCAAGCTCCACCTCAAGCTCAAGTGATGAAGAACCGACATCTCCATCAACCTCAACCTCCGCCTCAAGTGACGATGAAGATGCTCTTCCATCACAAATCCGTTGCTTCATGGCGAAAGGTAAGAATGAGGTAAGTGACGATGATGATGATGAGCTCACTTATGATGAACTTATGAATTTGCTAGAGAAGCTCAATAAATGTCTTGGAAAGGAGAAAAAGAAATATAAAATTTTGAAGCTTGAACATGAATCACTTCAAAATGATTATAACATGCTTCAAAAAATCATGAATCCTCCTTTCCAAAGAAATTCATAAGCCTAAGGTGGATATAGGAATCTCATGTGATTTAATTGATGAAATGTCTTGCTTAAATGTTAATCCTAATATTTCATCAAAATTTGACACATCCACCTCTTGCAATGATTTACCTTGTTGCTCAAATTCAAATGTTTCCACTTCCTCTATGCATGTTGAGACTAATCTTGTAGAGGAAAACAATGAGCTCAAGGCCCAAGTCATTAGATTAGAAAATGACTTGAAGAAGTGCGTAAAGGAAAAGCCGTTCTCGACGAGATCTTGAGCAAGCCAAGGCGCCTCAAGATAAGCGAGGACTCGGCTACATCTCCAAGAGGAGACTAGCAAGACAAGGCACAACGAAAGACTCTCAAGATCATCAAGTGCTTTGCTTGCAACAAGAAGGACACTTCGCCTCCGTGTGCCCTAATAAAGTGGAGATCAAGCCACAACCATCAACAATGAGGCGAACCGACAAAGAGCAAGTCAAGAAGAAGAAGAGACGCTCAAAGCCTACTTGCTACAATTGTCGGAAAAAGGACACATCGGTAAGGATTGTCCCAAAGGTATTACTCCTAAGCCTATTATCGTCAATGATCATTATTTGCTTAGGAAGGACAAAATGGCAATGTGTTTGCCAAGTTTGTCGATTCTCCCAAGTATTTGCAAAATTATGATATTCAATTGCTTAGGAGAAATGAATCTAGAAATGTGTTTGCTCAAAATGCTAGACTTCCTAAGACCAAGAAAATCATGTTGATCATGAGCTTAGGAAAATAACAATAGCAAACCATTTGCTAGATTTGCTAGATCCTCTAAGCCAATGCATAATTTCAATTATCATATGCTTAGAAGAGATCAAACTAGAAATGGTTTTGCAAAATATCATTGCCCTCCTAAGCCTTTTCATAAAAATGTCAATCATTTGCCTAGGAGGAGTAATTATTGCAAACCTATTTCTAATTATGTTAGTCAATTCAATAATATCCAAATTAGGACCATTTGGGTTCCAAAATCTATTGTGACTAACATTGTTGGACCCAACAAGGATTGGGTACCAAAAACCGCCTAAAAGATTTTTAGGCAATATGAGATGGATTGGACGTTTGGCTTCTTCAAAAGGAGAAGATGACTTAATCATTTGCAAAATGGAGCCAAGCATGAGGATGATCACTCCAATCATGAACCAATGCCATCTCGGGTAACAAGTATTTAAATTGATTCTTATAGCTTATAGCCTTGTGTAGGTTATATTGCATTATTCATGAAAATCAATTTAGATTGCTTGATTATATGCTTGCTCATGCTTATTAGTTGTTTTGATTGCAATCTTGAGTAAGTTTGGGACAGTGGCACATTAAGGGGAGTGCTAAATCATAACCATGTATATCACATCCCTACATGTGCCCATATTTATATAAGTGCAAATATATATTTTCAAAATCAAGCCATTTAGCCAAAAGTCAAAATTTTGTATACCATTAGTACTCTTGTGAAAAACTAGTTGCAAAATGTATACAAATATATTTGAAATGTTTTTCAAAGGTTTTGGCTTCACAAAATCCATTTTGAAAAGAAAATGAGTTTCATGATCAAAATCTAGATAGTAGTATCTTGTTTTGGATTTAAACTTATAATTTTCATAGTATTAAATGTAAAATGAATTTGAAAGTAATTCCAAAACGAAAATCCTAGAGTTGGTCATTCTTAACAATTCTTGTGTTCAAAAGACTTTCAAAAGACCAACCTAGTGAAAGTTATTTGATTTTGAAACTCATGAAAAACTATATTTGACCCATAATTGTCATATTATTGCACTTAGTGAGTTTCTCCGTTTGGACCGGATCTTGTGTAGTATCTTGGTTCAAAATGGTATCTTAGACTCATACACAAAATTCAAATCTCTATATCTCATCTTATTCTTCATTTGAATCTTGTGTTGAAATATTTGGCTTTGTTTTACAAATAGCTATTTCAAAAGGACCAATTTGGTCAAAAGTCAAATCTTATGTCTAAAAGGCCCAAAATTGTGAAAAGCTTTGTAAAAGTATTCTAATATGTATTTCAAATGTTTTACAAGCTTTCAAAATGAAAATTCTACATTGAAATCAATTTTAGCCCGAAAAGTTTTTGGTTTGAACTAAAATAGCTTATTTAAGCATATTGCTCAAATCTTAGCATTCAAGTTGGATTTCATTATAAATGTTGGCTAGAAACCATCTTGATAATCAATTCTAAGCCATGGAAATTGAAATTGCATGAAATCCAAATTGAGTTGTATTTTAAGGCTTTTTATGAAAAACTATTTCCTATTTAACTTGCTTCAAAAAGGGTTAAAAGCAAAATATTTGTTTGAAATGCAAAATCTTATGAAAATAGTCTTCTAAAATGTTTTCAAATGCATTTCAAATGTTTTCAAGTATCTAACCCTTGGCTAGAAGCTAAAAGTCAAACTTTGGCTTAAAAAGATCTTTGTGATCTTGCTTTTGCATTTAACTTCAAATTTTTCTAAAGCAAAATCTATTTGGAGTTTGAAAAAGTGGTCAATACAAAACTCATAGGGTTGGTCATTTTAAGCATTTCTTTAGTTCAAAGTTTTTCCAAACGACCAACCGTTTAAAAGTTATAGCCATTTTAATTTGGCCAAAATCATCCAATTGACCCAAAATGACCCGTTGTTGCATTTTGTGGATTTCGCTATTTGAATTGGATTTATTTGTATATCTTGGATTGAAATAGTATTTCTAAATCATACAAAGCTATGAAAGCTCAAATCTCCATAAATTTCAATCCGGAATGCATTTTGAACATTTGGTGAAAATTCAATTTCTTTTCAAACCTACAAAGCGCATTTTGTCATATCTTTTGAACGAAAATTACTTTTAATGAAATTCTTCTTGGGAAACCTTCTAAATAGTCCAATGTTTATTTCTGGAAAGTTTCAAACCATTTGGACTCAATTTGAAAAAGTTTTGACTTTTCTTCTCTTTGAGTAAAAATCATGCCTACAAATCAAAATTTTGTCACATCTTTTGATTGGAGACTCCTTTTTGGAAAATTCTTTTTGTAAAAGTTGCTTGGGAGTCTAAAGAATGTTTATGCTCAATTTCAAATAATTTCAACTTAATTTGAAATAGTTATGCCTTTTTCTCTCTTTCGATCTTATTTGGCATAATCTTGCATTAAGTTGGATTTTGTGATTTGAATGGATTTAATTATGCAAATAGGCTTATAAACATTTCTCTAAATCATATGAAGCCATATAAGTGCATATTACCATTCAAAACTCATTTGGTTCCATTTTGAGGATTTGGTGAAAATCTTAATTTTTTATGTGTTTCAAATGCAAATTTCACCACATTTCTCAAAGTAAAATTTATTTATTTAAAATCCTTGTTGGAAAACCTTCTCTCACATATGGAGTTCATATCTGAAAAATCTCAAATTTATTTGAACTCATGTGCAAGATTGTTGACTTTATTTGACTTAGTGTCAAAACTAAACCTCCAATGCCCATTTTGATCTAATTTTTGATTGGAGGGTGATATTTGAGAAAATCCTTTTGGAAAAAGTCTCTTGGATGTTCATGGATCATTTCCGCAAAATCTTATGGCTATTGGACTTCATTTGATCAAGATTTGATCCATATTCAAAATGTTGATTTTGGGATGAAGTGAACAACCCGGAGTATCCGGGTGATCTATCCGGAGTATCCGGATTATCCGGACACTCGGATCAAAAACACCGGAGTATCCGGGTTGTATTGCTCGCCCAAATTCTTAAATTGCTATCTATAATTTCTTGCAATATCTTGTTCATCCTATTTTGGGGTTTCTCCTTTGCTCAAATTAATATTCGGTCTTCATAGCCCTCGAAGAGGATTTGAGACGGATCTGTTCGTGTTGATGATTTTTGTATTTGAGCAATGGTTTAAAAGTTATAATCAACTTTGCGCTGCTATTTGCATCTTTTTGAGATTTTAAGAGTTTTAAATTGGAATCTTGGCAAACCTTTCAAGATGAAAACTAAGTGAACTTATCCATTGCTCCAAGCTTCAAAGTGGAGCATATCTATTTAAGTTTTCATTCCAATGAAAGTGCATCTTTTGGCTAAGTTCTTTTGGAAATTGAATTTAATTATAACTTAGCCTCAAAATATTTTCTCTCTTGCATAACTTCGAGTTTATTATGGAAAAGAGAAAATTTCCCTTGTAAGCTCAAGAGTGAGTTTGAATGTGTTTTACTCATTGTCTCTCTTACAAGTGGGTGTCAAGATTAAATTTGAATGAGTTTCAAATATTTTCATTGTCATGTGGTGTAATAAAATCTTCAATTGATATCTTCAAGTTGTTTATAAAATTGCATGCAAAGAGTATTGTCTTGTATATCATATATATCATGCATGTTGTACTTAGACATTATCAAACTAACTTGGGTCAAATTAAAAGATATTTGTTCCCGGAAATCGTGTGCTTGTCTATTGATGTTCAAGGTATTGGAAAAGGGGTCATCTTCGACGGTGGGATGAAGGAAATGGAGAGGAGCTCCATAGTACGAGGATCTAAGACCGGCGCGGTGATCATGACCAATTCGAACATGCGGTGGACAAGAATCGACAAAGGGACGTGTTTCTTTTCGACCATATTCAATAATGTCGTGCACACCATTATGCTAAATTGTGTTATTCTAAATGGTGTTGTATTTTTCAATTGATATGATTAATTAGTATCTTTCAAGAGGTATCCTCTAATCCTAAATTGTTTTGAAGTGTCATCTAACTTGCATTCGGCATTATCAAGAACTAAAAGGTACATATGGGTGACACATTGCAAAGAGGTATGCCCTTGATAAGTTTATGAAATTCTTGATCATGAAAGTGCATCTTACTTATACAACCTTGATTCATAATCTTGTATACATCTTGTGATCATATAAGCAATTCCTACTTGTGTAATCTTCTTTATATGATCTTGATTGTTAGAATTTGATTTGATCATGAGCATGTGCTTAAATTATATAAATTTGCTATATGATCTTGATGTTTAAAGAATATGTGAAATCATATTCGTGTGTCATGTTTAAGCATCACTTATATCCTAAGAATCATGACTTCTTTAATTTGGTATAACTAGAAAAATCTATTACCTAAATCTTGGAAATAATTGGTATCATATCTTGCCTAGATTTAGGGGGAGCTTAATATTATTATCCTATTACTAGCTCCTTATCTTTATTTTATTTTCTCCCTAATCTTTTTATTGAGTGTGCAATTAAGGGGGAGAACAGATTTTATTGAATAAACAATAAGAATCTTTTAAGCACCTTTTTGGGATTAATGACAAAAGGGGGAGAATTTATGGAATTATCAATTGTCCTCTAATCGATTGACAAAAAGGGATGATTTGTAAGTATGATCTCTTATTGTATCTTTATGCTTGTTTTAATGTTAAAATATCTTAATATTGTCATTTGGTGCAATTGATAATAGGTTTGTCATAAATCACCAAAAGGGGAGATTGAAAGTGCATCTAGGCACTTATGTTATTTTGGTGATTAATGAATGTTATTTTGGTGATTAATGACAAACACTCATAATGACAATCTATGTAAATTAAGTAAATGCTTAACTTAGTGCTTAGCAAATGACAAACCTCTAATATGATTATATTGCTATGAGACTAACTTGTTATTGCCTAGTTGAGTATCAGTCTCATCTATTTAGAGGAAAATCAAATAGGAAGGTTAAGCAAAGATAAGGTATGCAATTTTGGTATCTATTCTATATTTGTTATTGCATTCCTTTTGTGCAAATGCATAGTGAACTCCAAGTAGCATGTTGATTATATATATGCACATTGGTTCATGTCATATTTATTTGTGCATATATATTCATTTGAGTTCATTATGGTATGCATGTATTAACTAGAGTTAAACTTCGTATTGCTATAGATTGACTTGGTGCATGCATGTTTGAGTTGTATATCTTCTCATGCAATTCTCTTAGTGAAGTTTAATCTAGTGTTGGATCACATATTTACTCTTACTCCAAATATTATTTGCACATGTACAATTCGTGTATATTCTATCATGTGCTTTATTTAAGTAAAGTCTGTGATCCTTGCCATGATTTAATTGATTCATCATATTGGCAATTATCTCTCTAGTGCATATAGATCAATTACATATTCATCATGATGTACTTAGTAGAGAACATTTCTTATGTCAAGTGTTTCCATTTATATTGTGCTTCTTTATATGAAACACTTGTTGTAATCAACTGCTCACAAATATCAACTTATTCATATCTATTGAGCCTTTGGGACTAATGTCTTTCATGAGTAGTTTGGAAAGAATTAGGTCCCGTATGTGTATGATGACCAAGGTATCTTGGAGGATGATCATTGTCGAGGTCAACAAGGCAGCGGTGTCACCAAGAGCCGAGGACTAAGTCAAGAGCAACTTGGCGTGGAGATCGTCGAGAGGATGATCAAGTCAAGGTTGATAGGACGAGAGTCTCATGAGGTGAATCGAGTCGAGTTGGACAAGGCGAAGATGTCATCAATTATATGGTGAAGGTCTTCATGCATCGACATCAAGAAAGAAGACGGCAAGTGACTAGTTCTAGACTTATATTATCTTTGATTTAATTTGAGTCTAAGGATTGCCGTACTATTAAGAGGGATGCGATGTCGAATGACTTTTAGATGTGTCAAGTGCTCAAGTGATCCATCCTTGTTAATCTTAGAAAGAGAGTGGTGTTGGTAGTCTTGGAAAGTGAGGGTTGTAGGTCTCTCTTGATTTCTTTGTGAAATCTGTGGTTATCCTTTTAGTTTTGGGTAGTGAGACCTTGTTATTTGTGTAGCCCTCGTTCTTAGCTTTCGGAGAGTCCAAAATCTCTGAAATCGGAGTCCGAGTCAAAAGTTATGCTCGTTTTCGTCGAGCTGCTCGATCTTGATTCGGACTATCCGGAGTTAGTCCGGACTATCCGGATAATCCGAGTATCCGGACATTCATCCGGACTCTCCGGGTTGAGTCTCTCTGTTAGCCCTTCTCAGTCAATCCGAGTATCCGGATTGAAATCCGAGTCTCCGGATTGTGCATGACTTGCCCCAACGGCTAGTTTTTGGGAGTTCTATATATAGCCCTTCCTCCTCTTTTGAGAGAGCTTTTGGTGAGGCTTTTGGTGTGGATTTTGAAGGGCTGTGTGGGGGCTTTGAGGAGCTTTTACCCTTAGATCTAAGTGATCCCCTTGTGAGAAGGGTTGGGAAGAGTTTGTTGAGTGAGATTTGAGTTGATTGAGCACTTGATTTCATCTCCAAGTTTGTTCTTCGTGAGCATTTGTTACTCTTGGAGGTTGAGGACTCCTAGACGGCTAGGAGGTCGCCTCGAGCCACCTGGAGCTTTGTGTGGTTGGCCGTGGGAAGTTTGTGAAGGCGGTTCCGCCTCCGTAAGGGAAGGAATCAAAGGAGTGAAGACCGCGAGTGCTTTTGTGCAACACCGGAGGAAGAGGGTTGAAAGAGACCCGGCTCAAGTGTGACCGAGCCGCCTCAGCGGAGACGTAGGATCCTCAAGGATCCGAACTTGGTGAAAAATCATTGTCTCCAAGTTTGCTTCTTACTCTTGCTTTAGTATTTGGTTTTGAATCTTTGGGAGCCCCGATCTACTCTTTTGTTGTGTTTGGCTCCAGATCTTCTATACCCTCAGGTACCTAACATCATTAAGATCTTTTGTGTTCAAGTAGATTGTTGAAAAATTGCAGGGATTTAAAATCTCTCTTCGAGATCCTCAATCCGGAGTATCCGGATTGAATACCCCGGACAGTCCGGACTATCCGGAGTATCCGGATTGAATAACCGGACACTCGGGTTAGGACCCTCGGATCGGACTATCCGAGTATCCGGATTGCATAACCCGGACAGTCCGGACTATCCGAGTATCCGGATTGAATAACCGGACACTCGGATTGTTCAGGACACTCGAGAGATTTTATTTAGCTGCAATATTTTTATTCCGCTGCATTTAAGTTACAAAGTTTTTAATCCGCCTATTCACCCCCCCTCTAGGCGACATCCCCTGTCCTTTCAGATATTCAGGTTGGTTTTGAAGTCTTCAAACAATGTTGTGGGTAATCCCTTCGTGAATATATCAGCATACTAATGGGAGAAAGGGACATGTAGAACTTTTACTTCTCCCAACGAAGCCTTATCACGGACAAAGTGCAGATCAATATCGAGATGCTTTGTTCATTGATGTTGGACAAGGTTTGAGGAGATATATATTGCACTGATGTTATCACAAAACACAACTGTTGCCTTTGTTGGCAGGCGATGTAGCTCCAAAAGCAGTTGCCGTAACCAACTTGATTCAGCGACGACATTTGCAACACCTCGATATTCAGCTTCAGCACTTGAGTGAGATACAATGGCTTGCCTCTTTGATGACCATGAAATGAGGTTGTTGCCGAGATACACACAATAACCAGAGGTGGAACGCCTTGTATCAGGATAGCTAGCTCAATATGCATCGGAATATGCGACAATATCCATCGCCGATGAGTGGTAAAGGTGGAGACCAAAATCCAGAGTTCCCTTGATATAACATATGAGCCATTTAACAAGGGCTAGATGTGACTCTCGAGGGCCATGCATATGGAGACATGACTGTTGAACTGCATAACAAAAGCATGGCCGCCAGCTGGTGGAGGACAGGAACCAAACACCCTAGGTCCAGTGGTGCCAGTCCATGGCACGCTCCATGGAATGCATCCCCATGGAGCGTCGAACCTGGGGTAGAAGGGGAACAACTGAGAGTTGTTGTTGCGCCCACCATGTGCGCCATGGCCACCACTGTTGGTGTTGCTGTGGCCACCGCGACCTCGACCACCGCCATTCCCTTTGTGAGAACCGCCACGGCAATCGCTGCTGGAACGATGGCTGCACTCATTGTTAGAGTTGGGGCCGTGATTGCCACGAGCATTGTTTGAGTCGCTGCCGGATTGAGACGGCACCCCGACAGCAAGAAGGGTAGCCTCCGCAGCAGCCTTGGCCTCCTGCTCTTTGGCCGTTTCTTCAAGGAGATAATCGTGTGCCTACATAAAGGAAGGGAATGGTTGATGTATGAGAAGAATGGTCTTGAGTGTGGTGTACTTCGGGGAAAGGCCGCGTATGAGTTGCAGCACGAGTGCCTTCCCTGAAATAGGCTGGTCGCAATCCGCCAAGCCGTCAACAAGGGACTTCAACTTGTGGCAGTATGCGAAGATCGAGAGGTCACCTTGTGGAAGACCTTGAAAGTCAGCCTCGAGGTGGACGACGCGGCTTATCTTGTTGTCGTGGAACATTTACTCGAGCTTCTTCTAGGCACCATAAGCAGTGGTGTCGTCGACCATGATAAACTGGAGAAGTTCATCAGAGATGGTCACGTATATCCAACCGAGGATGGTAAGGTCTAGCTGAACCCATTCATCGTCGTCATGGAGAGGCTCGTTGCCGTCAACGTGATGCCAAAGATTGAACTTGCCAAGCACCAGGTAGAGGAGGCGGCACCAAGTAGAGTATTTGTTCACCAAGACGTCGAGTGTAGGAACGAGTCCTTTGATATTGACGGCATGGATGGCCTGCGCGATGGAGTGAGACGTGGCGATGATCGGAGAGTGTAGCTGACTGGTGTGGCTGGAGGCATCGACGAAGAGAGCCAGCTGGGTGCCGGACGCAAGGGCACCGGTGAAGTAGGCCATGGCCAAAGGGCTCGGTAAGGGTGGGAAAAATAGATGGAAAGGTATAGCAGAGAAGGAAAGCTCAGAAGTCGAATGGCTGTGATACCATGTAATTCGGTTGAATTGTTAATGAACTTGCTATACAGATGTACAAGTGCTTTATATAGACTTTACATATGTGGCCATGTGTATGTGTAACTGTTACCATTAATTGTGCATCTAAAGTCTAAACAACATGCATGGCATTGCGCTGTTCTCTAGGAGTAGGTGGTTCAGAACCAGCGCAGGACTCGGTCACTCAGAACATGCATGCATGCGCTGACATGCGATATCACATGTTCAAAAGCTTAGAATTTTTATAAATAAAACCGCTCAACATGTACGCGAATGGTTTGGATATATTTTTGCTGCTTTTAGAATGAAAGTGGGTGCGGCTGTCCGCAAACCCGCAAAACCCATCCTGCATAAAACACTAAGTGGTGTCTGCAGCACTGTAACTAACTTAACTGGGCGAACATGGGCAGCCCATGAAGTGTTGTGGATTACCCACTAATCCCGCGTACCCAATTCCTTGCTAAGCACACTGATTCATCCCCTCCGTGGCTTTGAGGTAATGGCAGCGGAGGTCTTTGTCGATTCACTACGAGGATGTTTGCTGGCAAGCGCCACCACCTCCTCCTCAGCTTCTCTATTCGGACATCCATTGCTTTATGCCAATGCAACATCTTCACTATCTCACGTTGGATCTTCTCCAGCAGCGTACAAGACCTTGCCCTGGCATCGTCGTTCTCTGGTTCGGTGGGTGTGGCCACGACACCGAGGACTATGCAAATGATGGAGAGGCGAGCGAGGATGCCCTCCTCAATGCTAGGGATGTAGGGTTTCCGCGAAACATAGCAGCAAACATGGCGCTGGCTATACTGGAGCGCGGACAGGGACGGCTAAACAAACAGACGTATGACCAAGATGTTGCCAATTTGTATAACTTTTTAGTCTTGATTGTGCATCTCCTTTCTCTCTCTCTCTATTTTCTCTTCTAATTAGGCAGCAAAGTTCAGAACAGATATGGACCTTGGAGTTGAGAGGCAAAAGGGGTAGAAGAACTGAAGAACACAAGACAAGACAAGGAGAAAAGGAGAGCCATGGATGTTGCTGCAAAGCTGCTAAGAATGGTGGGTATACTAAGCTCGATGTGCATAGAGAACCAGTACCAGCTGCTAGCAATTGGGTATGTGCTCGACGAACTACGGGTCCATGTTTCATGTTTGGTTGGATCTGCAAGTTGAGAACTGCCGGATACCGTATATGCCCGTATAACACTCGACGGATCGCAACATATACCCGCATAACGCTTGATGGCCGATGCGGGCTCGCCCCCAACTTATCCCACTTTCACCGTTATATAGACTACCCTCTCTTTTTACTCGTTAAACTGTTTTTCCGTTGGACTAGGCAAACTATGCTGTTGTACCATCAATTTACGAAAAGGTGTTAAGACTATGGGCTATGGCATTAGTAGGCAACACGATGGCACGTAAAAGGTGTACACAAAAGAACAATACTGAGCACATGGAGGGTGGTGCAAATGCAAAACTGCCTAACGACCAGCTCAACCAAGCTGGCATCACCACCACTCACTCCCTTTTAATTTCTTTTTCGTTTCTAGGAGGGCCCAACCGCAGCCATAGATCCCAACGCGGCGACCTCTGTTCGTATAAACGCCGAAACCGCTGTGGCTTTCGAAAAGCCGCGGCTTCTGGCTCGCGTCCGCGTGCGGAACCGCGGTGGCGTGGCCTCGTCTCACCCACGGCCCGCTCCCTGTCGAAACAAAACATATGTCTTGCACGACTTCAGGTGTGTTTGGTAGAGCTTCGGCTCCACCAACTGGATAAATCTAGCTTCACCAGATCCGTGGAGCTAGAGCTGTGAGTACATTAAAAGTGTTTAGAAGGATCATCTTGTATACATTTTAGACCAAAAATATAAACTTAATTCATTTTATTTTAACCTACAAGTTTCAGATCTCAGGTGAAGCTGAGATCTGGAGTTCTACTAAACAGGCCTTTCGTGTCGGTTGGACGAGAACAAATGGGCCGAGCGAAATTTTCTGGCCCATTAAGCAGTGTAGCCTAGCTGGAAAGCTGCAGTCAGGGTGAAGCCCACAAAGCTACACCCTGAAGCGGATCCGACTCACCCCTAACATTTGCACGCGCGCGCACCCCTCACCGGCGGCGGCTCCTCGTCCTCCACCGCCTCACGGTCCCAGCATCTCGAGTTCTCGACTCGTCGGCGACCATGTATCGCGTCGCGGGGAGCCACCTCCGCTCTCTCAAGGTTCCGTCTTCCCTCCCGTCCCGCGTCCTCCTGTAGTCCCGCTGCATGCCTCGATCCACTCGGCGTGAACGCACTTAGGTTAGATCCAAACAGCTCGCGCGGCTCGATTTGCTCATGTAGGGATGAGTCTGTGGCCTGTTTCGTTAGTCCATCTTTGATTCAGGGAAATAGATAGTCCCGGGAATTTTGCATATGAACGGCGATCGGTGCGCTGTACTCCGCGATCAAAATTTCTGTTCAGCGAGTGCCGAATGGCGGTGTTGTGGTGTGGAAACTGAGGGGTTGAAGCAGGCTTTTGTTATATTGGAAGTGAAACAATAACTTTTGTTAGGCACAGGTGTTGAAAGGTCTGTTTCCTTAGTATTTCATATGCTGAGAGGACGAGCTGTCACATTTTGTTTTGGCTGATTATAGATTTCGATCATTAATTCATCTGTGTTATATGTGCGAAGTTTGGGGTTCGATGTGTCGTGATCTATAGATTGCTTGGTAATAATCTACAGTCGATTTATGCAGATGGTAAAAAATTAACCACAGGTTTCATTATACCTAATTTTACTTGACTACTTTCAAATCTAGAGTATCAAAGAGCTGGGGCTTCAAGTTATCAGAATGTCCTTGTCCTTTCTGACCTTTACTTAATTATAAGGACATGTTTTTCCTTTAAAAAATGTTAACATACTTTGGGATGCAATTCAGCCTTGGTTATTGTCATATCACTGTGGTAGCAACGTCTCATCTAATTCACACGCCGTTTGAGTTGTGTTGCTATGTTAATTATGAAACATTCTACATCATGAAGGTATGTTTCTTTTGTTTTCGACTTTCAGCATCATGGTGCTAGTAGGTTTGCTAGTACAAGTGTTGTGAAGCAGTCTTCAGGCGGTCTGTTTGGCTGGCTTCTTGGTGGGACCTCAAGCCAACTTCCTCCCCTTGATGTTCCACTCCCAGGCATTACACTTCCTCCACCTCTACCAGATTTTGTAGAGCCATCTAAGACAAAAATCACTACTCTTCCAAATGGCATCAAGATTGCATCGGAGACATCACCGTTATTGCTTTATGCTTGCTGATGTTGCAATATTTTCGTATTTTCATGCCAGTAATTTTTCCAAAGGACTTAATTGCAGAGCCCGGCTGCATCAGTGGGTTTATACATTGATTGTGGTTCTATCTACGAAACACCTGCTTCATCTGGAGCATCACATCTATTGGAAAGGATGGCCTTCAAGAGCACAACAAATCGGAGTCACTTGCGGCTAGTTCGTGAGGTAGAAGCCATCGGAGGAAATGTCTCTGCATCTGCTTCTCGTGAACAAATGAGCTATACCTATGATGCATTGAAGAGCTATGCACCAGAGATGGCTGAAGTTCTGATTGATAGTGTGAGGAACCCAGCATTTTTAGAATGGGAGGTCAAAGAGCAGGTACTTGATCATTTTGAGTAAAACTTTTGTTTTTTTTTTCTGCCTTTTACTAATCATGTGATGTTTGCTTTCTACAGCTCCAGAAGATAAAGTCTGAAATAGCTGAAGTTTCTGGTAATCCGGAAGGTTTACTTTTGGAGGCGCTTCATTCCGCTGGATATTCTGGTGCACTGGCAAAACCTTTGATGGCTTCAGAATCCTCTGTAAACAGATTAGATATTAGTACCCTGGTGGAATTCATTGCTGTAAGATTCACTTACTTGTTTCCCATGTTAATATTTCATCACAAATGCCTCCCTTTGACATTTTTGCTTTTTTTTTGAGAAATGTAGGAAAATTACACTGCTCCCAGAATGGTTCTTGCAGCATCAGGGGTTGAGCATGATGAGTTGGTTTCAATTGCAGAACCACTTTTGTCAGACCTTCCCAGTGTGAAACGTCCTGAAGAGCCCAAATCAGTATATGTTGGAGGGGATTATCGTTGCCAAGCAGATTCTCCAGTGAGTTTTGGTTGCTTTGCAGCATTATTGTTGAGGCTGTATGCACGGTTAATTCTCTTATGCTTAAAGTTGAATTTCTGGTGATCAGAACACACACATTGCACTTGCTTTTGAGGTGCCAGGTGGCTGGCGTCAAGAGAAAACTGCAATGATTGTGACTGTGCTTCAGGTATGCCTTACAAATGTTGAAGTGATTTAATTATTTATGGATACCCTATATTTTCTGTTGACTCTGTTCTGGATTGGAATTGTGGGTTTGTTTTATATTATCACATGTACAAGCCTATGTAATCAAATATAATGCACTGAAACATAAGTTATGTCAATTTGATGAATTGTAGATGCTCATGGGAGGAGGAGGGTCTTTCTCTGCTGGTGGCCCTGGGAAGGGAATGCATTCTCGATTGTGTATGCCTATTTGCAAATCAGTATTTTTCATTTTCTCTCAGAACTATAATTAACGTGACCTAACATGTGCTGTGATCCTGTACCTACAGATCTTCGTGTCTTGAATAACTACCAACAGATCGAATCATTCTCTGCCTTCAATAGTATTTATAGCAATTCAGGTCTTTTTGGAGTTAATGCAGCCACTGTAAGCCTCTCATGCCTATAATGTGCTTGCCCTTCTATAATTCAAGCTATGAATGCAACTGACTGATCTTGTGGATATTATATGTTGCTTGTGTTTTTTCATGCTGATATTTTTCAATATAATTCTCATGCTTCTGCAACTCTAGCGCTCTACTATTTTCTTAGTAATGTTTTAGACTTATGCAGACCTACTATGTGATGGCACAAGATGACTGCTCTACCCTTCTGAAATTTGTCCCTCTTACCATGTCATTAAGGCCCCGTTTGGAACGCGGGAATTTCACAGGGATCAGTTCAATTCCTGCAGGAATCGGGAAAAATTCCCGCGTTCCAAATGGGGCCTAAGTTTTTCTACTTGCAGTTCAAGTGGTTAATGCCTCGTACAAGTGTATAACTAAACACGAGTAAGGGAAGCTGAAGATAGGCATATTTTTATCTAGAAAATGTAGATCAACACTTGTTGAGGAACAAAAGTTTCCTCCTGTCTCTTGGAAAATAATGAAGTACTTTGTAAGATTATAATTGTTAGATTTTAGTGGAGAAGAGAGGAAGAGGGGCTGAATAGTTAGTGGTATAGCAAGAGCCCAAGGGGCTAATATATAGTGTACATGAGTGAAACCCTAGACTAGACTACAATTTCTTAACTATCCCTAGCACCCACATGACTATTACACTTCTACCCTTGACACATTATAGATTACACTACTATCCTTAACAATAATTACTAGTCCATATATGCCCATGCCTATTTCATCTCTTGTGCAGTTTTCTGGACTCAAGTGTTTTAGGCTGGGTAGTGGCTATTGCACATGTTTGCTTGCCCCAGTTCAGGCCATTAGCCCATTACTCTGTCCTGGTCCTTTGTTTTGACCTTACCAAATCTCAACACGAAATACAAGCTGAAGGATGAACATAGTCTGCTCGAGTGTCTATAGAAGCAATGTTCTAAGTAATGGTAAACGGTGAACAAACGGTCACACCATCTTTTAGTGTTTATATGGTAAGCGGCCTTGTAAACAGTTCTACTATTTAAAATTCAGAGAAATATATACATGTGTCTACCGTAACAAAATAAGTATCTAATTCATCTTGCATATAGAATGGAACTAACAGTTTATCAACAATTGTTCATAGTGGTGACATGACGAAAAACTATGACATGATGTGAATGTAATTAAAGAATCATAATTGAATGGATGAACAGCTCACGAGGCAATAAAAAAGCAAAGCTAGCATTCATCTTATGTATATCATAATGTTCCATGCCATATGGCAATCTTGCAACTTTACCCCAAATAAATGGCCAGATAAAACGGGCATGTTAAACGTTAACGGCTGTTAAACCGAATAAATGGCCCGATAAAATGGACTAACCTTGAAATGTTTATAAACATAACAGGCAGGGGGCCTTTACCATTTTAACGGATGTTTAAAAGGCCTTGATGGCCTTTATTTAGAACACTGCATAGAAGTTTCTTCATTTATTATACGCTTTTCGTGTACTCCACTTGACCTTGAAATGTCGTGTTATTATCCAACAGAGCCCAGATTTTGCATCAAAGGCTGTGGATTTGGCAGCAGGGGAACTCCTTGAAGTTGCAACTCCTGGAAAAGGTTCCTTCTTATTTGTCATCTCAAAATTACAATCTATTTCCAGCTTAAGTTGACCATCATAAGTGACGTTCCTATTATTCCCTGTTGTTTACCTTGTTTAGTTACACAAGAACAGCTTGATCGTGCTAAGGAGGCTACCAAGGCTGCAATTCTGATGAACTTGGAATCAAGAGTACACTGTTCTTTTTCCTGATCAAATCCCAGTTGTATGATTTGTTTTCCTAAAATGCTCTTTACTACTCCCTGTTGCAGGCTGTAGCATCTGAAGATATTGGAAGACAGGTTTTAACTTATGGGGAAAGGTATGGGTACGAATATTACTAGTACATTGATCAAGACTATTTTCCACCAATCCATATTTTCAAAATGAAGTATCATATTTATAGGTATGAAATGTAAATCTTGTTGGACAATGTGAACAAAATAAGAGCTGCTACCATAAATGTTCAGATGGTGCATGCAGATTTGCTTAAAAGTTTTGTTTTGTTTTCACAAAGCTGGTTGGCAATAAGATGTCGACCATGGGCAATTATTGTTGTTTCTAGTCATCTCTAAGCCTTCTTATATCCTGTCAGTCTACTCTAGTGTTTTTCTATGCAAACTTGTACCAAACTTAGAAAGATCATTTCTACAGATTATAGAACTAGTTTCTTGTGGGTGCGCAGTGGAGCAATAACTTGATACAACCGTTCAGTGCTGTCTAATGGGTGAAGACACATGGCATTAGAAATGAGCCAGCTTATCTTAGTACCACGATGCAGAAGAAGATACATTTGTAATGTGATGCATGCAATGGTGCCAATTTTGTTACAGCTAGAACTCTTCATAATCCAGCCAATGTACCGGGCATCAATTTACACAAATTTAGCTGCTTTTACTTATGCCAGTAGATCTGTTGCTTATCATTTAATGTTTCTGTGCTGTTGAAATTGCAGGAAACCTATCTGGTATTTCCTGAAAGCTGTTGAGGAGATCACTTTAAATGACATCTCTTCAACTGCAAAGAAAATAATTTCTTCACCCCTTACGATGGCATCATGGGGCGATGGTATGTTTGAGGCTTGAGGATAAAGCATGGTGCTCTACAAGTTGCACCGACTAACTGAAATGCTCTTCTTGCAGTTATTCATGTCCCTAGCTACGAGTCTGTAAGCCGCAAGTTCCACTCGAAGTGAGCATTCGGCACCTGGACCTGCGTGGCTTGTTCCAACATTTGAAGCCGCAGCCTTGCAAAGTTGCATTGGCCCTCGGCTGGAATAAATGGCTCGTACCATTTTTTGTCGGACAGTTACAGAGATCAATAATCATACGGTTTCTAGCACTTGGCATGCCCTCTTCGCTGTGTTTCAGACGCTCAAGAGAGCATGTATTCATGCAGCCACACTTCCGCGGTCCCTAAATCACGCGACACGTGTGACGGGTGGCGTTTTTTCCAGTGCATAGAGAGACACTCGTATCAGTTCTGCCTGTATGGACCTTCTGCCCATTTTGGATCTGGTGGCCTCATGGTTGAAGGCGTTTTGCCTGTCATCGTTCTCGTGTTTCCTACTAGCATAACTGCAGTATCAAAATTGGGCTCTCAGCATGTGGTGTACGAAGCTGAATGACACGCAGGTTTAAACGAAATCAATGGACGCTGTGGAAGTTGATTTCTTTCTTTTTTAGATGAAGTTGATTTCTTGTTGGAAAAGCCAGCTTTAGATTATTCGAACCTTCCATAACCCCCAATTGGAAGTGAACAAATATGTTCAACGTCACAGGTGTTAGTGTTTTACTTGCAACAGTAATTTGCAGGGTACATCATTATTCATTACATCACATTTAGAGTAAGGGAAGGCGGACAAAAGGGAAACGAACCACGTTGCGGCTGATCCGCTGCGTTCCTTACCCTTGGCGCAAGGCAAGGATGCGACGCCTGGAATTGACTCGCTAGCCTCTCGACGAACGGCGGGCGGTGGCCCAGTTGCGCGGCGGGGCCTACCATATTATTCTCAGCCTAAAACCAGCGTGCGCACGCCTATGGGCGACGCCACTGGGATTTTAGTCGCTCCATTGAACGATTCCGATGAATATCGTATGGTCGCGTGACCATCGTCACAATTATTAGTTGGAAAGATCTAGTAATGGGGTAAAATCATAATTTTGTTGTGGAGTATATATACTCCATCTAATTTCAAATAGTTTTATATATTGACATAGTCTACAATATGACACTTCAATCGTCAATTTCTACAAAAATATGTTGGTTCAAATAAAATAAATATACATTACGAAAACGTATTTGATGATGGATCTAGCAATATCAATGTCATGTTGTCAATCTTAGTAATTCTTTATATATTAATGATCAAACCTAAAATGCTTGACTAGCATAAATTTTAAAATAACTTTTATTTGAAATCAGAGGTAGTATTTTCTATAAGGGTAGGGTTGTTAATGCATTCGATAAAAATGAATCACCTAATTTCTAAGCGAAGTAATTTACGACTGGTACATCAAGAACCATTTTTGTGACTATAATATAAAGATGCATATCATTCGTGCTTAACCGCTTATCATTATCATCCATACCTTGGAAATGGCGTGAAGAAAATATGACAAGCAAAGAACATGCCAAGTACGTTTGCGGCAAAGCTTGAGGACTTGGGGCTGCGGTTGGACTAAAAAGCTATTTTTGGTTTGCTGGGCTGCAAAGCGGCTGTAGCTTGTGGATTTTCTTGATATGACGTTTGGTAAGTTGGCTGCTACAGCTGTAGCTTTTGGGGGGGGGGGGGGGCAACCCAGTAGGGAGGTAGCAACCGAGTGGGGGAGGCGACCGGGCGGGGAGACGGCGGGGCGAGAAGGGAGGTGGAGCGAGCGAGGTGGGAGGCGGTCGAGAGAAGCCACAGCTGAAAAGCTCATCCCCAACGCTATAGCTTTGGAGGGTGCTTTTGTTGTGGCTTGGCTTCCCATCTGCTTTGCAGCCAGGGGCTTTTGGCTTAAAGCTGAAGCACAGCCCCCCAATAGCCCATAAGATTCCGAGACCATTTGAAACAAAATTTTTATTTATAAAAAATAGTTCAATTTCCACTGAAATCATTCCTTGTCACCACCCGTGCCGGCGAACTCCAACACACCCCCATATCCTGGTAGTGCACCCAGTACCCACTAAGGCATATGATTTGCCGAATCGCAACCAAAACTAGGGGTGAGCATTTCTAAACCAAAACCAAATTACCGAACCGATTATTTCGGTTTTCGGTTCGGTTTTTCGCTTCCAAAAACCAAAATAACCGAATAACTCATGTACAATATCACTTTTATAATGTTCTTTCTAAAGCAACTAAACAATTTTCATGTTCTAAAACATTTATGCATATGTTTGGTATATTCATATGTTCTATTATACTTATACTGTAATGACCTAAGAATATTATGTGGGTTCATCTCTATTCTGTGTTGCGATATAAGAATGACTAAATCTAATTTACCTAGTATTTATTTATATTTCGGTTAACTGAAAAACCTATTATGATTAATTCGGTTCGATTTTTCACTTTGATTCGAAAAATTCAATAGTTAGTTTTTAAAAATTAAATTATTTTAAAACAAAAACATCGAACCGATTAGACAGAGAAAACAAAAAATCCGAATACCCGCCCTGACCAAAACCGGCTAAAACCAGACGGCGACCTTCCACCGGATCAAAACTGTCAAGAAAAACCACGCCCACGCAACGCACCTCTCAAACCCAGCATCCGGATACGACGGCTCTGAGGTGTCTTCGTCTCTTTCCTCCCACACCGCCGAGCATTATTAAACCCCCGGAAACGCAGAAACCTTGTCCGCTTCCGGCAGTAAAGCTGAACCTCGGAACACCCCCCCCGCGAAAGCGAGGCACCCAAAGTTTTCCACCGATTCCGATCGCTCATGGCGTCCCACATCATCCTGCCGCCGGACGACGACGACGAGCAGCGTCAGGGGGAGGGGGAGGAGGACGGGGACCCGTGGGCGGAGCCCGGCCCCCCGGCGGCGAAGGCGTCGCTGCCGTTCTCGGCCTCGTGCGTGCGGATCTCCCGCGACTCGTACCCCAACCTCCGCGCCCTCCGCAGCGCCTCCTCCTCCGTCAGCCTCGCCGACGCCGCGTACGTCAAGATCTCCGAGGGCAACTTCGGCTACGTCCTCGACGACGTGCCGCACCTCACCGACTACCTCCCCGACGTCCCCGTGAGCACCCCTTCTCCCGCCTCGTTGCTCGGTAACCAGGTTCTAGTGCTGCGGTGTTGGCGCAATCGTTTCGGTTTCGTGGTAGTTTGTGTGCGCTGTTCACTTTTGGGCTGTGAGGTGCTGCTTTAGCTAAGCAAGTAATCCGGGCGGGGGATTTCCGATTTGGAGAGAGGCTGCGCTCGACGTTTGCGGGATTTGGTGGATTGGGATTTCTGTTCTGGAGATCCATTTTTAGATAAAAGGATGGTGTATACTGTAGAATTTGAGCTGCAGCGTGCAGTGAGCTAGTCAATCAGTTACGATCAGAGGGCCAAATAGAACAAAGTAACTCTGAGTCTCTGATGGATACTATGAAAAATTCGGCTATTCTGTGGATTCATTATGACATGTAAGTCAGTGTTGTTGTATCTGCTTTTGGGGATGGGGAATTTGATTGGGTGGAATGAGGATATCTTCGCTGGAGGAAGTAATCTGTAACTATTGGATGGTTGCTTCTCCCTGCTAAAAATCAGTTACTTGTCAGACAATTCACGAAAACATGTGAAAAGTGGCCTTTTATATCAGCTATGTTGGTCAATTTTTTATCCAAGCGTGCTGAATTGAATTGATTTTTGAAAGGTGGAACCATGATCCATGATAATTAAGCTGATGGTTTGCTATTTTATTCTTGTTTGCAGACCTATCCTAACCCATTACAAGATCACCCAGCCTATTCAACTGTCAAGTAAGTCCTTTTCTTCCTTATATGTTTGATATTCAAATTTTTGGTGAATCTCTGAGCATGCTTGCTGTGCAATATGTATAGCTGAACTTTTTGCTCTTATCATTACCAGGCAATATTTTGTCAATGAAGATGACACTGTACCACAAAAGGTAAAACAAATGTTAATGGATGTTTTGAACTGTGATATTGTAGTCAATGGTGAATTTACAAGTAGCTATATCTGCTCTTACAGGTGGTTGTTCAGAAGAATAGCCAGCGGGGGGTTCACTTCCGTCGTGCTGGACCTCGTCAGAGGGTAGGATATGCTGGCCACCTCCTTTAATTATTGGAAGTTCGGAACACATCACTTGCGTCTTGGCTGACAGAAGCATTTGTACTTGAACCTTGTTAGGTTTATTTTGAGTCAGATGAAGTGAAAGCATGCATTGTAACTTGTGGAGGCCTTTGCCCTGGGCTTAACACTGTTATCAGAGAGTTGGTGTGTGGCTTGTCGCACATGTACAATGTCAACAAAATCTTTGGAATACAGGTTTGTGCCCTGTTCTAAATGGCTATATACCCCTGCAATTGATACTTGTTAAATGTTACTTTTGCATTTTTAGAAATGCTTTACTGTTTTTCTACATTTTACTTCTGTTCTGGAAGGAATTGCGAGCTTACTTTAAGATATTTAGATTCTTGACTCAGTTTCTCAGGCATTTCATATTTCAGTACATCTTGTTGTATAAAATATCAAATCATATTGGGACATTCATTGTCATTATGTTATACTAAAATAGTTCAAGTTGAATGAGCTGCTGTGGATGTTTCAGTACAATGTGGATGTGAGATTTGTGTAATTATGTTAGAACAAGTAATATGTTTACTGCCTAGTGGGTTTTGCATGGTTGAACCGTATATATGTTCAGTTTTGATTGTGATTCGGAATCTTCTATCTCTTAACATTTTATTACCAATTATAGAATGGATACAAGGGCTTCTATTCTAGCAATTACCTTGCTCTGACCCCAAAGAGTGTCAATGACATTCATAAAAGGGGTGGTACAGTTCTTGGAACATCGCGAGGTGGTCATGATACAAAAAAGATCGTTGACAATATTCAGGATCGTGGAATTAATCAGGTAAAGATGATTGTTTAAATTGCACCCATGTGATATAGCCGTTTTCATTGTATGTTGACTGATGTGCTACTACACCATATCCAGGTGTATATCATTGGAGGAGATGGAACTCAGAAGGGAGCATATGAGATCTTTAAGGTTATTATCTTTGATAGTAGTACAAAAATCATTGTTAGATTGTGGTATTAGCAGCCTATACATTAATGCATTGTAGCAGTAGGAAGATATGTAGTAATCAGGCACCTTTTCTTCTTAACATGTGTTTATCCAAAAAAGAAAAAACTCTACATGAATGCATTGTAGTTGCGGGAAAATATGTAGAAATGTCGAAATAGTACATTTTCTTAAATATGTTCTTTATTATACTTCATTGCTTTTGAATTTCTGGCAGGAAATCCGAAAACGTGGCCTAAAAGTTTCTGTTGCTGGGATTCCCAAGACAATAGATAATGACATAGCGGTAATTTTTTTACGACATGTTTATTTTCTTGTGCAGAAGCTTTGTCTACATATCCTGTTAATATGGCCACTCCTATGAGGATATGACTCATTACTGATTGTTCCTATCTCTTGATTCTTAGATTATTGACAAGTCCTTTGGATTTGATACGGCCGTGGAAGAGGCCCAACGTGCCATTGATTCAGCTCATGTGGAAGCTTGCAGCGCGGAGAATGGAATAGGCTTAGTAAAACTGATGGGTCGTTATAGTGGTTAGTTTTCTAACATATTCCCATACAGATGATTGCCATCTCTTGGCGTGCTATATTTCTTATATTGTTGACTTAAGTTGCTGAAAGCACCTGTCACTGTCAGACTTGTAAAAATACAAGAAAAATTAGTATGTATCTTATTCTTTTGCCAGGCACTGTTAGTTCAACATCTTATTTACACTCTGCATACAGAAAGAAGACCACTTGATTTTTCTTTGTTTCAAGCACTGACTTTGCTAGTTTAGTTGTTCTGTGGTAGATAATTCATTATCTTAATCTTAAATTCTTATGTTCCCCTACTAATACAGGGTTCATTGCAATGTATGCTACTCTTGCAAGCCGAGATGTGGTAAGTTGATGTCTTTTATAACTGTCCAGGATGTTGCATTTTATATTTTGTTTTAGTCCATCCATTCTGATTCCTGCATATCTGACTCCCCTTTTTTCTCAAACACTAGTGTTGTAATTCCAGCTTTTCTGATTCTTTATCTGACTTCCTGGTAATACTTATTTGTTCTCTGGATTAATTACAATTTCCACAGGATTGCTGCTTAATTCCAGAGTCCCCATTTTATATGGATGGAGAAGGTGGGTTGCTTCAATATATAGAAAGGAGGCTGAAAGAGAACAAGCATATGGTTATTGTTGTTGCCGAGGGAGCAGGACAGGATCTTATTGCCAAAAGTATAGCCACTTCAGATCAGCAAGATGCATCTGGAAATAAGCTGCTTCTTGATATTGGTCTTTGGTTGACTCACAATATTAAGGTACATACCAACATATTCTTGCCACCGGACTTGATTTTGTTCGCAATTATTTGTATTTACTGTCTGATAGGTTGCTGGGGAATTATGATGCCTTGTTGCCATATGTGTTGCTCGAATGTTTCAAGGAGGAATTCTTTTACTTATTGCATTAATCCATTGTAGGATTACTTCAAGAGCAAAAGGATGGAGATGACTATTAAATACATAGGTAACATATTGTCTAATTATGTTTGCTTCACAAAGGACAAGGTTGTAAAACAACTTATTTGTATGTGTAGCACTAGGTTAACAATATTCTATCTACTTTGGCAGATCCTACCTACATGATCCGAGCTATTCCAAGCAATGCATCAGACAATGTGTATAGCACTCTGCTGGCTCACAGTGCCATTCATGGTGCGATGGCGGGGTATAGCTTCACTGTTGGAATGGTCCATGGCAGACATACCTATATTCCTTTCTATGTGAGTAACTTCAAGTGGTCTAACCTTTTGACATGGACAATTGTACAATTTTGTTCTTGTTGAACGTGCGTAACATCTGATGGGTACTTCAGTTGCACCCTATGTTTCCCATTGTTTTCGGTTCTTGCAAGAGCGGGTGTGTGTGCTGCCTGAAGGACAAAGTGAAGCCTTTTAGCTAAGATAGAACCATTTAAAAAGAGTTCCACTGCAGTTATCTACTATCATACTAAACACGGTTTTATCATTTAGCTAAAATTTCTTTGATTGCAGAGGGTGACATCCACACGGAACAAGGTTAAGATTACTGACAGGATGTGGGCAAGGCTGCTGTCATCAACCAACCAGCCAAGCTTCCTAAGCCAGAAGGACATCGATGAAGCCAGAGAGGCCGATAGACTGGCCAACAGGCCGCCACTGCCAACGGGCGCCAGCCATCTTGTGGCGAACTCTTTCGTCCAATCTGCATCATCGTCGTCGAATGGCGAGATATAGTGATGCTGATGGTCCGCAAATGTGTACAGTAGCTATTGCTATCCTTGTGAGAAACTGGGCCACACTGCGTTGCTTTCATATATGCATATTCCCCCTTGTGAGGAATACACGGATACTGTCCGATCTGTGAAATAAGAGAACTACGAACTACTACTGTTTCTTGGTCCTGGTATCTTGTATTTGCTGCACAATCTGCAGAGAAACGTGCTGCCGGACAGGCGGAGGGATCAGTGGCGGAGCTAGGATTTTGTCAAGTCTCGGGCTATAAAAACCCAGAGTATATGTTAAAAGATATGAAGTGCACTTTAAAAGTTAAATATTATTCCTAAAATATCATACCCTCCTGTTCGTGTTACAACAGAGGGTTTGGGAATTCATAGCTGTAAAGGGGAATATAAACTGAGCATCAAACGGAAAAACAGTACCAAAAAGAAGATAAGAACAATTGGTTCTAATTATTTTTAACAAATAATATAGCTGATTTAGGTATGATATTTCTCACTAGCTTAACCTGTCAATGTACAAGCCCATTTGGTGTACATGCTCTGCGGTGAGAAAATATGAACAGGACATATTACATTTTGTAGCTCCAACATTAGACAAAATACAATGCTGCCGTTGTTAAGACTGCATTTTAAAAATCTTGAGTACAAATATTTTCCAGCCAATCATAGGTGGAATGCCTTTTATCCCTATTGATTGAAATAAAATGTGTATTAAAAAGGGCTACTTAGTGCACAGCAGTGGTAATTTTGTGCTATGCCAAATAAAACAATGGATTATTTGAGTGATAGTTGAGCAATTATGATTAAAACAGGTGCAAAGCATACACAAGTTTCACCCTTTACTTTGATCTAATCATGATGACTTCAAGTTTGAACTCATTTTACATGGAATAGCAGTGCAACCCACTCCAATAGGGTACAAAAAGAATCAAGAGCTGGCAGCCAGGAATTCCAGCAACTAATCCTTAAACATGAACTTTCTGGTCTACTATTCACAGTGTAATTGTAGAGAATTGGAAAATTAGAGCAATCACCGCACTTGCCAAAAGAGGTTAGGGTGGCTTTATATAGCTGAACAAAGCCAGAATTGGAAGGTTACAAACAAGATAACTGACATATATACATGCTATACATTCTATGTTTAATACCCGCCCGTAGTCGTATCGGGAGGATTCCGAACGCAAAGACTAGACCGAAATTCAGAGAACAACTGTGCGGGCAGGCCTTTGGTCATAATGTCCGCGAACTAATGTGAGGAAGGCACGTGAAGGACACAAACATTCCCAAGTGACACCTTCTCGCGGACAAAGTCAATGTCGATCTCTATGTGCTTCGTGCGTCGGTGTTGTACTGGATTTGATGACAGGTAGACAACGCTGACATTATCATAGTACACAACGGTCGCAGAAGGAAGGGAGAGATGCAGCTCCTGAAGGAGTTGCCACAGCCAACAACACTCAGCGACAGCATGAGCGACGGCGTGGTGAACGAGATACTGTGGTCTGGCGTTTGGAGGACCAGGACACAAGATCGTCGCCGAGGTAGACACAGTAGCCTGAGGTGGAACGCCGAGAATCAGGGCAGCCTGCCCAATCTGCGTCAGAGTAGTTGGTGAGAGAAGTCACGGGTGAGGTCCCGATGTGCAGGCCGATGTTGAGAGTTCCTTTCACATATCTCAGAATGCGTTTGATCAACACGAGATGAGGTTCCCGCGGATCGTACATAAAGAGACAGGTCTGTTGAACTGCATATGCCATGTTAGGGCGAGTAAGTGTCAAGTATTAAAGTACACCAGCGAGACTCCGATACGTAGACGGGTCAGCAACAGGAGCACTGTCGAGGGCTCAAAGTTTAGCATGAGTGTCCACTGGTGTCGTGGTGGAGTGACACTCAACCATGCCGGCGCGCTGAAGAAGCTCCACAGCATATTGGCGCTGTGAGAGGAAGAGTCCCACAGTGGAGCGCGTGACAGAGATACCGAGGAAGAAGTGAAGGTCGCTGAGGTCGGTCATTGCAAACTCAGTGTGAAGATGCTGAGTAATTCGTCGAAGAAGATCACTCGAAGATGCAGTAAGGATGATGTCGTCGACGTAGAGCAGCAAGTAGGTGAGCTGGTCTCCATCTTTGAGAATGAAGAGAGACATGTCTGAAGACGAAGTGACGAACCCCAGGCGATGAACGTAAGTGGCGAAGCGCTGATACCACACGCGAGGTGCCTGCTTGAGGCCGTACAGGGACTTTTGGAGCAAGCAAACATGATCTGGCGAGGAAGAATCAACAAACCCAAATGGTTGTTGACAGTAGACAGTCTCGTGAAGATGTCCATGGAGAAAAGTGTTCTTCACGTCGAGTTGATGTATAGGCCAGGAGCGGGAGGCGGTGATGCTGAGAACAACACGAATCGTGGATGGCTTGACCACTGGGCTGAAGGTCTCATCGTAGTCGATGCCGTGCTGCTAGGAGTAGCCGCGGACAACCCACCTTGCTTTGTGGCGGGCAAATGTGCCACCGGAATGGAACTTATGCTTAAAGATCCACTTGCCTGTCACTATGTTGGTGCGGGCGGGGCGAGGAACAAGGCACCAAGTGTTGTTATCGACGAGAGCCTTGAACTCCTCAGCCATTGCCGCACGCCAGTTTGGATCCACAAGGGCACTCTTGTAGTTGTTCGGTATGGGGGCTACCGAAGAGTGCACAACTAACAAGTTGAGGCGATCAATCGGTTTAACAATGCCCGACCTCGCGCGTGTCAACATGTGGTGAGGTCCTGAGGCGGGACGTGGTACGGGCCTAGCAGCAGGAGTGACCACCGGTGGTGCTGCGTGTGGCGCGGGACTAGCAGCTGATCGAGCCACCGGTTCGACTGCATGTGGCAACATAGAGGGTTCCAGCCACTGCCCAAGGGAACAGGAGTGATCGATGATGCAGGGTGCGATTGCTCAACATCGCTAGGAGATGGAGCAGCCATACGGGGAGGAGGCGCAGTAGTAGATGCACGCCGTGCTGATGAAGAGTAGTCCGCTGCTACTGCAGTGTGTGGCACCGGCGCGATAGGCATGGAAGTGGTGTCGTCTAGGAGGAAGTCCAGCGAGGGGTCCGGAGAGGAGGGCATGGACCCAAACACGGCATGATTGGCGAAGGGAAAGGAATTTTCATTAAAAATGACCTACCGTGAGATGATGATCCGCTGTGTGGCAAGGTCGAGACAACGATAACCTTTGTGGGAGCTGGGGTAACCGAGGAAAACAAAGGCCAAAAAATGGGGAGAGAGTTTGTGGTGGGTAGTGGAGGAGATGTTCGGGTAGCAAAGACAGCCAAACACGCGAAGATGATTATATGTGGGACGTTTGGTGTAGAGTTTCTTGAAGGGTATGGAGTAGTGAATGGAGGAGGAGGGACGTCAGTTTAGGAGGTGGGTGATAGTGGTGAGGGCTTCGGCCCAGTACGGGGGTGGCATGTGGGCATGGAAAAGGAGGGTGCGAACCGTATATTGAGAGTACGGAGAGCACGTTCTGCTTTGCCATTTTGCTGCGAGGTGTAAGGGCACGAAAGTCGAATGAGAATGCCGTGGTCGGAAAAGAATTTGGTGGAAGTGTTGTTGAAAAATTCGTCGCCATTGTCCGCCTAGATAGATTTGATAGGCAACCCGAATTGTGTGACAACATAGTTGTGGAAGTGGATGAGATTTTGGTGTACGTCTAATTTCTTTTTGAGAGGAAACATCCAAAAGAAGTGAGAGAAATCATCTAGAATCACCAAATAATATTGAAAACCCGAATTATTGATAATAGGCGATGTCCACACATGACAATGTACTAATTCAAAAGGCACCGAAGTGCAAGAGTTGGAACTAGTAAAAGGAAAACACACATGTTTGCCAAGTTGACATGTATGTGAAAGGGTGCAGTCTACTTTATTACATGAGATAAATGAGGATTTCTTCATAATATTGAGGATTGCCGGGCCGGTGTGACCAAGGCGTTGATGCCAAAGCTTGGATAGAGTAGTGAAGTGCGCGTGGGCTATAATAGTGGGGGCGGCCGACGGTAATGATAGAGATCACTGACACTATTGCAGTGAAGAATCACGTGCCTAGTTCGGAGGTCCTTGACAGAGAACCCAGAAGAGTCAAATTCAATAGAGCAATTATTGTCACGGATGAATTAACGAACAGAAATAAGATTACGAACAAGAGTCGAGACAACGAGGACATTGTTAAGATAAAAACGAGATGGATTTGTGTGAAGAACAGAGTGACCACGAGCGGAGATGGGAATTTGAGATCCATCACCTACGGTGACCGCAGAAGACGGAGAGAGAGGGAGGGGTAAAAGAATTATACCGTTGTCTAACGTTATATGAGAGGTGGCGCCAGTGTCCGTGAGCCAATTGCCTTGGTTTTGCATGGTGAGTTGGTTCATGGCCGCAATCAGACCTGCCTAATCCCAAGTGGCGTGGTCAATGAGGTGGCGTACGACGATGCGAAGGCAGTGTGGAGCGCTTGCGGCACCTGCGGACGCGGGCCGAGGATCCCTGGGCCGGCCGTGGGACGCCATTGTGGCGAACCAGCAGGGGATGCCCATGGGTTGAAGCAGACCCACGACCCATTGGGCGTGGGCGGCGTGGTGTTGGGTACCTAGCTAGAGGAGGAGCTGTCGAAAGATGGCGCCTATCGGCCGCAACACCCTTTGCCACGCTGGTTGTTGCCGCCACCCAAGGAGTCACGAGCGCCAGAATAGTGACACCTGCCCAGGGGGCAGTTGGAGTTGGGTGCCATCGAGAGGAGCGCCGTGGTAGGTTGCGGTACAGAGCCATTTTGCTGGCGCAATTCGTGAAGCTGAAGTAGAGATCACGCCTCGGTGAATGAGGGAAGGACGTCCTTGAAGGCGATAATATCAGCGGTGGAGGAGAACCACGGGCTGAGGCCGCGCAACATGTTGAGGACGAGCACGATGTCGTTGACGAGGTGGCTGATGTCACGAAGGGCATTAGCAGTCGTCTGAGGCGCTGGCAATAGTCAGCCACCGAGAGATCGCCTTGTACCAGTGAGTGAAACTGCTGGCTAAGGTACACCACGTGACTTTCTCGGTTGATGTTGAAGAGCGCGTCGATGCAAGTCCACAGATCGCGAGAGGTTTGATTGGGCTCCATGACGACAACGAGGATGTCCTCGGCGATGGAGCCGTAGAGCCAGGATAGGACGGTGTAAGCTACTTGTGCCCAAGCAGTGTCGGCGGGGTTGGCCGCAATGGTGCCGTCGATCTGGGAGAGGAGGCCAAACTTGCCGCACATAGTATTGAAGAAGGTGTGCCACTTGTGGTAGTTTTGACGCCTTTAGATCGAGCACGACGGGCACGTGCGACTTGACGGAGGCGACGTTGATGACGCTTGTTGCTATGGCCGGTGCAGAGCCCGGCGGGACAAGAGTAACGAGCGCTAGGGTGGCACCTATCGCCATGGATATCGCGGGGGCCGACGAAACCGATGGAGCGGCTACTAGGGAGGCGTCTGTCTCCTTAGCCAGCGCGGGGTCGTTGGACATGGCGGCGTTCAGGAGGTTGGAGGAGTAGCGGAAGGGCTTTAGGAAGGAAGAAAAACTGATACAATGTAGAGAATTGGAAGATTGGAGCAATCACCGCACTTGCCAATAGAGGGCAAGGGTGGCTTTATATAGCTGGGCAAAGTCAAAATTGAAAGGTTACAAACAAGATAACTGACAGATATACATGCTATACATTCTATGTTTAATAGTAATCTTATAACAAAAGAAAGTGTGAATATAAGGAAAAAAGGGACCCCTGAAGTCATAGAAGCATATGTTGTCAATTAAGGAAACTGCATAGTTCAATCATTGTAGAAATGCGAAATAATTACCTAGCTTCTGGGTCAAACACAAACCGAGCTCCAAAGTAGAATGCAACAGACAGTAACCAGGAATCACTGTGAACTGCAACTAGCGCCAACCAGTCCTTCTCATTCATGCCATTGGGGGCGAAGCTGGGCCTCGGGTAGGTGGGGCCTTGGCCTGAGGCCTGGCCCAAATAGAAATGGACCAGTGCACCTCAATCAAAATCTGATCTGAGATCCAACAGCAAATGCATGACCCGGGTCCTAGCGGCCAGGACTAGCAGGAGCGATGCCCTAACTCACACCTTGCACGCCTAACCTCTTCTAGTCTTCGTCGCAACTCACGCCGCACGCGCGTCACGCCGCCCTCGCTCGCCGATCGTTGCCCTCGCCCCTACCTGGTGGAGCTGGAGCCCTAGCCGCTGTCGAAGTGCTGGGTGCCGGTTGCCCCTACGTGTGCAGCTCCAGAAGGCTGAGGGCAGCGCCGCTCCTCCGCCGCCCACCGCAACCCGCAGTCCCGCATCGTCGGCTCCGTGACTAAGGCCTCTGGCCGGGGCTGCAGTTGACGACAGTGGCTGTGAAGTATCTAAATCTTGATTGCTATCTGATTTTGCGTACCTCCAAGGTGATTCACATGCTTGAGAGGTGAAATTGATTTAATGCTGCATATGATCTTGTTATGGCTAATAATTTCATTGGTTTTGACCAGAAAAGGAGAACTTCTGCCTTTATGGATATCCTAATGAGACATGGGATGTGACCTTGCCAGCTGAGGAAGTACCCCCAAAGATCCCTGAACTAGCATTAGGAATCAACTTTGCTAGGGATGGCATGGATGAGAAGGATTGATTGGCGCTAGTTGCAGTTCACAGTGATTCCTGGTTACTGTTGTATTCTACTTTGGAACCCGGTTTGGGTTTGACCCAAAAGATAGGTAATTATTCCGCATTTCTACAATGATTGAACTATGCAGTCTCCTTAATTGACAACATATGCTTCTATGACTCCTGGGGTCCCTTTTTCCTCATGTTCACACTTTCTTTTGTTATATGATTGCATTGTGAATAATAGACCAGAGAGTTCATGTTTAAGGATTAGTTGCTGGAATTCCTGGCTGCCATCTTCTGATTCTTTTTGTACCCTATTGGAGTGGGCTGCACCGCTATTCTATGTAAAATGAGTTCAAACTTGAAGTCATCATGATTAGATCAAAGTAAAGGGTGAAACTTGTGTATGCTTTGCCCCTATTTTAATCATAATTGCTAAATTATCACTCAAATAGTCCATTTTTTATTTGGCATGGCACAATAGTACCACTGCACCTTAATTTACAGGTGCATTAAGTAACCCTTTTTAATACACCTTTTATTTCAATCAATAGGGATAAAAGGCATTCCACCTATGTTTGGCTGGAAAATATTTGTACTCAAGATTTTTAAAATGCATTCTTAACAACGGCAGCAATGTATTGTGTCTAATGTTGGAGCTGTAAAATGTAATATGTCCTGTTCATATTTTCTCACTGCAGAGCATGTAAACCAAATGGGCTTGTACATTGGCAAGTTAAGCTCGTGAGAAATATCATACCTAAATCAGCTATAGTATTTGTTAAAAAAAATTAGAACCAGTTGTTCTTATCTTGTTTTTGGTGCTGTTTTTCCATTTGATGCTCAGTTCATATTCCCATTTACAGTTATGAATTCCCAGACCCTCTATTGTAACACAAACAGTAGGGTCTGATATTTTAGGAATAATTTTTAACTTTTAAAGTGCACTTTATATTTTTTAACATATACTCTGGGTTTTCATAGCGCTTAGTGTCTCGTCCGAGGCTTGACAAAATCCTAGCTCCACCACTGCATGCCATCCCTAGCAAAGTTGATTCCTAATGCTAGTTCAGGGATATCTGGGGGTACTTCCTTAGCTGGCAAGGTCACCTCCATGTCTCATTAGGATATCCATAACGGCACAAGTTCTCCTTTTCTGTTCAAAACCAATGAAATTATTAGCCATAACAAGATCATATGCAGCATTCAATCAATTTCACCTTGCAAGCATGCGAATCACCTTGAAGGTATGCAAAATCAAACAGCAATCAAGATTTAGATACTTCACAGCCACTGTCGTCGACTGCAGCCCCAGCCGGAGGCCTCAGTCACGGAGCCGCGTGGTGCGGGACTGTGGGTTGTGGCAAGTGCCAAAGGTGCGGTGCTGCCCTCAGCCTCTCGAGCCGCGCGCGCAGGGGCAGCCGGTACCCGGCACTCCTACAGCGGCTAGGTCTCCAGCTCCACCGGGCAGGGGCGAGGGCAGTGGTTGGCGAGCAGTAGCGGTGGAGTTTGCCGGCAGGCGGGGGCGGCATGACGACGCATGAGGCGTGAGTTGTGACGAAGACTCGAAGAGGTCAGGCATGCAAGGTGCGAGCTAGGACGTCGCTCCTGCTAGTCCTGGCCACCAGGACAGTCATGCATCCGCTACTAGGTCTCAGGCCGGATTTTGGTTGAGGTGCACTGGTCCACTGCTATTTGGGTCAGGCCTCAGGGCAAGGCCTCACCTGCTCAAGATCTTGCTCCGCCCCTAGAGGGATGCACGTGCTGATCTGATTCTTTTAAATTAACGTGTGCATTTTGCCATTTTGGTTACAGTAGACCTGTCACCTGCCCCCCATTTTGTCGCAAGTCATTATAGCAATGGTGGTCAGTTTGTGTTTTTTGGCTGAAGAAATGGCATAACCAACAGCTGGGTTTTAAAAACCGACGGAAACCGCTCGAAAACCGTGATTTTTGACTTTACCGCTACGGTTCGAGTTCTAAAACCGCTCGGTAAACCGATCTAATTAAAAAAAATACAAAATCAAAAAAAATTATGCGTTGAAAACCGCTCGAAAACCGTTTCTTAGAAACATTCAATTGGTCAGTCGGTTTTCAACGAAAATCGAGCGATTTTTCGTGAAAAATCGCGCTTTTCATTGAAAACCGAACGGTTTTCGATTTTTCTGAATTTTTTTATTTCTTAACCCTCCGGTTTCTGACGATTTTCGAGCGGTTTTTGCTGTAGAGGTTTTTGAAACCCTGCCCAACAGTACTATCGGAGACCGTATGTAATCTGAACTTTGCAAGGCAAGGGATCCAACGTGCACGTGGCATTGGTGATTTCCGCCCTAGCCAGCCCATTTCTAGCATCTCATGGTTTTTTTTCTTTTCAAATCTGGTCTATTTATAAGTGTAATTATAAAATAGTCCTCTCGTTGACCTCAGAAATGCTGGATGGTGACACATGCTACCTATTGAGCTCGTGTATCACAGCAAGAGCTATCAAGCTCGGGTACCGCAGTAGCTCCCTACCGAGCATGCATTCCTTGTTAGGAATCGTTGCCCACTTAAGTAGTGATTGCTTAATTAATTTATTGATCATTAGTCCCTTAATCAATTAATTAATCCATTAATTCATGATTGATTAGTCTATTTAGCCTCCACCGAGCATATGTTCCGCATCAGTTTCTGTTGCGGTCCTATAGCGCGGTAGGTGACATATATCATCTGTTGATTTTTTTTAGATAATGATCTGTTGATATTTTTATGATTAGGAAGACTATTTTTATAATTACAATTATATGAAAGCTACATTTGTATAAAAGTCCGAGATTGGAGAAATGCCTTGGCTTCACAGAACAGAAGGCGTTCACTTTTTTCGAAGCCGCGGCGGTGGCACGGTTGCTTCCAGGTGGCCCGTGGCCGTGCGCTACGTCGACCACCAAGTCGAGGCGTCGTGGGTTTTCCCGTTCCGTGCGAGTGGCCGTGGGCTGGACTGGATTGGAACAGCCCATCACACGCACAGAGGCCGAGGAACATATGATTTTGCAATAAATGAGAGGCAGGTTCACAATATCAATTTCGAAAAAAATTGTTCGAAAATCGAAAATATCGAGTCAAAAATCGTCAAAAACCGAAGGATTGAAAAATCAAAATTTTAAAAAAAATTCAAAAAAGTCGAAAATCGACCGACCAATTGAATGTTTTTAGAGCCGATTTTTGAGCGATTTTCGCTCTATTTTCATTGAAAATCCAGCGATTTTTACCGATTGGTTTACGTCGCATAAATTTTTCTGAATTTTTTGAATTGGACTGGTTTACCGACCGGTTTTGAATTTCAAACCGGCTCGATACAGTCGAAAACCGCGATTTTCAAGCGGTTTTCGACGGTTTTGTGACCCTGATAAGAGGTACTTCTATACATCACTATTTAAAATTTTTATAAATATTAAAGCATGTATGAAAGATAGATAGTGATTTCCTTACTTTTTATTTGCTTTAAGATTTATACGACTTGTATTGAGAGGTTGATACATACAAGTATCGGAAATCCTATTTTACGGTCGCCCTTACCGTTTCTTCGGTGCGGCTGAGTTTAGAACACGACACGTGGCACACACATACTCGATGACATGCATCTGGCTCAGTGGTATGCTCTAAACCTAGCTCAGAGGTGGCCAGGTGGGACATTGTGTATGTGCGTGGGAGCCTGCAGCACTGCAGTTGCACATGCATGCTTCTCTGTTTGAGTAAACACCCTCTTGTCAAAGGCACATCTTGTCTTAGTCGCACGGTGACTCGTGGAGGGATATTTTGTGAGTTGAATTTTTGTATTTAAGTTTAAATTTTTTGAATTGAATTTTTGGACAAAATTTGAAATTTTCTGAGTTGAAAATTTCCGACTTATAGTCAAAACTTTTCAAACTAAAAGTTTTTTAGTTGAAACTTTTCAAAACAAATTTATTTGAACTGAAAGTTTTCTAACCGAAAATTTGTGAACCAACAATTTTCGAAAATAAAGTTTTTCAAATTTCCCGTTCTAAAATTGCCTCACTTGAAAATTTTCTGGTCTGAAATTTCTCGAGTTAAAATTTTCCTAGTTGAAAGTTCTCAATTTAAATTTTTCTGAGTTGAAAGTTTTCCCGTTAAAAGTTTCTCGAGTTGAAGTTTTCCTGGTTGAAATTAAGTTTTCCAATTGAAAGTGTCTCACGTTGAAACTTTTCCGAATTTAAAATTTCCTAGTTGAAAGTTTATCGAGTTTAAATTTATTTTTGAAAGTTTCGATTTGAAAAAAACTTTCGGTTTGCAATGTTTTAACTAATCGTCGGCTAATCATGTTAACTTAGTAGCATGTCTAGAAAAGATCACGTAGATAGTTTGAACGGAGCGCACAGATCCAATGGTAAGCTTGACCGTAAAATAGCCGCACCTTACAAGCATTACTCGCAATTCTAATTTTTGTGTGCAGTGTACTCGGCAGCTCCAACGACGGTTAGCCGTTGTAAAGGGCATCGGAAACACCCAGCTTTTCGCGGGCAATTATGCGTCCTCTGTACTCCATATGAACTCTTAGCATATGCATAGAGCCTAGCTAGTGGTCGATTCTATCCAACTGAAGAACATAATTGGTGCAAATCATCGCAAGTACAGAGCACTTCCCGCAATTAATTAAAGGAAAATGCAACTTACACGATTAATCTAGACTTACGAAGCTAACATGCTACGCGGGCTGTCCATGAGCATATTAGTCAAAGAAATCGTTCTGGCACGAATTGTCCAGAAGCATTTGCACGCGCGCAGTCCTACAAAACGAGCTGGCCGTTCACGTCAGAATAGCTAGAAAAGTCAGAAGTCCACGGTTCACCCAACTTGGGGCATTCACGTCCGATCCTGCGCACAGCTAGGCCGTTAACTGACTCGCATAGTCTCATGCAAGTCAACCCATCACCCATGTGATCTGCTCGTCTCTACCGCAGCGGGGATTGACGACTGCGGCGCTGGACAAGCTCTGTACTGGATGGGCGTCTGACGTGGCTAATCATTCGGAGGCTGATGCCGTGATAACGTTACCCAGTGAAGTCTGCGCTTACTTCTTTGTCGTCCAGTGCAACGCATGCTAACGGCCTATTAGCCTATAGATAAGTTTTTTTTAGACTAGCCTATATATAAGTTACTGCAAGAGTTAAACATACATATCTGTATGTTCTAGTGGCGCTGATTGGCACTTGCATGTGCGATGGAGCGATCAACACCGAGAACAATGGCGACCCGGTGGCTGTTGCTTCTTCTCGGGCTCGCCGCCTCCGCCGGCGTTCTTCTGGTCCATGGCCAGGTCGATAACTTAGGTGAGCAGGCCAACGTCTCAAGTTTCTCGATGCATATGCAATGGAGTACCTAGCTGGCTGGCTGTACATGCATGACGATGATGCATGCGCACAGGCTAGAGAGATGACCATGGCACTAGCAATATATGCATGCACATATGTTGTTTCGCCAAATCCGTATCTGCAACTGTTTATTGCGCGCTAGGTTTCATAACCATAGACTGCGGCTTGCCCGAGAAGGCCGGCGGCTACGTGGACAACACCACGAAGCTGACGATCACCGCGGACGCTGCATTCACCGATGCCGGCACCATCCACAACGTCTCGGCCGAGTACATAACCCCGTCGATGGCCAAGAGCTGGTACAACGTGCGCAGCTTCCCCGACGTCGCGCGCAACTGCTACACGCTCCGGTCCCTCGTGTCCGGGCTCAAGTACCTCGTCCGGGCAAAGTTCATGTACGGCAACTACGACGGCCTCAACCGGCCACCCATATTCGACCTCCACCTCGGCGTCAACTACTGGCAGACCGTGAACATCTCAGACGCGGGCTCGCCGGTGATCGCGGAGGTCATCGCCGTCGTCCCCGACGATTCCGTGCAGGTCTGCCTCGTGAACACCGGCTCCGGGACGCCGTTTATCTCCAGCCTGGACCTGAGGCCCCTCAAGAACGCGCTCTACCCGCAAGCGAACGCGACGCAGGGGTTGGTTCTTCTCGCCAGGGCCAACTTTGGCCCAAGCGATAGCACATTTGTTAGGTAAGTACGCGAAAACACTAAAATTCAGGCATGCGTCTTTTGTATTCAATTCGTAGCCACCTAGCTATAGCTAGAGACATGCATTTTGATCGATCTTGGAACAGTAGTGATTAATCTGTGTCGATGGAGAAGCGAAGCTGATCGATGGTACGAAACTACACGAGCGTACGTGCAGGTACCCGGATGATCCGCACGACCGTATATGGTTCCCGTGGAGCAACCCGACGGAATGGTCGGAGATCTCAACGACCAAGGAGGTGCAGAACTTAGACAAGGACAACTTCGAGGCGCCGTCCGCCGTGATGCAGACTGCCATCACGCCCATCAACTCCTCCAACCCCATCAAGTTCACCTGGGACGCCCAGCCGAACGCCAATGATCCCGCTCCCGGGTACTAGCTGCTTGACCGTTTGTTCTTCCCAACTAACTTAACATGCTTTTGATTATCAACACGAGGATTAATTAGTGAACAATGAGTTCTGAATCCATGTCGGCGTGTAGGTACATCTGCATCTTGCACTTCTCGGAGCTGCGGCTCCTTCCCAAAAATGCCGTGCGCCAATTCTACGTCACCCTCAACGGTTTGCTCTGGTACCCGCTCGGCTACACGCCGGAGTACCTCTATTCCGATGCCGTCTACAACAGCAACCCCCACCATGGCTTCCACCAGTACAACGTCTCGCTAAACGCCACCGCAAACTCGACGCTTCCGCCGATTATCAACGCAGCCGAGGTCTTCTCCGCCATTCGGACCACCAACTTAGCCACGGGCGCTCAGGATGGTAACTACGTTCAGTTGCATACATGCATGAGCTGATTGGATAATTAATTTAGGCCTGTGAATATCTTTCGAGAAACTCTGAACTATCCCTGATGGTTTTATGTATTTCTACTGAAAAAATGCAACAGTTTCTGCGATGACGGCGATCAAAGCCAACTACCAGGTGAAAAAGAACTGGATGGGCGATCCATGTGTCCCGAAGAAATTTGCGTGGGATGGATTGAGCTGTAGCTATGCTGTTTCTAGCCCTCCAAGTGCCAGAAGCTTGTGAGTATCTGTGTATGATAAACATGTTATGGTATAGTAGTAGAAGTAACTGGAATTATATGAGCCACTGTATATGTTCTTTGCAGAAACCTGTCGTCCAGTGGTCTGAGTGGTAACATATCGTCTTCTTTCGCTAGTCTCAAAGGTTTACAATATTTGTAAGTAGGAAGTTGTCATCTACTTCAACAATCAACGCTGGGTGTTACTTTTTAGAACAGGCTCTTATTCGGGACCTGGCTACTTTTCAGGGATTTGTCACACAACAACCTGACAGGCGCAATTCCTGACTCACTTTCGCAATTACCGTCTCTTACACTTCTGTAAGTAACTCTTGATGTCTTCGTCAAAACATTCTTTAATTGAACACAAAAAAACAGTCCTGTTTCTTTTAGAGATTTGACTGGCAACCAGCTTAGTGGATCAATCCCCTTCGGTCTTCTGAAAAGAATTCAAGATGGCTCCCTAAATTTAAGGTGAGTCTCCCATACATTTGGTTGCAAAAAACATGATAATTTGATTAAAACCATCCTTGTTCCATCTTCTTGGTAGATATGGCAATAATTCAAACCTTTGCACCAACGGCAATTCATGTCAGCCCGCGAAAAGGAAAAACAAGATAGCCGTCTACATTGCTGTTCCTGTAGTTCTGGTTGTGGTCATATTATTAGTGGTAGTACTACTCTTTTGCTTGCTGAGAAGGAAAAAGCAAGGTGAGGCTTTGGCATAATCACCTCAATTGACCGTCCTATTACCCAATCTGTCAACACTACTAATGTTAGTTTTGCAAATCTTCGCTTATGAAGGATCAACGAACAATTCTGTGAAGCCGCAGAATGTGACGACGAGCTATGTGCCGACAAACAACGGCTATGGGGACAATTCACTGCGGCTTGAGAACCGTCGGTTCGCGTATAAGGAACTGGAGACGATAACGAACAACTTCCAGCGAGTGCTCGGCCGGGGCGGGTTCGGGTACGTCTACGATGGCTTCTTAGAGGATGGTACACAAGTGGCAGTGAAGTTGCGGTCACAGTCTTCCAATCAAGGAGTCAAGGAGTTTCTCGCAGAGGTAGATTTTCTTCAGCCGCTGCTGGTCTTTCTAAAAAGAATTTTTATCAAGAAATCGTGAAGTTTGATAAGTCACGATCACTTGTTCAGGCTCAGACTTTAACCCGGATTCATCACAAGAATCTCGTCTCCATGATTGGTTACTGCAAGGATAGGGAGTACATGGCGCTTGTCTACGAGTACATGTCTGAAGGAACCCTGCAAGAGCACATTGCAGGTATGTTAGTTGTTTAGCGGTTCAGCTTGCACGGTAGACTGTAACACTTCAACCTGCTAAAATGTTACTGGTATGGGATTCATCTACGTTGATAATCAGAAGCGCCTCTGTTGTTCTGAAATTCCCTTTCTCTCGATCTATTTGTAGGAAGAGACCACACCGGAAGATACTTAACCTGGAGACAGAGGTTACGAATCGCGCTGGAATCCGCGCAAGGTGGGCACTTGAATTTGCATTATATTTGTTCTTAGGGGTTTGACTTTGCTAGAAGCGTGAACACTGGCTGTGCTGGTGATGTGCAGGGCTGGAGTACCTACACAAGGGCTGCAATCCTCCTCTCATTCACAGGGATGTGAAGGCCACCAACATCCTCCTGAACGGGAGGCTGGAGGCCAAGATTGCCGATTTTGGCCTGTCCAAGGCTTTCAATCGAGACAACACCCATGTATCCACGAATACACTTGTTGGTACACCCGGATTTGTTGATCCAGAGTACGCCCTTGAGCCCTTTCTCAGATCTCTGTGAGGTGTTTTTCTAGTGCTAAGGCGCATGGAACCGGAGCATGCAGGTACCAGGCAACAATGCAGCCGACGACGAAGAGCGATGTTTACAGCTTCGGCGTTGTGTTGCTGCAGCTTGTCACGGGGAAGCCGGCCATCCTGCGTGACCCGGAGCCCACCAGCATCATCCAGTGGGCGCAGCAGCGTCTTGCGCGGGGCAACATCGAAGGCGTGGTGGACGCGCGCATGCGCGGCGACCACGACGTCAATGGCGTGTGGAAGGCCGCGGACATTGCGCTCAAGTGCACCGCGCCGGCGTCGGCGCGGCGGCCTACAATGACCGACGTGGTGACACAGCTGCAGGAGTGCCTCGAGCTCGAGGAGGGCCGCGCCGGCGGCGACGCGAACGGCGTCTTCTACGCCGGCAGCAGCGGCGACCCGAACTCGAGTTATAATGCTTACGCCACTGACCAATCCACTGATGTGAGCCAGAGCAGCACTGCATTTGAGATGGAGCATAATTTTGGGAGGGTGCCAACAATGGCCACGGGTCCTGCTGCAAGGTGAGGAGAGGGATTGGACAATGAGTTTTTTTTTCTTCTGGAAAGCGGGATTGGACAATGAGTTGCCTCCTTGTCAGGGATTTCTACAAGTCTCAACGATGTTGTGTTATATAATTATCAGAAGAAATGCAAATGCAGAAAATATTCAGACATTAACTTGTTCATTGTGGTTTTTCCTTTTTAGGCCTCGGAATCGATGTACTTGTAAATAAGTAAGTTCGCATATGAATATATAGATATGTTGATCATACAAAACAATTGAACTGTTAATGTTGTGCTTTATCATTGATCTTGTATGAAAGGGAAACACTAGTATGTTGGAAATTTGTGTTCAATCTTATATCCTCCAATCACTTGCAATGCCCCTGATACGGGGGTTGCCTGACCTTCTTGACATAGAATCTGGATACACCGTATAACCCGACGAAGTAGATGAACAACACACTGCCCGTGTAGCACGCCTTTCGCCTCGAATTTTGCAAAACCACACACGATGATGTTGATCCACTGGGCCACATAGAAGTGGACGAATTGCTCGCTCAATTCCCCCAAGATACAACAAGAAGAATCGACAACAAAAACTCACAATTCCCCTCTCTAGAAGGTGACTGTCTAGCAAACCCTATGAGAAGAATAAAAGCAATTTTTACCGCAAATTTCCTGTATATTAAACATGGTCTACCCTCCTTGGGGCGTGTACAGTGGCTTATATAGCCCTCTCAATACTTCAAAACTAACTATGACTCTAATGCAAACAAAAAGAAAAACCTAAGTTACAGCCGTCATATTGTTTCAGAGATTGTAGGGCGCCAATTTGGAATCTAAGGCTGGATGTGTATGGGTTGGATTGGACTCGGAGTAAGCTTTCAAACAAATATTTATACATCCAAAACTGAGTCCGGATGTGAAAGTTATGGATGTTTCAATGCGGATCCCTCCAGACTGTTTCAAACTGAATCTGAGATAGATTCAGTCCGAATTACCTTCAATTTCCTTCTTTGAAAAGACTTGAATCCATGCGAGACAGGCAAAAGGAGTCTTTCTAAACATGTGCAAGCTCTTGGAATAGTAGTAGGTCATCCCAATCCGAGTTATAAACAACGGGCTCATCACCATGGTTAACTCTCACGCATCACTAGATCTACCTGTGCAGCGTGTCTTCCACTTGCGATAATTTCTTGTAGAAAGCTCTAAATCACATGTCATTTGATTTTTTGGAAAGTTGACTTGATAACCTATCCGTATATGCATATCATGCATGCCGGATCTTTTTGAGTTGATATAGAATTTGTCGTGAACATTAGAGACAGAACTGCATGCGATCATCTCTTTGTGCAGGAACTCTTCTTTATTCTTGGCGCCTTCTCCTTGTATCTCCTCACTGGTCCCAGCCTCGCACACCTCCCTCTCGGTACCAATATCTTGTATATACGCCATTAGACATAGCTTCCAATCAGCAAGCTTCTCATCTTGTCTCCTGATCTCCAATGATGTGATTCCCTCAAATCTGAGCACAAGCAAAGTAGAACTATCAGGTAGTATACTATTCTCATGAATATCATAATTCAAAGTACTTCGAAACAGGTTCACCTTGTTGTGGACTTCTCGTGCACGTGCTCGTGTCATTGGCACTTTGTATACATTGGAGATACTTTCAGCTTTTCTAGAATCAGTAGCTTGCATATTAGGAGGAGCAACAGTAGTAGAAGAAGGATAGGAGCTTGGGAGATCCTCGTCATCCTCCCTCTTTTGAAAAGGATTCGTCCTGGAATCAGTATCTTTCAGTCCGAAGAAAGGTGACAAATTAGCAACATTGAATGTGTCACTCACAGCATAGTCCTCTGGAAGATCTATCGTGTAAACATTGTCATTGATCTTTGCAAGCACTCTGAATGATCCATCACCATGTAGCATAAGTTTAGACTTACGCTTCTCCGAAAAATGATCCTTTCGAAGATGCACCCAAAGTAAGTCACCTAGTTCAAATAGCATCTTCTTCTTGTTTTTGTTTGCCTTTTTAGCATAGTAGTGTGCCTTCTTTTCAATAGTTTCATTGCTTTCTTATGCATTTTCTTCACATAATTTGCACACTTTGGCGCTTCTATAGTGTCACGTTCTTGGAGTGGTAGGGGCAGCAAATCAAGTGGTGCAATTGGGTTAAATCCATACACTACCTCGAACGGCCTATGTTGAGTAGGAGAAATGTATAATGCACCACTTTGTTGTATGCAAATTCCACATATGGTAGACAATCTTCCCACTCGCTCAAGTTTTTCTTAATCATCGTTCATAGTAGCATAGAAAGTGTTCAACTCACCACCTCCATTTGTTCATTAGTTTGTGGGTGCCAAGTCATTGAAAACAACAACTTAGTCCCAAGCTTATCACACAAAGTCTTCCAAAATTAGCTCATGAACTTGACATCACGATCTGAAACAATAGTGCAAAGCACTCCATGAAGCGTACTACCTCCCTGAAAAACAAGTTCGCTAGCTGCAACGCTACGTTGCTTTTGTGGTAGAGAATAAAATATGCAATCAACAACAAATACTGAATCCCTCCCCGCTTAGTCCTAGGCAATTCTAAAATAAAATCCATACTAATATTCTCCTATGGTGCACTAGGAACAAGTAATGGAGTATACAAACCGTGAGGGTTCAGTTTTGATTTTGCCTTATGACAAGTTACGCATCTTTGCACATACCTCTCAACATCACATCTCATTGTAGGCTAATAGAAATTATTTAACAGCAGCATATAGGCCTTTTCTGTCTCAAAATCTCCCATCAAACCACCTGCATATGAAAGTTCAAGCTCCATTAAGTTGGTTTTGGTGTTAATGATAAATCTAATATTGAGATTAACCCTTTTGATAATCATGACGTTGATTAGTCTCAATTGTTAATTAATGACAAATCTTTTTATGAGACTAACTATTTTGTTGAGCTTAACTCTTATTAGTCATGTTTGGATGAAAAAGATGAAAATATCAAAGGTATGCATTCGAGTTCATACTATATATGTTGTTGCATTCCTTAGATATAATTTTCATGATCATATTGATAAATCTAAATATGAGACTAACGTGTTTATTGAGTATATTTTTGAATAGTCTCGTGAAAAAGAAAAATAGAAATCCAAAAGGTATGTATTCAATGCAACTTTATTATTTCTAGATACATTATTCCTTGGATTCAAGACAAAGTATGAACTCTACCATTGTTTTAACCTTAAGATGTGCATTTTGTTTCTGACTCCATATATATATATGAATACACACATTTAGAGGGAGTTCATGCTTAATCTTGAAGTTTCAAAGTATTGATCTAATTCATCTTTCTATATCAAGGATCATTACTTTGAAGCAACCCCTTGAGTATATTTAACTTGTGTAGTTGTAGTATACTCATGGCAATATAGGATAAACTCCAAAGCAATAAAAAATTGAATATGTGCATATTGATTCAAGTTCAATTATATGTATGCACACATTTAACAGAGTTTATTCTATAATTAATGGTCTTATGAGTATTGATCCTTTTCACTTCTCCATATAAATTGGATCATTACTTTTAGATTTCATCGAATTGAGTATATGAAACTTGTGTAGTTAATATATACTCATGACAATTTAAATTGTGTTCATGCCATTCAATCAACAAAGGACTAATCATGTGTTGATGGTTCACGTTGTTGATTCTAGGGCAATAGAAATTTCTTGAGTATATGAAGCATTTGTTGCATTAGTATACTCAAGACACAATTAATCTTTTAATCAATTGTCTTTGGGTTGTGCTCAATCGATCTCGGGCATCCATTATGTGTTAATGGAGTGCAATTGATGATTGAGACTGAAAGACCGAGATGGCGACCAGAGGGGGGGGGTGAATGGTTCCAAAATAAATTTTCCCACCTCTTGGACAAATGCTAGTCAAAAGACTCAATATTGCTTGTAAAGAACAGAGACTAGAAAAACACAAGCAGTGTTTTGAAAACAGCACGACTCCAAAAGCCAATCTGTGATCTTGGCTTGCTTGTGAGATTCTAATGATCAAGATAGACTTTGAATGCCTTCTCATACGTCACAGCAAGCAAGATAGCACAAGAGTAAACACCAAAACTCGATCAATTAAGAATTCATCATGAAGGAACAAAAGATCGGTTTCTTTGCAGAACTTGAACCAGGGTTGCTTAGAGAATTTGGATATGCTCGAGTGAACATTCATCCAATCAATCCTCATTCTTTGCAGCAAGAACCGAAGCAAATCAAAACTAAAGAACGCAAGTCACACGTTTACACACTTCAAGAACACAGATTTACAACTTGCAACAAGAGCGGAAGGATTGCCTAAATGATTGAAAGCATCGAATCAAGAGAAGAGTTCATCAACCATGAATTTCAATAAAGATTCAATAGCATGTAGAAGGAGATGAGGCAAATCCAAAATACGTAAAGTAAATTGCAAGTAAGTAAATGCGAATTTAGATAGCGAATTTAAGTGCGTAATGTAAATGCGTAAAGGAAATGAAACTAGAACATAAATGAAGAACATTTCATTTCGGAAGGAGGTTTACAAAGCCTCACAACAAAGTGGGCAAAACTCAAATGAGCAAAAAAACCTCGGAACCTTCAAAGAGGGAGGCTGCCCTACCCTCTATTTATAGTGACACAGGATCAATTCCCACCCTTGGATGTCTTGCTTCAATCCTAAGCCAACTTCCAAGAGCCAGGATTTGATCCTTACACATCACTCTCAACAACTCTCAACTACACTCGGTACTTTCTTAGTACACCTAACAGCAAGCTACACTTTATCCACTACTTTATCTTCCAGAACTGCAACCCTACAGCTCTTCTTGATCCAAGTAGTGATAAGCTAGCTTCTCCACTAATCTCTTGTCTCTTGGAACTGCACCGACTTCATCTCCGGTCATCTTCCGGCGAACTTCCGGCCAACTTGAACCTCCGGCTATCCCATGCCTAGTTCCAGCCTCCCTTCGCCTCACCATGACCACCAAATGAAGTCCTACATTCACAAAGACAAGAAATCCCTTCTTGGTTCCACCATGAACCCATCACAACAATTCGATCACGAGTTGGGATTAGAAAAGAAAAACCAAAAACGGACCAAAGCATTTCAACCAAATGCAGACAAGCTGTTTTCAATACAGCAGGATCTTCTCAATTTGTTATGATTTTATATGTTGTTCTACTGAAAATCTTGTCAACATGAAAAAGTTGTGTTTAGAAATTATCTACAACTTTTATGTAGAACACATAATTTTTCGAGCACGAGAAGACCCTAAAAAATGCATATTACTGCACGCTGGAAAATTGGTCCGTAGTACACGTGAGAATCTTTGTTAACCTTCCCGATTTTATATGATTTTTTATGTTGCTCAAATGAAAAACTTGTCAACATGAAAAAGATGCGTCTTGAAATTCTCTACAATTTTCATGTAGACCAAATAATTTTTTGAGCACGGAAAAACTTTCAAAAATGCATATTACTACACGCGAGTAAAATTGGTCCGTAGTACACATGAGAACCATCGCGATTTGGTCCGTAGTACACATGACAACCATCGCGATTTGGTCCGTTATACACATGAAAACCATCGCGATTTGGTCTGTTATACACATGAAAACCATCGCGATTTGGTCCGTTATACACATGAAGATCACAAAAATTTGGTCCGGCCTACACATGAAGATCATAAAAATTTGGTCCGGCCTACACATGAAGATCATAAAAATTTGGTCCGGCCTACACATGAAGATCACAAAATTTTGGTCCGGCCTACACATGAAGATCACAAAAATTTGGTCCAGCCAACACATGAAGATCACATTTAAATACAAACTCAAATCTAAGCTATCCTAGATCATATAAAGTCAAATACTCATCACAAGCAAGGATGGACCTCCACATGGTCCTTCAGAGACAATCGTGTTTGTTGGACTAACAATCTTCTATGAGTTGTGAAGTAGGTTGAGTCCAAGAAAATGAAGAATCGGGAAGAAGTCATAATGTGTTGATGAGCTTCAAGCATGAATTCCGAAGTGAAGTGAAGCTAGAGAAGATTCATCATGTGTTGATGAATAAGAAGAAAGATCCCAAATTGGAGAAAAGATGATCGGTCATCATGAAAGCTCCAAGTGGTTGCAAGAGGCAAAGGTATAACTAGCTAAAGCTAATGATGTGTTCCTAGTCTTTTACCGATCTCGGTGTTTGGATGGGAGACCGGGTTGCTAGTATAGGTTGCTGTACTAATAAAAGGGGTCGAGTTTTATAGTTTGAGCTTCATCATGTGTTGATGAACTCAATCCGGTTCACTCTAGCTCACTCTCTTGGTTGGTTCTTGCATGAGCTAAGTATTTGCATGTGTTGCAAATAAGGGAACTCATGTTGCTTCTTATTGAATCTTGATTTGGTTTTTGCATAGAGTTATAGATTTGCATGTGTTGCAAAAGGGAAATAGCTTATGCAAGTTGGTTTAAGTGGTTATTTGTATGGAGCTAGATATTTGCATGTGTTACAAATAAAGAGCTCATATATCGGAGTCTTAGCTTGTGACTTGATCATGTGTTGATCATCACAAGGCTAAGAAAGGCTTATGCTTTGTGTTGGCAAAAATATGTTTTTGCAAAATGTATGCTTTAATTGAATCTTATCTTAGAGCATGTGAATAGGGCTTACAAATTGTCTCGATCATGAGCTGATCATCACATGGCTCAATATTTGTTTTTAAGTGGTTGGAGTTGTAATTTGCAAAATGTGTTTTTGCAAAATGTTGATTTGTTATTTGCAAATGTGTTTTGCAAATGAACTAGAGGTTATGGGTTTCAATCCTAAAGCATATGTTGGTATTTGCAAATGTGTTTTGCAAAGTGTCGGAATCATGTGTTGATTCTTACATGGCTAGAGGATTGATCTCATATATTCTCGGTTTATTTGCAAATATATTTTTGCAAATAAGTTGTGCTTAATGTGATTCTTTGGAGAATATGAATAGGTTTTGCAAATTGCTTGATCATATGTTGATCATCACATGGCTCAAAGAATCAATCATTATTGGTGTTTGATTCGAAAAGAAAAGATTTTTGTAAAAAAATCTGTTTCTGATCTGGAAATCCGGCCATACCACCCTTGTAGGGCCAGTAGCACCGCTCGGCCGGTGCTACCGTAAGTTTGGACGGTATGAAAATTTTAGAGGGGGTGTTTTTGCGATCGGCTTGAGGCCGGTGCTACCGGGCTTAGGGCCGGTGCTACCGCCCTAGCGGTAATACCGCTCTCAGTTGGCTAGTAGTACTGGAGGTCTGGTACTACCGCCCTCAAGGCCAGTGTGCTTTTTCCAGAGGAGGTGTTTTTGCGTCGCACTCGAGGTCGGTGCTACCTGGGGTGTGAGCGGTAGCACCGCTCGCTCCTACATGGTCGGTAGCACCGAAATTTCTGTGTAATAGCTAGTTTTCTAGCCGTTGGCCTAAAGGCCGATGCTACCAGCCCTAGTAGGGCGGTAGCACCGGATTTGCTGAGTTTTTTTAGATTCACCCCCTAACGGCTAGTTTTGGCTTGGATGCTATAAAAGGAGGCCTTGGGGGCATGTGCTTGTTGCTGGCTTTGGGGAAGGTTTGTGGGAGTTGTGTGCATGTGTTGCTCTCTTCCATTTGATTTTTGAGCTAAAAGTGAGCCCTAATTGCATGTGTTGCAATTAGGGAGTAGATTGAGGGCCTCTTATACATGTGTTGCACTTGAGGGGAGCCTTGTGCATGTGTTGCACTCAGTGATCACCATTGTACATGTGTTGTACTTGGTGGAGCTCAAACTAGAGGGCTTGACTTGTTACTCTTGGTGTTTGACGACACCTAGACGGCGTGTGGAGGCGTCGTGCACGGTGACCTTCTCAAGGAGATTGTGAGAAGGCACGCCAAAATTGTGAAGGTTGGAGCTCACCTACCCGGAGGGGAAAAGAGCTATCACTAGTGGAATCGAGGCGGGTGCTCAATTTGTGGAGCCGATCCAAAGCGGTTTGGTGAAAGTTCAAGCTCTATTAAGTTGGTTTTGGTGTTAATGACAAATCTACTATTGAGACTAACTCTTTTGATAATCATAATATTGATTAGTCTCAATTGTTAATTAATGATAAATCCTTCTATGAGACTAACTCTTTTGTTGAGCTTAACTCTTATTAGTTTCTTGTGGATGAAAAAGATGGAAATATCAAAGGTATGCACTCGAGTTCATATTATCATATCTTGTTGCATTCCTTGGATATAATATTCATGATCATATTGATAAATCTAAATATGAGACTAACTCTTTTATGGAGTATATTTTTGATTAGTCTCATCTCATTGAAAAATGGAAATCCCAAAGGTACGCATCCAATACAACTCTATTATTTCTATATGCATTCCTTGGGTTCAAGATAAAGGATGAACTTCACCGTAATCTCAATTTTAAGATATGCATAATATTTTCAACTCCATATATACATGAATGCACACATTTAGGGTGGGTTCATACTTTACCTTGATGTTTCAATAGTATTGATCTAATTCATCTTTCTATATCAAGGATCATTACTTTGAAACAAACTCTTGAGTATATATATAAAACATGTGTAGTTGTAGTATGCTCATATTAATATAGGAAAAACTCCAAAGCAATCTCAAAAATTGAATGTGCATATTGATTCAAGTTCAATTATTTATATGCACATATTTAATGGAGTTTATTCTATAGTTGACGGTATTAAGAGTATTGATCCCTTTCCATCACTCCAATATAATTTGGATCATTACTTAGTAACCATCAAAATGAGTATATGAAACTTGTGTAGTTAATATATACTCATGTCAATTTAAATGAAATTTAAATTGAGTTCGGTTGTCTTTCAATCAATCAAAGAACGCTTCATCATGTGTTGATAGTGTTTCTTCATTGGTTAAGGACAAGCGGAAAGTTCTTGAGTATAATGAAGCATTAGTTGCATCAAAGCACTCAAGACACCTTTAAATCTTTCAAATTGATTAGGGTTGTGCTCAATCGATCATGGGGGCATCCATTATGTGTTAATGGAGTGCAATTGATGATTGAGGCAACCGTGTTTGTTGGACTAACAATCTTCCATGAGTTGTGAAGTAGGTTGAGTCCAAGAAAATGAAGAATCGGGAAGAAGAAGTCATCATATGTTGATAAGCTTCAAGGATGAATCCTGAAGTAAAGTGAAACTAGAGAAGGTTCATCGTGCGTTGATGAACAAGAAGAAAGGACCCGGCTTGGAGAGAAGATGATAAAAATCATAAAAGCTTCAAGTGGATGTGCTAGAGGCAAAGGTATAACTAGCTAGGGCTAAGGATGTGTTCCTAGTCTTTTACCGGTCTCGGTGCTTTATGGGAGACCGGGTTGCTAGTTAGGTGCCGTACTATTAAGAGGGGTTGAGTCTTATAGCTTGAGCTTCATCATGTGTTGATAAACTCAATACAGTTCACTCTAGTTCACTCTCTTGGTTAGTTCTTGCATGAGCTAAGTATTTGCATGTGTTGCAAATCAGGGAGCTCATGCTTGCTTCTTATTGAATCTTGATTTGGTTTTTGTATAGAACTATGGATTTGCATGTGTTGCAAAAGGGAGATAGCTTATGCAAGTTGTTTTAAGTGATTGTTTGTATGGAGCTACATATTTGCGTGTGTTGCAAATAGAGAGCTCATGCATCGGAGTTTTAGCTTGTGATTTGATCATGTGTTGATCATCACAAGGCTAAGAAGGATTTATGCTTTGTGTTTGTAAAATGTGTTTTTACAAAAATGTTGGTTTAATTGAATCTTATCTTGGAGCATGTGAATAGGGTTTGCAAATGTGTTTGCAAATTGGTTTGATCATGTGTTGATCATCACATGGCTCAAAGATATGATCTTGATTGCTCTTGTTTGCAAGATTTATAGTTGCAAATATGGTTTGCAAAATATTGGTGTTCATGCATTTGATATTGGAGTATGTGATTAGAATTTGCAAATGTGTTTTGCAAAATTGTTTTGATCATGAGTTGATCATCACATGGCTCAATATTTGATCTTATTGACTCTCTCTAGCTTGCTGTCACGCTCTTGATCAAGTCTATGTGAGGGATTTCGAGAAATCAGATTTTAGACCTGAACGACTACATTAGAGTCCTTGTTTTTTGTGATATTTAAAAATATCTATGGTTGCTTAAATCTAGAAAATTGGTGAAGATTGTAGCACTCGTGATAAGCTTCGCATAGAATCAAAGATCACTTAAATCGGAGTTCGGAGTAAAAAATTATGACACTTTTTATGTAGCAAAATGTGGTAGTGTTGGCCCACTACCGGCCCTACTTGTGGTAGTTATTTGCCAGAGAAGGTGTTTTTGAGTCTAAAGGCCGGTAGTGCCGGTCCTAGATGGGCGGTAGTGCCAGGGGTATTGTAGCAACGGCTAGTTTCAGTGTATTCAATGTCTATTTTACTCCCCAACGGCTAGTTTTCTTTGTTAGGCTATAAAAGGAGGCCTTGGCTGGCCATTTGCTGGAGGTTGGACTTATTGAGAGTCTTGTGGAAGGTGTTGCATGTGTTGCTCTCTTCCATTTGATTTTTGAGCTTAGAGTGAGATCTAATTGCATGTGTTGCAATTAAGAGAGGATTGAGAGCCTCTTGTGCATGTGTTGCACTTGAGGAGAGCCTTGTGCATGTGTTGCACTCGGTGATCACCATTGTACATGTGTTGTACTTGGTGGAGCTCAAGCTAGAGGGCTTGACTTGTTACTCTTGGTGTTTGCCGACACCTAGACGACGTGTGGAGGTGTCGTGCGCGGGAGCTCTCAACGGAGATTGTGAGAAGCCCCGTTAAAATTGTGAAGGTTGGTGCTTGCCTACCCGGAGGGGGAAAAAGCAACCACTAGTGGAATCGAGGCGGGTGCTCAATTCGTGGAGCCGGTCCAAAGTCGTTTGGGCTTGCCTCAACGTGGATTAGGGGAGACCGACAAGTCTCCGAACACCACGGTAAAAAGTATTGTCTCCTTGTATATGCTTGAAATTCTCTATTTACATTGTTGCAATTTACATTCGTTGAATTAAATTGCTTGATTGTCTTTAGGATTGTATATCCTTGAGTAGAGACATAATTAACTAGTGCACTTAGTGAGCCTAGTTGATTTAGGCTTTAATTTGTCAAAACCTTAGTTTATCGCTTTAGCATATATTATCTTCTAGGTTTTGTCATAAGGGTACTTAGGCGAGATTTTAATTAATTGTAGAAGAATTTTTAAAGCCGCCTATTCACCCCCCTCTAGTCGGCATACTCAATCTTACATTTGGGCTTGCCTCAACGTAGATTAGGGGATACTGGCAAGTCTCTGAACACCACGGTAAAAAGTATCGTGTCTCCTTGTGTATGCTTGCAATTCTTTATTTACATTATTGCAATTTTGTATTCCTAGAATTAAATTTCTTACTTGTCTTTAGGATTACAATTTTTGTTAGACATAATTAATTAGTGCATTCAGTGAGCCTAGTTGATTTAGACTTTAATTTGTCAAAACCTTAGTTTATCGTTTTCGCATCTATTATCATTTAGATTTTGACATAAGGGTACTTAGGCGAGATTTTAATCTTCGAAGAAATCTTTATAGCCGCCTATTCACCCCCCTCTAGTTGGCATTCTTGATCTTACAGCATATGATTCTAGCAACAATAGTAAACACACGGACTATTCTAGAACACATATCTTGATAGCGCGAAATAAAAACCCATCATGCACATGATACTTCTCCCAACCTTTCTCATCTTTGCATTTAGGAAATGGTTCCGAAAATTTAGGATCAAGAACATACAATTCCCTTAAACTTTCTAAACCTGAAACTTTAACTTCCAATTGAGTTAACAACACGCTCTTTTAAAATAAAGCATCAGCAACCACATTCACCTTTCCCCCTTTTTATAGCGCATAATATATGAAAAAGATTCAATGAATTCCACCCACTTAGCATGTCGACGGTTCAGATTAGATTGGCTTCCAAATATTTCAAAGCTTTATGATCAGAATGAATAACAAATTTTTTAGAGCAAAGATAATGTTACCATGTTTCTAAAGCACGCACAAGCATAAAGTTTTTTTTATCATACACATGATAATTCAATTGATCACTACCCAGTTTCTCACTAAAATAAGCAACAATCTTATCTTCTTGCATCAAAACACCACCAATACCAATTCCATTAGCATCACAATTAATCTCAAAAAGTTTTAGTGAAATCAGATAAAACAAACAATGGTGCTTCAGTTAGCCTCTTTCTAAGTTTATTAAAAGAATCCACTTGTGCCTCACCCCAAACAAAATGTACGCCCTTCTTAGTAAGATTATGTAATGGGGCTACAACAGTACTAAGATATTTCACAAATCGCCTATAAAAACCAACAAGGCCATGGAAACTTCGTACTTGGCTCACATTCAAAGGTGTAGGCTAATTCTTAATTGATTCAACCTTATATTCATTAACTTATACACCTCATTCAGAAACAACATACCCAAGAAACACAACTTTTTAGAGCAGTGCTTCAATGCTTTCCCTCCTAATACAAGTTGCACAAATCTTGAAGCAAGCGAAGGGGTAAGTAATCACCATTTACCCTTTATTCATGCTTTAATATTTGTGCAACTGTAAAAAAGAGAAGCATGGAAGCACTTCTCAACTTTTTATTTGCAAAAAGTACACTTCTCAAGATTAGTAAACAAGCGTTCAGAATGTGATCAAGGTGTTTCTCCATGGTTCTACTATAAATCAGAATATCATAATTCAAAGTACTTAGGAACAGATTCACCTTGTTGTGGACTTCTCGTGCACGTGCTCATGTCATTGGCCCTTTGTATGCATTTGAGATACTTTCAGCTTCTATGGAATCAATAGCTTGCACACTAGGAGCAACAGAAATAGTAGAAGAACGACGAAAGACTGGGAGATCCTTGTCAGCCCTCCTACTGAGATACAAGGATACGCAGAAGATGCCTTTTGTTACTGTTGTACAAAGATTTACACGTAGCAAAACTTGTTTAGAAACATGCCCGGCCACTAGTGCCAAGCTGTTTGAAGAGGCCCACCAGCTGCATAGCAATTTGATGAACTATACAAACACACTCTCTCTCTCTCTCTAAAAAAGCATCAAGTATATATACCAAATACTTGAAAGTTTGCACGAAGTCCCTAGCACACATGCTTGGTCCATGAACAGAAGACTTTCTCTGCTGATATTTTGTTGCGAGACCTTATTTTATTTGCAAACTGATCATATAATAAAAGGGAAAAGGAGGGAAAATGTGATAATAATTCAAGGGCTGCGATCAGAATGAAGGTAGCTTATTTCTAGCATAGTTTTGACTATATAATACACAATCTGTCACAAGCATTTTCTGGCTCGAGCGGCAGAGATAAAGTCAGAAGGCAACGGAGCCATGGCCACCGAACTCGGGGCTTCCATGTCGTGCGCCCAACAAGGTCGTTGACCAGTTCGAAATGTAAGTCGACTCTCCGCCCAAGTGATCTGCTCGTCTCTTCCAACGTTGGACAGTCGCCGACGTGTGGGTACCACAAAGAGGTGTCCGCCAAAGGTTAGAGCAGGGTCGAGTCGTCAGCGACTGACTGTTGACCTTCCCCGATTCCCGCTTACGTATGACCCCGTGCGTCGACGTACGGCGCTGTGCAAGCCGTGCAATGGATATATATTCTGACGTGGTTAATCATGGCGGTGTTGATGTGATGATTAGGCTAGCCAGCGAATGATAGAGTTGGCTTTGTCACTTGTTTATGTCGAGATTAAGGCTCTGACCATAAATGACGAGGAGGCGGAGACATGGAGCACCTAGAGTTGAACATGTACTCTATAGTTCTTGATTGATATTATTTTAGGTTCTTACGCATCTATTAAGATATATATAAAAGATTATATTAATTATCTTTATTATATTTTTGGACGGTGAATTTTTCTCTAGTTTATGATATTGAAAATAGCTAAAGAGGATAAGTATAGAGAAAAAAATGATAAAAAGTTACTTTAAAACTGTAGAACTATATGTATTTAAAAATAAAATTTAAAAGCCAGAGCGACTTGTATTTAATAACGGAGGAGTATTATGCTCCGGTAACCGCTTGCATGTGGAACAGAGCATTCAATGTCGACAACAATGGTGACTAGATCGTGGTTGTTGCTTCTCTGCCTCCGTTGCTGCAGCCACCGCCGGCACACTTCAAGCTCGTGCCCTGCCTGGGAAGATCTACCCTACTGCATGCATGCAACGGAGGCACATTTCGGGGAAGATCTACCCTACTGCATGCATGCATGCATCGTTTCGCAATGAAAAATGGGCCATGCACGATTGCACTGAACTAGCTAGGTACGGACGTTGTTTCGTCAAGCACCACATCTTGTCCTGTGTGCGTGTTGCAGGTTTCATAAGCATAGACTGCGGCCTCCCCGGGAAGACGAGCTACGTGGACGACTCCACCAAGCTATCGTACGTCCCAGACGCCGGCTTCACAGGCTAGAGGTAGGCATCGGACTGGTTTTTTTTAACCGGTCTGACGCATGGCGGGCACAGTCCAACGTGAAGCGGTCCGTGCCGTATTGACATGGTATTGTTGCTCGGACGTATCAAGCTCGAAAACTGTGTATCACTACTACAGAACAGGTAATCCTTGCCGACATATCACTGCCGGTTAGGACCGAGCCGACAGTGATAACATATCTCTGCCGGTTCGAAAGTTAAGTTGGGGGGGAGAACTTATCACTGCCGGTTCATGCAACCAACCGGTAGTAAAACGCAACATATCACTGCCGGTTTGAGAAAAAAACCGGCAGAGATATATCACTGCCGGGTCATTCTTAAACCGGCAGTGGTACTACCTTTTCACCGCGGTTTGAGACTAGAACCGCGGTGATATTATTTTTCGCGCAATATGATTTTCCGCGCATTCGAGCTTATCATCGCGGTTCTGCGCAGAACCGCGATGATAAGTCGCTTATATAATCGAGACCCCGCCTCTCGAGCCGATCGAGCAAAGACAGAGAGGCGCTCTGTCTTTGCTCGATTTGTAGATTGCGACGATCTGCTGTCGAAAAATTTGTTAAAATTTGTATTGTACTTCTGTTTGAGGTTAGTAATTTGATCTCAATTTTTGTAAATAATAAAAAATTGCCACGTGGATATTTACATAATGAAAAAAGGTTCATGTATTTTCAAATGTTGAAATAATAAAAACTTGTTAGATAGATATTTACCTAATCAAAAAATGTTGATGTATTTTAATGTACTCAAAGTATATCCTAAGTACTTACAATTATTTCCAAATTTTTAAATAATAAGGAATTGCAAGATGGCTATTGACGCAATGAAAAAAGATTGATATATTTTGATATAGTCTAAATATATCCTAACTATTTACAATTAATTTTATTTTTTACAATACTAAAAAATTGCTACATGGATATTTACATAACGGAAAAAGGTTGATGTATTTTAATATAGTCAAAATTGCTACCTAGGTTTTTAAATCTAATCATTTACAATTATTTGTTATTTGCAATTATATGCGTATGTAATGTTTGATTTAATTAATTGTAGATGGACCGAAGGTGGATGTATGACACGGACCGCTATGGGCGCGAGTTTTTAATGGTGTGAGTTATTTTCTAAACGTGGCTGCGGCGCACAAGTCGAAGAATCTGGCGGACTACAAGTGTTGTCCATGCGTTGATTGCAAAAATCAGAAGCTGTTTTCTACCATAGAGTCGATACGAGCACACTTGCTTCGAAGAGGTTTCAAGGCTGGCTATACCTGTTGGACCAAGCACGGCGAAGATGAGATTGTACATGAAGGGCAACACATTATTAAAGATGACGGAGACAACGATATGACGGCAGTTAAAGATACGTTTGTCGACAGCCACGACGACGATCTGGATCAAATGTTACGTGATGGGGAGGGAGACTTCACGAGTGAAAGATAGTTTCAAAAGTTCCAACATATGGTACAGGACTCCACGACACCATTGTACCCAGGTTGCAAGGAGGAGCATAAAAAATTGCAGACCGTGCTTACACTACTGCAGTTGAAGGCAAGCAATGGTTGGTCCGACAAGAGCTTCACTGAGCTGTTATATCTCTTGGGGGATTTGCTTCCAGAGGGTAACGTGTTGCCTACAAGTACGTACCAGGCCAAGCAGATTGTCTGCCCGTTGGGATTGGAAGTACAAAGGATATACGCATGTCCAAACGATTGCATATTGTATCGCAATGAGTTTGCGGACTTGGATGGCTGTGCTGTTTGCAAAGCAAAGCGGTATAAGGGCAACGATGATGACATCGATAATGAAGATACCGGGGTGAAGCGTAAGAAGATGAGATCCCCCCGTAAGGTGGTGTGGTATTTTCCTATAATTCCCCGTATGAATCGATTGTTTGCGAACAAAAGGCATACCCAATTGCTACGATGGCACGCCGAAGAGCGTAAGAACGATGGAATGCTCAGACACCCTGCTGACTCTGTGCAATGGAGGAACATCGATAGAAAATATAAGAAGCACTTTTCATATGATGTGAGGAACATAAGGTTCGGGTTGAGTACGGATGGGAGGAATCCTTTCGGTAACATGAGTAGTCGTCATAGCACTTGGCCTGTAACTCTATGTATCTACAACCTTCCTCCTTGGCTTTGTATGAAGCCGAAGTACATTATGATGCCACTACTGATCCAATGGCCCAGGCAACCTGGCAACGATATCGATGTGTACCTCAAACCATTGGTTGAAGATCTTCTAATCTTGTGGAACGATGGAGTACGGGTATGGGATGAGTATAAAAGAGAGAACTTTATCCTACGCGCATTGTTGTTCGTAACCATCAATGATTACCCTGCCCTTGGTAACCTGTCGGGCCAGACGACAAAAGGCTTCAATGGATGCGTCCAGTGCTTAGATAGTACAGCTAGTCAGTGGCTGAAGAACTGTCAAAAAATGTCTTACATGCGGCATCGTAGGTTCCTCCGCAAGGATCACCCATACCGCAATAATAAGAAAGCTTTTGACGGGACAAAGGAGACTGCTTTAGCTCCAAAGAATCACACTAGGAGAGAGATATTTGCAGCTGTAAAGGATCTTAAAATTATCCACTAAAAAAGAGCAGCCAGTACATCTATCCCGAGTTCCCGTGATAAGGCTCCTTTGTGGAAAAAGAGGTCAGTATTTTGGGTCCTACCTTACTGGCAGCACTTGGAAGTTCGACACGTAATCGACATCATGCACATAGAGAAGAACGTGTGTGACAGCTTGCTTGGTATCTTACTGGATATACCTGGCAAAACAAAAGATACTCTCCAAGCACGGATGGACCTTGAAGATATGAAACTCAGGAAGGAGCTGCATCACAGAGACATGGATACAGGGAAAAAGTACCTTCCCGCAGCCTGCTACACTCTGAGCAAGAAAGAAAAAATTAGCCTGTGCGAATGCTTGCACAGAGTGAAAGTTCCGTCCGGATACTCTGCCAACATAAAGAGACTAGTCTCAATGAAAGACTTAAAATTAATTGGCATGAAGTCTCACGATTGCCACGTGATGATGACGCAGATGCTTCCAATTGCAATTAGGGGTGTTCTGCCAGAGAAAGTCCGAGACCCAATTATAAAGTTGTGTTCATTCTTCAGCGTGATTTCACAGAAGGCCATCGATCCATTAAAACTAGATAAGCTACAGGAAGATGTGGTCCACACTCTCTGCAGGCTCGAGATGTGTTTCCCTCCATCTTTTTTTTTGATATTATGGTCCATCTCATTGTTCACATCGTGAAAGAGATACGGATTCTCGGTCCCGTGTTTCTACATCAGATGTATCCTTTGAGAGGTTCATGGGGTTATAAAGAAATATGTTCGTGAATCGACATCGGTCGGAAGGTTGCATTGCAGATGGTTGGGGAACCGAGGAGGTCATTGAGTTCTGCATCGATTACATGGATCTCAAACCGATTGGTGTGCCTACATCACGGCATGAGGGCAGGCTACAGGGAAAAGGGACACTGGGCGAGAAATCACTCCGTACAAACAATCTAGCTTCATTCACACAAGCACATTTCGCAGTTTTGAGACAATCAATTGTGTTGGCCCCGTATGTCAACATGCACAAGAGCATGCTATCCAGAACAAACCCAACGAAGTCAGAGGGTTGGATCGCGAGAGAGCATAGACATAACTTCGGCGATTGGTTGCGTAGGCACATGATGCATACGGAGACAGAGTGCGCTCAGTTGAAAGTGTTGGCTCAGGAACCATCCACTACAATCCGGACATTCCAAGGATACGATATAAATGATTTTACTTTTTATACAAGAGCACAAGATAAAAAGAGCACCAGCCAAAACAGCGGTATCCGTCATGATGCCTCACGACAAAGAACGAAAATAGGAAAACCTACTACGGATTCATAGAAGAGATTTGGGAGCTTGATTACGGACCTTTGAAGGTCCCTCTCTTTCGGTGCCAATGGGTAAGACTTCCAAGGGGCATGAACATCGACAAGTACGGTATCACTACCGTGGACCTCAAACTGGTCGGATACAGAGAAGAACCATTCGTACTTGCTAATTCTATTACACAAATCTTTTTTGTAACCGATCCAGCTAACAAGGAGCGCCACGTGGTTATTCAAGGAAAAAGAAGGATTGTCGGGGTTGAGAATGTTGTCGACGAGGAAGAGTACAACCAATTCGATGAGCTTCCTCCTTTCGGAGAGGACGTTGACCTAGGTCTCATGGAAGAGAGTGAGGACGAAGTTACATACATACGCCGCGATCATGACGAAGGTCGAATCGTAGCTTAGTTGTCGTAATTATATACATGTTTATTTTCTCATATGTCACAATTAATGTATTCTTTTGTCATATGTATCAATTTGTGTGAATTCAACTTCATCTGTGTGTTTTTTTTGTATTTGTGTGAATTTTTGAAATATTAAAACTATCAAAACAGTGAGCAATTTGGATTTTTTTATTTTGAAATATTAAAACTATGAAAACAGTGAGCAATCTGGATTTTTATAATTTTACAACTTTGTCAAAACTTAGGTGAAATATTTAAATCAAATATTACATGTCCTGAGTATTCCTCCAAAAAATTTCAGAAAATTTGGATAAAAATTGATAGGATTTCAAAAATCATCATTTGAAAACTTTGACATAAGTGACCAGAGCTTATCACTGCTGGTTGTATCATTAAGCCGGCAGTGAAGTGGTTTATTACTGCCGGTTTGTAGTATTAACCCGGCAGTGAAAATCAAGTATATCTATTTGGTTTTTGTTTTGAACCGCGGTGATAATACTTTCACCGCCGGTGTAGATACAACGGCGGTGATAATGTATTATTACCGCCGGTTTTAGATTGGACCGGCGGTGAAAATAGATATTCTTGTCGGGTTGATCGTGAACCGCGGTGATAATTCAACTATCACCGCCGTTCTTTTTATGATCCGGCAGTGATAGTGTATCACCGCCGGTTTTGTGGTGACCGGCAGTGATACTCCAACCCTATAAATCTGAACGCCACGCCACTCGGCCCTCATTTCCACTTCAACCTCACGCCGCCACGTCGCCTCGACCTCCGGGTGTCGCCTCGCTCTGCGCCCGCGCCCGACCGTCGCCATCGCCGCGACACCGCCTAGCCGTCCCGTCGCACCGCCTCGCCGTCGCCGCCGCCGCAAGACCGCCCAGCCGCCCCCGTCAGACCGCCTCAACCGTCGCCGTCACGCAAGACCGCCCGACCATCGCCGTCGTCCCGCACCGCCCCGACCGTCGCCTCAACCTCCCTGCCGAGGAAGAAGACTACAAACGTGAGGTACCGTACCTCAACTTTCAAAATAATAAGAGGATGATAAATGCCTTTATGGGTATCCTAATGAGACATGGAGGTGACCTTGCCAGCTAAGGAAGTACCCCAGAGATCCCTGAACCAGCATTAGGAATCAACTTTGCTACAGATGGCATGCAGCGGCAGAGCTATGATTTTGTCAAGTCACGGACAAAACACTAAGCGCTATGAAAACCTAGAGTATATGTTAAAAAAATAAAGTTCACTTTAAAAGTTAAATATTATTCCTAAAATATCAGACCCTCCTGTTCGTGTTACAACAGAGGGTCTGGGAATTCTTAACTGTGAATGGGAATATAAACTGAGCATCAAATGGAAAAACAGTACCAAAAAGAAGATAAGAATAACTGGTTCTAATTTTTTTTAACAAATACTATAGCTGATTTAGGTATGACATTTCTCACTAGCTTAACTTGCCAATGTACAAGCCCATTTGGTTTACATGCTCTGCAGTTAGAAAATATGAACAGGACATATTACATTTTAAGTAACCCTTTTTAATACACATTTTATTTCAATCAATAGGGATAAAAGGCATTCCACATATGTTTGGCTGGAAAATATTTGTACTCAAGATTTTTAAAATGCAGTCTTAACAACGGCAGCAATGTATTTTGTCTAATGTTGGAGCTGTAAAATGGAATTGAACCTGTCAAATTGTCGTTTGACAGATACCTACAAGATATGGACCAAGTTTTTTTTTAACCATTTTTGTCGCAAAAATATACAAAGAAGGCTAATATGGATCCATGCATAACTCCGAACGTAGACTGCCTTGAGGTTTGCGAAATCGCCATACAGACCACTGGAGGACAGGTTTCTTCATAGAGCAGACATCCAGTGGTTCAGTCCGTAGTTAACCTTCTCCTTTTGTCATGAACATAAGTATTTTGTAAATCTTATCGACTTACACGTTTGTGATTCTTGGAGGCGAGGCGCCGTGACGTTGCAGGCTCGGCGCGGCCACGGCGGGAGACAAGGCTGCGCGGGCTCGGCGCGGCCACGGCGGGCATGGGACACCGTAGGTACCTCCTTCCTCACCTCGCGGCCACGGCGGGCATGGGACACCGTAGGTACCTCCTTCCTCACCTCCCTATCGTGGTTGCTATATCCTACGCTGACGTGACAGCGGTGTGCCGTGTTAACACAAATCCGGCCCAGATGATTGGGTCATGCCGTCCACCATACACTACTACAGAACAACACATCACTGCCGGTTCGAAAATCCCATCACTGCCGGTCATTGGCGCCGGCAGTGATTGGTCGGCAGTGATACTCGAGAATTATCACTGCCGGCTCAGGAACCGGCAGTGATAAGGATTATCACTGCCGGTTCTATCTACAACCGGCAGTGATATTGTACTATCACTGCCGGATCAAACCTAAATCCGGCAGTGATGATAATTATCACTGCCGGTTATACGTAAAACCGGCAGTGATATCGAACTAGCACTGTCGGGTTGTACCATAATCCGACAGTGATATGTACATATCACTGCCGGTTTTCTCCAAGAACCAGCAGTGACAAGCTTTCATATTTTTTGTGCAATATATATATTTTTATACAATTGTTTACAGTGTCCATATGTAGTATACAAAGCATCGTTCAAATCATAATTCAAATATATCCATGTATATATGAAGCATCGTTAAAATCATAATTCAAATATATTAAATTAAGCATCAAATAATTTGTTTTTACAATGATTTATTTACAAATGTAGCTCGACTACATGTCATCTCATTCGCTTTGATTTTACAAAGAGTCGAAGTAGACACGTCACGCGCCTAGGCCGTAGGAATGAGGGTGATGAGGCTACCCGTGGAACTCGCCGTTTGGATTGATGATCTCATCATGAATGAATCCGGCGATCTATTCTTGAATTGCTATAATTTCTGTCAGCAATAACTTATTGGTTCTCAGTTTGGAGCGTTGTTTTTGAACAAAAAAGGAAGTTAATTACTGATGATATTTATTAAATAAAAAAGGGCATCAAAGTGTAATTACGTACCATGGCTTCGTTATAGCCGACACTCTCCGTGACAATTGAATACATATTTGTACATACATAGAATGCACATAAATTGTTTCCAGGTTCCTGCCTCATGCATGGAAAGTCATTTATTATTTAAAAAAAAATCCTGTATGGACGATACCGAACACTTTTCTTACAGTACCGTGCGAAAGTCCTGTGAATGATTTTGAATAGTAATTAAACTTAAATGCAATAGAATGGAATTTTACTAGAGTAATAACGCAACGATCGAGTTTACCTGTTCAGCATGTCCTAAAGGTCTTGGTACAGATTTGTTTGTTTTCTCCTGGAGTCCAAGACAAAAATCCTGCTAGCATCTAACTGGATGACGAGGAGGACCCAGTGAAACCTGCACATATATGTCAACGTAGTCAATTACTCCCACATCGTACGTGTTACGCAAAAATAGTAAAACGATATTAGAAGTCAGGAGATACGTACTTGAAGTTATAGGGTAAAAGTACGGAGGTTTTGTATTGCAGCTTCAAAAAAGTATTAAATAAATAGTTTTCAACGAGCCCCATGCCCGCCGTGGCCGCGAGGTGAGGAAGGAGGTACCTACGGTGTCCCATACCCGCCGTGGCCGCGCCGAGCCCGCGCAGCCTTGTCTCCCGCCGTGGCCGCGCCGAGCCTGCAACGTCACGGCGCCTCGCCTCCAAGAATCACAAACGTGTAAGTCGATAAGATTTACAAAATACTTATGTTCATGACAAAAGGAGAAGGTTAACTACGGACTGAACCACTGGATGTCTGCTCTATGAAGAAACCTGTCCTCCAGTGGTCTGTATGGCGATTTCGCAAACCTCAAGGCAGTCTACTTTCGGAGTTATGCATGGATCCATATTAGCCTTCTTTGTATATTTTTGCGACAAAAATGGTTAAAAAAAACTTGGTCCATATCTTGTAGGTATCTGTCAAACGACAATTTGACAGGCTCAATTCCATTTTACAGCTCCAACATTAGACAAAATACATTGCTGCCGTTGTTAAGACTGCATTTTAAAAATCTTGAGTACAAATATTTTCCAGCCAAACATATGTGGAATGCCTTTTATCCCTATTGATTGAAATAAAATGTGTATTAAAAAGGGTTACTTAAAATGTAATATGTCCTGTTCATATTTTCTAACTGCAGAGCATGTAAACCAAATGGGCTTGTACATTGGCAAGTTAAGCTAGTGAGAAATGTCATACCTAAATCAGCTATAGTATTTGTTAAAAAAAAATTAGAACCAGTTATTCTTATCTTCTTTTTGGTACTGTTTTTCCATTTGATGCTCAGTTTATATTCCCATTCACAGTTAAGAATTCCCAGACCCTCTGTTGTAACACGAACAGGAGGGTCTGATATTTTAGGAATAATATTTAACTTTTAAAGTGAACTTTATTTTTTTAACATATACTCTAGGTTTTCATAGCGCTTAGTGTTTTGTCCGTGACTTGACAAAATCCTAGCTCCGCCGCTGCATGCCATCTGTAGCAAAGTTGATTCCTAATGCTGGTTCAGGGATCTCTGGGGGTACTTCCTTAGCTGGCAAGGTCACCTCCATGTCTCATTAGGATACCCATAAAGGCATTTATCATCCTCTTATTATTTTGAGGTGCAAGCTAGGGCGTCGCTTCTGCTAGTCCTAGCTAGGTGCAAGCTAGGGTGTCGCTTCTGCTAGTCCTAGCTGCCAAGACCTAGGTCATGCATCCGCTGCTGGGTCTCAGGCCGGATTTTGGTTGAGGTGCACCGGTCCACTGCTATTTGGGCCAGACCTCGGGCCAAAGCCTCACCTGCTCGAGGCCCAGCTCCGCCCCTAGAGGGATGCATGTGCTGATCTGATTCTTGCAAATTATCATGTGCATTTTGCCATTTTGGTTACAGTAGACCTATCACTCACCTGCGTCGCATTTTGCCGCAAGTCATTATAGTGGTCAGATTGTGCTTTTGGGCTGAAGAAACAACATACCCAAAAGCACTAGTGGAGACCGTCTGTAGTCTGAACTTTGAACTCTGCAGGGCGAGGGATCCAATGCGCACGTGCAGGGGCGGAGCCAGGCCTCGGGCCACCCGGGCCTGGGCCCGAGGCCTGGCAACAAAGCCTATGTTGTTGACTAGTAAAACACCTAAGACTTGGGCGCGATATTTGGATTGCGATGGCTGGGCCCGAGGTCTGGGGCTGAGCTAGATCCACCCCTGCACATGTGGCATTGGTGATTTCCGCCCGATAGATGTGGGCAGGCGGAGGCGGAAGGCCACAGAACTGGAAGCCATCCAATTTCTAGCATCTCATGTTTTGTTCCTTTCAAATCTGGTCTCTTTATAAGTTCAATTACAAAATAGTCCTCTCGTTGACCTCAGAAGTGCTGGATGATGACACATGCTACCTATCGTGCTCGTGTATCACGGCAAGAGCTATCAAGCTCAGGTACCGTGGTAGCTCCCTACCGAGCATGCATTCCTCGTTAGGAATCATTGCCCACCTAAGTAGTAATTGTTTAATTAATTTCTTGATCGTTAGTCCTTTAATCAATTAATTAATCCATTAATTCATGACTGATTAGTCTATTCAGCCTCTACCGAGCATACGTTCCTCAGTGGTTTCTGTTGCGGTCTTGCAGTGCGGCAGGTGACAACACTTCTACGATTAAAAAGAATACTATTTTTATAATTATGTTTACATAAAAATTACATTCGTAAAAAGGTCCGAGAGTGGAGAAATGCCTTGGCTTCACAGAACAGAAGGCATTCACTTTTTTTGAAGCCGCAACGGTGGCACGGTTGCTTCTAGGTGGCCCGTGGCCGTGCGCTACGTCGACCACCAGGTCAAGGCGTCGTGGGTTTTCCCGTTTCGTGCGAGTGGCTGTGGGCTGGACTGGATTAGAGCAGCCCATCACACGCACAGAGGCCGAGGAAGATATGATTTTGCAGTAAGAGGCGAGGGTTCACAATATCAGTTTCAAAAAAACCGCTTGAAAATAAAAAAATCAGAAATATCGAGTCGAAAATCACTAGAAACCGAAGAGTTAAGAAATCAGAAATTTTAAAAAAATTCAAAAAAATCGAAAATCGACTGACCAATTGAATGTTTCTGTTGGCGTCAAAAACTTGATGTAGAGTTTTGACAAGAAGACACCGCATTTAACACCGGTTCAGAGCGTACAATCGATTTGACTCAGAACCGACAAGGTAAAAATATAAAATTCACACAAAGCCGATCGTGGAGATCAATCGGCTTAGACTTAATCAGCTTGAAGCCGATCAAGATCGAGGTAACAAGGTAAGTCTAATTAGCCGATTAAGGCTAATCAGATGATAAAGGTAGATCGATTCTGAAGAAGGCGATGCGCAACAAAATAAGAACAAATCAAACCTGGGGGTGTAATTGACGAAGATCAACAATCGGCGATGCGCAACTTTATTGATCAAGATCGATTACAAAGAGAGATCTAAATTACAGAGACTACTCCTAGTCGACAGGAAAAAGTAAGAAAGTAAAGGCTGGTTGATTGTATTGTGTTGGATTCTTTCGCAGTTTGCCTCGACCCTTCTTTTATACCCGTCGGCCGATCGTGTCCTTTTACAACACGTTTCAAGTCCCGATCCGTATCGGCCTCATCTCGGACTGTCATTTCCTTAAAGATCTTGTTGTTACCAAATATCCCCAAATCTTTCCAACCAGTCCGTTAATTTCCGCGTTTCTGACTTTATTGCCGATTTTGACTAGACTTGCCAAATTTTGGTGCAAACATATGCCCCCCATTTTTGAGAGATGACTTGTCATCTATCAAAAATCGCAATAATCGGCTTTTCCAATCGGCTAACTGTTGAACTTCACTCAATAACTGCCGCTTTATTTGCGCTGTAATTCTCTGACACGCAAGTAGTGCGTTTTAACTGCCCGTGTCTTTTGAGATTCGTTTCCCGCCGCTTCAAATTTTCACCTTGCTATAAAACGCGGCCCCACTCGGTCATTCTTCACGCGCTCGAGCTCTCGCACTACTCACAATCGGCTTCTTCCTTCTGCTTCTTGTCAGCCTTCTATCGGCACGTCGACACTTTGACTCAATCGGCTTCTGCATCAAGATCGACTGAATGGATCCTTCCCAGGTACTCATCCCAATCCCCAACAGCGTTGATCAGTTTTTCCTCGACCCATTAGGAAACTTAGATGCAGCTACAGTTGTTGATCAAGAAGTAACTCGCCTCCCCTTGTCGGCTAAAGGGTATAATATTGAGAGTTGGAGTAAGAGTTTTAGGGCTTGGCCGACTGCACTTAAAGAGTGGAAGAACTGGTATATCCGTGTAGCAGCCCAAAAAAGGGAGTTCTGGGAAAGAATGGGCATAGCTGAGTGTATTCCTTTGAGTCTAGCCGATCCAGAAGCCAATGAGCCCTTGGTGGCCACGGCTTGTTATTTCTGGTCGGATGCTTTCAATGCCTTTATGTTTCGCACCGATCTAGTCGGCCCAACTTTGCTGGACGTTGCTCAGCTCTGCTGCTTGAGACCAGATGGGGAACAGATATCGGCCTTTAGTGCCAAACCAAAGTACAAACTGATTCGGTCCAAAGGTGAAGGATGGTCTAAATATATAGCCAACAACAACCAATTAAATGGGTTAGTATCGGATGAGGAGCACATCGCTTTCCTTAACCTGTGGCTTGACCGATTCTTGTTTTGTCGAGCTTCATTAGGGCCAACTCAAGTGTATCAGACTATCGCAGAAGGATTGGTAGAAGGCCGTCAGCTAGCACTCGGAAAAACCTTTCTCGGAGCAGTATACCAAATGATGCATATTATTAGAAGTCGGCTTTATACGGGTTTTGCCGATTTTACCGTGGGTAACGTGGGTGGTCCCTTATGGTTTATCCAAGTCTGGTTGCATTGCTTTTTTAGCCGACCCTTTGGTTTGGAGCCTATTGATGATACAGCCTTCCTAAGAGAAGACAACCCAGAGAACGCCATCCCCCAATATCGAGCAAGCCGATCTTTTTGTGAACGGTTTATCATGTGCTCTGGAAATGAGACAAAAATCAAAGCAGCCGATTCGAGGAAGTACCTACCTTTCTTCCTTCATCTGAGCAATAAGGACTTGAAACAGCGAGACTTTTTTAGTTATAGCTCTGTGGCCGATTTTCCATGGTCTTCATTCCTGCATCTCGAAGCCGACAGTTCTTCTATGCCTCAGAAAACATTAGACTTGTATAAAATTTTCATTTCTCCTTGCATTCTTCATGCTGGTCTTCATACAAGAAATCAGACATACCAGCCATCATACGGATTCTATCATCCGTCTGTTTACGCAAGGCAACTGGGATTTGGTCAAGTGATCCCAAGTTTTCAGTTTCTCGATCGGCTTGAGCCAAGAGCCAGAGTCCGTAATGCTGTGTCGGCCGAAATTGTCCTTGAAGTAGCTGATGACCTACAAGTCCAGTCTTTGCCACACTTCTTCTTGAACACCAGACGGGCAGGAGGGTATATGTAAGGCCCCCATTTTTGATAAATAAATACCAAAAATGGATACCATGTGCATGAGACTAGTCCCGGATCGTGAGCTAAATGTCGCACAAATACAAATTGATATCACATCATACACAAACTTTATTACACAGTGAAGTAAGATTACATATTATTTTACAATACCAAAAGTAAAAGCTGCAGTGGAGACAACTTCTTGTAGTATGCCTTTTAACCCATTGTTCCACAGCAAGCGACAAGGGAAAATCCTTAGATAAATTCATCGTTAAATTCCCCGTATCCTGCATCAACGTAAGAATCGTCGGGGAAATTTGTTTCTTCACCTAAAAACATCAACATTGGCAAGTTGAGTACTTACGTACTCGCAAGACTTATGCAAATCCTAAAATACATGCAGGACAATCCAATGAAAGGCTAATAAGGTTAATTTGCATAAAGCTGGTTTGAAATGTAATTACAGAATAATAGATTGCAAAATGGAATTTAAACAAAAGCAATTTAATGCTGAAGTAAAGAAAAGTAAGCATAGAGAATTCACAAATACTTGGGTATCATGACCATATTCAAAACCATTTCCACCAACACAAGGTGGAAATTATTAACACATGGTAGAAATCATATTTTAAGAAAATAATCAAAACAGCTAACTATGTGATGACTTTACCAAGTGTCCATGATCATGACGCGCTAATCGATTAGTTTTACACTCTGCAGAGGTATACGACTTTCCCACAAGACATGGTGACTCTTTGAGCAATCGATATTTGCACACCGCCTTTGGTGTGCCGAGAGAGTCATGTTATAATCATTATATTATTTAAACCTAACTTTGCACCAAAGACGGTGACGATAAACCCATCTGTGGTGTAAGGACTCGAGCATAGAAATGATGGAACTACCCACGATTATGGCATACACCGTTATATTGGTAGACGTTTAATCCATGATCACCTCGGTGTGGACGTCCCGTCGAGCAATTCATTAAGAAACAGCTCGTACTACTCCGGCCTTCCAAGTGCAAAGCTAGTTTTAAACAACTTAATAAGTTAGAGCTGTCCCATAACAGCACTTGTGGTTGTATGAATATTCTTGGCCTAAAACAACTCATAGTTCGGTCCTTAATCCGACACGGGCAATAATCTCCACCCTACACTACGTGCAAAGACATGCACACCGGCTACTGCCAATAATTGCCCGCATCTAAACCATAGTTTTATTTTCATTTTTCCAACCAAAATACCAACCACAAAATGGTCATACCCGAAGAATGTCATATCCAACATTTTTAATCATATCCAAGTCTTATATTCATTTGAGCATGGCTAAGCATGACACTAACTGTGATTACCCAATTTGACATTAAATAATGTCTAAGCTATTCTAGGGTTTTCAAGGTTCACAATTTCCTACTTATCAAGGAAATTCTATAAGTCTACTGGTACAACTACCATTACCCGAAATATAGCAGACTTTAACAAAATAAAGTATGCAGTAAAACATTTAATGAAAACATTTATAAAACTGGGATCAATATGGTCAAAAGGGTTTGCTTGCCTTGTTGAGTATCCTCGACTTCAAACTCCTGGTCGTCGAATACACCAAGTTCGTCGGATTCTACACGTCGTATGGAGACATATAACAAATACCAAATTTCGATAAGGCCAAAAATAAATTAGAGGGAAATATTCAAATAAAATGATTTCACAAATTCAGGAATGGTTACATGAGTTATTTGTTCCCATTTACAATTTAAAGATTTAGTTCATTTAAACCATTATTGCATTATTTGCTACCCATTTTGTAACTTAAATTTTTCTTATAATACACCCTAATTATTTTTACAGATTCTGGTTTCTGATATTACATGGATTCTAATAAAATTTATTTTACCAAATTTGGAGATCATATGCAAAATTTTCATGTATGACATATTTCTAACTTTTCTTTTAAATTTCAATTCGAATTTCAAATAAAATTCAATTCTATAATATTTTTGCATATTCTGAATCTACTGGATTTTATATGAATTTAGAAATTTATTCCATCAAATTTGGTTAAGTGATTCAAAAGTTATGGCTAAATGAATATCTAGGTTTTGAATAATTACTGAAAATCAGAAAACTGCCGAAAATGGAAAGTACGCTTTCACATGTAAAACGCGCTTTCCCTTTTCGGGCTGCACCGGGCCGAGGCACTGACAGGTGGGCCAGTGGTGGCGGCAGCGCGCACTTCACGCGCGATCGACGCTATGTGAGCTGCGCACGTGTCTGGCGCGAGAGGTCGATGCGCGGACACAGGTCCACGTGGCAACGACTAGCGTGCGCATGAAACCGACAGGCTGGGCCCGCTAGTCAACGACACACCACAGCGCTTTGGCGCGGACGACTGATAGGTTGGGCCCGCAGCGGTGACCTGCAGAGCAGAACTACGGCCCGGCTCGCGGCGACGAACCGGAGCCGGACCGGCGGAATGGGTTCCACCAGAGGCACCAGCAGGCCAAGGCGCACCTTTGGGTGGTGACGCGGTGACCGGAGGTGGTCGGGAAGGCGGTCGGCACCGGCGAGGGGCGGCGGAACTCACGACCGACCGGCGACGCGGCGAACTAGCTACTCCCAAGCTTGAAGATCACCCACACGAGCATCAGTGCATCACAAGGATCCCATTTCTGGGTTTAGCTCAAAGAATGAACGGCAGAGGAGGGTTATCACCGTGCGCGGGCGGCGGCGGAAGAAGAACACGGCGGAGGAGCTCGCCGGGGAAGAAAGAGCTTCGGCTAGGGCTCGGGATGAGCTCCTAGAGGTGCTAGGGTGCTTCGGGTTGAAGGAATTGGATTGAAATGGTTTGAGGTGGCGAATGGGTGGATTTCCCCCTTTTCGGGTTTTTGCCGTCGCCGGAGAAGACGACTAAAGCAACGGCGGAATGGATTAACGGGGAGCTAGCTGGGTCGGTTGCGAACGCACGAGGGGTTTTTATAAGGGCTCGGAGGCGGTTTGACGCGGGCTACGCGCGAAAGACCGAGAGGGTCACGTCAGCGCGAGAGAGAGACAGAGAGAGGGGAAGAAGAACGCCGTTGGGAGGCTGACACGCGGGGGCCAGATGGCAGCGGCTGTCGGCTGAGTTGGCTCACTGACAGCCCGGGCCCACACGTCACCGAGAGCGAAAAAGAAGTCTGGCGAAGCCTTAGGACAGAACGGAGTTTCACGACGTTTTCGATGGTCAAAATGACACAAAATATTATAAATTTTTTACCATAGGTCTTCAAGGATATTATAAGAATCCTGAAATTTTTTCACTATTTTATGATGCATGCAGATTTTTAGAAAATTCTGAAAGTGCAACAGTTGCTGCATTGCCCATTCGGTTTTTCTTTTAATTTGCTATTTAAATGAAGTGATTATTTTACAAAAATTTTTATGACAGTTTTAAATGATATTCTACACCTTCTGTAAAAATTACAGATTTTAATTATTAATATTTAAATTTAAAAATTCTGACATTACTGTTTTCCAGTTTATTTATTCATAGTTTTTGAATTTTTAAAATTATAAAATGAATTATTAAATTCTTGATATTTTTAATGGAGATTGATACTGTTTTGATGTCAGCAAGATAAAAATTTTGGGTCAGGATGACTTATAGATAGTTTTACCAAATTGTTTTACCATTTTACCCTGAGATATTTACTCATGATTATCTTTGATTAATTATTATTTTTACTAATTCAGCTTACCAACCGACTTAAGCAAGCTGAGGAGAGCCCTCAGATATTTATGGGGACTTTGGTAAAGTTTTGTTGAATTAACATTTTTTACTTTTTACCATTTTCTATTTACCATATTCTTTGTTTCACTTTCTTGCATTAAAGAAAAGCCAAAAGAATATACAGAAAATCCAAAAAATTCAGAGATTTCGAAAATAATACACAAAATATTTTTATTTCATTTTTTTTATTTTATAATTTTTTTGAGGCTGTTACAGTATACCACATGGTGGTCGGTCATTGCAGAAGCCCTTTATCGGTCAAAGTCTCTGTCAAACATTATTAATGAATTTTTTCCAAATCTTCCGGAGCCGACGTTAGCGTCTAATGCCGATTCTAGCAGTGAGGCCACTTCGTCGGGATATACTAACATGAACATGAATGTTTCTAGTGAGGTATCGGTTTAGAGTCTAAATCTCCCACTTTGTCTTTCATGAAGTTTTACTTTGAATCTAATTTTGTTTTTCCTCTACAGAACAAGGCTATTGGAAAGAGGGCAGCTTCAGGCCCATCGGGTGATAGCCATCCTAAGAAACAACAATCGGCTGCCATCACAGGCTACGCTTCTAGATCTTTGGGCATTCAGAGCCCATCTCTGTTAGACTTGGAGAAGCAGAAACAACCCAGTAAGTCTTTTATCGGCTTTCTTTCATAGCCCACCCCATTTTCATCTGACAAGATTGTTTACCTGATAAATTCCAGAAAAGAAGCGGAAGTATACCAAGGCCGCTGCCAAGAAGGTCCCTAAACCCAACGAGCAAATCGGCGAGAGCTCACCGCATGCGTCGGCTACTGGAGAGGTAGGTCATCATACTTTGTTTAGTAAATTATGTACTTTGGTACGTTGGCTTACTCTGTATTTCACTTCTTTTAGCCAACGCAATCTGCTCAAGTCGCGAAGATCTTGGCCGAACTTCCAAAGATTTCTTCTGCTCCAGTTTCTCAACCACAGCCTACCCCAACAGCCCTGCCTGCCAACCTACCGGAGCTTTCTGATCCGACTAACCTGTTGGGTTTCTCCTTGGCCGATCTCGATGACCCGGAGATCATGGCCACTGATGACTATGACGCCGAGATCAGGAGAGTCCTCGAAGTGTCGAAGGAAGCGTCGGCCGTTGTCACCTCTGCCCCAGGCATGAAGGAAAAATTAAACAAGCTTTTCGATCTGGTCATGAGGCCGCAGTCGGAGATATTGGCGAATAATCAGCCGATCCGAGATGCCATGGCGGCCGTTGAAGCCGACTTACCACCAGAAGCAATGGCGGCCCTCCTGAATGTGTGCCACTTGGATGAAAGGAGGTCTGAAGTTGAAGAGGCTCAAGCGCGCATAGCGCAGCGCGAAGCTCAGGAAGCCGACCAGAAAATTTTGGATGAGCTCGTTGCTGACGCTAAAGCTAAAAAGCAAAAAATTTGACGCCGATACGTAGCTGATGAAGACCACAAAGACTTCTCTTGGTCAGCTTGAAACGACCAAGAAGTTTCTTGTGGAGGAGTTGGCCAAGACGGAAAAACTAATCACTGAAGGCCAGCACACCCTTGAGAAGACTTCATCGGCCATCAAAGATCAGAAGCTGGGACTTGCGATGGCCGTGGTCGGCGTGAAGAAACAAATGATCAAGGTGGTGCCAGTGCCAGGGAGCGCAAAGGGAAATTTTTACTGTTGTAGCGTCCGAAAATGTTTTTTTTACGTATTTAGCCTCGTATCCAACGGATTTGCGAAAATAGCCTCGAGATGATTTATTCTCGCGGATCGGTTGCGCGGAAAAAAATTTAATTTTTTTTCATTTCAATGGACTCGATCCACGATTTTTTATTATTATTTTTATTATTTTTATTGTTTTTCGGTGGGGCGCGAGTTCCAGTGGTTCCAAACCACTGGAACTTCGCATGATGGCCAGCGAGGCAGGCCAGCGAGGCGAGGCGCGTGGGCGGCGAAGCGAGAAGCGCAGCGTGAGGCAGGAGGCGGCAGCAGCGAAGGCGGGCGTGGCGTGAGGCAGGCAAGGCGTGCAGCGAAGCAGCGTGCAGGGCGAGGCGGCGGCAGCGGCGCAGCGCAAGGCAGCGGCGGCGAGGCCGTAGCGTGGGCGAGGGGCAGCGAAGGCTGGTGTTGCAGGAGCGCTGGCCGGGGCCGTCGCGCGGGGCAGGTCGCAGCGACACGCGTTGGAGATTAGAGAAAAGGTAGCACGCGCGGAAAAGAGTTTTATTTGGTGATGTCTTGTCTCATCAGTGCGTCGAAAGTAGAGGCGAACGAAACGGCTATAAATCTTTGCGATGGTCTGTGCAGAGCTCAAACGAGTGAGCCAGAAGTGTGAGTTATATTTTTGCTTAGCGAGAGGCAGAAGAGCGGAGCAGAGGGAAAAACCGAGAGAAAAACGAGGTGGAAAGGGATAATCTGTATTTCAGGAGTAATTTATGCCATATGTATTTTTTCTAGAAATGTGGTTAGAGTTTATATTTCTGATGATTTGACGAGGGTTAATTATTTGACAGGTATTCTTTGGGAGGTGAGTTCGCACATCTGTCTGGAGAGCTTCAGCAAGTTTGATTTCGAAGATTCTCATACCGTCGCAATCATCATCTCTGCTTTAGTCAGGTTAGTGTAAATATTAGTACATTGCAGCACGATACTTGTACATGAAGAATAGAAATAATAATGGTCAATGTATTAGGAGTATGAGATTTAATGACACCCTTAGGACACGAATAGAACCGTGAGTTTGTGAATAATATTTTGTACTTGCTGTGTTGTTAGTGCAATTAAAAGTAGTACGGTACAATTGCTAGCAAGACACACATTAATAGTAGTAGCTGTTAGCAAAACGAAATTTGTGAAGTATCCAAAAAACAGTAGAATAACAACACTGTTATTAGTAAAAAAATAGTACCATTTAGCACTTAAAAATATGGCCAGCCGGTAACATCCGTTTAACATAAAATATCAGCGTATTATTTTTTGTAGTATTTGTATGGCATGAATGGACTGTTAGTTCGGTGAAACGAGATTTGTGAAGTATGTAAGAATCGGTAGAATAACAAAGACCGTTGTTAGTTAGAAAATTAGTACCATTTAGCTTCGAAAATATGGCGAAGATCGGTAACATCCGTGTAATGTAAAATGTCATGTTATTTTTATAATATTGTGAAACAAATGGTGCAGCGTGAATGTAAAATCTTGTTGGAGGATTTAATTTGGTAGGCGCAGAATAAGTCGGACGATTAGTAAAATCGGGACTAAATAGTGAGATATTCAAGGCAAGATTTGTATGGCATGAATGGACCGTTAGTTCGATTGTAACGAGATTTGTGAAGTATGTAAGAATCGGTAGAATAACAAAGACCGTTGTCGATTAGAAAATTAGTACCATTTAGCATCGAAAATATGGCAGCATCGGTAACATCGTGTAATGTAAAATGTCGCGTGTTATTTTTATAATATTGTGAAACAAATGGTACGCGTGAATGTAAAATCTTGTTGGAGGATTTAATTTGGTAGGCGCAGAATAAGTCGGACGATTAGTAAAATCGGGGACTAAATAGTGAGATATTGATCAAGATTTGTATGGCATGAATGGACCGTTAGTTCGGTAACGAGATTTGTGAAGTATGTAAGAATCGGTAGAATAACAAAGACCGTTGTCGATTAGAAAATTAGTACCATTTAGCATGAAAATATGGCAACATCGGTAACATCCGTGTAATGTAAAATGTCGTGTTATTTTTATAATATTGTGAAACAAATGGTGCGCGTGAATGTAAAATCTTGTTGGAGGATTTAATTTGATAGGCGCGAGAATAAGTCGGACGATTAGTAAAATCGGGGACTAAATAGTGAGATATTGGTCGCGAGATTTGTATGGCATGAATGGATTGTTAGTTCGTGTAACGAGATTTGTGAAGTATGTAGGTAGAATAACGATCGTTGTCGGTTAAAAAATTAGTACCATTTAGCATCGAAAATATGGCGGGATCGGTAACATCCGTGTAATGTAAAGTGTCGTGTTATTTTTATAATATTGTGGAACAAGTGGTGCGCGTGAATGTAAAATACTTTTGGAGGATTTAATTTGGTAGGCGCAGAATAAGTCGGACGAATAGTAGAATCGGGCACTAAATAGTGTAATATTGGTCTGAGATTTGTATGGCATGAATGGACCGTTAGTTCGATGTAACGAGATTTGTGAAGTATGTAGGTAGAATAACAAAGACCGTTGTCGGTTAAAAATTAGTACCATTTAGCTTGAAAATATGGCAGCATCGGTAACATCAGTGTAATGTAAAGTGTCGTGTTATTTTATAATATTGTGGAACAAGTTTACCATAGCTTGCGTCTTTCGCTATGGTAGGTACTAAATGGCGAAATTATAGATTTGTCCGTGTTTTATGGTGACGGCGTTGTTCGAGAGGGTCCGCGATGGGCGGACCTTTCGAATCGCGAAAGGAAGATGATCCGGGCCGTGTGCAGCGGAGATGAGTCCGCCGACCTCCGTACTTGCGTGAGGCGCGATTCGATCGGGAGATTTCGAAAGAAGCTTGTCATCGGCGGTGCATCTCGAGTCGGCGAAGGTTCCAAAGCAACTACGTGTGTGACCTATGCAAGATCGTGGGAAGCACGGTGTGGGTGGAATACATGCAAATTGTAATGAACCCTAGAGCGTTGATACACCGTCGGCGATGGTGTATGTCCGCTTCCTGGACGGAGGCCAACCCTCTAGTCCCGTTGGCGGCGGCGGCTGCGTTGAAGCATCCTCTGGGGCCATCGATGAGAATGTCGGTCGCGGATGCCTTTCGGCGAATGAAGACATCGGACGGTGGTGGTGCGCTCGCGTTGATTGCCACGAGCACCTAGAAGGCATGTCGGACGGCAACGTCCGATGAAGACGATGATGTCAACACCGATAGCGGCGGAGAGGACGATGCACTCAAGTCGGTGGCATTGTGTCCCGCGATGTGGAGTATGTGTCTTCACGGTTGGACGATCTGGCAATGACTTCTCTCGTGCTGCCGGATGAAGCTGGCACTGAGTGGGCCTTCAATCAGGACACTCTGCTGGTAGGGCAACGATTCCCTACGAAGAGTGCCGCCCAGCAAGCAATTGCTAGATATGCGGTAAACATCAGTCGCACGTACCGGGTGTACAGGTCGAACCAGGAGACCTACGTTGTGAAGTGCATGGATGCTGAGTGTCCCGGCAAGATCCGTGCCCACAAATTCAAGGGTGAGAGTTTAGGCTTCAGGATAACAGTCCTGACGGACCACACTTGTGTGCTTGCCGAGCCACTGCAGAAGCACAGAAATGTCACGTCCTCATATGTAGCCAGCCTGATTTCTCACTTGGTCACAATGACGTGACCGTTTCACGAAGATCTTGATGGCGACGTAGTTAACATGGTGAGATATCACGTTAGCTACGGCAAGGTGTGCGAGCGAAGAAGAAAGTTATAGAGATGATGTATGGCACGTATGAAGAGGGTACAACCTTGCTCTCGCATGCTTCACCAGATTGCTGAAACCAATCCTGGGACCTACATCAACAAGATGGATAGGCCGCACCCCGCGAGGGGACCCAACTGTTTCATCCTCGACCGTGTGTTTTGGGCATTCGGCCCTGCTATTGAGGGCTTCAAGTATTGTCGGCCTGTGCTTAGCATGGATGGTACTTTCCTATCCGGCAAGTACAGGGGCACCATATTGATGGCGGTCGCGGCGGACGCCAACGACCAGCTACTCCCGGTGGCCTATGCACTCGTGGAAAGCGAGAACACAGAGAGCTGGTTGTGGTTTCTAGTAAATGTGAAGCAAGCTGTTGTCCGAGACCGCCCGAACGTATGCCTCATCACCGATAGGCATGCCGGGTTAATGTCCGCCATCAGCACCATGCAAAGAGGGACACAGCCACCGTACCAATGGAATGACGTCGTCAATCGCTGGTGCATGAGGCATCTTGCCGCGAACCTGCACAGAAGGTTCCGCAACAAGGAAGTGATGAAGACATTCAAGAGGCTATGCATGCAAAACCAGAGGCGGAAGTTCGAGGCCATATGGAGAGTGCTTGATGAGGAGACCGCAAAACATACGCCGCAATCCGCAGAGGGCCAGGTCAACAACTTCTCTCAGTGGGTGCAGTTGCACGCTCCAGAACTAGAGAAGTGGTCCCTGCTGCATGACACCGACGGCGCGAGATACGGCATAATGACAACTAACATGTCCGAGGTTTATAACGGTGTCCTGAAGGGTGTTCGGTCCCTCCCAATCAGTGCCATCGTGGAGGAGACACAGAGCAGGACCGTTGGATACTTCGTGAGCAGGGGATGAATGCAAGGAGGCATCCGGACGAGGAAAGCGGTTCTCGAGCGAATGCATGCATACATTGAGAAGAAAATAGAGAAGGCTCGCTCCCACGACGCCCGCACCATGGACGGAGTCGGCGGAAGTTTGAAGTGCGCCACGGAGAAGTTCGTCGATGGCCATTGCAGAGGCTACCGTAAGCAAATGTACTGTCGTGATGTGGCGATATGCACATGCAACAAGCCACAATCGCTGCACAAGCCATGCTCGCATGTATATGCGGCGTGTGCAGTTCTCCGTCGATCTTACGTGTCGTACATCTCTCGAGTACTTGATGCCGATCATCCGTTCGGGACATGGAGTTGGAGTTCAACTCGCACGGCTTGGACATGCATTACGAGGAGCTATGGCACGGGCAAGTGACTTGGTGTCGAATGATTCTTTGAAGCGGAGCGGCCGTGGGCGATGGCGATCACGGCGAATCCGTAATGACATGGACGCAAGTCACGGGAGACGGAAGAGCCATACGGAAGTGTCGTATATGCTTGGACGATGGGGCATACAATGAAGAACGCCCTAATCGGGCGGCTCATCGACTAATCCGTAGTTCGTGTAAGTACCGTGTTACGTATGTCATGTTACCTAATGTTATGTTACGCATTGTTATATCTTGTAATGTTATTTTTTATGTCCCCTGTGTTCCTTATTTGTGTGCGGTTAGTACCTTCATGTAGTCTACATTATTTTGCTATGCAATATGACGTACTGTGCTATCTATGTCTTGTTATGTGCTATCCTGTCATAACATTATATTTGTTATAACATTATATTTGTTATTATGTCACGTGATATTATGTTACACGTATTAATTTTTGGTTTTGATTTCTTCTTGCAGGACATGGCTGCCCACCCGCAGACTTTGCTTGACCCATTCTACGATGCCAAGCATCGTAAAGGTGGTCAACTTACAGTGCCCACCACCGTCTTTCGTGCTTAGGGCCCCGGCGAGCACCGCCTATGGACGAGCAGATGCGTGCCCACCCTACGGAGTCGGGGCTCTGCCGCTAGCCCGGATGATGGACATCGGGCAATCCTTCACTTTCGACGGCTCTCTTCTCGCGCTAGTGGATCGTTGGAGGCCGAGACCCACACTTTCCACTTCCCGGGGAGATGACGGTCACCTGCAGGACGTTAGCTACATTACCGGATTGCCTATCAGGGGTAGGCCGATAGTTCCACCACCGAGGAGGTCAGACTGGAAAGTACGATTACAGGACAGGTTTGGCCATGCGGTCCCTGAGCAGAGTTCAGGGGTTCCTTTGTCATGGCTACGTCGTTATATCCGATGCCCCAATGGCGCACCTCAGCACGTGGTGAGGAGTCACCTTGTTGCGTACCTGCTTTTCCTGTTTGGCTGGGTGTTGTTTCCTTCATCGCAGGGAGATGCTGTCCACCCGGCCTACATCCACATCGCGGAGGCTTTGGCCGACGCCCACGCCGACGAGGTCCCTCAGTACAGTTTTGGATCGGCTGTGCTTTGCGCCACCTACAGGGGATTGTGCGCGGCCTGTGTGAAGACAACGGGGGAGGAGCCCGTTCTGGCAGTATGCTACACCTTGCTGCAGTTATGGTCTTGGGAGCATTTTCCTGTTGGGCGCCCGTACTTCCGGGAGCCCATTCACCCGTATACTAATGATGTAGTCTTCTACGCTGGACACCCAGTCGATGCTCCCACAACGGGGCTTCGGTGGACGGCTGCCTACTTGGGATGGGCAAGGGACAGACCTCGCAGAGTTTACTCTGAGTTTCATAACCATTTCGAGACTCTGCATGAAGACGAAATAATATGGCAGCCCTGGACTTACGAATTGTTGGCCAGTACGGCACCACATGGTTTGTCGCTTCAGTGCACGCAGGATGGCGCTTACTGGTTGACGACGTGCCACCTCGTGTTCTACTATATGGTGGAGGCGCATCGCCCGGCTCGAGTAATCGCGCCGCTTGGGTGTACCAACAAATCCCTCCCCCAGTTGGCCCGTCTTTGACACGAAAAGTGCATATGTAAGTTTCGTTCGTAATTATTAACTGTAATATGTAATTATGTTTTGTAACTTACGACTACCATTCCCGCAGGCAATCTCGGAGGGCCGGAGGAGCGATGAGTGGCGAGACACGCAGATTACAATGGACGCATCGCATGGGACCGACGCCACGCGGGCGGGTAGTTCAGAGGGTCGACCATACGACCTCGAGTCTTACGTCGCCTACTTGGAGTGGTACGTGCCTCGTACCAGAGCACGACTTACTACGAGACCTCCTGAAAGGCCCGATGAGGTTACCGACGTCGATAGGTTGGCCCTCGGCCAGCCTACACACCCGCAAAGACGGCAAGATGAAGCGAGACGACCATCCATTACATCTCAATTCACATTTCAATTACTAATCATGTATTTCTGCGAGACGAGCGTGCGAGCCGTATCTTTGAGGAAAGTTCGCAGCAATACGGAGGAGGCCCACCGTCAAGTCTAGTCTAGTCGGGTTCTACGATCGATCATGGACGAGTCTAAGGGCATCATGAGGGCATTGACATGCGGTCGCCACGCGGTGACGTTGCCATACGGTGCGGTGAGCGAGGCACTCGACCTTTATCTCCTGTGCCGTCACGCGCGAAGATGGGCGGAAGACGCCGGCGTTGCACGTTCTTCTTCCGCGCAGCATGGCCTTCAGGATACGCAGGTACAAAACTTACATTTTGATGTCATACTTCGAAGTACTCTCTCCAAATGAACTGTTCGGTAATGAAATACCCTTTTACAGCACGAGCGTAGAGATCAATCCCTCATGCCTTCGTCATCTAGGCCTAACAGAGACTTGCCTGAGTCCTCGAGGGGACATTTTCCGCAAGATTTCGGATTCGGGCAGGCTTACAACCCCCACGCCTTCCACAGCTTCGGTGTAGGCACATCCTATACACAAAGCGCCACATGAGGTACAAGAACTTTGATTGGAGTTATTATCTGCTAGTGAACATACCTTTCTCAGAGGTAACCAGTAATTTCGTTCGTGCCACGTCCTTTCGCAGGATCCGCGTAGGGATCAAACACTCGATGCGCCGTCGACAGCTGCTGAGGTGCATACACCCGATGACGTGGACACCCCCGATCAGTACGTAGCACCGGGTAGTACTTATTGTGGTGGATTTGCGCCGACACGCTTATCGCAAACACCCACCTCCGCATACTTGGTTGGCTCGGGCGTGTATGTACGCGTGCGGCTCAGTCGTTCCTCACGCGACGCCTTCAGAATAACAATACGTGTGCGCGGGTTTATCGGGACGAGTTCTCCCGCAAGGCGAGCCATCTACACCCGCAGGATCATCGGTAAGTGTTTAACGTAATTTTAATGCACTCGCTTACGCACTTTTACTAACAATGCATTTCTATGCGGATCCCCGTGGGTGTCCGGCATGTTGGGTGTATTCGGTACCACCCCGCTTGACGATGCCCTCCCGTGATGTAAGAGGCACACTATGACTTGCGAAGCACGACGCACGAGCCTGACCGGTTCACGTTCCCGGAAGACCAACTCCGCCGTCCGCAAAGGCGGCGACCAGATCAGAATTGACGCTACAAGGCAATGACCGGTTGTATTGATTTACTGCAGTGTGTATGTCTAATTGATGTATGCCTTCGGCCTATTCTTTGTACTTTCGTACAAGAACAGTGCAAATAACAATGTTAAATGCATAATGGTGCGAGATCAGAAATAGTATGATAACAACACTGTTATTAGTACAAAATTTAGTACACACGGGTGCGAGCACAGTAAGTGTTACTTGTACCGTGGCCGTATTATATGAAAACAAGTTTGGTGACCTTTAGCTCCCGTGCTCCAGCTTTTTCAGAACGATTAGATAACTCACGGGTGTGTAGCTTTGTCAGAGAGATTACACAAGTCATAGGTAGCAGCTTTGTCAGACTGAGTTGTCATTTCAATATGAGGCCCTAAGAACCTAACACGAAGAAAGATATTATATGAACATTACATAATCCGATTGTATGCACTGCCTCTATAAGTAGGCCTTCATACAAGCTCTGCTTGCACATATCCTAATCATCATCCCATTCCTTTCCTCCAAAGGCCATGTCTCAATCGGCGAGCTCAGGGAATCGGAGGCCCGTGGCGCTTGCCACTGCAAGGCAGGTTGATTGCCCTAATTGTCGTGTGAAAGCTAATGTGTTCTACTCCACCACTGAGGCAAATAACGACCGGGTCTTCTACAAGTGCCCTTTTTTCTCCGTAAGTGAAAAGTTCATTTGCTTTCTTTTTCTGTTGGACTTGTGTAGTTCTTTGGAGATATCTCATTTCTTTGCACGGCGAAAAGTATGTTTACCTCATCACGAGGGTGGAGGATGCCAATATTTCCAATGGGCGGACACCATGGACACCACAAGTACCATCGAGGATGCATCCTACTATGGAGGAGAGGATGGACCCTATACTCGAGCAGAGGCTGAACATGCTGATGTTCAAGATGGACCGTATTTTAGATAATGTCAAATGGTTGGAGAAGATTGTGTGTGCGGCTATCCTTGTTGTACTGGTAGCTATTCTTGCGAAGTAGTTTGTTTCCTATAGAGGAGACATAGTTGGTCATGGATGTCTTACAAGAGGTTTCCAAATATCATCTTTTGCTTTGTTAAGCGATGTGTAAGTCGATTAGCTACCATCGCTTTCGACTTTTCACCGGATGTCAATACATGTGGCATCTTTTCATGGTCATATAAGCCTTTCAGGCATCCCGTGAAATACCGTGTCCAAATGGGAAATAGTCATAGAATAGCTCAGAAGTATTCGCTGATATCTATACTAACGCAAAATCATTTTATTTCTTACCGGCTTTGCATACAAATTTTGTAAAAACAAATACCCTACATGACCACAAACTGGACATATTTCATAACACTTAAGCCTTTCCATGCTCGTAAAACAACTCGTTCGAACACAAATTTTGGGGAATTGATCCGAAAGATACTTCACTACATGGACAACTAAATTATAGTAAAATATCAAAATTACAACTTATTTACCATGTAAAATCCGATAGCGCAAACACCATGTATGATAATGTTACCGGGGCTCTATTTTATGAAAACGACTTTCCAAGTCTTAAACTAAAATATCCGTAATGCAAGAATCGTCACATAACCACGTAGTAACAACAAATAACCGTCGAAATTATTGCCATGCATGAACGACGTTATTTCACACTAGGAAATGCAAGAATCATCACATAACCGTAGTAATGACCAATAGTCGTACAAAATGTTGGATCCAACATGTACAAATTAGTGCCATGCATGAACGCGCGAGCTTGTTGCTTTTGCATACTGAATTGACAACTCCCGTGCACCTGCTTTTTCCAGTCGATTAGACAACTCACGGGCGTGTAGCTTTGTTGGACCGAGTAGACTACTCACAAGTACCAGCTTTGTCAGGCCGAGTAGACTAGGCATAGGCAAGCATGCTCACATTACTCGACACCGCATGTATGGCTGCCTTTTCAGCCCGACGTGACTTCACACTCCAGGGTTTTGTTGTCCGTCTGAACGTTTCAATCTTACCTTCCAACACTTAGTCCATACACCACTCCTTCGAGTCTACAAAAGGCCAAACCGCAGGGACACATACACAGCTCCCACTAAAACTTCGCCATGGCTGGGTCCTCCAACACAGGATTCTCGTGGACACCTGATATGAGCAGCTTAGCCCTTCATTACACGATGAAGGTTACACGAAATGGGAAAAATGATCCGTTCAACGAGGACAACCTAAGTATAGTGGTGTCCAAATTGCAAGGGTGGCGTCCGACATTATCGAGGCGTGACATGACAACCTCTGGCCTGAACCTCGTGACCACCGACGACCTCAAGGCGCACTTGCAAGGGTGGCGTCGAGGTATTCGAGGTATGCGAACTAGCCGACCACACTTGCTCTTTAGGTTTCTCTACAAGACATTACAGGGTACTGATGCTGGACGACCAGTACGCAGAGCATATTAAGGTTAGTCAATTTATATTTGTTCACCATACTCATATTTTTAGTATTACCCACAAGTTCACTAATTCGTATGTGCTCGTCTTGTGTGTTAGTCATTCCGGAGGATCTGAGTTCTTGAACAAAGATATCCTGCAATTCTTTGCAATGCAAATGCTCTTGGCGGTGTGATGCCCGGTTCCCACTGAAGACGATAAGAGAGTCTAACTTAAGGGGTAGAGGTCGACCCAAGATTACTACTACGCATCAAGTTCAAGAGGACGTTCAACCACCACGAGAGGGGCTTCCTCCTAACTTTGCAAACGGCGACAACGATGACGACGACGATTTCAGTATCACCTAGACCTAGACGTTCAAGCACTATCACAACAGCCCGTTTAAGCACTACTACAACAGTCATTTAAGAACCAATGCAAGAGGACATTCCACCAACACTACAGAGGGCTACCTCACAACCATGCAAATGACGATGATGATGACGATTTCATGCCACGAGTCACGAACCTTGCATCCACGAAGTCCTCCAAATCCCGACGATGATATTCCATCAAGCCCTCTAAGGTATCCATACCCGAACCCGTCGACCACCAATATACGATTATCCTGTTTTTGACCGTCTATTCCGCAACCATGGCCATAGAGTGTGTGGTTTTGTGACCTAGCCTTTCACGAGGCATATTTCTACGAAATATGTTGTATCCGATTCTATGAATTCTCTACTGAAATATAAACTGTCACAATTTTTGTAACTTCCTGCAACATGATCGTCAAATGTGATAATCTTCTCAAATTTTTATGAAAATATAGTTGATGTCTCAGAAACCTCCACAGGAAATTTCATAATGTATCAACGTGGTTAATTCCATTTTTTGTTCGCTTCAAACTTACTGGTGGGTGTTTTATCACGACAGTCGTAATGTTTGAATTTTTATAAATTCCACGTAGGTGATAATCTTCTCAGATTTTTATGAAAATATAATTGATGTCTCAAAAACTCGCACAAAAAATTTGAGATTTCATCAACATGGTACGTTTCATTTTTCGCTCGCTTCAAATTTACTCGTTAGTGTTTCATCAAGGCAGTTGTAATATTAGGAATTTTTAAAAATTCCTCATATGTGATAATTGTCTCAAAAAATTATAGAAATATTATTGATGTGTCACAAACCTCTACAAGAAATTTCATAATTTTTCAACGTAGTTACAATCCGATAAATATTTTTCACGTTCCCCACGAGTGGAAAAAAATTATTTTTAAGCGGATTGACTCCACTGGACATAGGCGAAAAAAATAAAAAAATAATTTCTCGACGACGCAGTCCGCATGAGGAAAAAAAAATTCCTTGTATTGGAACCGCTAAAAAAACTGTTTATAGCTAGATTTGCAATTTCTGGAGACGAGAGGTATTTACGAAAAAAAATTTGACTGACACAGAGTCCCACTCGCGCGCCAAGGCCGCATGCCCGCGCCGCCGCCGCTGGCCCCACCCACCAGCGCCACCCGCCCCACGCCGGGCGCGCCTCGCTCGCCCGCCCGCACCGCGCCCGCCGCCCTTTCCCTAGCAAGCGCTTCGCTGCAGCTCAGCGCGAGTTCCGGTGGTTGGAAACGCTGGAACTCGCGGCCCCACCGAAAAAACAATAAAAAATAATAAAAATAATAATAAAAAATCGCGGTGAGTCGTGAAGCTGAAAAAAAATTAAAATTTTTTTTCCGCAACCGTCCGCGAGAATAAATCAGATCGAGGCTATTTTCGCAAATCCGTTGGATACGAGGCTAAATACGTAAAAAAAACAATTTCGGACGCTACAACAGTAAAAATTTCGCGCAAAGGAAGACGATCGCATCATTGACGAAGTTCAATGTGTAATTGCAAAGGCCGCAGGTGCTCTGTCGGCTTTAGGCGCAACCCTCCCGGGCTCAGGCATCCAAAATTAACTTCTGAGATGTGAAAGTCTGTTGGCCGTTTTTTAAGAAACACTTGTTCTGAATACTTTGTAAGTTTTGCTATGTTTATAATCGGTTGTTTAACCGATTTTCATCTTTCTTACTAGTAGTTGTATCTTTTGAGTTTGCAATCCTTTCAGCCGATTAACAGCATCGTGTTAATCTTGGCTCTGAACGTGATCCTTAGTCGGCTAGGCTCCAACCCAAACGCTAGGATAATACTTCTTTAAATATTTCCCGTTAATAGCTTTAGGCAAAACATATCCTTCCAATGTTTCTATTACGTATGAATTTCCACCGACTAGCCGATTAACTTTGTATGGTCCTTCCCACGTAGGTGACCATTTTCCGAATCGGTTATCTTTCGAACCAACAGGCAATATCGTTTTCCATACCAAATCGGCTTGATCGAAAGACTTAGGCACGACCTTTTTATTATACGCCCTTGCAACCCTGATTTTATTCTTCTTAAGCTGATCAAGTGTGGACAAACGTAATTCTGCCAATTCATCCAAGTTGTCGATCATCAAATTGTTATAATCCTGAGCCGACAAACCGTTTTGTCTGGACACTCGTATAGATTCAATATTGATTTCAACGGGTAATACGGCTTCTTGACCATACACCAACTGGTAAGGTGAAAGCTTCGTTGCTCCGTGGCAGGCTAGCCGATACGCCCAAAGTGACTCCGATAGAGTTGAGTGCCGATTCCTCGGTTTTTCATCAATCTTTCTTTTGATCAATTTGATTAACGTTTTGTTGGACGACTCGGCTTGTCCATTAGCCTGAGCGTAGTACGGGGATAAATTCAACAGTTTAATCCGTAGACTTGTCGCGTAACTCTGAAACTCATTAGACATGAACATCGTTCCTTGATCGGTCGTAAATGTTTGCGGTATCCCAAACCGATGAACAATATGCTCATTAACAAAGCCGATGGCTTCAACACTGGTTACTTTCTTAAGTGGTATAGCTTCAACCCATTTAGAGAAATAATCTGTTGCGGCCAAAATAAACTTGTGACCTTTACTTGAAGCAGGAAATATTTGGCCGATTACATCTATTCCCCAGCCCCTGAACGGCCATGGCTTGATAATTGGGTGCAAGGCAGATGCTGGTGCTAGTTGTATATTGCCAAACTTTTGACAGATCTGACATCCTTTATAATACTTGAAACAATCTTCTAGCATTGTCGGCCAAAAATAACTTATCCGTCTGAGCATCCATTTCATCTTATGAGTCGATTGATGAGAACCACAAATGCCTTCATGCACTTCACCCATTACTACCCGTGCTTCTTCGGCTCCAAGACATCTCAATAGCAATCCTTCCATCGTCCGATAATACAACATATCGTCCATAACAATGTATTTTAAAGCTTGTTGTCTAATCTTGCGTTCGGTCGGCTCAGATGGATCGATCAGGTAATTCTTTATTTGCGTTCTCCAATCCGCGACATCCACGCACATGACGGCTTTATCCATTAGCTCAGTTACCAGATATCGGTCAAGGTCTTTGTACCCTGATGCCTGTTGAGCCAGGGCGTTATCTCTATCGTTCAATTCTCAAGAGACATGACCGATAGAAAATGATGTAAATGAGCCGATTATCTCGAAGCATTGTTCTAGATATTTCAGCAATACTTCATCTCGGCATTGGTATTCTCCTTTTATTTACTGTACAATTAACATAGAGTCCCCATACGCCTCAACCGCACATACTCTGATATTTTCTAATAATTGCAAACCTTTGAGCAATGCGTCATATTCTGCTTGATTGTTTGAGCATCGGCTATTCAGCCGAAATGCGAATTCGAAATTATGCCCTTTAGGTGATATGAGCACTACACCGATTCCATCGCCCTCTCTGCATACGGACCCATCAAAAAACAATTGCCAAGGAGCTACGGATAAAAAGTCGACAGTAGTGTCATGCCTTGTTATAAAATCGGCTAGAACCTGCCCTTTGACTGCTTTGGCTGATTCATAAGACAAGTCGAACTCAACCAAGGCATAAGCCCATTTGCCAAGTCGACCCCGTAGGATTGGAGCTGATAACACATATTTTATAACATCGGTTTTACAGATCACCTTACAAGCCGATGCTAATATATAATGCCTTAACTTCGTGCATGAGAAATATAAAGATAGACACAATTTCTCAACGAAAGGGTACCTGACTTCCGCATCAAGTAGTCGCCGGCTCAAATAAAAGATAACTCTTTCCTTACCGTCAACCTCTTGTGCTAGAACAGCTCCAATAGTTTCCTCTTCAGCCGATACATATAGTCTGAAAGGAACCCCTTTTCGTGGTGCAGCCAAAACCGGAGGGCTTGACAAATATCTTTTAACGTCATCAAAAGCCTTTTGTTGATCGGCTCCCCACACAAATTCTTGATTATCCTTCAATTTCAACAGCGGGGTAAAAGCACGAATTCGGCCAGAAAGGTTTGAGATAAACCTCCGTAGATAATTAATTTTGCCGATCAACTTCTGCAATTCATTTTTGCATGCCGGCGGCTTGGTGTTGGTTATGGCTTTCACTCTTGCTTGATTAACCTCAATACCTCTCTCATGTACCATAAAGCCTAAAAATTGCCCAGCCGACACGCCAAACGCACATTTGAAAGGATTCATCTTCAAGCCATATGCTCTTATGTTCCGGAAAACCCTTTTTAAATCGGCCAAATGCTGCAAATCATCTGCCGATTTTACTACGACATCGTCAATATATATTTCAACGATGTGACCGATTAAGTCATGAAAAATCAGGTTCATGGCTCGTTGATATGTTGCCCCAGTATTTTTTAAGCCAAAAGTCATAACAGTCCACTCGAATAAACCTATGGCTCCAGGACATCTGAAAGCTGTCTTTGGTATATCGGCCTCGGCCATGAGTATCTGGTTGTATCCGGCATTTTCATCTAGAAAACTTATGATTTTATTCCCTGATGCAGCATCGATAAGCATATCGGCTATCGGTATCGGGTATTCATCTTTTGGTGTCGCTTTATTCAAATCTCTAAAGTCGACACATACTCGAAGTTTTCCGTTTTTCTTCATGACTGGAACAATATTGGAAACCCACTCCGCATATCGACAAGGTCTTATAAATTTAGCCTCCAACAATCGCTCTATTTCTTCTTTTATAATTTTATACAGAGACGGATTAAAACGCCTAGGGTACTATTTAAACGGCCGATAACCCTGCTTAATAGGTAGCCGATGTTCTACCAACTGTCGGCTTAAACCAGGCATCTCGTGATACTCCCAAGCAAAACAATCTTTATATTCTCTAAGAATTTCAATTAACTTCTCTTTATATTTTACATCTAATTTCGCGCTAATAAAAGTTGGTCTTTTTCTATCACCACTACCTATATCAACTTCTTCAAGCAGATCGGTGGACGTAAAGCCTTCACCCAACTTTTCAATCTCTTGAAAGTCTTCTATAGCCTCATAGCTATCCGTTGTTTGCCGATAGTTTTGCATTTTGTCTTGTAATGCCTTCACTGTTTTTCTTGTCCCCATCGGCGTATCACTTCGTTTGCTCGATCAAACGTGCCTAGTTTGACACTGATCGGCACTAGTCCTGTTTTGCTCACGCAGATGAAATCGCAATCTTCTAGTGTCTTTCCTGATATACATCCTGCTTCTTCATGTTGCCAATTCGCGTCAGAACTGACCATGGCAATGTGAGCCGATGTGTCGGCCGTGACAATTTCAACTTCCTCTCCATTCCATTGGACAAGCGCTTGATGCATAGTCGACGGAATACAACAGTTGGCGTGAATCCAATCTCTCCCAAGTAGAACGCTAGTTGCCCTTGGCGTCGATGACAAAAAATGCGGTCGGCAAAGTTTTGCTACTGACAGTCAGTTCTGTAACCATGACGCCTTTGGCTTCGGTGGGATCGCCAGTGAAGTCGTTTAGAACCATGTTAGTTTTAATCAAGTCTTCATCGGACTTACCCAGTTTTTTGCAAGTCGTATAGGGTATCAAGTTTATTGTGGCTCCACCGTCTACCAGCATCCTTGATATCGGCTTTCCATTTATATACCCTTTCAGATATAATGGTTTCAGATGCCGATGATCATCTCTTCGTTTTTCAAATATAGCGTTTTGAACGCCTGAACACGATTGAGTAAAAGTTTCTTTAGCCGATTCAGTTTTGATTTTGAATTCGGCTGGAAATGTGAACACCATGTTGATATCCATTGGGGGTGTATCATCCCTAATCATGGGAGAATCTAGATCATCTGCCGATTCAAAATCTTCCTCGGCTTGTTCCTTTTTTCTCCACTCTTTTTTGACAACCTTGACCGGACGAAACTCATTGAAAGTCTCGTCTCTCTGTTTTTCGGCGTTGGCTTCTCGGATCTCCTATGTCCTTAGCCTCTGAAGCCGTCTGCGCTGCGATCGGCTAAGGCCAGATGGACACCACCTCGGCTTGGGCTCTATTGGCTTTCGATCCGCCACCAAATCTTCCGGTCCGAATTGGGCCTCCGTGTTTCGACTGGTCCTGCATCGGTTTGGTTCAGATATTCTTTCACGAACAGGCCTCCTGTAACTCTGGCCATGATCTCGAATCGGCCCGGACAACCTATCTCTAGCCGATTGTCTTGGCCAATCGCCTCGGGAGTAATGCTCCATCGGACATATATACGGAGATGACAGTGTTACTCCCCTTTCCCAACAAAACTGCCAAAAGGGACATCTTCTATGGGCCTTCTCCACATTTTCAGTGTGATATAAATTATCCGACCGGTGAGCAGGATATCGTGGTCGGCTATTCATTCTTTCGTATTTCTCCATCAATTGTGAAAACGTTGGTCCCGGCCTTTTGGCCGATTGCCTTGATGGCGACTTTTCAGCTTTGTACCATTTACCCACCTGAGGATTTCCCTTGGGCTTAATGGTCCTCGAATTTTTTTCTTCATGATCGGCTTCTATTTGTAATGAGCCAATCGTAATTTTCAACGTCTAGCCGCCGTTTGAATTCGACTGAATATTGACCTGCCGATCCTTCCTCGGCTCATCATGCATTGGCTCCTTTCCTTTAGCCGAACATTGAACCATGTTAATTGGGAATGGATCAGCGTCGACTTGCATGGTCGGCTCATCAACAAATTTTAGCCGACCATCTTCAATAGCCGACTGGATCTGTTGACGAAAAATATTGCAGTCGTTAGTATTGTGAGAAAAAGAGTGGTGCCACTTGCAATACCTGCGTTTCTTGATCTCGTCAGCTGATGGTATAATATGCCCCTCGGGCAATCGTATTATCTTTTCTTGTAATAATAAATCAAAAATACGATCACATTTGGAAACATCAAAGGCATACTTTACTTCCGACTTATTTCTAGTCGGCTTTAGCCAAGAACAGACTAGGGATTTTTTAGAACCTTTTACCCATTCGGCTATATTTATTTCTGCTTCATCATCCTCCGAAGAATCGCTTGGGCAATAATCCACCATATTGACTTTAACTTTATCCTTTTCTTTATTGCCGTTATTTTTAAATCTATCCTTAAACGCTTTATTATCAGGGAATTGGCTTTTCTGAACCGATACACGATGCAGCAGATAGCTTAAATCGTTGAACTCTTGCCCTCCAAACTTCTCTCTAAGTGGTGGAATTAATCCTTGAAAAGCCAAATCTGCAAGTTGGTTGTCGGGCAACATGACACTAAAACATCGGTTTCTAACTTCTCTGAATCTCTTAATGTAATTAGTCACCGATTCTCCAAATCTCTGGCAAATAGAACTTAGGTCGGAAATCCTTAGTTCTAAACTTCCTGAGAAAAAATATTCGTGGAATCGGTTTTCCAAATCGTTCCATAAGTGGATCGAATTCGGAGGCAAACAAGTAAACCAAGTAAAGGCTACCCCGGACAACGACAACGGGAACAGTCTTATTTTCAGTCCATCGGACTGAGCCGCTTCGCCGCATTGAGCGATAAAGTGTCCGATGTGTTCTAGAGTAGTAGTTGAGTCGTCACTGGAGAATTTTGCAAAATTCGGGACTCTAAAATTGTGGGGGTAAGGCATACGGTCTATGTAATCAGGATACGGTTTTCTGTAGCCGATAACCTTCCCCTTCGGCTGTATGCTGAATTGGTCCCTCAAGACAGCAGAGATTTGGTCGGCCCAGTTTACATTATCGGCCATTGGCACCGCAGACCCTTGATAATGTTGATCATAGTTGGCATTCTGCCCCCCGAGTGCAAACTCGGGTTGCCAATTATGCTGAGTCGACGGCACACGAGTATACTGATCATACCTATTATGCCTGACTTGAGGTTCTGGGATTGGGACGAAAGGCTCTGAATAAGTTACTACCCTATGCGGACCTGGATTTCTAAGCAGGGTAGGTTCATGCGGGTAACTTTCAGGCCCAATCGGCTGTGAAACCGATTGCGGAAAAGCATAGAACGGAGTCGACGACGGCAGACTTGTTGATGCGTCTAACTTAGCGGCATCGGTGTATGCGTGGTAATGGCTCACCCCACTGGGCCGAGGGTCTTTAGGCAATATTATGGTCGGCTGAGTAGGCATCATGGTAGGGGGTGAGGTCATAGCCGATGGTTTAGGATTGGCCGCTGTGCTCTGCGTATTTTGGGCCACCGAAAAAACAGGATAATTCGGCAGAGCTTGCAATGGGTTAAGCAGACTACCTGATGAGGCTAACTCATGGGCTATAGTTTTAACACTTTTTGCTATCATCGGCTTAAGCGTTGTCACAAGAGCCGATGATTGGTTTATTAGGGCGTGGTGCACAGACTAATTAATCATAGCTGATAGTTCGGCTTGAGCCGGCAGATATTGGCTTACTGGTTCTGTGACACCCGCATCTCCCAGGGCGTTGACCGTCGGCAGGGCGGATTTTTGAGTGATGCCACGTCTAGTTTTCTGATAATAGCTTAGCATCATCTCCTCCAACACAGTCTTCCAAGCTTCAATCTCTTGACGTTGTTCTGCAGTCAAATCGTCCATTGTTGGGACGATTATGGCCTCTGCGTTGAGATCGGATGGCGGAATCGACTTTCCTGATGAAGACATTGTCCCACCGGGCGTGCCAAGAGTGTGTTGGCGTCAAAAACTTGATGTAGGGTTTCGACAAAGAAGACACCGAGGCGAACACCGGTTCGAGAGCGTGCGATTGATTTGACTCAGAATCGACAAGGTAAAAATATAAAATTCACACAAAGCCGATCGTGGAGATCAATCGGCTTAGACTTAATCAGCTTGAAGCTGATCAAGATCGAGGTAACAAGGTAAGTCTAATTAGCCGATTAAGGCTAATCAGATGATAAAGGTAGATCGATTCTGAAGAAGGCGGTGCGCAACAAAATCAGAACAAACCAAACCTGAGGGTGTAATTGACGAAGATCAACAATCGGCGATGCGCAACTTTATTGATCAAGATCGATTACAAAGAGAGATCTAAATTACAGAGACTACTCCTAGTCGACAGGAAAAAGTAAGAAAGTAAAGGCTGGTTGATTGTATTGTGTTGGATTCTTTCGCAGTTTGCCTCGACCCTTCTTTTATACCCGTCGGCCGATCGTGTCCTTTTACAACACGTTTCAAGTTCTGATCCGTATCGGCCTCATCTCGGACAGTTATTTCCTTAAAGATCTTGTTGTTACCAAATATCCCCAAATCTTTTCAACCAGTCCGTTAATTTCCGCGTGTCTGACTTTATTGCCGATTTTGACTAGACTTGCCAAATTTTGGTGCAAACAGTTTCTTAGAGTCTATTTTTTTAGTGATTTTCACTCGATGAAAATCAAGCGATTTTCATCGATTATCTACCAGTTTACGTTGTATAAATTTTTTAAATCGGACCTGTTTACCGACATGTTTTGAATCTCAAACCGGATCGATACGGTCAAAAACTGCGATTTTTGAGCGGTTTTGTGAACCCTGATAAGAAGTAGTTCTACGCATCACTATTTAAAAATTGCATAAATACTAAAGCATGTATGAAAGATAAATAGTGATTTTCTTACTTTTTATTTGCTTTAAAATTTATACAACTTGTATTCAGGGACTGACACATAAAAGCATTACTCGCAATTCCAATTTTTGTGTGCAGTGGTACTCGGCAGCTGCAACGACGGTTAGCCGTTGTAAAGGGCATCGGAAACACCCAGATTTTCGCCGGCAATTAATTATGCGTCCACTGTACTCCATATGAACTCTTAGCATATACATAGAACCTAGTGGTTCGAATGTTCGATTCTATCCAACTGAGGAACATAATTGGTGCAAATCATTGCAAGAATAGAGCACTTCCCGCAATTAATTAAAGGGAAAATGCACGATTAATCTTGACTTACGTACGAAGCTAACATCCTACGCGGGCTGTCCATAAGCATATTTGACAAAGAAATCGTTCTGGCACGAATTGTCCAGAAGCATTTGCACACAGTCCTACAAAACGAGCTGGCCGTCGCGACATTCGCGCAGGGAATAGCTAGACAAGTGAGAAGTCCACTGTTCACCCAACTTGGGGCGTTCACGTCCGATCCTGCGCCCAGCTAGGCCATTGACTGACTCGCATAGTCGCATGCACGTCAATCCATAGCCGATGCCATCGGAAAAAAATTTTATGGCACAGGGTGCTATAGAAGCATTTATGGCATCTCCCATATGATGTATATTGGAGGAGAGAGAAAAGGATTTAACTATTTTGATATGTGTGCTTGCCATGTAGGGCTAATCATTTGGAGGCATGATGCATGTTGTGATAACGTTACCCATTGAAAGTCTTCATCACTTACTTCTTTGTCGTCCAGTGCAATGCATGCTAACTGCCTATTAGCCTGTATATAAGTTTTTTTTGATTAACCTATATATAAGTTACTGCAAGAGTTAAACATACATATATCACGTCCTAGCGGCGCTGTTTGGCACTTGCATGTGCGATGGAGCGATCAACACCGAGAACAATGGCGGGCCGGTGGCTGTTGCTTCTTCTCGGGCTCGCCGCCTCCGCCGGCGTTCTTCAGGTCCATGGCCAGGTCGATAACTTAGGTGAGCAGACCAACGTCTCAAGTTTCTCGACACAGTGCATGCAATGTAGTACTTATCTGGCTGGCTGTACATGCATGATGATGCATGTGCACAGGCTAGAGAGATGACTATGGCACTAGCTATATATGCATGCACAAATGTTGTTTCGCCAAATCCGTATCTGCAACTGTGTTTATTGCGCGCTAGGTTTCATAAGCATGGACTGCGGCATGCCCGAGAAAGCCGACAACTACGTGGACAAAACCACGAAGCTAACGATCACCGCGGACGCTGCCTTCACCGATGCCGGCACCATCCACAACGTCTCGGCCGAGTACATAACCCCGTCGATGCCCAAGAGCTGGTACAACGTGCGCAGCTTCCCCGACGTCGCGCGCAACTGCTACACGCTCCGGTCCCTCGTGTCCGGGCTCAAGTACCTCGTCCGGGCCAAGTTCATGTACGGCAACTACGACGGCCTCAACCGGCCACCCATATTCGACCTCCACCTCGGCGTCAACTACTGGCAGACCGTGAACATCTCAGACGCGGGCTCGCTGGTGATCGCGGAGGTCATCGCCGTCGTCCCTAACGATTCCGTGCAGGTCTGCCTCGTGAACACCGGCTCCGGGACGCCGTTTATCTCCAGCCTGGACCTGAGGCCCCTCAAGAACGCGCTCTACCCGCCAGCGAACGCGACACAGGGGTTGGTTCTTCTCGCCAGAGCCAACTTTGGCCCAAGCGATGGTACATTTGTTAGGTAAGTACGCGAAAACACTAAAATTCAGGCGTGCATCTTTTGTATTCGTAGCCACCTAGCTATAGCTAGAGACATGCGTTTTGATCGATCTTGGAACAGTAGTGATTAATCCGTGTCGATGGAGAAGCGAAGCTGATCGATGGTACGAAACTACACGTGCGTACGTGCAGGTACCCGGATGATCCGCACGACCGTATATGGTTCCCGTGGAGCAACCCGACGGAATGTTCGGAGATCTCAACGACCAAGGAGGTGCAGTACGCCAAGGACAACTTCGAGGTGCCGTCCGCCGTGATGCAGACTGCCATCACGCCCATCAACTCCTCCAACCCCATCATGTTCACCTGGGGCGCCCAGCTGAGCGCCAATGATCCCGCGCCAGGGTACTAGCTGCTTGACCGTTTTATCTTCACTACTAACTTAACATGCTTTTGATTATCAACACGAGGATTAATTAGTGAAAAATGAATTCTGAATCCATGTCGGCGTGTAGGTACATCTCCATCTTGCATTTCTCGGAGCTGCGGCTCCTTCCCAAAAATGCCGTGCGCCAATTCTACATCACCCTCAACGATTTGCTCTGGTACCAGCTCGGCTTCACGCCGCTGTACCTCTATTCCGAGGCCATCTACAACAGCGACCCCCACCATGGCTTCCACGAGTACAACATCTCGCTAAACGCCACCGCAAACTCGACGCTTCCGCCGATTATCAACGCAGCCGAGGTCTTCTCCGCCATTCAGACCACCAACTTAGCCACGGGCACTCAGGATGGTAAGTACGTTCAGTTGCATACATGAGCTGATTGGTTAATTAATTTAGGCCTGTGAATATCTTTCGAAAAACTCTGAAGTATCCCTGATGGTTTTATGTATTGCTACTGAAAAAACGCAACAGTTTCTGCGATGACGGCGATCAAAGCCAACTACCAGGTGAAAAAAAACTGGATGGGCGATCCATGTGTCCCGAAGAAATTTGCGTGGGATGGATTGAGCTGTAGCTATGCTGTTTCTAGCCCTCCAAGTGCCAGAAGCTTGTGAGTATCTGTGTATGATAAACATGTTATGGTATAGTAGTAGAAGTAACTGGAATTATATGAGCCACTGTATATGTTCTTTGCAGAAACCTGTCGTCCAGTGGTCTGAGTGGTAACATATCGTCTTCTTTCGCGAGTCTCAAAGGTTTACAATATTTGTAAGTAGGAAATTGTCAGTCTACTTCAACACTGGGTGTTACTTTTTAGAACAGGTTCTTATTCGGGACCTGGCTACTTTTCAGGGATTTGTCACACAACAACCTGACAGGCGCAATTCCTGACTCACTTTCGCAATTACCGTCTCTTACACTTCTGTAAGTAACTCCTGATGTCTTCGTCAAAACATTCTTTAATTGTACACAAAAAAACTGTCCTGTTTCTTTTAGAGATTTGACTGGCAACCAGCTTAGTGGATCAATCCCCTCCGGTCTTCTGAAAAGAACTCAAGATGGCTCCCTAAATTTAAGGTGAGTCTCCCATACATTTGGTTGCAACAAACATGATAATTTGATTAAAACCATCCTTGTTCCATCTTCTTGGTAGATATGGCAATAATTCAAACCTTTGCACCAACGGCAATTCATGTCAGCCCGCGAAAAGGAAAAACAAGATAGCCGTCTACATTGCTGTTCCTGTAGTTCTGGTTGTGGTCATATTATTACTGGTAGTACTATTCTTTTCCTTGCTGAGAATGAAAAAGCAAGGTGAGGCTTGGCATAATCACCTCAATTGTCCGGCCTATTACTCAATCTGTCAACACTACTAATGTTAGTTTTGCAAATCTTCGCTTACGAAGGATCAAGGAAAAATTCTGTGAAGCCGCAGAATGAGACGACGAGCTATGTGCCGACAAACAACGGCTATGGGGACAGTTCACTGCGGCTTGAGAACCGTCGGTTCGCGTACAAGGAACTGGAGACGATAACGAACAACTTCCAGCGAGTGCTCGGCCGGGGCGGGTTCGGGTACGTCTACGATGGCTTCTTGGAGGATGGTACTCAAGTGGCAGTGAAGTTGCGGTCACAGTCTTCCAATCAAGGAGTCAAGGAGTTTCTCGCAGAGGTAGATTTTCTTCAGCCGCTGCTGGTCTTTCTAAAAAGAATTTTTATCAAGAAATCGTGAAGTTTGATAAGTCACGATCACTTGTTCAGGCTCAGACTTTAACCCGGATTCATCACAAGAATCTCGTCTCCATGATTGGTTACTGCAAGGATAGGGAGTACATGGCTCTTGTCTACGAGTACATGTCAGAAGGAACCCTGCAAGAGCACATTGCAGGTATGTTAGTTGTTTAGCGGTTCAGCTTGCACGGTAGACTGTAACACTTCAACCTGCTAAAATGTTACTGGTATGGGATTCATCTACGTTGATAATCAGAAGCGCTTCTGTTGTTCTGAAATTCCCATTCTCTCGATCTATTTGTAGGAAGAGACCACACCGGAAGATACTTAACCTGGAGACAGAGGCTACGAATCGCGCTGGAATCCGCGCAAGGTGGGCACTTGAATTTGCATTGTATTTCTTCTTAGGGGTTTGACTTTGCTAGAAGCGTGAACACTGGCTGTGCTGGTGATGTGCAGGGCTGGAGTACCTACACAAGGGCTGCAATCCTCCTCTCATTCACAGGGATGTGAAGGCCACCAACATCCTCCTGAACGGGAGGCTGGAGGCCAAGATTGCCGATTTTGGCCTGTCCAAGGCTTTCAATCGAAACGACACCCATGTATCCACGAATACACTTGTTGGTACACCCGGATATGTTGATCCAGAGTACGCCCTTGAGCCCTTTCTCAGATCTCTGTGAGGTGTTTTTCTAGTGCTAAGGCGCATGGAACCGGAGCATGCAGGTACCAGGCAACAATGCAGCCGACAACGAAGAGCGATGTGTACAGCTTCGGCGTTGTGTTGCTGGAGCTTGTCACGGGGAAGCCGGCCATCCTGCGTGGCCCGCAGCCCACCAGCATCATTCAGTGGGCGCAGCAGCGGCTTGCGAGGGGCAACATCGAGGGCGTGGTCGACGCGCGCATGCGCGGCGACCACGACGTCAATGGCGTGTGGAAGGCCGCGGACATTGCGCTCAAGTGCACCGCGCCGGCGTCGGCATGGCGGCCTACAATGACCGACGTGGTGGCACAGCTGCAGGAGTGCCTCGAGCTCGACGAGGGCCGCGCCGGCGGCGGCGCGAACGGCGTCTTCTACGCCGGCAGCAGCGGCGACCCGAACTCGAGTTATAATGCTTACGCCCCTGACCAATCCACTGATGTGAACCAGAGCAGCACTGCATTTGAGATGGAGCATAATTTTGCGAGGGTGCCAACAATGGCCACGGGTCCTGCTGCAAGGTGAGGAGAGGGATTGGACAATGAGTTGCCTCCTTGTCTGGGATTTCTACAAGTCTCAATGATGTTGTGTTATATAATTATCAGAGGAAGTGCAAATGTACAAAATATTCAGACATTAACGTGTTCATTGTGGTTTTTCGTTTTTAGGCCTCGGAATCGATGTACTTGTCAATAAGTAAGTTCGCATATGAAATTATGAATATATAGATACGTTGATAATACAAAACAATTGAATTGTTAATGTTGTGCGTTATCACTGATCTTGTATGAAAGGGAAATGCTAGTATGTTGGAACTTTGTGTTCATTTTTATCTCCTCCAATCCTTCGCAATGCCCTTGATACGGGGGTTGCCTGACCTTCTCGACGTAGAATCTATATATACCGTATAACCCGACGAAGTAGATGAACAATACGTTGCCCGTGCAGCACGCCTTTCGCCTAGAATTCGCAAAACCACACACGATGATGTTGATCCACTCGACCACGTAGAAGTGGATGAATTTCTCCCTCAATTCCCCAAAGGAACAGCAAGAACAATCGATGATAGAAACTCCCAATTCCCTTCTCTAGATGGTGACTGTTTAGCAAGCCCTAAGAGAAGAATAAAAGCAATATTTGCTGCGAATTTTCTTTATATTAAACGTGGTATACCATCCTTGGGGCATGTACATTGGCTTATATAGCCCTTCCAATACTTCAAAACTAACTAGGAATCTAATACAAACAAAAGGGAAAACCTAAGTTACAGCCGTCATATTGTTTCGGAGATTGCGGGGGTACCGATTTGGAATCTGAGGCTGGCTGTGTATGGGTTGGATTGGGCTCGGAGTAAGCTTTCAAACAAGTATTTGTACGTCCAAAACTGAGTCCAGATGTGAAAGTTATGGATGTTTTAATGCAAACCCCTCAAGACTGTTCCTAACCGAATCCGAGATGGATCCAATTTGAATTATCTTCAATTTCCTTCTTTGAAAAGACTTGAATCCGTGAGAGATAGACAAAAGGAATCCTTCTGAACATGTGCAAGCTCTTGGAACAGTAGTAGGTCATCCTAATCCGAGTTATAAACCACGGGCTCATCACCATGGTCAACTCTCGCGCGTCATCCGGTCTGCCTTTGCAGCGTGTCTTTCACTTGCGATAACTTCTTGTAGAAAGCTCCAAATCACATGTCATTTGATTTTTTGGAAAGTTGACTTGATAACCTATCCGTATATGTGTATCATGCATGTTGGACCTTTTTGAGTTGATGCATAATTCATCATGAACATTAGAGACAGAACTGCATGCGATCATCTCTTTGTGCAGGAACTCTTCTTTATTCTTGGCGCCTTCTCCTTGTATCTCCTCGCTGGTCCCAGCCTCCCACACCTCTCTCTCGGTACCAATGTCTTGTATATACGCCATTTGACATAGCTTCAAATCAGCAAGCTTCTCATCTTGTCTCCCGATCTCCAATGATGTGATTCCCTCAAATCTGAGCACAAGCAAAGTAGAACTATTAGGTAGTATACTATTCTCATGAATATCATAATTCAAAATACTTATAAACATATTCACCTTGTTGTGAACTTCCCGTTGACGCGCTCATGTCATTGTCCCTTTGTATGCATTGGAGATATTTTTAGCTTCTCTAGAATCAGTAGCTTGCGCACTAGGAGCAGCAGCAGTATAAGAAGAATGATAGGAGCTTGGGAGATGATCATCATCCTCCACCTCTTGAAAAGGATTCATCCTTGAATCGATATCTTTCGGTCCGAAGAAAGGTGACAAATCAGCAACATTGAATGTGCCACTCACAGCATTGTCTTCTAGAAGATCTATCTTGTAAACATTGTCATTGATTTTCGCAAGCACTTTGAATGATCCATCACCACGTGGCATAAGCTTAGACTTACGCTTCTCCAGAAAATGATCCTTTCGAAGGTGCACTCAAATTAAGTCACCTAGTTCAAATAGCATCTTCTTCTTGTTTTTGTTTGCCTTTTTAGCATAGTAATGTGCCTTCTTTCAATAGTTTCCTTCGTCTTCTCATGCATTTTCTTCACATAATTTGCACGCTTTGACGCTTATATATTGGCACGTTCTTGGAGTGGTAGGGGTAGCAAATCAAGTGGTGTGATTGGGTTAAATCCATACACTACCTCGAACGGACTGTGTTGAGTAGTAGAATGCATCGCCCTATTGTATGCAAATTCCACATGTGAAAGACAATCTTCTCACTCCTTCAAGTTCTTCTTGATCATCGTTCGTAGCAGCATAGAAAGTATTCGATTCACCATCTCCATTTGTCCATCAGATTGTGGGTGGCAAGTCGTTGAAAATAACAACTTAGTCCCAATCTTAGCCCACAAAATCTTCCAAAAGTAGCTCATGAACTTGACGTCGCGATTTGAAACAATAGTGCGAGAGCAAGCGTACCACCTCCCTGAAAAACAAGTTTGCTACATACGACGCAATGTCGCTTTTGTGACAGGGAACAAAATATGCAATATTTGAAAACCTATCAACAACAACAAATACTTAATCCCTCCCCCGCTTAGTCTTAGTCAATCCTAAAACAAAATTCATACTAATATCCTCCCATGGTGCACTAGGAACAGGTAATGGAGTATACAAACCGTGAGGGTTCAGTTTTGATTTTGCCTTATGACAAGTTACGCATCTTTGCACATACATCTCAACGTCATATCTCATTTTAGGCCAATAGAAATTATTTGACAGCAGCATGTAGGTCTTTTCTCTCCTAAAATGTCCCATGAAACCACCTGCATATGATTCCTGTAACAATAGTAAACGCATGGACTATTCTGGAACACATATCTTGTTAGCACAAAATAAAACCCATCATGCACATGATACTTCTCCCAACCTTTCCCATCTTTGCATTTAGAAAATGGTTCTGAAAATTCAGAATCAAGAGCATACAATTCCCTTAAACTTTCTAAACCTGGAACTTTAACTTTCAATTGAGTTAACAACACGCTCTTTCGAGATAACGCATCGGCAACCACATTCTCTTTCCCCCTCTTTATAGCGCACAACATATAGAAAAGATTCAATGAATTCCACCAACTTAGCATGTCAACGGTTCAGATTAGATTGGCCTCTCAAATATTTCAAAGCGTCATGATCAAAATGAATAACAAATTCTTTAGACTAAAGATAATATTGCCAAGTTTCTAAAGCACGCACAAGAGCATAAAGTTTTTTATCATACACATGATAATTCAATTGATCACTACCAAGTTTCTTACTGAAATAAGCAACAAGCTTATCTTCTTGCATCAAAACACCACTAATACCAATTCTATTAGCATCACAATTAATCTCAAAAGTTTTAGTAAATCAGATAAAAGAAACAATGGCACTTCAGTTAGCCTCTTTTTAAGCTCATTAAAAGAATTCTCTTGTGCCTCACCCCAAACAAAATGTACAACCACCTTCTTAGTAAGCTGATGTAATGGGGTTGCAATAGTAATAAAATCTTTCACAAATTGTCTATAAAAACTAGCAAGGCCATGAAAACTTCGCACTTGACTCACATTCACAAGTTTAGGCCAATTCTTAATTGATTCAACCTTAGTCAACTTCTACACCTCGTTCAAAAACAACATACTAAAGAAACACAACTTTTTTTTTGCAAAAAGTGTACTTCTCAAGATTAGCAAACAAGCGTTTAGATCTAAGAACTTCTAGCACTTGTCTAATGTGATCAAGGTGTTCCTCTATGGTTCTACTATAAATCAGAATGTCATAATTCAAAGTACTTAGGAACAGATTCACCTTGTTGTGGACTTTTCATGTACATGCTCATGCCATTGGCCCTTTGTATGTATTGGAGATACTTTCAGCTTCTCTGGAATCAATAGCTTGCAGACTAGGAGCAGCAGCAATAGTAGAAGAATGACAAAAGACTAGGAGATCCTCGTCAGCACTCCTACTGAGATACAAGGGTACGCAGAAGGCTCCTTTTGTTAATGTTGTACATAAATTTACACGTAGCAACTTGTTTAGAAACATGCCCGGCCACTAGTGCCAAGCTGTTTGAAGAGGCCCACCAGTTGCATAGCAATTTGATGAACTATACAAACACACTCTCTCTCTAAAAAAGCATCAAGTATATATACCTAATACTTGAAATTTTGCACGGAGTCCCTGGCACGTATGCTCGAAGGGTCAATGAACAGAAGACTTTCTCTGCTGATATTTTGTTGCGAGACCTTATTTTATTTGCAAACTGATCATATAATAAAAGAGAAAAAGGAGGGAAAATATGATAATAATCCAATAGCTCCGATCAAGTGAAGGTGGTAGTTTATTTTTAACATAGTTTTGACTATGGGGGTGTTTGGGACAGCTCCAGCTCCACCAAAATCCGTGGAGTTGGTGGAGCAGGGTATTCCTAGCTCCAGAAATTTATGGAGCTGGAGCTGTGGGTACATTAAGAGTGTTTAGATGTGTCATCTTGTTTACATTTTAGACTAAAAATATAAACTTAATTCACTTTATTTTAGCCTACAAACTCCAGCTCTGAGGTGGAGCTGGGATCTGGAGCTATACCAAACAGGGCCTATATAACTAGTCGGATGGATCACGTCGTTTATGCAGCTAGATTTATTACATATAGTGTACAACTATTCGATTTCCCTCTAACCTTTATTCTACTGGTAATTAAATTAGCTTTGAGATGTTTATATACAATTAGATAGACATTTACAATTATAAAAAGCTTCTAGGCAAAATACATCTTGAGGGAACTTAACTGATGTTTTGTATAAAATTTTTCATCTAGTTTACTACATTCTTAGGGTAATTAAAATGTATTATTCAAATACGCCGTCATTAAAAGCATTGTTTTAGAAAGTTACTATTATTCTAACCCTATCTATTTTACATTTCCAGCTCCCCTCATCTATTGCCCCTTCTCCCTCACTAGGTATCCTTCCACTAAGACTTGGGGTAAGACACTAATGGTTTTTGCTGGCTTTTGCTACACGTGGTGTCCTCTTTCTTGTTCTGCCTCATCACTCACCACATTGAAGTTGCATTAATTTGTTAGCATGGCATCATGCATACAAAAATAGTCTCAGTCCCGACCGCGGAAGAGCCGACATGCGACACGTATCTCCTGTCGTGCTTCTGAAGTTTGGAAGCAGTTTTGTAAAAAAAATTATCATGGAGCTAGGAAAGCGATGATTTCTTATGCACTTGCACAATCTCTCACAAGCGTTTTCTGGCTCGAGCGGCAGAGAAAAAGTCAAAAGGCAACGGAGCCATGGCCACCGAACTCGGGGCTTCCATGTCGTGTGCCCAACAAGGTCGTTGACCAGTTCTAAATGTAAGTCGACTCTCCGCCCAAGTGATCTGCTCGTCTCTTCCACCGTTAGAGCAGGGTCGAGTCGTCAGCGACTGACTGTTCATGTTCCCCGATTCCCGCGTACTACGACCCCGTGCGTCGACGTACGGCGCTGTGCAAGCCGTGTAATGGATATATGTGCTGACGTGGTTAATCATGGTGGTGTTGATGTGATGATTAGGCTAGCCAGCGGATGATAGAGTTGGCTTTGTCACTTGTTTATGTCGAGATTAAGGCTCTGACCATAAATGCCGAGGAGGCGGAGATCACATAGAGCACCTGGAGTTGAATATGTATTTTATCTGTTCTTGAATTGATATTAAGTTTTTCCACTTTCACTAAGATATATATGAAAGATTGTACTATTTATCTTTATTATATCTTTAAATGTGTATTTTACTCTGCTTCATGGTAATAAATGATATTAGAAATAGCTAAAGATGATAGGCATAGAGAGAAAAAATGATAAAATGTCACTTTAAAACTATAGAACGACATGTGTATTTAAAAATAAAAGTTAAAAGCTATGATGATATGTGTTTAAGAACGGAGGAGTATTATGCTTCGGTAGCCGCTTGCATGTGAAACAAAGCATTCAACGTCCACAACAATCGCGAGTAGGTCGTGATTGTTGCTTCTCTGCCTCGCCGTCGCTGCAGCCACCGCCGGCATACTTCAAGCTCGTGCCCTGCCTGGCATCAAAGGTATTTCGGGGGAAGATCCTAGTATCCTACATTCCTACTGCATGCATGCATCGTTTCGCAATGAAAAATGGGCCATGCACGATTGCACTAGCTAGGTACGGACGTTGTTTCATCACTACATCTATATGCATCACCATGTCCTGTGCGTGTTGCAGGCTTCGTAAGCACAGACTGCGGCCTCCCCGGGAAGACGAGCTACTTGCAGAACTTCACAGACTAAGGTAGGCATCGGCCGGGTTTTGCAAGCATGATTTGACACGAAGCTGTCCGTGCCGTGTTGATATGGTATTGTTGCACGGCTCGGCCATTTGGGTTGGATTCGTGCTGGCACAGCACACCGCGGGCATGTCAGCACGGAGGCACGGTGCATTGGTGTGAGCCCACGGTAAGATATGGTGCCCGCGCCAGAGAGGTGAGGGAGGGGTACCTGCCATGTCGCCATGCCCACCATGGCCGCACCAAGCCCGTGCAGCCTCACCTCCTGCGGTGACCGCGCCGATCCTACACCGCCGCGCCTCCCGCCACGTCGCCTCTCCTCCAAGGATCACAAGCGTGTAAGTCATTAAGATCTATACAAAGGGTTTTGATAAACATCATCCAGATGTTTTCTTAGCAAATTACAAAATACTTATGTTCATGACAAAAGGAGAAGGTTAACTACGGTGTAGTGAAACTGAACCACTGCATGTCTGCTCTTTGTAGAAACCTGTCCTCCAGTGGTCTGTATGGCGATATATCGTCTTCTTTCGCAAACCTCAAGGCAGTGTACGTTCGGAGTTATGGATCCATATCAGCCTTCTTTGTATACTTTTGCGACAAAAATGGTAAAAAAAAAATTGGTCCATATCTTGTAGGTATCTGTCAAACAACAACTTGACAGGCTCAATTCCAGATGCCCTTTCACAATTACCTTCATTGGCAGTTCTGTAAGTCTGACAATTTTTGTAAAATTTTGCCTGCTCTTATGCATCTCCGACTCATGTCAGCAGTATTTTGTTTATTTAGAGATTTGACTGGCAACCAGCTCTGTGGATCAATTCCCTCCGACTTCGCAAAAGAATTCAAGATGGCACCCTAAATCTAGAGCTCTTTTACAATGAATTAAAATCAATATAAGCCGTTCATTCCTTTGAATCCAATGGTTGAGATCAATTTAGATCTAGTTATACTACCACCTGTAGTATTGGTAGTAAAATTGAAAGAGGGGTAAAAGGGTAAAAAATTCCATCATACTATCTGTTCTCTACGGTAAAACACGTTCTGTGATCCTGATGAATGACGGATGAATGGATAAAAAGTCTTTGAAGATCAACAGGTATTCAGTGAATCCAAAACTGTAAACGAATTAGGAAAAATCTAAAATACCCCTCATGAATAGATAGAAAAAGTCTAAAATACCCTTGAGAATGGATGGTTAGATTTGATTCCTACTACCACTACTTACTACCTATGTAATCCACTGTAAAATTTCTCTAAATCTAAGGTCGATCGGCTCCCCATTATACCGATTCTAACTAACATGATACTTTATAAATTTGAATAAACATCTTCATTTCACCTTTTGGTAGATATGGCAATAAATCCAAATCTTTGCAGCAACGGCAATTCATGTCAGCCTGCTAAAAGGAAGAGCAAGCTAGCCGTCTACATTGCTGTCCCTGTAGTTTTGATTGTGGTGATAGTATTAGTGGTAGTACTACCCATTTGCTTCCTAAGTCGAAAAAAGCAAGGTGAGGCTTGGCACGAGCACAGCAATCTGTCTGGTCTATTTCCCCATCCGTGAACACTACTAACGTTAATTGGGCCATTCGTCGCCTATGAGTCGAAGGATCAACGAACAACTCTGTAAACCGCAGAATGAGAGAACAATCGACTTGCCAACAAATAACGGCGATGGGGACAGTTCACATCGAGGACAGAACACCCCAGCAACACCTAGAGCATTGACAGACTCTATTGGGCTAAAAAGGATTTACTCTTAAAAAGTTCTGGTTGTTTGGAATTTTTTTTCCAACTTAAAAATAAAAAAGCCAAAACCTAAGCAAATGATTTTTTTCCTTTTTTTTCACCCAGCAATAAAACAACCTCCTACCATCATTCCTCCTAGCACCACCAAACACCACAATCCCCAATAATCGACCAATCCATGTCTAGAGTCCCCCACACCAAAGACATCATTTCCCTTTGGTGCAACAGCAGTTTCTCACTTACTGACTGTTATCTGATGTTGCCCACCGGTACTAATTATTAATCGAAAGATGAGTCAATAACAATGCCACGGAGAAAAGTAGAGCACGAGTACACTACGGTAACTATTTTATTAAATAATCCTTTTTACAAATATATTTTATTAATAATCTCTTGTTAACTTTGTTTCCAATTCAGACTATTTTAGTCATGCCACCGCTCATAACATGACAAGGCAACATTACCATGCCTATCACCGTAGTATGGTCAAATCATGCCACTCGAGCACGAGTGGTGTGACAATGCTATTTGGGCATGTCACAACTAGTGAGGTGGCAAGAAGTGTCATTTAACTTGACTTACACTCCGACATAGTAGAGTCCGATTTAGAAATAAAGTTACTAAAGGTTAGTAATAAAATTAAATTAAAAGGGGGTTAATTAATATTAGGCTATGTGTGGAATAAAGAATTTTGAAAGAAAAATGAAGGATTGCAATCCAAATAAAAAATTCTTATACGTGATTCACATTGTAGGAGTTTTTCTTATGAATTGTGGAGGAAACCAAACATGATTTCGAACCTCACGTTAAAATTTCCTTTGAGAATTCCAATGCAATTCTCTCTTTATCTCTCCTTTCTCTCTAATCATATAATTTCTAATCTCAAATTTTTTGTATTTTTTCGGTGAGCATCCAAACATATCTTTTAAGAAAATGATGCTATTTAATTTCCTGTATAATTCAATAGGTCGTGATGTTTCAATGTTGTATTTTTCTTATTTCTATATTTTTAGTTTTCGGTTTTGACAAATATGCCCTAAAATTGTTCGCACGATAGGAGAAATCCTGCTCATGTATTTGTAAATTTGGCTCTCCTCTTCTATCGCAGAAAAACGTGATAGGTGACACATGTCCCCTACCACACCAGGAGAGCGCAGAAGGTCACCGATGCATGGGCAGGGCAGGGACCGCGGGAGTAGACGTTGGAGCGTGGGAGGAGGCGTTGCCATGCCTAGGGAGCATGGGAGGAGCTGCGGCAGCGCGCACGACATTACTACTGCACTTGGGTAGTCGAAAGGAGCCCTGCTGTGGTGGGCTATGAGCTGCTTCCGCGGTCGGCCGAGCTCCTAGGCACCGGTGACCTTCCGCGCTTCCCGAACATGGCAAGGGACAGGTGTCGTCTGTCGCGTCTTCTATGGTAATAGAGAAGATCAAATTTGTGTGTGTATATATATATATATATATGATGTGCTAGATTTATAAAATAAATATATAGAAAACTAGATAAACTATGATTTCCGGGATGCCAACTTCCACTCAACTCTCAGCTAAAGAAATAAAAGGCGTAGGGGGGATGGTGGCACCAAACGCAACAACCGCCACCTGCCCCCGTTCCCCGTAAGGCGTCAATCAACCAACCAACCGCCGCTCGCTGCTGCTTTTTCCCATCATTTCATCTCATTTCTCCCGTCCGTCCGGTCCGACCTGCCGACCGCGACCAGCCACCGCCCCGTGGTTGCTTCAGATCTCCTCTTCCCCCCGACGCTAACTCGACCATCTCCCTCCCGATACGATTCTCTAATCCCTCCCGCCATTGCACACACATATATAAAACCTATCCCCATCACCCTCCCGCCTCGTTCCGGCGCCCCCGTCCCCTTCTCGTTTCGTTTCCTTCGCGCGCCATGATCTGCTGAGTCGAGATGACGGCTTGGTGAGGCTGTCGTGGATCCGGTGTGCGCTTGATCCGTCCTTGCTGGGATCGGGATCTTGATTCTTGAGTGGGCGGGAATGGAGGTCTTCGGCCACGTCACGCCCGGCCAGGTGCGTGCGCCAGAATTTTTGCAGCTTTCTCTGCTTGCCGATTCTTCGTTCCGTTCGCTTCTGTGTGGTGAGAGTGAAATCTAGCGGTTTAGCTGGCTGGTTCCATGATTTAATTTTTCTCTGGGGAAGTTGCTGTGTAAGCGCCGCGCCGTCTGGATTCCTGCCGAGCAAATCTGTCGAGAAAACGTGGCAGAGTTCGTGTAAATGGCTGCACTAGTTCTCAACAGCAGCGGAGCGCTGTATGTTGAGCAACGTGGTTACGGTTTTAATGCCATGGTTTAAGCTAGCTCCAGGATGCGACGAAGAATCGAATTCAGTGCCTACTACGTTGTACCTGTCACATGATGAGCCCTTACCTAACGAGTTTGGTAGGCTTCTGTTCCCCCGGAGGTGTCTTAGCTTTCAAGTTAAAATAAGTTTACCATGACACATGACATCGAGGAAGAAAATATTGCTGTAAAGTTTAAGTTTTGAATGGGATCAAGATAACTGCTTCCTAGAATTCGATGTCTCTGTCTATGACGTGTTCATCACCATGGTTGGCATTTCAGCTTGACCCTGGAAGAAAGTTGGTTAAAATTTTGAATCACGATTTCTGGAGTTGAGCTTTGATATGAAGATATAAGTAAATTGTTGTCTGCTGAAAACCTTTAAAACAAACAAACCATCATGCAGGATCCATCGGGCTGGGATATAGCATGCCAGATCCATCGGACTGGGATATAGCGGTAGATCTTCCTTTCCCTGAAGAAAATATAGAACAAAAAATTCTGAGGAGTTGGGAACTTGGGATGTGAGTGTGACCACACCCTCGATGCAAAAATCCAATGCTGAGTTGGTTTTCCCTAATTTGATGTTTTGGATGAACGAGTTGCTAGCTGAGCTTATTTCACGCTATCAGGGACTTACCTAACTCAATGTTTTCCTTTCTCCCAGGTGTCATTTTTGCTTGGTCTTATCCCTGTCCTTATTGCATGGATCTATTCCGAAATCCTGGAATACAGGAAATATTTATCCCATGGGAAAATGTAAGACCTCTTTTTAGAAATTATAGCTTTAAGAACTTAGATCTGAGTTGGTATTACTCCATATAGTATATATTCACTGCCAACTGCATACCGCTGTTTCAAATAATTCAAACCTGAGTTTTTGTGTTTAGATCTGGCTGTCTGCAGTAGTTACATCATAAATAAGCTGAACAGCCAATGCCCTAATTTTCCCTGTTCATGCATTGTTTTGTCATCTGCAGTCACTCAGGTGCAAATTTGGAGAATGAAACTATCAAGGAAGATGATAAGGCTGTATTACTTGAAGGAGGCCAATCAAAATCACCATCTACAAAGTTCCGAAACATGTCTACCAAAGCAAATTTAATACGGTACTATTTGAATGAATATTGAATGAATAATATAATACATCTTTTAGGATTACAAGTATAACACATGCAGTTGCAGATTATTGATGTCTCAATGTGATTGTGAGTTGTAGATTTATAACAATGGATGAGTCTTTTCTGCTTGAAAACCGCGCTGTCCTGAGAGCCATGTAAGATCCTTCAAAATTAATTGCATCCACTCTAGGCTTTCTGGCTAAGAGATTACCTGTTGACATTTATCTGACCTTTAACCATCTTGCAGGGCCGAATTTGGTATTGTCCTGGTTTATTTTTTCATTTGTGACCGGACGAACATATTTCCAGAAAGCAAGAAGGTAACTATGTTGCTCCTGTTCCTTACACACTCTCAATGATGTGTTATGCAGTAGATGTAAACTGCAATAGGTGTCTACTGGCTTAATTGTAATCATGGCATGTTCCCTATCTCTGAGGATCGTCCTTGTTATTTCTGGTTTCGTGATCAACCATGATTTGTTTCCTCATTGTTCAGCAAGTTAATACCTGCAAGTTATAGTTAGTGGTATGTCTGGCCTAGCTCCATTTAGGCTTATCACCCAAATAAGCAGGTGGCGTATTTTTAGGCGTATCTGACAAGCTTATGCTTTCCATCATCCATAGATATAGAGGAACTGTAGCCAGTGGATGGTGTCTTATAGGCTGGCTACGGTTTCTATAAGTTGTGTCTGCCCAACCAGCTTTCGACACTGATCTCTTTTTTTTTCCTAAAAAAGAGATGGTTTTGGTGCTTATCTAATAACCTACAACTTAGGGACAAACCTCAAATAGGCCAAACAAACCCTATATGCTTTTCATGTCCACGGCTCTCTTTTTCTTGCATGATAATCCTTGTCTTGTTTTTGACAGAGCTACAACCGCGACTTGTTTCTGTTTCTATACATTCTTCTCGTTATAGCATCGGCGCTTACTTCACTTAAGAAGCACCACGAAAAATCAGCATTTTCAGGAAAGTCCATACTATACCTTAATCGCCACCAAACTGAGGAATGGAAAGGGTGGATGCAGGTTAGTGATTTTACTTCACCACTTAAGTCGTGTGGTAAATGTGATTCTGGGTTGTTAATAGTATGTTCTGGTTTCAATACATGAAATCAGGGGGATCTTACCCTCAAAATAAAAAAAAATGATTCTGGGTGCGATGTCACTTTCAATGCACTTGTTGCCTTGGTTGCCATTGACCCTTTCAGTTTGCGACATGTAAGCAAATGTCTTTTGATGCTCATTTAGTGAATCTTCCATCATGTACTATATAGATAGTCATCCACTTTTGTGCTTTTGCTTTACTGTTTAGTCTACTTTTCTTAGATTGAAAGCGTAGAGAAAGCACCAACTTAATGGATTGAGATACTTATTTGTTGCTTTACTATGCATTAATTTATTTTTGAGGGGACTATGCATTAAATTCAAGGAAAGTATTTTCCTTCTACCATTCATCAGTCATAATCGGGGCATTGTGTATTCAAACTGCTCTCTCTCAGGTTTATGTCAATAAAATGCTTTTATTTGGAGAATTACTGTGGCAGCTTTTTCCCCAGTATGTTACAACAATTTCTTGCCACTGAAATATACAATTACTGCACTTGCATTTATATATTCTTTTGTGCCTTTTGTCTTATGCAAGTTTTGTATTAATTGTATTTTGGCTGCAAGAGTGTTCTAATTATTCAATCTGCCTTTCCAGGTCTTATTTCTGATGTACCACTATTTCGCAGCCTCAGAAATATACAATGCAATTCGCATGTTCATTGCTGCCTATGTCTGGATGACTGGATTTGGGAATTTCTCATATTATTATATCAAGAAAGATTTTAGCATTGCAAGATTTGCTCAGGTGCCCATTCTACCTCAACCTTTGTTTCTTCTATGTTATAATAGATTTAACTCTACTTGATTTCTCCTAACCACCTTTCAAACACTAAAGACCAACAACTATACTTTTAATGCAGATGATGTGGAGGCTAAATTTATTTGTGGCCTTCTGTTGCATTGTCCTCGACAATGATTACATGCTGTATTATATCTGTCCAATGCATACCCTATTTACTCTTATGGTATACGGGTCACTTGGTCTGTTTAACAAGTACAATGAGATACCATCAATCATGGCTATTAAGATGGCTTGCTGCTTCTTGACTGTCATTTTGATATGGGAAATTCCTGGGGTATTTGAACTTTTGTGGGCCCCCTTTACGTTTCTGCTAGGTGAGTCATTCTTGTATTCTGTATGGCATATTTCTTCTCAGTCATGGATCAGGATTCTACATCATTGTTTTTTTTAAATACAGGCTATAAAGATCCAGAGCCTTCTAAGACAAACTTACCATTATTACACGAGTGGCATTTCCGGTCTGGCCTTGATCGATACATATGGATTATTGGAATGATTTATGCTTACTTCCACCCTAATGTAAGTATTGCAGATATGGATCTATATTTTGCTCCCTTTCAATCTGTATGTATGAGTAGTAGACTAGTAGATTTACGCAATTCTTTTCGTACACTTCTTCCTCTGGAGTCCCTATACATATAAATAGTACTGATGACACATATGACTTAACTACTTAAGCATTATGCTCTTATTTGAAGTTTTTATTCCTTTTGTTTCTCTTATGTTAATCTAACATAGAACCTTCTATCCTAAACAGGTTGAAAGATGGATGGAGAAGTTGGAAGAGTCTGAGACTAAGGTTAGATTGTTGATCAAGGGAACCATTGTGACTATTTCCTTGATGGTAAGTTGCGTGACCATCTTGTACCAACGCACTGTCTATTTATGTCAAGATGTTGTACTACCTCTGGTTGTTGTTTGAACTAGGTTGAGTTTCTATTAAGTTAGCAGTGTTGTATTAAGTTGAAATGCTGTACTAACTAGGGCTTCTGTTCCTTCTTATAGGCTGCCTATCTATGGTATGAATATATCTACAAGCTAGACAAAATTACATACAACAAATACCATCCCTACACATCATGGATTCCTATCACGTATGTATAAAATAATGCTATCAAAATCATTATGGTATGCACCTGAAATTTGTTTAAATGCATTTGACATGGCACCTTATTTCTTACAGTGTTTATATCTGCCTACGCAATTGCTCCCAGCAGTTGAGGAGTGCATCTTTGGCTCTTTTTGCGTAAGCACCTAAATCTGTAGCATGTTAAATTGACGTTTCAGGTGTTTGTTTCGGATTCCTTTGTTTTCTCTTTTCTAATAGTTTAATCTAAATTTTTTATAGTTGGCTTGGCAAGATCACACTAGAGACTTATATTTCTCAGATCCACATATGGCTCAGGTTTGGACCGAGTTGTTTCAGCGTATATTATTATTTTTATTTACTGAATGAACTTCCAGACCTGTAGTCTGGTAATGAGTATCCTTGCTCCTTTAGTATTGCATGCTGGAATATTATTGGATTACTTTGGGATAATACTCAGGATATTGTTCTAAAGGTAGAACGTTCCAAGAACAACTTTGATTCTATCTTATACATGAAAATTATTACTATCTCAGCTTGGGTAATCTGGAAACAAAGAAATGATTGGATATTTGAGAATATTGCTCCGAGTATATCAAACTCGAAAAGAATATTTATGAATGAGCTCTCTCTGCATGTGCATCGCGTAAAAGAGCAACATAAATAAAGCTTATTTGATTGGCTAGACTCATTATCTTGATCTCTTTCTCCAGTTTGGGCTTGTTTTCCCCTTTTACTATTTGTACATAATATTTGTACATCATCTTGTTCTCTTTTATGTATATATATCTATCTATATGCCGTAGGGGTCTTCCCTACTGCTACCATTCAAAAAATATATATATGTTAAATGTGCGGTCAAGTCTCGAAAATGATATTTAAATAGTGATTCAACTGTGTCAACACTCTATCTGTGAGAATTTAACCTTAGAAGTATATCCATTGGTATGCATAAAATATTATGCGCAAATACTTTTCCAGGTTTCTGTTTTATCTTACACTGAACCAATCAATAACTTCTGTTTGAGTAACTATCCAAGCTGATCTTCTATCCCTGCTTAATGTAACACATTATGTCCTTGGCCAACAATAGAAGGTTTCTTGCTTTGCCAAATGGTACTCTTGAATCGTTCACAGCAACTACGGTATCGTTGTGAAACATTAAAATAATCTGTTTCTACTTTCAAACAGAAAACTAGAATTTATGAAAACTGTGGGAAATGAAGATTCCGTGACAAAACTATATTAAAATTTTTGTTATGAGCTGACGTGTTTCATTTGACTGTGAAGTGCATGTAGGATTTGTTGTCATTCTCCACATTTTGTGTCATTGCTTGCAGTTTCAAGTTATCGATTTCCTTTTCAGTGCTGATACATTTTTTTTACAGGTCTAGCATGCCAAATGGGCAGCCAAAATGGCTTCTGTCTTTCATACCAGATTATCCATTGCTTAACTTCATGCTTACTACAGTAATCTATCTTTTTGTAAGTTCACCAACCTCAGGTGCATTTCATTCAACAGAATCATCAAAGATATTCATTTCATGATTTATACTGCAGCTATCATACAGAGTTTTTGAGCTCACAAACGTGATGAAGGGAGCTTTTATACCCAGTAGAGACAACAATCGTCTCTACCAAAATTTTATTGCTGGGATCGCCATCTCTGTATGCCTGTATTTCTGCTCTTTTATTCTTCTGAAAATTCCTATTGCATAGGTAACAGCTGGAACATACTATACTCACAATTTTTACGAAGTATCTTCTCTCTCTATTTCTGTGACTTAAGTTATTTGTTCCATGTAATTTACAGGTAGACAATTTCATTTCTAGGATGCAGAGTTGCCAAGTAAATGATCTTGATAGCAGGTAGTTTATGCAAAAAGTTTGCTTGGTAAGATGCTCAGTTCTGGCCTCACTTCAATTTGCATTTGGAGGTAAATGCACTCCTTGAAGAACCTGCTTATTTGCATATGCTGGGAGTTAAATTGCCAGAGGGTGCAGATATAGAGGCCAATTTTTTATTCTTTTAGCTTCTTTTTTTTCTCCTTGAAAACACTGTAACACAATTAGCCAACGCGTGCATTATTTGGAGGTTGCAACAGCTGTGGAAAGTTGATACGACCATGTAAGAATTTTTCTCCGAGCACTGTACTGTGTTGTGTACTATAGAGATCGATACAAGGAAGAGTTTACGCCTTGTAAAACAAGATACTTTTACAAGATACAAAGGTAAGCCCCATGCTTTTCTGACTTCATATGCAATTCGAAGCATCAATTGTACTCGCACGGTCCGAGTTACTTCAGCTACTTGAGGCGCCCTAGTTAAAGACTTGCTTTTGGACCATTGATAATCATGCTGGGGAAGCTTAGCCTTTCTAGCCCCAACATTTTTTTTTGTTGCAAACTTAGGTGTGTGCGAATAAATTTACAAAAATAGCTCTCTTTTCGACCGCGAAAGCAGTGACAGATGACACGTGTCACCTGCCGTGACTATGTACTGTGGTAAGAGGTTGGGGCAGCATTAGGTCGGCGACTATGGCAGGGAACCTATCATGCTAAGGCATCACCGCAGGTCCCCTACAGTACCACTGTCACTCTATTGCAGGAGCACTCTCACTCTATTGCCGCTCCTGTGGTACTTGGCCCCATTAGCTACAGCCGTGATACACAGGCGTGGCACCTGTCAACGTTTTCACCATCTAGAAGATAGCTGTTTTGGTAATTATATTCACACGAGATCATATTTGAAGAAAAAAAATTTGGCATCGGGGACAATTAAGCAAGAACTCCATACCGGGGAGGAGGTACGAAATCCAGTTCTGTAGCCTTCCTTTCAGTTGGAAACCGGCAGCAACAACCGACACCACCCGTACGCAGCGGCGCCGTATACATGTGCGCGCACCCAAACGCTCGTGGGAGCAGTGGCAGAAGCCGCCAAGCCGCTGCCAGCCGCCGCCTAGAGGCAGGCGTACAGCCTCGGGCCGTCAGGCGCCACTCGCCCAAAATCATCGCGCCCGGCGCCGCTCAACATATCGCGCCTGCCTGACGGGCCACTGGCAAGGACGCTAGCTGTGCCGCGTTTCGGCCCGCCACTGTAAGTGTTCGCCTACTCTGGCGCTGCACGCGCGCGCAGGTCACACGCACGCCGCTCTCCCGCGCGCATGACGGTGAGCGGGCACAGCCACACCGGTGGTCGACGGGTTCGGGCGGGTGGAGGCATGAGCATCTCTCACCGCGCGGGAGTCTCTCGGAAGCGTGCGTGTGCCGCCTGCCGCGCGGGAGTGGAGGCTATCATCTGCTCGAGGCATGGTGCATTGGCAGGCAGGTCGGGGCCACGTACATGACATGGTGCCGACCGGTTGTTACGGGGCATGGCTGCCGTACAAGGCGGCAGGATTTTTCCGAGTGCAGGTTAGGACGCGCGCTGGGTGCCAAAATAATATGGAACGGAAGGGCTGCAAGCCTGCAACATGCACATAATGCACGGGCTTCGTTTGTGTATGTTCAAAGAAAAAGACTTTTTACCAGAGATACCAAAATTTATATTGAGCTGGTACCAAGAAGTATAAGCTTTTGGCATTTTTTAGTACTAGCTCAATGTAAATTTTAGTATATCCTTAGAAAGGTAAAAAGTCTCTTAAAGAACAATTGTTTGGCCATCAAGCTAACTAAACATTAGGAGCTTTGGTTGAGTGTTATGAGCCTGTGCGAAATTTTCAGTGGAGCCCGAGGATTAGACGGCTGTGACCATTGGTACGGTTAATGGTTGAGTTTGTGTGATGAAATGGCCGGTGGTTTCTGTGGTGGACTGGGGATCGGATATATACTACACTAAACTTCAGTAGTCGGTAGGCCGATGTAAAACTGCATCCCCAACTTTAATTTTGTCCCAGTTACAGTTTTAATGAAAAAATTGACAAAAGACATGCCTCTCAAGATAATTTCTTACTAATACACGGAAGGGTTGGTTTGAGAGTGTAACTGATGGTTTCAAGGATGTATCTTCGTCCCTCAACCTTAGCTCAGGGCGTATTCCATTAGATCAACATCCAACAGAAACATCTCCAAGCATATGTAAAGGCTTGAAGATTTAACTCATCCTTATCAAAAAGTCATCACTGATAGCTTAGCGAAATCCAACACATATATACGAGCAATTATACGGTAAAAACTAGCACATGGTGAAAGAATGAAAATAGATAAACATGGGTGTTGGATCGGCCTCGAATGATCCAGATCCAGACGGAATCACACCTCCTCCACTTAAACATGCTTTTACATATAACCCCTAAATAAATTACGAAATTCCACGCCTAAACTCCCTCCCGATTCGACGCCTAAATAGGCGGAATTTTAATTTTTCTAGGGTTTTATGTGTAAAAATGTATTTAAATGGAGGAGATAGAATTTCGCTTAGATCTAGACCATTCGAGGTCGATCAAACGCCCTGACTACCTTCCTCCGTTGTAGGTAGATATGCTGTCATTAACATGAAGTCATGAACCAACAATAACCCGAATGCAGCAGATATGTACATGCCCATTTCCCCCCTCCTGCCTTGCCTAATCTTAGAACCGATCGGGTGTCAAATGCACCCAACAAAATATCTGGCAAGCTGACGGGCGATGCACCTAACACAAAACCTAATCATTCGGCCATTCGGACGTGAAAAAATTGCCATTAAATAGCGCGCGCCGCTCGCATTATTGTCAGGCCAACCCCAAGCCCCCTAGCTTACAGGCTCCGCCAAGGCAAACTTGCCTAGCTCCCCCTGTCTCCGGCCACCAATGAAAGCCCCTCTTCTCCTCCCCATCGCCACCGCTTCCTCCTCCACCACCATCACCAACGCCGACAGTGACGACTCTCCCTCCTCCCCTTCCGCCCAAAGCATCGTTGCTCGCGTCGTCGCCGTCCTCGCCGTCGCCTCCGTCTCACTGTTCGCGCAGCACGAGGCCTCGAAGGGCTTCCGCATCGACGTTGTCAACGCGGCTCCCCGGGACACCATTGCCGGCCGGCGCTTCGACCTCTTCTTCGTGTCCAACGGCCAGGCCGCGCGCATCCTCCACTATGCGAACCGCGGCGTGGAGCAGGCGCTCTTCCCGGACGTGTCGTTCCCGCGCAAGCAGGTCACCCGTGTCACCGTCCAGATGGCCGGCCACAACCTCACCTCCAACGCGAAGTTGACCGCCACTGATGTGGCATCCGGAGGGTTCGTCATTTCCCTGAACCCCAGCCTCATGTCCGACACCGACAAGGCCGCCGACGCCGTCGCCACCGCGGTGCGCCGCGCAGTCGCGCGCATGTGGCTGTGGGACGGACGCGGCGCCGCCCCGGCGCGCGTCACGGAGTCCATGGTGGAGTACCTGGCCACCGGCGGTGACGCCGAGGCCTCGATGGTGGAGGACGCGCAGTGCATGTCGGCACGGTTCCTGAAGCACCTGGAGCACCGTCGCAGCGGCTTCGTCGCGCGGCTGAACCGCGCAATGAGGGACCGGTGGAGCGACGCCGCGGTGGACGCCGCCCTCGGCGTTCCGGCCAGGCCGGTCTGCGCGGCCTACCGCGCGGTGGCGCTCACCGGCGGCGAACAACCCACCCCACTGGTTTGACTCCACGTCGGACGCTGTGGGTGGTGGCAATGTGAGGCGGAATAGCAAGGGCAGTTTGGGTACTATCACCCATGTCCATGCGCGTCACGCCCCTTGTGTATTTAATTCATCATTAGGGACGATTAATCATGGGGGTGGGACATAACCGCGCCCCTAATCGTGGTCGAAGGCGAATTAGCTGTCGCTCTCCACGCTATGCTATATGGTGTTTGTACTAAATCTAAATGATAGCTTCTTGATGTCACTGCAAGAATTTTTTTTCTGTTTACGTGGATGAATATGGTGGTCGATAATGATACGGGGAAGCTTCGAGAGGCTCGTAATCAGCGACCCAGCCAAGGGGAGGCCCCACCTGTTGGTGACCTGTCATTCTATTCTATCGATCGCTTTCATCCACGACAATTCTCTGTTGCATATAGTGGTTCATGGATTAACAGAGGGATGATATTTTGTAGCAGCAGGGAGGAAATGGAGGATTGGTGGGGTTTGTGCAGTGTTTTGCTCTCTGGTTCACATATAATGGCCCATGGTAATGTCACATGTCGACAAATGGACGGCATGGGTATGCATGGTTACTTTGGGGAGATAATCACATTCTCTTGTCAAGCAACAACGTTGTTAAGATGACAGCCATGCCTAAAGCGGTGAAACAGGCCCTCACTTTCCAGGGGAAGAGAATGTTGTGTCTGGAACATGCGATGTTCTAGTATGTACGCAACTCAAATGAGTTTCTTATTCTGCGACTTCTTGTAGTTGTACGACCACTTGCCTTTCCTGTATCAGTTTTACTCTGCGCGTTCCATCTCATACGCCACGTGGATGAGACATAAATAATAATGAGAGGATTTCATCCAAGCAAATTCGGAAGAGAAGCCAATCTATAATGATAAAAAAAATGTTAGAAGAGGGAGAGATGCAGAAGAAATCGAGACAATCATGTAAGAGGGAATTCTTTATCGGCTAATATAGAAGTTGGCTGAATTTCTAAAATATCATCGTAAAATTGCTTTTTCCTTCGTTGACATGGGATCTCAACTTTCATTTTTTTTTTCACTCTCGCTAGAGCACCGCACCGTAAACGGCAAAAAACTATCGGTTTTTCTCAAAAATACCCATCTTATTTTCATATTGGCCCACATATCATCTTATTCCTTCTTCTCCATCATCTTCCTCCTTCCCTTTTCTCTCATGCCTTACAGGATGCTACCACTAACCTCTTCCTCCTTCGTGGTTGCCTCCCCATCTCCCATGCCAACTCTGACCTCACCTCTACTTTCTGCCTCCCTAGAGCAAGCCATGCAGTCTCACCTTCGTTTTCCTAGGCTAGTAAGTAATGACGTTGCCAAGCCCTGATATACCCAAATCCGCCAACCTAAAAAATTACTCGCATTTGAAGCTCCTCCTCCAAAATTAATTCATGGCCATCTACTTAAACCTTGTTATGGTTCTGTTTTGCTTATTTCCTTGCTTCAATTCCACCCAAGCCACCCACTGCCGTTAGCATCGTCTCCAAGCACGGGTCCATGGCAATGGCCCAATATAGAGCTCCTCCACCTACTAATGCTAGTGCTCACCCTAGATCGGCCGCATGTCTGCTAGGAGCTCACCGTCGCCGATGAAGAAGGTGTTGATTATGATCTTCTGCTAACTGACAGCCGAAAATTTTGGGGGGCTAAGCCCACAATTTCGCGCGTTGATCGGGAGCGCCCAACAAGAATGTGGTTGTGGTCCCGTCAGCCAGCGCTAGATATAATGGGAGAGGCCGGCGCTCATGAGTTACTCTCGGCTCTCGAGTTTTTGGCTCAATCCCCACATTACCGATCAACTAAGCTAGCGCCAGATTGCCGAAGCCTGCGACTAGCACCGTGAAGATCAAGGTGCTCTCTTCTTCACCGGCCTTCATCTTCACTCATCTACCGACGCACAAGAACCCCAACCAAAGGAACACTAATGGCATCCTCATCACCAGGTCAGTTAATCTCCATTAATTTCCGCAATACTTTCGGTGATCATGATTTAGGCTAGCTAATGATGTTCATGTTTTAGTTAAAAACCTAAATCTAACAGAAAGGCCTCGCGCTGCCGTCCCCGTCGACAGGCTACCTCAGCCATGCTCGTGCCTTGCAGTCACAGCATCATCACCACCTCACTCCCTAGATGCTCATCAACCCATCGTTTGACTAATTCCATAGATGGAGTAGCCATTGCCATCTACCTTGATCCACGACCTTCGTGCCCCTACATGTGTCCAACTTTGACATGTCTCTTCCCTCCTTGAACTCAGTCGCGCCTCTTCCCTTCCCCAATCTCTGCTGCATCCCCATGACCACCATGGATTCCATCTGTTGGACTAGCCATGACCTCGTGTTGCTAGCTTGCCATTGCCATGGCCACCTCGAAGGGCAGCATAGTCTTTTTGCGCACGGCTTACCAACCAACTCTCAAGGAACTAATGGGAGTGGTAAAAAAGAATGAAAGCTGTAATCTAGTGGCAACGAAGACAAAAACAGTTTCGTGATAACATTTTAAAGATCCGGCTAGCTTCTAATGACAATTTCCTCGTTATGTAACGAAAAATATGGCGTAAATTACTTCATCCTTCTAACGAACGCTAATATAGTCATAAAAGAACAAGATAATGGCTTTGGCTCCATCTTTCGGCGAATAAATGTGGACTTGTGCGTTATGTGGTTCTTTCTTTCTTTTCTTTTCTTTTTTTTTGTTTGAAAAGGCTTGTGCGCTGTCGTATTGACTACTGAGCTAAGTCCTACGGGTCAGAATTTGCCCGTCCCGAGATTTTTACATCCGGCGATGTGAACTCTCCGAAATCCACCGTCACCGTGGGGGCATTCATTCCTGATTCCCTGTCCCGTCTTGCTCTGGCAACCACAGAAAGTTCACGGCTGAGAGTGGCATCCATTCCTGATTCCCTGTCCCGCCTTGCTCTGGCAATGGCAACCACAGAAAATTCACGGCTGAGAGTGTCTCGAAGAAGCAGTCATGGCCCAGGCTCAGAGAGAGCGACGAATCCAACCACATGTACGGGTCCCAGGTATCATCGTGTCAATCAGTTGATTAAGTAGCTGGCTGCATGGTGGGCTCCTTCCGGTTCCATCTCTTGGATCACAGACGCGTACTTGACTGACCCCAATTTGCCGCCATGTGCGCCCAGCTCCGCAGTCTCGTCTTTCAAGTAACAACCAGCCTCTCCTCTTGCGCTACACTGTAGTCCGCGTTGTTTTGGAATTTGGATTCAGTTTTTGCTTATGGGCATGGCTTTCGTGCCAGGAATACGGTCACGCGAACCGCAGGGGATTAATAGTTGTTTGAGATTTAAAGCCAGTTTCAGCTTTTAGAAAATCAGTAAACCCCCCAACAGTTTAGCTTTTAAGCGGTTTTTAACATAAGTTAAAAACCATATATAACTAACAAAAGCTAAAAGTTGAAAGCTGGGTTGGATATCAGCGTTCATGCCTCGGACTGATCTGAAAAAAAATGCTTTATTGACAAGGCTTGCCGCCGAAACTGACAAGAGAAGTTTTCATGAAGTTTCTTGAATTGATTATACTAGGTCCGACATGAACAGAGGGTTCATTTCGGCTCTTCCTTTAGGGTGTATTTGGTTAGTGGGATAAGGTTGAATGGAATGGAATGGTTATGTACCATTTGGTTTGATTTTTGTGGGTGAATGAAATGGTTCAGCACCTATAGAGAATATTTCTCAAATTTGTATCCCACCATCTAGGATGGGATGGTTCCATTCAAATAACCAAACACATGAATAACTTTTTTCTTCAACCATCTCATACATGTACTACTTGGTACTAGCAACCAAACACACCATTAGAATCAGATGGCCATGCCATGTCTAATCTTTTTCCCCTTTTTGAGAGGGCCGTGAGTTTGGTAAGCAACAGTGGTTTTCGGCCTTCTGGGATGAGGGAGGCTTCGGCCCGCTTGGTAACCTTTCCCGGCTCTCCTGAAACTGAAACAAATAGCATTGACAATTTGACATCTCATGGCCCAACAAATAGTGGCCGAGCAGGCAATTTTTCTCTGCATTTGGACTAACAGTTGTTCGTCTCATAGCCCTGTTTTCTCGAAAATCTTTACAGCAACGGAGGGTATCTTTCTTTTGTCTTAAGTGGTCCAAGCCGCAAACCGCACGAAGTGACTGCCCGGCAATATTAATTCCATCAACATTACCGTAAGCAATCATCGATCCATTCATTGTTTAGCCATGCCATTAGCAGCAATCCCGAGCTCGTCAAGGAGGAGCTCTAGGTCCGGACAAGCAGTAGTAGAAAAAGGAGGCGGCGGCTTTCATAGTCTGTAGATGTGACCATGTAAGATTGAATTTTCAAACTCCCCTTTCCAAAAGTTTAGGCCCCGTTGGAACATGAGAATTCCGTAAGAATCATACGAAAATTACGCTGTGTTCGTTGAAATTCCTGTGTTTTGAGTGCTCCTACGCGTTGCTACCTAATCTGTACGTGAGTTGGACCCATGAGCTATGACTCTGACTGGTAGTGATACAGCCCACTAACAATGGATCATGATTGCTTGCTTCCATGTGTTACACTTTGGTATCTCTTCTTATGCTCAGCAACCTTTAGATCGGATTAGAGTTTTGTGAGATGCGTTACGAGAGCACACGGTCTCAAGATCGAAGAAGATGAGTCTCGTAGAGAACTAAAATAACACGTTGAAGCAACCATGACGAGAGAGAAAGATTTGGCGAAACCGACTGCAAATTCTTTAAACACATCCTCAAAAGAGTACAAGGGATTGTCGCTCTCTTATAACCCTCTCAAACCTTTTAGAACTCCTAGATATTTGCTCTATATAAGAATTTAGTGCTAAAGAATAATGATCAATTGATAAAATGCCCTCACTTACATGTGCCATTGATAAAATACCCCGTGATGTCTCACTGACATGTGAGTCCTGGGGTCACATGTCAATGAGACAAACAGAGCATTTTATCAATTGCACCAAGTAAAATGGGGCATATGATCAATTCCCCTATAGAATAACTCTAGACTCTAATCCTTTCATGCACCTATTACTTTGGATGAGTTGGTTTGTGACTTTTTTATTATTTGGGTTTTCTATGACCACCTCATAGGTGTATATAGCTCCCTTAGTTCTCCTACAAAGAAAGTATAAATCCTACTACGAAAGAAATTCTATTAAAATTCATCGAGCGTACATTTTCAAATTTTAAAAAATATATATTAATCACCATAATTAACACCGTGCATGTTGCTCTATCTCGATTCATTCCAGTCTCTCTCTCTCTTGAACGTAACATTTCAGTATCTCTGAACGACTAATTAATACCAAGCGAAATGAATCAGCACTGGACATCTCAGGGCCAAGTTACATGCTCCATCAGTTTACATTTCTACTCTGTTCCAAGTTTCAACATCAACTCATGCACCTGAAAGTCCATGAAAACATTCCACAATGGCCAGTTGCTACTACATAGAGTAACACACTATAGATTCCATGCCTTTATACCAGCCTAGAGTAAATTTAATTTGCATCATAGTCGTGGCACTACTAAGCCGGTTCCACTCTTCATTGGGCATTCAGAAATCATAGCGGCGAGCACATTCTTATAGTAGCCGGCGCCTAGCCCTGGACCTAAAGCACAATAATCAACCCGAGGGACAAAAAGCAAATCTCTGAGCTTTTTTTTATGCTCTGTATAGCTGCCCAAGAAGCACTAAAGGAGATGCAAAGGTTGGAGGAACCTTGGATGGAGCTCCACCTTGGCGAGGCGAGCTTGCTCCAGGTGACCAACTTTTCCATTTCTATGCGTTTCTTTGTTCCAGTGACCAACAAGTCCCGTGGCCACAGTAAAAAGGAGAAGCAAGTAGGCGGCATCAGCCAAAAAGTTCAGGTTCCTCGATCTCTTTACCAAAAACTCGATCCAAGCAGGTAAAAAGTCACTACGTGCAATTTGGAGAACGGCGAATGCTAGCATATGTATACTTCTGTTCATTTCAAATGAAAAAAAAAACTGTGTCAAACTTTATAGAGATTCTCAGATAAACTGAACAATGAGCTGGGAACGAGACTTAGTGCCTGTTTGGGGCTGCGCTTCGGTTGGGCTTCGGGTTTAGCTTTGGCCGGCAGTCCCCCCTAACAACCCTGCTGTGGTTCGGCTAGGCATCGAAGCAATAGCCGAAGCTTCCACAAAAGCCGCAGCGAGCGGGAAGGTGCTTTGGCTGTGCTTTGTCCTGTTCTGACCATACCTCCCTCGCTCGGCCGCCTCCGCATCCACCGAGCTCGGTTGCCCCAATCGCCTCGTCGTCTCCTCCTCGTGCTCCGCCTCCTCCCCAGTTGTCTCCTTCTCCCTGCTCGGCCTCTTCATCGGCTCGGCTTCCGCCCTACCTTGGAGGCCCGCCGCCTCCCCGGTCGTCTCCGCCCTGGTCCGCCTCCACCACGCTCGGTCTCCTCTCCACTCGACATCTAAAGAAAAACTAGCAAAAAGCAGGTTTATCAAACGATATGTCAAGAAAAACCATAGCTGCCAGCTATAGCCCTTTTCATCCTAGCCCTCAACATAGGGCCTGAACCGGGCAACCAGCTAAAGCTGATACAGTAGGGCAGCTACTCAGAACATGTACGTATTCTTTTCTTCTCCGTGCTTTGTCAGTACGACTCCTGCATGTAGCCTTGTACAAGGGCAAAGCAAAGCATTCTCATACGAGTCACGAATCCGAAAATATTCGCTCCAACTCCAATCCCGGTGTGGCCAACTGCACCAAATGGAAATCCATGGCTCATCATAGCTAAGCCATCATGAAGGCACCCCACATGAGGAATTTCTCCTCTTTTTTTCTTTCACCTCCCAACTCACCCAACCTTCTTTTTCTACTTTCCCACCTCTTTCGCTTAAACTATTGCTTATCCTATGTCAATTGCGTGATCCTGTAAAGGTCTTAGCTAGCCTCCCGCCTCAAGAAACCTGCGATTCTGTGTACTGAAGACATGCTTATGCTTATCAGCATATGCAGATGCACTGACTAGAAGAGTGAGGCAGCAGCTAAGCTCACTTTACACTTGCTCCTCAGTTAGCACACTCCCTACTGGCTACTACTACCTCGTTGGGAGGCAGAGCTGGGCACGCTTTTTCTCCTAGTGGCAGAGCTGGGCACAAGCTTCAAGCATGGGTCTTAGGCCAGTCCATTGCCTAGCCTCTCTTCTTGTCCTCCTCTTCTTCTGCCATGGTGAGTTGCTGAACTCTTTTTGTGTTCATTGCTCTTGCTTTTGGTACGTTTGTAGGGTAAGAAATGGATGCAACAGATTCTCCTGTCTGATTAGCTGCTGGTGTTGTTACCGTTGCTGTTAGCCTGCTACCGCCTTACTACTTTTCACTCTGCTCTGCTTAAAAATTAGAAGAACAGAACTTGGTTGGTTGCCGAGAATAAATTGTCTATTGCTTATTTAGTTTCTTTAATTTAGTTTGCTTAGTTGTTGGAGCCGACGAACTGTGTGTCATGTCATAGCAACAGACAAACACATACTTTTATCAAAGATTAACTCTCAAACAAAAGTGTGCTTTTGCTTAACAACAAAATAAAGATCAGAGTACGAAGTGAAAATTCATGCAGGCAGTCACACAAAAAATCGTCCTTTGGTTCAAGCTGCAGGGAGAGGGGCCGATCAGAGAGCGAAAGAAGAGCATGGTGATGCATCGCGGCAGCTATCCGGCGTGGCGGCAAAGCTCGAGTCCGCGCACGACATGCCGGAGCTGGACGTGAGCACGCCGCTCGCGACCGTCCCGGTGTTGAACCCCACCACACCCACCATCACAACGCCCACGGCAATGCCGACGATGACGCCCCCGACGCAGACGCCGTCGCTGGCGAACCCGGTCGCCGGCGGCGGGAGCTGGTGCGTGGCTAGCCAGAGCGCGAGCACGACGGCGCTGCAGGTGGCGCTGGACTACGCGTGCGGGCAGGGCGGCTCGGGCTGCTCCGCCATCCAGCCCGGAGGTAGCTGCTTCAACCCCGACACCGTCCGCGACCACGCGTCGTATGCCTTCAACAGCTACTACCAGAAGAACCCCGTCCAGACCAGCTGCGACTTCGGTGGCACCGCCGTCCTCACCAGCACCAATCCCAGTAATCAATTAAGCTCCATCTAAAACTAATCAACATTAATTTCTACATCACATCACTCAATCTTTGCTGCATAAATATTGTGATCACAAGTGCATATGTTACCAACGAATCCATTGACTTCTTTCCAACTGCGCAGGTACTTCGACGTGTCAGTTCCCGGCAACAAGGTAAATGATCCTAGCAACTCGAAAAGAAAACTGAAACAAATAGATTAGAGAAGGAAAGGGAAGTGCATATCGATTGAACTAAAAATGTGCTGAAAATTCTCTCTTTCTTTGTATGATGGAACTTACAGCACCGGTGCTTCGGTTCTGAACACGTCGACGCCGACGAACCCAACTTTTGGTTCTCCTGGCTACGGCAACTCTCCTCCTGGATACGGCAACTCTCCTCCTCTCTACGGGTCCATGTCACCTCCGGACTACGGCGACAACATCAGCGCCGCCGGGCCGATGCCCGACAGCAAGAGGGCGACAGTCTTGTCGCTGACGTGCCTCCTAGTCGCAACGGTGTCACTGAACCTATACAAGTAAGGATCCAAGTCGCAGGAATCAGGATTGATCTTCTAGACAGTCAATCACAGTACATACCCTGAGATATAAAAGCGCGCGCACTTGATTGGAAACTGAACTGGAGCGGATACAGATATGCCCCAGAAAACAGAGAGGCGCGGTGCAAGTGTTTTTACGTCGCAGCCAGAGCTAGCAGAAGCAGTGTGGTTGTTGCGGCGAGCAGACCAGCAGTTAAGAGCTGTCCTAGTTCTAGTGGCAGTAGCAGATGTTTATAGTTGGTGTAGTAGTACGTCAAAAATTATACCACCGTTGTACCTAGGAATCAGAAACAATGAGCTTCTGTTCATTGATGTCCTGCTCTGCGCTCATGTGAAACAACCCGCGCAACCAGCAGATTTTTAGACTTGCTAGCGGGAAAGGAAAAAGGAGAAAGGAGCCGGAAGGGAAACCTTGAGATGAGCAGCGCGCGCCTCCACCGGGGTTGGTCAGCACCTCCGTCCGCGGTTGTTGTTTTCGTGTGTGTGGATGGTTGGCCCTCCGCCGTGGCCAACCCCTGCCCGTCCGGCGGCGAATCTACGGGTGCGCGGGCGTGGCCGGTTAGGCTGAGCAGTTAAGGGGACGCGGGCTACATGTCACCGAGTGGTACGTAGCTCGCGTGCGATCCACTCGTCCGCGTGCCGGCGGAAACAGCTCGCTTCGCTGCCGCTCGCTGGAGCTCCGACGCCGTCTGGCTTCCCTCGACAACTAGTCCGCCGCAGAGCTTCCCTCCTTTTTTTTAGCGACAATACGAGATAACCTGAGGGGCTGCACAAAAATCTACCTGTAGCACTTACAGGCCCTCGATCTCATCCGCCCATGTTAGATCGCATAGTGTAAAGTGATCGAGATATCTATTTATTACGAGGAAGGATACACACAAAACTCCTACATGAATATCTACGTGAATATCCCTGGCACATGTCTAATCTAAAGTGAATATTAAAACTTTACGGAGTGTGGACACACGCGTTAACAACTAAACGCACCCACATATGCATATATTATTTTCCTGCACGAGGCTTTAGTCCAAGGAAAGGTGAGTACCTACGTCAAACTTTGGGTTCGAATGCTGGTCGGCAGCTCGCTCACAGCAGAGCTTGACAAGAGACTGGGCTATTGATAAACGGCAATACGAGATAAACCTACGGTCTTCAAGAAAAATTACCACCAAAGTTTGCTCTTCCTAAACATAGGGTCTTCATGAAAAATTACCTCCAAAGGTTAGGGCCTGTTTGTTTTAGCTTTAGATTCTCTAAAAGCTGATTCTGGATTGTGGTTGTAGAGAAACTGATTCTTCAAAAGCTGAAATTGAAAAGCACATATGAAGTGAATTGTAGATTCTAGTGTATATGGGTGAGCTGGATTGTGAGAATTGGATTCTAAAATCAGAATGTTTGTTTTTTATTATACTTTTAGAGTTAAAATTCAGAATCAAAAGTTAAAACAAACGGCCCCTTACTCTTCCTTTATTTCAGCCGTCTATGTCATGGTGCGGATCGCACTTATCCTGCGCGATCCAAATTCTGGCTGGATAAACGGTAATACGAGCTAAACCGAGGGTCCTTATGTAAAACTAGATCCAATGGGCTGAGCCTTTGGGTCGACCTGTCGCCTCCGCCGGAAACCTGAGCACGCAATGGGCGGCGAGGAGGAGGAGGAGCTCGTCGCCGGCGGTGCTTCCGCTAGCCCCCATTCGTCCTCAAGTCTCAAGGTAAGGTAGCATCAATCCAATCCACTTTATTGCAGTACAATTTCTGCTGCCGCCACCGCCGCAGACGCTGGGAGAGCTAGCCCCCATCCAAGAAAATTTTAGCAATCCACTATACTTGCTTTGCTGTTTCCGCGGGATGTCAGCGTTGGGAAGAGCCTGATTACTATTCTCTCGAGGTTGAGCCTGAGGCAACGGCCGAACCTCCTACATGAGAACCTTGCCGAGACATACTCTCGTTCGTTGATATGGAAAGCTTAGCCAAAAAAAAAAGAACCAATTGCGCATCAGGACGTCAGCGGCATTTCATTAAGCGACACGGCAGCCCAAACTCCCGACAGCTCCACCGCCGAGGTGGGAGTTGGCCGGTTCGACTCGTCTTCGACGAGGTCTAGTTACGACCTAAGTTACACTGATGCGTGGAGTCGTGGATGTCACCGTCAATCGTTCGTCGTCATGGATGACACAAGGATGATGAGCAAGCATTGACCGTCGGTGAGGATCTGATACACATAATTATTTACGAAAAAGAACTAAATTTTATTTATTCATTAGATATAGATGCAAAGTTACTGTATCGTTAAAAACCTTACACCCAGTGAGGTTCCGCTTGGAAGGAAAAGAGCACAGAAACAATATACATATATACTAACTACTCCTCAATATTCAGATCGTTCATATGTTCCAGATCAGCAGGGAGGAAGCAAGAGTGGAGGAGGGTGAGAGGAGACAACAAAGGCATGAGGAGATGGCGACTGCGTTAGATGGGTCATGGGAGGAGACAAAGGGAAAGGTAGCATTTGATGATGGTTTGAGCCGCTAGTGTAAAGTAGTTGATGATAGACTGGGCTATAAATAGGATGTTTCTCTCCACAGCCTAATCCCTATTTTATTCCTACAAATAGAACATAGCCATATGAAATGATCTACTAACATCTAGAAACATCTCAGATGCAAGTCCTCTTTCGATATATCTCTGTATACTATATACACGGATACAAGATCCACTATATCCGCTTGTGAAATAATTAGTTGTTTTTGCATTAATTGCGACTTCCTTAGTGTTAGTAATTAGTGTACCCCTCAACCCCATATCGAAATAAAAAAAAGTAGTAAGTAATCAGTTTTAAAGAGAAGAATCAATGGATTCATAATTAAACCCCTCCTACTTCTTGTATTTTATTATAATTTTGGTTAAGTGAGGGATCAAATATGTATTCAACTTTATTTGATGGTAGTTTGGAGGATTAGAAATATGACTATTGATTTCCAATTAGTTGTTTTTGCATTAATTGCGACTTCCTTAGTGTTAGTAATTAGTGTACCCTTTGTATTTGCTTCACCTGATGGTTGGTCAAATAATAAAAATGTTTGGTACATCATTATGGATTGGACCAGTCTTTCTGGTAGCTATTCTGAATTCTCTCATTTTTTAAATTTGTTTAGTATAGTAGCCTGATACAAAATAAATAAAAGGTCATTTCTTCGGAAAAAAAATCGAATTGTGAGACATATTAAAATGCAATTTGCTACCTCTTCTCTTTCATTATTACGAAATTCCATTGCCATTAGAATATTGATTGATAGACAATTTTTAAAAAGAAAACTCTAATATAATATAATAGAAAATGAAATGGTTGACCTAGACATACGGTTGACCTAGGCGGATATACCCTATACAATATATCCCGTAGCGAGCGTAGTTCAATAGTAAAATATCTCCTTGCCAAGGAGAAGATACGGGTTCGATTCCCGCCGCTCGCCAGCTTAATTTACTATAGTACTATGATAACAAATTTATTCTAGTTGACTACTTAACTACTTATATTAAATTAAGTAGATGTTAGTCTAGTACTGTATCCCTTACTATCTTATCCTTCCTTTACATCCTACTAAAAAAAGGGGGCTCGAATCGAGCTCGCCAACAGGACTCCCTAAATTGGGGGTTTCGTCGAGACGAATAATAGGCAAATTGCTTTTAAAAGGAAGAGAGGTAGACTGTGCCTTTCTTTCATTTCTTTTTTCTTTTCTGTAGGGTAGGAAGGAGCCTTGAGAGTTCTTCTTGTAGGGGCAAGTGACTTTGTAAACTGATCAATTTGGCCCTCTAGGACCGGGAAGATGGGTCATGGGAGGAGACAAAGGGAAAGATAGCATTTGATGATGGTTTGAGCTGCCAGTGTAAAGTAGTTGATGATAGATTGGGTTATAGATCAGTCGGTCTTGCTGTATCGTGCCGAGTTTTCAGACTCAGCACAACCCACCGATCGTACTGTGATGACCTGGCCTGAAAGCGACCGTGCCGTGCTTTGAGTCCTGCTGGACCGGTCGCCTAACTCAAAAAGGCACACACATTGCCCGGATCTATCCACTAGTAGTAGGGAACTACGTAAGGTCAGATCAATAAGCCAAATTAATCTCTGGTCTACTGCAGCTGCCATGTCAACTCCCTCGCAACATCAGCACTGCACAGGGCCCTCCCAGGAAGCTGCCGTGTTCGTGAGCCTTCAAGACTTTTATCCCTTGACCAGCTCCCTTTGAATCAGCACTATTCAGTCTGGTCTTTTGCAGGTAGTTTCACCAGCTTCATATGCTATAAAAAATTATAAAATTGTGAAGACGAAAGCGCAGAGCCGCGTGGTATTCCAACATAAAAGGCTCAAGGCAGGGTAGCGTTAGGATCAACACGGGGACAGGAAGAACTAACAAGATCTGGAAAAAAAACATCAACCGATCAATCACCACCGATGGCCGGCGGTACGAAGATGACGACGGTGGCCGGCGGCGGGAGCGGGTTGCCACGGTGGACGCTACGTATTCGTGCACTGTCCACGGCGTTGCGCCACCGGAGGTACCGGGTTAGCCTCCCGCATGTCTACCTCCTCCAGCTCTTCTACGAGAACGTCGTCTTCTACTTGCTGTGGGTGCTCGAGTCCGTCGTCGTCCTCGCCAAGCTCTGCTTCTTCTTCCTGCGGTTCGGCTTCCGTTTGTAATCCAGATGTATTATTTACATGCGAGAGGATCATCTGTTAATTCTTCGATTTTTTCCCCAAAAGAAATGTAAATGATATATAATTCAGCAATCATCTCTTGTCACGCCCAGTTGATGTGAACAACGTAGATTATTCTGAATCTGACAGGCACAACAGCTAGAGTCCATCACGCAGAAATTTTGACAGCACTCTTGACATGATAATTAGACAAGATCATCCGAGCAATTATATGCAAAGCTAGTGTGGCGCATCCATTCTTTTGCCTTCTCAAATCACCATCAATTATTCTTATGATACTTTATCGTCAAGGGATAAGAAAACATAAGATAACAGCAAACCTGACGAAATAAGTAGAAGCATGCAAGTGCAACACAGGTTAATACAAAGCTAGCTCATCTTTTGCTTCCTCGAAAATTAATGGTGCCGCTTTGTTAGATATTTCGGGTTTATTGTTACATGATATGTAAACGACAAAAAGAAAAATAAAATAGATAATGAATAGTCCTTTTCTATCAGAATATAAATAAATAGAGCTACAGTTTAGGCCATCCTAGAAATGCTAAAAATAGAACATGCTCGAACATATATCTCCCGGGCCTCTCAATGTCACGATAGCAACTCATATACACAGTTGCTATTCCGCCGCCTGTATCAGGCGAAAAGTTTGGCATGGTATCTCTGGCGTAGCACACCACAAAAAGGATCACACATGCAAGGATAGTAAGGCTGGATCAGTAGCTATTTGGCCACATTTGGTTGCCCTGGGCAGCAGCAGTGGCAGCACTTAAATTACTATCACTAGGGTTTCGGTGTTCGGGGGCCAGACCTGGCTGTGATTGCCCAAGCGTGGCACCAAACTGTGAAAGCAGATGGGCCTGCCGTAGGCCGCCCTGATGGCCCTGGCCTTGATAGCCATACAAGGTATTAGCGGCAAGGGGTGGCATTGCTCGTGACCCAGCTCCATGCATCCACATTGCAGGGTTCTCGCTCTGTAGCAACAAACAAAAAAGTTTAGTTATCTTACAATTTGTTAACTTCTTTCCTACTTAATCAAGTTTTTCCTCCTTGTATGCAGACTCGGGTACCCGTACCTGCTGAATTGAAATGAAGTGATTTCCATCTTTGTATTGAGAGGGTACTGTTCCATCGAACCCAAGAGTTGTAGTTGCTGATGCTGTGGTTTGGTTCAGAGCAAAATTTCCAGGCATGCTGTTTGCAGTTGCAAAGCCTCCAACATAGCTTGAGAGTAACGATGCTGGCTGTGGCAAGCTCGCAACTGCAATGTTGCTTTTGTACTGTGGCAGAGGGTATTTTACGCCAGAGTTGGGAGCTGCAGCTGCAGCTTGGTGGAACAGGCCATTGTTCATGTATGGTTGCTGAAAAGCAGCTGGCGGGATATATGCGTAACTTTGTGGCAGAGGTGGGTAGCCAATCATGCTTGCGTACCCAAGAGGAAGAGTTGCTTGAGCATAAGGATGAAGTGCAAGATGGTGAGGGAGAGGAGGACCTGGAGCAACGCTGGTGCTTGCCTGAGATTGAGCCAATTGGGGGTTGGATAAACCACCAGGATTAACATTCTACAAGAAACAACCATGTAAGAATAATGCTATAGATCAATGGATTAACAATACAAGAGACCAACTCAGGAGAAATGTATTTATAATTATTAAATTAATCTAGTATTACGAAAGGACAACATATTACAGCCTAAAGTGACAAATAACATGAAATCTAATGTTTTGGGACTATGGCATTACGGCAGCCCTACAATTTAGCTCCACTCTTGATAAAATAACTGTCCACTCCAGAATTGCTGGTTACAAGTCAGAAAAAAAGTGGATGCAACCAGGCCTCTTTTTGTAGCCTAAGTATGGGCAGAACCCACATTGAACAAAGCAGATGTAACTTCACCGGGATTTGACAAAACGTAACAAAAAAAAATTGATCGTTTACTAGTTGACCTGCTCATGGCATAGTTAACATAAAAAATGTCAATGTAAGAGCAAGAAGCAAGAATTATCCGGTTGAAGGTTACAACCACTTATCCAAACATCGGGGACTTTAGACTACATCAAGTTAAACTGTAGGACTAACCATGAGACAAAAAAAGAAAGTCATTTTCTTGAGCAAACTCTTTGAACCTCATTTCTGACTTCAGTTCCTCAACAAACATAAATATATGTTACTGTTTATCAGAACAAACATACCTATTATATAAATTTACAGAGCAATATCAGTTGTGGATTATAGAATCCATAAGATATCTTGAAAGTGTGAAGTTGGCAACAATAATGGCTACTCCAAAAAGAGTTTTCTACCCCAATTATTCAGTGAGGTGTTCATACCTCTTGTGGCTGTGTAGAAATAGTTGCATTGCTCATGGACGGTGACGTTGTACCATGAAGCATTGTAGCCAATGGAGGGTTAGTAAGCAATAGTGAGAATGCTGGATCCAATTCACGCAACGGTGGAATTGCTGGCGGCAGTAAGCCATTTGGTATAGTTCCTTGCTACAGAGATAAAGGATGTCAAAATAAGTTGTCAAGGACGAAAAAAATAATGGAATGTAAACTAGTTTATCATTGAAATGAAGAGATACAAATCAGGGCAGATTTCTTCACTGAACTAATGAATATTTAGTTAGTAAAGCCACTAATACAATTTGCACCAAGGTTTCCTTGTCCACTAACAGGTTAGTGAGTTGGTTTTTTCGTTTGTAATAAAACATGCAACGGTGGACACAACATACAGGTTAGTGAGTTGGTTTTTTCGTTTGTAATAAAGTATGCAACGGTGGACACAACATACTGGTAGATATGGTTATACAAAATAGTAACCACAACTCTGAATTTTTATGTAGACAGCTGTATATCGAAATTAACACAACAATGTAATATTTTGAATAAACCAAAATAACACATGAGTACATACCATAAAGCTAGAGAGGGGAGAAATGTTTTGCACTTGTCGATTTTCTTGTAGATAAGTGCGTGCAGCAGAATCTGGTTGCACTACAGTTGAAGTTGCATAATCAGATGATGATGATAAATTATATTCAGTGCTGTTTGTAACATCCATTACATCAGGACTTCTCACTTCAGGCTCTTGTACTGACACAATATCAAGATTCTCCGCATTACTGTTTGTAGCAGAAGCAACATACTCATTAGTTGCAGGTGTTACTGTCTCCTTATTTTCATATTCGTGGATTCTGAAAAGAACTTAAATGTTACATAATGAAAAAGGAGTGAAGCATACAAAAATAAAATACATACCTGGCATCCGACTGATTGATGGAATGGCTATCAGAAATGGTTGCGTCCTCCCCAGCACTATTGGCAGGTTTCGTGGAGCATGATGCATCAAGTGTTCCAGAGACAAAACTACCAAATGTCAAGTGAGCACAAGCCGCATTTGAAACCTGAAGATGGTCAGGGATTATCACAGCTGGGTTATCTTCAGCAGATTTTGGTTTTTTTTCCTCATGTACAGTTAAAAGTTCAAATTGATTTGCTGTAGTAGACATATCTCCATTTGAATCTGCAACTAGAGAGGTAAATAGTCAGAGTGAGAGAGAGAGAGGACTCGTAATTGCCCAAAAGAGATGTGACTAGAAACAAAGGAAATTCCAGTCAGGGCGCACTATAGCATGCAAACATGAAAAATACATTCTACTCCCGGGAGTAGTTACTCCCACCTTTGATATACCACCTATACGAACTTGAAATACTCCTTTATCACTTGGGGCACACTCATATACTAATTATAAATACTCCAATGTGAACCACACAAAAAAATTGCAAGGAAGCCCATAGTTTTTACCGTATTTTGCAAATACCTTCGTATACGCACATGAAAAGGAGTATGTCTAAAAATATATATATACCACCTAAATAGTCATATATACTCTTATACCACACGTACATACACTCCGTTGCGCGAGATACTCCCTATGCTGTGAGATACGCTAATTTTTCCGTGTGGTTCACATTGGAGTATCGTATAATTAGTATGTGTACCCAAAGTGAAAGGAGTATCTCAAGTTCGTTTAGGTGGGTATATCAGACATGGGAGTAACTACTCCCGGGAGTAGAATGTGTGTGTGTGTATATGCTAATTTGCACCCAAGCGTAGAATAACCTATTCTACGCTCCTCCACCTTTCATGGGTCAAAACCCACGTCCCACTTTCGTCAAAGACTGGTCAAAGAAAACCCACTACCTCCCACCTCTGTCAACCACCCACATTTTTCATGCTAAAATAATGCAGTAATTGTTTGGCTTAGGTACAATAAATTCAAACTTTTAATACAGTAATTATTTTTTACAACGTTAAAACATATTCATCACAGCTCTCTTTTTGTTAAGCACATTTTTTTCCAACAAAACATTTCAAACGGATTGTAAATAGGATATATGGTTTAGTCATAGTTACCGGATTCGCTGTAAACTCCCGCAAATCACGAACCGGATTCGTCGAACCCGAACCGGTTTAGAGTACGGGGTTCGTGTTCGTAGTGGAAATTAGAAGAAAAAGTGGCGAATCGTGAACCTGAATCCTGTATCGCGACTCGGACGAATCGTGTTTCTGGTAACTATGGGTTTAATAGATATCATCGTTCAAAGTTAGTAACCAACCCACGTTTCTCTCTCCACCCGCCCCATTGTGCTCAACATGACAAAATCAAAATGCATATAAAAATGCATTTGGACGTAAATGTGGTATCCATTTCTTGTTGCCACTATCACATGGTCATTATGTGACACGGCGAGATGCGGCAGTAAAATCTAACAACATATCTAGTAAATTGGAGTGCATTTGGTAGTAACTTTGGTACATTTCGTATTGCCGCTATCACACGGCCATCATGCGCCACGGTGTGTTTCGGTAGTAAAATCAAAAGACACGACCAGTAAATGGGAGTGCATTTGGCAGTAACTTTGGTTCATTTCGTATTGCCACTATCACATAGCCATTATGTGCCACTGTGAGGTTCGGCAGTAAAATCTAACAACACGTCCGGTAAAATGGAGTGCATTTGACAGTAACTTTGATATGTTTCGTAGTGCCGCTATCACACGGCCATTATGCGCCATGGCAAGGTTTGATAGTAAAATTTAAAGATGCGACCAATAAATTGGAGTGCATTTGGCAATAACTTTGGTTCGTTTTGTTTTGCCGCTATCACACGGCCATCATACGCCACGGCGAGGTTCGGCAATAAAATCTAATGATGCAACCAGTAAATTGCAGTGCATTTGGCAGTAACTTTGGTCCGTTTCGTATTGCCGCTATCACACGGCCATCATGCGCCACGACGAGGTTCGACAGTAAAATCTAACAATGTGTCTAGTAAATTGGAATGCACTCCTTACTACCAATATCACATGGCCATCATGTGACACTGCTAGGTGTGGTAGTAAAATCTAACAACATGTCCAGTAAATTGGTGTAAAAACTCATTCATCTAGCATTTATTAGCTGTATATAAGCCAACAAAGCATGTGATCTAAATTCGTTCAAAATCTTTGAATTCGAGCATATTTTTTCAAAGTTATGTGTTTCATTTGAATTGTTATAGATGAGTATATACCCTAAAACTAAATTTTTCAAAAAATATACCCGAATATGGCTTGAATTCACGCATTTGAAATCATGGTGCCCCATTCCAGCTTACGTCCGAACCGTGTCATTCATCCGGTATTTATTGGTGAGACTTATGTCATGTTGTTCCTCTCGTCATTAGTAAGCTACCGGTAAAAACCATTCGTGAATCGGAGCTGACAATCAAAAGTTATGTCTAAATTAAAGAAAAAAATTCTAGTACAAACAAGGAACCGTATTTTTGGTTGGCCACACCACTGATAGACTTAGTCAACACACGAAGTAGGCGTACGTGGGATGGTTTGGACACGCACCTGAAAGTGGAGCTCGTATTATACACCTTGACCCCCACTTTTTTTAATCCTTCCTCCGGTCGGCCGACACGTAGAATAACTATTTTGCACTCAGAATAGCGTTTGTGTCTGTGTGTGTATAGGATGCCGAAATGGGGCACCATGATTTTAATGCGCGAATTCAAGCCATATTCGAGTATATTTTTCAAAAAAATCAGTTTTAGAGTATATACCCATCTATAACAATTCAAATGAAATACATACCTTTGAAAAAATATACTCGAATTCAAAGATTTTGAACGAGTTTGGATCACATGATTTGCTGATTTATATATAAAATCATCACATACCTACAATCAAACTATCATCAAAAAGAGAAACTCTAGTTTGAATTTTAGTTCAAACTTGTTTGAACTAGTTAGTAAACTGGATAAACTCAGCATCCTAAAAATTTCAAAAAAAATCACATGCAAATACATAGAGGAAATATCCTTTTTGGATCATGGTGCCCAGGAACCACCCTAGGTAATCATACATACATACATGCATACATATACGTGCGCGCGCGTGTGTGTGGAGGGAGAGAGAGAGAGAGAGAGGCACACACACACACACGCAGAACCTCTACAACTCCCTTAGTCCATGGCAAGGTAGAAAGGAGTTTTGATTAAAAAAAAAGAAAAGGCAATCAGCCACAATTTCTAACGTAGAAGCCAAAACGAGCGACTAAAATAAATTGTGAATTTATCCAATTTTTTACCGATCCATCCACAAGAAAAAAAGAGAGTCAAATGGGCAACAATCTTAAAGAAAAAAGTTGATGCAAAACAATAATCAATTTTATTTTATGTTTTCTTACTTTGATGTTTCCTTGAATTTCTACATCTCACACTCCATTCAATAGTATAGCGAACTTCGCTAAACACCCATAAATCCAGATAGAATTGTAAATGTCGTTGGGTTCTGAGATTTCCGGTAGCCAGTGACATTTGGTTACGGCTTAATGACTAGTGCAGGGTCTTCAGGATCATACAAACAAAGTATTGACATGAAGAAAAATGAACTCTTTTATGTTCTAGCATATAATAAGGGGGCAACTCCTTATATGCCACTGAAAGTTGGCCTCATCCCTTGTATGCCACTCATTGTCTCATTGACACGTGGGCCCTGACCCCACATGACACATTCAGATATTTTCCCTAATTCTAGTGGCATATAAGGAATTAATCCTATAATAAATCTTCACATTTGGTACAACTACATATAGATAAAGAAGGTAAAGTGTATTTTTTTATATGACTTACTTTGGTGATGCTCAAATGAATGCCCATCTGACTGATAGTCAGACGTTTTCTCTAGCAAATCATTGTTCAGATGAGTGGCAATTTGAGTATATTCTGATTGTATTTCTTTATCAGACACGGAAAATGGTCCAGTAGATGTTAGACCTTTTGCATTGCTTGCGCTCATCTCCTTAGTTTCCTCTAAATTGGGGTATTTTTCAACACCATCTTCGTTGACATCTGGAGTTGCTGATCCTGGTGGGTTCGCATTCATGGAAGGAGCACCAAGAGATTCTAGCACATCTGACCCCTGTACTGGAGGTACTATATCAACAGAGGAATCATCCTTAGATACAGAGTGGACCTGATTAGTACCATTTCGTAATTTATCAGCTGTGCCATGGTCCACATCTGATGGCAAAACTGTATTCTGAGAGTCCTTGAAAGTACTACTTGGTGCATTTGAAACGATTGAACCACCAACAGCTGGCTTGCCAGTGCTACTTGCAACCGATCTGCTCCCAGATTTAACTTGAGGCCTACCCATCTTCACTATGTCAGCCATGGAAGGGCGTCCTGGCATCCCACCCCAACAATGCTGCACCTGAGATGGAGACTGGGAAGTGGTGGACTTTGCATCAGCTTGTGCACTTGATACAATAGGAGTCTCATTGCTAGCAATACTGCTGCAAACAGAAGCACAAGAAGTTAGCAAGTCTGTCAAGAAAGTCTTCAAGCTATCTTAACCAATTACCACTAGTGACTAAACATAACAAGTTGTATTAACAAGTGAGTGAAGCTGTAGATTATCAACATTCAAACTCTGTTCCATTTTGTAGGAGAATATGGTTGTGACTTGCGATACAATATGAAGAGGGAAGAACATAAAATGCATAATGCAGATATAAGGAAAATTACAATACAGGAAAACTCTAAAGCACAAGCACAAGTACAAATGATCGATTTCTCCCTAATCATCAAACGAAAATATGTATCAGGCTCCTAACAAGGCATAACCAGTTTGCACCTTGTAAATTTGAATAATTTTATTCCTCATCTTTCCTACGTTATATTATGTATGCAGAAAGCCTAACTCTACCTCTTTGTCATCCACCTTTAAAAAAATGTCACAATGCAGATATTATTAAGGAATCCAGAGTTGCCTAAGTGTCTTCTTCACCTTTGGGAGCTAAATAAATCATCCAAACTAATACACACAATTAGCAAACAGACACCATAGACTGTTGGACACCAGGTAATGCTTCATATTAATACCATATCGGAAGACAGCTAACAAGGACAAGAAAATCTAATGGTAAATCAGACACATGCTGTAATTCTGTTGTACACTTGGATTGGCAAATGGCAAAGAGAAGAATGGACAAAATATTACACAAATCAATCAACAACTACAAAGGGAATAATCGAAACTAAGGCAGGAGCTTAAACGAAATAGGAGCAAAAACATTAATTAATAACAATCAACATATGGTTAAAAATCGCTATGCAACATCAAGAACTATTACTTACCCAGCTTCCGAAATTGGTTCCATAGGATTGCTTGCCTTGACAGAATCCAAGACTGATGAGTTTAGTGGAGAATGTAACTCTGCTTCTTTCTTGATAGCACCTTTAACACTACCAGTTAAGTCTGTTAATACGTTGACAACATAATCCAAATGAGTGCCTCAGTTAGATTTTTTTAAAAAAAATAAATAAAATTACATTAACATATCAGGATACAGAATGCAGCATGTTACCTCTAAAACCAGAGTGAAAGCGCCCATTTCGATCAGAACCAGCCTTAGATCCTCGATATGTAGATTTATAAAATGGTCGAGACCTTGTTTCCTGACAAGCTTTGATCTACAGGTGATAAGAGTTAGTCAGGGAACAAGCAAGCAAATGGCATAGAAAAACTTAAACAACAGAAATACCAAAATGCACTGAAGATTACCCCAAAAAAAGGTATTTGGGTGCAATAGCATAGTGCCCACAGAAATACATCAAAGCAACAATAATCACACAAAAAACCAACAGTGAACTTAAAAACTGGAGACGTAAAAAATCCATGGTTCATGTACTAACCTCCTTTTTCTTGTCACGCTTTCTTTTCACTTCATGAAAAGGATCTGAACATCCATGAATAGTAAAGTTAGACGAATTGCCACCAGACAGTTAATGGTTTGTGACCTATACTATGTTGCATTTATTAGAAACAGATAAGCCTTGAAGGTACTACTTCATTTAAACTATATAAAAATATCACATGTCTAGGTTCAATTAGATAATGCATGAATACAGGACAAAAATGATCCTCAGGAATAAAAGAACAGGACAACCTTCCCTCAGCTCTTGCAGCAAAAAAAAGATCATTGACACCCAAGGCAACACTTTTACACTGAAACTTTACTAGTAAATATACTAGTTTCCAACAAAAACGAAGAATTGCTGCTTAATACATCCAAACAATGCACTAGTTTCCAACAACAACAAATAATGAACCTATAGTGAATGCAAAATTAACACTGAGGCCATAATAAATGCAAAATCAATCTCTAAAAAAGTAAAGATATGCATGAAACAAGCATCCAAACCATTCTATAGCTCAAGTTGAATACACTGTCACACTTAAATGCAAGGTGCAACCTTTACGCAACAACCCACAAGTCAACCATGGAGAAAAAAAAATTAAATGTCAATATATATGGACCAACTATCTCATTTCTGAAACGTAAGATTAAAGGAGCACAAAATTCAAGCCTTTCACACTAAATTGAACCTGCTTACATCATGAGGCACCACTTCTATGCCAAAACCAACATCCATATAAATGTATAAAGAGGTTGGCTTCTTCACAAAAATCAAAACTTGCTTCGCTCATTACAAAACAATACGAATTATAGGCAGTCGAGCTGAATCAAACTAACAGCGCGTAAATACAAATCACAGTGCATATGTTTCACAAAACCAAACCAGATTGACAAGCAATTCAACAGCAACGGTCCAAGCTGGGGGTTACAAGAGCACGGGAACGTGACAGAATTACTAAAAAAACGCGCAGATTGGCACAGCGCGCAACCCAGCTCCGAACCAATCGCCGGACGAAATCAAGCCCTAGCGCTGACGAGCACCACACAACAACAGACACTTGTACGATTCGAATCGTGGGGAGAGCAAAGGCGACGGCGCGAGTATACCTTGGGAGATGAGGCGCTCGACGGCGACGTCGGGGTCCATGCCGCAATCCAGGAGCGTGGCGTAGATCTCGACCTCAGAGCGGTCGGCAAGGATCCCCTTGAGGCCCTGCACCAACTTCCTCGAGTCCGACGGGATAGTCGTCACCCCCGCCCCCTCCGCCGCAGCGTAGGGCATCCTCCCGTCACCTCCTCGGCCGCCCCCTCTCATGGCGCTCCCGCCGTCGCCACAGGAACCGCCCTCTCCCCCTCTCGATCCGGAGGCGACGAGCTGCTGTGGCGTCGCCTCTGCGTGCACTGTGGGCACAGTAAAACCCTCGTCGCCGCTGCCTCCCGTTCCCGTGTACGGCCACACCCACCCACGGAGCCGACTCCGTTGTTCAGGAGGAGCTCATAATAATTGTGCCCCTTGCATTTCGTAAATTGCAAAAATTTCTGATTGTGTTAATGCTTGGTGCACCCGAGCTCTCTTCGTTAGAAGTCATCTTTTTTTAGCCCCCCTTCTTCAATTTTTTTCTTCAAATTTAGTCGGTCACGAACACATTTACAGAAATAACCTTATTCCTACCATAGAAGGACCGAAATATGACACATATCACCATCCGCTCTCCCCTACCATAGAAGGAGCCTCTCGCGCTTCCTGTCTGCAGCAACCCGTCTCCTAAGCTACCTAGCAGTCTCCCGCGCTCCCCGACCGCGGCAACCCAACTCTCTCGCCGCTGCACCGACTGTCCTTCCTGCGCTGCCCGTATACAGGAGCTATTGAGCGCCTTCAGCAGTGAGAAGGGGTTAAATCTGCAAATGATTTCACGAAGATGTTAGATTTGAAAAAAAAAACGAGTTGTGAGGCTAGAAAATAGATGATTTCTCTTCGTTACACATCGCAAGTCACTGATAGATGGGGCTCACTAGTTCGCTACTTTCCTCCTCGCTGTAGAAACTCGAGCAACCTAATACTGAGTTGTGGAGATAAGCCATCTGATCGACCTTACCAATCATATGTTGAATCGTGAAATGTAGTCAGAGATTTGATAAAACGTAGTTTTCCCACACCTAAAACGGCTCAAAACGTACTTTAGTATGTTCGGAGTTAGGATTTGGAATCGCAGCAGCGTTTGCAACTTTGCACTATGTACTTATACTACAAACCCTGATCGGTATACCACCTTTTGCTTCTGTGCTAAGTTTTCTCCGTCTTTACCCTTTTCTCCTGCACCATGTGCAAAGTTATTCTGTGACTCGGTACGCTAAGCTGACACACGGAGCAAGTTTCTCTGACCGTCCGATTCAAAAAGAGCGCTCCCAAACTTCCAAAAATATCGTGCAGCTTTTGCACTGCACAAAGCACTGTAGCACTATACTATTCGCTAATCCAGATCATTGATACCTTAGTCAGACGGTCCTCCCTTGCAGAGACTGCTTTGCAAGAACCTTATTCAATAAGTGGAATACATTAACCGTCTGTTTTCTGGTTGGACAGTAAGGGTTGGAGAAGGGCAATTACTCGTTCTTAAAACCAGTATTCTTAAGTTTAAGATCAAAGAGTCGGGCGAAAAAGCAGAGAACTCTCCGTTTCGAGTTCTCCTGTAGCTGGATTCTCCGAAAACCACAAGAATCCTTAGAATGGGATTCCAACTCAACACCTTTTGTTTTGAGAATTTGTGAAAAGTTGTTCTTTGGAAAGCACAGTACGATGAAAGTTGTAAGCTGTGTTTAGGGAGAGTTTTTGTCTATCGTTGGCCTCAATGGTAGAACCCGTGAGGGAGGCTTGAGAGACGGTGATTTACTTTGTGGCGGATGTCAGCGGTTCGAGTCCGCTTATCTCCAGCTCGTGAACTTAGCGGATACTATGATAGCACTGAATTTTGCCAATTCAGCAGTTCGATCTATGATTTCGTATTATGAACGTTGATAAGATCCTTCCATTTAGCAGCACCTTAGGACAGGTAGCCTTAATGTTAATAGCAAGGTTCAAAAGAGAGGAAAGTGTTGAAAGAGAACTTAACATGTGATCTAATCTAGACAGTTAGAACTGTCTATGACTGTTCATAAAGGCACCTTCTCATGAAGGTATCCCTTCATTGTATATATATATATATGTACTAATCTCATGATTAATAAAAGATAGTTTTTACTCTGTGTCTATCTCTACTTTTCTATTTCTAATACGTTATCAGCAACGTTGTTCTTCCTGGACTAGGCCACGCAACAAGGAGAAGAAATCAGCAAGTCAGGTGGCGGCGCCCAGGGAAAACCTAGTCGTCCCACAACCAACCATTTGCTGTTTATACTGTAACAACCCCCTCCTCTCTTGGGCCTCAATAGGGTTCAAAGGTTGTATGGGCTTTAGTCCAGGTTATTTGGCCCATGCGAATAATGCCATATTATTTGTTGCATATTAACAAATAAAACATTATATTTTATTGTATCTTGCGTAATATTCCTGACTTTCAAGTATCTGTACTTGTTCATTTAGTCTCTGTACTATTTCTTTAATTTCAGTCCTTTTTCATTACGAAATTAATATGTCCAATATGTTTACAATTTTTTTTTGTTTTTCTTATGACATATCATTTAAATTTCAAATGACAATGTTTATATGAAAAAAAAAACGTGAGTCCTCATTTTATTGGATAAATAAAACACAAGGTAGTGTCTAAAGCATCTACTGCATTTTTGCAGATTATGCTACCACTACTGTGAAGTCTACATCATGTTTTCACATGATGATTACTTTCAACGTGTTTTATCCAATATTCCAAACTTCATTAAAACATACGGTCGTGGAATAAAGCGTCTACTGCATTTTTGCAGATTATGCTACCACTATTATAAGGTCTACACCGTTACGGTGATTACCTTCAATATGTTATAATATTGGATATGAGGTTTACACTCTTAGGACTTCAAAATTCATTTTGTTTTCCGATATTTTGCATCATATTATTACAATACCATGATGATTTTTAATTTACCTACCGCGTAAATTAATCAAAGCTATGGTCAACATACATGTAGGAATGGCCAGCAAAGAGTTTGATGAACTCGCTCTTGATGGTCACAATTATCCAACATGGGCCATGGACATCAAGGTCAGCCTAGCGTACCGCGGACTTATCACGACTCTCCAAGCCCCACAGGATGGAGTTGAGCCGGCTACAGATATAAACAAATATGGAGCTTTATACTTAATAAGGCACCATATTCATCGAGACCTCAAAAGTGAGTACTTGATGGAAGAAAATCCACGTACATTGTGGCTTGCTCTTAAGGAGCGTTATGAACAGCAAAAGGCAGTCCTTCTGGCTGAAGCCAATCATGAATAGACTTTCTTGCGTCTTCAGGACTTTAAGTCTGTTGGGGCATATAACAATGCTGTTCATAAAATATGTTCCAAGTTGCTGTTTTGTGAGAAAGAACCATCAGATGCGGATAAGATAGAGAAAACTCTCTCTACAATGCTTCCCGCAGATAGGGTTCTACAACAACAATACCGTGCGAGAGAATATCCAACCTATTCTGAACTAATTCGTACTTTACTCCAGGCAGAGAAAAATGATGAACTTCTCCTTAAGAATCATCATCAGCGCCCAATTGGTGCTACACCTCTACCTGAAGTACACCATAATGTTCAGAATAACAGGTCTAATGGCTCTAAATATCGCCATAAAAAGACCTCACACGGTAAAAACAAACACAACAAGAAGTACAAGCCCCGTGCTAATGATCAGGGACATGGCATTTCCAAACCAAAATATGACAAATCAAAAATTTGTCGTAAGTGTGGTTTCTATAACCACACAACTAAGAAATGCCGCACCCCGAAACACCTGATTGATCTGTACCTCAAGTCCATTGGACGTGGCAATCAAGCTCAAGAACCACGATATGAAGCTCACTTCAATCAGGATCCTGACATCAACATGAAGGATGGTTGTTCACAACAAGTTCCAGGAGAACCCAGTCACAACACAACCCTTCCATGCCAGGACGACATGATGAGCTTGGACAACATGATTGTTGAATATTCTTCATCAGACATGCTTGGCGACCTGAATTAGTCAATATTAAATTATTAGATGTCCTAATAATTATTGTAATAATCAACATTGTTACTTATTTCTGTATCTCATACATTTGCTATTCAAGAATAAATTTGTATGTATTCTATATATTTGATAAGAATTTCATATGCTTTATTTTATATATAGATTTCTACGAGAGTCAATCTGATGGATGAAGAATTATGCCTTGTGGACAGTTGTACCACAAACTCTATATTAAGGGAAACAAAATATTTTCAGTCTCTTACTAAAAGAGAAGGAAAAGTTATAACAATCGCAGGACGCGATGCGATGATAGTCGGTTGTGGTCACGCCACTATTACACTCCCTATGGGTACTCAAATTACAATTGAGAATGCACTTTTGTATCCCGATTCAACACGTACCCTACTAAGTTATAGAGATATCCGTAATAATGGTTTTCACATTGAAACATACAATGTCGATAAAGAGGAATATCTCCTTTGACCAAACAAAACGGATATGGCAAACAAATTCTTGAGAGAATTCCTTCATTAACATCTGGATTATACTACACATACATCAAACCCATAACACATGTTGCATACAAGATAATTTTTCAAAATGCTGACACATTCCACACTTGGCATGATCGCCTCGGCCACCCGGCATTGGGATGATGCGGAAAATTATCGACAATTCTATTGGTCATGAGTTAACCAACGCCAAATTTCCACAATCTTTGATTTTGTGTAATCGCATGTGCCAGTGGAAATTAATTTTAAGACCTTCGATCTTAAAATTCGAGCGGAACCACTTAAATTCCTTGAACGTATTCAAGGTGATATATGGACCAATCCAACCATTATCCGGACCATTCGGATATTTCATGGTTTTAATAGACGATCTACACGATGGTCTCATGTGTGCCTATTGTCCACACGAAACCATGCTTTTGCTAAAATAATTGCTCAAATTATTAAATTAAAAGCAAATTATCCTGAGCATCGCATTCAATCCATTCGTATGGATAATGCTGTTGAATTCTCCTCACATGCCTTCAATGATTATTGCATGGCATTAGGAATTAAAGTTCAGCACTCAGTCCCATATGTCCATACCCAAAATGGTTTAGCAGAATCCCTTATTAAAAGGGTAAAGCTTATTGCTCGACCTTTGCTTTTGCGTTGCAACCTCCCAACTTCATGTTGGGGTCATGCAGTAATACACGCTGCCGACTTAATACAATTGCGACCAACTGCATATCATCAAACTTCACCTCTACAATTGGTACGTGGAAATCAACCAAGTATTTCCCATCTGCGAAAATTCGGTTGCGCTTCATAATGCACTCGATCTCACCACCAAAGCGTACATCTATGGGCCCTCACGTAAAATTAGGGATCTATGTGGGGTATGTCTCTCCGTCAATCATTAAATATCTAGAACCCTTACGAGGATCTTTTATCGCCCGTATGTCGATTGCATTTTCAATGAGGAACATTTCCGGCATTAGGGAGATTTCATTACCACAAAGAATGCCAGAAATCAATTGGAATGTCCAAGGCATTCCTCCTCGATCCACGTACTCAAGAAACCGAACTTCAAGTTCAGAAAATTATCAATTTGCAAAACACTGCAAATAATCTGGCAGATGCATTTGTTGATTACAAAGGTATCACTAAATCTCACATTCCTTCATGTAATATACCGGAACGAGTGGAGGTACCAAAGAAATCCACTCAACCCCCTAATCTAAATAAGAGGGAGAGAAGTACGGTTACAAAGAAGGATTCAACCTCTTCCAAACATAGGAAGAAGCAGAAGAAAAAACCCTCTAAAACAAATGCAAATCAACCTCAAGTTGATAGACACCAAAAGGTTATTCAAAACCAAATGGATGGGAAACATCCACAACCTAGCTCAGGGGTGCACCTAAATACTGATGCTGGGACATCGAAAAACCTTGACTCCATTTTGGGAAAGAATGAGCAGTCATCAAGGGTAGAAGAGATTTCCATAAATTACCTTAATTCTGGAAAATTACATGACCGAAAGACTACACTTGTCGACACTTACTTCTCAGCATCAATTGCAAACAACCTTCTAAATGATCCAGATCCCAAGACTATGGCGAGTGCAAAAAGCGCTGATGGACCCAATGGAAGAATGCAATTCAAGCAGAGATAACCTCGCTCGCAAAAAGAGAGGTATTCACATCAGCAATACCAACACCTCTAAGTATCTTTCCTGTAGGATACAAATGGGTTTTTGTCCGAAAACGGAACGAAAACAATGAGGTGGTGAGATATAAGGCGAGACTGGTAGCACAAGGGTTTACGCAGAGACCCAGCATTGATTTCAATGAAACATATTCTCTGGTCATGAGTGGAATCACATTTCGATATCTTATTTCATTGGCAGTACAAAATCATCTATCTATGCAGTTGATGGATGTAGTGACCGTGATATCTATATGGGTCACTAGATTCGATATATATATGAAGGTTCTGATGGAATCTCAATACCGAATCCAAATGCAAATCGCAATATGTATTGTGTAAAACTTAAAAAGTCATTATATGGCTTAAAACAATCGGGTCGGATGTGGTACAACCGACTAAAAGAGTTCCTTGTACAAAAAGGGTATTCAAATAATGATGATTGTCCATGCGTGTTTATAAAAAAAATCCTCAACGGGATTTTGCATTATATCAGTATATGTTGATGATCTCAATATCATCGGCAATACACAAGATATAAATGAAGCACGTAATCATCTAACGACGGAATTTGAGATGAAGGATTTGGGTAAAACAAAATTTTGCTTGGGATTACAACTTGAGCACCTTCCCTCAGGAATATTTGTACATCAAGCCGCTTATATCCATAAAATATTGGAGAAATTTAATATGGATAAATCATATCCATCTAAAACTCCTATGGTTGTTCGATCTCTAGACGTAGAGAAAGATCCTTTTAGACCACGGGAAGATGGAGAGGATATTCTGGGACCAGAGGTTCCATATCTTAGTGCTGTCGGAGCGCTCATGTATCTTGCAAATTGCACCAGACCTGATATCGCATTTGCAGTAAATTTACTAGCTAGATATAGTGCTGCTCCCACCAAACGACATTGGGGGGGCATCAAGAATATCTTAAGATATCTCCAAGGCACTATAGATCTCGGTGTATTCTTTCAAAGAAATCAGGATCCAAATATGATTGGATACACTGATGCGGGCTATTTATCTGATCCCCATAATGCCAGATCACAAACAGGCTTCATATTCCTACATAGTGGTACAGCCATTTCATAGAAGTCTTCTAAACAGACACTAGTGGCTACATCTACTAATCATTCTGAAATAATTGCATTATATGAAGCTTCACGTGAGTGTGTATGGCTTCGCAGAATGATTAACCACATACAAAAATCATGTGGTATTAATCCCCTTGAATCACCAACCATTATCTACGAAGATAATGCAGCTTGTGTTATCCAGATGGAAGCAGGTTACATAAAGAGTAATATAACCAAGCATATTGCTCCAAAATTGTTTTATCCTCATGAATTACAACAAAGTGGGGAAATAAACATCTTGCAAATTAAATCTTGTGACAACCTCGTAGATTTATTCACAAAGTCCTTACCAACCTCTACATTCCAAAAGTATGTTTATGGAATTGGTATGCGGAGACTTCGAAATTTGCAAGGTTCAGGGGGAGATTCTCTCTAAACATTAACTTGCTCAAACATCATATTGTACTCTTTTTCCTATATGAGTTTTATACAGATAGTTTCTCATAAAGGTTTTAATGAGGCAATATCAATACAAGAACATATGTCATATCTCCTATTTTTCCCATATGGGTTTTTAAACGAGATATCAAAAGACATATATGATTTATAATCATATCATGTGCTATATCATTTTCTTCTTATTTTTCCCACAGGGTTTTTAAGGAGTTTTTCATAGCATATTAATATAAATGTTTTCTCAATTTTTCCCACAGGGTTTTTGAGAAGATTTCAGCAGATCAGTTATATATATACAGATTCGATCAAGGGGGAGTATTGAAAGAGAACTTAACATGTGATCTAATCTAGACAGTTAGAACTGTCTATGACTGTTCATAAAGGCACCTTCTCATGAAGGCATCCCTTCATTGTATATATATATGTATTAATCTCATGATTAATAAAAGATAGTTTTTACTCTGTGTCTATCTCTACTTTTCTATCTATACCTCTTTATAATGCACCTAAACAATTTTTCCTACGTCCACCCTAAATAATGCACCTCATTTGAGATGGTCCAATGTTCGTGCACCCAGCAAAACGTCCCCAGAAACTTGCATTCATCAAAATGAACGTCTCAGATCTTTCCTCAGTTTTACTCACCCACATCCGATGGCCATTATTTAGTGTGTCTAATCATCCCTGTGGCCCACAACAGACCTCTCCCACCTACATATTTGGAAGGAGAGCGAATCAAACAAGGAAATAAATAAAGAGGATCCGCATGCAAGGAAACCATACTTGAATTTTTTACTGGCCAAAATTGTACGTACTATATATTTGGAAGGAGGGTGAATCAAACAAGGAAATAAACAGGGAGGATCCGCATGCAAGGAAACAAGACTTGAATTTTTTATTGTCCTGGCATTGTGATCGTATTTTTTTTCCGAATATGACCCTTCTCGAGACTTTTTTACGGATCTAGCCCCATAGAGCCTAATTTCAACGCATGGAGAGCGCTGAATTTTTGTTTTTATTTTTTATCTAAGGAATCAACGGTCTGTGAGTGCTGCTTAATTTTTTTAAAAAAATTCTCGAGGAACCAGCGGCCGGCGAGCACTGTTTAATTTTTATCTTTTTTCCCTTGCGGATCCGCTGATCGGCGAGCACGTTTATTTTTCATATTTTTCCAAATCATCTCTCAGAGCCTACAATGACCTTCCTCACCTCCAAAGATCAACAAGGAAAAGGAAACAAACGTCTTGGAATCAAGGAAAAGGAAACAAACGTCCTAGAAAAGGAAATGACCATACATTACGTGCTGGGAAAAGGAAACCGGGAGATGGGGCAGCGCGACCAGGAGAACGCAGGTCTGCAATGGCTCCACGGTCGCCATCGGTGGCTTTGCCGACGCGGCGAGGTTCTTTGGTCAACGACCTACATGACCGCCGTCTCTCAACAAATTTATAATTTAATTTTTTTTGTAAATAATTTTATTAAGTACAAAATAATCGAAAGTTTTTATGAGAATTTTTTAACCTAATGTGCTATCTTTTCAAAAATCCTTCTATATTTAAAAAAAATGAAGGCAACTCACCTGTAGCTTCTTCTAGTTGCAATTTGCACTGCAGAAGCTTCTTCTCTTCCTCCTCCATTAAAGCAAGAAAGAAGCTCCAAATCTCCATCAATCCCGCACCAAATCTCCTCTTTCCATCTATGGTGTTAATTCTCCAAATTTCGTGCTCTATTGCCAAAATTTCCTCTCAATCTAATTTGATCCCAAATTATGGTTTCCATAAATATGCTTATTTCGGGCTATAAAAGCCGTGAGCTCTCCTCCACCCCATCGCATTCGTAAATCCCCAAGTGCTCCCTCTTGTAAAGATCGCCGGATTTTGGAGGTAACCCAAGCCATCACTGTCATCTTTTCCGGCGAAATTCACCGCAACCGTGACTCCTCCCCCGTAGGCGCCGGTGCCGGGGATCTCGCCGCACTGATCGACTCCATCTGCGACCCACGGCCACCCCTAGCCTTCCCTCCCCATTGCGCTGGCCAAGCCCAGAGAGCACGCTGTGCTCTCTGTGGAAGCTACAAAAAAATAATCTAAAATCAGAAAATTCTTTTTTGAATCTCTTTCTTGATTTAAAATCTTTTGGAGCCCGTTTTCGCCCATTCGACCTCCATTTAGTTCCGTTTTTCTTTCTAAATTCATTTAAAATTCTAAATTTCTCTTTTATTATTAAGTGTTGTATTCATACTTATCTTCTTATTTAATTGATAAGCGGGTGTACTGCCGTCGTAGCGTTAGCACAGGCACTATACTAGTTTCTAATAGAAAGGCACCCTCATGGCTGACACGCACGGACGTTTGGTGTCCACATGACCGCGTGGCAGTGTTTGGGCCGGACTAGGCCGTTCAGGGTGGTGGTCAACACTTTCAGCCCATATGTTCGCATGTTTGGGCCGGACTAGACCATACAGAGTGGGCTGTACATTTCGGCCCAATTAACCCTTGTCTTTCTTGAATGAGTTTGGATTTTTTACATGTAAAATGGTCTGGTCCGAGATAGTGTACTGACCGGCTCAAAAGTATCTCTCTTTTTTCGTTTTCCGTCTTTACAAGTTGAATGATGCTTTGTAGGGATGAAAACGGAATGGAAACGGTCGGTAAATGGTTGTTCCGTTTTCACATCTTTTACTGGTAACGGAAACGAAATCGGAAACCTCGGAAACGGATACGAAAACGAATATTAATATAAACGGATGCGGAACGGAGCGGATACGAAAACGAAAGTGGAAAATTCCACAAGAACGTAGTACATGATCACAATATACATGACCGCAAAAACAATTTAACTCATTCCATCTCAAAGGAGGATATAAGAATAATATTATATTCACCGGTATCACTAGAAAGTTTTTTCTCAAGTTTATCAGTTGAAGGCTCGCTATTTGTCCCTCAAATCAGACCATAATGTCCTCCTACATATCATTATCATCGACATCCTCTTGCTCCTCCAACTATAAAGATGTAATGCCCTAAAATTTGCATATTATTGTTCAATGTTCATTTATAATTTTCTGAGATTTATCCTAGATTTTTTTGAGTTTATAAATGCCATTTTGCTATTTTTCAATTTATATAATTAATTTATTCATGAAAAATGAATGAAAAATTATGCTATAAATAATTTTTCTAGGTTCAAAATGTTCCAAAGTATTTTTGAGATTTTTTTTGGAATTTTTGAACTCTATTTGATATTTTCTATAAAGCCATTTGTATTTCTGAAATTGTTTTAATTCGAAAATAAATGTAAATTATCCATTCTCCTTTTTAGGCCAAGTGGATCAACTTTCCGACGGAATTTCCGTTTTCACTTATACGGAATTTTCGATTCCGTTTCCGTTTCCGACAGAAATGGTTATGCCGTTTCCGTTTCCGACAAAAAATTTCCGTTTCCGTTTCCATACCGATATTTTCCGTTTCTGTTTCCGAAAAAAGGCTTCCGTTTCCGTTTTTCTCCGGAACGGTCGGAAATTCCGTTTCCGTTTTCACCCCTAATGCTTTGTCTGAAGCTTTACATGTAAACGCTTTGGATGCAGTTCGTGATCAATTATTTTGCATTTGCTTGACAAGATCTGACATCTGAATTCAATGAACAGCTAGAGCTTTTGACGAAAGCAAAGATGATGCTCCTTTTTCTGCAGAATCTGCATAGGAAATGAGCATGAATTGCCCTACCGAAGCATCTTTCTTCACATTGCTTTTATGCACAACTCAGTCTCATATATGACTTCCACTGCAAATAGTTATAAGAGGTCAGATCATGCATGTACGCAATGCAAATACATGTGGACAAGACTGGATCAAAACAAAAGGATGCAGGACCTGAGGCTTGGGTTTTGGTTGTCTCGAACAGACCAATTTCCGAAGGGGCTTTTGGTTCAATCATACCACGGCTAATGGCTTGATCTAACTAAATTCCAACACATTTCGTACAGGATACCAAATTTGCCTGTTCTGGGGAGAACGAACACATTACACATCAACTACTTGTATGTAATTCTATTGTTCATAACAGGACAAAGTAGGCCAGGTTGGTGCATACTTAACATCCAAGCAGCACTACGACCATACAAAGTGACAGATTCCAAAAGCTATTTTCTGTTGGTAGTATCCACTATCCACTGAAACAAAGGGACACTTATGCTGTGATGCATAAACAGCTTCTGCATTTGCTCTCAACCAGGGGGTCCATACATGACAAAACAAAGCAGCAAATATATAAATTATGTGTTAATCGGAATATGGACAAGCAAGGACATTGACCCTGCCTTCGTCTCTGCCACGCCAGAGGAATCATTTCGCGGATAATGTATTTGGAGAGAACCAGTAATGTAATCAAAGGGGGAAAAATATTAGTGGGTATATTTCTCATTAGTGGAGATAAAAGAACAAATTTTGTGAGGAACAATGCAACTAAAAGGAAGGGGCAAAGTGCAAAGAAACTTGTGGAGAAACATTTTAATTTAGCCGGCAAGGATAAAGCATGCAGGTTCTGGTGGTTGAGTGGTGAGGTACTTGAGTCACTGAAATTGCTTCAGAAAAGGGCTATATCATCATGATAAGCATGCAACCAGGTGACTACCGGTAGCTAATCTGCTTCAGCGATGACTGATATCTAATAAGAGATTTTTTTATCATCCTTGAGAGGTAATAAGCTATCTATTGAGTTAGCACAAGATGTATCAAAAATTTAAAAGATGAAAGTAACAAGAGTTACCAAGAGTTTAAAAGTAATTTGATGGTACTCATGATACTTGTAAAAAAATGATAAAAACTCTCATCTAATAAGGTGCCAATTTGATTATGTGGCAAGTAGTACTGCCCCCCAATCAATGAAGCAGATTGCCCATCATCTATAAGTTCAAATCACAGGCTCACAGTCACAGGATAAGTCTAGGGGCTTAAAGCCAGCTTCGATTTTCAAAAAGTCAGTACCCAAACGTGTCAGCTTTTAAGTGGTTTCTAGCAGCAAAAGCCAAAAGTAGGTCAAAACATGTTTTTGCAGTTTATTACGGAGAGGGGTTAGTTTCAAAAGTCAGTAAACCCCCAAACGGGTTAGTTTTTAAGTGGTTACTGGCAGCAAAAGTCAAAAGTAGGACGAGACATGATTTTGCAACTTATTATGGAGGGGAATTAGTTTTTTTTACCAAACGGTCTCTCATTAAAAAAAACTATAGTTGCTTTTCAGCTAAAAAAACAAAAACAAAAATCAGAAAAGCTACAGCAGACTGACCCTGTATATAAGGGCTTGTCTGCTGCTAACCCGTTCCTAAAATGCTCCTCAAGTTGAGATTTATTTACCCACAATTTGCCACTAGATATAACCCCCGATTCGGCCCCTCTCATTGCCCCTGCCCTCTCATTTCTCTGCGCGTCACCTCTCGCTCGCATGGAGACCGATGGAACCTAGAGCCACTGCGCCAGGAGGCCCACACCGTTGGACCCATAGTACCTCACCACCGGTATCTCTCGCCATCCCCTCCGCTCCTGGACTCCCCCGGATCCCATCACTGTGGCCCCAAATCTAGGCTCCGCTACCGGTCGTAGATCCCGTTGCCACCACTTGTCCTACAGCAATCGGAGCATGGCCAACCATCGGCTACCTCGTCCGCGCCCGTGAAGGTTAGAGCCTACCGGCTGCCGTCCCCCTTGGCCTCCCTCGTATGCAATTGCTCATGCTCCCTTTGTATTAGTTTTTTGTGGGTTTATCTAAATGAATGCAGATCTGAGCAAATAAATATGCTACTAGATGGAGCATTGTAAGACCATGTGGAGGTCAACCCATAAATATATGATGAGTATTTGATATTTGTTAGGCTTGTATCGATTTTTATGAGTTTGTTTTAGGCTTAAAAAACTGAATTTGCAATTTTGGATTGCTGTCAGTGTGCTAGCAGGCAGACCAGCCCAGTGAGCTTGAGTGATACACTTAATTGGGAATTGATACTAATGTTGATTACATGTTGCATATTATGTTGAGCAATACTATGTGATATTTTACTTGTCTGAAATGGTTGCAGGACTTCAGAGATAGTTACGGTGAGGTGGAGGAGACCAGGTGACGAATACTAATAAAAAGGATACCCCAACAGCCCGAAGCGACGAGCCAGCGGCCTCAAGCATATCTCCATTAACAGCGCGCGCCGGCCGCCGACCGAACCGCTGCGAGATCGCGCAAGGCATCCGCTCCCGACCGGCCAGGGAAGCGATCCGACAGACAGCGCTCCCGACCCCTCTTGGCGGGCGGGATCTCCGACCCAACCAAACCAAGGTGACGAGCGCCGAGTGCCGCGTGTCAGTCCTCATCGCCTACCGCCACGCACCCGAATAAGGTCAATCGAGCGACTATACAAGGGCGGTGGCTCCTTCCCAAGAAGATCTCGTGATCAGAGAAGACAAAGCTTCGGCCCCATCAACGACCACGATAAAGACGAGCGCACGCTCCCTCCCGAGGCAGCACCAACGTCACGCACCTCGACGTCAGCATTCGCAAGGATCACAGAGGGCAAGTACGCTATTTCCCGGGAAATACCTAACCTCCCTGACCACCAAGGCTACCAACCCAGCATGGGCAAGACGGGTGGCGACCAGTCCACAGGACGAAGGACCGGAGCTCCTAGCATAGGTCACCTCGCTTTTCCTCCTAACTCTCGATGTAACCTGCCCCTTCCTTCTGTATAAAAGGAGGCAGGGCTAAACGATTCAAGGGGGGCAAAAGCGAGAACGAGAAAGGGAGAGAGCGCTATCAAACCCATCTCGCTAAGCCATTGGCATTCTCGCTTGTAAAACTTTGTGCAGTCATCTGTACCAAGAGTAATACAACACCACCACACGAACTGGAGTAGGGACCTTCAGCCCGAACCAGTATACATCTTGGACTCACGAGTCTAACCATTCAGGGAGTGGAACGCGCGACCCCCTAGACTTACAAATTTACTTGCCGGCGCTCCCGAAAACGCCGACACCAGGACTAGGCTAGGAAAGCTGAGGTCTAAATAGTCAACGTGACGCCTAAAGATGACTAAGATTGGGGAGTTGCTGCAAGCTGGGATGTCAAGTGGATGGATGAGATGCTAACTTAAGCCCTACTCAAACGAAGGAGGATCATTAGATCAAGGGTTTGCAGATAGAATAGAGGTTAAGTTAGTGTTCAAGGGTTATTGAATATTGAACTTAAGTGACATTTTGATAAGCGTGCAAGTGTATGGTTAAAGTCTGTTATATTGTTGGGTTGCAGGTTAGCTCATGTATGAGTGAGGGAGTGAATTTCAATCCTTGATGAGGTTTCTTGAGAGCCAAGAAGGTCATCAAAACGTGGAGGTTGCTCCTAGTTTGCTATAAATAGAGGGGTGGAGGTTTCTTGAGGGCCAAGAAGATCATCTTAGAGAAGGTTTTTTTGGTTTCCTTATACTCCTTTGAGCTTTGCCCACCATAAAGTGTGGCTTTGCAACCATATCTATTTAAGCAATGCAAGATCAAAGTTCATTTATATTTTAAAATTAATTTTATTTCTCACATTTTTGCTTGATTCTTTCATGCAACTTGAGTTTTGCTTCCCCTCCTTGTACTTGTTGTGTTTCTATTGGATATAGGATGCGTAAGAGGTTAAGGAAGTCATCTAGAATATGTCACAATCCAGTAAGATCCGTTAGAACTCATTCTTGCTCAAGGTGTACTTGCACCATCATGTTCTTCTACATGAAAGATTGAGACATTAGGCTTATCCTTACAATTCCTTTTGGAACCTTAGTCCTAAGATCATTCCCTAGTCATGGTTCAAGTTTCATCAAGTTTGTATGGGTAAAACTTGTGTTATTGATGTTTCTTTGTGGTCAACTTTATGAAATTCCTATTTTTGTGTAGCGTGGATGTTGAGCTAGACAAGTCTCTCATTTTGGCTTTGTTTTGAAATTCCTTTTGGAATCATAACCCTGAGAACCTTATCTTAGTATGTTTCAAGTTTCATCAATTTTATATGAGTAGATATAGAGTTATTAATGTTTCTTGATGGTTAAATTTCTAAAATTCCTGTTTTGTGTTGATGAAATTCTGCCCTATTTGTCCTGTTTTTGGTGTTCTTGGACATAATGTTTTCTCCATAGCACTAATGTATTTAAGAAGAGATTCTTAAGAGAGAAATTTTAATTGGCTCATATTCAACTCCCTCTAGTTGCCGCTTTGAAGATTCTTAAGAGGGAAATTTTAATTGGCTCATATTCACCTCCCTCTAGTTACCACTTTCAGTCCTTCAAACATGCATAGGATTTGGTCCTACTATACCTGCTTTGGTTGTGATTTTCTTGCTTGAACCGATCTTTTCCTTCCTCCACTATGAAATGATTCTTTTTTCTGCTTAGCTGTGAAATATTTTTTGTGCCCACATTTTGATTAATATATGAATCGATAAATGATGGCCATACTACTTGCTATTACTTATGCTAGCTATTAATTGTTCATGAACAAATCAATTACTATTTGCTCCTTGTGTTGTTACTTTGTAATATGGGGTAATGCTTTGCAATACCTTTGCTATAGTCCTTCGGTTATCATATTAATCACTGAATCAAATGCATCGTAATTGGAATATTCTAATTTGGAACATCAGAGGAATAAACTTAGCTGATAAATGGCATTCTCTGAGAGATAGAATAGATGAAAGTGCATATAATGTCATCTGCTTACAAGAAACTAAAAAGGAAAATTTGGATAGCTCTTATATAAGAAAATTTTGCCCAAGGCAGTTTGATCATTTTGTTTACTCTCAATCAAATGGTGTTTCTGGAGGCATCTTGATTATATGGAACAGCTCTATTCTCTCCGGTCAAATGATTCACAATTTGCAATTTGCCCTAACAATAAAATTCATTTCATTTCACTCTTTAGAAATCTGGACTCTAACCTGTGTTTATGGGCCATGTGAAAACTAAGAAAGTACCATCTTCATAAATTGGCTTCAGAACTTGCAAATTTTGAATGATGATAATTGGCTTATTATTGGGGACTTCAACTTTATTCGCTCAACAAAGGATCACAACAGGAGTGGAGCTGTGGAGGTAATATGAATGACATTATCATATTTAATGGAGTTATTAGCCAACTGGGCCTAATTGAGCTCCCTCTTAAAGAACGCTCATTCACATGGAATAATATGCAACGAACCCCACTTCTTGAGCAGTTGAACTGGTTCTTTACTTCAATGAGTTGGACATTAACTTATCCTAACACAATGGTCAAATCACTCACTAGAAATATCTCTAATCATGTTCCATGTGTGATCTCTATTCAAACCCTATCTCAAAGGCTAACATCTTCCGTTTTGAGAATTATTGGACAGAACACCCAGGGTTCTTTGACAATGTCTCATATTACTGGAATAGGCCATGTCACCTCAACAATGCTGACATGATTCTCTCAGCGAAGTTCAAATTACTACAATGTGGACTGAAAGTCTAGAGTAAGCGTATCTCTCACCTATCTATCCTAATATCACATTGTAACATGGTGATTAATATTATGGATAGGCTTGAAGAGCAGCAGCACCTGAGTAGACCAGAGTGGAATTTCAGATCTATTTTAAAGAAGCATATTCTTTGTTTACTTCACTATAAGCAAATCTATTGGCAAAAGAGGTGCACAATTCGTTGGATGAAACTTGAGGATGAAAATAATTCTTTCATGCCTTTGCCACTGAGAACTACAGAAGAAATACAATCACTCAGTTGGTCACATTTGTCGATTCTTTTATTACAGGTTACAATGAAAAAGCGGCTATTCTTTGGAATTCTTTCAGAGATAGGTTGGGAACAACTATTTTGCCAACTATGATCTTTAACTTGCAAGAGATGATCAATCTGGTGCATGTTTTTGACACCCTCATGGAAATATTTACTAATGAAGAAATTGATAAACTAGTGAAGACAATGCCTATTGATAAAGCTCTAGGGCCAAATGATTTTAATGGTCTCTTCATCAAAAGATGCTGTCACATTATTAAGTATGATGTTTACAGACTTTGCCTGGATTTCTATGACAATAGAGTTCAACTAAAAAGCATTAATAATTCTCATATTACTCTAGTCCCAAAAAAAGCCGTCTCCACAAGGTGTAAATGATTATAGACCAATATCCTTGCTCAATTCCTCCTCAAACTTTTGACAAAATTACTAGCAGACCGGTTACAAAATATAATTCTTCAGCTAGTTCGCAAAAACTAATATGGGTTCATCAGAAATTGAACAATACAGGATACCTAGCATGGCCTTTTGAGTACATTTACCAATGCCAACTATCCAAGAAGGAGATTATAATTCTAAAGTTAGACTTTGAAAGGGCATTTAATACAGTTGAACATTATGTCATTATTGAAGTAATGCAAAATATGGGTTTACCTGAAAGATAGATCAATTGGATAAAGGTTTTATCCAACTTCGACACATCCAATGCAAGAGAGGAGTTCGACAAGGTGATCCACTATCACCCCTTCTATTCGTATTGGCAGCTAATCTTTTGCAATCAATGGTAAACAAGGCATACCAACGAGGAGTTTTTACTATGCCGATCACTTCTTCCTTGGATAATGACTTCCCCATCATTCAGTATGCTGATGGCACACTAATAATTATGGAGGCAAATGCTTGGTAGCTCATATGCTTAAAAGGCGATTCTAAGTTCCTTCTATATCTCTTCGGGTCTGAAGGTAAATTATAATAAATCTTTTTTGGTTCCAATCAATGTTCATGAAGATAAAATATCAGTTTTAGCACAAACATTTGTATATCAAATTGGAACCATCCCTTTTACTTATTTGGGTTTACCTCTGGGCACTACAAGACCTACAATAAGTGATTTTTCACCTTTAATAGACAGAGTTGAATGAAGATTATCAAGTTATGCCTCTTATTTATCTTATGGTAGACGATTACAAATGGTTAACTCCGTTTTGTCAACCCTTCCCACCTATTACATGTGCTCATTGAGAATTCTAGTAACAGTGATCAACAATATTGATAGAGCAAGTAGATATTGTCTATGGCGTGGCTCTGATCTCAACATAAAGGGGAATAATCTAGCTGCATGGGAGCAGGTTTGCTGGCCAAAAAACAAAGGGGGTATCGGTGTTATTAAACTGCAAACTCAGAATGAGACACTTATTGAAAATCTCCACAAACTTTATAACAGACATGACCTACCATGGTTAAATCTGATTTGGTCAACCTATTATAGGGATGAAATCCCTCATTGCTCAAGAATTCAAAGTTCATTTTGGTGGAGAGACATTATGAAATATAGCAATTCCTTCAGAAATATTGCTATGGTCATTGTGGGAGCAGGGACATCAGCATTATTTTGGACAGATATTTGGAATCACAACATCTATTGCCTCAGATTTTCAGCCCTATATTCTTTTGCCAAAAAGAAAGACAGCTTAGTTTCACAACTTATCAATAACCCAGGAATAATACATAACTTCAATTTGCCTCTTTCTAATGATGCCTTTCAGGAGTACGACTTGTTAATTGATGACATCCAAAGATTCTTGCCAATGAACAATTGCTTGGATGCTTGGACCTACATTTGAAAAAAAGATATATACACGTCACAAAATTTCTATCAATACTCGTTTCATACAATGGTCGCACCAAAACCTTTTAAGTGGATTTGGCAAAGTAAATGTGTGATGAAACTCAAAGTGTTCGCATGGTTATTATTTTTGGATAGATTGAACACTAAAGATATGTTATTTAGAAAACATTACTATTTGGAGGAAAGTCACTATCGTGTCCTATGTCAAGATCAATAGGTAGAGACATTAAATCATCTTTTCTTCAATTACTCCTTCAGTACCACATGCTGGAATATTATTGGAGTATTTTGGGACAATGCACAGGATATTGTTCTAAAGGTAGAACGTTCTAAGAACAACTTTGACTCTATCTTCTACATGTAAATTATTATTATTGCAGCTTGACGAATCTGGAAACAAAGAAATGATGGGATTTTTAAGAGTATTACTCCGAGTATTTCAATCTGGACAAGGTTTTTTAAGAATGAGCTCTCTCTACATTAGGGGTGGATAACGAGCCAACTTTGCTCGACTCGACTCGGCTCGATCAAACTCGTTAAGATAACGAGCCAGCTCGACTCGACTCGTTATCTTAACGAGCTCAAACCGCAGCTCGGCTCGACTCATTAAACTCGTGAGTTGGCTCGTTAAACTCGACATTGCCATCTGAGAGGAGGATTGCTGTTGAGACTATACGGTATACTATGTGTTATCATTCTCGTCTCACACATATACAGCTATACTTGCCGACTTGGAGGACTCGTTTAACTCACGAGTTGGCTCATTTAACTCGTTATATAAACGAGTTCAAATCATGGCTAGACTCGACTCATTAAGGAACGAGTTTGAGCCTAGTCGAGCCGAGTTTGCGAGTACTCGTTTAACTCACGATTTTTGAGTTTTTTTTCCACCCCTACTCTACATATACATATTGCATAAAAGCGAAACACAAACAAAGCTTATTTGATTGGCTAGACTCTTTATCTTGATCTCTTTCTCTAGCTTGGGCTGTGTTCTTTTTTTATTCTAAACTTTGTATATAATCCTTTTACATAATCCGTTCTTTTATATATATATATATATATATATATATATATATATATATATATATATATATATATATATATAGTAGGATCTTTCCTTCTGCTTTTATTAAAAAAGAAAAGAAGCAGAAACAACGGTCTACAAGAACTTGTACTGTTATGACCGGCCGTTTGATAGGCAAGATTCACACGCCCAGTGAGTGTGGATGTTTCATTTCCTTCAAAGTTTGTTCTGAATTCCTATGGTCTGTCTAAACGTGCATTCGACCTTCCGTCCGCCAGACACATATGTTACTACCTCGCTTCATTCCTATGGTAATGTCCCAGAGCTCCCTGAGGGTGATGTATGCAGCCAATGCTGTCGCATTAGCTCAGGTAAATCATAACGGCGGCAGCTTCCATTGGACAACCGGACGGCCTGATTCGCATGGAACAAAACATGCCGAAAACGACGGGGATTCGCCCGGAAACCCCAGGTGTAAATGCACCAGCAGACCACAAAAGACATATACATGCTTGCTCTTCGAGCCAACAACCCATCAAGCCCCAAGCCCCCAACACCTGCGCGCCCGATGCCGAGGAATGCAGAGATCAACAAAGCCAATCCCCGGAGCTCATCTGATCACCTCGCGTTTTGCCAAACATTCCAATGGCGTTACGCAAGACAATTCGCGAAGAGGCTCAGGAGAGAATAAACGAGCGCCGCGCCGGCAAGAATCGACACGCCAAAACGGTGGGGGATCCGATTAATTCATGGTGTAATGGAGAGGCGAATAATGCGCTGAGAACCGCAGGGAACATAGAATTTGTTCCGTCCGTTTCTTTCCGTTCCTCCGTGTAGGCCCCGCGCGCGGGTGGGCGAACAGTGCTCGCGAACCCTCACACTCCACGCAAGTGAGGCCGTAGCCGTGTCGATCGACCGATCAATCTTTTCCTAGGAAACCAAGGAGCAGGACATATCGAGCAAGAAATGCTTTACCAATTTGTATCACCCCATGTCATGTCGGGTTCAATTGGCAACTTTGCAGAGTAATATAGCAGCTATTCCTATCTCGGTTTCAAAAAGAAGAGAGAAAGAAAGAGAAGCAGCTGCTGTCAATTTAGTAGGAGTGCTCATATTGGTCAATGTAATCCAGTGAGGAATATTATCCTGCATTTTAACTGTACCACCCCACCCGTATCGACCAGTACTGTGCAGTGACAAATAAGTTTTTGGCATCCGATTCTGATCTGTCATGTCATATGTCAAGCGGCTGTTATACGGGCGGGGGCTCTCTGCCGTTTGCCCTTTGCCGTTCATCCTGTCCCGAGACAGTCTGTCAAAAAAATGGAACATCCAAATCGACCACGTCTAGCAGGAACAGCGTTGCAAATTTCTCCCATTTCCTTCTGTATCAAACGTCGATTTTTTTTGGACGTGCTATTAGGTGAGAACTTTCATCTAGTAATTAAGGCTAAAACGTCCAACGCATCAACCTTAACCTTTCCTCCTCTCACCTCAACACATCTCGTCTTCCCCTTCCGCCCTTCTACCTCCGATTCGTCTCTGCCAATCACTTATCCCTCGCCCTCCGATAGCACATCTGCCCCCACCAATTCCTCTCCGACGTGCTCCTTCCCCACCCTACGTCCCTCTTCTTCTTTCTCTCAAGCGAGCTTCGCACGTCTCCATCATCGCTCCACCCCTGTTGGCAACCACCCGCGGCCTTCCATCACCGCACGAACCCCAACTACCCTAACATTCTCTTGGTCATCGTGTCATGCCATCCGCCGCCGCCCACAGCTCTCCCTCAATCCTACGTGTGGGTTGCCATCGTCCGGTGAACCCTAACTCCGGTAAGCCATCCTTGGGAAGGTAATTATTCTTGTCTGAATTTTGTTGTTTTCTTGGCTGAATTTGTCGATTTTTTATATTTCTAGCAAGCTTTTACTCTTTAGTTAAGAAGTGAATATTAACTGTATAGAAAACCCTTCTTCTTTTTTATCCATCGATGTGGGTGCCTGGAGCAGACGGTTGATTATCCGGATTGATGTTTTCGTTCGCTATAGTAAATTAAGCAACACGAAAGAGCTTCAGGCCGTCCGATCCACGATCAAACGGCTGTAAAAATCCCGTATACTCGATCGTGCGTCAGAAAATTAAAAAAGGGTTCCGAAGAACAAGAGCGAAGGCAAAACGTGCACATAAGACTAGTTGGCCAACGAGATCGAGCTTCTTGTTTATATACTTTGCACATAGTGAATTCACCGGATCAACTTATTCCACGACAGCAAGTGCTCCAGTGATGGCCGGAGCTACCTCGCCGTGGCCGGCGCCGGCCACGATGGCCATGATCATGGATTCCTCGCGGTGGAACCTCGTCTGCTTGGCTATGAACGCCTCCACAGTCCGCCGGAACTCCTCCGCGTCGTCCAGTCCCCAGCACCCCTCCGCGTCCCGCACCGTCACGGAGGACCGCCTCCTCCGCCCGTTTTCCGACTCCGACCGCCGCAGCTCCGGCGACGCCGCCCGCCTGATTACCCCGCGGGGTCCCATCTTCTCCGATCTGCTCCGCCTCGGCGCGCGCGCCTTGTTGACACGTACCGGCTGCTTGTCCTCCAACACTGCCGCCGCGGCGACGGGAAGCTCGGGCGCCAGAGCTGCCGCCGGCGCTTCGGCGGCGGAAGGCAGCGTCGGTGGCGTCGGGGTGGTGAATGAAGGGAAGCTGGCGGCGGCCGGTGCTGTAGGGGTCGGTGCGGCGGCGTTGGCGTTGGCGGTGGTGGGAAGGTTGGAGTTGGAGGAGAGGGAGACGTCGTGCCTGGAAAGCGCGAGAAGGAGGAGCACGATGGCGTTGCCGAGGACGAAGACGAAGCGGGGGTCAAGGAGGAGCGACCCAGCGAAGCGCAGCACGGCGGCTGCAGCGGACGGCACACGGTAGGACGACCAGGAGAGAAGGACCACAAGGCCGAGGAGCTCGCCCATGCGCAGCATCCGGTACAGGAGGCGTAGCCGCAACGCTGCTCCAGCCGCAGCCATGGCAATATGGTGCAGCACTAGTACGTGGTGGTGGTGGTGTGGTGGTGGTTCTTGGGGTTTGGCTTTGTTTGGGTTTTGGAGGGGAGGCAGGAGAGTGGAGAGGTTTCAGTGAGCAGGAGAGTGGAGAGGTTTCACTCGAAATCCTCTGTTTGGTTGAGATGAGGTGGATGTGGGCTTATATAGTCTATTTTTGGTGGTTTTATTTGTGGCCTTTTGTGTTTAATACTTGTATTTGTCTCCTAGTCTCAATAGTGGGTTTTTAGAATATTTTTCGTATGGGAATATGGATTTTTTTTAATTGCTAGGAGAATTGGCGTTGTTGACGGGAATCTTGCAATGGAGGGAGGTGTGATTATAGGACGACAACGATTGGTGGTGCGGATATAACATTAGAACCGCCTAATTGTATTGTGGTATTCCCTCCGGCTAAGTTTACAGGGAGTATTTTCTTTTGGTATATAGACCAAAGAGATATCGAAGATGATTAGATTACTCCTAATTACTATCTCTAAGTACTATATTTAATACATATATGTAGAGTATACCAAGTAAATCTATATATTTATTAGGGTTATAAAAGCAACATCATACTAATTTATATGGAAGATGAAATACGCCTTATGTTAATGGACAAGATCATTCAATAAATACTCTCTATAAAAAATTTGGATGGAGAGAGTAGTAGTTATTGAAGTCAAAATGAGGAAGTTTAAAATGTTCTATCAATGAGTATATGAGTAGAAAAGTGTGCATGTTTTTTTTTCTTCTACAAAGGTGGTCGACAAATAGATTCGAGGTTCTATTAAGAAGGATTGGCAAGGGAATTTCTAGAGGATTTGTTTTGTTTGATACAAAACTCTAGGCTCTCGAAGTGGTACATAGTTTAAAAACTTTTAGTTCAGACAAGTAGCATCTTAACGGGTGGACAAACGAGTTTACTTATCATGTTTAAGATGGTAAAGCATCATAATTAGGGCTAGTATTTTCAGACCGAAACCGAATTAACCCATTTTTTCAGTTTTTGGTTCGGTTTTTATTGTAGTATAATTTGGTTTTTATCTTCGGTTCAGTTTTTTGCTTCCATAAACCGAAATAACCGATTAGCCCATGTACAATACCATTTTTATAATGTTCTTCCTAAAGTCACGAAACAATTCTCATGTTCTAACGTCTTTATGCATATGTGTGGTATGTTTATATATTTTACTATGCTTATACTGTAATGACCTATAAATATTGTGTAGGTTTATCTCTATTATGTGTTGCGACATGAGAAGGACCGAATCGAATCTACCTGGTGCTTATTTATATTTCGGTTCACCGAAAAACCGAATTAACTGAACCGAAATATTTCAGTTAATTCGGTTCGGTTTTTCATTTTGGTCCAAGAAATTCAGTAATCGGTTTCTAAAAACCGAATTATTTTAAAACTGAACCGATTAGACCGAAAAAACCGATGTAATGCCCACCCTAATCATAATTCAAGATGTTTGCACAATCACTTCAATTTACAATCCCTTGTTCACGTACTCCTAGCTACTAGTATTTGAACCTAATTTTATTTCGTATAGATAACAAGCATCTACACCTCTTTATAATACATCTAAGCATTCTTTTCTACGTCCACCTCAAATAATGCACCCCATTAGAGATGGTCCAACCTTCATGCACCCAGCGAAACGTCCCCAGAAAATTGCCTCCATCAAAATTAACCTCTCAGATCTTTCCTCAGCTTTACTCACCTACATCCGATTGTCATTGTTTAATGTGTCTAACTCATCCCTGTGGCCCACAACAGATCTCCCCACCTCCAGCATCATCTCAAGGAAAAGGAAACAAATATCCTGGAATTAAAGAAAAGGAAACAAACGTTCTAGAAAGGGAAAAGACCATATATTACGTGCTGGGAAAAGAAAACAGGAAAACAAGGCACTATACTAATCACTAGTAGTAGTAGCAAACTGCAGGAGTTGGGGACCCCACGGGGGATATATGCAATGTACGTATCACGAGGTAGTTGCTCGGTTCGCCCTGAGTTACTATTGGTTTGGCTTGGCTTGGAGATTCGTGTGCGGGGCCATCGATGTTGACCTCGATCAGTTCAGAACTTCAGACTTCAAACTATTTGAGATTGATTTGGCTCTCACTGTGGACTAGAGTGGTGCATGGGGTCTCAGTCTGAAGTCTGAACTTGCTCCAGAGACGTAAAGTCCAGTTTGGATGGCTTAAAACCTACTTTAATTTCCAAAAGCTACTAATCTTTCAAACTGGTTAACTTTTAAACGGGCATAATTTATAAACCATATATAACTAGTAAAAGCTAGAAACAGAGTAGGATGTGTTTGTATACCTTATCTTGGAGAGAAATTAGCTATTTGTTAAACGGCATCATATAAAAAACTACCGCCACTTTTTAGCTCAGAAAACTAAAAACCAGTTTTTTTAAAAAAGCTACCTCTATTCTAAACAAACCCTGTATCTCGTACCTTTTTCTAGTTTTATACGTACGCCACCACCGGCCTCAAGCAATCACTTCGATCGATTTTCGTAGCAATGTTTGGAAGAATGCTAGCCTTTTGTCTATCACAAGCTAGCCCGCAGTTTTAGGGGCCACAAGCTAGTAGTAGTATCTATAAACTCTTCGTACTAATTATCAGATGGATTTTATAATTAATCATCTGACCGGTTCCTTTTAGGGTCTGTTGGTTCAAGGGTAAAAGATAAATAGGATGGAGCTAGTCATCCAGAAAGGGATAAAGCTATCTAATTTCATGTTTAGTTGAAGGGATCCGAGATGAATGAGATAGGCTAAATTTTTGTTTGGTTGGAGGGATAAGAGTTGAATAGTGGATGGAATGAGAGTTCAAATTTAGAGAGATGAGATGGGTGGGATGAAAGTTGGATGGGCTAATCTAGCCAATTTCATAGGATGGACTCATCCAACATCTACGAGGAATATTCCTGAGAGTTAGCTGCCCTCATCCACCCATCCATCCAACCAAACAGTGGTACGGATGGAAAAAGATGGATGTGGCTATCCCATCCAGCCTTTGCCTTTAAATCAAACACATCCTAACTGAATTATCCATTTTTCTTCATTAGCTTAAACTTTTAGATGAACTAGCCGATACATACAACTCGGTGAACTAGCCGGTACATATAACTCAATATGATATAATAGTCAAGAGATCTTGAGTTCAAGATCAGTTGGCGCAATTAAAAAAATAATTACAGTCCATTTCTATTCCAGCTCATAGGTCTGAGAGAGTTTATATATAAGGAGAAATGTTGAAGTATAAGTTTTTAGATGAACTGGCCATTGCATGCTATGTGTATGTCAGATATTTAGGTGTCTTGATTGTGTCCTGCACTCCTATAGATGGTCGTGACTGCCTCTAGCCGCACATATGAACCTATTTGGTTTTGCAAATTTAGGGCCCGTTCGAAAGTGCTCTAACTCTTGCTCCTTCTAAATTTTGCTCTGACTCCTCTTGATTTTGATTTTCTGAGAAATCAGGAGTAATTTTTGAAAGTGTTCGACTATTGGCTCTAGATTCTTGAAAGAGGGGATTCGGGAGAAGGAAGGGAGAGGAGCCATACCTGGGCGGCGCTTGTCGGTGGCGCAGGCTGGGATGCTTGGCGGCGCTCGGCGGGGACGACAAGGCTCGATGCGGGATCGAAAGAAAGGGGCTTGGTGGTGCAGGCAGGGAGGACGGCGCTCGAGGCGGGCTCAATACGGGCTCGAGATGGGGACGGTTCGGGGGCGCTTGAGTCGAGGCGAGGTAGATCAGCGACGCTCGAGGTAGGGAGGCATGGCTCGAGGTGGGGAGGCAACGCGGGGAGGCAGCGCTTGACGCGAGGAGGCGGCGATCGACGCGGGGAGGCGCTGATTCTTGCGGGGAGCTGCCTCTAGGTCGCTCCTGACCTCGCGTTCATTTTGGAGAATCGCTCAAGCTGCTCCCGAGAATTCGCCCGAGAGAAGCGAGGTCATTCGGTAGAGCTCCAGCTCCTCCAGACGAGAATCCAAGAGCCGAAGCTCTACCGAACGGACTCTAAATGTAACATGACATGTTGTTCTGCTCCTACAATTGCCGTAACCATTTACTCCTCTGTTGACTTGTATAAGTCGTTCACGTATTTTGAGATCTTATATTTGTAAACTTTAGTAGTTTAGTTAATAATATATATATAGATTATATGACACAAAATTGATGTTGTACTTTTATATAATTATGATTTTATAGCTATGAATAAAATATTATAAAAAAAATTAACGGTCAACGTTCAACTTTAAAGACCACATCAAATCAAACAGCATCTTGTAAAGATAAACGGAGGGAGTACACTGTTGTCTCAGGTTGACAAAGGAGCTAGCTAGTTTGTTGTAATTTTACTTAAACAGCACAATAACTGTAACACCGGCTACCCAGACGTACATGATATCCAAGAAGTCGCGCACTTGACCTCGCACAGCGAAAGGCAGCAGCTCCCTTCTTACGGACCAGGCCGGGCAGCTAGCGGCAGTGCGGCACGAGGCCCGGCTGAAGGCTGAAGCCAGCGTCCCCAGTACTCCCCACGCACGCATGCATGCCACTGTGCCAATGTATAGTTACTGCAAGCCTGGAGCCACTAAATCTACGAAAACGAGCCGATCGAAGAAGTCTAAAATTCAGAAAAAACGACTGCGAGAAGGCCAAATCTCGACAGTTCAAGGATTCAAGAGGCAGCGAGGGAAAGGAAAAGGGCGGTGTGGTGGCCCTCGCGCCAAGGCCGGTGCTCGGCACAAATGTCCCTCACGTGGATCATGGCGCACTCTGCGAAAAGTAGCCACTCCTCTGCTAGCTGCTCCAGTTCACTCCCCAGAGCTCAGCTCACAGGCAGCCCAGGCCATTTTTCGTACGGACACGGACCTGCCCTGCCCTGCCCTGCCCGCTTTATTATTACCTTGTTGGTGCACCGTTCGTTGACATTGTTTTACATCTTGTGGGTAGGTTGTGAAGGCCTGAAGGCGAAGAACCGTGCCGTGCGTGCATACGCATGCAAGGCCGTGCCGTCCGTCCCTTGTTTTCGCCGCTTTTCTCGAGCCTTTGCACCGCACGCGAGCGCACAAGCTAATGCGTTTGTTTCGGTGCTCCTTTTCCGTGCGAGCCGGCCGGCCGGGCAGGCGCCGCGCGTCGAGGAAAGGACGGGACGTACAGGACAAGAAGAACGTGGGGTGAGACGACGGGGCCGGGGCGCTGTGCACACGTGTGGTGCCTTTTTGTTTTCTCCTTGCTCGCTCTCAGCTCAGCAGCAGCAGGCGGCCCGGCCGACGAGACACGTCGAAACAACACCAGCCGTTGCCGTCGGCGCCCGGCCGTTCCTCCTTTCTAGCTAGGTATAGGTGCTAGTAAGCTGGTTTCTCTAATAAATGAAGGAATTCGATCTTCGTCTAGCTAGCTAGAGCACTAGACTAATACTTCTCCACTAAACTAGAGTAAAATCCGCGCGATCACTACATTGAAAAAGGAGGAAGAAGAAACCAAACATTTGATTTTGCATCACATGCGCCTCATTAGCACTAAAAAAACTCGCATGATTTCACAGATCGAGATTAAAAGGGCATCCTTTTCATCCTTTCCTTTCCTTCCCTTTCAATGCAACAACAAAAAGCACACGGATCGAACAATTTGATTTGCCTAAAGGATAAAGCAAAGCCGGCGCCTAGCTAGCTAGTTCACATAGGAGACTGTTAATTATGCACCAGGTCGTCTTCATGTGCATGTGAGAGGTGCCGGTTTGTGAGGGGAGACGAGCAAGTTTATTGCAGATGCAAAGTAACTTTTGACTTGACGCCTCACACACACACTAGTACACTATATATACTAGTCTGCCTGATGGTGCACTCATATTAAGCGGCATATATTAACAAAAAGAGAAGATTTGGTGGGGAGACATAGTGGCACAATTCGCCGTTTATCGCAGCCGAGTAAGTTTGGTATCATATGATAAACTAGAAGCTCCAAGGAGTCCTAGCTAGCTAGTGACTGGCTCGTGCCATTGGCCTTCTTATTGTGCCAACCATGCGGCCTTTCGTCTAAGCATAGCTTTGTGCATTGACCTCAGCTGCAAAAGCTCTTGTTTAGTTACTGGTGTAGTATAGTGCACGTAGCTTAGAATAGTGACTGCAATGATTGACTATTCTGATAGTGTTGGATCACACTAATCATGTCGGGCAAGGAGGTGATATAGCTAGAAGATGGCACACCTAAACAACACAACTCAATTTGGCTTGAAAATACTTGTGTTTTTTATGCATTTTTTTTGCCAGAATTGTTTGCTTGGAGCCAATGTCAGTTTTGCACAAGATTTCGGGAGGAAATGAAATAACCTTTTAGTTTTTATCTGCTATTTGTTGTGTGTGGGGTGTATATATATATATACACATACATATACATACACATACACATACATATATATATACATATATAACGCCGAAATGGGGCACCATGGAGCCTAGGCTCCATGATTTCAAATGCGCGGATTCAAGCTAAATTGGAGTATATTTTTCAAAAAATTTAGTTTTAGGGTATATACCTATCTATAACAATTCAAATAAAACACATACCTTTGAAAAAATATACTCGAATTCAAATATCTTAAATGAATTTAGATTGCATGCTTTGCTGATTTATATATATAATCAACACATACTTACAAAGAAACTATCGTCAAAAAAGGAAACTCTAATTTAAATTTCAAAACTAGTTAAACTCAACATCATAAAAATTTCAAAAAATTAAACATACAATACATAGGAGAATATACCCATTTTGTATCATGGAGCCCAGGCTCTATGGTGTCCCAAGTAATTATAATATATATATATATATATTGCCTCATCTGACTTTATACTCTCCAGGACGCAATATGGTAAAAAGATATATTAAATGTTGGTCGAAAAAAACTCCTAATAACCGGATTAGGGTAGGCGGCAGGTAGGATAGAACCTGAGACTTTCTGCTTAGGAAACAAACGCTCTATCCACTGAGCTACAGGCGCTCTGTGATGCTAAGTTGATAAAGTTTATAATGATATTGAAGCTACGAGAGATGCAAATGGAGAAACACCCCGATAAATCAAGATCATTCCGTTTGCCCTTTATGTACATTGATTCCCCTAGCTAACCCGCGCCTGCTGCTCACCTCTCAAATCAGCCAACAATTCAACCAGAGACCGTGTTAAGAAATGGATATGTACCTTCCCAGCAGCGAATAGAATCCGATGCCGCAGCTAAAAGCACCTCGCTAATTCGCCTCTCTTATTTGCTCCGCTTTAGTGAACCACTTGCTCCAAAGCACCTTTCCAAATGCACCCCAAAGAGCCGATCTTATCCTCCTAATTCGCAAATTGCCTCCGTCGATGCATCGCATCGCATCGCATCCCCTAGCCTTGTCATCGCCTCGACGGAGATGCTCCGTTTCGGGTTCGCGATTCCCAGCTCTGCTTCTTGATTGTTCTTCGCGATCGCACGCAATTATCGATGAGCGAGAGGAAGCTAGCCACGGTCGGTTTCAGCGTATCGCCCGCGTGGGATTGAACGGGTTCGGTCGAGGATTCGATGATAATTCTGGCCACCTAAAAATTCAGAGAGAGAGAGATAGACACTTTATACTTCGTTTATTCGAGCTGTCATGCCTTTCGAGGTGTTCGTCCTGGGCTCAACACGTTTGTAGTAGGGCCCTTTCACTAACATTGGAGCTTAATTACAACGGAGTAAAACAAATTGAAAGGTGTTTCCTCTCTCTCTCTCTCTCTCTCTTGAAGGTTAGGAGGAGGGAAGAGCTAGTACACTACAGTTTTGCTTTAGCCGTGATCATTGATTAGTGATTTTTCTTACTAGTACTTGTAGTGCATTTTGGAGGAGTTGATCCGTCACCCCTAACCCCATCATTGCGGAGATTAGAGTAATAGTAGTTGTGGTTCTTTTTAGACATGGTTATGACACATGATTCTAAGTAGGGCCCTGTTGGTTTGGTGCCTCGTAGTCACAACCGGATAAAGCTACGGCAAGAGCAAATGGCTATGGAGAAATGAGTAGGATGGGTTAGTTAAAGCGCCCCAAAGACTAAGCTCCATCACCAAAGCGACATCATTGCTACAACTCCCTCACTGTCACTGGTGATTATTGTTTCTTTCTACTAGTGTAGTGTTCCTATACCTTGTTAAGGACTCCTCTAGTAATGGCTAATGAGTCAGCCATTAAGTCAAAGATCTGTTTTGCCGCAAGAAACATCTCCACAGGATGCATTCTAATTATACAACAAGATGACGTGCAGGGCAAGAATTACAATGGAAATCAAATTGCTACAAATCCGGTGGTTTCTAACTAACAGAGATTGACTAGCAACATTGCCCTGCATGGCTTGCTACTCAACAAATCATGGTCGCTTGCCATGTTTACATCCCCCTCAATCTTAACCGCCAGATACTAGGTTCAGATTGCGTCGTAGTCAGTCTAACATCTGTCGCGTGGCTGGCTTGGTGAACACATCGGCTACTTGATCCTTGGATGACACAAACCGAACATCAAGTGCACCCAAAGCCACTTTCTCCCTCACAAAGTGAAAATCCACCTCTATATGCTTTGTCTGAGCGTGAAACACCGGGTTGGCCGTCAAGTATGTAGCCCCAAGATTGTCACACCACAGAACCGGTGCGCGAGGCTGCGGTACCCCCAATTCCTTCAAAACCGATTGGATCCATGTTGCTTCAATTGTGCCATTTGCTAAAGCTTTGTACTCATCCTCGGTGCTCGAACGGGATACCGTGGGTTGCTTACGAGAACTCCATGAGATTAAATTGGATCCGAGAAACACAGCAAAGTCGCCTATCAATCGTCAGTCATCAGCACATCCGGCCCAATCAGCATCAGTGAATACACTTAGAAGTGTTGACTTTGATCGTCGTGTACTCAACCTTGTCGAGACAGTACCCTTGACATACCTCAAGATACATTTTACAGCCTCCCAGTGTACATCTGTGGGCTTCGACAAGTATTGACAGACTTTGTTGACAGCAAAGGAAATATCCGGTCGCGTCATCGTGAGGTACTGCAGTCCACCCACCATGCTCCGATACTTAAAAACATCATCCGTACTCAATGCTTGCCCACAATCACTTGCTAGCTTGTCAGTGACTGACATGGGAGTTGAGACATCTTTACAATTCTCCATGTGCTCGATAAAGAAAGTCAAGAGCATACTTGCGTTGCGTCAAGGATATTCCCCCTGAGTTGTAAGCAGCTTGAAGACCCATAAAATACTCTAGGCGACCAAGTTCCTTAAGAGGGAAAGAGCCAGAAAGAGAGTGCAATAGGCGATCAACAGCTTGCGAACAGGAGCCTACAATAACAATATCGTCCACATAGACAAGCATATAAATGGTGGTATTATCATGGGAGAATGTAAACAATGATGTGTCAGCCTTAAAGGACTGGAAACCAGGTTGATGAAGCTTATCACTAAGGCGGGAGTACCAAGCACGAGGAGACTGTTTCAAGCCATACAAAGCCTTCTGAAGTCTGCAAACATACGAGGGGTGCCGAGAATCCTCAAAACCTAGCGGCTGCTGCATGTAGACCTATTCATCAAGAAAACCATGGAGAAAAGCATTGCTAACATCCACTTGGTGCAAAAACCACCCAGGAGATATGGCCAGAGAAAGAACGAGGCGAATCGTAGCCGGCTGTAACATCCTAAAAATCCAAAACAGTGAAAGTGTACGAATTAAATTGTAATATAAATATTTTTGAGTTTTCTGGTGTTATTTATTTTAATTGGATTTTTCTTGGAGTTTTGTATTGTATGAAAATTGATTTAAAGAGAATAAGTAAAGAGAAAAGGGAATAAGGCAAAAGTAAAAACTAGAAAAATTTACCATGGTACCTTAGTTATGCTGGTAACTCATTGTAACCAGAAAATAAAATTTTCATGCACAGGAACAAGAATAAATAAATTATATAGTGACTCTTTTGACTAGAAACAGTAAGGTCAGAATTTAATAGAAAATGTTATAGGCCTATCTAGAGCTAATAAAATTACCATAGTTCCCTAAGTTTAGAATCTGATAATGGTAAAATTTTCATAAATTAATAAGCTCATTTAAGCCTTCTAAAATATCAAATACAGAGACCTCAGAAAAATTGGGAAATGGCATGTCAGAATTTTTATAAAATAAATACCCAACTTTTTCACATGAAAATTTTATTGTAATACCTTTAGAATGATATTAAACCTGAAAAAAAAGTTTCAAAAATAAATATTATCAAATGAAGCTTTGAATAAATCAAAACCCAAAATAGAAATTTCGAGCAGTGCACAGTGTCAAAATTTTTATAAATTATCTAGAGGGTATTTTTGTCTCCAAGTTTTACAGGAGACTACCAACTTCCATTATACTTTATTCAAAAAATTTCTTAAAGTTTTGATGGTGAATGACGCTCGAGTTAATGCAAAGTTCGGCGAGTTTCGTTCAGTCCCGTCGCAATTTCCGTCTCCTTTCGTTGATAGCTGGGCCCGACATCTGTAGCCACTTGATGCGCTGGCAAGCTGAGGAGGAGCTACGCAGTCGCTGCCAGTGGTCCCCATCCCACTCGTCAGTCGCAGGCAGCGCTTCTCCCCTTCTCTTCCTCTCTCCCGGCCGAGGCAAGCTGACGCCTCGCCCGTCCTTCGCCGTCCGACCGCAACCACTCCACCGTTCGAAGAGATCCTCAGTGTCCACTTTGCGCTCCAGCTCTCCCGTGCCTGGTCTTGATCGTCCTTTGTCGCTTGGGGCAAGAGGAGAGGCCGCGCCATTTTATCGCCTAGCACAGAGAAGAACGACCGAAGCCGTGCACCCAAACGCTAAGTGTCGTTGCTTCCTTTAGGCTATAAGCATTTCCCTTCGCAGCAAGCCTCCTCTCCTCTTCTTTGCTTCTCTTCCGAGCTAATAGCCCCGCAACGGAGTTCTTCCCTTTAGTTCTACCACAAGAACCCGAAAAGGGGAAATCAGCGATTTGGGTCAATCCGTCTCCAATCTTTCAAATCAATTTCACCCAAAGCTTCATTAGCATCACGGGTTTACTGATCAACTTCCCTTTTCGTTCCTTTTTGCCTGCAGCAACCCTGCGTCGCCGCTCTTCTTCTTCGTGGTGGGCGCGGTGGTGGCAAGACTCTGACCACCTCGACTTGACCACGGGTAATCAGAACCCTTCGCTCTCACGATGCTCACCCAACCCCTACCTGTTGGAAATGCAACCGCTTGTGGAGCTTCCACCCGACCGGCCATGGCACCGCTGCACCCTCGCGGTGGCGACTACCTTCCCGACCACCATTAGTCGAAAGAGTACAACCCTTAGATGCGTCTTGACGCGCTGAAGCTCGTAGTGCTACCCATTCTACCGCGCCGGGGTTAGTTCGCCGGCGGCGAGCCAAAATCCAAAACCCCTATCCTCTGTCACTGTCTAGTGGACCCCGTCTGTCAGTGAGTCGAGCGCATTTGAAAGCGCCAGTGCGCGCGCAGAGAAATCCGCCTTCTAGTAGCGAAAGCGTATTTTGGAGTTTCTGGTTTATTTTCCAAAACCGATTAGAATCAAATGCTGATAACTTTAGAACCACAGCTCCAAATTTAGTGAAACTAATTTCTAAAATCATGTAAAATCCTGTAGATTCAGAATCTACAAAAATATTTTGAAGATGAATACTGTAAAATTTTGGAATTTTAAAGGAACATGTAGGATGAATAATGCCTTTTGAATAAAATGTCTTCAAATAAAGTTGTAGTAGATTAAAATAAATTTTTATGAAATCCCTAATCTGTAATCATTTCAAATATATAAAAATGTTTACATGTCACTTTGTTATACATCATGTTCAAGTAGAATAAATTTTAATGTGAAAGAGGATAAATAGGTGAAACTTGTATAAACTGGTGTTTATAAGTATAAAGTTATTTTTGTAGGGTCACATACCAGTATAAACCTATTCATGTGAAAACATTTAGGAAAATATATGGTTCATGTTTTTCTAATAGAGAAAAATAATAATTACAAAAATAGATGTAGGTGTAACTTATTGTTGTTAAGTTCAAAATAATCCAAAACAAGTTTTAAAACATTTGTAAGGTCATGCCCTGATAGTACTAGAAAAATGAGTAAAAGGTGATGAGTGATCTAGTCACAGTTGAAAGTGGAAGTTGAAATGTTATGGTGTTACTTTTGTGGTCATTTAGGCCTTTTTAACAGCAAATAAAATAACTTATCTAAATAAAAATAATTGTGAAAATAACATAGGAATACTCTACAAAGTTCATACTGCTATGTTCTGAAGAAAGAATATCATTTTGTTAAGGTTTGTATATAAAATGAACTAGCAGAATCACCTTAAACATTATGATTTCTGAACAATAGGAACACTTAAGCATTTTCAACAGCTTGTAGAATAACTCGTCTAAAAGAGAATTTTATGAGGGATAGTGTAGAAATGATATTTGGGATATGTACTACCATATTCCAGAAGATGTTTTGTTTACAATCTGTTTTTCATCTAAATTTCGCTAATACAATAACCCTAAGTGATAATTGTTAGCCATACCTTTTAATTCGATTTCTTGTAACATAAATCGTAATATCATATAAGTTTTTTTAGCAGCAAGTTTCATGTCTCGTCTAAATCCAAAAATTTAGGAAAACACTTTAGGAGTGCTAACCAAAGTATATGCTAATCTATTCTGGAAAAGAACCCTTATTTCATCAAGTTTTGTACATAAATCTTAATAGTTAAACAACCTTTAGTTTTATAGTTTCTGGTTTTAAAATGTGAATCGGTAAGAACAAAGAAGCTTACAGATTAAGTGCTGCTCCTGTAGATCATTCAACAAGGTAGCTAATGGACTAATTCTATTAATCTAAATAATTTTTGCATCTTGAATTCGAAATTTAAATACAAATAATTCACAAAAGCAACTCATGTCTTGGTATGAGCTTATGTGTATTTTTTTCTATTTGTCTTATTTTTGCCTTTTTGGAGTTACTGATTCCTTGTATTCCTCTTATTGTGACGTGTAGACACCGACGTCCACGAGGAGGAAGACGGCCCAGTTGTAGATCCAGACTTCGAGCCAGACAGTGAGCAGCAAGGCAAGCACCTCCTTAAGCATGTTGAGCCCGATAATTTACCTACAATATGTTGTTTTTGTCAATGTATTACGCATTAGGGTAATTCTCCGTAAAACTGCTATGTTGGGTAGAATATGTAGTTAACCCTGTAAATTATGGTTTTTCTTAATCTGTATGGACATGTGAACCTTGTAACCCTTAATATGAGTTAGACATAATTAATGTAATTCTGGGTATAATCGCTAGCATAATATTTCTGCTTAGCCACCTGTTAATTTGTTTTCAATCTTATCAACTGATGAATGGTCATTATTCGGGAAAAAGGTTGTTGGTAATTTGATTAAAAACCTGAAACAAAACTATGGTTTGACACGGGTGATTATTTGGCAATAGCCGGTTGTGCAAAGGGTAATGCACGTAGTGTAGGGTGGAGTATCACCCGTGTCGGATTAAGGACCGAGCAATGGGACGCTATTGATCCAAGAATTCCGTGCAACCACGAGGGCTAGTATGGGACACCCTTAGCCTATTAAGTTATGTAGATATGGCTTTTCATCTAAGGAAGGCGGGAGATAGCACAGTCATTCCGATCAAGTCTGCCTGTAGGGGTTTCTACATACCAATGCAACGGTGTACGCCTTGCCATAAACAGAAACGTGATGTTGGGTGTAATGTGAATGGATCCATGTCTTGGGTGTGTGTTTCTGTTTCTATGGCGAGGGTTAACGTCCCGGGCTAGTTCAAAGCCATGTCTAGATAATGTAACGGTTCTGTATGATCTCCTTACCGACACACCAAAGGAAGTGTGTTAATTGGCCTGACGAAAAAGGTTGATCATTCCTTGTGGGTAAAGTTGTACACCTTTGCAGAGTGTAAAATCTAATCGATTAGCCGCACCCGCGGTCAAGAGCACTTAGTGAAGTCATTCCAATGTTAGAGTTTCTTTGGTATTTTCTGAAAAATGGGTTTGGTTTGGAAATTGTTTTAGCAACCATCTTTTATGTCAAAGGATCGACGTTGTGGACCTTGCAGTCGCGTAGACTGGATTGTAAGGCTTGGATATTTACTTAACTTTTTCAATCGAAATTGTTTTATAAACTACGACGTTGCAATCTATCATATTCATACATCTTCATTTTGATGCAACTGCAAAATAACCTGTAGACTATCTTTTACTTTAGCCTGCATATTTATTTAATTGCATTTGTGAAATACTACAAGTCTTGCTGAGTACCAATGTACTAAAACTTGCTACCTGCTGTGTCAGAGGATGAAGATTTCGATATGCCAGATGATTCGTACTTCCAGGCAGGTCACGGGGAATTTACGATGGTTTCTTCTAGAATTTGCCTAGTCAGTTGCCTGAGGGTTAGTGGGCAAACCGCAAGGCTTTTGGAGTTCTCTTGACTCTTTTGCTTCCGCTATGCAGTTTTTTTTGTAATGTACTAAACTCTGTAAAATTATCCCTCCTGTTTATATGTACGTTTATCTCCTATGTGTGGTTGTGATATTAATGTTGTAAACATGTGAGTGCTAGCCACTGATCATGTGACTAGTACAGTAATCACATTCAGGTGCCTGTTTGCAAAAACAGGGTCTCACACCGGCTTAACCACTGGGTTGAATGTGTCAAGGTAATCAATACCATACTGTTGGGTGAACCCACAAGCAACAAGGCGTGCCTTATACTTGGCAATGGAACCATCTGGCCGGTGCTTAAGTTTGAAAATCCACTTACTACCAACAATGTTCATACCTGTAGGTCACGGCACCAAAGTCCAGGTTTGATTTTGCTAAAGCACTGCATACTCCTCTTCCATCGCCTCACACCAAGAAGGATCAGTGAAAGCCACACGATGGGTGGTTGGTTCAGCCAGAAACATTCGTTGAGCCGGGTCATAACGAATGGTCCCATATGTGAGTTTGCGAGTTGCCAGATGTTATCTTTGAACCGAGTCCTCATGGGATGCACATTCAGAGGCGTCGAATCTGCCACAACAACAGGAAACAAAGGTGCATCAGGATGCATGGGCGACACAGGTTCTAGCGTGTCCACATCGACAGTGCCATGCACCGGGGTCGTGGCACCCGGTGTTGGGGGATTTGGCGGCGCGAGGGGCTGATGCACCAGTTCATGTATGCGATCACCATGCACGTTGGGTGCAGTAGGTGCGTTGGTCGATGGCAAACCTGCATCACAAGGGTTAGGAGACAGCATAGAGAGGTCATAACATCTCACATTATCATTAATGATAACTGGCTTAGACACGGGAAAAGAGATGGGATTGGTGGTGGTGGTCGACTGCACCGGAGGAGCGGCAGGGGTAGTCGTGGCAAAGGGGAAACTGTTTCATCGAAGATCACATTGCGTGAAATGTAGACACGACCGGTAGCACTATCAAGACACTTATAGTCCTTGTGCATGGAGCTATAACCCAGAAAACACACATTTTGGAACGAAACTCAAGCTTCTGAGTGTTGTATTTGTGAAGGCTAGGCCAGCACGCACTACCGAACGTGCGGAGAAAAAATAGTCGGGCACAATATTGAGAAGCCAAGTGATAGGAGCGGCATTATTAATGACACTACTCGACATGCAATTGATGAGATAACAAGCAGTAAGGAAGGCCTCGTCCCAAAAACGAACAGGAAGAGAAGATTGAGCTAGAAGAGCGAGGCCGGTTTCAACTATATGGTGATGTTTGCGTTCGGCGATGCCATTTTGCTGCGATGTGTGAGGACAAGAAGCACGATGTGACATGCCAATCTTCTGAAAATAACGATGAAGTTTATGGTACTCACCGCCCCAATCAGACCGCATAATACATATTTTAGTATTCAAGAGACACTCGATATGTTTCTGAAAATTGTAGAAGACTTGTTCAACATCTGATTTATGTTTAAGCAAATAGACCCAAATGTACCGACTGTAGTCATCAAGAAAACTAGCATAGTACTTAAAGCCTCCCACTGACGGTCAGGCAGGACCCAGACATCGAAATGAATAAGTTCAAGAGGTGCAGTCGTTACATGAGTGAAAGTATGATATGGAAGTTGATGACTCTCTGCGTGCTGACAAGCATCGCAAACTAAAGACTCCTGTCTTGAGGTACATGAAATATTATTGGACTTGAGAATAGATTTGACTACGATGGGCGTAGGATAGCCAAGCCGACGATGCAACTGACTAGACGACACCTTGACATCGGACGACGCATGGTGGGTAGATGATGGACGACCAAACAACACTGAGTAGAGACCGCCCTTACTTCTACCGTGTAGAAGAACCTTCTTCGTGACCTTGTCCTTAACACAAAAAAAATCAGGGTGGAATTCAACGAAGACATCATTATCGGAAACTAGTCTGTGAACAGAAAGGAGATGTTTGCTTATTTTAGGAACATGAAGAATATTCCTAAGGGAAAGAGACCTATTTGAGCTTGAAATCATAGAATGACCAATGTGAAAAATATGCAAACCTACTCCATTTACCACTTGAACCTGATCCTTGCCATGGTAGCACTCCTGCATGGAGAGCCTATTGAGATCACTCGTAAGATGATATGTAGCACCGGTGTCAATGTACCAATTCGTGTCAACGTTGTATGATCCTGTGGATGCAGAGTTGCCGACGCGGTAATCCTCCGGCTGATATGCATGGTTGAAGCACTGCCGGCAACGCAGCGCTCCATGCTCGTACTTGCCACACACTTGACACTTGGGGCCATTGCCGCGGCCTCCTCTGCGGCCGTATCCTTGGCTACGACGGCCGCCACTACGCCCGTTGTTGCCATCATTGCGACATGAGTTGTTGTTGGCGTTGGTGCCGAAACGTGAGTTGTTGTTGTCGAACTTGCGCGTGATGTTGTTGGCGGAAGAAGTATACTCCACCGAAGACCCCGTCAGCTCTGCTCGTGCCTCGTAGCTAAGCATGTAAGAATACAGCTCGCTAAAACTCACCAGGGTGTGGTTGTTGAGGACGGTGATCAATGTCACAAGGGCATTGTACTCCAGCACCAGTCTGGCCAGGATGTAGCCCATTACCTCCTCATCGGACATAGGTTGTCCGATGTTTGCCATGGTGTCGACAAGACTCGTCATCTTCTGATAGTACTCGGCAGCAGTCATACCATTCTTTAGGTTAGACAACTGGCACATGATCTGGATGGCGTTGCCATGATTCTGGGTTGAAAACATTGAGTGAAGCACGTTCCAAACCTCAGTGGCCATGCCTAGGCAGATCACCTGCCTGAGAACATCCTTCGTCAAGGAGGAGAGTAGCCCACCAAGCACAGTCTAGTCTAGAAGGAACCAGCGATGAAAAGCTGGATGGGAACTTGTCTTGTGACTGCGCCCGTGCCTTTAGTTACCATGGTCGATGGCGCGGAGATGGTGCCGTCGAGGTACCCATACAGCTGCTGCCATCGTAGCACGGGTACCACCTGAGCCTTCCAGAGGAGGAAGTTGGAGCGCGTCAGCTTGGCGGTAATGGAACTACTGAAGGAGGGTGTCGACATGGTGGAGGCGCTCGGCAAAGAAACCAGCACGTCGGCGAAGCCAGAGACATATCAGAAGACGTCATGGTGGTTTGGGGATCGTGGCTCTTATACCAAGTCAAAGATCTGTTTTGCTGCAAGAAACATCTCCACAGGATGCATTCTAATTATACAACAAGATGACGTACAAGGCAAGGATTACAATGGAAATCAAATTGCTACAAAGCCGGTGGTTTCTAACTAACAGAGATTGACTAGCAACGTTGCCCTGCATGGCTTGCTACCAAACAAATCATGGTCGCTTGCCATGTTTACATAATGTTAGCTTGTTTTAGTCATGGATCTTACCTAGGGGTGGAAAAAACTCGAAACTCATGAGCTAAACGAGTACTCGAAAACTTGGCTCGAACTCATTCCTTAACGAGTCGAGCTGAGCTGGGATTTGAACTCGTTATCTTAACGAGTTTAACGAGCGTGTTAGCGAGTAACTCGTTTAGCTCGAAAAAACTCAGCTCACAAGCCACAAGTGACAAGCCCAACCCAACTTGCCCAACTGCCCAAGCAAAAACCCTCTGGACTCCACTCTCCAGTCCTCCACCCGAGTACCCCCTTGCTCGCGCCACCACCCGAGTACCCGACAGGTCCCGATCCCTACCACTCCTCGCCCGCTCCGCCATCTCCCCTCCCCCTTGCTCTCGCTGCCATCGTCCTCCCCTTCTCCCGCCGCCGCTCCCCTCCCCCTTGCTCGCACCGCCTCCGTCCTCCCCTTCTCCCTTTGCCGCCTCCCCTCCCCTTCCTCTTGCTCCCATCAGCCGTCGCTGCCTCCCCTCCCCTTCCTCTTGCTCCCATCAGCCGTCGCTGCCTCCCCTCCTCGCATCCGCCCGGATCCGGCCCTCCTATGGTTTAGGTGCACTGCACAGGAGAGGAACACGGCGACCAGCAGCACACCGAGCCTCTCCTTCGGCCACCGTCTCCGTCCCTTCCAGCTACTACTTCAGTCCTGCTCCGCCCATGCTCCTGTGGCCTCCGTGTGATGGAAAAACAACAAAGCATGGAGTCCAAGAATAAGGCAATGAGACTGAGGCAGTCTTGTGGCTCTGATTCTGCTTCATGCTCCACATCGATAGTGGCGGTGAACCATGCAAAGCCTCCACGATACGATCCGGTGCTGCTTCCCCTTACTCTCGCATCTGCTCCAACATCGGTTTGTGGCTCTCATCTTGATTATCACTTTTCCAATTTTACCTGAGATACTTTAAGATAACCCTAACTTAGAACATTGGATTGTTAGAATCATGATTGATTGATTGTTAATATTTTCAATATTCTTAATTAAGACACAAGGCACAACTGAACTATATATTGAAACATCGTACATCTATTTCCATGGTAGAAGCTAACGAAAAATGTAAGAAACTCTCTTATGCATGTCACTTTAAACAAAAACAACACCTAAGAAGTTTAATTTGACATGTCATTAGTGCGCAATGGAGAATCTCATACGGAATTAGAGGCATTATTCTTTATGTCTGATTTATCTATCTAGTTTTACTGTCGCTTTCTCAGTACACTGGGGTTACCATTTTAATACATTGATACCTTCTTCATTTTAAGCATAGCAAAGCTTATGGCCTTTGGATGTAGTGCTGGAAAGAGCTCAAATGGCTAAAAGACTACAATTTGAAGAAATGTGGTTAGTAAAATTGCAAATTACGTCTTGTAAAATTGCATGCTCGAGCTTAACGAGTCGAGTCGAGCCACTCGAGCTTTTAACGAGTCGAGTCGAGCTGAGGTTTGAACTCGTTAAGTTAACGAGTCGAGTCGAGTTGGCTCGTTATCTTAACGAGTTTAACGAGTCAAGTCGAGTCAAGCCGAGTTGGCTCGTTATCCACCCCTAATCTCACCTGCTTCCCTCAAGTTGAAAGGAGCCGCTGATCATCTCTAAAATCGGCAGCGATGTTCTGCCGATTCCATACGGAAACTTCTTGTGCACTTTGAACATCCAGATTACATTCAATTCCACTTGATTCTTTAGCAATCAATTAGGCCCACTTGAATACACGATCTAAAAACATCTGCATGAGAAAACAAGCATATAAAATTATCATTATGAAGGACCATGTGGAGGTCCATCCATGTTTGTGATGAGTATTTGACTTTATTTGAGCATGGCGTGCTCAAATTTGAGTTTGATTTGGATTGTTTTTCGAGCTAGAGCAATTTGAGTTACTGGTTAGAGAACAGTCGTCCGACCCCGAGTGGTCGGGTCGTCCGACCTGAGTGGTCGGGGTTTTGGCTGGTTGGAGACCAGTCGTTCGACCCCGAGTGGTCGGGTCGTCCGACCTGAGTGGTCGGGGCTTTGGTTGTGTTGCGGATCATCGTCCGACCCGAGTGGTCGGTCGTCCGACACGAGTGGTCGGGCTTTGGTATGTTGCAGACGGTCGTCCGACCCCGAGTGGTCGGGTCGTCCGACCGAGAGGTCAGGCTTTGGTGGTCGGAGACGGTCGTCGACCCCGAGTGGTCAGTCTTTGGTTGGTCGGAGACCGGTTGTCCGACCCGAGAGGTGCAGGGTGTGGTGGTCGGAGACGGTCATCCGACCCAGTGGTCGTCTCTCATTGGTCGGAGACCGATCGTCCGACCTCAGTGGTCGGAATGGAAACTAGTGGTCGGACCTCGAGTGGTCGGGATGGAGACCGGTGGTCGGACCATGGTTGGTCGGGATGGAGACCGATGGTCGGACCACGTGTGGTCGGGGTTATCTTTGGTCGGCGTAGTGTATATCTTTCTGTTGAGATGGATATGTGTTGTTGGACATTGCTATGTGATGTGGTTTCCTTGTCTATGATGGTTGCGGGACTTTGGAGCTAGGTCATGGTGGCGAAGGGATCGGGACTAGGCCGGGAGAGCCGAGGTCCGGATGATCAAGGTGTCGCCAAAGATGACCGAGGCCGTGGAGTAGCCGCAAGCCGAGAAGACAAAGGAATGGATGAGATGCTAACTTGGATCCGCTCGATCTAGGAGGACCGTTGGATCGCGGTCGGGAAGATAGAGTAGCGGGTCAAGTTAGTGTGAGTTGAAGCGTGCAAAACCCGTTGTGTTGTTGGGTTTGGGTGAGCCCATGCATAGCTTTGTGAGTGGGTAAAATCTCACCCTTGATGGAGTGCTCTAGGGTTTAGAGGCTCATCCAAGGGTGGTAGGTGTTCCAAGCTGCTATGAATAGACAGGGAGAGGGGTGTCTCCTTGGGGTGGCGGTGAGGAAAGTGTACGTGAGTAGTTGAGAGTTGTTGAGAGTGGCGGTGTAAGGATCAAATCTCGGCTCTTGGATGTTGGCTTAGGATTGAAGCGGGACATCCAAAGGTGGAATTGATCCTGTGTCACTATAAATAGAGGGTAGGGCAGCCTCCCTCTTTGAAGGTTCTGAGGTTTTTGCTACTCATTTGAGTTTTGCCCACGTTGTTGTGAGGCTTTGTAAACCTCCCTTCCAGAAATGAAATGTTCTTCATTTATATTCTTGTTTCATTTCCCTTACGTGTATACATTACGCACTTAAATTACATTATCTAAATTCGCATTTACTTACTTGCAATTTACTTTACGTAATTTGGATTTGCCTTATCTCCTTCTACATGCTATTGAGTCTTTGTTGAAATTCATGATTGATGAACTCTTCTCTGGACTTGGTGCTTTCAATCATCTAGGCAATCCTTGCATTCTTGTTGCAAGTTAGTAAATCGTGTGTTCTTAAAGTGCGTAAGCGTGTGACTTGCGGTTCTTTAGTCTTGATTGGCTTCGGTTCTTGTTGCCAAGGATGAAAGATTGCTGGATGAATCTTCTATAGATCATATCCCAATCATCTAGGCAATCTACAACCTCTTCTATTCAGTTTTGCAAGAAACCAATTTCTGTGCCTAGTTTTCAGATAGTGTTTCTATTTGTTTGAAGGGTTGTTTCTTCGTGTACTTACTTGCTATGATTTGTGGAGAGTCATCCAAGGATTTCTGACCATCAACTCCCACCAGCAAGTTAGGGGTGAGGTTTGTGTTCGTGACTCTGTTTTTGGTGTTGCGTTTGTTAAACTGAAAAGGACGGAACCTTGGTATTAATTCCTTCGATTGTTGATTGAAATAGGTTCCTGACATCCTTTGGGAGGTGCACACTAATTTTCACTGTTTTTGGATCAGCCGATCAAAAGTTACATCGATTTCTGTTTTTGAGATCGTGCCGATTTTTCTATTAACCCGAACACTATTAACCCGAGTACTGTTCATCCGACCTCCCCAGGTCGTGGTAATGTTCATCTGGCCGGGGGTACTGTTCACCCGAGTACTGTTCATCCGACCACTTCAGGTCAGGAGTACTGTTCATCCGACCACTTCAGGTCGGGAGTACTATTCATCCGACCAAAGGCCGGTTTGGTCGAAGTCTGTTCACTGAACACTATTCATTACGAGATCTTGTTCATCCGACCTCGTAGGTCGGAGTACTATTCATCCGATCAGAAATACCCGACCAAAGTGCGGTTTCTTTCTCGGTCTTTTGGTGGTTTGAATTTTAGGGAGAGTTTATTGAAAATTTTATTTGGCTCCTATTCACCCCCTCTAGTCGCCTTTTTCGATCTTTCAATTGGTATCGAGCGGTTCTGCTCTTTCTAGATCTTGACCGGTCTCAAGAGCCATGGCGATGGACAAGTATTCCACCAAGCCTCCCATTTTCTTGGAGTTGATTTTCCGTTTTGGAAATCGCGGATGGAGTCATACATCAACGCCCGATGCTTCTCGATATGGCGAAGGTGAAACTCCCGTATGAGGTTCTTGGCGATGAAAGCGCCACGGCGGAAATATGGTCGGCGTTGAGGCTAACGCTAAAGCAAGGAACATCCTCATGTGGTCTTAGCCATGATGAGTATGATAGGATTTCTCACCTTCGTTACGCTCATGAGATTTGGGTGACCCTCGATGTTTACCATGAGGCACTACCCAAATCAAGGCGGTTCGACAGGACCAATTCAAGCGTGAGTTCAACAAGTTTGAACAGACGCGGTGAGAGTCTTGACGAGTGCTTTTGTCGGTTCACGAAGATTTTGGCGACCTCCGGCGATCGGTTGCATATACCCCGACTCGGATAATGCTCGACATTTCTTGACCGCACTTGATCTTCGTGTTTGGGAAATGAAAGTGACCACCATCAAGGACACCACCGACTGGTCGACTTTGACTCTTGACGGGCTTTATTCCCGCCTCAATACTCATGAGATCGACGTCGTCTCGCGGAAGACGAAGTCTCAGTCGATGGCTTTGGTCACTGATCCCATTGGATCCTCTCTTTCGATTCTTACATTGGGTTCTCTCTCCGCCCTTTGCGAGCTAGCGATGACCAAGCTGGAAAAATTTCGAGAAAATGAGCTTGCTCTTCTTGCTCGCAAATTTTCATATGCATACAAGAGAGAGAGAGAGGAAGAGAGGTGGGATGATCACTGTTTGAGTGTGGTGGCCCCAACCACATTCGAGCAAACCGTCCCAAGCCGAGAAGGGCAAAAAGCGAACAAGGCGGTTCGGGCAAGAACGACTACACCGACAAGAACGCAACAAGAAGGCCCGACTTGAGCCGCGAAGAAGAAGTACCGCAACTTTGCCAAGAACAAGAAGCTCTTTCACCGGGTCCTCGCCGCACTGGACGACATTGAGCTCTCTGACACGGAGAACTGGAGTGATGCAAGCGAGGACGATCCACAAGAGAAGGTAAAGGGCAACGATGACTTCTCCGGCATGTGCTTCATGGCAGGCGCCATTGAAGTAAGCGACTTTCGTGTCTGACTGACTCGGACGAGGTACCCACCTACGATGAATTAAATGCTGCCTTCTGTAAACTAGGCAAGTTTCATGCTAAAGCTAGATCGAGGTGTTCTGAGTTAGAAAAGGAAGTAGGTACCTTGACTCGGGAGTTAGCTTCACTTAGATCTTCTCCCTCCCGAGTCACTGATGACTGTACTTTGTGTGATGCTTTGCTTGTGGAGTTAGAGAACCTAAGGACTATGCATGATAGTGTGTTGTCTGAACTAGATAGTCTTAGGTTGAAGAATGCTAGCAATGAATCTGTTGATACTCATTCTGTAGATGCTAGTTTTCTTCATGCTCACTCTACTCCTTCATGTTCAAATTGCCCTAAATTGCTTGCCGAAATTGATGCCATGAGCGATCACCTTAGGAAACTTTCTTCTAGAAACGATGAACTTGAAATGCATGCTTCTAAGGAACCAGTCAGCTCATGTGAGGGCTGTAGGCAACAAAAACTTGACAATGAATCCTTAAATGTCAAGTGTGCTAAACTTGCTAAGGACTTACTAGATAAGTCACAAGAAAGTTGCTTGCGATGTTCTGTGATTGAGGGGGACTTGGATAAAATCCATGTCGAACTTAGGAAGAAATTAGAAGACCAAGCCAATAGAATTAGAAATGCGTCTTGCGTTTCTTGTGAGACCCTCAAGATTGAGGCGGCCGTCTTTGAGGAGAAAAATGCACGTCTTGAGAGAGCTCATCTTTACGGTTCTTCTTCTTCTTCTTCTCCTGTTCTTCTTGTGCTTCTTTCTTTCGAGATTGCCAAGTATCTTATGAGCACTCTCGAGAAGTTTGTTGGAGGCAAGAAGAAGCTCAATCTTATTCTAGACCAATCCAAGATTAGTAGATTCAATCAAGGTCTAGGATTTGATCCCTTGGAGCACGCCAGGCGCATCCTCCCACCATTGTGCGCGGCTCCAAGAGTGGTGAGATTGTGGTAGCTCCCGAGTGAGCACCACCAAGTTTAGGTCTCTCTGGGGTTGTCATAGGACTTGACTGAAGGGTGTTACTCATGTTGCTTACGTCTCTAGCAAGGCGAAGTACACATGCACCTTCCGTAAGAAGGATGGTCACCTAGTAGATTTACGCTCGAGCACGCCAAGATCACTCGGCGTGAGCGTGTTGTTGCTCTTAGGGGTATTGAGGTCATCCCGGACTTTGAGTGCTCCTAAGGCACACACCGCTTCTAGACAGTTAGAGAGTCGCCTGTTTTTTGGCAGCGTCCAGGACTCGGTTTTTATGTTGGTTCTTCGAGTTTTAGTCTTGGAGCTGTTCGTAGTCAGTCTATCCGCCGTCCTTTTGATATTCCTCGTTTTTCCCATCAAGGTAGGTATCAACGGCGTGAGGAGTTTTCTGGTAGGAGATTTAGGAAGCCTCACCGGGTGGCTCGGCTTTTGCACCACAGCATGCCAACCCGATTTGACTCTAGATCATCTACTAGAGTTGCTACTGATCTTGTTAGGGTTAAACGTCAGAGAGACACTCGAGTCCAGTCTTCTTCAGTGACTAGTACTTTGAGGCGTCGAGTGGTTCAGTATTGGGTCCCCAAGTCTTCACTCTATCCCAGTACTGAGTCATCTTTCCCTCTTGTGTCAATTCCAAGTGTCATGTCTATGCAATGATGCTTTTAAGTGCCTTTTGCCTTTTTCTTGGCATGAGTCGCTTGAGGTTAGCTTGAAAATGTGATCACTGCCTAGTGGAGTGGATTTGGATCATCTTGTGGACTTATCCTTTCTTAGTTCGATTCTTAGTCCATGAGTTGTCCTGAGGCATCATCTTCGCCGTACATAAGTACTGGACCTCGTTTTTCCTCGAGGTACCCACTCACGGCAAGAGTTGAAGGTAAGTATGTTGGTCATGTTGATCTTTACTAATCTCATCTAGGGTCGGTTTGTCGCTTTTCAATGTTCGCACTCGATGTGAATTCCGAGTTGGCCTTTGCGGCTTGTCTCTAGAGGATTGGATCTTCCTACATGACCATCATGAGCACCATGCTAACCTGCATGTACTTTCAAATTTTGTTTGCCTTGTGTTTCGCTCCACAAGTGCTGAGCTTCATGATAACAGCATTGGGGACTTTCACTTCCATGGTGAGCTATCTCATACCCTCATGTCGGTTATACTTGTGATCATCATTTCCATGACATGTTGTGATTGCTCTTGCTCCCATGTGTATTATATGTACTTTGCTAGGTCTTGTTAGTTTTTGTGTGTCTTGTTTTGTGCCATAGCATGTTTTCCCCAACCATCTTTGTGCTTCATGTATTATATCCTAAATTCATGAGCTCTTTCCCAGCATGTGATTTTCTTGTTTTTATCTTGTCCATGATATTGTTCATTTGGTATGAGCATTTGTATTAACTATGGGCACATGCTATGTATCATTTACTTTATTTTGTCATGAGTAGTATCTAGGTTATATGACCCTGATTTTCTATTACATCCATGATTAGCTTTGTTTAGACTTTGTTTGTCAGACTTTGTGCTACATGTGAATGCCTTTCATGAGTTAGGGTCATATGATCTAGCTGCCGCTATATGACTTATATTGTTCATGATCACCTTTTATTGTCCTTCATGCTTATATGCTTCATACCTATTTTGCATGAGCTTGTGTTCTTCATTCATGGCATGTATTCATCATCATGCATAGAGTGTTGCCATAAGTAGCTTCTCATCTTTGTGTCCATTGTCACCATTTACTTTCATGCTGTCTGTGTCCTCATGACCTTTTGTTTGGTCTTCTTTTTGACGGGCCTTTTCGCAGCATATAAATATTGTTATTGAGACTATGGATAAATGGATCTTGATGTTGCTAATTGGTTTGTTTTACGCATGATCCTCTTTGGTTGTCTTCATTCATCTTGCTCATGTTATATCTAGTAGCATGTTGTTGTGCTTCATTGTGGTATTTCCTCATTTACATGCTCATTGCCATGTTTAGGGTAGTATCTTGATCCATGTATTTCTAGGCTTGCACATGATCCTGCTAGCATTTTGGTCGCTGTAATGCACCTTGCTTAGCTTCTTCTGCCAGCATGACAGTGCTATGATGCACCTTGATGTTGTTTATCATGTGGATATGTTTTCACTGTTGTCTATGGATATATGGATCTTGATGCTATCTTTAGCTTGGTTGTGATACATGATCTTACATTACCTTCTGCATCATGTTCATGCTCTAGATGATCGTTTGCCACACTTTTCATGTATCTTGTCCATTCGTGCCTAGGAACTGGATCCGCTAACTTGATTTGAAAGTATAGATTTGTTGGATGCATGTGTGTAGGCTTTACGGTGAGAGACCATCATCCTAGGAATATCTCTAAGTCTTCTTCCTCTGCTTTTGGATCCACTTGGTCATTTGCCACTACTTGCACTACAACTGCAGTAGGTAAGTACCTCTAAAAATGTTGATGATAGTGATGGGTCTCTTAGGAGGTTGTGGTTCTTTTGTAGGTAGAGCTTGTGTCCTATTTGTCTAGAGTCTTTTGGTTGGACTTCTAGCATAGTTAGGTTGCTTCTTACCTTGAGCCGTCTTGCTCCTTAGAGACCATGTGGTTTTAGATCTTATCTCTTCTCCTCTAACTTTCTACCTATCTCTTGTGAGGTGAGAGTTTTAGAGTGTGCCTCAAGGGGAGTAGAGTGTGTTCAGGGGGATTTGAGCTTGGAGTCGTGAGCCCTTACGGCTTTTCGTGAGGGGGAGCTGTTTTGTATATTATGTACTATATATATTCTCTTCCAGTATTTCCTTTCTTCTTCTGGGTGACTTTGGGCTTGTTTTCTTGAGTTGAGTTCACTCACTTAGACTTCTGGCATGCCTCGCATGGACCTCTTATCTTGTGCTTTAGGTTGCTATCATGCGTGATTAGCTGTTCTCTCTTCTCTCTAGGTTGAGTTCCCTCACAGTCTTATAAGTCTAGCAGGTTTTGTGGCCTCCTGGGTAGACAGGGTTTGTGTGCACTCCTTAGTTTGGATCTAGAGTCAGCTTTCCTATGTCAGTCTCTGGGGAAGATAAGAGCGAGCCTGAGCCGTAGTGAGTCTCTTCTATCTTATCTATGCTCAATAGCCATCCAGTTTTGCAGTTTCTCGACTTCTTCTCCTCATTCTGTTTTTTTCTGGTTGTTATTGAGTTCATTCGGTTTTTCTTTATGCCTAACCTTGATAATAACTCAACTTTAACCAGATTTGAGCTTAAAACTGATTCAATTGTTGAGGAGGAGTTTGGGAATCTGTTCATGCATTGCATTTAGACTGCATTTTCCGTTCTATGAGCTTTGTCTATTATGCATTTGACTCAATCTTCGTGAAATACATCATGCTATATCTTTCGAAGAAAATCACTAGCTTAGATATGTCAAAGTTCTTTTATCAAGCTAATGTTCATTGAAATCTGAAAAACTTAAAAGCATTAAATGAAAACTTGATGAAACATGTTGCTTTTACTTACTAAGTTTCTTCTCTAAGAGCTTTTACCATGAATTGTGAAATTTTGGAATTCTCTAGAGTCCCTATAGCAACTTGGGTGAAATTTGCTTGATCCATATTTGAGTCCTTGAATTGCTTATATGTGCTAAATTGAAAATTAAAAAAATTGACACTTTTGTGCAAAATTGATTTCAACACTTTATATTCTCGAGGCTGCCTCCCATTGCATTTGGGATGAACTTGGAATATATTGTGTATGACCAAGATCATTCTCTTAAGAGTTACTCTTGAGATGATCAAAATGGTTTGAGTCAATCAACAAAAAAATTGCAAATATCAAACACATAAGTGGGTAAAGAATGCAAATAATGTCAAACATTTGCACCCGCTATGTTTTTGAAGTCTTAAAAAAATTTGCATAAATTGAAAAATGGGCTCGAAGGACCTTATATGCACTTCAAAATTCCCAAAGTGTTGAGTAGGTTGAACTCTAGGTTTTCCATTTGATCCCCGAGTGGTTTTGCTTCTAGTTTTGAAACTTTGCTAAGTTTTGCACTTGTCAAATCTTGCTAAAATGATACATTTTCAAAACTTCGCTTATGAGCAAAATTTGTTATTTGCACTTGGACATGTCTTAGTTTGGTCATAATCTGAGATTAATAAGCTTGGTGTCATATCTTGTCATTATGATCATTTGGATAATTTTCAAAGCTCCTTAGGTTGCATTTCATGCATACATAAAAGAGGAGAAAATTCTATTTTGATGCCTATATTGCCAAAGGGGAGAAAATGTAGAAAAGGCATCATTTAAAATGTAGAAAAGGAGGAGATAGAAATGTGAAAGCTTGTTGGTTCTTATGATTTTTGTAAATCTTTGCTATCTCTTATGGATCATAATCACATTTGACACTTATGATTGGTTTTTAGAGCTTTTGTTGAAAACTTGCTCTTTTCATGGTCTTGCTCTAAATTCTTTCTGCCAACTTGGTCATAATTTTATATCTTTCTCTCTAGACCAAGTTTGGCTTTGCAATCAAATTGCTTTCTTCTTTCTCTCATTCAAACTCAAATTTATGCCTTTTGTGTGGTTTGTCAATATACTCATCAAGGGGGAGATTGAAGGACCATGTGGAGGTCCATCCATGTTTGTGATGAGTATTTGACTTTATTTGAGCATGGTGTGCTCAAATTTGAGTTTGATTTGGATTGTTTTTCGAGCTAGAGCAAATTGAGTTACTGGTTGGAGACCAGTCGTCCGACCCTGAGTGGTCGGGTCGTCCGACCTGAGTGGTCGAGGCTTTGGCTGGTTGGAGACCAGTCGTCAGACCCGAGTGGTCGGGTCGTCCGACTGAGTGGTCGGGCTTTGGTGTGTTGCGAGACCGATCGTCCGACCACGAGTGGTCGGGTCGTCCGACCGAGTGGTCGAGGCTTTGGTGTGTTTGAGACCGGTCGTCCGACCCGAGTGGTCGGGTCGTCCGACCTGAGAGGCTCGGGCTTTGGTGGTCGGAGACCATCATCCGACCCGAGTGGTCGAGTCTTTGGTTGATCGGAGACCGGTTGTCCGACCCAGAGAGTGCAGGGTGTGGTGGTCGGAGACCAGTCATCCGACCGAGTGGTCAGTCTCTCATTGGTCGGAGACCGGTCGTCCGACTCAGTGGTCGGAATGGAAACTAGTGGTCGGACCTCGAGTGGTGGGATGGAGACCGATGGTCGACCATGGTTGGTCGGGATGGAGACCAGTGGTCGGACCACGTGTGGTCGGGTTATCTTGGTCGGCGTAGTGTATATCTTTTCTGTTGAGATGGATATGTGTTGTTGGACATTGCTATGTGATGTGGTTTCCTTGTCTATGATGGTTGCGGGACTTTGGAGCTAGGTCATGGTGAGGCGAAGGGGATCGGGACTAAATTTGGGAGAGCGAGGTCCGGATGATCAAGGTGTCGCCAAAGATGGTGAGGCAGGAGTAGCCGCAAGCCGAGAAGACAAAGGAATGGATGAGATGCTAACTTGGATGCGCTCGATCTAGGAGGACCGTTGGATCGCGATCGGGAAGATAGAGAAGCGGGTCAAGTTAGTGTGAGTTGAAAAGCGTGCAAAACCCGTTGTGTTGTTGGGTTTGGGTGAGCCCATGCATAGCTTTGTGAGTGGGTAAAATCTCAGCCCTTGATGGAGTGCTCTAGGGTTTAGAGGCTCATCCAAGGGTGGTAGGTGTTCCAAGCACTGCTATGAATAGACAGGGAGAGGGTGTCTCCTTGGGGTGGCGGTGAGGAAAGTGTACGTGAGTAGTTGAGAGTTGTTGAGAGTGGCGGTGTAAGGATCAAATCCTGGCTCTTGGATGTTGGCTTAGGATTGAAGCAGGACATCCAAAGGTGGGAATTGATCCCAGGTCACTATAAATAGAGGGGTAGGGGCAGCCTCCCCTCTTTGAAGGTTCTGAGGTTTTTGCTACTCATTTGAGTTTTGCCCACGTTGTTGTGAGGCTTTGTAAACCTCCCTTCCAGAAATGAAATGTTCTTCATTTATATTCTTGTTTCATTTCCCTTACGTGTATACATTACGCACTTAAATTCTGTTATCTAAATTCCGCATTTACTTACTTGCAATTTACTTTACGTAATTTGGATTTGCCTTATCTCCTTCTACATGCTATTGAGTCTTTGTTGAAATTCATGATTGATGAACTCTTCTCTGGACTTGGTGCTTTCAATCATCTAGGCAATCCTTGCATTCTTGTTGCAAGTTAGTAAATCTGTGTGTTCTTAAAGTGCGTAAACGTGTGACTTGCAGTTCTTTAGTCTTGATTGGCTTCGGTTCTTGTTGCCAAGGATGAAAGATTCTTTGGATGAATCTTCTATAGATCATATCCCAATCATCTAGGCAATCTACAACCTCTTCTATTCGAGTTTTGCAAGAAACCAATTTACGTGCCTAGTTTTGAGATAGTGTTTCTATTTGTTTGAAGGGTTGTTTCTTCGTGTACTTACTTGCTATGATTTGTGGAGAGTCATCCAAGGATTTCGACCATCAACTCCCACGACAAGTTAGGGTGAGGTTTGTGTTCGTGACTCTGTTTTTGGTGTTGCGTTTGTTAAACTGAAAAGGACGGAACCTTGGTATTAATTCCTTCGATTGTTGATTGAAATAGGTTCCTGACATCCTTTGGAAGGTGCACACTAATTTTCACTGTTTTTGGATCAGCCGATCAAAAGTTACATCGATTTCTGTTTTTGAGATCGTGCCGATTTTTCTATTAACCCGAACACTATTAACCCGAGTACTGTTCATCCGACCTCCCCAGGTCGTGGTAATGTTCATCTGGTCGGGGGTACTGTTCACCCGAGTACTGTTCATCCGACCACTTCAGGTCGGGAGTACTGTTCACCCGAACACTATTCATTCCGAGTACTGTTCATCCGATCTCTGTAGGTCGGGGGTACTGTTCATCCGACCAGAAACACCCGACCAGTGCAGTTTCTTTCTGGTCTTTTGGTGGTTTGAATTTTAGGGGGAGAGTTTATCCGAAAATTTTATTTGGCTCCTATTCACCCCCCTCTAGTCGCCTTTTTCGATCTTTCACGTTAGGCAACTGCAAATTGTTCCAAAAAAATCAGTAAATATTTAGAACAAAGACAAAAAGTCAAAGTCTGTATAATAGACATGATTCACCATTACATCATGTCAATTGTGAACAATAAAAATATCCGATAAGCAGTTGGCTGAAGACGAAGGTAATAATAACTCTACTATTATAGGATGAGGTATTGAGGTTTGACAGTACCAACCTTTACAAGAATAATCACCAACACCAAGTAATCAATAGCTTGGGTCAAGATTGAATTTTATAGCATAACTGGAATGCTATACAGATCGATGCAACTTTCGATGCCATCCATGTGGCAATGTTGCTGTGATGGTCCGGTTCTCTTCAAATGAACGAATGAATAAGATCATATTCTATAGCATCAGGCAGGCCTTTCTTCTAGAAAAGCGTCAGGCCTGTCACATTCCTGTGTGCTCCAACTCCAAGCAACTGCGCAACGCTAACTTATATTAGTTATTTTAAGAATGAGTTTCTTCGATGCAAATCTGACGAATAAATATACTTGACAAAATTTAGCCTTTAGGATATGAAACCGGCACCGGGTGATTTGATTGGGTTGGAACTTGGAATTCATTGCTCTGGTAAAGTCATATCTACTAGTACATGCTTGAATGCTGAAGCTTCGACCAGAAAACTCTTGCCTTTTGTTTTAAACCAAAAGCGGGAGCTCTACTATTCATTTCAAGAAGAGGAGAAAACTCTTGCCACGTACACATTTGTTGCAGCCATCTTATTAAGAGCTGTAACGAGATCAGGAGCTCAGTAGTATACCGAAGAAAAAGAACTAACGTCAACACAGCAGCAGAAGTGATATGAGATGACCAGAGCTTCCTAAGCTATGTTGTCTTCTAATGGGTGCTCATCATGGCAATGACCTCTGTTAGTTTCTCCTTCGCAGCCAATGCTTCTTTCAAAATTACTCAGTTAACTGTTATCGTAGGCTCCACTTCAGATCCCAAGTTCAACTGATCAGGTACATAGCGAGCCATTCCAGCTCCATAACACACCAACGCAAGCATCCCATAGATCGCATTGTCCTGGGGATGTGTCCGGTCACCTGCAACAAACACCCTGATTCCCCTGCCCTCCCCTCCAACTGCGATTGATGACCCAGCCCCTTTCACAACCCTTTTCTGTTCATAATATGCCGTTCTTGCGCTGCCTCACATCATTGTCCCTTGCTGGCATAGAGATTTGCCATTGCCATATGGGCACCTGCACCCCATGGCTCAGCCTCCATTGCCCCCTCTGCAGCTTCCATTACGGTTTCCTCTTCCCCTCGAGCTGCACATGCCCTAAGCAAAGACACCATCTCTTTCATTGGTAGCAATCTTTGCAACCAACTCAGCCCCGTTTATTCTACCAGCCCTGCCCAACAAATCCACCACACAACCAAAGTGCTCCTTTGAAGGCTCCAGTCCACATATTTTGCTCATTGCATTGAGGTATCTCAATACAAGCTCGACTTCCCCAGCATGACAGCAACCACCGAGCACACCAATGAACGCAACATGGTCCGGCTTTAGCACGACGCGGCACATTTCCACAAAGAGTTCGAGTGTCTTTTTACTGTGGCGAGGCTCGGCATGCCCAACTATCATCACAGTCCATGTAACCACATCATCTTTCGTGCGAAATGAAAAATACAACATCAGCATCTGACATGCCACCACTCTTTCCATACATGTCAACGAGCGAACTCATGATCATTACATGGTGTTCAAGTCCAGCAGCGACAGCAAGTGCATGTAGTTGGCATCCAGCATCCAGTGCGGCAGCAATCGCGCGCGCACACACACAGGAGACCGGCAAGAGTAAACTCATTCGGACGAGGACAGCTGCTGTAATGCCGCATTTCTGCACGTAGGAGGCGACCAGCGTCGTCCACGCAGCAACGTCCCGCGAGCCCATGTGGCTGGCCGCCACTAGCGCGCGGTGGATGTCGCCGCAGCCCGCAGCGCGCGTACAACGTAGCGACTAGCGAGCGTGTTGGAGAAGTATGGTGCTGTAGCGTCGAGGCAGAGCTTGGAGCAGAGCGCGTGCACCTCGCGCCTGAGTGACAGCAGCCCGGCATCAGCGCACGCCGTGAGCGCGGCGGCGTAGGCGTACGTGCGAGTCGCAGGGCACGCCAGAGGAGCGCGTCGTGACGCCGGCCGGCCCGCGTCAGCGAGGCAATGAGTGTGGTCCAAGAGGCCACGTTGATCGCCAGGCCGAGGCGGCCAGCTAGCCAGGGCCGTGGCGACGAAGATGGAGGTGAAGGCCGAGGATCTGACAGCGAAGGCCTGCAGGGACGCAGCGTGCGGGAGGAACCTGGCTTCGGCCGCCGCGGCGCAGGCCTCGAACGCTGCAGGGTTAGGGGATATCGGCCGGCCTGCTAGAGAGGAGAAGAGGGAGTGGTCTACATGGGCCAGACGAGGTGAGGAAAGAATACTGAGCTGAGCTAATTCGGCCGACAAGGACAATTTGAATGTAGAAATGATTTTTTATTTTAAGAAAAGCTGAGAAAACAAAATAGGCGACATAAATAAATACCAAAATAACTCTGAAAAAATTCACAGGTGCATATTTGAATATGCTGAACTTAAAAAGGTCCCGAGAAATAAGATTCTTTCTTTTCTATTATTTTTTTCAGTTGAAGCACGGAGATTCCTAGCGGCGGCGGCGACGACAGGGGCGGATCCAACTAAGGAACATGGGTGGACAATTGTACACCCAAAAATTTTGCAACAAAATTGATTATATAATATGTATATTAGCTATACATATTAATATTAGGACCAAATTAACATATATATTCACTTATCAATTAATTTTAGTCTATTTCTATTCTCCCAAAACCCTCCCTCCTCAACCAGCCAGCCTAGCCTATTAGCGAAAAGTCCACTCCTTCTATTTCTCAACCGAACAGAGTACATTGCATAGCACAACCAACTCTAGCCATTTTTTTTTCATTTTTTTGTCTCTCATGCTCTCTGTCCGTCTCTCTCTCACTTGGCCTCGGAGCGTCGACCAATGATGCGATTCGACAAGCGGCGGCGTGAAAGGATGGGGTGAGGCAATGGCCGTCTTTGTCGACCAAGCAACAGCAACAACACTGTAGGTTGCATCACTGTAGCAGTCAGTCAGGGCCACCGACCAGATCCTATAGGTTTTCACATATTGTTTTGTTGAATGTTGAGAACTTGAAATGTTGATAAAAGGTGAATCGGTGGGATTAATTAGTTGATTGTGTGGATGCAGAGTTTAAGAAAATGAAAAGGTATTCTATAGATTGGAAAGCTTTGTGGGATCGATCCGAAAAGACACAGAAGACAACTACAACTACTACCTCCACATCAAAACCCATGCCTATAGAAAGCAAATTTGTTTTTGATAATTAATTTTGTGAAAGAACCAACTAAATATAATAGATGATCAATATTTTTCTCTACAAGTTAGTGATGAAGCCATAATATCTCACTTCCAAGTTATGGAGTCTCATGAGTTAATTTTTAACTTTTTCTTAAATATTTTGAATTCTTCTAATTTATTGTGTCATATTTGCTCTAATATGAAAAATTTGTATTTTAATTTTTGTTATTGTGAACCTTAAACTTTTAAATTAAATAATATTTTATTAACTCCGTACACCCATCTTAAAATTGCTGGATCCGCCACTGGGCGACGAGGAAGAAGAAGCATCTTTGTGCGCCGCTTGACGGCTGAGCCCAGTGAGATAAGAAAATATGTGTCTGTCTGTCACGCTGCGACACCGGCAAGTTCAACTTCTTCGGACTGTAAGCTTTACTTCATGTGGTTCGTTCGTCTCTCAGCAATTCGACACTGTTCTGGTACACTTGCTAGTAACGTTTGCATGCATGGAGCATTCGGCTAGCTTTTATTCCAGACAGATTTCCGGGCCTTGAGGTCAGGCAAGTAGGCAACAACAGATTTTTTTTTGTTTAATATTTATTTTTATTCTTTTTTTCAAAACTAGACGTCGGGTTCCGAAATTGCAAAAAGAGGCGCCGGTCGCCCGTATATGAGGTGATCGCCCTATATACGGGCGATCAGTGCATATGCTGACGGCCATTTAACGGCAGAGAGGTGCGCCACCCACCTATCGCCCGAAGCAGGGGCGACGGGTGGGCTTTAAGCCGACCCATTCGGCGAGGGAGGGAGCAGAGGCAGCCGAGAGAAGGAAAAGAAGAAGAAGAGAAGAAAGAAGAAGAAGCAGGAGGAGGAGGAGGAGAAAAGAAGAAGAAGAAGAAGAAGAGGGGATTTCTGCGAAGGTAAATTTATAAATTTTTTTAATGATTGTTTAGTTTTGTAGAAATTAAATGTAGCATTTATTATTTAGAAATTATAGGATTTTGTAATGTTTAGAAATTTTTTTAGGACTGTATCGTATTGAGAATTTTAATGTAGCATTTAATATTTAGAAATTTATTGTAGTGTTTAGAAATTTTAGGATTGTGTAGCGTTTAGAATTTTTCGAAGAGTGTTGTTTAGAAATTTAATGTCGCAGTTCATATTTAGAACTTTAATGTAGTATTTAGTTTTTAGAAATTTCATGATTGTGTAGTATTTAGTACGTTACAAATTTAATGTAGTATTCGGTATATAGAAATTGAATACAGTGGAAATAGTAGGCAATATTTACAAATTTAATTTGGTAGGGTTAATGTAATGTGGCATAAATATAATATTAGGCCGTATGGTAGGCAAGTCAAATTACTTATTTATAGTCGAATGATTTATTTATAGTTGAATTTTGTAGTACGATCAAAGTACGTTTTGTATATTCTATTTTAGAGTAATATTTTTCCGTCAGACGTTGCAGCATGTCAGAGAAATTGCATTTCCAAATATTTTATGGAGATGGGGAGATAGCACAAGGGGCAGATGGGGTGGATTTATCATCATTTTCAAGAGTCTTACAGAACATATGTAGACCGAGCGATAGGACATACAGAGGTTTGTTGGAGTGGATGTCTCGGATGTTCAGTTTGGATGCCCTGCATCGCGATTCTTGGGTCGAGTAGTAGTAAGCCGTGCAAGACTGTTTTACGGAGAGTTAATTCCTATTAACTCGACATCAACATGGAGGAGTCATATGGGTTTTTGCTGTAGAGCGGGGTTGGCGCTCATGTTGTTGGTCTGATGCCCGGTAGCTCCATCGGTGTCGCAAGTTCGTGATGTCGGGGTGGACATTACGGGGGAGGGATGTCAAATGTAGAAAGATGCAAAGAGGAAGGTGGCGAGGAGCACGAGACTAGCGGTGGCGAAGGGATCGGGGGGGGGCAGAGGAGACAGTGGTGGAGGCGCGAGGGGTGGCAACGAGGGAGAGGAGGTGGAGGACATAGTTCACCTGATAGAAGAGGAGGACCGTGCGAATGAGGAAGTCCCTGATGGTGAGCACTCCGACGAGGAGGACAATGCTCCTGAGGTGCCTATCACAGTGCGTGGAGCAATTCTGATTTCAAGACCTAACAATGAATGAAGGGAACATTGATGCATGGGAGTATCGTGAGAACGAGGTGACGGAGGGGGCCATATATGAAGACAAGGAGGCTGTGATGGATGCGGTGAAGTACTGGGCAATGTCTCTCCGGCGGCAATTCAGGATAGTGAAGTCCAGGAAAAAGGAGTACGACGTGAAGTGCGTAGTTGATTCGTGCACATGGCGGGTGCATGCATACAAGGGGAAGTGGAAGGACTACTGGAAATGCTCTATAGTGATGGAGCATAACTGCGAGTTGGAAGAAGAGGAGCAGGGACACCGCATTCTGTCGTCTACTTGGGTGGCAAATATGTTTTATGGTCAGATCGTGGACAATCCGCACCTGCAACCTCGATCTATTATCACAGCCGTGGATGAGAGGTTTCAGTACAAGATTAGCTACGGAAAGGCATGGAGAGCGAAAATGACAGCTCTGGAAATACGGTTCGGGACGTACGAGGCTTCCTACGAGAATATTCCCCACTTGCTCAGGGCAATAGCACGTAGGAACCCCGGTACATCCGTCGACCTTGCGGAGTTTCCTGCGGGTGGTGTGTGCGCGCAGTAAGTGGGTCTTGCAGCGTGCATTCTTCGCCTGGCGCATGCATAAATGCGTTAAACGCTGTCGCCTTGGTCATTTGCATGGGCGGCACATTCCTCACGAGGAAGTACAAGGGCTAGATTCTAATCTGCGATCGCGGTGGGCGCCAACAACCAGATTCTACCGGTTGCATTGGCCTTCGTGGATGGGGAAAACACGGAGAGCTGGTACTGGTTCCTTGAAAGAGTGAAGCTAGCAGTTATTCTGGATAGGCCTGATGTTTGTGTCATTCATGACCGACATGCAGGGCTGCTAAGAGCGATCGTGGATATGCAACATGGGTCCGCTGTCGTGGGAGCAGCAAAGTGGCCGGACCTGAAGAGCAGGTGGTGCATGAGGCACATGGGTGCCAATTTTTTCTGTCAGTTCAGGGACAAGGAGCTTATGAACATGTTCAAGCGGCTGTGCAAACAGAACCAACGGAGGAAATTCGACGTGCTTTAGAGGATGTTGGATGAACTAACGAAGAAGCGATCAATGAATCCAAGAGATACCGCTAGTTCATCAAGGAACCCGATGGTGTAACATGAGAAAGGAGAGGACCCCACAGCCTTGTGTGCGCTTCCGACAGACGGCCCAAACATTCGGCGTAGGCCGGGGACCAGCATAAAGAGTTTCACCCACTGGATACGACACGAGCCTTTGGAGAAATGGTCTCTTCTGCATGACGAGGACGGCTCGTGTTATGGAATCATGACAACGCACCTGACGGAGATTTACAACTGGGTAATGAAAGGCACCAGATGCCTTCCATTGGTGGGTATAGTTGAAGGTGTCTTACTAGGGACACAGAGATATTTCATTGAGCGATACAAGAGCTCCACAGCATGTATGTCGGACAATCGACTGTCGTACTCAACGGTTGTATCTATGTACATGTCCAAGAAAACAAGAAAGGCGCAGACACATCGGGTGACACTGGAGAGTGGCGTGGAATGGAGATACCACATGCACTGCGGTGACCGAGGTCGCAAGGGTGCCCACCGGGAGAGAACTTCCATCTGTGCATACTACGGCGGTGAGTGCGAGTGCTCTGCCGAAACCACGCTCTTGCACTTGTCGTGCTCGCACGTCATTGCTGCAGCCGCTGAGACGCATCAATCATGTCGTCCGTACATCTCCCCTACTACTACAAGCAAAGTGTTCTCAACACGTGGCATCACGAGGTGTACGGATACCGAGTGGATGGATCGTTCACAACAGCCCCCCCTCCGGACCATCAATGGGTACCGGACATCCGAATGTTGAGGCTGAAGGTCGGGCGTCGAAGGAACCGCGGATAATGTAATTTTTGATGTTGTTCTCATCATTTAATTTACGATGTACCAGTGAATTGTTGTTCTAATCATGTAATTTCCGATGTACCAGTAAGTTGTTATTCGCATCATGTAATTTTTCGATGTACCAGTTAATTGCTATAAGGATAATGTAATTTTCGGCGTTGTGTGCCTAATCGAACATGTCTTCATCTTTAGTATGTTTGTAACATGAGATTCTTTTAGCTCTCTGGACTTCCGTTGTATTGTTTGTTGAATATGGTACATTTCGTTATTTTGCATTTTATTTTGTATGCACATTTAATTACTGACAAATTTGTTGTATTTGCTTTGTAACAGGCGACGATGGCGCGACCTTGCCTTGAGCTGCTCGACGCGACCATGGATGCGACCCACCGGTCTAGGTACTCTGCAGAGCAGAACCGAGAGCTAGGGACACTCTGGCCTCGGGTGCCCAATGAGCTGCTTCGCATTGACCCACGCTGGGTTCCACGGTAAGCTGCCAACACTTGCACTATTTTACGTACATGTACTTACCTGTGAATGCAATTCTAACGACGCAATGCACTACATGCAGGTTGCGAGCGGCTAACTTACTTCCTCTCTGTAGGATGGTGGAGCAGGTGACTGCCCCGTTAGAGGGCAGGCAGGTCCCACGGTTCGGGTACGATCGGTCCCTGCTGGCCGCATTCGTGGACCGGTGGAGGCCGGAGACGCACACGTTTCACCTTCCGTGCGGAGAGATGGCTCCGTCGCTGCAGGACGTGTCCTACCTCCTAGGCCTCCCCTGTGCGGGTCCGGCAGTTGTGCCGCACGACGCCTCCGTCACGTGGCACGCGGAGTTATCCGCGTGGTTCGCCGAGGTGCAGCGGCACCCCCGAGCAGCCCCCTACCAGCCCCTCAGGCTGGGTGAACGGCACGGACCGACGAAGATGTGGGCAAAAGGGAAGTGGCCTCGAAGCACTCAATAGACGTGTAGTGTTAACTTTTATTTTGCTTGTTCATGGTACTCCTCTCAGTTTTAAGCCGTAATAAAGAGTGTGGCCTACCGAATTTTTTTCAGGATTTTTCGAGCCATGGTTTGTACAGTTTGTTCATAATGCAATAAATGATCTTTAAGTCAAATTGATTTATATAATTTAAATTTGTATGGCACATAGTACTTTTCACAACATAATGCAAATCCTTATATATTAATTAATATTTTAAAATTTATCTTGTTCTAGTTGGACCTTCCTAGTAATGCGATCGCCTAATCGCTTTGTTGGTGATGCAATCGACGACATTTAACGGTAGTTTCCGATATTTTAATAGCCCTAATATACCATGCGCGTGGGATCAGTACGCGGCGCACGACGGATGTAGTCGGGCGCGGCGGTAGCGTATGCGTGATTGACGAGATAAATGCTCGCTTTTGACTTCCTGTGAAAGATACGACTTCGAGTCACTTACATATGAAATATGTCAGTAAATCAATACTAATAGGTACGAACAATTTAAAGATTAGTGCTTCCAACTCTTTTGGCCAATACATATAAAATATTATAACCAATTCTTTAAAGATATAAAATATTAAAGTATATCAGTACTATGAGCATTTTCGTTATTTTTCTCCTATTGATTATTCTCAGAAAAGAAATTAGGAATTAAAATTAAAAAAAACAACCGGTCGCTCTATAATGGGGCGATTTCTTCTTGCCGTCAAACGGCCGTTAGATTCGGCACTAATCGCTGCCTCATATGCGGGCGACCGACGCCTCTTTTTGCAATTTCAGAATCCGACACCTAACTTTAAAAAAATATTAAAAAAATATTAAAGAGGAAAAAAATTCGGCAACAACATGTTGGAGGGAGATTGTGAGAAGCGAGTCGACCTGTCACTCTATGATTAAGCTCTACGTCACCTCCCTTGCTAGTCGTGCAGTCGTGCTCAGCGCCCCTCATTACTCGAGTCGTCGTTGTTTTCTGAATTTTCTGTAATTTACCGCGAGTTCGTGTGTACAGCTGACTTTATCGCTTTACGGATGCTATCATGGATTCATGGTGATGCTAGCCGAGCTCACGAATCAGGAGACTCAGGACCACTGTTAGCTTAGGTGCCTTACGTACAACCAGCAGGGTGGTCTAGACATTTGCGTGTTTAGAATTTTTTTTAAGTTTATAATTTTAAATTATATAACTTACAAGCTTGAGAATATATTAACTTATTTTATAGGCTATATAGATTTTAAGACAGGATAAACATTAGAAATAACAATACAAACTTGAAGGAAAATTCAACTTAAGAACGTGAAAGATTATGTGGAAGTCTATCCATATTTGTGATGAGTTATTGATAGTGTTTGAGTATTGGTATTCAAGTTTGAGTTTGTTTTTGATTTGGATTTGAATTTGAAGCAATTTAAAAGCTGTCAGGTCAAAAACAGCACTACTGGACTTGTAGTAGCGGTAGAGCCGGTCAGGCGATACTATTGGCATAGGTGGCAACAATACCGACCCTGCGGTGCTATCGGCCTCAGTTGGCGGTAGCTTTTTCACAGAGAGGTGTTTTCTCTAGGGTTAAGACATAGGCGAAACTACCAACCATCTGGGAGCTGTAGTACCAGGGGTGCGGTACTACCGGCCTCCAGTGGCGGTAGTTATTTTTCAGAAAAGGTTCTCTCGGGGATTTTCAGTGGGAGCGGTACTACCAGCCAACCAGGAGCGGCAGTATCGGGGGTGCGGTACTACCGACCCTGGGTGGCGGTAGTGCCGACTTCACCGTGACTTGAGCTTAATGTTTGTATTAATTATTGATTAATGCATATTATTGTGAACAGTGTTATGTGATGTGTTTCTTATCTGTGTGATTGCTCTAGGGCTAGGTCATGGTGAGGCAAAGGCGATATCAGGACTAGGCTAGGAGAGCTGAGGTCTAGAACGATCAAGAGATGCCGGAAGATGACTGATGCTGGAAAATAGTTGCAGGCTGGTAAGACAAGGAACCAGAGTATGAAGCAGTAGTGATGGACATGGCAGGCAACAACATGGACCGTGTAACATCCCAATTTTTGTATTTTTTTTATTTAATTTGCATTTTATGTTTTTATGAATTTTTTGGATTTTATTTAATTTATGTTGTATTTATTGATTTAAGCCTCTTGTCATTATTTATTTATTTATTGGAAAAGTTTAAATAAACTTTTATTGGAAATATTTCATTTGAGTTCCAAATACCCTAAAATATTTTCTAATTGTTTTTTGGAATTTTTTGGGTATTTTTGCTATCTATTTGGGATTTATTTTTATTAGAAAAGTTATTAAAAATCAGTCGCATAGTGTTTGGCCGCTGCTCGTAGCTAGCTGGCCCATTTCCCGCACCACCAGCCCAGTCGCGGCACGCATCAGCCCAGTTCGATCGCAAAAACCTAGCCACCCCAATCCCCACCGTTGGATTTTGATCTGGTGGTTGGCAGTTGTCCGCGTCATCGCTGAGCTTGAGGCGTTAGATCGCCTCTGATCAGACATGCAGGATGATGCCATGTCGCCCTTTTCGAGCCGCTGTCTTATTCTGCCACCGTATCCAAGCAAACTTTGGTTTTCGCGAGATATGCGGAAGCCGATGCCGCTATTTAATGAGCCGCCGCCACCCTCGATTTCCCCACTTTGCGCCGCACGATCTGGTCAAGTCACGCCCGTCGAGACACGCTCTAGCCTCCGCTTTTGCTCGCCGAAGTTTTGCCGTTCACCGTCGCTCGTTTTCCACCGTTTTCGCCGTTGCCGAGCACCATTCGCTGCAACGAAGGCCAGAACCGGGAGCGCCGTGTCAGGACGCGTCGAACCCGCCAAGAGTCGTCGCCGGAGGAGGTCGTAGTGCCAAGTCATACACCTTCGTCTCCAACATCAGTATGGTTTTCGTCGTCGTGCCATCTTCGCCGCCCACGATCTTCGTCAGCCGTCGGATCTGAGGTAAAGCTTTGGATGTCCACCATGTGTTGAGCACCAGGGCAGCTGCGTCGCTATTTCACGTTAAGTAGTGTGGGCCGTCCGATCTGGCGTGTAGGGCTAGGATGTCACCGCGTGTCGCCGTCGTGCCAGTAGCTGTTGCCGTTCGATCCCGATCAGACGTCCCGGATCGTTCCGCATGTCGTGCTTCTACAGTCGTCAGATCTCAAGTGTGCGGGTCGGATTGTGCCTCACCTATGTCCAATCGCGCCTTACTGCATGGCTTGCGCATCATCCGAGGCACCGTGGACTGTGTCCACCGTGCGCACGCTCTGAGCCGTGGACTAAGTCCATGCATCGTCCGCGTGTCGCGTCGAGATTGCGCCACGTGTCGATCTACGGTGCTGCCATGTGTTGATGACGTGAGCATGACGTCATAATTCGGTTTTTCCTCAGAAAAATATTTGGCCGAAAATCAGTTTCCGTGCTGACGTCAGCATGACATCATAAATGCTTTTTAAGTACAAAAATAATTCATTTAATTCAGATTTTCTATTTTCCTGATTTTTCTTTTATTTCAAACTTTAACTAGCTCGTTCTCCCTCATACGAACTTCGATTAAGGAGATTCCAATTTCTAAAAAATTGTAAAATTGAGCTCTATTTAATGGTGAATTTTTTTAAAATTTTTGGAGTTGATTTTGCTCTCTGTTTTTGGTATTTATTGCTTTCTCGATCGATTCGCGTAGACGTTGAAGTGCCCGGGGAATTTGTGAGCGAGGAGTCATCCCAAGAACTCGGTCCAGAGTAGGATCCAGAGCTCTTCGAAGGCAAGTTGTGCTTTGATCATGCTGAACCCATGTTTTAAACATTATATTGTTTCAAAGTAATGCATATTAATTCAATTACTACTTGTTTCAATTATGTTGGGTATAGTTATTCATCGAATTGTGATATATCCACCTTGCCATATTGTATGTTGTATTTTATTTGTCACCCTAGAATGGTTTTATATTAGTTGGTAGCTGAAATTGCCAATGTGGATAGCTAGAACGCATGTATGCTTAGCCATACAACGAGTCATCATTTTATGTGAAAATGGTTAATCTTGCTTAATGAATTATGGAATATGTTCATTAACTTGTGTGTCGGGTGTTGTCACACAATGTTGTTGTTGATGGCACGTGGTGCATAGTAAAACAACCGGGGTGGTAAAATGATTTAGACTAAGGCAAGTGACAAGTATTTGTGGTGGGCCAATGTGGCATTTGGGTAGTCACATTACTTTTATGATATTTGATGGTTCATGGTTATGGTGAATTTTTTTGTTAATCTTGCCTTGGTCGATTAAGGACTTAACCTTGCAAAAATTTGAGCTGAGTCATTCATACAACCACAAGTCTGGTATAGAACAGACCTAGCTGATTAATTTATTATGTCTAAACTTTGGTACTGTCATGGTCGTGTGAGTCCCAACTTTATGGGTTAACTCACATGGCGCAAGAGGGGCCCTGAGTGGGTAACCAGTCTCATCAGTGTTGAAATCTTAGCGGGCAGTACTGGGTTTAGACAGAATATTGGAAAGGCTTTGTTATGATCACTTGCCTTTGTGGTGTTTTATTGTATCTTGTGGAAAAGTGTATAACCTCTGCAGAGTGTCAAACCTATTCGAATAGCCGTGCTCGTGGTATTGAGCATTGCTCAGTGATTACAGTCAAGGGTTAGTTTTTATTAAAATAAATGTGGGAATGGAGGTTGTATGCGTATGGAAGTTGGAATATGATTTAAGGTTATGAGTTGGTTTGTTTGAGAAATAACTGAAAAAATTAATATTGTTATTATTTGTTTTATTCAATATATTTATGCTATTTTTTATAAATCCTATTTTATGCCAAATAACATGTCAACCATTCATTTGGAGTAAGCCATGCATGCAGTATATTAGACTTGCATTTGCGCATAACTTGTTGAATGCTTTATGTACTCACCCTTGCCACAAAACATCACTAGTTGGAGAAGAGACCACGCCTGCTTTTGAGGAAGAGTTTCAGGAGGAAGCGAACAACTAGGGTGCGAACCTTGTTATTTTCCTGTGGCAAATTGAAGGGTTACTACGAATAATTTATTTCCGCTGCAGTTTATTTGTTTTTCAGTCTTAGCCCTGCGTGGCGTATTCATGTAAGGTGGACCATAAGGTCGTCTAACAAGTTAGATTTAATTTGATGAAGTCTTTATTATGATATCGTTGAGTATGATTGTGATATTCATCTATATTGAGCATGTGTGCACTAGCATGATCCTGGACAAGTACTGAATACATAGAGGGTCCGGATTTGCTTATTCGGGTCCCGACAGACCGGGACTAGACTCAGGGAGGAGTTGAGATTCCGAACGATCAAAGAAGCCGATGCCTCGATGGTGAAGCGGTCAAGGACATGTGGTGTGCCAAGAAACTTGGGCCCGTTTGCAAATAAGGACGGTTCGGGGGAGTATGAATGCTTGAGATGCTTGGTGGCAAGTCATTGGGGCCATGTGGAAAGCGCGAAGCATGGTGATGCTTTGAAGAGAAAGAAGATCGATCATTAGGGTAAATTGGTAATTTGTTCGATACTGGCAGTCGAGACGGTTTGGAAAACAGCGACGGTGACCTAAGTGGTTTAAGTCATGCCAAAGTGGTTTTGATGCAAATTCGGGTTCGCAGAGTGGATTTGGCATCAATGTAATAGTTGCTTTGAGAAGTGTGCTTGTGTGAGTGAAAAACTCGTTAAGAGTGTTGGGTTTTGGGTTAGCCCATGTAAATATGGATGATATCAACTTGTGTGTCTAGGTCTAGGGTTGGAGTTGCCTCCACTATATAAGAAGATGTAGGGGGAGGAGAAACCTTGAAGCTCTAAAACTAGGATTAGGTTTCTCACAAGATTTTGGTGTTCTTGTGTGGGTGTGTGAGTGCTCCTTGAGAGCTTTGCTCTCAGGTGAGAGGCTTTATAATCATCCATCTTACTCTGAAATAAAGATTAAATTCGTGCTCAAGTTTTGATCTTCTTCTTGCTTTACTTTTGATCTTTTCTTGTGGTTTCTTTCTTGCTTGATCTTGTTCTTCCAACGACGAATGATTGATGGATGTATCATCTGTAGATCATCTCCCAATCATATAGAAAAGCCTCTTCTTGATCATCCAAGTTTCTTCAAGAAACTGGTTTTTGGGTTGAGAAGGACGATTATGAGGTAGATCTTGTTCTTGGATATTTGGGAGCAATTTTTTGGTGTTCTTTCTTGCTAGGACATATAAGAGGTCATCTAAGATTATCTTGATTATTAAATCCCCACGAGCAAGCTCAGGGTGAAGTTTTGATTTTTTTGATCCGATTTTGGTGCAACCTTTGGTATTTTTGAAAAAGGTCAGAACTTTGAAGTCAATCCTTATGATTGAAGATTGGAATAGATTTTTGACATCCTTAGAAAGGTGCATACAAAGTTTCATGACTTTTAGATCATTCAATCAAAAGTTACATCAATTCTTTATTTGAACACGTGCTAAAATTACTGTTCATATGCCTGATTTTGCTATTCATGGCGGTAGTACTGATCCTACATGGGCGGTAGTGCTGGTCCTGGGCTAAAAACTTGGAAAATTGATTTTGTTTCGCTTCCATTTGAACTCTAGGTGCTTTGACTCGGTTTCTTTGGGGGTAAAAATTAATTTGTGATCAATCACCCCCTCTGATTGCCATTTTCGGTCCTTCAGAACGTAATTAAAGTATAAGCTTTGATGGAAGAAAATTGACATAATAATTTGATGGGTTCTTAGAACCATTATAATTTGGACCCATCACGATTAGCAGTGTAGATCTTTCTCTTTTGCTTCCGATTATGTGAAAATTTCTAGCCCTCAGAGTAAACATAGTGGCTTTTTTTGCTTTCGCTTTTTTTAGTTCATATATAAATTAAGTTGTTAATTTTATTTAATTTATTCTAAATTTTAGGTATTTAGGGATTTTACTTTGGAATTCATATGGAAATCACACTACAAATTTTCTTTCATTTTGAATTCCTAATTATCAATTATATTTTAGAATTTCTATATATATATCCAATTGTTGTTTTTATTCAATTTTTACTCCTAATTTAAGAGATTTAGGGATTTTACTTTGGAGCTTGCATGGAAATCAATTGCTAATTTTACTTTATTTTTTTTCAATTTTCGTTTTTAGGTTGGAATTCATCTACAAATCTAACTACTAATTTTCATTTAATTTTTATTCATAATTTCAATTTGTTGTTGTTGTATGGAAATCAAATTGCTATTTTTTATTTTATTCCAAATTTCAATTTTTTATTGTACTTGACATTATCTATTTCTTATAATCATATGGAAATCGAATTGTTATTTTTTATTCCGAATTTCAATTTTGTAGTGTGGAATTTATATAAATTGCAACTACTAATTTTTATTATGAATTTCAGTTTTATTTTGATGTTTGTATGGAAATGAAAATAGTAATTTCCTTGGATTTTTATTTCAAATTTGCATGCTGTTGGATCATACATCACGTAGAATTCGTATACAAATCCAACTACTGATTTTTATTTAATTTTTATTCCGAAATTCAATTTTATTTTGATGTTCATATAGAAATCAGATTATTAATTATCTTATATTTTATTATTATGTTTTTTTATTGTACTTTACATTGACTCTTTCTTTTAATCGTATAGAAATTAAATTTCTAATTTTATTTTTTATTCTGAATTTCAGTTATTTCTGTATTGTACATGACATGAACTCTTTCTTTTAATCTATACCCCTTTATAATGCACCTAAGCATTCTTTTCTACGTCCATCCCAAATAATGCACCCCACTAGAGATGGCCCAAAAACGTCCCCAGAAACTTGCCTCCATCAAAATTAACCCCTCAGATCTTTCCTCAGCTTTACTCACCCACATCCGATGGCCATTGTTTAATGTGTCTAACTCATCCCTGTGGCCCACAACAGATCTCCCCTCACCTCCAGCATCATCTCAAGGAAAAGGAAAGAAATATCCTGGAATTAAGGAAAAGGAAACAAACGTTCTAGAAAAGGAAAAGACCATATATTACGTGCTGGGAAAAGGAAACCGGAAGACAGGGCACTATACTAGTCTAGATTGTTATAATATGTACCCATCATGATCAACGATGTAGATCTTTCTTTTAATCATTTGGAAATCAAATTTCTAATTTTATTTTATTTTTATTCCAAATTTTAGTTATTTCTGTATTGTACTTGACACGAACTCTTTCTTTTAATCTAGATCGTCATAATCTGTACCCACCACGATCAACAGTGTAAATCTTATTATTTTTTCCTCCGATTAATGTGGGACTTTTTAGCCTTAAGAGCGAACGTGGTGGCTTCTTTTGCCTCTACTTTAATATTATAATGGATGTTTCGCCTCTCATGGACTGTTGGGTCACTGTTCATCTGAAGCCATCAAGAATAATAAGTGGCAGAACAATATCGCAAGTAGATATTATTTTATTATAGTTTTTACCATGTGGCCATGTCTAGCCTTAGGGGGTGTTTGGATTAGAGGTATTTCATTGGAATGTTCTAAGATCTAGTTCAAATTTGAACTAACTCCTAAAACCTTCTAAAGAATTGCCACTCATCCAAGCAGGGCTTTAATTGCTCCTCCAATTGGAATGCACGTAGCCTAAATGCAACGATCCGGCAAACAGACGTGAGGGAAATGGTTCAAAGCTGTGAAGCAAATAGTCTGCTTACAAGAAACTAAACTGAGTCACAATCGATGACACCTTAGCTGTTGAGACCCTAGGATCGAGCAGGGGCACACTACCACTGCCTATCGGTGGATGGTGTGAGAGGTGTCATTCTTGTTGCATGGGATTCTAAAAGGATCCAAGCCGAGAATCCGATGATCCTTCAGTATTCCTTGTCCTTTGGATCACCTTCTTACCCTTCGACACTAGCTTCCTTCTCACTTCAGTTTACGGGCCAAGGAAGACCGTGGTAAATAGAAGAATTGATCGTTTGCTCCATTTTAGTTATTGCAATTGATCAATTGCCCCATTTGTCTCACTGACATGTGGCCCTAGTACTCACATATCAGTGAGACATTACAGGACAAATGATCAATTACACAAGTAAATGAGGGCAAATTATCAATTATTCATGTGGCAAACCGAGCTTCCTAGCTGAACTAAGTGCGGTGGCACCTACGCATAGCACCCCATGGATTACCCTTGGGAACTTCATGATTTACGATGCATGAGACAAGAACAACTTTAATTTAAATTAGCGTATGATGGGACAATTCAGAGTGGCCCTCAATAGATGTGAGCTTGCCAAGATCAAACTTCAAAACAGAATGTTCACTTGGAGTAGTGAACGCGACGAGCCAACCCTTGTCAAATTGGATCGCCTCTTTTGTAACAAAGAATTTGATCTCTTGTTCTCCAATCACCAACTTCAAGCCCTGCCATCTTCTATCTCAGACCACTACCCCCTCTTCTTCTCCCCTACCCAAGGATGCCCGCGAAAAGGTCGATTCAAATTTGAGCACTTCTGGCTCAAAGATACCAGGCTTCTTAGAGGTTGTCTCTGAAGCGTGGACACAAACAACACAAGCGAATTCAGCCATGGGAAACCTCAACCAAAAACTTAGGTGTATAGCAAAAATCCTAAAAAAATGGAACAAGACCATTGTAAGTGAGGACCAAGGAGAGACTACAGTTCCATATGGCCCAGGAACCAATATTGTGACTCGACATTGCACAAGAGAACAAACAGCTCTCACCTGAAGAGTTGGCATTGAGGCGTGTACTCTAAGTGAGAACCTTGGGGATGGCTATGATTGAATGCTGCACCGATAGCAGTGCTCCCAAATTACTTGGCTAAAAGAAGGTGACGCCAACACGAAGTTATTCCACTTAAATATTGTTGGAACACTTTTTCACATCTTTCTCACCCTAATAAATTCATACAAAGAGGAATTAAAATAAGGTTCTGACCCAAATAATGCATCTTTAGTTGATACTTCTGTATAGAATGCATTTATGCCATTTTGTAAGAAAAACATCAAAGTAAGGTGAAAAACGGGAAAATCAACCAAAAGTCCCAGCTCCTCAACACCTATCGGCCCAATTCCCTGAGGCTGGCCCATCCATCCCGAGGTCACACCGACCGACCCATGGCCCACAACATCGAATTGACTCTGTCATCGCCTCATGGACCTGGTCGCCCAGCCAACTCGCATGCTCCGCCCAGGCCCAACTACACGTGTTGAAACGGTCGGGCCTTCATGCCAATTTAGGGGCATCTTGATGCTCTACTTGGCCGGCCAGCCATCGAACACTCCCCAGCCAGCCATGTCACTCCTCTCCAACCGACTTAAACAGCCAACATCGCGCGCAGCTACCACCTGACCGGCCGACCCAACTGACCTTGGCCGGCCAAGCCTATAAAAGGACACTAGCCCCTCCTTAGATGGAAGGAACAACCATCTTCACACTCTTCCTCCATTCACCATTTTGTATATAGTAGATAGGAAGTAGTTCAAGCAACAGAGACCGGAGCGACATGACTCTGGAAGCTTCCATTCTTCTTCCTTGCTATGGAGTAATCTTCGAGTTCTTCTAATCTAGTAACCTGATGTAACTCTACTCTTCTTTATGTGTAGTCATTTAATAACAGAGGCTTTAGTTAGTTCCTCATCTTGATTTTCGTTTGTTTGCCCTCCCCATTAACTCTAGATCATATGCTATAGCAATAATAGTCTGAATTATGCGTGGTGCTTAGTTTAGGCGTTGCCTTGGAATATTAGAAGGACTTATGTTATGTGCCAGGGATGTACGGTGACCCCATGAACACCGAGCCACATAAGACCTTAATAGGGTTTTTACCCTAGGGTTAGACCGTCCATCTTTAGTGGACGTGCATAAAAGAGTAAACGATCATTTGGCGGAACCAAGACTAGAAGATCTTCTCCCATTTTCATTCTATCATAGTGTGAATTGCCCCATCTCGGTCCCTTATCTTAGCTGCTAAACTATTTCATCCGTAAACTCTTTGTTGATGGAAATTGGGGTTTTCCCAAATTTCAGAAAAAGAGAAAAAAGAGGCTTATTGGGCCAACTGGGCTGGCAAGGCCTATCGGGCCGAGCAAGCCTAGCCGGCCCAGTCGGCTGAGGCTAAAGCACCGAGTTGGTGCCCTAACCCCAGACGAGTGCGTCTTGGACAGTTGTACCACAAATACTATCCTAAAGGATATGAAATATTTCTAGACCTTTAGTTCTCATACTAGCAATATTATGACCATAGACGAAAACTGCGATAATATTGCATGGACTAGAAAAGCCATTGTAGTTTACTGATGGGAATAAAAATAATCATTGATGATGCATTGTTGTTCCCGGACTCAACTAGAACTCTACTAAGTTTCAAGGATATCCAAAACAATGGTTTCCACACGAAAATAGAGGAAGAGAATGGTTCTAAGTACATTCTCATCGCTAAGAAAGAAGGATATTGGAAAGAAATTGTAGAGAAACTCCTTACTTTCTCCTCCAGATTGTATTACACGTTCATTAAGCGTGACAAAGAATATGCTACGATCAAGGATGAATTGCCTGATTTCCGTGAGATGATTCAGAGGGATATATGCGGACCTAAAGAGCCCATGCCTAGGACATTCAGGTACTTTATGGTGCTAATAGACGCATCAGTGGATGCATGTATGTCTATTATCCACCATAAATCACGCCTTTGCTAAGATGATTTCACCGACTATTGCACTAAGAGCAAAGTTTTTGGATAATAGAATCTAATCCATAAGAATGGATAATGCTGGAGAGTTTACCTCAAAATCATTGAATGACTATTGTATGGCCTTAGGCATTACAGTGGAACATTTGGTCTCACAAGTTCAAATTCAGAATGGATTTGCTGAATCATTAATCAAGAGGATTGAGATGATCGCTAGACCCTTGTTAATGAAATGTAGTCTACCGACTACATGTTGGGGACATGTTGTATTACACGCATCGACATTAATGCAACTCCAACCATCTGCATTCCATAAGTTATCACCTTTTCAGTTAGTGTGTAGGAAAGAGTCAAATAGTTCCTATCTATGTACATTTAGCTGTGTCGTATACGTACCTATTTGACCTCCTCAGCGTACATCAATAAACCCCTATCGTAAATTGGGAATTTAGGTGGGATTTGAATCTCCGTCTGTAATAAAAGGTTTGAAGCCTATGATAAGGGATCTACTAAAAGTAAGATACGCTGACACTATATTCAATCAAGAAACTATTCCTGGCATTAGGGGGGAGGAAATGACCGTAAGTTGGAATATCGGGAACTATCATGTAATAATAGTAGTATTCATAATAGTGATTCAGGCATTAAAGACTCTGGATAAGAGGTTCAAAGGATAATAGATTTGTAAAATCTTGCACATCAACTGCTAGATTCATTCACGGATCATAAAGGACTTACAAAGTCACATATACTAGCGTAAATGCACCTGAAAGAGTAGAACCACCCTAGGTTTTGAGTATTGTATCAAACTCCACCACTCTTAGTAAGAAGAGGTGGAGACCTCATAGGTTGAAGGATTTGAAAGCGCAGAGACGTTTGCAAAAGAGATGTATCGAACATGGGAGAAACTTTATGAGACGAACATGAACGAGAAATGTCCGATGGCAAGTAAGGAAACAATGTGTGGCACCCTCACCCTGTACAGGAGCAGAGGGGGAGGCGTCCCATGATGGAGTACGGGGATAGGTGACTAGTGAAGGGGGAAGTGCACCCACCGACATTAGGGCAACAGAACCCTCATACTCTACCATTTTGGGAAATAGCAAAGAGCTGATAAATTTAAACAAATTTCTAATTGAATTGGACAAAGAGTTTGCCACAAATTATACGGAGACATGAGAAGTATTTTATAGACAAATTTGTACAAATAGCATCTGCTTCATATCAAGGATTGTCTTCTATATTGAAACAACGGATCCAGAACTGAAGATGATTGCGGAATGCAAGAATCATCAAGATTGGGATAAATAGATGGAAGCAATCGAGAATGAACTAAACTTGCTTAATAAGAGGAAAGTCTTCGGAATTGTAGTCAAGACATCTCAAGATGTTATTCCTATTGGACACAAGTGGGTGTTTATAAGAAAGAGGAATGAACATGATGAAGTTGTGAGATACAAAGCGAGATTAGTAGCCTAAGGGTTTACGTAGACACCCGACATTGATTTTAATGAAACCTACTCTCATGTAATGGATGATACAACGTTTCGATGCCTTATAGCTATAGTAGCAGGAATAAATTTGAAAATGAAACTTATGGATGTCGTGACTGCATATTTGTATGGATCACTATATTATGAAATCTTCATGAATACTCCAAAGTATGAGCAAGAATGAGCATCGTAGCATGTATAGTGTTGAGTTGTAAAAGTTACTATATGGGTTGAAACAGTCAGGTCGCATGTGGTACAACCAGCTGAGTGAATTCCTTTTGCAAAAAGGATACATAAACAATGAAGTATGTTTGTATGTGTCCATAAAGAAATCCAAGACTAGATTCTATATTATCTTTGTGTATGCTGATGATTTGAATATAATCATAAACATAAAAGACATTCTCTAGGTAAGCTCATACTTAAAGACGAAATTCGAGAGAAAAGATTTGGGTGCAACCAAATATTGTCTCGGTTTACATATTGAGAATTTGCCTAAGGCATATTTTTGCATCAGACAACCAATACCAAGAAAGTATTAGAGAGATTTTATCTCGATAAATCTCGTCCATTAAGTACACCATGATCGTTAGGTTGCTAGAAGTGGATATTAATCCACATGGACCTAGACGAGAGAACGATTATACATTTGGGTCTGAAACCCCTTATTTAAGTGCTATTGGAGCATTATTGTACATTACCAATTATACCAAGTTTGATATTGCATTTGCAGTAAATTATTTGGCAAGATGTAGTTTCAATCCTACAAAGAGACATTGGAATGGAGTTAAGGGAATCCTCTGTTGCCTTAGAGGTACTATTGATCTTTGACTCAACTCTAGGTAACATATACAATGACAAGAATGCGTGCCATATACTATTTTCTCCTTACTGTTTTTTCACCAGATTTTCGGAATGAGTTTTTAACATGGCATAAGTATGGTGTTGCTGAAGTGTCCAAGAGGGAGTGTTGTATATCATCCTGTTCTAAGACCCAATTATGTGTGGACACTTTACCTAAACAAAAGCTTATTAGAAGGCTGCCGGCCTACAAGGCCTATTAGCTAGTTTAGTCCCATATGTCTTATCGAACTATGAAGTGTGACTTCCTCCATCCATACAAAGAGGGACAGGGGCTCTCATTGTACTCACAAGCCTATGGACAGAAAGATCAATAAACATATAATGTTGGGATTATATTTTTGTATTCTTGTCTACTTTTAATTCTTATTTACAAGTTATGAGTTTCGTTCGTCGGAAACATGATCGTGAATATACAACGAGCATTTATCATTTTACATATTTTTTGTCGTACATTACTTAAATATGACAAAAAAAAAGTAGTGGCAGGATGATTAGTTATTTGGAGCTTGAAATATAGAAATGAACAAGAAAACACCATACAATCAATCGTACTACTGCTAATGTGTCACACTTGCTGACTTGCATAGGAGGCAGGGGAGGCAATGGCAACCGGTGGGGGAGAGGGAGAGCCGTGAAAGCGAAGGGGACGGTGGGGGTATACCGTGAACCCGCCTCCTTCCCCACATGGGCGTAACGCCAAACGAGCCCTGCCGCTTTCTTCACTTCACGCCACGCTCCCTGCTCCCTCCCTCTCTCCCTCCCTTCCTTTGCACCGTCCGTTCATCTCCTCCTCCTCCTCCTCACTCCAACGCCCACCCGCTTTATAAGCGCTCCACATCACCACCATATTTCGGACCATCGCGGCGGCCACCACATCAGCCTCCTTCCCTCCCTCCCGTCCTTCCTCTCAAGGTCACACATTCTCTGTTTGATCAATCCTTCGTTCAGCGATCCGTTTCGATCCTAGGTAACATTCGTTCCTTGTTTCTCTGTTTCTTTCCTTGAGATGTTGCGGATTGCTGTGCAGCTCTGTGTGTGCTCATTGTGGCTGTCTGTTGGTGTGTGTGATGGGGAAGGTGGTGAACCGTTCTCGGCTCTGTGAGTTTGGCTGTTCTTTGTTCTTGAATTGGGTGGTGAAATATTTGTCTTTGATGCGTCAAGAAATGCCGCGTTTCTAGATTTTTTTTTTGTGCAGAACTTTTGCCCTGTGAGTGAGATATTGGCTGTAGACAAGTTTGACGCCGGAGACGGGAGGAGAGGTGGATCAGATGGCCGGCGGTGGCATTGGATTTCTGACTGCACCCGCGAGGTCACCGGCCATGTTGTTGGGGGATAAATTACAGGATTGTGGCCGCGAGAAAGGGATCAGCCGTCAACGAGGAAGAAGGATGGATCTGTCACAAATTTTTGGGAGGAAGAGGGAGGTGGCGGCTAGGATCGTGCTTCTCAATTTCTCACACTATACATATAAAATTTCGCCTGAATTGAATAGATTGCAATAATTGACGTCTAGTCTATATGCTTGTTCTGGGTTTTCGCTCCTTGTAAGGCTGTATCGAACCTGTTTCTTGATCTTCGCAGTGGATGGGGTTCTACGTATTCTTTCGCCCATTTCTTTTCCTTTTTCCAACAGTAAGGGTCGTCCTTGGATCCTGAGCACGGTGCTTTCTTCTCGTATTTTGCCTTCTGACCAGCTTCGTTTCATCATTGTTGTCTTTAAAATAATCTACAAGAACATCGGCTTTTCTAGCGCGGAAAGCTCCTCTTCTCCATTTTCTTGTGCAACTCTGCAATACACATCTGCGGTGAAATCCTCCTGCAAGTGCTCAGGTGAGCTATACTCGTTTGGAATGTTATGTCTCACTGGTTTGCTCCGAGGAGAAAAAAAATTGAAGGTTATATTTAGGGGGCTATGGCTGTTCAACGTTGTGATTGTTTCCAGTTATTGTTCATCAAGTACACGTGGAGTTCTTTAGGTTCTCACGGAGCTGGTGTATCATTTTCATTTAAAAAGTTCTCTTGTTGTTCTACTTTGGTTTTGTGTTCAGAGGAAGAAGAAGAAGAATACCACTCACCAGATCCCAACTGGGCCTTAGATCATGTGGTTCACACGACTGGGCCTTAGATCATGTGGTTCACACGACTATGCCCTGAAAAGAAGGCAGAAAGTCTTTTTTATAGCTTTCTCGGTTGATGTGTGCTTCGTTCCTTCGCTTTCCAAATCTTCGTGGTGTAGCGTCAAGGGCCCTCTATCCTGTCCTTTATTCCGTGATCATTTGTGCTGATCCCATCTAATTACTTCACTTAATGCTGTGAAAAAGTTAGTTTCTTTTTTGCTTGATGTGGGAATTTATCAGGAATTTGGCCAGATTCCTTGCTCCAATCTAATTTTTCCTGTGTTTGCCTTGGTAAACACTGAAGAAATTTCCAAGATTCTGCTTAGTTGTTGATGGATGGTTGTGGTCTTGCAGGTGTATTTCAGGTATGCAGTTCAGCAGTGTGTTCCCCCTGGAGGGCAAAGCATGTGTGAGCCCAATGAGGAGAAGTGGTGAGAGCTCTGGGAGTGAGAGGGTGAGGATTGGGTACAGCAGCAGCATCAAGCAGGAGAGGGCATTGAGGAGGATATGTTTCGGTGCTGGGGGCGCCGCAAGCAGCGCGCAGTGCGTGCTCACCTCAGATGCTGGACCAGACACTCTTGTAAGTTTCATCCCATCAAATTATCAGATTGGTGATTTCTATCTGCCTTTTGTGTTTGAATGCTAAGTTGTTAGCATCTCTAACTTTGGATGCAAAAACCTGCAGGTTGTCCGAACCTCCTTCCGGAGGAATTATGCTGATCCAAACGAGGTTGCAGCTGTCATATTGGGTGGTGGCACCGGGACTCAGCTTTTCCCTCTCACAAGCACAAGGGCCACACCTGCTGTAAGATTATACATCAACATCCAGTTCTATGGTTTTACCATTCTAGGTTTATTTAGTTTCAAGTTGATACATCTCAACTGCAGACAGGAACAAAAATGTGACATTTGCAGAAATTTTCAAGTCTATTTTCCAGCTTTAAGTTTGTTTAGTAGATAGTAATGGGAAATCTCTATTTATTTTCGTTTGTTGTCTGCACATGGCAATTGATTTGGATAGGGCTAGTTAGAGTATAGCTTATTCAGTAGCAAGGTTTTTGCAGTGTGTTTAAATTAAAGCTGTTTTACGGTACACTAAATTCAATATGGACCATTCATTTTTTTTCGATCCAATGGATCAAATTAGCTAGTATTTATTTATATTTCCTCCAGTAATAGAGTAGTAGGAATATCCTTAACAAATCAATGGCTAGATCCAATTTCTACTACTCACTATATATTATCAGTATAATGCATCGTAAAATTTCTCTTAAATTATTAGTGGCAGTGGGCAGTGTCCCAGTGGTTTCTGTAGCCAGTACCCATGATGCCCTCCACTTTAACCGACATGATGTCAGGCTCAATGCTATCAATGACTATCCATATTGCTCATTCAGTCATCTTTAAATCACTAGACTAAATCTTGTTTCTTTCCTTTTGTTGCATTACTCAGGTTCCTATTGGAGGATGTTACAGGCTTATCGATATCCCCATGAGCAATTGCTTCAACAGTGGCATAAACAAGATATTCGTGATGACTCAATTCAACTCAGCTTCTCTTAATCGTCACATTCACCGCACATACCTTGGCGGGGGAATCAACTTTACTGATGGATCTGTTGAGGTAATTCGCTTCAACTTATTGATAGATACATTATTTTCATTATGATTTTCATCTTGATGGCTCGGTCAAAGTATTTTAACTGACTATGGCATACATACATTAACTGAGATTTTTTTCTCCAACAAATAGGTATTGGCTGCAACGCAAATGCCCGGGGAGGCTCCTGGGTGGTTCCAGGGTACAGCAGATGCCGTCAGAAAATTTATCTGGGTACTTGAGGTAAGAACTATATAGAAGCACATGTCGCTTCTTGCAGCTCATCCTCATTTGTTTGGATTCCTTCTTCTTTTGTTTGTGTCTGTCCAGGACTATTACAAGCATAAAGCTATAGAGCACATTCTAATCTTGTCGGGAGATCAGCTTTATCGTATGGATTACATGGAGCTTGTGCAGGTTTGTGATGGTATATTTCTCCTGCTCTACAGTATGTTTTATTTCTAACTGGCTGACCCTATGAAATGCATCATTTGCAGAAACATGTTGATGACAATGCCGACATTACTTTATCATGTGCCCCTGTTGGAGAGAGGTATACCCATTGTTTCACATCCCAAATTCCTAATTTTATTAGTATCTCTTCCTTCTCAGAAGTTGTAGTGCAACCTGATTTGATTTTCTTTGTTTTGGAAGCCGAGCATCTGACTATGGACTAGTGAAGTTCGATAGTTCAGGCCGTGTAATTCAATTTTCTGAGAAACCGAAGGGTGCCGACTTGGAAGCAATGGTTAGCACTCTCCTTAGCTCACATACTTAGATGTATGTTTGAACTTTCCAGATATAATTATCTTAAATAAATTGCAGTATCTGAAATGTAAGCCAATTGATCATTGCAGAAAGTGGATACCAACTTTCTCAATTTTGCCATAGACGACCCAACTAAATATCCCTACATTGCTTCAATGGGAGTTTATGTCTTCAAAAGAGATGTTCTTTTGAACCTTCTAAAGTAAGAACCTTCTCTTGTGATAATATGGTTTTTCTGTAGTTCCGTATACTAATAGTAGCATTCTTAGGTCAAGATATACAGAACTGCATGACTTTGGGTCTGAAATCCTCCCGAGAGCTTTACATGAGCACAATGTACAGGTAAAATTTATACTTGTGCCCTATGTGATTTCCTGTCCTTGTTTGTAAAGTCATGCCCCATTTTCCAATTTTTCAGTAGTTCAAAATCTATTGGGGAGGCAGTATAGCATCAAATGCAGTCTGTACAATTATGTCCTCAATGTGGCATGAACTGACCATTCATTTGATTCTATTATTGTCAGGCATATGTCTTCACTGACTACTGGGAGGACATTGGAACAATCAGATCGTTCTTTGATGCAAACATGGCCCTCTGTGAGCAGGTGACATATATATATATATTTTTTTCAAATTTAATGTGCTCTATCTGTACAAGTAATTGGACCCGAAACATCTGACAAATAATAAAGTTCCATTCAGACTCTTCAATTAATATAATTTTCAATCTTTTCTCATATATTTGTCCATTGCAGCCTCCAAAGTTTGAGTTTTATGATCCAAAAACTCCCTTCTTCACTTCACCTCGATACTTACCACCAACAAAGTCGGATAAATGCAGGGTACGAGTCGCATGGAATGAACTTGCTATCTGAAACTATGACATAAGCTATGCCTATCTGAGCTCTGTATTCATGTGTGCAGATTAAAAATGCAATTATTTCACATGGTTGCTTCTTGCGTGAATGTACCATTGAGCATTCTATTGTCGGTGTTCGTTCACGCTTAAACTCTGGATGTGAGCTCAAGGTACGCTTTTCACCAACGACTGAAAATCATGCGCGGAACGAATGTCAAATCTTGTTTGAACAACTGGCATTCTTGCAAATGATGTTTGCAGAATACCATGATGATGGGTGCGGATCTGTACGAAACTGAAGATGAAATTTCGAGGCTAATGTCAGAAAGCAAGGTCCCCATTGGTGTCGGGGAGAACACAAAGATAAGGTGAGAGACCGACCTGAAGCTTGAAAAAATGTGTACCGTTGCGACTTCGACTTAGCTAGTACCCTGTTTCACACCTGATCTAAGCCCTTCGTGGATACATTGTAGCAACTGCATTATCGACATGAATGCGAGGGTAGGAAGGAACGTGGTTATCACAAACAGCGAGGTAAGCTAGTGGAAGATTCACAAATGTTTCGAAGTTAATACTCTCTTGTCACAAATTCTCAACACTGTTTTGTAACAGTGCTATTTGGACCGATTATGATAGGGTGTCCAAGAAGCTGATCGGCCGGAGGAAGGATACTACATAAGGTCGGGAATCGTAGTGATTTCGAAGAACGCAACCATCAAGGACGGGACCGTCATATAGAGCGTGCCGTGGCTACAAGTTTTCCACCTGCACTGCAATTCGCCTTCTCGTGAGGTTGGGATGCGCGACCTTGATTTCAGACGAGAACGAACCCAGGAAGACGGTTGAGCCGAGGTCGAGAAAGATGGCTAGTAGTGGTGGATGGTACGAGTCGTTCTTCCCTTGCTAAATGTACGTAATAAGCTGCCCGAGTGAAGTAGCAGCAACGTTTGGGGACGTTGGCATGTAAATAAACTTTAGCCTGAAAAAACGGATTTTTCCCATAACCTATATATCTGTTGTCAGGCTGTCAGCTATAGGGGCATGATCCACCGAGAAATATAATACCGGTTTAGTTTCATACACACAGCCACAAAAAGGAGGTACTTTTCGTCAGTCGTCACAGTGTACGCCTCCAGACGGCTGCCGTGATGGGTTCGGGGGCGGGCGGTAAAGCACACGGAAAATCGCTGGTTTCGGCCGCTCCACACGTACACCGCACCGCAGCGGGCGACACGAGACAGCGTTCCCGTGGAGGTGGAATGACAGCGTTCCCTTGCATGTGCCACACGCTTTCCGCGGCGTTCCCGTCCGCGGGCGGCAAAGCGAGCCGAATTCGAGGGGATCGGCAGGCAATCTCCCAGCCACCGTCCAACCGCAACGCAAGTCGCAAGGCCGCGCTAGCGGCTAGGCTAGCCCACGTTGTTTGCCCCAACCCAAGTTACCCAAGTGCCCGGAAAACTCAAGTTGACAAAGGACACCCACTAGTTTGGAGAAACACATTGTGGGCTGGACTTAGGCCTGTTAGTGGGTGAGAAACCAACTTCTTTCTAGCCTAACCCGCCATAGCAAACTCCACTTTCCCAATATAAACCCAGTCCATTTCACATCCACTAAACCCAATCCAAGCCAAACCACATGACACCTCAACCCAAGCTAAACCTATTTTCCCAACTCATTTCAACCCATCTCCAAACCACACCAGCACTTTTAGCCCATGGAAGCAGTCTAACCCACACCCACAGCCCATCAATGTACCATGTTTTTGTAGAGTTGCTGAAAATAAGAAGAAGAAAAAAACTGTAGAGTTGCTAAAAACTAGAGGGGGCCAAACGGGCCGGCACGCGACTGTGGGGCCGGTCCGGGCACGGCACGGGCCAAAGCTAAACGGGCCGTGCTAGCACGGCCCAACCGAGCGTGCTTGGTGCTTGGGCGGAGGTGCGACGGCGCGCGTTCTGGCCGAGCCCGGCGGCAGACGGCACGCCCGCTTAGTCCGCTTAAAGCAAAAATATGATTTTTTTTCATATTTGTACCATACTTTATCTATTTTTCTAATTTTTTGATTTTTTTCAAATCTTCGACGCTAAGCAGACTCTGGGGCCGACCCGCCCGCTTGACCATGAAGGACCGGCGAGCATGGCGGCCCGAGAGGCTAACGGGCCATGCCTGGGCCGCCACCCCGGCCCGTGGGTCGGCACGGCACGGTCTGTTTACGAGCCTGGCCTAAATGTGCCGTGCCTAAACGGGCCATGCTCATTTTTAAACGGGATGTGCCACGTCGGACGCCGTTTGGCCACCCCTACTAAAAACAAAAAGAAAACAAGAATAAAAAACAGCAGAGTTTACGGCTGTGAGCCCAAGGTCCTCACCGACAAGTTCTGTCCCATGCCCAAGAGCGAGAGCAGCGACCGATTCGTCTTCTCCCTCTGCAAGCAGCAGAAAGGGAGTAGCACCAGGAGCGCGCGCGCCCAACGTCGGCACCTGGGTATCGTAGAAGACCAAGGAGACCATGAACGACGCAAGCGTCAAGATCGGTGTGACTAAGAGCTTCCGCTTCAAGGACGGTGTGAATACGGATTGTCTCACGGAGGAGTAACGCTGCTGCTTGGAAGAAGCCGTCGTCGATGATGCAGAGCAGGTGCTTTGCAAGATGTACGTGTCCTCGAGGGTAGCTCCAGGATCCACGGCGCGGCAAGAATATGCCGCTGTTCCGCATCAAGAACTAGCACCGCCGGTGCTTACACTCACGCTACGTCCATAGCCCGTGACCACGCACGCGCCCAAGAGGCTAGCGTTGGTTGCCAAGCCACCGTGCCCCAAGCGGATGCAAGGTGCTGTCCCGAACCGTCTGATGGTGCAGCCGGCTTGCCTGACGGCGTTCACGCCACCATGGCCGAGGTGTAACCCTCGGTGGCAGGCGCCGTTGCCGACCACATGGAACTATTGTTTTGTTTATGGGTTGCAAACCATATAGAACAATGGATTTAAACCCATATCAAACCATAAAATATTCAACCTAAACCAAACCATTTACAAGCAAACCCAATTCAACCCATTTGAACCTATTCAATTTACACCCATTCCTTAAATCCAATCCACTCAACCCATTTAAACCCAAACCATTAGCAAGCCTATCTGGACTGGTAGACCTCATCCTAACCTCACCTTAATCTGGGCCTAACAACACGTAGCGATTAAACGGTTCAAGAGTAAAGCTTCTAATCCCAACTTCTTGCTATGATCTCATGGATCTGCATCAAACATCTAGCTTCTTAAAATAAAAAGATTTTGCTTCTCAAGAGGAGCAGTTTCGAAAATAAATTAATGATGAGAGGCAAACTTTCCATAGATTCTCATGGGAAGCCGAACTACTAGAAATAAAATACCCCTTGAAGTTGCCTATTTTTATTCACAAAATGCCACCAGACACCTAAGGCCTCCAAACTCTAGAAGTTACGTACCCGTTTGCAGTTTGCACCGCCCTCCCATCACGATAAGGTCAGGGCGATCTACGTGATAATGGCAGGCGATCGAAACCCTAGATCACCACCGCCCGCCCCACAGCTCGTTGCCTATAGACCCGGATATCCCCACCTCTAGCCCCAAGTCTTGGCTCCACGCACCACCGCGAGAAGGATGTCGAGAAGTGCACCAAGGCTATTGCCTCATTGAGGTCGAGCAGCTACACTCACCGCCGCCGCGCAACACCTCAACCACAAGGTAGTGGCGGAACTAGAAAAATTTTGTTGGGGCGCACACTTCATATGTATAACTCTATAGTCTGGAACAGTGATTTTGTAATATCATAAATTCAATACATATATTTGATATTTACTAAAAGTATAGTATAGATAGTTTTAAGGTTTTAAAAATCCCAAACCACTAAAATTAGAATAAATTTAATCCATTAAAAAAATAATTTTATAGGACTTTTCAATTTTTCACGATGTCCGGATATACTCCCACCCTGTAGTACCGCCCCTGCCATAGGGCCGCGCGCGTAGGCGGCCCCGTCGTCCCCAAGGTCACCGAGGCCGAGCTGCTGCGCCACCGCGAGGAGTGACTCCACCTCTAGTTTGAGGCTAAGGTCGCCGAGAAGAAGAATGCATGTACTCCCGACGAGGAGTATGAGCACGTCGTCCTCGTTGCCTACACCAGTAGGGACGATTCCATCATCAAGGCGCGGTCGGTGGTGGACGCCATCGCCAAGATGTCCATAGCTGCCGAGCCTGCGGCCAGCCGGATCGCCACCCCGAAAGCCGCCTCAAGGTCTCGTACAAGGTATGACACTAATCATAGTAATCAACTAGTATGGTTTTTTCCCTTCCCGGAGTAATAACCGTGAATTCTCCCACAGATGTTAACTCATGGAGAGAGCAGTACGCATAGATGTAAAGTTTTAGAATCATTGAGTTGTAACCATACTTATACTATGTTGGATTATGGTTCTATAATCAGTGCCCTTGATCGACAAATAGTCAATGATAAATGTCATTCTAAAGTAGTTACACTTGGATGCGCTTAAATTCAATCCTACTTTTGTAGTGCTGTGGTGGCCAATTGGCCATTCTTAGCTTGACCTAGTCAATTGTGTTGTTAATTTGCTCCATTTTATAGTTTTTGTCTGCCCTTTTGGTTGTCAAAAACTCACTATTACTGTATTGACGCAGGGTTTTGAAAAAGCAGAGCTTACAAAGCTCAAGGAAGAAAAACCTCGTCTGACTCTGCATCAGCGCAAAGACGTCATATGGAAGCTGTGGAAGAAATCTCCACACGATCCCCTTAATCAGATTCAAGCTTAAACTCAACATTACCTCACTAGATCATTAGTTATTATTCTTTTCTTGTTGGGGACAAACCGAAGGTCCTGACCGCTATTTCGCAATGATCTAGAGCACCAAACTTTACAGTCTGTAGGGAAATGGTCATGCTTTTAATATCCAGGCATTTCTAGTGCTAAGTATCCTGCCTGATTGTTGAATTTTGCCATCCTCCTCGCATATGGCGACAACACATATTGAAGGGAATGAAATACCTCTTTATTCAAACATGATATATGTCTTAAGATTTAGATTCCCAGAGTGTTTTTAAAGCTATAACCAGTAGGAGTCACTTCAGTTGGGTGTTCTCGACAAATTGTTGCAGGGAGTGGTTTTGTCAGAGCTAATACAGCTAATACAAGTCTAAGTAATTTGAAGAAAATTCCTACAATTTGAGAGGTTTAGTGCACTTAAGTTGGTTATAACATTAATCTTATCTTTGCAGGTTGCTGACTAATTTCATATGAAAGTTCAGTGGTAGCCGCCTAGCTGGCATGTTTTCGCTTGATTCTTCATTCGTGGCACCCTGCAACGCAAGAGCACGTGAGCTTATGAAGGAAGCATTTCATTTACTTTATTTCTGTAAACTAGTTTTCTTACAGGTCAAATATCTTTTTGCTGCTGCCAGTAAGCAATCGTGAGTTCTATATACTGGAAAAGTAATACATCAAACATCTGAGACATGGCATGATGGTTTCGATGAGATATGATTATTATTTATTCATTTAAGGGATAAACATATGGAATCTGTATTTTAAAAACTGTTCGTTCGTATTGTGTAGCCGATCTGTGGAGGCATTTGACTGCTACATGTGTTCACGTGGTCACGCCACGGTGCAAGGTGCCTGCAGACTGCAGTAATGTGCTTGTATCTTGTGTATCTAATTGTGCAGTCCAGTCATGTGAGGCGGACATTCTTTTTCTAGTCTGAAGAGGGAAAATTGGATTATATCCATGACAGTATGGATGAAATTTCCCCTAACTTTTAACAGTTCAATTGTAATACGGGAATACGAGGACGAGCCGTAGCTCGTTTGGTCATAGCCAGCTGCGCTCAACTGCTGGTCATGAGTTCGATCTTAGGATCCGACTCACGGATCTCACCCTAATAAAATTAGGTTTGGATGCTCACACGTGTGTGTTCTTTAAAATAACATGTACCCACGCTTCAGAGGCCAGAGGACCTCCAAGAAATATTTTCTTGACGTATGTATCAGACGCACACACGTGTGTGTGAGATATCAGCATATATGCTTCCTTGTACCTTAAAAAAATAGTACGGGAATCTAACCATTAAAAAAAAGTCTCATCCAACACAACAAATTATCAAATCGTTAATGACACGTTGCACCAGCACAAACATTTACCCTGTTCCGTCCCTCAACAAAGCAAAATCTGGAAGAATCAAACATCACCGTCGTCATCCGGCGACCGTCTCAATCGGCAGCTCTGTGTCAGCACCATTGTCATCGCCACCAGCCGTCCTTGACTGCTGCCGCTCGAGCTCCTGCATGAGCTCGGCGTAGACATTCTCCTCGGGCTCCCACATCGCCTCCTCGATGTCCACCCACTTGACAAGGTATTCCCATTTCCTCTGCCTTTTCGCCCCCTGCCGCTTGTCCATGACGGCCTCGGCGACAGCGTACTCTACTAGCCCGGCTATTTCAACTTTTCTTGCAACTCAAACAATCAATTTAGTTTATTTACAGCTTCTATCGGTACCTAAAATACAAATAAAGGAAAATAATATTTGTATCATTTATATACATTAATATAATTTTGCATAAAATTGCAAAAAAAAAACTCTATCAATTTGTGTATAAATGCAAATGAGTAATATACAAATATAATTGGAGGTCTATTTGCCTCCAATCCTTTCTCTTATGGTTTTTGAAGCCAACTTGCTAGCCAAGCACTTTCTTGATGCAACTACAGATTCTCAATAAGGTGGATTTTCAGATAATCAAGAGCAAGAGTTAAAAGATAAGAATCTAGAATTATACCAAACAGGGTCTAAATTTCACAAACTACATTTTTTTACGAACTATTAAAGAACTATAAGTTTTAGTTTCTATTTTACAAAACTACAGATTTTAGGAGAACTTGCGTTGCAAAATTACAGGTTTTAGAGTTGACCATCCCTTATAACGGATATGATAGTGTGGGCTCAAGTCTGACAGTGTAGGCTCACATGGCAGCCTCACGCCCCCTCTATTACTTGTTTCACTCATGCGTGCTGTCAGACCCGTTATAAAAAACGATCAATTCTAAAACATACAGTTTTATATTTTTATAGTTCATAAAAAAATTATAATTTTGCAAAATTTACTCAACGGTTCGAGCCAGCGCGAGCATCCGCACCCAAGCCCAACAACGGCAACTGCGGGGAAGGAGCGTGCGCGCTGAGCTGCGTCGTCGTATGGTGACGAACTGAGTGAGTTCAACTGACGACTGCCACTAGCTTGACAACAGGAACTGACAACTTGCTGAACGAGGAGATGATCTGTAACATAGTTTTCCGTTAATGGGGAGAGAGAAAAAGAGTCGCTGCTCTCATAATCGGTAATGAGAGTCCAGGCTTCCTACGCCGGTATTTTGCGACAACCTATGAACCTACTAACTCAACAGCTGTCCTTAGAGAAACTGTCCTAAACTTATCCAATAAGTCCTAATAAATGACCATGAAGTTGAAACCGCTTCGTAGCTTGCTGATGTGTAAGATTGTTTATCATCTGATCACACAGAATGCAATAATCATGACTGTGTCTAACATTGATAAGGATTAAGAACAAACAAGAACCGGAGAACATTAGTACAGGAGATAACTCAATATCTCGACTTATCATACATTTTGATTTTATCTAAATAGATTGTTAGTTCAAATCTTCTACAACAATGACTCTTTTGGCTATTTAAGTCACATCTTTGTACATGTAATCTTAGAACATTATCGTGAATCGTTTCCTGTGGTTTTACTCGCAAGGGTTTTTCCATGTTAAATTTTGTTTCCTATTTTTCGTGCCGTACTAACCCTAACAATCAGGAGAGCAATATTGCATTATATTATCTTCACAACTGTTCCTTTTTCTAACCATCGAAATGAAGATTGGAAGGAGCAATACATCTAATTAGGGGTGGAAAAATAGCTTGAGGCTTGTGAGCCAGCTTAGCTCGAAACAGGCTCGAGCTGGCTCGGCTCGGGCTCATGGTGTACACAAGCCAAGCCTTCTCCTCAGCTCGCTACTGTAATGAGCTAAGCTTGAGCTACTCGCGAGCTAATCGGTGGGCTCATTCGGCTCGTATAGCTAGCCCAGAAGCCAGAAGCCTAGAGAAACAATGAGATGAGCAGAGGCCCATTGGATTTGGGACGCACGTACTGACCTGGCCAGGCCCATCACGGATTGACACCTTGACGGTCGATGTAACCCTAGCCAGAGAGCAATCCGTCATTAGAGAGCAGTCTGCCACCCCCGTTCTGTGCTTGGACTGGGGTTTGGGGCGCCGCCAGAGAGTAGTTCACTGCCCACCTGTCGTCGCCCCATCTACCGTCTGTCGCGACTCGTGCCTTCTGCCACCCCGTTTGCCGTCGACTGGCTGTTGGCCCATCTACCGTCCGCACCGTGGGGTGCATATATCGTCTTGAGATTAGCTGACTGCGTCTGTAGATAATGTAACTTTCTTATTGTTATGTTTCTTAGTTCTTGTTTTCTTGCTATTAATAGAATGCGCTTGTGCCTACTTTACAAGCATATACATGCAATCTATTAAGCTTTGAGATGTTTAACTTCCTTAATTTTGTGGAAGACAGAGTTAACTATGGATAGTGTGCTCATGTCATTTGTGCCACGGGAGGGTCATATTTTCCCCGTATATGTTGAAAATTCTGTGATCGAGTGAGTAGACTGAAGAGAATATGATGTCTAGTATCTTGTTCTGATATGCTGCTATACAAATACAACTTAAAAATTCTTTTTAAATGACAAGTAGACTGAAGAGAATATGATATCCAGTATCTTGCTCTGATATGGTAGCCAGGCTCACGAGCCACCACAAGCTGGCTCGAGCCAGTTTTCAAGCCAAGCCACGCTTAGTTTCTGTGACTCGTTTCCTAAATGAGCAGCCGGAATTCAAACCAAATCTGGGCGAGCTTGACTCGAGCCGGCTCGGCTCGGCTAGTTTCTAGCCCTACATCTAATGATAACCTTGAAACCGAATATCGCGTGCATCCATCTTGTAAGGCGCTTACGATGATGCAGCGCCGAGCCATCATCCAGTGAGGACAGCCGCTGGAGTAAGAGTTGAACGTGTCCAGACACGCGCAGGACGAGCCGTTGGCGAGGGGAAGAGCACCCTGAAGTCCTGAACACCGTCTCTTCCATTGGTGGCGAGGAGATGGAGACCGGAGGCGTTGAAATCCATGTCTGCGAGGAATCCAGGAGGTGGCCGGCGGTGAAGGTGGGGCAACGGCAAGCGGCGGCGGCTACGAGCAGAGGGGCGGGGGGACCGTCGTTTCGTTGGGAATCCGCTCCTAGTCTCCATGAGGCGTTCGACCATAGATGTGCGGCACAGACTGAGTATAAGCACGTTGTGCGGGAACATATTCACGCAAGACCCTTGAAATATTCAGTATTTCCCATTCTCCCTTCCCAAATTTATGGCAAATCCCATCCGTGATCATGACCGTTTGACCAACGTTGTGTATCTTAGAGCCTGTTTAAGGGGGCTGCGACTGGGTTGAAAAGCCGCTTTTGATTTGCTGGGCTGTAAAGTAACTGTAGCTGGCGGCTATGACTTTTCTTATTATGGCGTTTGGCAAACTAGCTACTGCAGCTGTAGCTTTTAGGGGGAAGGGAGTCGGGGAGGTGACTGGACAGGGAGATGGCGGGGTGAGGAGGGAGGTGGAGTCAGCAGGGAGGCAGAGCAAGCGAGGTGGGAGGCGATCGAGCGAAACTATAGCTAAAAAGTTTCTCCCTAGCGGCTGCAGCTTTGGAGGTGCTTTTGCTGTAGCTTAGCTCCCCAGCTGCTTTGTAGCCATTCTGTTTGGGAGGCTTTTAGCCCAAAGCTGAAGCACAGCTCCCCCAAACAGCCCCTTAGATTGAGGCGGAAACAAAGCAGCTGCGGAAGCATTTCTTCATAATTTATTCGGTTTTTATTCGGAATTATGGGTGGAAGTCAACCGGTATCACGTTCGGACATGGAGCATTTGGTCCATGGGAGCGACTACAAAATGATAGCAACAAGTTTTATATAGTTTCACTAAGTTTTAAGAGGATATTTAAAAAGTTTTATGTTTTAGTGAGTTTTGTACATTTTTAGAAGGTTCTAGAAATTTTCAAGTCAAAGTTTCAACGAGTTTAAGATTTTAGAACTCAAATTTTACTAAGTTTCAACTGATAAGTTCTCAACAAGTTTAAGTAAGTATCAATCAAAAGTTTCAACAAGTTTTAGTAGGTTTCAAACAAGTTTAAAGAAGTTTCAACTGGTTTCGGTGATCTCATGTGCTTACGATGGTACTACCACGCCACCGAAGACTGTCTCAACACTGTTCGCTGCCGATGCACCATTTTCTCTAGTTCTGGCCTCGACTAACATCGCTGTCAGGGAGCCTCCACCTCTCTCTCTCTCTTTCCTGGCTCAAGCCTGAGCTCCTCACCACTCCACTACCGAATTTGTGTGTCCGCCAGATCCATAGACAAAAGTGAAGGACCGTGCCACCACCTGGGTCAGATCTGGAGTCAAAGTTGAAGGAGTGGGAGTGGGAGGGTGGCACCGGAGTTGAAGGAGGTGGAGGGGTGTCATGATCGCCCCGCCGCATTGCTCTCGCCAGAGTTGAAGGAGGAGGTGGTGGTGGGGCAGACGCACTCGCCATGTGCGATGAAAGATGCGGTGGCAATGGATCTCGTTGACTTTCTCACCTTAACCTCGGCAACGTTTGGCTTGTTAGGCCCCTGACTGCCCGTGGAGGTACAACGCGAAGGCGAGGCAGGTCACAGCATGAGTGGCAACGACACCTTGTCCTACTGGAAGCCGTTCGACAAGACGATAGTGGGGGAGGATAAAGTCGCTCTTGCTAAGTGCTGCATCGCTTGCTCCCTACACAGAGAGAAAAATGGAAGACAGTTCGATTGTGGATAAGATTTCTATATATTGAGAGATGAAGTCGGTAGAATGGATAAGGATGGCGCCTAGGGTGGTAAGAGAAGGAATCTAACTGTGATTTATTGTACCGTTGGTTTGCCCGTCAATGATATAGTGTGTTGTAATTTTTCTCTTGGTTTATCTGGTCTCTTGACATATTTTTTATATATATTTAGCCTCTATGCAAACAAAATTGTAAATATAGCCCTCTTTCTGACTGTGGATGCAGCGATAGGTGATACATGTCACCTGTCGTGTTCCCCTACTGTGGCATCTCATCATTAGCATCGCAACCACCTCGATTGCGGCATGTGCTCTGACCAGCATTGTAATTGCAACCCCACAAGCCTAACGCACATGGGGCACGCTACAGAACCACGACATCTCCTGTGACCCACCACACCTGTCACAAAAGCACGTCATTGCCACAAAGCCGGCTACTTACAGTGGTAAATGTACGCAACAAGTGATATATATCATCTAACACTACTTTTGCGGTCGAGGAGTGGACTCGTTTTACAATTACGCGTTTAGAGGGGACAAAAATACGAAGAAAAAAGTGTACAACATGACAAACATGAGCATGCTTGCTCTTTTTACGAATTTTTTTAGTGCAATCCTTCACGCAGTATAGGCCCAGCCCCAAACTCAGTCGACGCCCTTCCAGTTTCAACTCCGTGGGCAACCTGTAGTTCTGCTCCTGCATGTTCAGGTTGCACTTCGTACCCCCAAGATAAATAGAATTTTTTTTTATTTAATATTTATTTTTATTCTTTTTTTCAAAACTATGCGTCCGAATGAAAAAATGACAAAAATGCCCCCGTTGCCGTGTATGGGCGATCGCCCCATACAGGCGATAGCCCCGCCGCCAAGTTAGTGCCGCCCGCCCGTTAATGCCGCCGCTTGGGGGCCCCCATCGCCTCAGAAGGCGATCGCCTTCTGAGGCGACACTCCTTTATCCCCGCTCCACTCGGTTGGAGAGAGAAGAAGCGAGCGAGCGCACCGCAGGAGAAAAGAGAGGAGAAGAGAGGAGAAGAGGAAGAGAAGAAGAAGAGAAGGAGAAGAAAAATTTAGGTAAATTTTTGAATTTTATTGTAGAGTTAGTTTATCAATTTTTGTAGAGGTAAATGTAGGAATTTTTGTTAGGTTATACAATATTTAAAATTTAATGTAGCATTTAATATTTAGGAATTGTAGTATTTAGAAATTTTAGGATTATGTATTGTTTAGAAATTTAATATAGCAGATTAATATTCGAAATTTAATGTAGTATGTAGTATTTACAAATTTAATTTAGTATCGTAAGTATGTGCAAATTTAATGTAGTATTCAGTATGTAGAAATTTAATATAGTAGAAATATTAGACAATATTTCGGAATTTAATTTAGTAGGGTTGTGTATTAGTAATTTTGTTATGCAAATAATGTATTAGGCAATATATATACAAATGTAATGTGGTATGAATTTAATTTAGTATGGTCGTGTATTACTAATTTTATTATGTTAGTAATGTATTAGGCAATATATACAAATGTAATGTAGTAGAAATTTAATATTAGACCGTATAGTAGGCTAGTCGAATCACTTATTCATAGTCGTATTTTGTAGATTGTATTTTAGAGTAATATTTTTCCGTCGGACGTTGCAGCATGTCGGAGAAATTGTATTTCCAAATATTTTATGGAGATGGGGAGATAGCACAGGGGCGGATGGGGTGGATCTATCATCATTTTCAAGAGTCGTCACGGGCATATGCGAGGCCGAGCGATAGGACATCTGAGGGTTTGTTGGAGTGGATGTCTCGGATGTTCGGTTTGGATGCCCTGACTGTTGGTTCTTGGTCGAGCAGAGTGAGCCGAGCGCAAGACCGTTTTACGGAGAGTTGATTCTGTTAACTCGGCGTCCACATGGAGGAGTTATGTTGGTTTTGCCGTAGAGCGGGGTTGGCGCTCATGTTGTTAACACAGTGCTACCGGTAGCTCCATCGGTGTCGCAAGTTCGTGATGTCGGGGTGGACATTACGGCGGAGGGACATCAAATGTAGAAGGATGCGAAGAGGAAGGCGGCGAGGAGCCCGAGACGAGGAGCACGAGGCCGGCGGTGACGAAGGGACCGGGGCAGAGGAGACAGCGGTGGAGGCGCGAGGTGGCCGACGAGGGGAGGAGGTGGAGGACATTGTTGACTTGATGGAAGAGGAGGACCGTGCGGATGAGGAAGTCCACGATGGTGAGCACTGACGAGGAGGACAACGCCCCAGGGTGCCTATCCTCGTGCGTGGACCAATTACAATTTCGAAGACCTAACAATGAATGAAGGGAACATTGATGCATGGGAGTATCGTGAGAACGAGGTGACGCAGGGGCCGTATATAAAGACAAGGAGGCTGTGATGGATGCGGTGAAATCTTGGGCAATGTCTCTCCGTGGCAATTCGAGGTTGTGAAGTCCAAGAAGAAGGACTACGACGTGAAGTGCGTAGTTGATTCGTGCCCATGGCGGTGCATGCATACCAGGAAGTGGACGGACTATGGAAATGCTCCATAGTGATGGAGCATAGCTGCGGTTGGAAGAAGCGGAGCGGGGACACCATAATCTGTCGCCCACTTGGGTGGCAAATGTGTTTTATGGTCGATCGTGGACAATCCCCATCTGCAGCCTCGATCTATTATCATAGCCGTGGAGGAGAGGTTTGATACAAGATTAGCTACGCAAAGGCATGGAGAGCAAAAGGACAGCTCTGGAAATACGGTTCGGGACGTCACGAGGCTTCAGACGAGAATATTCCCACTTGCTCGGGGCAATCGCACAAAGGAACCCGGTACATCCATCGACCTTGCGGAGTTCCTGCGGGTGGTGCGTGCAGGAAGTGGGTATTGCGGCGTGCATTCTTCGCCTGGCGCATGCATAAATGCGTTAAGACTTTGTCGCCGGTCCTTTGCATGGATGGCACATTCCTCACGGGAAGTACAAGGGCGATTCTAAGCTGCGATCGCGGTGGATGCCAACAACCGAGTTCTACCGGTTGCGTTGGCATTCGTGGAGGGGGAAAAACACGAGAGCTCGTAATCTGGTTCCTTGAAAGAGTGAAGTGGCGGTTGTTCTCGGCAGTTCGATGTTTGTGTCATCCATGACCGACATGCGAGGGCTGCTAAGGGCGATCGTGGATATGCAACAAGGGTCCGCCGTCGTGGGAGCGACAAAGTGGCGGATCGAGGAGCAGGTGGTGCATGAGGCACATGGGTGCCAATTTTTCCGTCGATTCAGAATAAGGAGCTTATGAACATGTTCAAGCGCTGTGCAAAGCAGAACCAACGGAGGAAGTTCGACGCGCTTTGGAAGGCGTTGGGCGAACTAACGAAGAAGCAATCAATGGATCCCAGAGGTACCGCTAGTTCATCAAGGAACCCGATGGTGTACCATGAGCAAGGAGAGGACCCCATACCTTATATGCGGCTGCCGCGAGACCCCAAACCTCGGCGTGGGCGGTACCAAACATAAAGAGTTTCACCGATTGGATACGACATGAGCCTTTGGAGAAATGGTCCTTCATCAGACGACGAGGCGGCTCGCGTTATGGGATCATGACAACGAACTCGGCGGAGATTTACAAGCCAGGTAATGAAAGGCACGGATGCCTTCCATCGTGGGTATAGTTGAGGTGTCTTATTAGGGACACGAGATATTTCATTGAGCGATACAAGACCTCCGCAGCATGTATGTCGGACAATCGATTGTCTTACTCAACTGTTGTGTCTACCTACATGTCCAAGAAAACAAGAAAGGCGCAGACACATCGGGTTACACCGAGAGTGGCGTGGAGCGGAGATACCACGTGCGCTGCGGTGACCGAGGTCGCAGAGGTGCCCACCGAGAGGACTTCCCATCTGCATGCATACTCGGCGGTGATTGCGAGTGCTCTCGCCAGAAACCACGCTGCTGCACTTGCCGTGCTCGCGTCATTGCCGCACCGCCGAGACGCATCAATCCCGTCGTCCGTTCATCTCCCGTACTACTACAAGCGAGCGTTCTCAACACGTGGCATCATGAGGTGTACGGTGCCGAGTGGATGGATCGTTCACAACAGACCCCTCTCGGACCATCGATGGGTACCGGACATCCGAATGTTGAAGATGAAGGTCGGGCGTCGAAGGACAAGGCGCATTCGAACGATATGGACGAGTCGAGGCGTCGCAACCGCGGATAATGTAACTTTGCATGTTGTTCCCATCTTGTATTATTCAATGGACCGTAAGTCTGTAATGTACGTTGTAATGTTCGATGTAATTTTCAATGTACTAGTAAGTTGTTGTTCGCATCATGTTATTCTCCGATGTCCCGATTAGTACCTACGAGGATAATGTAATTCTCGACGTTGTGTGCCTCGTCGAACATGTCTTTGTCTTTCGTATGTTTGCAATCGAGTTTTTTTTGCTCTCCACACTTGGTTGTATTGTTTGTTGAGTATGGTACAATTCGTTATTTCGCATTTCATTTTGTGTGCACATGTAATTCGATAATCTGTTGTATTTGCTTTGTAACGAGCCACGATGGCGCGACCTTGCCTCGAGTGCCGGGCGTGACCGTCGATCGACCACCGGTCTAGGTACTCCGCAGAGGAGAACCGAGTGCTAGAACCACCGACCTCGAGTGCCCGTGGAGCCGCCGCGATCGACCCGGCGGGTTCCACGGTAAGTCGCGACGCTTGCACTCTTTTACGTACACATACTTACCGTGAATGCAATTCTAACTACATGCGGAGTTGCGGCGGTGGCTTACTTCCTCTTTGTAGGATGGTGGGGTGGTGATCGCCCGTTAGAGGGCAAGGAGGTGCCGCGGTTCGGTGCGACCGGTCCCTGCGGCCACACTCGTGGACCGGTGGAGACCGGACGACACGTTCCACCTTCCGTGCGGAGAGATGGCTCCGACGCTGCGGGGCGTGTCGTACCTCTTAGGCCTCCCTTGTGCGGGCCCGGCGATGCGTGCCGCACGACGCCTCAAATCACGCGGCACGCCGAGTTGTCGCGCGTTTCGTCGAGGTGCGGCGGCACCCCGGCAGCCCTACCACCCCTTAGGGAGGCGGCGCCACGGACCGGCGAAGGCGTGGGCGCTTGATTCACGGTGAGTACCTCTTTCTTTGAGAATTAAAATAGAAGCGCCAAGTTCGCGATAATGTTTGTTGCGACAGCTGCGGTGACCTTCTCCACCGCGACGCGGAGGAGGCGGACGTGGCCCGCCACTTGGAGGCATACCTCCTGTTGTTGCTCGGTTGGGTGATGTTCCGTCCTCCCACGGAACACGGTGGACCGTCACCGATCGAGCACGCCAAAGACATCGCCGACACCCGGTGGATGAGGTAACACACTCGGTTCAATCTCGTCTCAGCGAAGCACGTCTAACTCCCCTTGTAAGCGGTGATGCGGTGGTCGTGGGCCTCGGTGTGCTTGCGGCGACGTCTGAGGTCCGCGGCGACGCCGTCTCTCGGGCGAGCACGACGCGGCGATGTCGGTGCGTCCTACTCCTCGGTTGTGGTCTTGGGGCGCTTCTCGTCGGCAGGCTGTTGTTGACACGACACCGTACTCGAGGAGCTTTACGGAGACGACCGGTGGATGGCCCACCATGGGCCACTCTGGGTCCGACGAGTGCACGCTCCCTCGTATCTTTTTCCCACTAACGCACTTGAATAACCTTCGCCATTTCTTATTTCCTCGCGGCGGAGGTTCGCGCACCTACTGGTGAGGAGGTCCTATCGAGTTCGTTCGGAGTTCGACCGCCTCCACGGCGAGGGCGTGCGGTGGGCGCCATACACCGCGTCACGACGCCCACGCCCGAGCACCTCACGGGTCTCCGTGCTTTGCCGCGAGATGAGGCCTTTGGCTCACCCGTAAGGTGCTCGTCTTTGACCTTTGTGTCGAGGAGTACTCCCGCGACCGAGTCTGCTGCGGCGATTCGGCTGTTCGATCCTTTCCTTTGCCGCCTCGTCACGTTGTCGCGCGTGGCGCTCCACAGTACCTGCCTCGATCCTACTACTCCGCATCTTTGCGAAATTAATGTCTTCGCGTACTTCTTTTTTGCATTGCAGATGACCGGATGGGTCTTTGCGGTGGCTCTCGATTCGCGACCGTATGCGACCATGGGCCTGCGGTGGGGCCGCGACTCGGCGAGAGGTCACCGAGACCCGGCCGTCGACCATGACATGTACGATCAATACATCGAGTGGTTCGCCCAGCGACTCGCCTCGGTGGGGTACACACCAAGACCGTCGTCGTCGCGGCGAGCATCGATAGCGGACACGTACCCTTCACAGATGTCCCGGAGGACAACGCCTCGGTAAGTGTCACAATCGAACCTACATGGGCACGTCTTTTCATGTAACTTACGTAATGCCAACCGACGTTACATGCGGACTCGGCTCTTGGCGGAGATTGAGGTGGAGGCTGTGTCCATGTTGGCGCGCCTAGAGGGGCATCTGGTGACCACCGCCGAGTCCGAGACGGCTTGGGGTCGGGTCCTCGCTACTGGTGAGGCGGTTGGCTCGCGCAGCCACCGCCGAGGGCGCGAGACGCGTCGGCGACGCAAGACACCACGTCACCGCCCAAACACCTCGCCTACCCACCCGGTGCCCGTCACGCCCCACGCACCGCAGGGGGCGGTGGCCGACGAGGCTCCTTCCGCGTCTCGCCCTACCCGTCGGTTCCTCGCTACGCTCCCACGCAGCGGCGGTGGGGGCAGTGGCTGGGAGGCTCCTTCTGCGTCTCGCCCTACCCCGCCGGTTCCTCGCCACGTTCCCACGCAGCGGCGGTGGAAGCGGCGAGGCTGCGGAGGCTCCTCCTCGTCCCGCGCCCAGCGAGACCCAGGTGGTTTCGGCGAGCCTTCGACGGCGAGTTCGACACGGAGGAGTACCTTTCGACCGACTACCTCGACCCTCTCGGCTCTCGGTGCGCCGCCACGGGACTTGGCCTCGCGCCGCAAGACTACTCTACGCTGCGCCGCAGGTCGCCTAGGAGGGACGTCCGTCGCCGTCGCCACTCACCTACCCCACGGGCCGATTAGGAAGCGTGGCGTGATTGACTTGTTGTACGGATGTATTTTTTAATGGCTTTACGTTCAAGAAGACATTGTATAACTCGAGTTAGTAACATGACAGCGTTATCACTATAAATTGTTCAAATCATTTATGCATTGCTTGCCTATGCCACACGACGTGACAACACACCAACGTTTGGTGCACCTATCGCCTCTAGTAGGGCGATCGCCTAATGTGAGGCGATCGCCCTTACATGGGGCAATCGCCCAAATATGAGGCGATCGCCCCATACCCGGCGATATCGCCCTTTATAACATTCGTTCTCACAAGCGGTCTGCAAAGAACGGCGGGAGAAAGAATAGAGGGTGAGCATCAATCGAAAATGCCGAGGCGTGCAAGTGCAAAGGGTAAGGGAAGGCAAAGGAAGAAGCGAGTGCATGCTCATGAATTTAGCGTATCAAGATCTCTTCCTACCTCGTGGGTCATGGCGCCCATGTGTATGTGCGGAGATCTTTGCGGGCTTGTCCGCTCTTGGGAAATTTCAACTTGGAAGAGGAGGTATTGGAAGTGCCGCCTTCGCCTCGATCCGCGGGAGAAGAGCACGAAGGATCGCCGCATGGTAACAATCGTGACGGGTTACATAATATTTGTGAATGAAACTTTGCTAATTTACGTTTCATGCGGTCACCTCCGCCATTGTGTGAATTTGAGCGATGGTTTGATACGAGATCAACCCGAGGACCAACGGCTTCTTGACCAAGCCAACCGGCAGGATGAGTTCACGCGGCGGTTTCAAGAACAGTGCGATGCCGCCGCGAGGAGGCATGTAGGAAGGAAGCGGAGGAGAAGGAGGCGAGAGAGAGAGGAAGCGAGAGAGGCGCGACGTGCGGAGAAGCCCAGCACGAGGCATGGGCGAATGGGAAGTGGCCTCGAAGCACTCAATAGGCGTCTGGTGTTAACTTTGGTTTTCCTTGTTCGTGGTACTCCTTTTAGTTTTAAGTCGTAATAAGCAGTGCGGCCCAACCTTCAAGAGTATGCTCCTTTGTCCAGGAGGGCTAGTATGTGTCCTCTTGCTCGGTGTCCCAAATGATGTTATTTTCTCCATCGAGATAGGTTATAGCATTTTCGATTCGTCATATCGATTTCATCGAGTTTTACCATCGTTTGCGAAAGATACGGCAATTTTCATGTTTTACCGATTGCATGTTAGGACAACAATAAAATAGTGCGACCTAAAGTGACATCTAAATATTTTTACATAATTGTGACCTATGCAAGCCCAAGAATGCAACAAAGCGGTTTCATCAAGTTTTGAGGTCGTTCGAGATATTATTCTAACTGCTTGAACAATGATTGTTATAAAGGGTTTAAACTAGCCATCTTTTATTCAAAATGCAATCATATTTAGATATTTTTGCAAAAATGAAGTGCATAAGGTTGTAGTAACTTATTCTATTTATTTCATGAATTATGGATCAACACACATTATAATTCCTTCACAATCCACAGTTAGAGCCTAGCATTCGAACTCAAATAAAAAAAAATTCTGCAAACAACACATGGATTTTTATTTTACACTCTAATTCTTCATTCCAAAATTTAAATTTAGAAACAAGTTTCATTTAATTTGGACACTCCTAACAAAAGTTACGGGGTTTATATTAAAAAGCATATAGTAATTACAAAACAAAACTAAAAAAAAAACCTGCGCCGGTCCTGTCGCCCCTACAGAGGGCGATGGGGGGCCCCACAAGCGGCGCTGCTAACGGGCGTTAACGGTGGCAGGGCTATCGCCCGTGTATGGGGCGATCGCCCCATACACGGGCGACGGGGGGCATTTTTGTCATTTTTTCATTCGGACGCATAGTTTTGAAAAAAAGAATAAAAATAAATATTAAATAAAAAAAAATTCAAGATAAATATCGGTAAAAGGCTCCCTGTAATATAATTTTCCAGAAGACTAGGAGCAATGAACCTCTTCTATTGAATTAGTTTTGAGTCAAGGACTATGGAGCGACATGCGTTGTCATCTAGCATGATATCTAGAACTGCATATTTACACCAATATTGAATTAAAAAAACTAATATGGCTATATAAATACTAACGAATTTCCTGTCTCAAAATAAAGAGGCTGCTTAGCTTCCACCCTAGCGCTCCTCTGAAGTGAATCTGTTCCAAGCATCCTGCAACATGGGCGCAGCCGGTAAGCACATCTTGCTCAATTTACCCAGGCAAAATTATCACAAACAATGAGGTATAAAAGAGGTAACAGCTGCACGTCCAGAGCTCCAACCAAATTCACGAGTCACTAAGCTGCAGCAGCGTTCCAGAAGTTTACTTGAAACAACACAAAATAGAACTCAGAACAACCACAGCTCCAACAAAGCAAAAGGATGATCAAGTTGTTTTGCAATTGCCTCTGACAGTTGTATAGTTACACCTGGTGAACTCGTGGCTTGTTTCTGGACCCCCAGAACAATTAGTTCATGTTGGTGTGATCAGGAGGGAAGGCACAAAGGGGCACAATGATACACATGCCTAAAAACTAAAGGCGGGAAGGGATCAATGCCTGTGAGAGTACCAAGATGCATGGCATTACCACATGAATACAATGCAAGACCATACCTCGAATTTTGTGAATCAACAACATAATTCTGTGCCATGTAAGTAGGAGGTTCCCACAGAATTCACAAAACAAAGAATCGAAAATTTATGAACAGAGTACTCCTTGCACGAATGTTTTACACAAAATGCAACTAGAAATGGAGAAGGGAAGACACTAATTGAACTGGAGTTTCAAATAATCGTAATGTGGACAGAGCACAAACCTTAAGAAGATCAAAAACCTTCTCACAAATGTATTTCTGTCTGATTGTAGCACCCCTTTGTTGTAATTTATCTGGATGGACACAAAGGGTTGCCTTCCTGTAGGCTTTCTTCACAGCAGCAGGTGTAATGAGATCTGTAAGTGGCACTGGTTGCCAACCACTGTCAGCTCCAAGAATCTGCAAGGAAAAAAGAAGCAAAAGTGATAATTTTATCCTTAATTCTTTTACCTGTTTTCCAGAAAAGATTTACAAATGCACGACATTATGGCTTACATATTGCAATGTAGACAACAAGGCTCGCAGATTTCCTTCCTTTCCATTTGACCACCTCTTGACCTCAGGATCCAGGAACTCAGCCAACCTCTGAAACATGAAAATAAATGCCAGATACAATGAAGAAAATGTAGATAAGAGTGAAAAGAAGGTTCTGTTTGTGTATAAACATCTTACATGTTTCTCTGCTTGCTCTCTTTGAGCCAGCAGGTCGTGCATGTTCTTCTCAGCAAGAGCTTTTGTCTGAATTGGTAATGAGCATCATCATGAAAACTAATATGAAATAGATAACTACAAAGTAAAATGAGGCGAAGATTTTCAGGTATACCACACGCTCAGTTGTGCGCTGATGCCTCTCTAATCTAGCTTTATGCCTTAAAGCCGACTCAACCTCAACCACTGCTCAGCAAATACCAAAGAGCAGAAAGTGAGAAGGGCGGCTGTTGTCGATTCACCAATTCACACATGCAAAACAACCTTTTATTTTAAGAAAACTACATGAAAAACTACTTAAATCATTCCGTGAAAGAATGGGACCTTGAATTTGCATGCATTTTTCTGAGGGAAAAAACAACATTACATGCAGCACAATAAAATATCTGTGGAAATAATAAGTACCTTTGCTACAGAAATCTGGGTTTCCTGCAAAGCTATTAGAAGCTGCCCTTTGAAACTGAGTGTCCTGTCGAATATCCTGCATCCAGAAAAAGGATATGAATCCAGTCGGCACTTTCTTAAAAACTATATATAGTATTATTTGAAGTTCTTAAACTATATCTCATAATGTACCATATCGACAAACATCACCTACCAGATTGTACTTAAAACTCACCTTGAAAGAGGATCTGTATCGTTCCTTCCTTTCTCTTACATCTGCAGCAGCCTTCTCAGCCTTTGCCTTTTCAATTGCCCTCTCCCGAGCTTCTGCAGTTGCTCGCTCAACTGCTGCCCGTTGTGCTTTTATCCTAGCTTCTCTAGCAGCCCTCTCAGCGGTTGCTCTCTCTTCTTTTTCTCGGGCCTCTGCAGAAGCTCGTTGCCGTGCTGCAGTAAGCCTTTCTAATGCTATTTTTCCCGCCCTTTCACGAGCTTCAGCAAATGCCCTCTCGTGCGCTTCTCTTGTAGCTCTTTCAACAGCAAGTCTATCCTTTTCCCGTTCCCTTGCCCTCTCCTGCTCTTCTATTTTTTTTCTTTGCCTCTCTTCAGCATTTTCTCTTTCTTTCTCAAATCTCTTCTCCTTTTCTTTTGCTTCTTCCAGTCTTCGAGAAGCCTCGTTGTCCATCTCTCTTTCCCTTTCTGCTTTTGTTACGCCCGCCCTCTCTTTGGTCCTGTGAACCCCAGGTGCCTCTTTTCTTGATACCTCAGCAGAAACTGGGATGGGACCTTCTGCAGATTTAGGTAGACTGCCACTCTTCTCCAAATGAGATTGCTGATGCCTTAGTTCTGCCTTTGATATCCTTTCACTAGAGTCTTTTCCTTCCATTTTGTTTACCCTGTTTTTCTCTTCAAATGTTGTAGATCTTTCTGTTGGTAATTTTCTTTCTGCTTCTTTGCAAGCATCTTTGGTATTCTCAACACCAGGAACACTTCTGTTAGATGTCTGAGAAGAAACAGATTCAGCATTTTGAGGTAAGTGCTGCATGCCAGTAAACATTTCTGAACAGGAAGCTGGCTCGTCTATGGTTATTCTGGTGGGAGAATCGTTAGCAGCTTTGATGGTAACTTCATCTCCAGAATGTATTGCACTGCCCATTTCATCAATGGTTATATTGCCCTGTGCCTCTAGATCACATTGTCCTTTGTTGGTAGCTGTTTCAGATGCTGTTTGGTCCTCCTGGTTACCATGAGCTGATCCTTCTTCAGTACCTGCATTCTCACTATTTTCTGAAGGGGTTTCTTCTGCTTCTTTGCCTTTACAATTGGAGACAAGCGCATAAGTTCCTTCTTCTGTTCTATATTCCACTTCACCAGGCCTTAATGAACCATGAATTTTTTGATCTAGGTCTCTTTTAATCAATTTGCTGGCTACCTCAAATACAATCAGCATGCTTGATTCTTCAGAGTCTGCCAAATTATTGTTCTGCGAAGTAATATCACCCTCCTCTTCAGGACACTTGGCATCCTGATCCGGAACTGCCTCTTCAGAATGTGAACATGGACCGACTGCCTCTTCAGTTCCAATTTTATCTACTTCAGATTTTAGTGCTTTGGAGGTTACTTTAATTATCTTATCGTTTTCATTATGCAGGATTGATTCATCTGTAAAACTGAACTTTTCCCTTCCATAAGTTTCAGCTTCTTGCTCAGCTGTACTCAGTCCCCTTGGGAAAGCTTGGTTTACATAAGATCCTTGAAGTTCTTCTAAAATCAATGATTTAATTTCATTTGCTTGGGAATTATCAACATTAGCAACTTCTGGAGGTTCTTGTAATTTTCTACTACTCCCTGAAGTGCATTGTGCCTCATCATAACATGCTGCCTCAAGTCCCCCTTTCCTGTTTTTGGGCTCCTCCGATGTTCCTGTTACTGGACTTCCACTCATACTACTGTTACCAATATTTCTAAGATCATTGCCATGGTTTCCAGATAAGCAAGCCTCCAAGAATGAACTTGGCATATCCTTGATGAAGTCCGGTTTTGAAGAGATCCTATTCATACAAACAAGTTCAACACTATGATCATCATCATGGCTTTCTTTAGAATTTCCCACAGTTACAAGCCCCTCAAACTGAGAGTTATGAATTTCTTTGTGTGCCACATTTTCTGTAGAAGCTTCCAGAATTATAGACACCCTATCTTTCTCCATTGAAGCTGTATTCTCTTCTCTCAGATTTACATGTTTCACTCCCACATCCATGCTGTCATTAACCTCCCACAGTTTTTCACACCTTTCCAAGTCAGAGTCTTTTAGGGTAACTTCAATTCTGCCTTTTTGATCATTGGGGAGCTTGGTGACAGGACTTGTTCTCCCACAGTAAACTTCCTTCCCAGTGTCTGTATCAGTTTTGCATTTCTGATCATCTCCAATCAGCTCATAAAATTCATCACCTGATCTCCACCTGCCTAATTTCTCTAGTTTGCTGGAAGTTTGACAGGACGCAGGGCAGTGTTGCATCCTGTGCCGAGGATTCTCCAATGGCGGTACCCTTTTTCCACTGTCATCACAATGATCTAATCTGACTGCATTGACTTTTTGGTGCTTGTCCAACAAAGAATCCTCGGAGTTCTTTTCTTGTTTTGCTGGCTTTTTAACTGATGGCTTTTCTTCGAATGTATCTACCTCTACAGGAGCCTTGAATTCTGTAGATCTTGTGCTTCTATGATGGCTTGGCTTCTTCCGAAGTTTAAAACTGTCACCTTTTCTCTCCATCAATTCTTTTGCAGCTCTTAACCTAGCCTCGGCGAATTCCATTGCCTCCTTCATAGCGGCTGCAGCAGAACTGGGATTGACCTCAGTACTAAACAAGGCAGCATCAGCTCTCCTTTTGGCCTGAGGCATGGTGGTACTTAAAGTAGCATGGGCAGAAGAGGTTGGAATGCAACTGTGATTTACAAGATGGACATCTTCTTTTGCTGCACTCTCTCTCTTGTTAAGCAGTTTAGGTTGCTGCCTCAAAGGTAATGGTGGTACTTTTGGCTGTGTCTGCACATTAACATCAGATGCCCTCAGAAATGGATAATCAGTAGAAGGTGTTCCATTACTGGGTGTTGAATGACTATCAGAGTTCTGGTTATTTTCATTTGCAGAAACATTTTCAGAAAGAGGTGGACTTGCTGGAATGTGCTGCTTCTGATCAACAATGAAGTCACCCTCAGGACTCCTCACACAGGTGCCAGCAGAGATTTGGGGGGCCTTTTTCCCTTTGTCTCCATTAATCATTGTACCATCATTAATTCTTGAAACATGATTAGTTGCTGGGACATGAGAAGAATTGCAAGAACCAACCACATAATCCACCGAAGAGTCAACTGTGCAAGTAGTCATCTCAACAAGATCATCAGGTCTCCGCTCGGTAGTCTTGTTATATGACATGACGCACTGCTGACTGCCCAGAGGGAAGGAGATCGAAGAAGACTCACGCTCTTTGAAGCGTTGAGGAAGTATAGATGGCTCTGCATCCAGTTGGCTGGATTCTTTTTTTATCGATGATCTGTTAAATATGAAATTGGTGATGGTTAATTAAGTGATGAACATGGATTATGCACTCATTTTAAGTGTCAAGCAAGTTCTAGAGGAACAAACATGAATAAAACTAAAACACAATCATGGTATACCAAAAATGCTAAGTCGTAACAAAAGAGATTGCTAAAGAAGCGGAAAACTGCATTCTAGTCAAGGGACTACAGGTGCATGTGATGAATGTATGGGCATAAGTGGAATTTGTGCTGCATATCCCTTTTATAACATACTATGAAAGAAAGAAGCTATATGAAAAAAATAATTAATTGAAACTTTTGGCACAAGTAGAATAAAACAATTGGTTTGTACATCACGAAACTCTATTTTTATATAAATTTGGCACCACTTGGCAGTCTTTAGGAAAATGCTTTAACATTTCTATATATCAGACTATGTGACAAGCCTGTCATCAATGGACATCAATGCAAAAGAGATTCAGAAGGTGTCCATAACATTGTAAAATATATGCTTGTCTGAAGTACAGCGTTTTTATTACGTGGATGCATAGAAATATATATCGCTATGTGTACGCTAAATTTGATAAAAAGATGTGTATTGCAAGCATGATAAAGATGTGCACCACAAACACATGATGACCCATACATATTAAGACGATTGGTCTAATTTATCTCCAAATCTTGTGGATTCAATATACAGATGGTATGATCCTTATTTGAATGTCTGTTGGAATCACAGGAAATTGAATATTATTTTACACGAGATGCACCTCACAAGCAAATACATGCATAGGTTAATTGTATTTGCAGCCAGTATATACAATGAATACGAAAACTATAGCATACCAATGTCACTCGTTAGCTTCATCAGCATCCTATCAAGATTAATGATACAGTGCATAGTCCACCGACTTAAATACATAGAGCTCTAGTGCTAGTAAATTGGTTCCATGTTAAGACAATATATTCGACTTATGCAATAATTGCACATGCGACAAGATACCCCTACATCATAAACTACTCTAGTCTTACACCATAGCGCCACCTCAGTTAGCTAAGGGCATGTCTTCCTTGTTCCTCTCCAATTGATCACCCCTGGTGCCTTCATTATGTAACACATTGCTGCTGGTTGAGATTTTAGAGGTGACCACACCACACGCTCTTCCCACAAAACCAAAAAAAGGCCTTTATGCTCAGCCCTCTGCCTCCCAAATAATGCTTCCATTCATCCCATCTGTGGACATTGACGAGAACTAAAAAAGGGGAAAGGATAGGAAAAAGGCTTTCTCCTTGACAAGCAGGGGGAAATCAGCCCAATTCCCATCTCCTGTCTCACCCGGTGGTCATTCTGCTTGCCATTCCCACCAGCAGTGGCCGTTGTTAATGTAGCGGTTAAGCATGTAATACCCCTGGACTCACCAACTTCTTGCATCTAGCATGTTGGTCAGCAAGATCACAGCACATCAATCGTTAACGCTTCTTGCAGTGTGAAACTGAAACACCAGCCACCCATACCCACCTGCGGTGTTTGCCACAGCATCTGGCACCGACCTGGCCAATTTGTTCTGCTACCACATCCTGTTCAGCTATATTGCAGACTTAAGTGGTTCCTATATTGGCGTGGCAGTGGCTCCTTCCACAGGAAGCAGCAGGGAATCCTGGCTCCTGGCTGCAACAAATCATTGGCAGCTCTTTTGCAAAATAACAGGATAGGAACACCATTTTTCTTTTTTGTGCTAGAAGGTATGGTGGAACCCATTTCAGCCAACAGAAATGTGCCATGCATTAGGAAACAACGATAACAAAGAGCAAAACAGGGAAACTACACACATGGGCTGAAACTACAAATCAAGAAATGCCAATTCCTGGTAGACCATCTGACTAACCATAGAAGCATGTCTATCATCACATATGGATATGTGCACATTCAACATTCCTCATCAGCTGATACCTTGCAGGCTTGCACCATCTTCAGCCTACGTGGTTGTGAAATTCAACGACTAAGTGGTTGGCTGTCACCAATCTGAAGCATACACTTGCACAGAAGCAACTCAGATTATCTGTACAAGTTTGCTTCTTAAGAACCCTTCCAATCCTATTAATGTCATCCTTGGCAACCACACAATAATTACCGTTTAACTCATCAAACTCCTCTTTACAATCCAGCCTTTTTATACATGTTAACAAATAATGTTATTAAATTTCCCAGACCAGATGAGAATCAGAATAGCCACTAGGAGATAATTACCTAACATCACCACTAACGCAGATATCTTAATTCCAACATAATGTATGTACATGAAAACATCAAAAGCTTGTGAAAAACAGATTCTTCGCAAAGTGATCCTGAATACCCTAGAAGCACAAAAGGCAGATGTACCGATCTCTAATGCCACCATTTCTAAATAAAGCTGGGTGAATCCTTTGGTCTAATGCCACCATTTCACGCCAACCCTGAAACCACGTAGAACAGGCGCTACTTTCTCCACAAAGAGGCCACCTTTAAGGGTCAAGAATTCCAAAATAATTCGAGAAATTCTTAATGCTCCATAAGTAGCTTCTCCAACCACTAAAGCGCCGAATGACGAGCAAATTTAACAGTATAACCTAAAAAAAGAGCCACCTTTACGAGTAGAAAGGGTGCAAGGCAAGAAAAAAATAATCAGAAATCCTCCCACTATCAGACTAAATCGTGTCACTGTTACATTTCCAGATAGAGAAAGGGAATCGGAAATCAATCCCTTTAATCCCTATCTTTCAAATCCTATGTCCAAAACGAAAACCTTTGAAACGGTGGCCAAAGCCACTGCTCACCCCAATGTGAAATGGACCAGCCTTATGCAACGCAAAAACACCCAAGGAAAACAGCTGCTAGATTAGCAAGCAAGAGGGGGTAAATGCACAAACCTCGAGCTCCCGCTCGACGAGGCGATCTCCTCCGCGCCCCTCTCGCCCTCGGCCCCCGCCTCACCGAACAGCTCCTCGTACGGCACCGCGAAGTCCCCGAAGTCGAACAGCCCGAAGATCTCCCCGTAGTCCCCCGCACCGCCGCAGCCGAAGAAGCCGTCGTCGCCCCCGACGGCGGGAACCAGCGGCAAGTCGAGGAACGGGATGGAGCACGTCATGGCCACGCCACCGAAAACCTCCGCGTAGTCCGCCGGCGCCCCCCCGAATGGCGCGGCGAAGCGCGGCGGCCAGCCAAACACGTCCCCGTACGCCGCCCGGGCGGCCGCAGCACCCCCGGCACCACCCCCAGCCACACCCGCAGCAGCAGCCGAAGCCGCCTTCCGGTGGTGCCTCCGCTCCCTCAGCGGCGCGTCCATGGCCGCCGCCGCCGCCACGCGCTATGGCTTCCCTTTCACCACCCTCTCACTCCCTCCCTCCCTCCCCTCTTCCCTCACGGTCCGGAGAGAAGCGTACTATGGGTTTGGGTCTGGGTAGGGAGAGGCGACGAGACGAGGCGCCGAGGTGGAGGAGTGGGAGGCAGCGAACACGCAGGCAAGGCTTTGCTCGACAGTTTCTGCGGTGTTTCGGGTGGTTTTTGGCACTAAAATACAGTGATGGGGCGCTGCTTTTGTGGGGCATGGACGCGGTGGGGCCGCGGAATGAGTGGTGCGTGGGGGCCATGCGCTGGGGTCAAGGTTGCGGCCGCGAGGAGAGGGGAGGAAAGGAAATGACGAAACGTGGTGTTGGTGGTGGCCCCCGGTGGGGATCTTCAGGTTCAGGTGGAGGGTGGAAACGCGTCGGCGCTTGTCGCTTCCTGCTTGCCAGCCGCGGGCGGCTGTTGAGGCTCGCTGCAGCGCCTATTGGCGTTGCCACGGCCGTCTTCCTTCCACGGTTTCTTTCACCGCGCCGGCATGTGTCCTTCCGTGCGGCTCAACCGCGGCGTTGTTTCGCCGTGGTGCGGTGGAATCAATAGATTCGTAATATCGTTTGAACATCATGATTATCGATTATATCGGGCTATATAATATCGGTCGGTAAACTAGTTAAATTAAAAAATATTAAAATTTTAGAAAAATTTATGCGACTAAATATCGCGATAATCACTAAATATCACTCGATTTTTTATGAATATCGATCGAAAATCGATCACAAAATCGAATGCCGAAGAATACAAGTTCACAAAATTTTCAGTCAATTATCGAGGCATATCGAGCGATTATCGGTGAAAATCGATTTTTTTTTTCTTCAAAAATTTTGGTTTCGAAACCCTTCGATTTCTATCGATTTTCGCCCTAATTTTTCCTTTTTCGAAAACCTCGATAGGATCGATTGTCACGATATCGATATTGTGAATCCTGGATCAATGATCGTGGAAGGCGCCTAGGTTCCATGCTGTAGGTCGTGCTTCTAAGTAGTAATAATACAAAATACCACATTTTGTGGCTGATAAGTTTGAGCCCGGTTAGGACGCGATAGATTACCTTTTACGGATTGAAATATTTATTGTAAAAATCATGCATTTTAAGCACGTCCTTGTGCAAGAGTATATGTATTTTACATACTATGATTTGTTATATTTTGTGTTCTTTTTTGTGCAAGAGTGTATGTATTTTACATAGTATGATTTGCTACATTTGGCGTTCTCTAATGGACTGGTTGCACATGTGTACTTATATGGTAATGTATATTTATCTACATTGTCATGCGGACACTGCTTGGACCGTCCAATTAAGGATGGAGGGACAAAACAACTCTTGGCTATTGTAGGCATTATGGCCATGCTGCCATGCAGGCAGGTATTGATTGGTATTGCCATATTAGTATAGTATAGGTTGTTCGAAAAAAAAAGTATGGTACATATTATTAATCTCGACGATTGTTGCAACCGATTGAATGGCTCAAACAATGTTCAATGTAGATAGTGCACAAGTGTTTTTTTTTATAGAGGTGTGCACAAAATTATTTTCTTGATGGATAACTATTTCGAAATGGACAGAGTATTTTGTTAGACGTGATGGTCTATGTGTCTGATAAATTTGGACAATTAATTATATTGCAAAACAAGGGAGTAGGAACCATGTATTCCACCAGAAATAATGTTATTTATGTTATACATCAAGTTCATCAATGACCAATTAAGATCACGGAATCACGAGATTAAAATAGAGACACAAGATCTAGATCCACAATGCTCTCTCTCTCTCTCCACTTTATTCATATCTTCTAGTGTCTATACCAGGGTTTCAAAAACCGACGAAAACTGCGGTTTTCGATCTTACCGCTACGATTCAAGATTCAAAACCGATTGGTAAACCGGTTTGATTAAAAAAATTCAAAAAAATTGGAAAAATTTATGCGACGTAAATCGCTCAAAAATCGGCTTTAAGGAACATTCAATTGGTCGGTTGGTATTCGGTGAAAACCAAATGGTTTTCGATTTTTTTGAAAATTTTGATTTCTTAACCCTTTGGTTTCTGACGATTTTTGAGCGGTTTTTCTCGATTTTTGAATTTCGAGGGTTTTTTCAAAAACGGTTTTGTGAACCCTGATTTGTACAATATGCCTCTATGCCCCACTACATATGGGAGAGGAGGGGATTTTTCTTATGGGAGAGAAAGTTAGATCCTAGAGTAATTTGTTGGGATTTTAAGTCCTAATTAGGAACCTTATAATAGTCCGTTTAGGAAAATATCCAAATATATATATGAAAAACAATATTCTATAATGCTCCTCCTTGGATACTTTTCCAATGTTACGCTGGTGCCTCGTTAAAAATTCCTTCCAAAAACCAGTTGGCGAGAGTACATAGCTCGCATGTCTCATACAATTGCACGTGTTGCATCATTAAAAATCTTCAATTAAGAAAATTCAATGGAAAAAAGAGTATAACATATTATCCAAAAGATAGTCACATATGAATTTCAAATACTTCCCCCTAAAGACTGCAATTCTACGAGTTTTGTCATATCTATGCCTCTCACATGCTTCTCAAATGTAGAAGTCGATAAGACTTTGGTAAACAGATCAGCTAGATTTTCATTAATCTAAATCTTTTGTATTTCAATATTCACCACCTTCTGCTGCTCACGGGAATAGAAAAACTTAGGAGATATATACTTTGTCATGTTTGTCTTAATATACTTACTCTTTATTTGTGTAATACATGCTGCATTATCCTCATAGATAATCGTAGGGATTTTAACCACCTCTACACCATATAACTCTTGAATATGATAAATCAATCTTCTAAACCAAATACACTCATGAGTTGTCTTATATAGTGCAATTATCTCAGAATGATTAGTTTTCATATCAACTATTGACTGCTTTATTGATTTTCGAGAAATCATAGTTCTTTCGCTGAGATAGACATATCCAATATGAGATTTGGCATTATAAATATCAGACAAATAGCCAACATCGGAGTAACCACTTTTTTATGGTATCTTAACCTTTTGAGTAAAAGAGTCCAAGACCTATTGTACCTTTCAGATACTTGATAATGTGTAATTCCAGTCCAATACCTCTTCATGGGCTCAAACGAATATCTTGCCAAACAATTGACTACAAAAGCAATTTTAGACTTCATAAAATTGACAATGTATAGAGTGCACCAATAGCACTCAAATATGAAGTCTGCGGTCCCAACATCCTCATTGACGAATACTCATAAAACAGGGGTGCACCAACGGCCCAATTGCAACAAGCAAAGCCCAGAGCAGCAAGCAGGCGGCCTCGAATCGGCCGGCCTAAGCAGCCGCCCCGGCACTGCTACCCAAATGCCTACGAGACCATTCAGGAGACCATTCCCGGCCGGTCCCGACCGACTCAAAGAGGTTCCCGACCCCGCAGCGGGGCCAGGATCCCCGACTCCGACTTCAGCGAGGTTCCCGACCCCGCGGCGGGGCGGGATCCCGCGACTCGACTTCGAGCGCGTCGCGCGCATCTTTCGGTATCGGCGTTTTGGGGCGCCGGCAAGTAAATTTGTAAGTCTAGAAGTCGCGCGTTCCACTCCACGAATGGTTAGACTCGTGAGTCCAAGATGTATCTTGGTTGGTGAAGGTCCCTACTCCGATTCGTGTGTGGTGGTGTTGTATTACTCTTGGTACGAGATGATCGCACAAAGTTTTACAAGCGAGAATGCCAATGGCTTAGCGAGATGGGTTTGATAGCGCTCTCCCTTTCTTGTTCTTGCTCGTTGCCTCCTGAATCGTTTAGCCCCGCCTCCTTTTATACTGAAGGAAGGCGAGGTTACATCGAGTTAGGAGGAAGCGAGGTGACCTACGCTAGAGCTCCGGTCCTTCGTCACGTGGATCGTCGCCACCGTCTTGCCCATCTTGGGTTGGTAGCCTTGGTGGTCGGGAGGTTAGGTATTTCGGGAAGTAGCGTACTTGCCCTCTGTGATCCTTGCGAATCTTGGCGTCGAGTGCGTGGCGTTGGTCTTGCCTCGGGAGGAGCGTGCGCTCGTCTTTGCACGTGGATCGGGTTGATGGGCCGAAGCTTTGTCTTCTGATCACGGATCTTCTTGGGAAGAGCCACCGCCCTTGTATAGTCGCCCGATTGACCTTATTCGAGTGCGTGGCGGTAGGTCGATGAGGACGACACGCGGCACTCGGCGTTCGTCACCTTGGTTTGGTTGAGTCGGGAGATCCCGCCCGCCAAGAGGGGGTCGGAGCGTTGTCTGGTCGGTCGCTTCCCTGGCGGTCGGGGGCGGATGCCTTGCGTGATCTCGCAGCGATTCGGTCGGGCGTGGGCGGCGCGGCTGTTGGTGGAGATATGCTTGAGGCCGGCTCGTCGCTTGGCTGTTGGGGTATCCTTTTATTAGTATTAAATCAAGAGCCCCGAACTCCCAGCGATTTGGCGGTCGGTTGGGGTTGAACTTGGACGAAAGTGGTGGCGGGCTCGTAGGTCGGTCCGGCCGATCCGTTAGCGATTTCCGTCGGTGTGCCGTTGGATCCGGCACCGTCTGGAGTTTGGCGGGGCATTTGAACCGCGGGGCTTTTACTTGCCTCGTTGCGCATGCCGAGCATAGTTTTGCGCGCGCGCCGCTCGTCTTCTTGATCGCCTCGGGTTTACGGTGAAGGATGCTTCGTTTTCGGCACCGCATTTACTCGAGGCGCTTAGCCTCCTTCGTCCGGATATATATATCGTGCGCGTAGCTTGCTTAAAGGGGCGAGCTTTTCTTTTGTTCTTTCAAATGGCTTCGAGACATCCTCTAGTCTTTAGCCGGCGATGGCGTCACGGTGGAAGAAGAAGATCCTCCGCCGAAGCTTTGGTGAGTTCGACCAGCGATGGCCGAGCTCGGGGAGGAAGAAGCTGCGGCCCGCGACGCATTCGTTGATTGCCGCCGAGGCCGTTCCGAGGCTCGAGGTGGTAAGGGGGCCCTTACGAGGCGATGGCGCAAGGGCGCCGTGAAGCGGTGCGCGCGCGTCGATGTCGCTGAACGGCAGTGAGGCATCGGCGTGTTGCCAGCGGCCGTGGCGGCCGTCCGTCGACCGTGCAAGGGCCTACCAAACATGCCGTCGGTGCCACCGATGCCGCACGTATGTTTGATAGGTTCTAGGCGTGGGTAGAGTCCTGCCGTGGTGCAGCGTGGCCACTCTTGTATCTGTCGGGTACTGTGTGTAAAGTTGTGTAAAGTTTGAGCCTGTTGGCCTATAATGAAATTTTCTTTTTCTTTATGAAAATGTCTTTGCGATGAGTTTGCTTTAATTTTAATCGTTGCGGACGGTGCCTTGGTCGACAGGGCGACCGGATGCCTCTGTGAGGTTCGGGTGTCCGAGTGCTCGTTTAACGTCGTAGCTAGACGGTGCCTTGAGTCGGCAAGGGCGGCCGGATGCCTCTGTGAGGTTCGGGTGTCCGAGTGCTCGTTTAACGTCGTAGCTAAACGATTGCCTTGGTCGGCGAGGGACGGCCGGATGCCTCTGTGAGGTTCGGATGTCCAAGTGCCTTGGTCGGCGGGGACGGCCGGATGCCTCTGTGAGGTTACGGTGTCCGAGTGCCTTGGTGGCGGGGCGACCGGATGCCTCTGTGAGGTTGGTGTCCGAGTGCTCGTTTAACGTCGTAGCTAGACGGTGCCTTGGTGGCGGGGCGGCCGGATGCCTCTGTGAGGTTCGGATGTCCGAGTGCCTTGGTGGCGGGGCGACCGGATGCCTCTGTGAGGTTGGTGTCCGAGTGCTCGCTTAACGTCGTAGCTAGACGGTGCCTTGGTCGGCGGGGGCGGCCGGATGCCTCTGTGAGGTTCGGATGTCCGAGTGCCTTGGTGGCGGGGCGGCCGGTTGCCTCTGTGAGGTTCTGGTGTCCGAGTGCCTTGGTCGGCAGGACGACCGGATGCCTCTGTGAGGTTCGGGTGTCCGAGTGCTCGTTTAACGTCGTAGCTAGACAGTGCCTTGGTCGGCAGGACGACCGGATGCCTCTGTGAGGTTCGGGTGTCCGAGTGCTCGTTTAACGTCGTAGCTAGACAGTGCCTTGGTCGGCAGGACGACCGGATGCCTCTGTGAGGTTCGGATGTCCGAGTGCCTTGGTGGCGGGACGGCCGGATGCCTCTGTGAGGTTACGGTGTCCGAGTGCCTTGGTGGCGGGGCGGCCGGATGCCTCTGTGAGGTTCGGTGTCCGAGTGCTCGTTTAACGTCGTAGCTAAACGGTGCCTTGGTGGCAGGGACGGCCGGATGCCTCTGTGAGGTTCGGATGTCCGAGTGCCTTGGTGGCGGGACGGCCGGATGCCTCTGTGAGGTTCGGTGTCCGAGTGCTCGTTTAACGTCGTAGCTAGACGGTGCCTTGGTCGGCAGGGCGGCCGGATGCCTCTGTGAGGTTCGGATGTCCGAGTGCCTTGGTCGGCGGGGCGGCCGGATGCCTCTGTGAGGTTACGGTGTCCGAGTGCCTTGGTGGCCGGACGACCGGATGCCTCTGTGAGGTTCGGGTGTCCGAGTGCTCGTTTAACGTCGTAGCTAGAGCGGTGCCTTGGTCGGCAGGGCGGCCGGATGCCTCTGTGAGGTTGGTGTCCGAGTGCTCGTTTAACGTCGTAGCTAGACGGTGCCTTGGTGGCGAGGACGGCCGGATGCCTCTGTGAGGTTCGGATGTCCGAGTGCCTTGGTGGCGGGGCGGCCGGATGCCTGTGAGGTTACGGTGTCCGAGTGCCTTGGTGGCGGGGCGGCCGGATGCCTCTGTGAGGTTCGGGTGTCCGAGTGCTCGCTTAACGTCGTAGCTAGAAAAGTGCCTTGGTCGGCGGGGCGGCCGGATGCCTCGTGAGGTTCGGATGTCCGAGTGCCTTGGTCGGCGGGGCGACCGGATGCCTCTGTGAGGTTCGGTGTCCGAGTGCTCGTTTAACGTCGTAGCTAGACGGTGCCTTGGTGGCGGGGGCGACCGGATGCCTCTGTGAGGTTCGGATGTCCGAGTGCCTTGGTGGCGGGGACGGCCGGATGCCTCTGTGAGGTTACGGTGTCCGAGTGCCTTGGTGGCCGGACGGCCGGATGCCTCTGTGAGGTTGGGTGTCCGAGTGCTCGTTTAACGTCGTAGCTAGACGGTGCCTTGGTCGGCAAGGGCGACCAGATGCCTCTCGGGAGGTTGGTGTCCGAGTGCTCGTTTAACGTCGTAGCTGGACGGTGCCTTGGTCGGCAGGGCGGCCGGATGCCTCTGTGAGGTTGGTGTCCGAGTGCTCGTTTAACGTCGTAGCTAGACGGTGCCTTGGTGGCAGGGGCGACCGGATGCCTCTGTGAGGTTCGGATGTCCGAGTGCCTTGGTCGGCGGGACGGCCGGATGCCTCTGTGAGGTTCGGTGTCCGAGTGCCTTGGTCGGCGGACGGCCGGATGCCTCTGTGAGGTTCGGTGTCCGAGTGCTCGTTTAACGTCGTAGCTAGACGGTGCCTTGGTCGGCAGGGCGACCGGATGCCTCTGTGAGGTTGGTGTCCGAGTGCTCGCTTAACGTCGTAGCTAGACGGTGCCTTGGTCGGCGAGGGCGGCCGGATGCCTCTGTGAGGTTCGGATGTCCGAGTGCCTTGGTGGCGGGGCGACCGGATGCCTCTGTGAGGTTACGGTGTGCGAGTGCCTTGGTGGCGGGGACGGCCGGATGCCTCTGTGAGGTTCGGTGTCCGAGTGCCTTGGTCGGCGGACGACCGGATGCCTCTGTGAGGTTCGGTGTCCGAGTGCTCGTTTAACGTCGTAGCTAGACGGTGCCTTGGTGGCAAGGGCGGCCGGATGCCTCTGTGAGGTTCGGTGTCCGAGTGCTCGTTTAACGTCGTAGCTAGACGTGAGTGCTCGTTTACCGTCGTAGCTGGACGTGAGTGCTCGTCTACCGTCGTAGCTGGACGTGGGGCATCCTTCTCGAGTCCTCGTCGGGCGAGGGTAGCTGCGAGAGGAATGGCGCCGTCTATCCCACATGTATACCCCATCCGCAGGTGTGGGACCTGGAGGGGATGAGTGGCGCGCGTTTACCTGCGTTGGTTTGAACGCCGTGCTCGTGGAGCTAATAGCGGGTAGTCCGAGTGGGTCTGGGAGGTCCGCCAAGGGGACCCTTCCGAGCGACGGTCCCAGTAGGGTGTCTGGCCTGCTGTGAGGCGACCCATAAAAACCTTTCTCTACTCAATCCGTATGGACTCTAGGTCGTCCCCGACCAGAGCACTGGTGGTGTCGCTCATTGATGAGCTCCGGGAGAGTGTGAAGTATGGTCTCGGGCGAGTAGAGGTGATTAGGCCGTCACCGACCTAACCGAGGGCCCACCGTGGGGCTCACCTCATACACCGCCTTGCTCAAGTTTTCTTTGGGCGGCTTTATACCCATCTGGTGGGGTAGGCCTTTTGAACCCACGGCCTCGCTGGGCCTGGCGCAAGCCACAAAGCTTTGCCGTCTTGGGGCCGTAGCGGCCCGATGGGCTTCTCGCGCCCGAACAACGTTCGGCCTAAAAGCGGAGACCGAGAGGTTCTGGGACACGTTGTTCGGGCGGCGTCTTTATGGCCCTTGGCGCTGACAAGGCGAGGATTAAAAGCGGAGTGGTATTGAAACAGGAGTTACAGTGGCGCGACAGACGAGGGTGGTCGCGACGCTTCGCTTGACGGCGCTGCTTGGCGGCGTTCGTTAAATCCTCTATAAATCGCCCGTTGGGTGCTTTGAGTGGTCACGCTTTCTTGCCCTCTCTGTCTGCCTCGAAACAAGAAGAGCACCAGAGAGCTAAGGAAAAAAACCCCACCTTTCTTTCTCACCTTCCGATGTCTCCCTGTGAAGATGTCGTGGCGGAGTGCTCCGCGCAAGGCAGCGTCGCTTCGGCTTAGTGAAGATGGGCTTCCTCATGCGCAGACCTTCCCGGTGGAGGTGCCGGCCGGCTACCACCCCCGCAGCGGGCGAGCGAGATCGTGGTGCCGCCTCGTTCTTCGAGCCGCTTTGGCTCGCCTTGCACCCGTTCGTCCGGGGGCTGTTGTTTCATTACAAGGTGGAGGTGCACCATCTCAACCCCAATGGGGTCCTCCACATCGCCATCTTCATCACGCTGTGCGAAGCCTTCTTGGGGATCGAGCCGCCTTTGGGCGTTGTGGAGGCACTTCTTCGAGCAAGGCTCGGAAGGGCAGGCCGTCGGGCCGCCGCGGCGCCTCAGGTGGCTGGCCCTCGGCCGCCCGGTCGAGCACGGAGTACACGGAGGTAAAGCGCCCTCGTCTAAAAGGGTGGCGTTCGAATGGCTCTACGTTCAACGTCGGCGAGCGCCCCTCGTTTCACCGGAGAGCTTCCCATGGCGGAGGAGCGGTGGGCGGGGCCAAAAGAGGAGAAGAACAAGCCGCCCCGATCGTGGAGCGGTCGGGGCTCAAAGGAGGCGGGCTCACGGGGGCGTGGTTGTGCGCGCCTTCATGGGGATCGCGTGCAACCACTTGTGCACGTGCCGCACCTGTTCCGGTATCTGCGGGCCGTCCGGCCGGCGAGGATGGCGAACCAGCTGGCGCGTCGAGGTGGAGGCTCGGGTGGCGGCCGTTCTGGTGAGCGCCATCGTGGCGCGGATGGCCACCGGAGCCATTCTCGGCGGCTTTCGCGAATCTGTAAGCCGGTGAAATTCCTTTCGCTTCCTTTTCTTTGTCCTTCGTGCTTGACCGACATTCCTGCATCCTCTCGGGGCTCATGGGGATGTCTTCCCAGCGCCGCTCCGGGGATAAGGAAGCGCGGCGCGCCGGCGAGGCGGGGCAGAGGTCGACTCTCTCCGCAAGAAGCGGAAGGAGGAAAGGAGGAGGAAGAAAAAAGGCAGCCGGAAAGCCTTGGCAAGCGAGGATGTGTCGAGACCACCGCCGTGGGGACAACCTCCAGCGACAACGCGGAGTGCCTCCGCCACCCCTATGGTGGGTTTTTCGACTGACCGTGGCGGCGCCCGCGTGGACTCGGCCGAGGCGGCATCACGGGCCCGTGGCCACGGATCCCAGTGGGGGTGATCTTGCGCTTGCGATCGTCGCAGCGTCTCGGTGGAGGTGGCTTGTGGAAGCGGCCGCCGACTTGACTTTGGCGGGGGGCAAAGAGCGCGCGTGCCACGCACCCTTCGGCCTTGTAAGTGTATTATTATTTTATTTTTGGAGCATTTTCTTTTTGGCAAAGCCGCCCGAGCGACTCTTGAATCTTTGCAGCGTGCGGCGCCTATCTTTGGGGTGATCGTGGGCGTGCCACATCGCCCGCAAATAACGGCGCCGGTGATTTGGTGACCGGTTGGGTCGGCGAAGGTCGCGGCGTCGGCGTCGAGGGCGCTGGTCGCCGAGAGGGCGAGCCCACCCGAGGTCGTGCGAAGAAGAACTTCCGCCGCCTCGGCGAGACCCCTCCGACGGCGTGATCGTCGTTTGAGGATGAGACAATGGCGTCGCCGGTGATCGCGCCCGATCGTGGCGGAGCCGGCAGCGGAGGTGCCCGACCCGTCCCGTCGGGAGGTGCCGGCCGATGCCCCTCGGTATGGTCGCCGAGGGGATTTGAAGGTTGACCTCGTCACCCTTGCCCATAGTGCTTTGGACGGGTGGCGCCCCGCCCAAGCGGCGAGCGGAGCGAGGCGGCGGGTGTAATTCGGGTCGGGCATCATGGGTGAGCGGAGGAAGCGAGTGGGCCACCCGCCGGCAAAGCGGCGGCGGACGCCGAAGCGAGATAGGCGAATCCGTGAAGGTCGGCCCTTGCTCTGAAGTCTTCCACCGGTATTTGGATATGATGGTCGGAAGTCGGCCCGATCGCCCGGTAGGTCACGAAAAAGTTCGATTCGTTGCACATTTTGATAGTTCTTCCGTGCGACTAACGGGTGTCCACATTTTGCAAACACTTGCGGGCTCGCCGTGCGTCGGTCGAGCTCTGCGGCGCTCAGCGATCGTGGCGGTGCGCGGAGGAGTGCGATGGTCTGCGCCTTGAGTGCGCCTAGCCCAGAGGCCACGGGCATTAGGCGGTCGGGCGGTGGTGATCCGCCAAGGATTTGAAGAGGCCACAAAGGCCCTTCATGATGGCGCCTAGGAGCCGAGGCTTTGAGGCGAAAGTGGCGGGCCGAGTCCTCCCGATGGAGGTCGAGGCCAAGGATGCCGCCGTTGCCGGAGGATCGCGCAGACGCAGTAACACGTCCCGCGACCGAGCGAACAAGGCTCGGAGGGCCATTGCCGGAGTTCGCTCCCGAAGCGCGATCTTTCGTAAGAGTGGCCGAGTGAAGACTTCATCTGGCGCCGAAGTCGGAGCGGCAATCGACCAACTCCATGGCGGTAAGTGTCTCAATTCTTCAATTAAGTTTGGGGTGCGACCCACAGGCGAACTTATCAAAATCTCCATAATCCGCAGAGGCGAAGAATCGAGCGTCGCCGTGGAAGCGCAGAGAACGGCCGGACGCCCGCGACGTGGCGATCGTGGCGGGGCGAGGCCCGGCGGCGTTGAAGGTTCTTGAGGCGGTCGGGCCGAGATGAGCGCCGAGTGGAGGCCCTCGCAAGGCCGGTCGGGAGTCTGCGACCGCATCCTTGAGCCGGCGGGCAGTGCCTCGCCCTACCGCCCGGCGAGTGTCGACCTTAGAAGAGGCGGTGGTCACCGTGCTGCGCTTGAGCTTCATCGGTGGTCAACACCATCTCGTACTACGACGGCATCGACCTCGCGGTGGTGGGGAGCGGCGTGGCCGGGAACCGGATCGGCGAGAGATCGACCGGTTCGAGCTCTTGGTCGAGCCGACGCCGGGAGATCGCCGGCCCGCATCTGGCCGCAGCGACCCTCCAGGAAGCGAGGCGACCAACTCTCCGCCGCCGGCCGGTCGCGCCAAGAAGAATAGAAAAAGTTAGCTTTATCCTTCTTAGATTGTAAAGACCGTTATTTAAACAATCTTGAAATTATCAAGTCCCGAATCGCCCCTCGTCCTTTTTCGTATTTAGGATGAGCGTTTGGCGACCATAGCCCTAAGGACCGAGGGCCACTTATGCGTGGGGTCGGGTTGTTTTGGGAGGGCGAGGTGGATTGGAGACTTGGCTATGCAATGTTAGGCGCGACTTGCGAGGATCTTTCCACTCGGGCACTTCCTTCTTCCGCAAAGTGCTACTTAGCAACCATAGCCGGGCGAGGTCGTAACACTTGGGTTGAGAGGGTTACCGCTCGGGATGGACCTCATGACCGGTCGGGTCACGTACCCTCATAAGCGCGTGGGATAGGCCGAGTTCGTGCGGGAGGAGTGTTCCTGCCGACCCAAAGGTCACTCCACTCGGGTACTTCCTTCTTCCATGAAGTGTTAGCAACCATAGCCATTTGGGGTGGTGTTTGTAGCACTTGGGTCAAAGGAGTTACCGCTCGGGAAGGACCTTGTGGTCGGTTGGGTCATCAACCAGCATAGCGCCGACCAGGAGTAGCTGAGCAGGGCGCCGAAAGGCAGCCCCCGAGTCGTCGCACGGCGACCAGGTGCTCGGAAGGAAGAAGGTAAAGAGCATGCTAGGAAGAGGAAAAGAGTTTAGGGATAGAATCGCCTTAACTTTTCTATATTCCATGCATTTGGAAGGATGCCGCCGTCGGTGTCCTTGGCCGAAGGTGCGGGCGGAGGATCTGCACGACGGTAAAGGGCCTTCGGGGCGGCGCTTGTGCTTATCCTTGCTGGTCTGGACCCGACGCAGGACCAGGTCGCCAGCACTGAAAGACCGCCCTCGAACCTGGCGGCTGTGGTAACGTCGCAGAGCTTGTTGATATCTGGCCGATCGCAGGACGGCCACGTCATGCGCCTCGTCGATCTGGTCGACGGAGTCTTGTTGTGCGGCGAGCCCCCGAGCCTCCTCGGCTTGCGGTCTTGGGCGCCATACTCCAGTCATCGGCAAGGCGGCCTCGCGACCGTATACCATAAGAGCGGTGTGAACCCGTCGCCCGGTCGGCGTGGTCCGCAGACTCGGAGGACGGAGGTAGCTCGATGCGCCAGCGCCGGGAAGTGCTTGAGCCGAAGATCCGCGGCTTGAGCCCTTGAAGGATCATGCCATTTGTGCGCTCGACCTGGCCGTTGGTCCGCGGATGGGCCACGGCTGCCCAATCGACGCGGATGTTGAAGTCATCGCAGAACTCGAGGAATTCCTTCCCCGTGAACTGCGTTCCGTTGTCGGTGATGATGGAGTTTGGGACTCCGAATCGAAAGACTATGTCGCGGAAGAAGATGGCCGCTTGTGCCGACGTGACGCTTACGACCGGCTTGGCCTCTATCCACTTGGTGAACTTGTCCACCGCGACGAGCAAATGGGTAAAGCCCCCGGGCGCTTTCTTGAAAGGCCCGACCAGATCTTGCCCCCAAATTGCAAAAGGCCACGTGATGGGGATTGTCTGCAAGGCCTGAGCTGGCAGATGTGTCTGCCTGGCAAAGAATTGGCATCCTTCGCAGGTGCGTGCGATGCGCTCTGCGTCGGACACGGCGGTCGGCCAATAGAAACCTTGCCGAAAGACCTTTCCCACCAGAGATCGGGGCGCAGCGTGGTGACCGCAAATTCCGCTGTGTATGTTGTCCAGTAGTTGTTTTCCTTGGTCGGCCAGAATGCACTTTTGGAGGACCCCGGAGGGGCTCCTTTTGTAAAGGTGCGACCGATCGGGACGAAGACTTTGCTCGCCAGGCGAGGCGCCGGGCCGGTCGGTCGGGAGGAAGCGACCGTCCGTCAAGCGATCTATGAACGGCTTTCTCGATCGGATTGGTTGCTAGCACGCCGTGGCTCGACCCGGCCAAGTCTCACGCCCATCGGGCGGCGGCCGGGCGACCATGCTAGGTAGGTCGGGACCGTTCGGCCACCGGGTCCAGCTGGATGGAAGGCCGCAGGAGGTCGCAGACGAAGATTCGGCGGGACCGGCTCTGCTGGAGGCAGATTGACCCGGTAGTCGGCGTCGCTATTGTAGCGTCGGTAGCTATGGTGAAGCTCGAAGCCCTTGAACCGCACTTCGAGCCCGTGCACTTCTCGACAGTACGCGGCCATACGGGCGTCTCGGAGCTCCGCGGCCTTCATGACTCGGTCGACGACGAGCTTGGAGTCCCGTGGGCGTAAGTCGAGCACCGAGGTCGGCGGCGATCCGGAGACCGTTGACGAGGGCCTCGTGCTCGCAGCGTTGTTGGTGGCGTCAGCGGCTGATGGCGTCGAGCTTGTTCCCAAGTGGGGAGATGATGACAACTCCAGCGCCCGCGCCATTCTTGTTGTAAGACCCATCGAAGTACATTGTCCAGTACTCGGGGTCTTCGATCTAGTGGTGCACAGGTTTGGTCCACTCGGCGACGAAGTCGGCTAGGGCTGCGACTTGATCGCCGTCCGAGGGCGTATGTGATGTCGTGGGCGCCGAGCTCGAGTGCCCACTTGGCTATCCTTCGAGGCGTCGCGGTTGCGGACGATCTCGCCCAACGGGGATGTGGTCACCACGGTGATGTTGTGCTGATCGAAGTAATGGACGAGCTTCCTCTTCGCAATGAGCACCGCGTAGAGTAGCTTCTGCACCTGCGGGTACCGAGCCTTGGACTCGGAAAAGACCTCGCTAATGAAGTAAACTGGCCGTTGTACCTTAAGCTCGCGGCCTTCTTCCGCTCGCTCCACCACGAGGCCGCGGCGGCGACTTGGGTAGTGGCGGCGACGTGAGGAGCAGCTCCTCTGGTGCCGAGGCGACCAGGACTGGAGGCGAGGAAGGCCTTCAGGCGGGTGAGGGCCTCCTGAGCTTCTGGGGTCCAACTAAAGCGGTCGGATCTCTTGAGTAGCCTGTAGAGTGGCATTCCGCGCTCGCCGAGGCGAGACACGAAACAGCTCAAAGCTGCTAGGCATCCGGTCAGCCTCTGGACCCCCTTGAGGTTGCTGATTGGGCCCATCCTTGCGATTGCTAATATCTTCTCCTGGTTGGCCTCGATGCCTCGCTCGGAGACAATGAAGCCAAGGAGCTTCCCTTTGGGAACCCCGAAAACGCATTTCTCAGGATTGAGCTTTATGCGGAATCGTCGAAGGTTCGCAAAGGTCTCTTCCAGGTCGGGGACGAGGTCGTCGGCCTTCTTGGTTTTTACGACAATATCGTCGACGTACACCTCAACGTTACGGCCGATCTGGTTATTGAAGCACGTTTGCATACATCGCTGGTATGTAGCGCCCGCGTTCTTTAGGCCGAACGGCATCGTAGCGAAAGCGAATGAGCCGAGCGGGGTGAAGAAGGAAGTCGCGGTGGTCGGACTCCTTAGCGCAATCTGGTGGTAGCGAGTAGGCATCGAGAAAGAGAGGACTCGCACCTGCGGTGGAGTCGATGACTTGGTCGACGGGGCAAAGGAGCGGATCTTTGGGACATGCTTTGTTGAGACTCGTATAGTCAACGCACATCCTCCATTGCCCATTTTCTTTTTACAAGTACAGGTTGGCTAGCCACTCGGGTGGCGCACCTCTTTACGAACCTGCGCCGAAGTTTGGCGATCTCCTCCTATGATCTGCGCTTCTCCTCGTCGGCGGCGCGCAGCGTTAGGCGGACCGGCTTTGAGCACAGCCGGACGCTCAAGGAGTGCTCGGCGACTTCCCTTGGGATTCTGGCATGTCGGAGGACCTCCATGCGAAGACGTCTTTGTTGGTGCGGAGGAGTCGGCGAGCGCGCTTTCCTATTTGGCGGGGCGTGGCTCGATCCGCACGGTCTTGGTCGGATCACGGTATCGACCGCGACCTCGCCGTGTCCTCGGCGGATTTGAAGGATCCCGCCCCGACTTGCTTTGGACTCGTGGGCGGATTCGGAGGCTTCCTCACGAGGTTGTCGAGCTCGGCAGACGCGATGATCGCTGAGGCAAGCTCAAGCTAACTGCGCTCGCGATTGTAGGCAAGCTGGAAGACGATGCCACGATGATGACTCCCGTGGCCTGGCATCTTGACTTTGAGGTAGGCGTGGCGGGGACCGCCATGAACTTGGCATAGCATGGCCTCCCGGGATGGCGTGGTAGGCGCCGGAAATCCACGACCTCGAAGGTGAGGTCTCGGTGCGGAAGTTTCCGGCTCCCGAAGGTGACGGGCGGTCGACCGCCCGAGCGGATGGGCTTCTTTGGCGGGATGCGCCATGGAAAGGTGCCTTGCTTGGCGGAGGCTTGAGCGCGGGACCCCCATAGCGTCGAACGTCTCAACGTAGAGGATGTTAAGGCCGCTGCCCCCGTCCATCAGCACCTTCGTGAGGATGTTAAGGCCGCTGCTTCGTTCCGACGACGGGGCTGACCACCAGCGGGTACCTCCCCGGCTGTGGGACGCGATCGGGGTGATCGGTCCGATCAAAGGTGATCGGGAACTCCGACCACCGAAGATATTGGGGGACGCCCGGCGCGACGGTGTGGACCTCGCGGTAAGCGAGCTTGAGTCGACGCTTGTCGGCGTAGCAAGCCGGTCCTCCGAAGATCATGAGGCAGCCGTCGGGCTCGGGGAACTCGTCGTCTGCCTTCTTCTCCGCCGTTCGCGGGGCCGCGGCGGGCTTCTTTCCTTTGCTTCGCGGCGTGGTGGGGACGCTAGAGAGATAGCGCCTCAGGACTTCGCAGTCCCGGTACTTGTGCTTGACGGAGAACCCATGGTTCGGGCATGGGCCGTCCATCAATTTCTCGAAGTGGTCGGGGGCGACGGTCGGCCGCGCCTGCTGCTTGGCAGGGCGGTCGACCGTGGCGACCACTTGGGTCTCACGGATCTGCTTCCCGTGCCGCTTCCGTTTGTCGAAGCGGTCGGAAGGAGACCCGGTTTGGACGCCGGGCTCCTGCTGGGCCTTTCCTCCTTCGAAAATAGCCCCTACGGCCTCCTCGCCGGAGGCGTGGTTGGTGGCGATGTCGAGGAGCTCCTTGGTGGTCCTGGGCTTGAGGCAGCCCAGCTTGTGCACCAAGGCCTTGCAGGAGGTGCCGTAGATGAAGGCTCCCACGACATCGGCGTCGGAGATGTCGGGAGCTCACAGACCTTGGCGGAAAACCTCGGATGTAGTCCCGAGAGTCTCCCAGGCTGCTTGCTTGCAGCCTTTCAGTCCCAGGAGTTACCAGGGCGCTTATAAGTGCCCTGGAAGTTACCGACGAAGAGATTCTTCAAGTCGGCCATTCGAGCAGTTTTGGAGGCGGTACTCGAGCCGGCTCGAGCCGAGTCCGCGAGGTAGATGGGGAGTTCTTGGATGATGAAGAGATCATCCGTCGCTCCCCGACCGCACGCGGCCGGTAATCTTGAGCCGACACACAGGTTGGTGGCCCGGTGTGCCAGCAATGTTGGTAGGCGCCGGAATCGGGCGAGAAATCCGCTGGCGGATCCTTGGCAAAAGCCCGTGGTCGGGACCATCGGGGCTCGAGGCCGCGTAGTGGCGCTCACCATCCGCAACACGTGAGTGGGCGGCGTCCTCCGCCATCTTTCTTCGCGCCGAGGGTGGCGCGGATGTCGTAGGCATTACCGAGGCGGCGCGCACCGGGTGCGTGAGGCACAGGGTGGTTCATGGTGGGGTGCGGTCTTGGCGCACCAGGGCTTCCATGTGGCGATGCGGGCCCGTGGCGGAAGTAGCGCCGGTGTGGTAGGGCCGGAGGCTGCATGTCTTTGCCGCCGCGCGCTCCACCGACCGAAGGTTCGGTAGGTAGCTCGGCCTCGGGTTTGCGGGCTCCGGAAGGCCTCGGAGCAAGCGTGCGGCCGCAGCCACGTTTTGGCTGCGTGAGGAAAAAGCGGGGCGCCGGATTCGCCCCAACTTGTGGTGCTCTTGGCTTGGCGGCGTGCGCGTCGCCAAAGACTTGCGCTGGCTCGGCTCGTCTGCTCGAGTTAGCTCGAGCCGGTCGAGCTCGACCTTCGCTCCTCGACTCTCGCGTTGCCGTTGGAGCTCGGCCACGCGAGCTCGAAGGCGTTCAAGCGCTGGCCGGTATTCCCCTCCTGTGCCTCGGTCGCCGGACGGGGACCGTCGTAGCAGCGGTGGCTACGACCAAATCATTTGTGCTCGCCACGTTGCACTCGCGAGAGTGCCGCTGGGCGGGATACTCCGTGTCGGGGCTGGAGCCGTGGTGGAAGAGTCTTCCAAAGAACTTCGTGGACGGAGGTTGGCATGTAGCCACCATAGCTACAAGTCGTGGCGGCGGGAGGTGGACGGATCTCTGCGCGGGCCGGAGGCTTCGCCAAAGGAGGTATAGCGCTCCTCGGGTTCGGCTTTGGGGCCTGGGGCGCTCAAGCCGGAGTGGGGACGGCTGCCGGAGATGGTGTCCGAGCTCCCGCAGCGCGCCCTCCCGTGGCGTGGGATGGCGTGAGCTCTCCTCCGAGGTGACGGTGAAGCCGAGGAGCCAAGCGGATCGGCTCCCGAACACGATCATGCCGCGTCGTTGGAGAAGAATGCCATCAAGGAGACGAATGGGAATCCGGATCTTTCTTGAAGACGCGAAGCCCCTACTGGCGCTGCCAACCGCCGGCGTTCGTTGTGCGGCAAGTAAATTTGTAAGTCTAAGGGGCTGCGCGTTCCCGCTCCCCTGAATGGTTAGACCACAGTCCAAGATGTATCTTGGTTCGGGCGAAGGTCCCTACCCGGTCGTGCGTTGGTATTGTATTCAGGGGTGCGGATGGCGCAGGAGTTTTTTACAAGCGAGAGGTGGAGCCTCAACACTAGAATGATCTAAACTTAGCTCTCGAAGGAGAAGAAAAAGAAGAAGAGGAAGAAGAGGAAAAAGCTCTCCTGTAGCTCTTACCCCTTTTTTACGTTAGGAGGTTCTGCCTCCTTTTATTGATCTGAAGGGGTAGGTTACATCGAGAATTGGCGAAGTGCCGGCGAGCTACTTTAGGGGCTTCGGTCTTGCCCCGCCGTCGCCAATCGTTCGCCGATCGTCGCTTGCTCGCTGACCGTCGTCGCCGCTTCTTGAGCCTATCTTTGGGTCGGTGGTCTAGTGGTCGAGTGGTTAGGTAATCCTCCGGAAGTGGCGAGCTGCTCTCGTGATCCATGTGGTGTCTTGGCGTGAGTCGCGTGTGACGTTGGAGTTGCCTCGGGAGAGCGTGTCCTTGCCTTTGTGGGTGGTGGTGATGGGACAGGGGCGTGGCTTCAGAGCTATCAAACCGTCTTGGGAAGGACCACCGCCTCGCTCGCCACTTGAATGACCGTTCGTGGGGCACGTGGCCTTAGGTTGACACGGGACTCCGCGCTGTGACCTGCGGCTTTGAAGTCGAGTCGCGGGATCCGCCCCGCCGCGGGTCGGGAACCTCTTTGAGTCGGTCGGGACCGGTCGGGAATGGTCTCCTGAATGGTCTCGTAGGCATTTGGGTAGCAGGTAGGGGCGGCTGTTTAGGCCGGGGCCGTATTCGAGGCCGCCTGCTTGCTGCTCTGGGCTTTGCTTGTTGCAATTGGGCCGTTGGTGCACCCCTGTTTTATGAGTATTCGTCACTCATCTTCTGGTATAAGACCATATGGATCTTTCTCTATATCTAATGTCCTAACGACTATGCGTTTACTAAGTGGTTTTGTTTTATCATGAGAAAATTTCTCTAATATCTTCTTGGTGTAGATAGTTTGGTACAATAATATGCCACTAGACATATTCTCAATATGTAACCCGAGAGAAAATTTAATTTCACCCAAAAAAATTTCATCTCGAACTCTATCTTTAAGTGTGACCTAGCTTCGATGATGTCCTCATTGGTTCCAATCATGTGAAATCATCTACATATATTGTGATGATACAGAATTATACTACAGATTTCTTTATGATCATACAGGGATATACATCGTTGTTGATATATCCTTTTTCACTAGAAGGAATTCACTCTGTCGGTTATACTACATACGACCAAACCGCTTTAATTCATATAATGATCACGGCTTTCATTAGCTCAGCTCAGGCGATGGGGCGGCGCTCACTCGCCGGTGTATGGCGGTATGACGACGGCGACCCTCCGGTGCTCTCTCTCGGTGGAATATGGCGGTGATGTCTGAACCCTCGCACACGCCAAGCAAACCGACAAAAATGATCTAGTCAGCTTGTACTCATGGCACGGTGATGGCGGTGGTTCCGGTGGGACACACGCACAATGTGTTGACCGACAGATCGATGATGGCGACGTCTGGTGTCTTGCTATGATGAGATCCTCGGTGACATCACACGCTCATGGCGCGGGTCCCGCCCGCTCTTCTGCTGCGACGGACTCGCCCGAGTCACGGCTTGGTCATGACACTACTATAAAAAACCCCTTTTTTACCAGCCTATCACTGCCGGTTCGGCTAGAACCGACAGTTATAACACTATAACTGCTGGTTCATAAGCTAGACCGGCATAAATGCTCGACCGAAGAAGAATCGACAGTGATAGTAACTTATCACTGCTGGTTTTAAAAACCCGGCATCGATACTATTACTGCCAGTTCTTGAGAAGAACCGACAGTGATAATGGAGGAAGTATCACTGCCGGTTCAGGATTCCGAACCGACAGTGCTAATATTTTTGAAAAATCATAACTTTTCATGCGGAGTCGGATGGAGACAAAATTTATATGAAAATTGTGACTCTCGATGAGATCTACAACTTTGTAGTTGACAACTTTTTTATTTGAAGTCATTTAAATGTCCAAATAATCGTTGAAACTTTTGGATACGAAGGGATAAAAGAAAAATATATCTTATAGTAGTTGAGAAGTGTATGTTAGCTGAGATGGTAAGGGGAGTTCGCGTGGAGCAGCAGGTCACAGGTTCGACTCCTAACAACCACACACGTGTGTTTCGCGTGAAAATCGCGTGACTTGTGATTTGCGACCGTGCAAATACAGGTGTTCCAGGTGCAAATATTTTTTATTTTATTTTAACGAGTGATTTTTGGATTTACGAACCGGCTGTGATACAAACTATCACTGCCGAACAATCATTGTCTGTTCCAGGTGCAAATATTTTTTATTTTATTTTAACGAGTGATTTTTGGATTTACGAACCGGCTGTGATACAAACTATCACTGCCGAACAATCATTGTCGGTTCTATATCCGGCAATAATAAGGATTTAAAATCGGCGGTGATCATGTTTTCTGTAGCAGTGTGACGGACAGTGCCACATTCCCAGTTTCACATTACGAATACGGTCTACCCATTTGCCGAACGTTACGCCTAAGATTGCTGGGACCAACCGAATGAAAGCTCCATGCTTCAACACGTTGCCGGTACGGCGTTGTTGTCATGAGAGAAAAACAATACAGATACAGCTGCAATACCATCGATCGACCATGTACTAGTACTTACATGATGCTGGCATGGCATGCATGCTGCTCTCCATATATTTTATCTCGGCCGTCCACGTACAGCCGCTCGAATATATTCGTACGTGGTGAAACCGGCCCAGCAAGCACTGTTCTGTGTAAAATCTCGTGAAAATGATGGCTCAGGTAGAGCGAACAAGGAAACATGGAGATTTTGGTTTGGTGAGGATCGGTCATGGAACTTAAATGAGACAACAGCCGTTCATGAGACATCCAACAATTCTCCTGCAGCGCGATGTGAATCAAGACGATCACACACTTTCTGATACTGCTGACACTAGAATTTGGTCGGAGTAGCCGATTTGAGAAGTAGAGTCCAAATATGGATAGAAGAGTAATTTATCTCTCAGAAATTGAAGTCGATACGTATTGTGGATCTTAAGGAGTCAGAGAAGGATACGATCGACCTAAGTGCTATTGTTGATACCAAGATTTGGCAGGTGTAGCCGATTTAAGAAGATAAGGTTAAACATGGATAGAGTCTTAGCCGATATCAGCTTGGAGAGAAGTTTATCTTTTAGAAGTTGAGACCGATACGAATCATGTGTTTGCAAGAATCGGAAGAAGATACGATTGATCTAAGTGCTATATAAGAGGTACAGAGGTGAGAAAAAAGTGACAAGAGCCAATCAATCAACTTGACTATATTTTTATTTACTTTCTGTCAACTAGGAGTAGCTTTTGTAACTTAGAATCTCCTTTGTAATATGTTCTTGATCAATAAAGTTGCGTATCACCGATTGTTGATCATCTTCGATTTGCACCAATTATCTCAAGTTTGATTCCATACTGATCTTATTGTGCATCTTCTTTTTCGGAGAAAATAAATCTTTACCTATCATCTAATCGGCTCAAAAGATTATTTAGATCTATCTAGCCGATCACACCATCAAATCGGTTGTGAAGTTAATTATTTTTATTTATCTTATCGATTGTAGGATCAAATCGGTTGGCACGTCACTGACTTTATTGAACCTAGTGTTCGTGTGTGTTTGAATCGATAATTGCAACTTAAGCAGTTACGCAGTTTAGATCTTTCAAGAATACCGTAACAACACACTGCTAGAAAATTCGAACGTTCGTTCGCTCGATCGGACAATTCTGACATATCAAAACCGGTTAGTCAGGAACGCTGTCCGGTTTTGGATCGTTTCATGCTGCAAAGTCTGATCAGACTTCAGAAGGTCAAACTAATCCGTACCTGCATCGTGCCGTGCAGCCATGCTGTTCATTGACGTACCCCTGCCGTTCAGTGTCGCGAAACCGGGCTGTGGAGATATCTCACTTGCACGCTAAACCTTACGCCGGTGACAGATCGGCTGACAGCGAGAGGGCGAAAGGGCCAGGCAGAGCGTGTGTGAGGCAAAAAAAAGTTGCACGCGTGTATACGTGTATGCAGTAGCAGTATACTGCACACTCGCTCCTGTCTGCAGAAAAGCATAGGCAAAACCAGCTCAGACTTAGGCATGACCGGCATGCAAGTCGCCCATGGAAGCAACCTGGGCATGCACGCAGCATGTTGGATCTTGCAGGTTCACATTTTGGCATCCTTAATTACTTTCTACTTTGCCTAAAAAAATGAATCTGAATCATCCATGGAGATGGAGGAGGCGAGGAGCAATAATTAACCCTTTTGCATGACAAGGATTATGCCCCATGCATGACCGAGAACCCAAACACGGCCAGCGGGCGATCTCATTGGGTGTATTGTTGCTCCCTCGGCACAAATCATTGCCCTGTCTCTTCCCTTTCTTTCTGGTGTACCTTCCCAATCATTCCTGTTCCTCCAGGTTAAGAAAACCTAACCAACTCCTCTAGGCAAACAAAAGGGTTGTTCATGTCCTTTGCTGTGCTAGCCAATACTATGTCTGTGTGTTAGTTAAACAGTTGGTGCCCATCTAATCCAAACCCTTTCTAATGGCCCCAGACAATCACTATCCAAGGATTTGTGCACTTGACAAATGACAACAATGGCTATGTCCATATATATGTTCACTAAATAGCCCATGTGCATTATTTTAGCCTTCGCATGTCATATGGCTAGCTTGTGTCATCGTGTGTGGTGTGGTTGCCAATTTGGGTCATCTAGGATTAGAACATATCTATCTGTCCAAGCTATAAGCCAATAATAATGCTGTGTGGTTGGTTGGGTCAGGATTTTATACCAGCATTTTGGTTTCAGTTGGGGTTGGTTCTAATTGTTTTGAGCTTCTTTTGAGTTAGCTTGGACGACGTGCCTACGTGGGGATAGTCTAATTATTTGCATGATTGATCTATTGGACCAACCATCTTCTCTCCAGGTAATAGACAAATGGAGCCAGATCTTCCTGGCACTTGGCATGTCTATGTTTGTGGGGTTACAAAGCATATATTGTCTCTACTCTCTACTATGAAGTGATCAGCATCACTGTACGATGAAGATCTATCGTCAGTTTTGTCTGCATATGTGAGTGAGATCGCGCATATCTGACATGACAAAGACCTAGCTAGCAGGTAAATGGCCCAATTAATTAATATGGAGTATCCAGATATATACTATATTAATTGCAACATTTTTTGTTATTAGTATTCCCTAAAAATAGTCCAATTGAAAGTAAGTACCTCTATAATTTGCATATATAATTTAACATGTTTCAGACTGTCAGGCTTGCACATAGAAACATCGATAAATTCTTACTTTCAGGTTTGCATATTTAAACATGTATTTTGTTTCCTTTTGTTGGCAATATCAATACACCCGATAAACTAGTGTAAAGATGGTACTGGAAATCTTTAGCCCTGTTTTGATCTGCTGTCGGTTCTTGTATAATTAAACATGCCCAAGCCTGTCCTACCTACACTGATTTGATCAAAAGTTCGAGATTCCTGAGGCGCATTAAACGGATTAATTGATAAAATGTCCTCACTTACATGTGCTATTGATAAAATACCATGTGATATCTCACTTACATGTGAATCTTAGGGCCACATGACGAGGGTATTTTATAATTACACCAAATAAAATAGGGTATAAGATCAATTCCCCGGCATTAAACCCTTCTCGTTGCTTTGAAGGAATCTATGCCTTAGATACAAAGAATGCGGAAAGAGAGGACGAGTAGGAGATAAAGGAGCCAGCCGGCTTAGCTCATCCGATCTGATCACGAATCTGGATGAGATCGATGCATACATCACGGCTAGTTCATCATGTGCCTCTCTTTTAATTTGGCAAACCTGGAATTTCCTCTTCGTTTATGTTTTTCTCTGTTCAAAAGCACAACACCGTGGGACTGTTCGTATATTGATAGGATGTTCTCGTCGATCTCTCCGTTGCAGCCGGGGTTCGCGGCGGTGGTAGGGAACAAATGGTGGGGATTCAAAAAAAACTCATGGGCTGATTGTATGTGTTGGGCCGGAACCCAGAAGTAGGGTTTCCACCGATTTCCTCGGGATCGCGAGGGCAATCGGGCCCGGATGGGAGGCCTATGCAGCATGGGCTGCTGTACATACCTTTAAAATTAAGGGGTCTTATTTTTTTTTACTTATTTTTATATTACTACTCGTTAATCTTTGTATTAGTAAGAGTAAGAACTAAGAGATGCGTAGCTCTTTTTATTCTCTTCATTTTAATTTTTAAATTTTTTACCAAAAATTCATTCCTAAGCAAAACCATGTGCCCTCTTGATATTTTAAAGTTTTTGAAACAGCTAAATTGTTGCCGTAATGCAATTTTTGCATATAGAGTTTTGTTGACAACTCCGATGACTATTGCACATGCAAAAAAAAACTTATATAGATTAAAGTTGAAGTTCTACTTATGTTCTATAATGAACTAGGAAAGACTTAACAATAGCTGTTGAAATTGATTTAATTTGGAAAAGACTAATTACAAGGATAATTGAAAATTATGTTTTAAATAATACTAGAAGAATGGTGCTTTTCAAGTAAAGGTCATATATCAAATTTATTTTTTTAGCGCGATGTATCACATAATCTTTGTACTGTAAGAAAAATTATACTACGGTTGTAATATCAAATAATTATTTTGGTAATTAACGTTTATTGTGTATAGCTTAATTTTAAATTTAGTACAGATCTCTAAAATGTCAGGTACGGCCCTGGGCCAATCTCGTCAGGTTAACCTCCACGAGGGTGGGAAAGCTTCGAGGCTGCGACCGAGACATAGCCAGTTTGGTAGGCTACCTATGGGAGCAGAGCAAGGCGGCGGGGCCGTGCGGGATCGATTCTGTGAGAGGGTTCCAATTTCAGATCGGCGCGATCGGATTTCTTCTCCCTTGGTGGGAGTTCGAAATTGATCGGAGTGGAGGGGAATTTATAGGGATCAGCGATCATATGCTCAAGTTGTGAAGGTTCCGCCTCCTTGCAGAAATCCCGTGGCGAACAGATTTGGGGGGTGGGGGTGGGGGTGGGGGAGGAATTTTGGAGATCGCAGGAATGGTTTTGGGGCAGGTCTGATGGGAAGAGGAGCAGAAAGAACGGGAGCAACAGTGCTTTCTGAGATCAAACCCGTCCATGATCCCGAACCATCGCCGGTTTGATCGCGAGGAGAATCATCGACAACGAGATCAAAATCGTTATGGTCAAGCTCAATTTCATCAGCAAGTACAGGGGACGAGCAATCGGGAGAATACCCAAATGGATCAGACACAATACCATCAACAGCGTCAGAATCTGATCAATCAACGTGGTCAGGATCAATCCCAAGGAGAGCATACTCAAAATCAAGTTCAGATGAATGCAGGTAACAAGGATGGCGACGGTGAAGCTATCCACAGTGGGAGAGTTCGCTGGGCTCACAAAGCAGAAATGCACGAGAGGAATCATCAAGGTCATGAAGTTCTGTGGCGTCCCAAACAGAGTACTTCTACAAAATCTGAAGAACAGCAGCAAACAAGGTACGTGAATGAGATGCTCCGAGTAGTGGTGAATGATCATGGTCCTGATAATAATAACATGGTGTCAGAGGAGAAGGACTTGGGTTTATGCTATAGATGTGGTGCTAAGGGTCATAAAGTTTTAGAATGGACAAAACCTGTCAAAAGCAATAGATGTGGTCAAGAAGGGCATGTTGCTAGGAGATGTCCTGGGAAGAAACCTTGGGAATACATATCTCCTTTATGTGGATATGCAGTTCAAAGTCAAGGTTTTTATTTCATTAAGGCATGGAAAATGATCAGGGTAGTAAGGATAGAATGAATTCTGCAGTAATCACAATTGTGGATGGCAATGTTTCAGCTAGACTGAGCAGGAATTCAAGGTAATGTTAGGACCTGAATCAACTTGGAGGTGGCATGGTAAGCACATTGCTGAGGATCAATTTGTGATGAGATTCTCGAATGCTAGAAAAATTGAGTGGTCACACTTTACTGATTTAGGAATGAGAACTGTTCTAAAAGCCAAGATAAATATTAAACCTTGGAAAACATCTGTGGGTTCAAAAGGAGTTCTCCAAAAGACATGGTTAAGGGTGTCTGAGCGGGATACCTCTGGACCAAAGGAATGAAGCAGTTCTCAGTTATGTTGGTCTTTCATTGGAATTACCTTAGAAATTGACAAAGGAAGCATGTTCAGAACTATGCCAGGATTAGAGTTGGGTGCAGAAATTTGGAGCAAATTCCAGCTAAAGTTGAGGGAATGCTCAGTGGGAAAGGTGAGGATGCAGATCTATACATTTATGATTTCTTTTATAGGAGAGTACTTCTTCAGGAGGGAACCACTAATCAGGCAAGGAATCAGTGGACAAGGAAAGTGGATCCCATGGAGAGATCTCAACCAAGTCAACAAACTCCTAAAAAGTTGAAGTTAGATGAAGGAAATCCTAATACAAGGAACCAAGGAGGATTGGTGAGTGATCAAGGGGGCAACGTTAGAGATTATTCCAAATCAGTTCCTAGCAAGTTTATGACTGACGCTCAGAAATATTACATTCAGAACAAGAGCCAAAGCATTGTGGTATCTAAGACTGGTAAAGAGGTTGCTGAACATATAGAAGAGGTAGATGAGGATGGTGGTGATGAATCTGATCTGATAGTGGACTCAATAAGGAAAGCTGGTTATGGTGGCGATAAGGTGGGAGAATCATCTAAGAATGATGGAGTTGATGGAGGTGGAGGTTTGTAGGTTAAAACTGTTATAAATAACACTTGTATTAATCATGAGGCTAATAGGCTAGAATATATACACGTGCATGTGCGTACAAAAGGAAAGCCTATATAAGGCAATACAAGATACTAGCAATCTCTATACAAGGCAATCTAGGATACTAGCAATCTCTATACAAGGCAATACAGGATACTGTCGAGCAAAAACTTGGGTGGCACATTGTCCTGATATGTCTCAGATTCATAAGCAAGTTTTGGATGATATGGAGAAAGAAAAATTAGAAGGTAAGAATACCCTGGTACTAGAGTTTGATGAATCCGTGATACAAAAATCAGTGGCAGCTACATTTTGTGAAACCAATAAGTCACAGCAAATACATATGATTAGGAAAATTCTAATTGAAGATTCATGACAGAAATACTAGAGGATAGCAAGCAGAAAACAAATGTAATGACTGTACAATGTCCTGAAGACCAAGCAGAGCATGATCAGGCAGGATCTCTACATCAGGATGCAGAAGCAATTAAAGAGGATCTGATTGATGATAGCATAAGTCAGAAGTTGGAAGAGGATGAACAGAACTTACAGGTAAGCCAGCTGGAGAAGCCTACCAAATCCAAGAAGAAGGAGCCGGTGAGAGGGAGCAACAGATTGAAAGACCGAGGGGTTATCAAGGTAGCTAATAAAGCTGCACAGAGAGGGAAGAAAAGAAACCTAGAAGGTACTAATATCTCTATTCATAACTCTTTTGCTACTTTAGAAGATAATGACATTGTTGCTCGAGTAATTGGAATGGACATTGATCTTAGGAAATGGTCTATTTTGATGTCTTTTGCTTATGAAAGAAAGGTAACAAAACAAACAAAGATCATATATGATAGAAGGATAGGTCCTGACCTTTCGATGAGAGGGGATGGTTTCGATTGGGAGGGAGAAGACGTTGGCGATCCGACTACACCGTCCTCAGACGATGCACCTTAGCAATCGTTACACCGACTCCCGAAGTTGTTATTGATCTTGCTAGTGCACGATCAACCTGACCACGAAGGCCTTTGTCCCTGCAAGCAATCGAAGAACACGCAAGAACAAGATGAACAAGCAACTGAAATTAGAATTGAAACCACGAGTTTAGTCAAAATCACAAAAGATGGGGTTCCGAAGACAAGTAATTCGGGCGGTTTAGCCAACAGGCGCGATTACAAGAAGTAGCAACTGCTATCTTTGACCTAAAAAAACCCGCCCCCCTAATGACAGTGGCTGGCTGTTTATATGGTGGAGGGTGCGTCCAGAAACCCTAGGGCACAGGTTAAAGTGGGCTCTCCTTGTTATAAGGCACTGGAAAAGTGATGCCACTTGTTTGAACGATTCCCGTCGACTCATAAGGAGTTTAGATGTGATTCCAGATCCGTTGGAAAGTAGACTTGATAAGCTTTCGGTGAAGTAGAAGAACGCTCCCAACGGAGTCCGGATGCAGCCGATGTGGCCGAAACAAGTCAGCCCTGTCCTGGAGTCGAATCTGAACCCATCTCATGCACGTCTCTTCTATACTTCAGCTTGCTTAGTTCCTCGCCCTGGTTCCTGAGGCAAAGGACATCATCACAAGAATTAAATAGCATTCCATCCATTAAAATGTTTATATGCAGCCCGAAGAACGCATTCACCTGGTAATTGAGTTGACATGCGCAAGCTCGAGTAATCGGTCCTTGTATTACAGCAGCGGTTTCTGATTGATGTGTAAGTGATGGATTTGCAGGTGTGGCTATATCCATAGAAGTGATGTCCTCATCAATATAACACCCAAAACTTTGCTCAAATGTCCGTATGGCACCCCGAACTATGAATCAAGATATTTGACCCCCTGAACTTTGCAATCTGGTTCAAATAATTCATTGACCCGATTTTGCATACTGGTATTGCCCATGTGGTTTGATGTGTGGGCAGTTTTGCCACGTAGAATGACATGCTAGGCAAGTTTAGGTTAATGATAGGTAGGGCTCACATTGGCTTCTCTTCCAAATCGAAATAGAGAGGGAGGGAGCTACAGGGGCCGACAGCTATGGAAGTATGATTGAGAGCTCGTCGGGGGAGAAGCCCATGTAGGCTCTATATTTCATTGATCTAACTTGGCCAACGTGTTATCCTACATGGTAAAACTGCTCACTTGTTGCGTCATACGGGCATTCCACTATGCGAAACCGGGTTATGGTGTTATTTGAACCAGATTGCAAAGTTTAAGGGGTCAAATGTCTGGTTTCATAGTTCGAGGTGCTAGATGGAATTTCGATCAAAGTTCGGGGGTATTATATGGACTTCTTCCTTGATATTAAATATGATTATTTTTCTGGTATTGACATAATTAAAGAATTGGAGATTGCTAGACGTTGTATAGAATCTAAACAACAGAACTCTGATAATCCAGATGTGGAAAATAATTTGTGTAATCATGATAATGAGGATGAAAATGAAATCAGATACCTAGGGTGGTATTTTGATGTTTCTGACATAGTTACCGGATTTTCTATAAACCCTTACAAATTGTGAACCGGATTCCTGAACCGATTTAGGGTACGGAGTTCATGTTTGTAGTGGAGATTGGAAGAAAAAGTGCCGAACTGCGAATCCAAATCCCGTACCGTGACTCGGACGAACCGTGTTTCTGGTAACTATGGTTTCTGATATAGATTGTTTTACTATTGTTTCTTCTAAGAAAACAAAAAGGGAAAAGTTGAAGCTGGTTTCTAAGAAAAATAGTAAGAAGTACGAAGATGTTCAGCTTGGTGCTGATTCATCTTATTTAAAAAGGTGTGAGTCTCATATTGGTTGTAGTACTAAAACTTTTTAAAGAAAATTAACCTATAAACAAAAGAAGTAATGAAAGGCCTCATTTGGAATTGCAGAAGGGTGGGTATACAAGGGATTTGTTCTTACTTGAGGGAACTTTGTTCTGATCTGGACTTGGATTTTCTTGGAGTTCAAGAAACTATGAAAAAAGATTTCAAAGTCATTTTTCTCTCTCAGAAAAGTAGATAACAAAGGTTTGTTCAAATGGCATTGGTTGCCTTCTGAAGGTAAATCTGGTGGGATTCTTTGTGGTATTAACACTAATAGATTTGATGTGGTTTCTTTTGTGAGTGGTAGTTTTATTCTTAGTGTTAAAGTATGGGACAAGTGTATCACAAAACATTGGGTCTTGGAAATAGTTTATGGAGCTGCTCATGATGAAAACAAGAAAGATTTCCTTTTGGAAGTTGCTCATCTTTGTGCAGCTAATTCTGATCCCCTCCTAGGGGAGGTGGCTTCAATAATTTAAGATATGCTTCTGAGGAGAATAAGAAAATACATTTAAATAGTAAGAATGATTTGTTCAATTCGGTGATAAACACATATGGGTTAAGGGAGCTTTATCTCTCTGGTGCACTTTTTGGCCCTGCTGATGGAAACCTTTTTCAACTTGATCCTAATATTTGGTCTTCTAGTGAGAAATTGCCTGTAAATGACAATGAGTAAATTTGTAAAATTTTCACTGAAGAAGAAATCAAAGTTGCTATTTTTGATATGGAAAAGAAGCTCATGGGGCTGATTGTTTTCTAATTGAGTTTTATCAAACTTGCTGGGATATAATTAAATTTGATGTGATGCATCTTTTCTATGATCTATATGAGGGTAAGCTGGATATATGTAGACTGAATTATAGTACAATTACCTTGTTGCCTAAAACGAAAGAGGCTGCTAAAATGCCCCAATTTCGACCAATTTGTTTGCTGAATGTTTGCTTTAAGATCTTAACAAAAGTGTTGACTATAAGACTTGAGCTTATATAAATAAACTCATCGACCCCTGTTAAAATGCTTATATAAAACAGAGAAATATTATGGATGGAGTGATGACTTTGCACGAAATCATCCTTGAAACTAGGTTGTCAAAAAATAAAGGGGTAGTGCTGAAAGCCTGAAACTAGATTTTGAAAAGGCTTGTGACAAAGTTAATTGGGATTTCCTCTTTGCTTGCCTTAAAATGAAAGGTTTCTGTGAAAAGTGGTGTGGTTGGACAAAAAAGGGATTTTGAGAGTGAACGTTAATAACAAGGTGGGTCCTTATTTTCAGAGCTACAAAGGTGTAAGGCAAGGTGATCCTTTGTCACCTGTCCTTTTTGATCTTGTTGCTGGTAGTCTTTCAAAAATGATACACAAAGCTCAAGAAAATGATTTATTTTGTGGTTTGGTACCACATTTAATCCCTAAGGGAGTATCCATCTTACAATATGCAGATGGTACAATTTTGTTATTAGAAGACAATGTCTCTAAGGCTGTAAATTTGAAACTTTTGCTTTACTCTTATGAGGCAATGGCAGGACTAAAAATTAACTTTAAAAAAGTGAAGTTTTAACTATTAATGGGGATGCTGAAATGGATACTCAATATGCAAATATGTTTCATTGCCAGATTGGTGAATGGCCTTTGAGATATTTAGGGGTTCCTGTAAGTTGGTCTAGGCTACATGTTGACAGGGCAAAACTGGAAGAAAGGCTTATGAAAAGGTTAGAAGGTTGGAAGGGGGTCTCTATCCCTTGGTGGCAGGACTATACTCATCAATTCTAGCCTTAGCAGCATTACCATCTACCATATGTGATGCAGACACATACGCTGAACACTTTTCAGTTAAATATTTTATTTGATTGGAAAGAATTATTGAGCCGTATTAAATATTGCCAGGTGAACTCTAATACATTTGGGTTTTTCTCTATCATACCTAGAGTTAGAGAGATACTACTATTTTATTTAATTAAATACATACCTATATTTAATTTGTACAAATCTAAAGTAAAGATATGTAAGGAATGCTTCGAAGAAAGAAATGTTGCATGTCAAAACAAATGGACCATTACGGAGATCTCATCAAGCCGGTCAGAACGGATATATTATTGCTATTTCTGAGTTTGGACGTAAAAGACACGGAAGCTGGGAATTTTTAGTCTGGCTGCTACAGGATTCCGGGCGAGCTACAGTACATCCATGGATACACCGACCTCTGTGCTACAGTACTCTCCATGTCTCTGCAGTACCCGATCGCATATTTTATTTGTTAATTTGTTTAGATATCTTTTTTAGAGGTAAGAACAACCGTCGGTTGGCTCTAGCCGCACGGTCCTCGTACTCTTTTCCTTTATATATTTATATATATTCGATTATAAAAGGAAGACACCGGATTAATAAGATGGCTATTTTGCATCTATTAAGCGTTCTTTGTTTATCCTTTCTCATTGCATGCGCATAGAGAGGGGGAATTAGACGATTTCTTCCAAAGATCGTTCTGCATTTTCACTGGTAATTGAAAGATCGATATACTTCACTCGGTGTCCGTGAAGTTCAACACGTGTGATTTTGGTGAAACAAAGAGTTGCAAGCCTATTGTATTTGGCAGCGGGAGATCAGCTAGCGTTCATCAAGAGAGCACGTGGGTATCCAATCATACGCCGTGATGATCGAACAACCCCTGTATCAATATGTCTATGTACCGACTTCCAAAAACTGTGTTATATAGAATGGACAAAACAAGAAGAACTTTCTTTTGGCACGGGGTAGTATTAAAAGGAAATATCTTCTTCTGAAATGGGGGAAAGTCTGTAGGCCTAAACAAAAAGAAGGTTTGGGAATTCAAGACTTATACCAATTGAATATTAGTTTACTTTATAAATGGTGGTGGAAGTTAGAGAATGAAACAGATTTGTGGCAAGATGTTGTGAGATCAATGCATTTCACACATCAAACATAAACAATCTGATTCTCCTTGTTGGGCTAATTTGCTCAAAGTAAAGGAAATTTACCTGGTAGGTAGAAGTGTGAAAGTTGGGAATGGAAAGAAAACGTATTTTTGGAATGATTGTTGGTGTGGTACTTCTCTTAAGAGGAAATTTCCTAATCTTTACTCAATTTATAATGAGCAAAATTTGACTGTTCATCAAATGGCAACGAAATGCTTGGGTTATGTCTTTCAGGAGATGGTTGAATGAGGATATGCAACAGGACTTAATTACTATGAGAAATACTTTAATAACTGTTGCTTTGGGTGAAAATGGAGATAAACCTAAGTGGTTGTGGGAGAAAACAGGGAATTTCTTCGTTAAATCAGTTTACAATTTTAAATGCTCACTTGCATGATAAGCCTTTTAAAATGCTTTGGAAAGCTAAAATTCATTTGAAAGTTAAGTTTTTTCTTGTGGTTGGCTTGGCATGGGGCTATTCTTACTAAAGACGTTTTACTTAAAAGAGAAAATGGAAAGGTAATCCTTATTGTGCTTTCTGTTAGGAGAATGAATCTATATCTCATCTGTTTTTTGCATGCCCCTGGAGTAAAACAATATGTTCCAGGAGGAAGGGGCGCACGTATACTTGGTTTGGCAGCAATTGTTTGGGCGATATGGAAACTGAGGAACATAGCCTGTTTTGAAAAAGAAATTGATTAGATCCTGCCGAGATCACCTGTTATGCTTGTGTCTTTCTCAAATTCTGGGCATGTACGCAAAAAGAGGAAGTCAAGGAAGATGTACATGGCACGGAAGTTCTTCAAACTGAGGTTCTCAGGTTGCATGAGGACAGAACTGAAGAAACGCAGAGGCAAGTGGGGGCAGAGCGCTGCTGATGGAGCGGCCATATGAAGAAAATTGATAGATATTTGCAGTTTAATCTCTTGTGTAATGGTTCCATTAAACAGAGCACTGTGGATGCTTGCCACTTTTGTTTTTATCTTTTTTACTGTTTTCTTTCTTCTTATTAATTAAAACTTAGTTGTTGAAGAGTGCCTTTTGTTCGGTCTTGTCAGTGCTGCTTGGTGCAGCTTGGCTTTAGAGGGTGAAACTATGGTTCATAAAATCGATGAAAACCGCTTAAAAATTGAGTGTAATCGAGTCGGTTTGATATCTAAAACCGCTTGGTAAACCAGTGGAATTCAAATTCAAATTCATAAAAATTAGGAAATTTGAAAAAAATATATGAAAAAGTGTTAAATTTTTTTGTAATTTTTTGTGTGAGGTCCTGAAGTAATGCTAATGATTTTGTAAAATTCTCAGATCATTATCGGACCTGTAATTTTTTAAAAATTCAGACAGTACTACTGTCAAAACTCTTCTTTTTTTTTCTAGGGGTACTAAATGAAGTCTAATATTTCTGAAAATTTTTGTGTGAGGTCCTGTGGAAATTATAATGATTATTTAAAATTTTCAGATGATGATCAGGTATGTGTATTTTTTTAAAATTCTGACAATGCTACTGTCTTTGTATATGCTCTTCTGTTTTTTATTTTCTAGGGGCAATAAATGAAGTCTAATATTTATGAAAATTTTACTACATGATCCTTTGGAACTAATTACGATTCAATTAAAATTTTAGGGCATGGTCAAGCTTGTAAAATTTTATAAAAATATGACAGTGAATCTATTCCTTTTCATTAAGTATTGTTTTTGATTTTCCAGAAGCACTAAATGATTTTTAAAATTATTTAAATTTCTCTGAGATGTCTTATATATTAATCGGGATTTTTTTGCAATTTTTTTCGAATTTTTCTTCGGTGTGACGAAAATAGAATAAAATCGCTCAAAAATCGAACAAAACTAGTCGAAAATCATTGAAAACCGCTCGTTTTTTGTTTTTTTTTGCCGTTGTTTGAACGAGTTCAAAATTTTAAATTCAAACTTTTTCAATTTTTACCGATTTTTGACCGTTTTTACCGATTTTCGAAAATAAAAAATCGTTCCAAAAATCAAATTTTGAAGCCTGGGCGAAGCAGTTGGTCAGATAGAGCGTAGTTTTGTGCTACTTCTGAAAAGACAATTGAAAATATTCCGTTCCTTGGTAATGGAATATGGGCTAATCTCTTTTTTTTTTTTAAAGAAAATTGTTCTTGGAATGCACCATGCTTTGTTGCGATTCTGAAGTTTAAAATGCTTTGCTGTTTCCGTCGCTTTTGTTCCGCTTCCTTTGTATCAACGATCTGCTATCTTCTTTTTAAAGAAGACCTAAGTTTGGGGCTTTCCCTTTTCGTAGTACGTAGGTTCAATAAAACTGAGCCAGATGGTGAACAGTGCTCTTACTATAAATTCTCTTTGCTAAATAAAGACCAGCGATTTATTTACTACATGCTAGTATGTAGTACTACATGCTTTAGAATATCAATTGTCCAATCGTCCTTGATTAAAAATGAGTTCTCCTGCTATCTTATTCATGTTGATCATTGGAGCCGCGTCCCACTCCCACCAGTCAGTAGTAAAACAAAGGTTGCAGGTCAGGTTTGTGGAGCTAGTCCGAGAACAATTTGCTATGCATCCGGGCTTACGGTGCTTACAGCTTACCGTGCTACCTCCGTTTGAAAAAATGATGCAAACAGTCATGAAAAGTTTTGAAAATTTTGGTTAGGTAAGGTATGATACCATCATCATGCAAAAAAAATCAAATTTAAATTTGATCCACACATTGAGAAACAAAAAAGACAAAGTTTGGAGAAAAGGAATGTCTTTTTTCCCCTCATGATATATGTTGTTTTTTAAGTTGAAATTTTCCATGATGCTAGATGATATCATACCTTATCTAAATAAAGTTTTCTGAAGTACTCTTGATCATTTGCATCTTTTTTTGAAGAAAGATAACACGGAAAATATCGTAAGGGTGGTGGAAGCGCAGCAAATGCCCTCAAGGCAGCCCACCATCCCTGATCATTCGAGGCCCTTCATGGAAAATATGGACTATCATATCTGAAGGTGTTTCGAGCTTTTCCTGGGAATATGAGTATCGCATGCGTTGTATGTATACTTCAGCGAGGTGAAGTTCAAGGAGAAAACACTATGAGAAAAGTGCCATCAAGAACTGACCTGACCACCTACAGTAGCAATGCAGAGGAAATTGAAGGACAGCAGAAGCAACAAACAGACACTTGCTGGCAGCCGTGCCCATTTAGGCTGAGCAGCTGGAAAGGTAGCAGAAAATGGGACTCGTCAGGACCATTTTTCCCGATCTCGCACTCTCCAGTCCACCGCAGATTGCCATTTTCAGCGCCCAGCTGTTGTGTACCACGCGATGGCCTTGCTCGCGATTAACTTCATGGGCTAATTGGAGCAAAAATTTCTACCCGCGGAGTCGCTTGAGGTGCAGTTGTGGAGAGCACGAAACGACAACGAAGTTTAAAATATAAATAAGATGACAACACGCGAAGCGGCCTTTCTTGCGATTAACTTGGCATGGGCTAATTGGAGCAGAAACTTCTACCAGATTTGACATCTCGCTCGCGGAATCGCTTGAGGTGAAGTTGCGGAGAGCATGAAACAAAAACGAAGTCTAAAATATAAACAAGATAACCCATCTAAACACTTATGTATCTATAGTTTTAGCTATATAAATTTCTGGAGTTAGGAAAATCCTACTCCATCAACTCCACGGATTTTGATGAAGCTGGCCTTCGATGCTAATCGGTGACGTGCGTCCGTCGCCGGCGACGAGCAGTGGCTCCTCTCGGCGGGCGACGACCATGATCATTTGCAGTCAGAGAGCTAGGCATTAGCAAGACGAAAAGCCGCATGCATGCATTGCTAGCTTAGCTCCTATATATGTATTTATCTATTTTTTCTCCTTTTAATTTCTCCCCAGGGTGATCTATCTCCTCTGACCACGAAATTTCGCCAGGTGCTGCGCCAATCTGTTGTGCATCTTCACGATTTTTCTCGGAATCTTTTGCGGGCGGTTTTGATTCCTGAAAAAAGCGAGAGCGCGCGAGAACCCTTCGGACGGCCAAGATGGGTTGAATCATTGACGTGGGCCGAAGCTAGCCGTCGCTTCGATTCCCGATGCGCTAGAAAGGTTTTGTTTTACCGCTCAGCGTCCCCGGAATCCAGCCGCGTGGTGTGCCACGGTTGGGCTCGATCTGCTTGAGATCGCCACGGCCCAACTTAACGCAAGAATTACGGGAGATGCGGGAGAGTGCACGATGAATAATCCTGCCGGGCTAAAGGGCAATGAAAATAATAATTTTAGAAAAAAATAAATTTTATAAAACCCCATGTTTTTCGGTAGTTGTTACACGAAATATCAGATATTATAACTTTGTATCACTTAAATTTAGGTATTATGATCATAACATTTCACAAAACCCAACCTCGTTATAATTATTCCTCCACAATCACGACCGCATATGACGACGGCAAGCTATTCTCATTGCTCGATGCCTCCGGGTAAATGACAAATAACCTCGCACGCCACTACTTCCAGCAGCTCATCTTTGCCGTGACTATAATGCATAGGGTTTTGTGAAATACTGTGACTATAATACCTAGGGTTAAGCAATACAAGCCATAATATTTGGTTTTTTTTACAACAACGACCGCAAAAATTAGGATTTTATGAAATTTACTCTTAGGAAAACGTAAACTGCACCAGAAAAATCAGGCAATGTTTCATGGTTGAAATCATGAAAAAACATCAGGTAAATTTTCTCCCAAGAGAACCTTCTCTTGCACATGAGGGACGGATAGTGTTACATTACATGGATCATGGATTTAAAATGTAACGGGTACGAATAGATTGAGATTACTCTCAAACTAAAATGTTATCTTCTCCGTTCACCTAACACTTCTCTTTTCCTACTCATTTCCTCCGCCCCTTCATTCCTCTCTAATACATAAATTTTAAATGAGAAAATTTTAACCAGAAGGTTTCAACTCAAATTTTTTGAAAATTGAAAAAATTCAACTCGAAAATTTCAATTCAATTTTTTTAACTAGGCAAAATGTCAACTCTGGAAATTTCAAATCGCTCAAAAAATTTTGAATCAGGAAATATTCAACTTAGCAAATTTCAGTTTGGAAACTTTCAACACGAAAAATTTCAACTCGCGAAATTTCAAATCAAAAAAATTTCAAGCGGAGAAATTCTAGAACGGAAAATTTCAAAAACTTTGGATTTAAAAATTTTCGGTTCGAAACTTTCGATTTGAAAAAACTGTCGATTCAAAAAGTTTACTCAAAATCCTTTCGATTCGAAAAGTTTCAACGCAAGAAACTTTCGGTTCGAAAACTTTTGCTCAAGAAACTTTCAGTTCAGATAATATTGATCCAGAACTTTCAAAAATGATTTAAAAAGTACTTATTATTCAAAAAACTTGGGGGTAATTTGAAAACAATTTTTTTTAATTTAAGGGCAAGGGAATCAGGAGAAAAGTGAAATAAAAAGAATGCTGCAAAATGTCGTGACGAAAGAGTCTTCGAAGGGGAGAGGGAACTAGAGAAAAGAATGAAGTGCCACCATATGTCATAATGAGAAGGCATGGTGAGGACACCTTCTAATTGGCAATTCCGAAATGTAACTAATATAAAGTAGTATAAGTGAATTGCTCATCTTTCCTCATCAGTTTAAACTTTTAGGTGAACTGACGGGTGCATGCAACTCAATATCTTATCAGAGCTAAGAGGTCTTGAGTTTAAGACCCGGTTGACGCAATTAAAAAAAATAATTGCAACTCACTTCTATTCCACGTCGTAAGGGAGAGTGTTGAAGTATAAGTGAATTAAGCTTTCGTACAAAGAGATGAAAACCAACGTCGGTTCCCTTATAGTGAGAGGCTCGGGGCTTCAACAGCTACTTCCGATGTTGATTTTGGTGTACTTCATGGAAGAATGAAGCACGAAGGGTACAAGTACAACCAAGGTGATGAAATTCTTGTACGCTAAGCTTTCTTCAATCTTCAGCAGCAACTCCAATATGGAGGATTCAACCAAGGTGATGTAATTCTTGTACGCTAAGCTTTCTTCAATCTTCAGCAGCAACTCAAATATGGAGGATTCCACGCAATTAGGTTCACCTATTGTCACCTAACAGTTGAGTAGGTGATGAATTCTCTGGAAGTGAAGTGAAAAGGTTGGTGGGGAACAGGGTTCCTGAAAACAAGAAACAGCACAAGAATGAAGATAAGCTATATTGATATAAGATACCAGCACCGGGATTACAGGAAGCCACAGCCATAGGTGCAGAGTTAGACGCAATCACGAAACAATGGCAACATTGTAGTTCAAGCTGTACTGTAGGCACTATTCAACTCGCAATCCAATCAAGCTCATCAACATATACCGTATGTGCCCTAGTTTTATATGAACTGACTCTGTAGTAAGCAATGGATAATGATACTACATTGTTCCTGTCTGTGATTTTTTCTGTTGTTCTCTTTAGTTGGAAGATGCTTGGATTTGCCCTTTCTTTTTTCTCCTCAGGCAAGCATTAGAAATTATTGAATACATTCTCGTAGTACTAAATACAAATAGAAGGGTGGGTGGCTGCTTGTACAATATCCAACTTACGGTCGTGGCCCATATAATCTTGATCTGTCGGATATGAGTATCCCTCCCGTTCAGGTGATTGGACAACACCACAATTTGGAGCATAAATGTACGAATGAATGTTTCTCTGCACAGATATGCCAAGAAAGAGAATTATGCAACTGTCGGCATAAGTGCAGTAAGATTAAATAGTAAGGTTTAAATAGAGCCACTTTTGAAATAGTCTTGACTCCTGAGAATGAAAATGCTAATTTCTCAATGTCAAAGAAAGTATTCAGATGATAGCAAAAACAGCATTAGTACCACACTACCGAACCATGAAATGCAAGCAACAACCTTGGGTCATCCAACGTGCCTAGATGGAATATATTCATATGGAGATCCTATAACTCAAATACTTGAGTATGTGATCAGACGGTAATGTCAACTATACTTTCAAATGTCAAAACTAGCCACTAGGAGACACCAAATATAGGGTTTTTTTGTGTGTGTGTGTGTGGGGGGGGGGGCTTTAAAAGTTTTAGCTTCTGAAAAGCCAGTAATCCCTTCCAAACAGCTCAACTTTGAAGCGGCTTTTGGCATATAAGGTATAAGCCATATATAACTAGCAAAAACCAAAAGCTAAAAGTTAGGCTGGCAGCTTTTTGCTAAGAGAAATTAGCTATTTGTCAAACGGTCTCTTATAAAAATCTACTGCCGCTTTTCAGCCCGAAAATCGAAAAAGCAGTTTTTCAGAAAAGCTACAACTCCCAAACAGACCCATAGCCATCCTATAACTTATGACATACTCCTGCATTGCACAAAGGCAATTCTGAATCATATTTATGTTTAAGTTAAAAATGCATACTCGGGATCATCTCCAGATAACTATGTAGCACCGATACGCGATACGGGTACGGTGATACGAAAATTTTCAAAAACAAGGATACGTCGATACGTCAAGTATATATGTATTGTAAAAGAAGAAACTGTAGAGGCAATGTTACCTTAAGAGTGGAGAGGCATTATAACAATAATTTGAAGTGTATTTGATGTAAAATGATCCTGTTCATGCTCATCTACACGCCGGCCGCTGGAGCTGCTGGGAGGAGCGCCGGTCGGTGGAGCTGCTGGGAGGAGGGCGCCGGCCGGTGGAGCTGCTGGGAGGACAAGCAGAGCAGCGGCGGGAGCTGCTGCGGGGCGGCGGAGCAGAAGCGCTGGCGGCGCGAGGGAGCAGAGAGGGCCATTCTTTGGGAGGCGCGGCCGGTGGAGTTCTTGGAAGGACGAGCAAAGCAAATGACGGAGAAGAAAAGAAGCGGGGAGAAGAGCAGCGGCAGGAGAAGAGCAGCGGCGGCGGGAGCTGCGGTGGTTTAGCGAAGTATCGGCTGCTGTCCTGCTGCTGGGAGAGGCTTAGGGTTTTTATAAGTATTGGGCTTTTTGGGCTAAGGCAAGAGGAAATGGGCCTCAGGTATCGGAGAAGTATCGCGAAGTATCGTTGATTTTTTTTAATTTTTTTTGCTGGAATTCTCCGATACTTTTCCGATATCAGATCGTCAGATCGCCGATCGGATCGTGACGAGATCTGTGCACGGCGATTCAAATAAATATCGGTGCATCATAGCCAGATAATGATATATGAACCCATCCAACTGGCTTGGAAAGCCTCACAGTCTCAATTTCCTAGAAAAATGAGCAGAATAACGGTATATTATTTAGATCAAGGCAATATTATTATAATTCGGTAAACTCAAGGTTTCCAAAGATTAGTTCAGTCTTCAGTGCCCAACTTCTTGTATTGCAGAAGCATAGCAGAACAAACCAAGTTTCCCTGAGAGAAAATTATGCCACAACAACCTAGTGTAATCCTATGTCATACCAGGATATACCCTAGCCCCCTAACTCGAGTAACCCAAATACACAAACCATTTAAGCAAAGGCTGATATCATTTTTAGTTTAGCAAGGCAACCTAAGCCAAATTGCTCCTAACACAGGCTTTTTAAAGCGTCAAGCTGTCACATGCGAATATGTGATCCAAAAGCAACAGTCTTTCGGAAGTGCTCTCACCATCGAGCACAGATCAGATCAGAAGTTAGAATTCAGATAAATATGTGTTCTCACTCAGCACCTCGCTGCTATGTTGTACCAGCCAATCAACATGTAAAATCTAACATACGCAACAAGCATCTGAACATTCTTAAAACCAACAATTTCTCGTGGGAAGAGAAGCACCTTAAGATTGTGGAAACCATCGCCTGCCCGAATAGAGATCTTGCTCGGCGTGTAGCTCTCGTCGAGCTTGAAATCCACATAGAGCACAACAAGCTGCCGCGCAGCAAATTCAACAGCAGGGGAGAAAAATTAGGCGCCATCCCCCTGAATCAAATAATCCAGAAACTCCTGCCCACCTGCAGCTGCACCTTCTTCTGGAATTGGATGTTCACCAAGTGCGGGTGCGCACCGTCCGACCAAACCAAAATGCCGAAACCCAAATCACCACCTACTCGGCTTCTAATTCCGATGTATTTGCACGAGAGAAGTGTCATTGTTTTTCCGGGCGGTAGGTACTGACCGCCGGTATGTGTCGAGGTTGTCGTCGCCGAGGGAGGCGACGCCGTTGCAGGGCATGCAGGAGCTGACGCTCCAGGGGGGCCGTCTTCGCCATCTCCCACATGTCTGCGTCCACCGAAAGCTCCGGGCTTCCCTTCAGCCGCCCCGCGAACGGCGCCGCCCCCGCCGTCGGTGTCGCCGCGGCCTCCTCCTCGCCGTCAGACTCCATCGGCAGCAGTGCGGGGGCCCAACTTAACTCGTTTTGCGGGCCGAAATGGGCCTTCGTTTGTCAACACTAGAAGTTGGTCTCAAATTTGAGCCCATTTCATTTGCTCCTTTGTTTCGTTGAAAAAGCTTCGAAAGTGAAACGCACCAGCTCAATGTGTTGAAACCTCTTTAAAAACATTCAATGTGTGTTGAAATTACTTAGTTTTCTTTGTGGAATTTGGGATGATCTAGTTTTTATCGCGTTATATTGGTTTATTTCATTGTCTGTGTAGATCAACGTGACATAGAGAAGCATCGATGAAGAATCATATCAGGAATGTTTGGGAAATGGAATGGCCACAATTTGCCAAGAAGATTTAGATGTGCCACACGCTGCTTACACTATTATTTGGCTTGTAACTACCGCTCGATGTGCCTGAAGGAAATATATATAGCATCTTAGCCAACCTGAAAGTCATATCTAAACCTTGCCTAACTTTAGTATCTCATTTGCATACCACAAAAAATATGAGGTGCCATTGACACACACGTAATCCTACTACGCGAATCACCACACTAATTTTAGGCAAGCATGCAATTTTGCAAGAGCCAATTTGTCTTTTTCTTTGTTATTCATGAATTGAGGGCGCCTAATCTATTATAATATTAAAGTAGAGGTAAAAGAAACCATCACGTTCGCTCTCAAGGCTAGAAATTCTCACATTAATCGGAGGAAAAAAAGAAAGATCTACACCGTTAATCATGGTAGGTCCAGATTATAACGGTCTAGATTAAAAGAAAGAGTTTGTGTCATGTATAATATAAGAGTTTGTGTCATGTACAATACAAAAATAATTAAAATTCGGAATAAAAATAAAATAAAATAAAATCGGAATTTTGATTTTCATACGATTAAAAGAAAGAGTCCAAGTACAATAAAAAATTCGGAACAAAAAAAAAGATAACTAATAGTCTAATTTCCATACGAATATGAAAATAAAATTCAAATTCAGAATAAAAAAATAAAAGATAATTAGTAATTTGATTTCCATACGAACATCAAAATAAAACTAAAATTTAGAATAAAAATTTAGAACAAATCCAACATGAAAAACTAAAATTCGGAATAAAAAAAATAAGAATTTGATTTCCATAGGATTAAAATAAAGAGTCTACGTCAAGTACAATAAAAAACTAAATTTCCTGTAAAAATAAAATAAAAGTAGCAATTTGATTTCCATACGAACATCAAAATAAAAATAAAATTCGAAATATAAACAAACAAACAAAATGCTAATTTGTTTTGCAAAAGAATTCCAATTCAATTTCCATATGAATTTCTAAATAAAATCCCTAAATAAGTATAATTCGAAATAAAAATTAAAAAAACATTAGCTATTGGATTTCTATATGAATTCAACAAAAAAATCACTAAAATTTGGAATAAAATAAAAATAAAAAGAGAAAGGCCAAAGCCGAAGGAGCCAAAAGCCGCGATGACGAGTGGTGAGTATATGCATTGTTGAAGAAGTTAGTAGCAAAAGAAGCTTGATGATAGGGAGGCCCTGATAGAGAGTAGATGAAGCTTTGCATGGAAGACGAGCTACATAGGATATATATATCCATTGGGTAGCTAGAAACGTGCCATCGCTGTTGAGGGACATGACATCACACATGATGGTGGGAAAATTCTCAATATTGTTAGATAACGACTAAAGCAAACATGCTAGCATCATAGAAGATAGGAGGTCGCCGCCTTAGTGAGGAAGCAACATTGTTGAATTGGCAAACATCGAATAAGAGAAGCGATCGATATGGGACAAGCATAAATCAAACATGTATAATTTACATGTGTATATACATGCATGAATTCGTTTGAATCAAAACAAGTTTAAAAAAACTCAAAGTAGAGATGACACTATTCTATTGAATAGACTTGGAGCCACTAGTGAGAGCATAATAGGCTTGGGACCACTGATGAGAGTATGACGGGTGTCCCCGGTAGGGATAAGCAATGTATGCATTGCATGTTGATATCGTAACATTCAACATTAAGTAATAATCGAAGAGAAATAGAAGATAGTTATATGATAGAGTATTGCATTGAAAGGGTAGCAGTTGAGAGGGATCGATAAAAAATTGGGCTTGCTATTGGCAGTTGAAGCTGAAAAACTGTGGAGCGATCAATAAGAGATATAAGACATATGGTTTTACGGGGCAGCCAGTGTGTGAGGAAGATATGTTCAAAGTAAGTGGCCCATGATGTATCAGTATATATGTGAGCAATACACTCCAATACCATGTAAAATAATCAGTGTATTACTTGAGATTAAATAGAGGTACATGTGTTACATATATTTGAAAAAAAAAAGAGTTACTAATGGAGAAAGAACAGATGTATATAGCTATATGATCTATGTAAGATGAAGAGTTACTATATTTCTAAGAACCCCCCAACAACTTATTATTCTCAATGATTTTCTTCCATCAAAACTTTTACTTCAATTATATCCTTTAAGTTGAATTTTTCTTTAAGCTTCTATTATCATTTCTAATATTTATGATGTCATGAAAATCTAAGTAGTCTACAAAATACGTTAATATATTCTCAAGCATATAAGTTATATCATTTAATACTATAAACTGTTAAAAAAATCTAGCTGCGCAAACACGCCGGTCACCATGCTAGTTAACAAGTAATAACAGAAACTAGCATCGCAAGCGACAATGCATACGAAATAAATATACATTAACAAGGAAAAACAGGCACCGGACATAGGACATGGAATAGCTTTCTCGCAGATAACGTGCCCTGATATGATGATATGCCCTTTGTTTTCATCATCTGGCATCTCCAAAAGCCCCAATATCTCATCTCCGGCCGGGGACATCTCAGTAGCCGCCGATACGAAAAATCTGACAACGGCAACATCCCCTCCGCAGAGCCAGCGCCCTGCGTCGCGTGTGGCCAACAGCATTTCTCCGTGTCAAGATTCTTTCGCTTCTCCAAAGAAATTTCTCCACAAAATTAAGCACCACCTAAATAGCTATATGCAAGCTAAATGCTCTTGTCTTGTGTATAGCTTCTTCGTTCGTGGAGGTCGAATTCGTTAGCTGCCAAGAAAACGCTGTGCCACTTTTCGTCCCTGGATTCTTTCAGAAGTCAGTGTATCGTTCTGAATAATGCAAGGGCCACGGTTAACAGTAGCACGAGCAGAATCCCACACAATAATTGTAGGGAGTCTTTGACAACCTTCGCTGTTTAAGGTTCGATACGATCGGGTCGCATGCATGCAGCTAGTGGATTGATAATGGATTCCCTGCAACTTTTCACGAAATAGTTCTTGGCCGACAGAGCTAGAAGAACAAGGCTAGCTATGTGTTGATCGCCAATTCACCACCGATAGATCCCCCGTCCTGACCTGACTTCGTCGTTGTTGCCGTTAAAGAAATGACAACGATTCCATTTGTAGCCAATTCGGAATATTCTGTTTAACTGCGGTTAGCATTTGGCTTCAATCCTGTGGGCTTTGCATGGTAACGATTCTTGACTGTGGCTGTCAGAATCTGGCACCATGGAGCACAAGTTGCTTGATAATTTGATCTGAAAGGACAACGTATATATCATTCTCTCCCAGTCGATCTTAGACTTCCACACCCTAGGGACTAGGAGCACTGTAAGTGATGGGGTGCAATCACTACAGAGACTACAACTTAAGCAGTTTTCATGGTCCCGGACTATCCAATCGAGGGCGAATCGGATCGGTCAAAAACATAATAAACAGTGTTTTCCTATAACACCTATGAACAATGTTTTCGAGCAGAAAAAATCTACATCTACACAACATTTTTTTTCCCGATTCGAACCATTTATTTTTGATCGGACTGTCCTTTAAAAACTGCTTAAGTGCATTCCCAAGGATTGCACCCAATTTCTTTCCACTGTAAGTGTATTTATGTGGCCTTGTTCTACACAAGTGGTTTCAGCATCTTGCACCGTGCTCTCCAATATATATGAGAGAAAATTAATCCTAGCACAAATTATCTGTCAATTAGTAATTAATACCATTTCCTTTCTCGAGAACATGAAGTGACGAGAGATTCGGAGATTATCTTTAAGGCCTTGTTTGGATAAGTGGTAATTTTTTTAGAAGGTTTTAGGATTTAAAACAATCCAATGAAATATCCCTAATCCAAACACCGTCTAAGCTGTTTTGGGTCCAATAATGTCGATATCTTGCACTGAGGAGATACCTGTTTGATATAACAAGACGATAAGTAGTTTCATTTTCATTACGAAAGTCTGGTACAAAATTAGTGTGTTCCATATATACTCTTAATAAATATCCATCTTTACTTTATACTTTTACATGTATGTATTAATATAGTACCAAATGATAATAATTAAGGGTAATCTAGTCATTTTTAATATCTTCTTGGTCTATGTGTCAAGAAGAAATATGCCTTACAAACTTGGATATTTTGTTTTGTGGATTATTGTTCGTAATTATCATTATTGATATAATTAATGCAATTAAGAGATGGAGTGAAATCAGCGTAGGAAGATTGACGACGACCGAACGATCGATTAAACGGATGGCTGAGATGAAATGTGTCAAATTCAGGTGTGAATAAGTGAATGGGTTTTTTTTAACATATGCTTTTTAATATTAGTATAGAAACTGATATTTATAGAGGCCGACGCCCAATTATAGGTGACCATTAATTTCTTCGCGATGACGACGGGATACCTGCATCGGCATGCTTGCTATAGTAGTGAAATAATAATGTTCAATCCGAGCCTGCATGCACATTCGGAATGCAGAATTGCTATGACAAGGACGTCTTATTCTATGGTTCTCGTCCGTACGCATCTGACACAGTTAGGATTTATTTGGCAGAGTTACATGTACATCTCAGCTTCACCTGAGATCTGAAACTTATAGCTTAAAATAAAGTGAATTAAGTTTATATTTTTGGTCTAAAATGTAAGCAAGATTATCCATCTAAACACTCTTAATTTACTCACAGCTTCAACTCCATGGATCTGGTGAAGTTAAAAAAACACAGCTTCACTAGATCCACAAATCTAGTAGAGTTAGGAATACTCAGCTCCATCAGATCTACGAATCTAATAGAGCTGGAGCTCTACCAAATACGCCCTTAATTAGATAATGCTACCAACCACTCGTTTCTCATCCATTTATATCTATTCATTCTCACGAAGTATTCCTTCAACCTCTCTCTCTCCATTCTCTAGCAAACTAGCCAAGCCGTCCCTAACAACTAGTAACGAGCTCTTTCAGGTTCTTTTCTTGCACCACACCACTATGAGTACGTGACTCCTTCACTTTTCTCTTTCCCTAACTTTTTCCCCTCTTGCTTCCTATCCCACTGTTTTCCAGATTGATTTAATTTGACGATGCTCCCAACCGTTCTCATCAATTCAAACAAAGCAATAGATTGATGGTTAGCAAATCAAGGCTGTAGTAGTGGTTGGGTACAGATCGAGTAGCTGTAGGAGTGCTAATTCCTTCCTGCCCGACCATGAGGAATTGGATCTTATTGTGTGAATCAGTGGATAACCTCTTGAATTTAGTTGTTGGAGATGTAAATCGATCGACAGTGATCGGAAGGCAAATGCATTAGCAATAGATTGTAACCAGCCCCAATAGTACACATCAAGAAGTAATGGTGACTGTGTAAATCGAAGTCAACGGCAGCTCGCTTGGCTGGCTTGCCAAAGGAGGAGGCGGAAAGCATGGAGAAGATGAGGTCGCGAAGGAACATGGATGTAATGGGTTGACCAAACCACAAGACCTACACCACTATCCCCATCCTTAGCATGCCTATCTCGAAACGATAACACCGATAAGTTGAGTTGTTGCTGTAGTTGTTTTCGAATGTTGCAACACGAAACATCAAATGTTGCAGATGTTCAATGGTCTTTTTGTGATCACAACAAGTTTTAATTTTTGTTGCAATAGGTCCTTGTATTTGTTGCCTCGGGAATTCAAATCTGTTGCACAAATTTATTTATTGATTTGGTGTTTGTTGCATCCAGAGCAAAGATTTCTTGTTGCAAACATATGAACTAATCGTTCCACTTTAAGATTTTTTTGTTGCACTGGATTTAATTAATTGTCACACAATTATTTTTTAGTGTTGCCACTAATTTTTTACAATGTTGCAACATTGTAACACTACAAATTTGTTAGATTCGGACACCTAAACTAGTTTTAAACCGTACCTTGGTTCTATACTTATGGTTGCCATCCAGTTTTTAGTAAGAATTTTTATAATTTCATCAATTTTGTTAGGATATTGTATTTTTTTTATTTTGTTGCATGCACATATTGATTATAATTGTTATATGTATTGTTTAACGATGTGTCGATATGTACAATAGGCTTCCTATCGAACTTCTAATTCCTAGTCGTTCACTAGGAACATACATGCATGTAGTAGGAGGCACCGTGTAGAACTCAAAAAAAGTTTCATACATACGTGAATACATACAACAGGCACTAGGCTGCCGACACCAATTCAGTGACAAGATCGAAGATGTCGATCTCATGGAGAGGTCGCACGCACGTCATCTAGTTGTCAGGAACTTTAATTGTATTTGGTTCCGTCGGTACGTGCAGTGCACGCATGCAGCATGCTCTATCTAGCTCAGCCTCGCGCGTGCGCACACATGCATGCACTATGTATACCCAGGTCCAGTTCGTCCAACCGTTTAAGAATTAGCTAGCTAGATCGATCTGCCTTTGTAAGCTGCAACGTTTAGCACACCTAGCTTACAAGCACTTACTAGCTAGCTGCACATAGATCATGGCGTCGGTCATCTCCAAGAGCTCGTGTCGCGGGTCGTCGCCGTGGACGCAGCGGCAGAACAAGCAATTCGAGTGCGCGCTGGCGGCGAACGACTAGAGGTGGTCACTTGGGTTGGGCTTTGTTTGGCCGGTCCAAGGCACGGCGGGCATAGTTCTGTTCAAAGCTTGGTCTTGCACGAAGTAGACTATGTCGTGCTGGCGCGACACTGTAACACGGGCCATGCTGAGGCCGAGAACTAGGCACGATGAGCGGCATGGTCCGGCAAGACACTGTGGTATGGGCCGTGCCAGGCCCGATGACCACGGACATGAGGAAGAAGCTTAGCATGAAGGTCACCGACCCGCAGAGCATAAGCGCTATGGACGCACCCAGCAGTATGGACGCTACCCCCGCCGCCGAGGGGAGAGAGAGCTGAGAGAGACGGCTCAATCTCTCTCAGCTCTCTCTCACCCGTCTCAATCTCTCTCGTCTGTCTCTCTCACTCTCTTTCTCGCCCATTTCCCTCTCTCTCGCCTATGTTCAGCATATCCCTTCGCTCTCTGTAATTGTTCAAGAATAAATAAATTCTAGTTATTCTTTCCATAATATTTATGTCCACTGCCTCAACTCCATACGTTTCCTACTCCTTTCCTCTCATTGCAATAGTGCAAATAGGCCGGGCCTAGGCCGGCACGTCATGAAGCGCAAATGGGCCGTGCCTGGGCTCTCCAAAGGCGAGCCCAGCCGGCACGGCACGGCACGTTGAGTACGACGGGCCGTCGCGGCTCGGCACGGTTCAGCCACGAAGCACAATGAGCCTGTGCTGGACCTGCCTGGCACGGCACGACGCCCACCTCTAGTACGACAAGGAGACGCCTAACCGGTGGCACAACGTGGCGCACAACATGGGCGACAGAAAGTCGGCCGAGGAGGAGTGCGCTAAAAACTTTACAGTACTAGCTCCCTTCTGTGTTTTATTTGTGAAAATGACTATCGCATGTCGATATTATCGGAAATGGCCCCCTTACACGGCGAGCTCGCGGTGCGGCTACATTGCACCGCTTGCGCGTCGGGAGGAGCCTTCGCCCGATCTGCAACAATGCCGGGAGCGGCTCACGCGGGACGGTGTGGGGGGCATTGCAAGCTATGCAAATACGCAGTACCACGACACACGATCGATTTTTAATATTTTTTGGTGTAATTTTTTATTCAATTGATAGGGTTTTTTGTAATTATTTATTGTAATGAAAAATTACAAAAAATAATATATGTTGACTTAACAAATTAGAAATATACTATCTGTCGGCGTTTGAATTGTCGCCAATTCAATTACTGACAAATTGTCTGTCGCTAGTTCGACGGGGCTCTCTGTCGCCAATCGCAAATGTGAAATTTTCAAAATTTATAGTTTGCAGATTTAGTCCCCTGCAATTTTTTGTTAGGAAAATAGTCGCTTGACCCGCACATAAATATACAACAAGCAAATACCGCACGTGCATTTATCAAAGTAATGGCTAAATGTGTGTAATATTTTTTTACTAACGTATAATTAGATAGAGTAATGATCAAATGTGTGTATTAGAAACCGTATCAATGTCCAAATGATAAGTAAAAAAGAACAATTCACGCTAGTTTGGTAAATATGGTATTTACCGATACCGAACTGAAGTATTATGGTATTTACCGATACCGAACCGAAGTTCTATTTGGTATCACATTTTAATCACCATATTTCTTTAAAAACCGTATTTACCGAACCGTATTTATCAATTATACTGTATGCACAGCCCTACCGGTATCCGCTAGTACGCAATAATCCTTTACACTCCATAATAATACCTTTCGAACTAATTAACTTATTATATTTTGCCAGTGCCACCAGCAGCCAAAGGAGGCTAAGCTATATTGATTCTACGTTTGCCACAACATGCAACTCCTCATTGGTTCAAAGAAGACCAACGTCATAGAGGTTTATCAATCTTGCAACAATTGTTTTCGCCTACAAATTTATATACACACAAGACTTTACTTTCTCCATCGACAGGCTTGGCAATGCATTGAATTTGTGTTGGAACAGGCTGGCCTCCTAGGTATCCGAGGATAACTCTGCGCCTTCTTGATGCGTGAGGTCATTAATCCAAAAGGCAAATGCCACCCAAGCTCGCCTGATGAGTTATGAATTTGTTAGATACCGTTTGGATTAATTTGTGAACCTTGTGGTGTGAATTTATTATTTCTAGCTCTCAATTCAATTGGTTTTTGTATATATGAGTTGATTTTTGAAATGGATGCGCTGTATATTAATGTATTGTGCGATCAGAGTTGATTTCTAAAATAGATGCACTGTATGTTCATATGAAATCCGAGCTCATTTCTGAATTGTATATCGTAATAATGCTGGTGATGCTTTCTATTATCTTTTTTCAGAGGGTATGGCTAGCATTTCCTGAGGCTAGCCAATAAATTAAAATTTAGTAAAAAAATGGAAAATCAATATCACAGACGGTTCTAAAGAAGAATCGTCTGTGAAGAGACCCACATCACAGATGGCTCCAAAGTGGAACCGTCTGTGATGAGGGGCCCCATCATCCCAGACGGACCGTCTGAGATGATACTATATCACAGACGGTTCCAAATTGGAACTGTTTGTGATGTGTTTTTTCACTGATGATTAAAAAATCGTCTGTGTTGACTCTTTGTCATCATTGACACTTCGATACAGACGGTTCACAAAATTGTATGTGATGTGGTTTGTGAACCGTCTGTAATGTGGGCATGTGCAGTATTGCATTATCATACATGGTCGATTGTTGTAGTCGACGGAGATTGAGAAAATGGAACAACACCAGAAGAGGCGATGCGTGCAAAATACGAGGCCATATGCTGATCAAATTTATGTTCTACTAAACGTTCTACTTGTGCACCTTGTTCCTCCACTGCTCTTCTCTGAGAATCCAGCTCATCACGTTGAGATTGTTGCTCTTCATGTAACCGTGTATTCGCATCCCCTAATAATCGGACTTGAACCTCTGTAGCTTCTACACGTTGTTCAGTAGCAGTTGCACGTTGTTCAGCAGCCTGAAGTTGTTCATGTAATCTGAGCCTTTCTTCAACCACTCGATTGACTGCGGGAATACCGACACCACGTGAATGGTTTGCTTTTCTACCAAGAACTAGTGCAAAGTGCTCAACTAGTGGTATCGGTGCAGAAGAAATCCTTTCTCACTCTGCTTCTACAACTTTGTGAAGTTCGGCCTGTATATTACAAGATAAAATTAAGGGTAAGCACATGACAAGCAGATGGATCTGAGCACATGACTTAAGTGTCATAAGTACTCGGGTCCATGAATAAGTGAGTACTAATAAGAAAACAAATTGATTTTATTGGTGATTAATAGGGAGTTGGAAAAAATTGCCACTAGCTTGACTGGAATTAAAACTATTGAGGACAATTCATTTGTATACTAATTGCATTCTTGGAAACTTTAGAGTTCTAGTTGTCATTTTCAGAAATAATGACACGTCTAACATGGAGAACAAAAGAGAGAAAAGGTTGCCTTTCTTTTTCATGGTCTGATTCTACTGAGAAAATGTGCATAACACTACACCTGGAATGTTGACAGCATTGGGCATGGAGTAGTGTGAATGTACATCGCTTGTATATCTTTCTGACAGTAATATATTAGGCGGCCAAACACTAAATCTGTGGCTAAAATATGTAATATAGGAACAGAGCTAGGTACCACTGTAAACTTGGAACTCAACTGTTCAGGGAAAGTATCTCGACTTTTTGTCACCCTTTGTTATGCACTAGTACCAACTGAAGAACATACAAAAGCGTGATCTTGTCCAAAGTCCTAATATGTGAATCTACTTATATGAAATTATAGGAGCATTGTTATACAGTTCAACTCAAACTCTTCTTACTATAGATATGTACTGTTCAGTAGATATAGATGCCATTGGTTAGGTTACTACCAGATTCTTTAGACATGCTAAATTAAACTCTATATGTAACAACTGGAACATGAGAGTAAGTGATTACTCTAATGATTGGAGTACATAGCTAGGATCGATGTGGTTGGCACATATATACTAATGATAAAAATATGTTGCATGAGACATGGAAAAAGAGAGGAAGTATTAATCCATTTGACGATCAAAGCAGCTAACTAGGTCTCAAAAGAGTAGAATTACTGATGACTGGTACAATTTGAAAATGGAAACAAGAGAAAATTGTGAAACCTTCGTATTTAATTTGCACCATAAGCACTCATCAGTACATAATCTAGTTCTAAGACTCATGACACTATGCAGTCCACAAATAATAGCACATTTTACTTTTCTTTTGAAAAATAATTGTGACATATAATAACAACCTAATCATGCGCGGGGCCCAAACAAATGTGTACAATTGTACTTAAGGATCCTTTATTGACTAGGATAATTTATTAGTGCATCACGCCTAAATATTGCTTAATTGGTGTGGCATGCGAACTAATTTAGCAAGCGCTAGAAGCAAACTCATAAACCATTTTTATATCCCCTCTAGAAGCATTAATTAACTATATCAAAAATTGGGTGGAATACTTGTACTTAGGGAAGCAACTTATGTCTTTTAAAAAAGAGAGTTGAAAAGTACGTAAGCATACCAATGTTTCTTCACCATTAGGCCATTCACCAGTTTCTTTGTCTCTCTACATTTACATGATAATAATAAATTGTGTAATGCATAAACACGACGAGCAATGTGATTTTGCATGAAACAAATGGCAAAAGACTATATAGTTTCTCACCAGTTCAAATGCGATCTGAGTGATTGATTTTGTTCCTACTTTAGACCCTATTTCTTGCTTTGATCTGATAGTGGAGTTCTGTCTACTTCTTTTCTGAATATATAAATTCATATACGTTAGTTATCATGACTGAAATATATTGTAATTTGTTGAGTGATAGTGATGTACCACAAAATCTTCATTAGTCCACGCATTCCTTATTAGCCACGGCCAATCTTCTGGTGAGACATGCGTTGGCCTCTGGTTTTTTTCTCGATTGATTTGGCCCAAGCGATAACGCCGATTATTATACTGATCTTCCACTTGTTTCATAGCAAATTCTTTATCTAAGTCTGAAATTTCAGGAAATTTTATCTGCATCATCATGTTAGCATATACAATACATTCATTTCGAACCAAAGCATATCAAAGATGTTGAAAGAATTATATGAAAACTAGAGAACCTTCAAGGCTCGCCAGATAGCAGCCATGGTACCAGGCTTAGCTCATTTTGACAGTAAATGCTCGCTTGACTGGCTTGATAGTGCCGCACGATGTAAACAAAGGAGAATGTGCTGACTTCCATTATTTTTCCTATGCGCCACAGAATGAATTCCAGCAGCGAATTTATGTGGCATGTTAGCAGTGTAAGTGAGAGTTCTTTGTGGAATTTTTAGCTCATTTCGACAGTAAATACTCGCTTGAATGGCTTGATAGTGCCGCACGATGTAAACAAAGGAGAATGTGCCGATTTCCATTATTTTTCCTATGCGCCACAGAATGAATTCCAGCGGCGAATTTATGTGGCATGTTAGCGGTGCAAGTGGGAGTTCTTTGTGAAATTTTTAGCTCATTTTGATAGCAATGCACGCTTGAATGGCTTGATAGTGCCGCACGATGTAAACAAAGGAGAATGTGCCGACTTCCATTATTTTTCCTATGCGCCAAAGAATGAATTCCAGAGGCGAATTTCTGTGGCGTGTTAGCAATGCAAGTGGGAGTTCTCCGTGAAATTTTTAACTCATTTCGACAGTAAATGCTCGCTTGAATTGCAAGATAGTGCCGCATGATGTAAACAAAAGAGGATATGCTGACTTCCATTATTTTTCTATGCGCCACGGAATGAATTCCATTGGCGAATTTCTGTGGCATGTTAACAGTGCAAGTGGGAGTTCTCTGTGAAATTTTTAGCTCATTTAGATAATAAATGCTCACTTGAATGCCTGATAGTGTCGCACGATGTAAACAAATGAGAATGTGCCGACTTACATTATTTTTCCTATGCGCCATAGAATGAATTCTAGCGGCGAATTTATGTGCCATGTTAGCAGTGCAAGTGGGAAGTTCTTCATGAAATTTTTAGCTCATTTCAACAGCAAATGCTCGCTTGAATGGCCCGATAGTGTCGCACGATGTAAACAAAGGAGAATATGCCGCACGATATCAAGGATCACAGTGCAGTGGAGCCAAGAGGAGGGGGAAGTGCACAGTATGTATGTTGTAATGAGTAACTGACACTTACATTTGATTGGATTTGGAGTTTGATTTTGAAAAGAGTCATCTTTGTAGGTCGGATTATCCGAATAGGTCGAATCATTCATATGAGGCGGATGATATAGGTTGGCCGGACTTTTAGGTCGATAGTTGATCTAGAGAGTGTCTAAGGTGAAATTTAATGTGATTCGGATCATCCGGGCCACTCGGATCATAGGTTGGATCATTGATCCAAAGAGTGTCCAAGGGGAATTCAATGTGAGTCGGATCATCCGGGTCACTCAGATTACAGGTCAGATCATTTATCAAGTGAAGGTGTAATTTTAGGATTACTTGGGTTGGATCATCCGATTCATTTAGATCATAGGTCGGATCAATTTTCTAGCAATCACGTTTTTTATGTTTTGAGCTATTTTGAGGGCCTTAACATCTTTTGAAGAGGACTTCGAGATGAGTCTATTGATGATGTTTTGGCTTGTTGGTGAGTGTTTGAGTCATGGTATGCATTGTTTTGCTTGAGTTATATTGCACATGATGTGTTGTGAGGTATGAGATGGCATTGAGATTTGATCCTAGGGTGTTAGGGTCAATGCATGTTTTGCATGATGCATGGTTTGACTAATGTGGGTCAAGTTATGAAAAATTTGTGCCCGAAGATGGTTACTTGGTTTATTGTTGTTCAGATGGCTTGTAGTCAACTATATAAATGTTAAGGACGACCAAGACTTGATTAGGAGAACTAATTAAGGTTCAGAATGATCATAGATGTCGAGTGAGATGGTTGCACTCAAGCAAGGTGCAAGATGGATAAGAAAAATGGAAGACAAAGTTTGAGCAAAGACATTTTGAGGTAAAGTGATGCTTCCGGAAGCAAAGCAAAAAAAGTATGTGTTCTTGGTTCATCAATTTGTGTCAATTTATAATTTTGTGTGTCGTGTGGTGCTATGTGTCGGGTTTTCTTGTCTGTGATGGTTGTATGACTTCGGAGATACATAATGGTGAGGCGGACGGGATTAGTACTAAGCTAGGAGAGCTTAGGTCCAAAGTGATCAAGGGATTGTGACTAATCTAGGAGAGTTTAGGTCCAAAACAATCAAGGTGCAGTCGAAAAGATGATTGAGGCTAGCTGAGTGGTAATAAGCTATGAAGGCAACAAACCAGAATGGGAGCTACCAGTGTTTTAGATGATGGGCAACGACAACATTTATCGGGACTACACTCAAGAGGAGCTGAGGTCCAGAATGGTCAAGGAAGCTGGGTGCCATCATGGTGTAAGGCGACATATGCGGTGAGCTAAGTGACTTGGGCTCGTTTGTAAATTAGGATGCTTCGGTGGGATCCGTACACGTGAGAGGCTTAGCAGAAGTCATTGGGGCCACATGGAATGCGATGGCGCATGGGCGATGCTTCAGGAAATGTCAGTGGAAGGACATTTTCCCAATAAAGGTGATGGAGGCGGTTTGCAAAATTGCAGTGGGGCCTAAGTGGTTTAGGTTATGAAACGGAGGACAAGGTAAGGAAAATTAGGCTACTAGAGCCAAGTGGATGTGGTATTTTGAGAAGCTGCATGTGTAAGCAAAAAACCAATTGTGTGTCGGGCTATCGGGTTTGCCCATATGTTAGTGAATGGAATCCACTTGGTATCTAGGTTTTAGGGTTTCTTGAGAGTGGTAGGTGAGCCTCCACTATAAAACAATCATTACTATAGAATGGTACAACAGTATCGCTTCATGTGGATCGGTTCTCAACTTATCAGGAAAAAAAGATTGTGATAGATGATTCAGCGAGGGTGTAATAGTTTGGTGGGAAATCATCACAATCGGTTCTCAGGTTAGAATCGATTGTCATGTAGAATTTGACACATCACAATCGTTTATAACATGAGAACTGTTTATGATGCGCATGTTCATATCACAATCGGTTCTTAGTTAGGAACTGATTGTGATGTGCACTCACATTACAATCGATTCTAACATGAGATTTTCTTGAGCAACTAAAATAGGTTTAGAATTTTGAAAACTTTTACAGAAGGATTCTAAGACAATGCTTGAGCTATCATCAAAATTTTGGATCACGATCACACTCCAATGAATATATAAAATTCTTAGAAGGGTACTGTAAAGTTAGAAATTTCGGCATCATTTCGATTGATATTCAGATTTTGAAGGTTACAATTTTTGTGGATAGTCTCGAAGCATTCATAATATTCCCATAAAATTTTTAGATGATGATCAAACCTAACGAATTTTCCAAAATTGTGACAATGCTACTTCTCGAACTTTAGAGTGCATGCTTGTACAGTTTACAATTTTTTATTGACCTAACAAAACAGGTTTAATTTTTTTGAAAATTTTAAATAAGGGTTATAAGGAAATTATTAAGCTCCTCTAAAAATTTTAGATCATGATCACACTCGAGACAATATATATAATTCTTACACGGTTACTATCTCATTTATGTTTGTTCAGTTTTTGATTTTTTAAAGATAACAAATTAAGTTAAATTATTTTGAAAAATTTTATGTATGATCCTAGACTTCTAAATATAGTACCATAAATTTTGCAGAGTATGATCAACCTTGTATAATTTTATAAAAATCTTACAGTATTTTTACCGAAATTATACAATGTCTCATAAATTCGGGTTTTCAACAAATTTTCATAGAAGATGACTTTCTTAAGGGTTATTGGGCTAAATCCGGTCTTCAAAACTCAAAATCCGGTCAAATTGCTCGAGATTTTGGCGAGATTTGGCGAAATCTCACTGAATTTTTCGAGATTATTGTAGTATTTTGAATATTTTTTATCCTACCAGAATTTTGGATCCCGTCTCCGGCCAAAATCCAAGATCTCGGCGAGAAATTTCGAAATTTCACCCATTTTTTTAACCTTGATGGCACGGATGTCCCCCTCCTCAAGAGTGGCTGGCCTAGTGTGGTGTTGGCCCCGCGTGGTGCGTGCGTGGCTGGCCGGACTTGGCCTTGGCCGCGTGGGGTGACTCGGCGGACGAAGCATGCAGCAGGGCATGGACGTCGTCCTTCTCGGCGTGGTTTAGAGTTCATGAAACCGTGAGCTTCATGTAATTGTAAAACTCTCTCTACTTAATTGAATGTAGAGCTACTGTATTTTTTTTAATGTAATATCTATTCTACGTTTAAAATCATTGATGTCATGTTCCCTGACGATGTTTACCATCTAATATATATAACTACATGTCTATATGTATGCATGTGTACGTAATAACGGCTACGATATATATTTCCTCCCAGTGCATGTCGCAGCACGCTTTGCTCGATCGACACTCTTCACTCATGTACACATGCATCGATCGTTTACTTCTCCCATGCATCGCCTGGTGTAAAGACTCACGTCAACTTGGGAAAGAATCTCTTCTGAGAGAGAGAGAGAGAGGAATCGAATCGGACTGATCGTATCATCACATGGCTCCGTTGCTCCAAGGACCGAGGCTTTTCACAAGTGGGAATAAGAATTTCGCTATGCTAAATTTTCGTTTGCAGTTCAGGACTTCAGGTATATATTTACATATATGATCGGATTAATAAGATTTAGATTTAGACGAGCCGACATGCAAAAACATGCCTGATAGTTTGTCACCCATCAATCTCTGAAGCTTAGATTTATCCAACAAGTGCAAATAGAAATCACAGCAAACCAATTTATTTGATCCTATACCTGAATGACCTGCAAGCCTGTTTATTCAATTTACAATCCAGTGTAACAGGGAAAGGAGGGTTGCCTTTAAAGTTCCTTAATCTCTTAAAAGGAGGAACATATTAGAATAAGCCGCAGCACACACAGGGAAATGCCTTTCACTGGATCACAGACAAGCGTTTCTAATTCCTTCCTTGGTTTGAAAAAGAAAACAAAATTGAGCAAATTAAGAGAGCTGTTTCTACACATCCCCTCCCAATACAAGTTGCATAAATCTTGAAGCAAGCGAATTGATAAATAATCAATATTTACTCTTTATTTATGTTTTAATATTTATGTAACTTAAAAAAAATGCATAGAAGCACCTTGCAAATTAATACTATGAGCAGAGTCATGCACTAAAAGGTTGGAGCTAGATTGCTTGATATTATTCTCTTCCAAAAAGCAAGATATATATGCTCCTCGATCTTATGACCACACTCTCTTTCTGGTGATGGAATCCAATCTTTGCAAGTAGCTATTTGGAGACAGCGACTGAATGTTCTGAAGGTAATAATTGTATAGTTCCTTTACAAGCAATAATTAGAGTGTATATATGTTCTACACGTATGATCAGTCATTAGCTCACACTGAACATTTGATATGTATTCCTTTTTTCTTCAGATGCAGCCACGTTCTCTCTAAATGTTTAGTTTGCGGATAAGGAGAAACACCGTGTAAAAAACAAGTGAACAGTAATTGAAATAGAAAAACTGCCAGCAACTGAACCAAAATCATTGCCTCGAGAATTGGCTGAACCAAAATATTGATCAATTAATACATCTGCAGCGTAAACTAGAACCTGATACAGTACAGTACAAGCTAGTAGAGCTTTAGCTTTTGCATAACCAACAGCTTCATGTAGCATGCATGAGAGTGTATATGCATATTTCACTACTATAGAAATGTCCATATTAGATGTCTCATCACAGCCGGTTCTTCAAAACAGTCTGTGATGATGGCCATCACTGAAGGTCATACATTAAAACCATCAATAGTATCATTACAGACGGTTCCATCCATAAACCATCAGTGATATACAGAGATATCACAGACGGTTTTAATACAAAACCATCAGTGATGACATCTGTTGCTATCACAGACGGTTCTATTATAGAACCGTCTCTGATATGTTAGTATCACAGACGGTTGTATAATAGAACCATTTGAGATAATATCCACCCCTATAAATATACTGATCGGTTTCTCGCGCAGGATACCCAGCGCGTTTCACCTCCCCCAAACCCTAGCGCCTCCTCCCCGCACTGATCTCCTTCACCGCGCCACTGGCCTCTACCCCTGAGCCAGTCTCCTCTCCCGCACCGCTAGCCTCCTCCCCCACACCGTCGATCAGTCTCCTCCCCCGCGCCGGTCTCCTCCCCCGTGCCGGTATCCTCCTCTGCATCGCCAGCCTCCTCCCCCGCGCCGCCAGCCTCCTCCCCCGTGCCACCGGTATCCTCCTCTGCGTCGCCGGCATTTCTTTTAGTAAATGTGAATACATGAATGGTTAGTTTGCTATGAATGGTTATTTTGCTATGATTATATGACTGCTGGATACATGCATGAAAGGTTAGTTTGCTATGAATGGTTAGTTTGCTATGATTATGAATGCTGGATACATGAATGGTTAGTTTGCTATGATTATGCACTGCTGGATACATGAATGGTAGTTTGCTATGAATGGTTAGTTTGTTATGATTATATGACTGCTGGATACATAAGCGGTTAGTTTGCTAGCTATGATTATGATAGCTGGATACATGAATGGTTAGTTTGTTATGATTATATGACTGCTGGAAACATAAATAGTTAGATTGCTATGATTATATGACTGCTGGATACATGAATGGTTAGCTTCCTATGGTTATGACTGCTGGATACATGAATGGTTAGTTTGCTATAATTATGAATGCTGGATACATGAATGGTTAGTTTGATATGATTATAATTACTGGATCCATGAATGGTTAGTAAATGTGAATACATGAATGGTCAGTTTGCCCAATTATGATTGTGCGATACTCACTTTATACTATCTACTATGCTAGGGCTGCATGTACTTTTATTCTCTTATGCTACCGGTTGTATGCTCAAAAATGTTATGGGTCTATTGATGAACTAAAACAATTAAAATAGTGAATGTGGCCTTGAACTATAGAGTTGCTTCCTGTTAATGCTAGAAAGTATTGCTTTTATTTCACTGTCTTTGAGCTTGATCATCATATTCAATATTCAGTAATTCTAAGAACATGACATGTAATTCTAATAATATGACTTGTTTAAGTAAGTAGATGTCCTGTTATTAGAACTTCTAATCTTTCTATGATCATATCATATTTTGTTTTATATGATCTATTTGACCATTACCTTGGTCTGTATGGATAATTGAAGTTGCCTATAGTGTTTTTCTTTTTGTATTTGTTGCTACACCCATACACTAGAAGAACACTTATATGCTATTTATAATCTGATTTTAATTGTGTATAATTTAGAAAGATAAGAGTTCAAGGCCTTATTTGCTTAGTTAATTATCTAGTTCAATTTTGATTATATGATCCTCGTGTAGTGGAGGAAAAGATTGTCTCTAGCAGCTCTACACCTTGTAGCGAGGAGGCTGAAGGTCTAACCTTTAACAGCCCAACACCTGATATCACTCTATCATACAATTACTGATTAATCTATTAAGTAGACATAATTCATTGTCAAGTCGATATAATAATTATGAATTGCTTTATCCTTTCGATTAAGTTGTTTTTGCAAGATTTGAATTATGCACATTATATTTCAAAAACATCTAGATGTTTAACTTCTGTCATGATTCATCATATATATATTATATGTCCCAGTGACTACAAATTGCACACATATATAAAATGGAGTCTACAAACAAGATAAACAATATGGAAAAACTGTTGGATACTAAATAAAAACTTGAGGTGGAGATAGAACAACTGAAGGGAAAGTCTGAGTTATCAGAAAAAATTTATGAGATGGAACAAAAACTGAAAGACATAGATGGAAAATCGTAAGATATTAATTCTTTTAATAAGGCACTCATCATTAAGTAGTGCAGGGCGAATGCAGAGCTGAAAGAAGCTAAAGTTGAGCTTATAGAGGTAATATAAAGGTTTCTAGTATGTAATTCGATATGGTTACTGATAATATACCAAGACATTCTTTTCACAATAATATGATCATTTTTATAGGGATTAAGAGATATGACTGGAAGTCAACCAGTTAATAGTGTCAAACAAATAGGCACTGTGCCAGAGTTGTGGAACTTAAGACAAAACCGAAAATCCTCTATTGCGGAAGCTGTGGCACAGATGATGGCAGACATGGAAAAGCCCTAAGGTGGCCTTGTCTTAATCTATTAAATAATTAATATTGTTTCTCAATGTATGCTTGTTAATATTTGTGGTATCATATCTTGTCAATATATTGATTACTCAAATTACCCTTACTATCTGTTCATCTTGAATTAATCTAATTACTGAATATTATCGAGCTTACTTGTTGGAACCAAAAGTTTTTCTACCTCTCTTGACAAAACTTCGATGATTAGTATCCTTTTTCCAAATTTTATTCTCTTTAGATATTTCTGCAACAACATTTACAAGTCGCAGCTAGTTATAGATTTTGTAATTGAATATCAAAATATCCTAGATGCATCGAGGCAACAGCTTATATGATGAGGATGGTTTTAAAATATTAATATTTGTAGCACTTTCATCAACTTTCTTATTCTAATGTTGATGGATTCCAAGGCAAAATCTAATTCCATCCGCAGTTCGTCCTTAAAGTTGTCATGCTCTGATTTATCGTTTTCACTTCATCCTTATCCCCCAATGAGAATACTATAGACAGCCTATTTTCACTCTGGTCTTGTGTAGAAACATGATCACTCTGGTCCTGTTCCTGCACAAGACCAGAGTGAAAATAGATTGCCTATGATATTCTCATTCGGGGATGTTGATGAAGTGGAAGATAAATCAGAGCATGACACATCTTTCAAGACGAACTGTAGATGGAATTGGATTTTGCTTTGAAATTCATCAACATTAGAATAAGAAAAGGAATAAAAATGCTATAAATGTTCATATTTTAATACCATCCTCATCAGACAAGCTGTTGCCTCGATGCATCTAGGATGTTTTTATATTTAATTGTAAAATCTATAACTATTTGTGCGTTGTAAATATCGTTGTAGAAATATCTAAGGAGAAAACTTTTTCGAACAACAGATACTAATCATGTAAGTTCTGCCAAGAGAGTTAGAAAAAAACATATCACATACGATTCTATTTAAAAACCGTATGTGATCAACACATATCACAGACAGTTCTAGATACAAACCGTCTGTGATCAACACATATCACAGTCAGTTTTGAAACCGTCTGTGATGCACCGTATTATCACTGACACATGCTTACAAACAATTCAGAAAACTGTCTGTAATCACGTTTACATTCCACGTGCATGGGGCCGGGGGAGGCTTTGAATCTTTGATCAGGAAGAGACCGAGAACAGATGCTGAGTTGAATCATGACGCGACCGAGAAGAGATAGAAAGCTAGACCCCCACTTCCCAGGGACAGAAATGTTTGTTCCTTGCTCTCCCATCCTCCTCGCCCTGGGATCGATCGTAGTAGCTGGCTCTCTCTCTCTCTACCGATCTAGTTGATTGCATCGTGTGCTTTATTCCTCTTTGTTTTTCCTCCCTCCATTCTGACCCCACTCCTCCCAAAGCACCATTGTCCCGCCCCCAAGCAGAATCCTCCTCGACTCCAATAAGTAGCACCCCTTCTCACACCCTTCTTCTCATCAGCAGCTAGCTCCCAGTGCCTCATCAGCAGTGACTACTTAGCTAGCTAACGATACACAGGAGTAGGTTGATCTTTGGTAGCTTCTTGTGGAGTCTCAAGAGTACTAGTCATCAATGGCGTCTCTGTCGATGAGCTCGGCGCGGGCGCAGTGGACGCCGAAGCAGAACAAGCTGTTCGAGCAGGCGCTGGCTGTGTACGACAAGGACACGCCGGACCGGTGGCACAACATCGCCTGCGCCGTCGGCGGCAAGTCGGCGGAGGAGGTGAAGCGCTACTACGAGCTGCTGGTGGAGGACATCAAGCACATCGAGTCCGGCAAGGTGCCCATCCCCGCCTACAGGTGCCCCACCGGCGCCGGGCGCGTCGGTGGTGGTGCCTCCCTCGGCTACGAGGCCGAGAGGTGCCCTACTATCATGAGCTTAATTGTATTTGTAGATTGGTTAATAGCCTATGAACTGATCATAGGCCATGCATGTGACTTTCGTTCTGCAGGTTGAAGCACTTGAAGATCTAGGTGGATGATGGAAGAAGCATGAACGCTATCTGGAGGCTATATGCATGTATAGTCCATGTGTCAACGCAAGGCCGGCTAAGCTGGAAGCAAGAATCGATCGAGCAGATGAATGCATGCTAATAATTAGTTAGTTGGAGTACTAGCTAGTCTACCACGCGAGAGAGATGGACCGATCACCCATGTGTCTATCGTATTCATGCACTAGCTATATAGTATATATGGATATTGTCTGCACCTGCATGTACCATATCAATCAAGAAAATCAAGGAATTATATGTTAATTAGTATACGTGCAACTCTTATATGTTCTGTTCGTTTCGTATATAAGCACGCTGATTACTGAGAGACCTTTTTCAGCACACACACGATGATACGAAATGAGGGGTGAATACGGATAAGTAAACGTGTAAATTATACGGACAGGTGCTTCAACATTTTTTTACAGTTGAACAAATATTAAAGTGTGAATGAAAGATAGATGATGATTACTTACTCATTCGTTTGCTTCTAAATTTATGCAACTTGTATTGAGAGGTAAAATATTAAAACACTGCTCAATTCTACATACGTGCCACCCAATTACTAGGGTTGTGCACGGTATTACCGAACCGAAAAAACCGTGCCAAAGAAACCGAACTGAACTAGTCAACTCGGTTTGACCGGTACACGGTATTCGGTATGGTTTAGAAAATTTTTGACTTTTGGGATACGGTTTTTTTGGTAAAAACCACGTGCAAACTGAAATAAACCGAATACCGAAATAGAAAAAAATATATGTATAATTAGATACAGTAATGGTCAATTGTGTATAAAATATAGTTTCACATGGAAATAATATCACTAGATTTATCAAAGTAATGGCCAAATGTGTGTAATATTATTTACTAACGTATAATTAGATAGAGTAATGGTCAAAGATGTGTATTAGAAACCGTATCGTTGTCCAAATAACAAGTAAAAAAGAACAATTCACGCTAATTTAGGAAATATGGTATTTACCGATACTGAATCAAAATATTACGCTAATTACAATGTAAGTGATGGAGCAGGTCCAGCCGAGCGAGGACGGTGAAGCGGCACACAGCCCATGCACCGTGGACATATCCCCAAAGGCAAAGCAACTACGAACCCGTCCATCAATCGGTCGGTCGTTCGGCTGCTCCGAGCTCGTGGCCGTCTCGCGCGGCGAAATCCCCCGTTTCCTTCTGCTCCTAGTTTCGCTCCCTCTCTCTCCGGCTCTCGGCTCTCCGTTCCGACTCGCCGGCCAACCCTATCGCCTCGCCGTGCTCCCTCGGGTATTTCGCTCGAGGCCTCCCCAAGCCACCCCATGGCGAGATTTCAGGCCGCCGACGCCGCAACCAAGCCCGCTCGCCGAGCCGAGGCCTTTTTGGTGTTATGCTTTGTTCGGATCGGGTCAGATCAGGGAAGGTGGTTCCGGCTCCCAATAGCGAGCCACCTCGTGGGCAGGCTCCTCCTCAACTAGTGAATTCGGCATCCATGGCGCCTCGATGTCTCTGTAAGGAGTAGCCACATATGCTTTGTTTGGTTTAGGCATGGGCGGAACTAGCGTCGGTGCCAGCCAAAAATCGGAGAAACATGAGGTATATGTTCTTGAGTCGGTAAATTTGAACTATTTAAACTATTTATGTGCAAGGCTTTATGGAGATCAGTTATTCTAGATATGTAAGACCTTATTTGAACTAGTATTATATTTTTGGCAAATTTTGAACTTACGTGTTTGATTCATGATGTTACGAAATTATCGTATAAAACTATATAATTATAATGTGAAGTGTGCACCCTCGTTGAGAATTTACAAATTCCGCGGCTGTGTTTAGGTATCAGATCACTGCATCGATGTGCCAGGTGCGGTTGGTTTGTTCAAGCTGTGGGTTGTAGGTATAGGGCTGATGCTTGGGGGTCTTGCTCTCCCTGGTCATGGCAGCGACGTACTACTTAGTGGAGGTCATGATCATCCAGAATTCCACCTCAATTTCCCCTATGTTTAGTATACGAAGTAGCTTAGTGTGCAGAGTTCCCTTTTTGAATGTTACAAATTTGCTCAAATTAATCAAGTGTTGGGCTGGCGGCTTGGTGTATTTGTCTTAATGAGAAACTGGAGTACGAATTGGCTTGTTTCCGTTTGTTACAGGTGTCGTGTTCAGGATGGTAGTATACCGGCATGGTTGGTTTTTCAGGAAGGTTTGGTAAGCAGGCCAATACGCTGGCATTGCTACATTGAGGCGCGGATCAAGAGTTTTGAGGTGAGAGGCAATTTATCATGAAGGAAAACTAGGTGGTATGGTGTAGTATGGTTTAGACTTATCTTGCACTTCATCCTCATCTAAATCAGAGCATAACAACTTTCAGGACGAACTGACTTTCTGCTATGTCTGTAAATCATTCCACTAATACGATACACTTTTCTTTGGAACATTGTAGTATATTGTCAAAATAAGTTGAACCTTATGCACGTCTTTCTTATGATAAAACTTTCATAAAGTAGAGTAGTCTGTCTATCTCTTGTGCAGTAGAACATTTCTATGACAATATTTTGGTTCAAACAAGCAAGACACTATTCAGTAATTGGATTCAAGTTAAGCAAATATTAAGGATAATTCAGCACACCAATAAAATGTTTATGACTTATGAAGTTTACCTTAGTCATATACATATCCATAAACAAATTAAGGATATTTTCATGTGACAATACATTGAGAAGATATGATAGCATAAACATCAACAAGCATACATTGAGAAACAATATTATTTGATAGATCAAGACAAGGAGACCTTAGAGCTTAGGAAGGAGGCAGAGAACGGTGAAAGAGACTAGATTTTGAAATTATGTTGCTTGTATTATTTTTTATGTCTGTCATCATATGTGCCATAGCTTCTGCAATAAAAGCTTTTCGGTTCTCCCTGAAGTTCCACAGCTCCATCACAGGGTACTTCCCACATGGATTGTACTTGTTGCAGTCAAGGAGGGCCTATGTGACGGCATTGTATGCCGCATTTATCCATTCTTTCTTCAAAGTTTAGAGTTTCTCATCATCCTCCATAGTAATTTCATGTATCATCATGTGTATATAATAAGTACACTGTAAATTGTAAATATTTTCTGTGAAAAAAGTTGCATGTATTACCAATAGGGTTAACCATATTTTAGAGACATCTAGTTCAAACAACTATTCATTGATACAAGAATATAAATTCACGAAGTAACAATTACAAGTGAAAATTAAAATAATTGAAGGTTTTTGGCTACATGCATCATATACAAAGATTTAATGGACAAAAAGGATGCTAACAACTATGAAGGAAAATGTCCAGAAATAATATCAATCAACAAGATTAAAATAGTTACATTTGCCTTTCCATCGACAATGATAAGTTTGAAATGACGTAGTTTTGATTTCCTGATCTCATTTTACCATTTCATGCACATAGGCGCTGCTTCTTTTTTCAAGTTAGCTCTTGTACATTTCAATTTGCAAGCCTTGACAAACACCTCTTATAAGTTGGCCTATTTGTTTGACACCAATAAATGATTGACTTCCAGTCATTTCTCTTAAACCCTACAAAAGCGATCATGTTGTTGTCAAAAAGGTGTCTTAGTATATTATTAGTAACCATGTCGAATTAAATACTAAAAACATTTATATTACCTCTATAGCTCAATTTTGGCTTCTTCCAGCTCTGCATTCGTCCTGTGCTCCTTAATGATGAGTACCTTGTTAAGAGATTCAATATCTTTGATTTGTTATCTATGTCTTTCAGTTTTTGTTTCATCTCATCAATCTTTTTTATTAACTCAGAATCTTTTTCACTTCTATTCTACTCCATTACATCAGACTTTCCCTTTAATTGTTCTATCCCCACCTCAAATTTTTGTTTAGCATCCAACGACTTTTCTATGTCGTATATCTTGTTTGTAGGCTCTATTTTATTTGTGCAATTTGCAGTCACTGGGACAAAGCTTTTCACTAAGCAAACAAAAGAAAATGGGACAAAGCTTTTCACTAAGCAAACAAAAGAAAATGTGAAAAATAAGTATCTTATATAGTTTCCTGACTATGCTATGAACAAACAGAAATAGTTTTCAACAGCTGCCTTAAATAGATATGATAACAAACCAATATATCCAACAAAAAAACTCATTGAGTTGACATCCTATAATAACTTAATTTTGCTAGAAATTCCCAAATTAATCAAAAAAATTAGATATCTTGACCATGCAAATTGTAGATTGATTGAACCAATGTATATATGGATATGAATCAATCTAAAAAAGGTAGCATATCTACACAGTCAGAATCAAAATAATCTATGCCATCCATTAAATAGATACAACTTTTAGTTCAGTCTGGATAGAAAAAAACTATTGCCTAGATGCTCGATGCATTTTCTAACAAAATATAATTACATATTGGTGGTCAAACATTAAAAGATTAATCCGTCAAAGTCATCATGTAGTATACATTGTTGTTGTACAAATAGATGAATAGCTGCAAGATTTATAGTTAATTCGGTAATTAAGAATAATCACAAAAATTATGTAAAAAATGATTGAAATATGATAACTCCCTTGAGTTTGAAACGATGTTGAACACATCTTGGCAAAATTTTCTATTATGAAATGACTTCAATAAGTAAAATAAAGACCTAAGGGCTCGGGGGAGGAGGTACGCGGGCTCGGAGGAGGCAGCGTCGAGGACGGGCGGCGGTAAAGGGCTCAGGAAGCAGGCGAAGGCCGGCGAAAGATTTCATTTGAGTGTGGAGTGCGGAAGGCCAAAACTCTAGAATGATATATATAATAAGTGTTATCACAGACGGTTTGCTACAAAAACCATTTGTGATAAGCTGATATCACAGACGGTTCGTCCCACGAATTGTTCGTGAAGTATCATAGACGATTTGTAGGGTGAACCGTATATGATATCAGCTTATCACATACGGTTCTTAGCATATCCTGTAACTTTGATGGTCGTGCTAGCAAAACCGTTTGTGATTAGGTTCTACACAGATGGTTTTTAAAAACTATCTGTGATGAGGCGTCTAATATAGGTCTTTTCTATAGTAGTGAGAGGACGTTACCTCTTGACATGTCATGGCATTTGAGCATGGTGGAAGAGTTAGTATAGGGTATGAGTGTTAGGCTAGCCACCAAAAGAGTGTGTGTACACTCTTGTGCAACATTTTTGTGTTTCTAATAAAGTAGTATTTTGTAATTGTAATTCTCCTAGCTATGCTATACTATTTATAAGTACTTAGTGCATTACTAAGTTGTGATTCAATGTGAGCAGCTCGACTGCTTAGTGAGCTGCTCAGAATCACTAAGTCCTAGCTTTAGTGTGAGTGGCTTAGCTGTTCGGAAGCATGATAGTCTTGTCGCCCAGAAGCCAATAATTAATAGTACACTAAGTAATTAAAAAATTTAAAAAGTAAACCAACTTTAATAAATAGTGTAACATTAAGTGTATGTGCTCTCGGAGTAGATAAAGCCATCCCAGTTTATAACAAGTCTTAAAGAAAGCTGTGTATCCTTTGTGTTTCAAGGGAGTTGTAATTAAGTGAGTCATATCCCCTATCACTTACCTTTTTTCCTCTCTTTTTTCACATTTTTTGTGCATAGGAACATGAGGCACGACGAATTTTCAGGCGCATAACTTATTCTAATCCTACAATTCTGCACAATTATGCAATTAGGGCACTCCCAATGCTCCTATATTAGCAATTCCTTTTCTTCAATATGTCATGTAAGATTAATGCTTACGTGGAAAGAAGATTAAAAAAGAGAGAGATAGAAGCTATTTCTTGCATGAGAAACAACAGCATACAAACCAAAGGAAGATACAACAAAAATATGCATTGGGAAGAGGATGGCTGTATCCAACTTTATTCTATATCTTGCATGATACTTATTTGATATTCTCTATGTATTTGTGCTAAGATACAATGGTTGGAGAGGTAGTATCTAATACTATTTATTAATATAGTGGTACTACTGCATGCTATACCGTTGGAATTGATTCCAACGGTATATCATGTTTCACTAGGTTTCAGTCACATCCATCCATGTTTCGTAGGTTTCATAAGAGTTCCAAACAAGTTTTATAAATGTTTTAGCATGTCTCAACAAATTTCAATGAGTTTCTAATATGAAACTACAAGTTTTGTCCAGTTTCAAATCTGAAACTTGATTTAAAACGAGATTCAAAAGAATTTTAACTAAGTTTTAAGAGGCCAACTTCAAAGTTTCAGAGCACATTCTGTAGGTTTTAAAAAAATTTAAACTAGTTTCACAAGGTAGCGTGTTTAAACAAATTTCAATGAGTTTAAAATGATTTGAAGCTTTAAAAAAATGAGTTTCAGAATGATTTCAACTAAGTTTCAAAAAGGCAACTCTAAAGTTTTAGAGCATATTTCACAGGTTTCATATGGTTCCAACACATTTCCCAAAAAAATAATGGGTTTCAATCTAAAAAAAAGTTATGTCGAGTTTCAAATCTAAAATTTGATTAAAGATGAGTTTCAAAAAACCAATTTCAAAAGTTTCAAAAAGATCCAACGAGTTTACAAACTGAATGAAATATATTGAAACTTAGTCGTGAGAGCTATTAAGAGCTGAGGAAACTAAAATTATGTCGATGGAACACTATAAAACCTAATGAAACTTATTTGTGAAATATCATGAAACTTATGGGTACTGATCGTTGATGAAATTATGTCTCTGGTTCCTTGCTGAGTTTGCATAGCCTGTTACCTCTCTCAGGCAGCATGAGGCCCCCTTCTCGTCCTCCTAAGCACGACAACCCGTCGTCATCCGCAAGCGCGAGCGAGGCCATTAATTGATTCAGAAGTTTTACAATATTTCATAGATAGGTTTCATGTTGTTTCACAGTTATGTTTCACCAGATTTCGTAGTGTACTTATAAGTTTCATAACGTTTCAGTTTCGTGAAACATAATTTGACAAATAAGTTTCATGTGAAACATGAAACATATCTGTGAAACGTCATGAAACTTTAATGTGAACACTATGAAACTTGGTGGAACTAATTTGTGAAAAATCATGAAACCTAAGTGTGCAACGTTGTGAAACTTCTAATTGAAACTTCGTGAAACTTCGATTACATTGGTGAAACTTAGCTTGCACTGGTGAAACTTCGCCTACATGTAGATTTCGCAGATAGGTTTTACTCGGAAGTTTCATGAGGTTCCATAAAAATGCATGAATCTCCCATGCATGAATAGGAATGAACACAAAAATGAATCTTATGTTGCAAGTGAATGCAGGAGGTGTGTCATCACATACATGAGTGATAGATGTGCGTACATAGAGATATATGATATGTACACTACATACATACGTACGTGTGTTGGGAGTGGATGTAGCAGGTGGCGCCACGGAACAACTCGGGAAGGATGCCGGGGTGGCTGCACATGCAGCAGACGGTGGCCGATAACTGCGATAAGCTGCCTGCTACGTCCGCTCCCTAAAAGTATCGTAACACTAGTTTTCATAATAGTACCGATCAGTGATCATTATCTAGTCCATTACCTCCTCCAGTGACCCCCACTACCCATTAGCTAGTGCACTTCTAGTCCAGTACTTTCCCAACCAGGAAGCAGCGGCTGTGGCTGACACATCGCCCACGCAATTAGCCAAACCCACATCCTTGCGGCCTTGCCTCACCTCACACGCAGGCACGCGGCTGTCGTGCCGTGCCGACCGCTCGCTTCCGCTAGAAGTTCCCCAACCCACGTCTAGCTCACTCGCCCAACGCCGACGCTAGTTGTACCGTTGGTCTAATATTAAACGGTATACCATTTAGTATTTTTTTCTGTTATTAATAATGTAGATGTGCATTGATTGCCAATGCCCTTACTAATTGTAAGCTACCATCAAATGACACCATGATAGTAGAATTCGAGACAGCGAGAGCTCTGCTCTGAATGTCCTTACTAATTGTAAGCTACCATCAAATGACAGCATGATAGTAGTATTCGAGACATCGAGAGCTCTGCCCTGAACGTCACCGTAGTATGGTAGTTCAGCCCTGAACATCACCGTAGTACAGTTGTCTTGAGAGCTCTGCCCTAAACATCATCGTAGTATGGTAGTTCAGCCCTGAACATCACCGTAATACAGTAGTTATATCAGCTTTCAAGGTACTTACTAAAGAGTAAGCTCATTCATTAGAACTAAAAGCATGTACAATATGGCCACATGGCAATATGGCATGAAACTCTTGTGGCCCCAGCTGCTTACACGACATGACCAATCGAAAGCTGCACAGTTGTCAGCCAGCCTTGTTCCATACAATATATTGTATGGGTCTTACACGAACTCCTGCTCAATAAAAATTAATCATCGGCATTGAAACTTGTAGTACGTACACGACCAATTAAACAAAGCTGCTGTTTTTGAGCTCTTTGCTTATTTGGTCTCTGATAAAAAAATTTCGCATATTTGACTCGGTGTGAATGAATTTGCTATTTAGTCATCTTTTTTATCGTAGAAGCAGCGGCAAGTGACATATCACTTATTGTAGCCCCTTACCGCGGTAGCCTATCAACTGCAGCATAGGTGCAACCCCACCACCTGCTGTAGCATGGGATCACATTAGGTTTGCTACCGAGCCTAGGGTGTATGGCACATTTCCTGCCGCGGTGGGTCCAACATCTTGCCAAGCTCAAGGAGCGCGGCAGGTTTTCTACTTCGGTGGCCTGTCCTACCTACCGCGATGCACTATGTTGCTATGGCGCTGGCGAGGTGGTGCGGTACAGGAGAGCGGCATGTGACATGTGTCATCTACCACTACTTCCACGAAAAAGGAGGAGATTAGAAATATAATTTCATTCAGTCGGAGATCAAATATAAAAAAAAAATTCGTGAGATTAGAAATATAATCTCATTCGGTCGGAGATCAAATATATAAAAAAAAGCATACAACTGGCAAATCACTACAACGGCCCTGACAGCCAAAAACTTTCGTAGAAGCACCCAAAACTGTTGGGTATACATTTCAGCAAGACAGCAACAGGGTATTTCCTGTGGGGCAAGCTGTGTCGGTGACGGATATTGTCCTGCAACAGCACTAATGCAGACACAAAACCCCGACAGTGTTAGCTATCAGTGAGGTCTTGTCGTTTGACTACACAAACAATACTAGGCCTCACTTATGATGACAGTACTGTCACAACTGTTGAGATGTCTTCGACAGTGCTATATATATTCTTTAACCGGTAAAATAAATATTAATCCAAAAAGTCAGTATTTTTTTAGATTCAGTGTCTATATATGGTGTGTTCTTATTCAGTAGGCACGTATTATCACATTCACACGTTTGCATCCAAGAATTCAGATCCATACATTACAGATTGAAAATGGAAAGTTAAACTTCAATAATGTAATCTCTTTGGAATCAAATACAACATATACGTAGTACATACATAATCAGATGCGTCTAGCTAAACACATAAGTTAATACATGTAGATACATCACACATGTAGTCTAAGAACACCACAGATCAGGCCTCCAATGCATTCTTTGCAGTTTGCATACGTGTGGCGTGCTTCAACATCAGCCATGGCCCTTGGGAGCTCGATGCATGACCTGCTTGTTAAATTGACTGATATTTTAAAGGAAAAACTATTAGTTAGTAGAAGACGTGAAAGGAGATGATCAACTTAGCATATTTTATAGATTATCATTTGCTATCCCCGATGTAGCAAACTATATATTGTCGTCTGTTTTGGAGGATGTACTCAGTGAGGGAGCCGCCGCCGTTGCGCCGACTCATCCATGTTCGACCACATTGACATGAACTATGCATCTGCACATGTATTGAATTTGTTGGCTTTTCTTTTCAAAAAAGATAGACCACCAATATGAGTTAGAGAATAGACGAGGAGAGGAATAATCAAGGTAGCTTACCGCAGAGTTCTACTCCATGGGGATGCGGCCATCCATGCGCCCTCTACCGCCAAGTTATACTCGTCGCCGCCGGCAGTCGCTGGTCTCCGTGGGAATGAAAAGTGGAGGTGGAAGGTATGTATGCCGCGCAAGATAGGGATATAAAGGGTTACCGGGATATATGCAGGACAGCAGTAGTGCATGAGAGGCAGTTAATTAGGATATAAAATCATGGGCCTGGCTGAGAAGGAATTACCGAAACTTTTGGGATTTAGTTCGGCATTTCCAAGATGTTTATCTGCTATCAATTAATCGTTTATATGTATAAAATAATCATAAATAGTTGCATCACTTCTGGATAAGCCTCACGTATCACAGGCCTGACTTATGGTTATTCGCATATATGGTTATAACTAGTTCAATTTCTAAAGCCTCATGTATTTATTTTTTTCAAAGTACACTTTTATTTATCAAAATTGAACCATCTCCGTATATGTATGTAGATGAAAGGGAAAAAAAATAAAGGGATGTGAATACAGGAAAAAAAACAGATTTAATCCAAAACGTAGCTGTCATGATTAAGCTAATTAAGAACAAAAGAATTGAAGTTCCTCTCTTTGTGGGTTTATATTCCAACAGACCTATCACGTATGTAAACAAACATCACCGACAGGGCTAACATGCCCAAAGAATTCGCACCTACCGAAACCTGATCGAACAACATGTATGACATGGCTGTCGGTTGTGTTACATTCATCGACAACAGCACTATCAGCTCATGAACCACCAAAAGCGCTGTCGACCACCACTAAATTGTATGCAACAGGGCTGTTGGTATTTCATATGGCTCTGGGGAAAATTGAAGCTGTTGTAGTTAATGAAGCCAACTAGATGCGTGGGCGCGGCGCACGCCGCGTCAGCCGCAACGCGCCCACGCATCAATAGAATAATTTCTGTAGTTCCTTTTGTATTTTCTATATTCTTTAGGGGTTTTTTAAAAAAACATTGGATTTCGGTGGACCTAAAAACAAATTTCTTAAATTTTCAGGGATCTCTACATAAAAAACATCATGTTTTCGCAAAAAATGGGGGGCTAAAAACAATCTATAGCCTTTTCGTGGAAAAACCATTTTTCTTTGAATTTCTAGGGGTAAAAACAAATTTCTTGAACTTTCAGGGGTCTATGCGTAAAAAACATTTTTTTCGCATAAAACGAGGGCTAAAAACAAGTTTCAGTTTTTCTTCACATAAAACGGTGAAAAAAACAGTTTTTAAAATTTCTAAAGGTAAAAACAAATTTCTTGAATTTTCAGGGCATGTATGTAATTTTTTCGGGGCCTTTTTGCATAAAACGGCGAAAAAAATAATTTTTAATTATTTCGGGGATAGCTTCGCAAAAAACCAGCGGCAGGCACGTGCGACTGACACGTGTCCAGGACATGCGTCGATCAGGAAAAATCACGCTCAAGCGCGCGGACGGGGATCGAACGCGGGTCGCGAGCCTGGACGAGAGCCAGCTCACCGCCGCGCCACACGCTCGGTCGCGAAAGGCAACGGTGTTAAATTAGATAAGCCAAACGAGCGGGCTAGCCACGCAGATGACGCGGCCGCACGCGGAGCGACCACATCAACCAGAAATGACATGGCCCGTGTGCGGAGGCCAGAAAGCTGCGGGATTTAATATATTAGATAAGCTTTCTGTTTTTGGCTAGGGTTCAATTCGAACAATCCCCTGATTGTGGGAACTTAGGGAAGAAATGGCCTACGGTGACCTACGATTGGTTCAAAGATTACTTTAGAACTCTCATCAGGAGTCCTAGTACCCAAATAATACTTTGCATTAGTCTACTGATGAAAGACCATGTGAAGGTCTATCTATGTTTATGATGAGCAATTGACTGTATTTGAGCTTGTGGTGCACAAGTTTGAGTTTGATCAGTTTATAAACTGGTTGGGACTAGTTGTGAACTGGTCAGGACAGTTTGTAAACTGGTTGGGACTGGTTGTGAACTGGTCGAAACAGGTTGTAAACTGGTTGGGACTGTTGTGAACTGGTCGGGACAGTTTGTAAACTGGTTGGGAAAGATTGTAAACTAATCGAAACAATTTGTGTATCCTTCTGGCTATGTGTTGATTTGATTGCATATGTTGTTGGATATTGCTATGTGATGTGTTTTTCTTGTCTATGATGGTTGTAGGCTTCAGAATTAGGTTATAGTGAGGCGGAGGAGATCGGGACTAGGCTGGGAGAGCTGAGGTCCAAACGGTCGAAGATCGTCGGAGGATGATTGGAGACGGAGTCGCTGCGAACCTAGAAGATAAGGAATGAATGGGATGCTAACTTGGAGCTACTCAGATCAAGGAGGACCATTGGATCGCGGTCTAGAAGATAGAGTAGCGGATCAAATTAATATGCTTTGAAAAGTGTGCAAAACCCAGTATGATTGTGGGTTTTGGGTTAGCCCATGTATGAGTGAGTGAGTCATTCCTAGCCTTTGTTGGTGTTCCTTATGGTTGAAGAAACTCATCTAAGGGTGGAGGATAACTCAAAAGTAGTATAAATAGAGGGGTAAGGGTAGCTCTCCCCTCTTTGAAGGTTTTGAGGTTTTTGTGCTCCTTTGAACTTTGCCCACTTTGGTGTGAGGCTTTGTAAACCTTCATTCCAGAAATAAAAGTTTCATTTCTCTATTTTGAATTTACCTTCAGCATTTACATTATGCTTTAAATTCAGCATTTAAATTCTTACAAGTTACTTTCCGCATATCTGGATTTGCCACCTCTCCTTTTAAGTGTTTTTGGATCTTATGCTAAGGATGAAAGATTGCTGGATGAATCTTCTATAGATCATATCCCAATCATCTAGGCAATCTACAACCTCTTCTTTTCAGTTTCTGTAAGAAACTGATCTTTGTGCTTGGCAAAAGAAAGATTCTTGCAGATCGTGTTCTTGTTTGTTTGAAGGATTGTTCTTTGGTGTTCTTACTTGCTGTGATATGTGAGAGGTCATCTAAGATCATTCTTATCATCAATTCACCACAAGCAAGTTAAGGGTGAAGTTTGTATTTTTGATCCGGTTTTGGTGCAGCGTTCGTTAAACTAAAAAAAAGGTCAGAACTTTGACATCAATCCTTGCGATTGAAGGCTGAAATAGGTTCTTGATATCCATAGGAAGATGCGCACAAAGTTTCACGGGTTTTGGATCAGCCGATCAAAAGTTACAACGATTCTTATTTTTGAGATCGTGCTGATACTGTTCATCCGAACACTGTTTTATCCGACCAGTGCTGACGACCAGTTCATAATACTATTCATTTCGAACATTGTTCATCCAACCAGTGCTACCGACCAATTCGCAGTACTGTTCATCCGACCAGTGCTGCTGATCAGGTTGCAGTACTATTTATCCGATCAATGCAGTTTTCTTGTTTATCTGAGCATTGTTCTTTTGATCTCCTGGTCGGAGGGTACTGTTCATCCAACCACCTGTTTGGATTGTACAGTTATTTGAATTGATGTTTTGGTGGGTTGATTGTCAAGAGAAAATCTTTATCTGTGATCATTTATTCGCTCTGATCGTCTTTTTATCCTTCAATTGATTAGTAGTTATTTCAACTTGGTTTGTTGGGTGGTTCGTTGCTTACGCAGCTCACCGTGCATGATTCGGATGCACGTGTATGTATTGTTTAATCCAACTCTGCTTCCAAAAACCGCTAAAATCCAATTGCAATAGAATATTTTCCTCGTAAAAATTGTGATTAATTAAGCAAAGATGCTTGGGCTAGTGTTATCAATTGGAAACTAGTCAGGGATTAGTTAAGTTAGGGAAAAATTGGATCGGCGGCTGCTAAAAATATTTGGAGCTTAAAAGTTCGAGCGGGTTTGGATTTGCTTAACCTTCATGTGCTTAGGGACTTAAGCCACAGGATTTGTGGTTAGGGTTTAGTAGACTTGTCTACTGCCAACTAACATGACATGAGCTGATAGCCGATCTTTGGCTTTTGCTCTTTAGTTACACTAGAAATTTATGCGCTGCGTGCCACGCCGCGGGCGCTGCTTTCCACGCGAGAAAATCGATAAAACGCGCGACTGACGCTCCACACACGAGTAAATCGAGAAAACGCGCGAAAATGATCAAAAAAATAAGACTTTGCTTTTCGCAAAAGGGTTTAAACTTAATGCTCGAAAACTGACGCTAAAAGGGCATGGACGTAATATGTAATCTTTTTTCGGGAAAAGGATCAAATCGTAATTTTTTTTCCAAAAATAACCTATCCGTAATTTTTTTTTGAAAAAGATCCGGATGCGAAAAAAATTTGGCCGGCTCGGCTCGAGCCGCGAGCCGAGCCGGCCCCTCCCGGCTCAAAGCGCCCAGGAGGCGCCGTTTCTTCAATGTTTAGGATAGGTATGATCTGGGGAATATTGTCTTAGATCTTATCTTCTTGTTTTGACTAATTCTTCACATCTTATATAAACAATTACCTATCAAGAATAATTTTTGGGGTATTATCATGGCAGCGCTTTTCCCGAAAAGTGGGCAAGCAAAAAAAATATATGTACTGTTTTCTTTCTTATGTGAATTATCCTGTATTCCTGTTGTTGAGTGGACGACCAAGTGGAAGGGATTCAACTCACGCGGCTTTTCTTGGTACATTGTACCGTTCATGAGACTGTATTCAGTTCTACCAAGTGGAATCCGATTGCACGTTTAATGAGGGATCACCTTTCTAACTTTTTTTTTAAAAAAAAGAATCAGCTCCCTCTAAAGTGGAATTGTAAATTTAATCTTCTCACCGCAGAAGGCATCTACCACAACAGCGTCTACTCCTGTACTCGCCACCTATTGCCGCGCTTGCCGCTTCCTGGGTATATTAAGAGAACATGTGTTGCATGTTGTGCCTTTTGTGGTGGAGAAGGGTTTCGAAAGGGAACCAAATTAGAAAAAAAAAAAAGGAAAAAGAGAGGTCTAGAAAAGTAATTAATTCCACGTTTCGCACTTCCACTCATTTGGCTTCATCCGTCGAATAGTGTTTAGGTTTGCATTATTGTTGTCATTTCTTTACGTGAGGTCTGTCTCTTATACATTAAGTCTGTCTTAAAACTGATGGAACCACCTGGCAGGGAGGGCAGCAAACAGCTCCGAAAAATCAGAGTAACTCTGGTGTTGATTACGGTGACTGATACGTAGTGATATAGGATTTAAAAATATGTACAGGATAATCCTAATAGAATTAGGAATTCTATATTTATTTCAGAGTAATATTCGTATTTATTTTGAAAGAGGACTAAAGGGCTATATAAATATATGGGATAATCATAGGGAACTTAATCAACTAAGAAACCACGAACCAACTTATTCAAAGCAAGAGGAGCACGAGCTAATTAGAGGCTAGGTTATTCTTTAGCACTAAATTCTTGTATAAGGCAAGGTTCCGAGGATCCTAAAATGTTCTATAGGTTGTGAGAGAGTAACAATCTCTTGTACTCTTTTGTGGTTGTACTTAAAAAATTTACGATCGGCTTCACCGAATTTTTCTCTCGTCGTTGTTGCTTTAATGTTGTTATTTTGGTTCTCTCTACGAGATTCATTTTCTTTGTTCTTAAGATCGTGCACGCTCATGCCATATCTCACAAAATTATGATCTGACCTGGGGGATGCTGCGCATAAAAATAGGGTATCAAAGTGTAACAAGTGGTATCAGAGTCAATGCCGGATTAATCAAATTTGTGAGAAGGTCGATAAAATATCAAGTGGCATAAAATCAAGATCATTGTTAACGATGTGGAATCAATTGGAGAAATTTAACGGCGGAGAAAAATTCAGCATATAGCAATGGTGTGGTGAATGATGTCCTTATCTAACAAGAGTTAATCGCTACCCTTGAAAGGGATAAACCGGAAAAGACGTCCGCCAAAAACCGGAACGTGATGGAGCGGAAGGCTGCTAGTACAATTCACCTATGTCTCTTCGATTAGGTAAAGTACTTGGTGATCGATGAGAATTTGTCGAAGAAATTATTGAAGGACTTAATAGAATTGTATACGGCAAAATCACTGATAAACCGATGGATGCTAAAGCGACAGTGGTTCAGGTTGTGTATGAAAGAAGGTACACGGTTTATTGATCATCTCAATATCTTTAACAAGCTTATCACACAATTGACTAGTATGATGAGAAAGCTGAGGAGAACGATAAGATCGTCATACTAGCAACATCTCTACCACCATTTTGAGAGCAATTGGTGATGAATATTCTCATCGCGAAAGGCACTCTCAACTTCAACGAAGAAGTTGCATATCTATTGGAGGTAGAGTTCTTGAAAATATCATTGGAATTTTCATCCTTGGGTGATCAAGCATTGGCTATAGTAATTGTTACAGGCAAAAGAAAAAGTTATAGGAAGAAGAAGGGCAAAAACAAGGCACATATGTATGCTATTTATGTGACGAGGAATGTTATATGATAAAGGATTGTTCAAATTTAAAGCAAATAAAGGATGTATACTCATTGTCTGTAGCAAAAGATGATTTAGACGTACTTATCGTCAGTTATTCAGGTACTTCTCATGGATAGATATTAGAACCAGGTTGTTGCTTCCATATATATTCGACGAGGAAGACATTTGATCAAGGATCTCTAAGCCCAGTGCATGGAACTGTTTACTTTGCTAATTGTAAGGAGTATGTAATTACTGATGTGCGAACAATTATATTGGAGATGTATGATAGAGCACATCGCATATTTCCGGGGTTTAGTATGTTTCTTGTTTAAAGGAGAATATAATATTTGTGAGGTCGCTTGAATTCGAAAGTTGTAAGATATCGCTTTGAGGTGGAGTCATGCAAGTTACTTGCAAGGGACAGGTAATCGCAAAAAGTATCTGGAGAAATAGAGGATAATGATTTATTGGTAAAACTAAATAAAGGGCAATCAATGAGAGGTCTGATAAAAAAACTTGATCCATAGAAGGAAACCGTGTTGTCAACAGTAGGTAATCAGATCTCAACTGCAGTTATGTATAGAATTGCAAAGATGGTTGAAAATATAGCAGGTGCAAAAGCGAATATTTGAGTTGTTGGAAGAAAGAAGATGTGGAGGAACCAACCATGCAGTAGCAGGTGAAGCTCATAGCCGGTACAAACCTATGGCATTGAGGGATATAGAAATAGAAGGTGTAGTTAACCAAACTAAATATAGAAAAAATTCTCAGGTGGAGGTTTCGGAAGGCCAAGCCCGAATAATAACACACATTGCGGTGATGTGTATGAATCCTTGTGATGGGGGCACTCCCAAAGGTGGGAGGAAAAATAAAAAAATTATGGAGTCGATTTGGAGTGAGTTCTTAGAGGAACACGATGACTTCAATGGATAAAAGTCAAAGTGGAGATTGTTAATTATGGTGACTAATATTTAGTCTTTTAGGATTTGAAAATGTGTGCTAGATAAATCCTAGTAAGATTACGATTCCTTCTTTATTTCATAGTATAATTTCTACTTGCTTTGAAAGAGGAATAACGAGGCTATATGAACCTATTGTGTGGTTACGGAGAACAAACAACAAAAAAGCTAGAAACCAACTCATCCAATGTAGGATGTGCACAAGAGGATTAGATATTAGGTTATTTTTTAGATTAGATTCTTGTATAAGGCAAGTATCCGGAGATCCTAAAAGATACGAGAAGGTCCTTATACTTTTCTGAGGTTATGTTTAAAGAATTTGTGGTCGGTTCATTAAATCTTTCTCTTGTTGTGATTGTTAGAACGTCGTTATTTTGATTCTCTGTGAGATTTATCTTTTTCGTTTCTGATACCGTATACGTGCCATATCTGGTAAGACTTTGATTCAATTCGAAAGCTGATGCGCGTAAGGAATATCAGAGTGGAAGATGTGGTGTTTTTTCCTTGTATTATTTATCAGATTATTGTATATAAAAAGTATAACAGACAAGCAGACACATAGCACATCGTCAGTTGTCTCGATTCTGGAATAGCTCAGTTATGCATATAAAAAGACAAATAGATCAGAACTGATAAGACTGATCATTCAGTAGCACCATCACAATGATGCGCTAAAGTTCAACAATTGTTGCAGTTGTCCAGACTCCAGAATCATTTCATGCTGTATGATGCAACTAACCTACTCTCAGCGTTCACTTTTGATTGCATAAAAATACCTAGAAAGTCTAAATCAATTATATAAAATGACGAAAATACCCTTCATAACTACCTATATTGGTCATAGGCCTAATATAGGTGGAAACGAGATAAAATAATTAGTAAGAACAAAATAAGAAATAATGCATCAGGAAATGTAAAGTGACAAGTATTTATGAATAAATAAAGTTATCAAAAGTGACAACCAAAGGTGAATAAAGGGGAGTCTTTGCCTTTTCTAGTCTTGTTGCCAATATTTTTGTAAATCTATCATCGTTGTTAACGTAATTGCAAAAATAGCTTTTTCCCTAATTACGGAAGTGCCGGCTGCCACGTCTATGTACTATAGTGAGAGAGAAAGCTATTTTTTATAGCTGCATTCGCATGAGTCTAAATTTGTAAAATAAAAAAACATATCAACTGGGCTAAAAAGCCATTGGACTCGATGGAGTAATTTTCTGCACGAAATATCTTTGCTGATACTGATTCTGTTGTGACGAAATTATTTAACTTCTGAATTTATATACAGAAAAGATGGACGATATTTTAGTTATGTTTTCTAATGAAAAATAGTAGGTGGCAAGTTGAGCTGAACTATCGTAAAATGTGTCAAATTTCAAATCTAGCAGTTCAAACACAGAAAGCATCAATTTTTCTTGTGACATCTATTACAATGATTTTGGACGCTGCACCTTCATGTGAATTGTGACTCGTGTCAATTACTAAGTAAATTCTCGTGCCCTAGCGTTGGATGAAAGAGAGGAAATGTCAAAGGGGCAGGGAGAACCGGGGAAGCGCCTTCAGCAGAAAAAAAAAGCAAGGAGAAGAAGAAAAAGAGAGGGGAGGGAGGAGCAGCGTTCACAACATCGATATTGCAATAATCGACTATATTGAGATTTTCGAAGAAAAAAAATGGTTGAAAATCGGTAGAAATCGAAGGGTTTCGAAATCAAACTTTTTGATAAAATTTTTTTAAAAAAATCGATTTTCACCGATAATAGCTCGATATGCCTCGATAATCGACCTGAGCAATTTTGTGAATTTGTGTTCTTCGGCGATCGATTTTGTGAGTGATTTTCGCTCGATATTCAACGATTATCGCAATATTTACGTCACATAATTTTTTTTAAGTTTTGAATTTTTTAGTTTAACCGGTTTATCGACCAATATTATATACCGTACCAACTCAATATGAGTCATAATCACGATATTCAAATGATTATCGACGATATTACGAACCTAGGGAGAAGCTAGCAAAATACATCTTGTTCGCAAGAGTTGTCGTTGATCTCTCCGGTAAGGTAAAGTCAACATACATCATAACCTAATGCTTGCGAAGTTATTATGCCTGGAGATTTTTTCCCCATTTCCCACTAACGACGTCTTCAACGAGCTGCCTGACAGGAGAGTACGACGCTTTTCTAGTTTCTTCAAACACATTTTTCAAATCTAGCCTCTTTCTAAATAAAATTGTAAAATTTGTCCACTCAACGATCGTTAAAGACACGATAGGTGACATTTGTGCTCTTGTGGTGTGGTAAGATTTCTACCGAGCTCATCAGCTTCATCAGCAGAAATGTGCCAATCAAATCCACTAAGAAATCACTTTAATGAATTAATCCCTTAATTAATGACTTTACTTAATTAAATCACTTACCTAATACCTACCGATGTAGGGATGCTCTCGTACTGTGTGATAGCTTTGCTATCGAGTTCCTAACGCACGGCTTGTGCTGCCACAGTATGGAAGCTCGACAACGCTTTCACGGTATAGAAGCTTGACAACGTTTTCACGGTTGAGAAGAGGTCTATTTTTACAATTACATCCTTGTAGAGGCTAGATTTGTAAAAAAAATGTAGAAGGACTAAAAATGGTTACCAATGGTTTGCTAAGGGTCTGTTTGGTTTGCTTTCAATAGTTACCGATACTTGCCTTACAAAATTTTGGTAGCATTGACCAAATTTGGCCAGTATTTGGTTTGCTATCAAATTTTTCTAAGATTCCCTTCTCCTTTGATTCTCTAGTGTATTTTATTGCCAATCTTTGACCAAAACATAGTCAATTTGGTAACCAAATTTTGGTAAGGTTTGGTAAGGCAAATTTGTCATCAAACCAAACAGTCCCTAAAGGCCTATTTGGTTTGCTTGTTTGGTTTTTTTCCAATAGTTACTAATAGTTGCTTTATCAAATTTTAGTAGCGTTGACCGAATTGGGTAAGTATTTGGTTTGCTAGCAAATTTTGGTAAGATTTTCTTCTCCCTTAGTTCTCTAGTTCATTTTCTCGCCAATTTTTGACCAAAACATTAATGCCCAATTTGGTGACTAAATTTTAGTAAGATTTGATAAGCCAAATTTGGCAGAGGCTCTAAAGCTGTCCAAACCCGTCCAGGCCAAAGTACGCTCTAAGAGCATCTCCAAAAAGACTCTCCAAAAGTCACTCTCCAAAAGCCAGATTTAGAGAACTCTCCAAAAAAATGCCTCTCCATATCTCTTCCCTCTCCAACAGCACTCTCCATATCACACTCTCTATTTTCTCTCTCCTATATTCTAATCATATTCCATATAACCATCATAACAGCAACCATTTTTGTACTGGTAAATTCAAATGACTATATTTGAATGCGAGAATTTAAAAATTGAAATTTATTGTGACGACCACATTGTAACGGTTATCTTCGAACGGGTAAATTCGAACGGCTATATTTGAATATGGAAATTTTAAATTCGAATTTTTCTGCAACGGTGATGTTGTAATAGTCATGTTGAATTTCACCAGAAGAACGATGCATAGAGAGCAAAAATGTATCAGCAGAAAAATTGATTAATGGCTTAACTCGATTTGGTAGATCATCGCTGAGGATTGTCTACAGGCTGCCACCTTTGTATCATTAGTTATTCCATCATATGAAGCGTGTGCGTGTGTGTAAAGACAGTCCCGCTCATGTCTAAAAGCACAGGAGCATCCAGTAGAAATGTCATATGCCATAAGCTTAAAGGGTACAAGCAGAAGAAATGATTGGTCCAAGAAACAAAAGGATTACATAGATGCTAGCCAAGAAGCAATATACATGATTTTCTAATTCGTAGACTCTGGCTTCTTCTATTTCTTCAAGTCAAAAGACAGTGTTAACCAAATCAAGTTCACTGTTTCCCCTTACATATGGGATTACATTGGCAACTACAATTGGAAGAACAAGTACGATTCAGAACTCCAAAGAGAGAATATGCAGTGCTAAGAGTCAGTATCTTAAGGAACTTTTGAACAATCTCAACACCTTGAACTAAATCAGAGAACTAAAATTTTTTAGTCCTTCTGAAGTTCTTTTGAATTCTCTACAGGCACAGGAGCATCCAGTAGAAATGTCATATGCTATAAGCTTAAAAGGTACAAAGTAGAAATGTCATATGCCATAAACGGTTGCTGGTAAAGTTTAGCTAGCTATGGACATGGATTCACACAACCAAATGAATACGCATTCAGTCATAAATAGCATAAGCTCTCTATAATTGAATTTGGAGAGATGGAAAATGTGGTGAGCTGACTTATTGTCCTCCATGGAATGGACATCAAGAGATAGAAAAGTACATTCATGTGTTCAGGAAAGTGCAGAGGAAAATGGATCAATTTGCCTAGATAGCAAGACAATCTGCATAAGATGACACATCAAACAGAATGTGACGAAAAAGTCTGGCAATATTACTAACTGATAACTATAGAGTTTAAGGTAAAATGCATGGTGAGTAATGACCAGTCAAATTGGAAGGAAATTTATCTACTTCCTAAATCCTAAGTTGCAAAAGAAGCATCCATGGAGGTGAAAAAAATTTATCTACTTCCTAAATCCATTACTGCAGAACATAATTTTACATGAATCTGTGATATTTCACTTTGCTCAATTGCATAAAAGAATCACTAGTGAATGATGTTATTACAACTGCTGAAAAATTTGTCGTAATAATATGAAATAAAAGATAAGTAGGTTTTAACAATTAACATTTTACCGACTTTGTTCACTTTGAGTATGTTCAAGGTGTCCGAGATTCTAGCTTAAACAAGCTTGTCATGTCCTAACGGTCATCATAGCGGCTATATTAAAGCGGCCACCTTAACGGCTATATTCTAATGATAATCTTAACGGCTACATTATTTTTGTCTATATATACATACCCATTTGCAGTTGAAGTCTTGCACGTTTCTTGTTGTTCACTACCTACAATATCTCAATGAGTCGTCGAAACTTAGTCTCACAATGTCTCTCAGACGATGAGGAGTCTGAGAAGAATAATGAATATGTATTTCTTCTTACAACAGGATATCTAACACATATGGAAGATCAGGGTGTCAATCTTCCACGCCATGGCGGTTCTACTCCTGGCCATGAAGTCGTTCATCGCAATAGACAAGAAGGACATGTTAGACTATTTCAGGACTATTTTGCTGATCCTCCTATCTATGGCCCGACCTTCTTTCGGCGCAGGTTTGGAATTATTCATTTTTTATTTCTTCGCATATTATGTTGATCCTAATGTCTATGGCTTAACCTTCTTTTCAACATAGGTTTCGAATGAATCGTTCTTTATTTCTTCGCATATTGCATGCTGTACAAGCGCATGATAATTATTTCGTTCAGAAGAGGAATTGTGCTGGAATTCTTGGGTTATCTTCTTTGCAAAAGATAACCGCAGCATTTCGGATGCTAGCTTACGGCGTAGCAGCAGATGCTATTGATGATTATGTGCGAATTGGAGAAAGTACTGCTATAGAGAGCCTGAGAAGGTTTGTGAAATCTATTATTGAAATCTTTGGAGATGAGTATTTGAGATCTCCAAATGAGAATGATACTGCCAGATTACTTACAATTGGTGAGGATAGAGGTTTTCCGGGAATGCTAGGGAGCATAGATTGCATGCACTGGAAGTGGAAAAATTGCCTATGACATGGCAAGGCATGTATCTTGGTCATGTTCACGAGCCAACAATCATTCTGGAAGCCGTTGCATCGCAAGATCTTTGGATATGGCATGCTTTTTTGGTTTACGTGGTCTCATAATGATATTAATGTTCTTCATCGGTCCCCTCTATTTGCTAAGTTAGCTGAAGGGCAAGCTTCAGAAGTGAATTATACCGTGAACGGTCACAACTATACAATGGGATACTATCTTGCAGATGGCATATATCCTTCATGGGCAACATTTGTCAAGACAATACCAGCTCCCCAAGGGAATAAGAAAAAACATTTTGCGGAAGCTCAAGAAGCAGCTAGGAAGGATATGGAACGAGCATTTGGAGTTTTACAAGCTCGTTTTGCAATTGTTCGTGGACCAGCTCGTTTTTGGTATCAAGAAACACTTCGAGATATCATGGCAAGATGTATCATCATGCATAACATGATAATTGAAGATGAGCGGGATGGAGGTCGATTGACTACAATTACGAAGCAATGGGAGAAAATGTTGCAGTCTCGCATGAACGAATACCTGAGCTTTCTGAGTTCATTCAAACTCATCAATCTATCAGAAATAGAAAAGCTCACTCTCAGCTTCAAGAAGATCTAGTCGAGCACTTATGGCACCATTACGGAGGGATGTAGTCAAGTTATTTGGTTTATTGTTTATGCACTTTAACTATAATGTACTAGTATATGCACTTCAACTATGATGTACTTCAATAAAGAGATTTCTTCCACATACTGCCTGTATTCTAATACAGAAGTATTGCAGAGAAAGAATGGCTATATTTGAATGCCAGAAATTTAAATCCGAAATAATGCATACATATATTGTAGCATACCATGGTTTAGTAGCACAAAAGTTTGCAACAAATTAGTTCATACATCATACGGAGCGCTCAATCGGACCTATTACATCTTCGAGCGATGATATCATTTTGCAAGGACAAGTAGTATTGTTGTTGTGGCCCACTCAAGCGACTAGTGTCGACACTCATAATTCTCTCTTCTTCCATCATCCTCTTCAATTCAAACTCATTTTTTCTTATCTCAATCTTTTCTTTCTCTTGAGCAATCCTCTCTGTTCTTGCGCAAATGCTCGTCGCATACGCTCTTCCTTCTTCTCGCTCTTTCATAATCTCCATTTCTTTCGTTTCTTTCCTAAAGTTTTCCAATTTGCTTCGATGTAGAGTGAACTTGTTACACCACTCTCAATGAAGCTTTACTGCATGGCGCATTCGCTCTTTCTCGCCTTCCTACCGGTGGCCTTCGAGCACATCGACCTGCGAGAGGAGGGTCTTCAAGAAAATGGCTAGCATTAGAGCTAACAGGACTGGAACTACCTGGAGAAGCATTAGATGATGTCTTCTGCTTTTTCTGAGATAAATGACCAGTCCACTTTGGATGGTGTTGTAATACGTTCCAGCAATGCAAGTATGTAAATAATCTCCCTTCTTCTTCTTGGTACAAAGCTTTAGCATGGACAATCTGCAGAAGCACAGGTACCTATTAACGTGGACACACATATGAACCTATAATAAAAAAGGGATATAGACCAACCTTATCCTGCTCTGTTATCCCGCTTTGTCTTCTACGCTCAATGCGGTCATAGCATCCACAAAACTTGTTCACATGTTCTTGAATAGATGACCATCGGTGCATAAGTGAATTCTGACTACGATCCGAAAAGAAATTTTTGTTCTCATGGAAGTAATCATGTATTCTACTCCAATATGTGGCACGAGTTTGTTGGGTCCCCTGCACTGGATCCAAACTAACATTCAACCATGCCGACACCAACATGTTGTCTTCATTCTCCGAAAATTTTTTCGACCTTTTATTGTGAGCTCTCGGCTGGGGACTGGAGTGGTCACCTTGAGAAGGTTGCTCCCCAATTGGGCTTTCATCCCAAGGTATTTCACTTCCCCCCTCACTCAACAGACGAGTATAGAAGTCATCCATATTGCACAAGCTGTAGATATCAATACTTCATTAAGCAAATATGCGTAGCAACACATGTAATAAGCAAAACACATGTCAACAGAAATGAACTTATATGTCTTAAAAGTACAACACGTCTTAATCTACATAATACAATAACCCGAATAACTCTAGTCATCAGACTCGATACTTTCATCCTCTCTAAATTGATGGTCATCACGTTTTCGAATCATCGGCCTCGTAGTCGTATGGGCACAACCGCTTCGTCTATGCTAGACAAAGTGTCTTCTTCTTCTTGGTGAATCGACATCTTCTTCTCGCACCAAGTCTTCCGATTGTATGGCAAGTTCATCAAGGCGCGAGCGGTGTGTTCGATCTCAAGTAAGAGTCGGTTGAGTTCATTCGCGCTTTCGCTTGAGCAAGGAGAAAAATTATGGTACACTATGTTCTTAATATCACTTGCGATTTCCTCTATGCGATTAATTGTCCAAGCATGCACTTCACTGACTTTCTTTGAACCTTTATCCATCTATATGCAAGTAAAATAGTACAGTAAGGTAGTAAAACATAATTGATCTGAACAAGAATCTGTTAACACAAATTAAACATGCACCATTGCAATCTTCCAAATGAATTTAATGTGAATCTTCATGCATATTATGAAAAAAATGGTCAGCAGGAAAAGCACAAACAACCCCTGAGGTGCATGAGAAACAATCCCTCTAATTGCAATAGTGATGGCGGCATCATACTACTATCCTAGGCATTTCCTAAGTGTACCATAGAACAGTTCTTAAACATTGGCATGCAAATGTGCTCTATGAACCTTATCTTTGAAACATGCAGCTAAATTGGTTGGGCAAAAGTTTCATCCCAAACAGCTAAAGCACATCTGCAAAGTTGAGACATTGCTTGACCTTAGCTTAAACAACCAATACATATACAACAGAGTGATGCATAATATTCATCACGCAAATTGTGTAATCACAAGCATAAGGAAAACCTACAGCCTGTTCGCAAGCTATATGCCCCTGCTTGAGTTGGCCAAAATTCCCAATAACACCACCAATAGCACTGGATTTGTGAAATCGGGCGAGCACTCCAAATTAAGGCAAGCCCGCACCAAAACACCGAGAAACTCAAAGATAGATAAAGAAGTAACAAGATAAACAAATATTTAATCACATAGCAAAAGATTATTCATAGTTTACTATAATGGGTTGTAGGTGAGAAAGCAATCTCATTCATGCGGTGACGATTTCGCTAAGTTTCAAATGCAAGCTGTTTTGGTTGAGCTTCTCAAGCGAGCAATCACCACATCCAAGGCTTAGGCTCAGTCAATTAACCAACATCTAATAGGGAACACAAAAGCACAAGATTTTGGGGGGACATTCATTCTATTTCTATCCTAAACTTTTGTTTACTTGACCCCCATTTTTTCTGTATTGTTTCTATACAAAGGGTTCAACTGAGAAGATAAGATTCAGTGATAACAAGTAGCATCACAAATCATAACCTACCACAGCACCAAGACCTTTCTAAAAATGCACTTCCACTGGTAGAAGATAGAAAATACTCCCCTACTGTTTCCCATCAAAAAAGGAAAAGACAAGAAAATATAGGGAAGAAACAAAGTACCTGAGAAATTCAAGACACATTCAGATATTCAGTAAACCCAACTTACGACTATCATTTGCTTACATTAAGGGTAGAAGACACAGGAGAAACTAGATAAAAAAGCAATAACTGAATATCAGTCCCATTACTTCTTAGGAACCGCATATCCATTACCAAACAAATTATCAGAGAGTCAAGAGTCAATTGACATTGTGTAAATACAAGCTTTCACTCACCATAAACCTGATTGATTAATTACCTAAAGTGTAAATTGAGACAGTATTTTAGTTATAAGAGAGAGGACAATAATGCTATCCTACAAAATGCATGTCGCTCGGCCATTTGACATTGCAACGAGAGAAGAACATGCAAGGACAGGCAAGAACACATAGAAGAATGGTCATCGAGCCAATTAAAATAGTAGCATCTAGCATAAGTCTTCAGATCTAAATCTATAAGATCATATTGGGCTAACAAGGGCATTAAGAACTAAAATTTTCAATGGAAAGAAGACCCATAAATAGTAGTTCATCATATCTTGAATATATGTCTGTCATACATTATACTTCGATAGCTCCAGAGAAGCCTATTCTAAATTAGTGTTTTAGTTTATTTCTAAAATTATTTAGCTCCACGCAGCTGAAAAGGACGAGTGAATACTATCACAGGGAAGAACATCAAATCGGAACTTAGCAGATCATATATCCAGGCATACCAACAGTGCATCTAATGAAGCTAAGAATATGTAGTATCTTGCCAAAATTAACAGCGAAATTGCATAAATCGCACTCCATTCAAATCCATCCACGCAGATCAAAAATGCTCAAGCACAAATACATCTACACGGCTAGATCTAGAAGAATATGGAAGGAGTAGATGCAAATCGCAATGGGGGCTCACCTTGTAGCGGAGCCCGAGCTCATGATCGCAGTGTCGGGGTAGATCGTCGGAATGAGGAAGACCACGCGAAGGCGTGGGGAGAGGAAGCCTCACTGCCGAGGGATGCGAGACCGCGCGGGGAGAGGAAGCCGTCTTTGGAGAGACGAACCGTCGCCGGAGAAGAAGCGCACAGGCGACGAAGCCGCACGGGATTCGTAGCCTCGCGGGGGAGAGGAAGAAGCGCCGCCGGAGACGAAGCGGTGCCGGGGGAGAGGAAGCCTCGCCGGGCTACCGTCTCCTACGAAGCCTCTCTCGTCTGGATTTGTCCCTGCGGGCGCGCGAGAGGATGGCGAGCGGAGAGAGGCTCGCTAGATGTAGCGAGTCTCTCTCTACTCGCCAGATTTGGGGGAGGGGATGGAGAGCCTGTTGGAGCCAGATTTTGATGTCAATACCTAAAAAATGGAGAAGCAGAGTTGAATGGGGAGTCTCTTGGAGATGCTCTAAAGATGGCCAAATCCGTTCAGGTCAAAGTACGGATATAACGCATGCCTCCGCGCATAAATGACATGTGGAAAAGGAGGTCAGTTCCTCTCTAATTGTCAAATTTGTCGCAAATCAATCTAAGTCTATCACATGTTGCAAATCATGCCTGTGAAAAGGATAATGTATGATTTTGATTTGGCCGCATCAAATTATCTGTGGTAGAATTTAAGGGCGAAGAAGGAATCCTTGTTGCTACGCTGCTGTTTATTGCAATTATGTTCAATAAAAACACTTGCATTCGTTTCAAGTTACTGTGCATTGCAAGGCACGTTCATTACAAGTTTACAATTGTACCGTTCACAGTAATGTATTATCTTGGCTACAGTAGTTGCTGGTTGATGCTTGCTACTGGGCTGTAACAATTGTACGCGATCACGCTTGAATAAAAATTGTACACAGGTGTTATATTGTTACTGTCCTGCTTAGTCAATAGTACTCTCGAAGTAGTAGATCTGAAGACTTATTTCTTCTGTTTTTTTAGTTTCAATAATTCGTCAGAACTCTCCAAATTTTGAAATTGACCCTTGAAGATAAGTGTACCAAAAGAAACAAAACCAGTTTTTGTTGGATTCTTCTAAAAGTGCAGTGACTAATGGTCTGTTTGTTTTTGCTTTTGATTCTGGATTCTAGTCTCAAAAGCAGAATAAAAAACAAACAGCTCGATTCTAGAAATCGATTCTCACAATCTATCCTACCCATATACACTAGAATCCACAATCCACTTTATATGTGCTTTTGGATTTCAGCTTTTGGAGAATCAGCTTCTCTACAACCACAATCCAAAATCAGCTTTTAGAGAATCCAAAAAAAACAAACAGCCCCTAAACAAGAACACAAGATCTTGTGACGTTTAAGTTTCTCATCTCTATCCCTTTTCTGTTTTGCAATATTCTTGGAGGGCATTTGGTACATCCTGATCGGAAAGGTTCCCCGTAGTTAAACCTGTAAACGAGCCAAACTTAAATGAGCTTGCTCTCTCATGCTCGAGCTCGATAAAATTCGAGCCGAACTCGAACTAACTCAACTTAGGGTTTGAGTTTGGACTCAGGCTCAAACTCGGCTCAGTCCAAGCTCGAGTAGACTCGGTAACAATAAACAATTTGATATGCACTATTTCTCAAGCTCAGCTCGAGTAAACTCGATAAGAGTTAACATAGTAATATTTAACAAGTAATTTATAAATTTACGAGACTCACGAATTATTTGAGCTCGTCTCGATGAAGCTCATGAGCTTAGGATCAAGCTTGAGTTCAGCTCGTTTAGAGCTCGAAGCAAACCTAGAGGAGCCAAGCTCGTACAGGTCACGAGCTTCTTTTTACAGCCCTACCTACAGTCACTGTAGAGACTGCAATTTAAACAGTCTCCAATCCTCAACGCTATTCGATTGAGTAAACGAACAGTCTAGGTTATCTAACAGTGTGTTGGTACAGCAAGTCACTACAGAGAAAAATCTACTACATGGCATTTTCGAACAATATTCCTAGAAAATCTGAACTATTACTTTTTGATCTAACAGTCTACGTGTAACTGCTTAAATTAGATCCTACTCAGCCTCCCTGCGTTGCAGCATGGACCTCACAATTTCATGAAGCGAAATCCTTACAATCTCTTCACTTCTGGAAGGTAGATGGGACATAAGCCATGTGACCAGCATGCCCATTGCCCAGAGACTCCACCCTCCAGATGACTTGAATCAAACTCCAGTCGATAAGGACTCTCAACTTAATAGCAGTAATGTGATGCAGCTAGAGAAAAGTACAGGCAAGTACCATCAAAACGGATTGAATATTGCTCTCATTGTATCCTAACCTTTTTTTTCGAATCGGAACCGGATACGGAACAAATATGTGACAGATTCGATTCAGAAATTAATAAAGATATACGGATAATGCACGCATATATAGAGTAATATATGTTGAATTAAAACCATACGAATACATGATTATAGTAACAAGTTATATATCAATCAAACTCAATAGACATCATAGAAACAATATGCTATTTAGAGTCAATATAACCAACTAATTGTTAATATAAATGGGCTGTCGTTAAAAAAATGTGATAAAAATAGGTTGAGCCTTACTGATATCTAAATAGAAAAATCAGAATATCCGAATAGGAAATATCCGGATCCCATCCCATATTTACCGGATATTGGATGCTCCGGATCCGATCCCGAATCCGGATTCAAGTATCCGGATCCGGTGGACCCGACCGGATAGTCAAATCCACGGTTCACAAAATCGTCGAAAATCGATCGAAAATCGCGAAAATCGCTTGTATCGGTCTGGCTCGGTAAACCGTAGAGTTCAAATGCAAATTCAAAAAATTCGAATTTTTTTTAGCAAAATGTGTTAAAAAATTTTGTGTTAGGTCGTAAGGCAATGCTAATGATGCTATAAAGTTTTTAAATGATTATCTCACTTGTGTATTTTTAAAACTTCTGACAGTGATATTGTTAGAATATATGATTTTCATTTTTTTATTTTCTAGGAGAATTAAATGAAGTCTAATATTTTTTAAATTTTTTGTGTGATGTTCTAACGTAATTATAATGACATTAAAATTTTCAGATGATGATCAGATCGGTGTATTTTTAAAAAATTCTGAAAATGCTGCTATCATTGTATATACTCTTTTATTTTTGATTTTATATAGGCACTAAATGAAGTCTAATATTTCTGAAAATTTTATTACATGATACTTTGGCACTGTTTATGGTTACATTAAAATTTTAGAATATAATACATCCTGTAAATATTTATAAAAATCTGACTGTGTATTTGTTCCTTTCATTAATTGTTGTTTTCGATTTTTTAGAAGCAATAAATGATTTCAAAAAAAATAAATTTCTCTATGTTTTATAGATTAATTGAGTTTTTTTGTAAAATCGCTCAAAAAAATCGGTGGAAATCACTCGAATATCGAAAAAAGAAAATCGCTCAAAATTGTTTTTTGCCACCAGTTGTTTGACCGCCGAGTTTAAAAATTTTGAATTCAAACTCTTCGATTTCGACCGATTTTCGCTCGATTTCCGATCTGTTTTCACCTCTACACAAGAATGAGCACTTGAATGCTTGATGCAACTCCAAGTTTCTTTGATGGTAGATCACAGATAAAAATTCACATCCAAGCGTATTTTCCAGTATATTCTAGCCAACAAGTTAATCCGGGTTTTCTCCTCCAGAATATTCTAGCCACAATTCATATTGGTTGCTGCTCTCTAGTCATCAATAAGAAAGCTCAAGAACTTCATGAGTATCATTATGATCATTAGTTTATGTTGGTTTTTTTTTATCCAACTACATGAGAATGCTGGATTAAAAGGAAAGGAGAGGGAAAATAAGAACATTAATGATCAAGTGAGGATCAAACATCTAATCTTCAACAAGTTGACAACAAATTGCAATGGTTAGAGGTCAAAATAATGAGAGCAAATGTAAGCATGCACACCAAGTTCCCTCATCATCATCCCAATTGAACCCCAACTAGGAACAGAAGGAATCAAATAGAACCAAGCAAGAATCATGAACCAAAGAATAAGAAAAAGAAGATGAAGATGAAGTGACTACAAAAAATAAAGGATAAGGCCAAAAGAAAAGGAGACAGGACAAAGATCGGAGAGAGCCCTGACTTCTCTTCCCTCGTTTAATCCCTCCTCTGTCCTCTCTGGGATGTATAAAACTAATGAGGTCAGGATTAAGCAAATTCTTGTGGTGTGGATGGAGCCTTGTCACCTCCCATGGCTACTGCTGATGATGTTGCTGCTGGGATTGTTGCTCATGCGGCTGCCTCCTATTGCTGTTGCTGCTGTGCTTGTTGTTGTGCATCCAGACCTTGAGCACCTGGCGCCGCACGCCGACCTGCGCGCAGAACTGCTCGACCAGCGCCTCGTCCTGTTTCTGCATCCGCCACCCCACCCGGTCCGCGAACGCCAGCATCTGCTCCTTCTGCTCCGGCGTGAACTTGGTCCGGAACCGCTTCCGCCGCGCCTGCCCAGCCTGCGCCGTCGCGTGCGCCGAGGGCGGGCCCCGCTCCTCGCTGGACGACTCGGTCGTCGTGCCGCCGCTGCCGCTGGGGGTGTGGTGGTGGTACGGGAACGGCGGCGCTTGCGGGTGGCTGGCGGCGTAGGGGTGGGGCGGCGGCAGGAGCAGCGGGACGCGCGGTGCCGTGCTGGGCGTCGTGGGCGGAGGCGGCGCGGGGGCCGGGAGGAGGAGGCGGCGCTGCTCGTCGTCCTTGCGGTGGAAGCTGCGGTGGCAGCCGCAGGCCGCGCACTTGTGGGCGCCGTCGTCCCCGGGGCCAGCGCTGGGCATGAACTCCCCGCAGCCGTCCACGACGTGCCCGCCCAGCGCCGCCGCGTGGTTGCGCAGGCACTCGTGGTACCGCACCTCGGGCGCCACCGCCCCTGCAGCCTGTGCAGCAGCCGCAGCGCCTGCCCCGTTCCCCGAGGAGAAGGAGGGTGTGGGCGTCCTGGGGAGGACGGCGGTGTACGCGAGCGGCAGCGTGGACCCGATGCTCATCTCGTCGACGGGTTCCTGGCCCCTGAATTCCATCAGGACATGCCTGGCCGGGCCGAGAGCGGACGCAACGCCACGCGCGCGCCCGCGCGGTCGAGCCCTTGAGAGCGACCTCACAGGCTCACAAACACAGAACACTAGGTCGCTTTAGCTTGCTGGTAAAGCGTATCACCATTCACCAGCAAGTATCAAATCTACCCCTCTTCGCTGCAGGAGCCACCGTACCGCTACGCACAGAGATCGCGTGCAGTGGCAACGGCTACTGTAACCTAACTACCTAAGCGCTGCACGCTCTCCTGTGGGTTGTGATGCGGTTGGCTTTTGTGCGGAGTGATAGAACGAGGAAGAAATTTTTATTAATGTTTTTTCGAATTTGGTTTCTATTCGTAAGGAATGGTAGATACATACACATGCTGTGTTTTTATATCACAGTTGACACCTACCATATTTTTATATTACAGCTGATACCTATCATACTCTTCAACAGCGATAGATGGATCTGTCATGTGAAATGCTCCCACATTGAAGCGCGCAGTAGGTAACCTGCTGTGGTCTCAATCTTATAGACACGTGTCGGCTTGTGATTCTTTTTTAGATAAGAAGTAAATTAGATTTGTAATTTCGCACTAACAGAGCTAAAGTTACAGAAAATTTTAAGTCAATGGATAAAAATGCCAAAAATCTGTAGAACTAGAGAAAGGGAGGGGCCAAGGGGCGAGTGATGGTGGTGGGGAATTGATGACTGACGAGGAGTAGTCGCGGGTTTCCGGTCTTGCTTTGGTTTGGAGATGGCACTTTTGTTTCCTACCGGCGGAATGGACGGAAGGGGAGGACTGAGGTGGTGCCGACAGCGGCAGGGCTCACTCCTCCCACGCCCTGCACTGCAGCCCGGTCCCCAGCTTTAATTATCGACCGGCGAGTTTATCTGCAGGACTGCAGCAGCAGCTGCTGTAGCGATGACATTGATTTGTGTTTACGCTGCTGCACGGTCACGGTGCTTGCTCCTATCAGGGCTATCACTCGATCAGGCACCTAATGGCTATAATTGACTAATTCTCACTTTTGGGTACTTGTCGATGTTCGATTGACTGGTTTTACCTTTACCCAGCGTTTTTGGTCGACATCAGTGGAAACGAATGGTTGTTACGTCTATTCATGTCTGAAGGGTATTCCTATGCTTTACTGTTTCAAAGTTTTAAAGATATTAGAATAGTAATAAAGAGTGAGGGATGATTACTTACCCTTTAAATTATTTAAGATCTACACAATTTGTATTAGGAGGGTAAAATATGTAAACACTACTCTTCATCTTCAATGTGGTCTAAGAGTGTTTGATTCGGTGTCATACTTTATCACACCGAAGTTAGGTGAACTGTTCATTTATTTGGTCCTTTCCTTCTTTTTTAGTAAAAATAGTCTCTTCTAAATTTTTTTACAAAAAAAGCCCTCTTCCCCACCACAAAAATTGCGAACAACATGGATAATAAAGGGTAGCAATGTGGGGCTAAAAAATATACAAGGAGGTTTGGAACTGTACATTAGATTACTGGGATTTTTACGTAGAACATACTCCCTCCGTTGATTTTCATAAGACGTCCAGGTATTTCAAAATTCAAAGTTTGTAAATGTTACACCCAGATATTCATTCTTATGCACAGCAGTCCTCGTATCGGATAAGAGTTTTGTGATATATGGTACGAACGTGCATGGTCTCGAGAACAAAGAAGGTGGATCTCGTAAAGAGAACCAAAATAACAATGTTAAAGCAACCATGGCGAAAGAGAAAAGATTAGGCAAAGTGGTCAGTAAATACTTTAAGCACAACCATAAATAACACAAGGTATTGTTACTCACAACCCTTTTGAACCTTTAGGACCTTGAAATCCTTACTTTATATAAAAATCTAGTGCTATAGGATAACATAGCATCAAAATACAATCCTACGTCCCTTCACGTCTTACGGATCTCACCGCAGATCCAATACTTTAAAATTTAGATATTTTTTTACTAAGAAAATATCCGGATGATATTTATCAAAACCCAAGGTAAAAATACCCTTAAAAAATTAGTCAAGGTTTGATTTATCAGTTTTTTTTTGTGTGTGGACTTCATACCACCCCGCTACGGATTCGGTGCAACGTGGCTAATTGGAACCATGTCATATCTCTCTAACTGGCACAGCCCTTGTCCGCCACCTTTTCTCATCTTGATTCAACTCATTTCAAAAAGCGAAACGAACATGACATGAGCAACTTAACCCCACATATCACGGTGGGATGTCTTGGACCAAGTTCACATCAGCGCAAAAAAAAAGAACCATAAACTTTTAGAGAGGGATATTCCACAAAAGTTCTTGGGATTGTAAATCAAACTCCGACTTACTTATAGAGGTATTTGCAATTTTTTCATATAAATGAGTAAAGGTGAAAGGAAAATAAACATGAAAGTGCAAGAAAAGGGTATTTATGGCATTTTTATAGAATTATGGGCAGAAATGGCATGGCAAACTTATTTTCCCATCTTTAGAGTAGCAAGGCGGCAATTTTACTCTTTGGAGACAAATGGGCAATCGCTAAATATACAGCTTTTCCATATCTTTATTGCATTGTGATAGTTTTGGGTAACAAACATAAAACAAAAGCCTCCTGCAGTTGGTTAGAGGCCTTCAAATAAATAGAAATCGTTTATATAACATTGTGGAAGTGTGACATTCGTGGAAAATCGATGGCTTTGGTTAATGCCGTAATTTGTGATGTCATACAACCAAATTTCCCTCAGAGAAATGCCGCTCTTGACAAACACCACCTGATTAACCTTCACACGTTCCTCTTCCCACATTGCTCGCCGTGGATTAAAATCAATATAAGCCGTCCATTCCTTTGAATCTAATGGTTGAGATCAATTTAGATCTAGTTATACTACCACCTGTAGTATTGGTAGTAAAATTGAAAGAGAGGTAAAAGGGTAAAAAATTCTGTCATACTATCTGTCCTCTACGGTAAAACACGTCCTGTGATCCTGATGAATGACGGATGAATGGATAAGAAGTCTTTGAAGATCAATAGGTATTCAGTGAATCCAAAACTATAAACGAATTATGAAAAATCTAAAATACCCTCGATAAATGGATAGAAAAAGTCTAAAATACCCTTGAGAATGGATGGTTAGATTTGATTTCTACTACCACTATTTACTACCTATGTAATCCACGTTAAAATTTCTATCGCAGAGACCCTGTGTTCAGCGGCACTTCCCTTCTGCGGCTCCGCTACGACGTCTACAATCTAACATGACTACATCCGAAGGTGACGACGCCGGCACGGTGAAAGCAGTAATGCAGCCACCTCTTAAGCGATCTGCCGCGCTACCAAATGACACCGTCTCAAGGTAGTGCGTGTGCACACGACGTTGGCTGCCCTCAAGCACGATGACATATCGATGCTCTGGGCCAACAACGTGTGCACGAAACAAGAGCTGGTCGCTCTGCTCCCTTGACCACGCCACGGTAGCATACTAGCACGTGCGCACGAGCTGGCCCTCCCCGGCACCATTGCGAAGAACACCTCCTGGCTAGCCGACAGGTGGCCGAGGTACCCGACACATTGCTCGGCGAGGGCACCCATATCTACCCCTCCACGCCTACTCCCACCGGCTCGCCGGTCTCCTCATCCCACGATGATCTCGATCTACGGTCCCTCATGCGCCATGGACGAGAGCCTAGCTGATGGCAGAAGTTTCTTGTATGACGGGAGGTCCAAGCACCGGCCCCGCCACGCGGCGGACACAAACGTGCAGTTCACAGCGGGGTCGTAGGACGGTGATGACATGGATGTGGCATGTAGCCCATCACGGACGAACTCCTCGATGCACGACTTGTAGATTGGCTTGTGTATCAGGATCAGGTTCCGCAAGCTCCCGAGCTCAAGCGGCTGCCACCGTCCGTGCACCGAGCGGCCAGCACTAGCGGCAGGGCAAAGGATGGCACGAACGTGCACGTCACCTTGAACTCAGCGATGAGCTCGAGCCAAAGGTGTCAGGGGCGGAACTGACGGGGAGCCGGTTATGCACTGGCACCTTCAAAATTTTTGAAAGACCCACAACTGGTATTTGTCAAAGCCTATTAGGCCACTAGCAATACCCTATTTTTCAAACCAGACTCACTGACTCAACCCTAAATCCCTAATCGAGGCGCGGCCGCGCATGTGAGGAGCTGGTGGCAGACGACGACCGGCGGGAAGCGAGGCCCGGGCGTTGGGCGGCAGGAAGTGGCACGGGCGTTACCGTGGCAGGACCGCAGGAGCCAGGAGGCGGCACGGGTTGCAGGAGGCGGGATCGTGGACCGGCGCCGATGGCGGCTGGAGGCGAGCCCCGGCGCCGGGCTCGGGGCCTCGGGCCGCCGACGAGAGGCACGAGCCACGCGCCTAGGCATTGGTGGCGGAGGCGAGGCCCGAGCATCGGCTCGGGGCCTCAGCGGCCGACGAGAGCGCGGGCCACGCGCCCGCATTGGCGCGGAGGCGGCGCGGGTGGGAGCAGTGGCTGGCGCGAGGCCACTGACGTCGGAGGAGGAGACGTTGAGGAGCAACACCGACTGTGTCTACTTGACTACTTCCTCGCCTCACCCCTCACCTGCAGGAAGGTAGTAAAATTCATAGTAGGTTCTATCTTCCGTACTACGCATTCATAGCCAATATCAAGTATAGCTTAAATTCAGGTGCAGTGTCTGGTATAGCTGCGCATGCTCTTAACATAGGATTCTTGGGATGGGATCTGATTTGGAGCCCAAGTTTTTCTTTGGGAGATATTAAATGTCATCGAAACTTGATTGAAAACTATTAAATCAGAAATGTAGTCGGCAAATGAAAAGTTTTCATTGGGACTTGAGAGAAGAAAGTTCATGGGAATTTAGAGGAAATGATATGTTTGAATTTAAGCGCAGTGTCTAGTATAGCTGCTTAGGCTCTTGGTATACGATTCTTTAGATCTCGAGACCAAGTTTTTCTTTGGGAAAAATGAAATATCACAGGAATCTGAGACTTGGGTGACATGAAGACGTGTAAAGTACAATTCTAATTTTCATTAGATATTTTGTAATCTTTTATTCATGTAAGACCTTACTTCAACTATATGTATTGTATTATTGGTAAATTTTGAACATATGTCGTGAATTTATGCTATAAAACTATGTATGTCAACTGTCTGGTGTCAAATATGCACATCCATTGCAAATTTCCTAGTTCCGTCACTGAAAGTCATGGGCATGGGACAAAGGTGTCAGGGGGGTGTTTGCACCAGAATTTGATGAGGTATGGCTAAATTGTCAGACTAAGGATAACAGGGTATTTTGACCGATATCAGATAAGGAAAGAAAAGTTAAAGATAGATTTATGACCGATATTGATCCAATTTTGAGAAATCCTGTTCGAGTAAGAGGCCAATACGGATCATGGTGGACAACGTACAGAAAAAGGATACGATTGGCCAATCTGCTATAAAAGATGGTCAAGAACGTGCGATTACAACAACACAATCAAATCAAACAACTCGTATTACTTTTATTTACTTTTCTGTCAATTAGGAGTAGCTTTGTAATTTAGTCTTTTTCTGTAATCCGATTCTAATCAATAAAGTTGCGCATCGCCGATTGTTGATCTCCATCGAGTACGCTAATCAGGTTTGATTTTCTCCGATTTTGTTGCGCATCGCCTTCTTCGGGAAATTCTACCTTTATCTACCATCTATTTTGCCTTAATCGGCTGTTCAGACTTACCGTTACTGTAGATTTAATTGGTTTTTGGGCTGTTTAGATTATTGCCGATTTTTACACTAGATCGACTTTGAGTATATTGTTCCATCTTACCGATTGTAGGATCAAATTGGTTGGCACGCTTTGAACCCAGCGTTGGTCGTGTGTTGTAGCCGATCAATCATTCGTCACATTTTTCGGCGCCAACACACATTTGGCACGCCCGGTAGGACACGATGTCTTCGTCGGGAAAATCAATTCCATCGTCCGATATCTACTCCAATTCTATAATCGTCCTTACACTGGACGATTTAACGCCAGAACAACGCAAATAGATTGAAGATTGGAAAGCCACACTTGAAGAGATGATGTTGGGCTGTTATCAGAAAACCCGACGCGACGTCACTTAGAAGGCTGTATTGTCAATGGTCAATGCCCTCGGTGATGCAGGGATTACTAACACCTCGGTAAGTTAATACATGCCCGCACAAGCTGAATTATCGGCTATGATTAATCAATATGTGCACTATGCTTTGATCAACCAATCATCAGTTCTAGTTACAACTCTTAAGCTGATGATAGCAAATAGTGTAAAGACAATAGCGCAAGAGTTGACATCGGCTGGAAGCCTGCTCGACCCAATGTAAGTTTTGCTAAATTATCCTGTTTATTTGGTAGCACAAAACACTCAAATCATTGTAGCCGATCCTAAACCATCGGCTATAACTTCATCTCTTACTATGATGCCAACCCAGCCAACTGTCATACTACCGTGAGATCCTCGTGCGAGTGGGGTTGCACACTATCAAGCTTATACTGATGCCGCTAAGTTAGACGTGTCGGCCAACTTACCACAATCGTCTCTATTCTACGCTTTCTCCAATCGGTTCTACAGCCGATTGAACCCCTAAGGCATCCGCAATACGTTGTGCTGATTCCACAAAGGAATACGGCCCCGTATAAAGTTGTAACGTATTTAAAACCCTTCATTCCAGTACCTGAGCCGATTGCTAGGAAAAATAATGGATATGAGCAATTTCCTCAATACTCATCGGCTCAACCGACCTATCAACCCGAGCTTACGCTCGGGGGGTAGAATACTAATTACGAGCACAATTGGCAGAACCCTAACGCCGCATCGACTAATACAGTAAATTGGTCTGATCAGATATCTATCGTATTGCGTGATCAATTCGGCATATAGCCTAAAGGGAAGGTTATCGGCTATAGAAAGCCATATCCCGATTACATTGATCGGATACCTTACCCTAATAACTTCAAGGTTTTTGATTTTGTGAAATTCTCTGGGGATGACTACGTTACTATTTTGGAGCACATTGGATGTTTTATCACACAATGAGGTGAAGCTGCTCAGTCCGACAGATTAAAAATTAGGCTATTCTTGTTGTCTTTATCAGGAGCCGCTTTAACCTGGTTTACTAGCTTGCCCCCAAATTCGGTTCATTTTTTGACCAATTTGGAAAACCGATTCCATGAGTATTTTTTCACCGGCAGTCTGGAACTTAGGATTTCTGACTTGAGCTCCGTCCGCTAGAAATTCAGAGAATCAGTAACAGATTATATCAAGAGATTTAGATAAGTGAGAAATCAGTGTTTTAGTGTTACTTTACCTGATAATCAATTAACTGATTTGGCCTTCCAAGGGTTAATTCCCCAATTGAGGGAAAAATTCGGTGGATAAGAGTTCACCAATTTAAGTCATCTATTGCATAGGGTATCGGCTCAAGAAAACCGTTTTACCGATAATAGAGGCTTTAGGGATAAGTTCAAAGCTAATAATAACAAGAAGGATAAAGAAAAAGCGAAGGTTATCCTCGTTGAGTATTGTTTGAGTGAGTCATCTAAAGACGACGAGACTAAAATAAATATATCCAAGTGAGTTAAAGGGTCTAAGAAATCCCTAATTTGTTTCTGGCTTAAGACGACTAAGAATAAGTCAGAAATAAAATACGCTTTTGATGTCTCTAAGTGTGACAGTATTTTTGACTTATTATTGCAAGAGAAGATTATAAGGTTGCCTGAGAGACATGTCACACCATCGACTGACGAAATTAAAAAGCGAAGGTATTGCAAATGGCATCATTCTTTTTCTCATAATACTAACGATTGCAATATTTTTCGACAACGGATACAATCGGCTATAGAGGATGGCTGACTCAAGTTTGTAGAAGAGACAACGATGCAAGTCGACGCTAATCCTTTTCCAATTAATATGGTTCAATATTCTGGAAAAGAAAAGGTGTTGATGCATGATACAGGGTCAAAAGTTGCACTTCATGTTGACATTCAATTGACTTCCAGCGGCAAAGAGACCCTAAAAATTATGGTCAACTCACTGCAAATAGAAACCGATCGTGAACGGGGAAGCTCAAGGACTGTCAAGCCTAAGGCGAATTGCAAATCGTCAAGTGGTATAAAGCTGAGAGAGCATCGCCACCACGCAAGTCAATTCATAAGCCAAAGCCAATCTTCACCCAATTGCTGGAAAAATATGAAAGGAGGAATGATAGGCTGTGTTATCCTGCACGTCAGGCAGACAACTTGTATTGGTCCAATAATTTGGAAAAAGCTCACCAACGATGCCCCTTCTGGCAATTTTGTTAGGAGAGGGGGTTAGCTTTGCCATCACCATATACATGCCCGATGGAACACTATCCAAGTCAAGGTAACTGGCACAGGTGATCGGCTAGGACAGAATATCAAAGCCGACACAAGACCGTTTTGATGAGAAACCTAAAAGATCAGTCCATCAAAGGACAGGAAGAAGAGGGGTCAAGCTCTGTGGCCCAGGTCGATCTGGCTGGAAAGGTATGAAAGTCGATTGAACCTAAGCCAAGATGATGTCCTTTGGGTCTTAGCCGATCACAAAGGAGATGACTTCAAAGGTTAAGGACTCAAGAGATGAGGGAAGCCGAGCAAGAAAAACAGAGAGATCAAGCTTTTAATGACCTCCGGTCGATTAAGACTACTAAAAAGGAGTGGAGGAAGAAAGAACCGGTTGAAGAAGAATTTGATTCAGCCGATGACCTAGATTCACCTGTGGTTCAGGATGACACTCCACCTTCGATGAACATCAAAATGGTATTCATATTACCGGTCGAGTTCAAAATAAGGAATGTATCTGCCAAAGAGACATTTGCTCAATTGTGTATGGGGGCTCAAGATGCAGTTTTTGAGAAGTCTCAAGATAATCATCGGCATCTGAAGCCATAAGATGATCATCGGCATCTGAAGCCATTATATCTAAAAGGGAATATCGATAGCAAGCTGATATCAAGGATGCTTGTCGATGGAGGCGCAACTGTCAATTTAATGTCATACACCACTTGCAAAAAGTTGGGTAAGTCCAATGAGGATCTTATTAAAACTAATATAGTTTTAAATGATTTCACAAGCGATCCCATTGTGGCAAAAAGGATCATGGTGACTGAGTTGACAGTCGGTAACAAGACATTGCTGACTGCCTTCTTCGTAGTCAACGCTAAGGGTAATTACAGTGTTTTGCTTGGGCGAGATTAGATTCACATCAATTGTTGCGTACCATGCATTAGATGCTCGTCCAGTGGAACAGGGACGAGGTTGAAATCATTCAAGCCGATACATTGGCTCATATTGCTATGGCGAGTTTAGACGCAAATTGGCAACATGAAGATGCTGAGTATATATCAGGCAAAGATCTAGACGATTGCGATTTCATCTGCATCAATAGAACTGGGCTTATTTCGATTAATGTGAGGCCAAGCACACTCAATCGGACAGATGAGATTTTTCACCGATGGAGTCCAAATCGGCAGTAAAGGCCTTGCAAGACAAAATGTGAAGCTATCGGCAAATAACGGATAGCTATGATGCCATTGAAGATTTCTAAGAAATTGAGAAGTTAGGCCAAGATTTTACATCAACTGATTTACTAGAAGAAGTCGATATAGGTGATAATGATAGGAAAAGACCAACTTTTATTAGTTCAAAATTATTTGTAGATTATAAGGAAAAGTTGGTCAAGATTTTAAGAAATTATAAAGATTGTTTTGCTTGGAAATATCATGAGATGCCTAGTTTAAGCCGACAACTTGTTGAACATCGGCTACCTATAAAGCCAGGTTATCGTCCGTTTAAACAGTCTCCTAGACGATTTAATCTGGCTCTGTATAATGTCATAAAAGAAGAGATTGAGCGATTGTTAGAGGCTAAGTTTATCAGGCCTTGCCGATATGCTGAGTGGGTTTCTAATATCGTTCCTGTCATGAAGAAGAACGGTAAACTCAGGGTGTGCGTTGATTTTAGAGATTTAAATAAAGCTACGCCTAAAGATGAGTACCCGATGCCAATAACCGATATGCTTATCGATGCAGCATCGGGGAATAAGATGATTAGTTTTCTTCATGGTAATGCTGGATATAATCAGATATTCATGACAGTGTTCGGCTTGAAGAACGCTGGTGCAACGTATCAACGTGCCATGAATTTGATTTTCATGACTTGATCGGCCATATTGTGGAAATCTACATCGATGATGTTGTCGTGAAATCTAAAGAAGACTTGCAGCATCTGACCAATTTGGAAACATTTAAAAATACAAGGGCACATGGCATAAAGATGAATCTATATAAGTGTGCTTTTGGCGTGTCGACTGGACAATTTTTGGGCTTCATGGTTCATGAAGGAGGAATTGATGTCAATCAAGAAAGAGTTAAGGCCATAACCAAAACTAAGCCGCCGACATGCAAAAAGGATTCGCAGAAGTTGATCGACAAGATTAATTATTTACGGTATTCCAAACTTATCTGGCCGTATTAGTTCATTTACCCGACTGTTGAAGCTAAAAGACAACCAAGAATTTGTATGGGGAGCTGATCAGCAAAAAGCCATTGAAAATATTAAAGAGTATTTGATCAATCCACCAGTTCTTAGCTGCACCTCAAAAAGGTAATACCATTCAAGTTATATATATCGGTTGAAGAGGTGACTATCGGAGCTATTTTGATGCAAAAAGTTGATGGAAAAGAACGAGTTATTTTCTACTTAAGCTAACGATTAATTAACATGGAGACCAGGTATCCTTTTGTAGAAAAACAAAGTTATGGTATTATATTTTGCTTGCACAAAGTTAAGGTATTATATTTTGGCATCGGCTTGTTAGGTTATTTGTAAAACTGATGTTATAAAATACATGTTAGCAGCTCCAATTTTGCGAGGTCAACTTGGTAAATGGGTCTATACGCTTATCGAGTTCGACCTAACTTATGAATCGGTTAAAGCAGTTATGGGTCAAGTAATTGCCAATTTTATAACAGGGTATGAAACTAATGCCGATCTAATATCTGTCACTCACTGGCAACTGTTTTTCGATGGATCGATATGTAGAGAGGGTGATGGTATCGGAGTCATGCTGGTTGCACCAAAAGGGTATAGTTTTGAGTTTGCATTCAGGCTAAATTGCTGATATTCTAATAATCAAGCTGAGTATAAAGCGTTACTTAAAGGCCTAGAGTTGCTCGATAATATCAGAGTAGATTCTGTTGAGGCCTATGGCGACTCCTTGTTAGTGGTCCAACAGATTAAGGGAGAGTATAACTGCTACGATGAAATTTTGGTCAAGTATTTGGAGCAGTGGCTCACTGTGATCGGCTCATTTACTTCTTTTACGATTAGTCATATTCCTCGAGAATTGAATAACAAGGCTAACTTCCTAGCTCAACAAGCATCGGGTTATAAAGTTTTTGGCCAATTTGAGAAATGTGAACCAATTGAAAAGACGATCATGTGTGTAACCACTAATGACTGGAGGGCAAAAATAATGAAGTATTTGATCGATCCCTCAAAACCTACTGATCGGAGAGTTAGGCGACAAGCTTTAAAGTATGTTATCATCGATAATGCATTATATATTATCAGACTTTAGAAGGTTTGTTGCTAAGATGTCTTGAAGCCGATAAAGCCAAAATAGCTATGTGAGAAGTGCATGAAGGTATTTGTGGATCCCATCAATCGGCTTATAAGATGAAGCGGCTGCTAAGGCGTACTGGGTATTTTTGAATGACAATGCTGGAAGATTGTTTCAAATATTACAATTTGGGAACGTGCAATTTGTTCCAGCATCAACTTTACATCCGATTATCAAGCTTTGGCCATTTAGAGGATGGGGGATAGATGTAATCGGATAAATATTTCCTGCATCAAGCAAATATCATAAATTTATATTGGCAGCAACTGATTATTTTTCTAAGTGGGTCGAGGCAATCCCGCTTAAAAAGGTTACATGTGTTGAAGCCATCGGGTTTGTTACAGAACATATAGTCCATCGGTTTGGAATACCGCAAACTATTACAACCGATCAAGGAACTGTATTTATGTTCGATGAGTTTCAAGGTTTTGCAAAGAGTTTGGGCATCAATTTATTAAATTCATCGCCTTATTATGCTCAAGCTAATGGTCAAGCCGAATCGTCCAACAAAACATTGATCAAGCTGATTAAAAGGAAGATTGAGGAAAAACCAAGGAATTGGCATGTAACGTTGTCAGAGTCATTGTGGGCTTATCGGCTTGCATGTCATGGTGCGACGAAGTTATCACCCTACTAATTGGTTTATGGACCAGAAGCTGTTTTGCATGTATAAATCAATATTGACTCCAACCGAACAGTCAGGCAAAATGATTTGTCGGCTTAAGACTATAAGTAATTGACTATCGATAATTTGGATGATTTGGCAGAGTTACGCTTACACATGTTGGATCGGCTTAAGAAGAATAAGGCAAGAGTTGCAAAGGTTTATAACAAAAAGGTAATGCTTAAGTCGTTTTGTGAAGCCGATTTAGTCTGGAAAACTATATTACCTATCGGCTCTAGGGACAATTGATTTGGTAAGTGGTCTCCGACATGGGAAGGGCCATATAAGATACATCGGCTTGTGGATGAAAATTCCTATATTTTAGGGACGTTGGAAGGAGTGGTGTTTCCTAAGGCAATTAACGGAAAATACTTGAAGAAATACTATCCTAGTGTTTGGATTGGTTCCGGATCGGTTAAAGGCAGCTATCGGTATTAGAAGGCCGAATTAACTCATTGCAGTTAATTCTGGCTAAACTAGGAATTAAAAGCCGATTGCACGCATCACATCAAAAGGAATTAAAGCATGAATAAAAATTAGTTAAACAGCCGATTGATATTACAAAGTACTTAGAATATTTCAAAAAATTGTTTTAAGACAACCAGCATTACAAAACACAAATTCAAAGAAGCCTTGAGATAAGCTGATCAAATTCAAGAATTATGAAGTCTGGAGCCCAGAGCCGATTAACCGCACCAGCCTTTGTAATGATCGCCTCCACGTCCTCCAAAGTTTTGTCATCTTCTTCTTGTGTGCCAGGGATGGGAGTGATCTTAGCCGATTGTTGCTTGACCGACGCAACGGCCAAACCCAGACCAAGCTTCTGGTCCTTCAAAGCCGATGCTGATGTGGCGATGTGCTAGTGCGACTCGGCCAGAGAGGCATTCACCTTGGCCAGCTCCTCCTCTAGGGACTTCTTAGCCAATTCTAGTTTAAGCACCACCTCCTTGGTGGCTTTGAAGTCTTTGGAGTCCTTATCGAACTTGGCCTTCTTAGTTTTAGCGTCGGCTACTAGCTTGTAAAGTAGCTTCTAGTCTTCTTGTTGCGCTGCCCGACGAGTGATTCTGGCCTTGGTCGCCTCCACCTCGCCCTTTTTTGCATCAAGATAGCAGACTTCAAGTAGGACATCCATCGCCTGTTTCGACAAATCAGCTTGCACCATTGCCATGGTGTCTTGTAGGGGCTGCGAGTTCTCGAGGAGCATGGCCGACTGAGAGCATACCAAATCGAAAAGGTGATTAAGCTTCTCCGCCATACCAGGAGCCGATCTCACTTCAGTCGATGCGTCCTTTGAGACCGTCAGGATCTTCCAGATTTCCTCCGGAAAGTTCTCTATGCCAAGGTCAATATCGTCTTTGATGTCAAACCAGTGAAACCCCAGGATGTTGCTGACAGAATCGGCTAGCTTTGAATTGGGCTTGGCAACGACAAGAGTGGCAACGGTGACCGGCGCAACTTTGATGACTACGGTGGTTGGCGTCGGTTGTGATGCAGGATGGGGGAAATCCGATTCAGCTGAGAAGTCGGCCAAGATGTCGGCCGTGAAAGTGGGAGGAGATGGAGTAGGTATCATAAATGTTGTTAGCCGATGTTAAATAAGTGATTATGGTACAAGTCAACAAGAAAGTGCTTTACCTGACCAGTAGCCGACTCATGAGGAGAGCTTTCGGCCAATTGTTCTTGCATTTTGCTCCCTCTGCTGACCAGTACCTTCTTATTGGCACGAGTGTGTTTTTTCTCTGTTGAACAATCGGCTAAAAGGATAAGTAAACAGGAAGCAATAAAGGTAGGAGAGTTAAGCCGATAGACACTTACTTGGTTGTTGTTTGTCAATATCGGAGAGAGACAGGGACTGAATGCCCAAGGTATCAGAGGTGTACCCCGATACAGCAGTCGGACGCGGTCGTTTAGAAGCTTGGCTCATGCCCGATGGATCCGTAACAGCCTTCTTGCATGTCGCCTTTATCTGAAAAATAAAAGGGAAAATCCGATCAGAATTCAAATTCAACAATGTATGAAATGTAAAGAAATGGAAATCTACTTCAAGCCGATACCTCATCGGTGATATTTACAAATCTCGAGTTAGTATAACCCGATGAGCTACTTCGCTAGAACTCGAGCTATTACTAATGGTGTTAGCTATCAATGACGACGGAGGAAAATTTGAAAAAAAAGCAGCCATAGCAACCGATATGCTCTATGAAGGTGGGTATAAGGCTTCACTTATAGCCGACCACCACCTTGTGAAGCTCCCTGCCCTTCAAGTGAAGAAAGAAGTGCAGCAAACTCTGCAGTTGAAGATCATCGACCATGTGGAGGACGGTGTTGGCCGCAGAAGCCTTGCGAATTTGCTCCCTTGGCTGAAGCCGATCAAACAATTGAAAACATGAGGGGACTTGCCCAAACCCCAACTGCCTTGCATACTCTGATGGATGATAAAATTCATATGAAGGAGAATAAGTCCGATTCCTAGTGTGCAAGTCGACAGAAAATACGCTTGGAGACAAAAAAAATCTTATATAGCTCAAGTATTTCTTCACGCATACAATAGCTGTCAGCTAACAAATAGAGGAACGAAGGGCACGGATAGTCGTTGTCTTCTTCGTAGCTGAAGAAATCATGTTGGCTAAAGTCTTCACTGTAGAGTTCAAGAAAGAAGGCCAGATATTTCCTCGAGCCGATCGGAGTAATTTTAGCCTCGCTACCATAACACAAGATAAACCTCTCACCAAAGGATCGGCTTTATCTATATTGAGCTATACCCTCCAAGATTTCTTCACGGGGAAAGGGTGTCCGATCGGCTGGGTTGAGTTGGAAGGATCGGCTGAATATACAATAAAACCATGTCTGAATAAACCATAGGGGTCCTCCAACATTTCCAACATGATACAACCCTACTCCGGTGAATAATTGGCTACGAATGATATGCATCATCTGATATATAGCGCCCAAGAACATATTTCCTAAGGCTGGCCGATGGCCTTCTACTAATTGTTGAGCCAGGGCTTGGTAAACTTGTGTCGGCCCAAGTGATGCTTCACAGAAAAGAAAACAGTCCAACTACATGTTCAAGAAGGCAACGTGCTCCTTGTCCGATACTGGGCCAGCTCCTTGGTTGTTGCTGATATACTTATTCCAGCCCCTCTCCCTTTGAATGAATCAGCTTATGTGTGGGCTTGGCGCTAAAAGCCGACACTTGATCTTCATCAGTCCTTAAGTAACAAAGTTTCATCACATCTAAGAGTGTTGGGCCGACTGGCCCAGTTTTGAATAGAAAAGCGTTAAAAGTATCTGACTAGAAATAACAGGCTGTGATCACTAAGGGCTCGTTGGCATCTGGATCAACTAAGGACAAAGGGATACACTCTGCTATGCCCATGCGTTCCCATTCAACCATCTTATGGGTTGCAACCCGATTGTACCACTCCCTCCACCCTTTAAGTGCTGTTGATCAAGCCCTAAAACTCTTACTCCATCCCTCTATTTTTTATTCGGGGGCCGGCAAAGGAAGACGAGGTAACTCTTGCTCTATTATAACCAACGAATCAAAACTCCCTATCGGTCCTAAGTAAAACAGATCATTACTGTCGGGTACGGGGATAAGTACCTGGTTAGGATCCATTAGCCGATGGCATGAGAGAACTGACGGAGGATGTTGAGTAGAAGACTTGAAGTGCGGAGAAGAAGCCGATTGCAGAGGGTTCGAGAGTTCGTGCGCGTGAAAATGACGGGAGAATGTACGTCATATATATAGTGGGGAGATTTTCCCGAGACGGTGCAAGTGGTTAATGAAAAAGATACGTGGAAGATTTGACGGTGTCATAAATAGAGCGGTTACCAACGAGAATATTGCGTTAAGCCGATGATAAGAAGCCGACAAAGAAGATTTTTGAAAGACAACATATTATCTCCAAAAAATGGGGACATATGTTTACACCAGAATTTAGCAAGGCATGACCAAATTGTTAGACTATGGATAACAGGGTATTTTGACCGATATCAGATAAGAAAGAAAAGTTAAAGATATGATTATGACCGATATTGATCCAATTTTGAGAAATCCTGTTCGAGTAAGACACCGATACGGATCATGATGGACAACGTATCAGAAAAGGATACGATCGGACAATCTGCTGTAAAAGATGGTCAAAGGTGTGCAAGGACAACAACACAATCAAATCAAACAACTATCATTATTTTTTATTTATTTTTCTATCAATTAGGAGTAACTTTGTAATTTAATCTTTTTCTGTAATCCGATTCTGATCAATAAAGTTGCGCATCGCCGATTGTTGATCTCCATTGATTACGCCAATAGGGTTTGATTTTCTCCAATCTTGTTGCGCATTGCCTTCTTCGGGAAAGTCTACTTTTATCTACCATCCATTCAGCCCTGATCGACTGTTTAGACTTACCGTTAATCTAGATTTAATCGGCTTTTAGGCTGTTTAGATCTTTGCCGATTTTTACATTAGATCGATTTTGAGCATATTTTTCCATCTTATCGATTACAAGATCAAATCGGTTAGCATGCTCTGAACCCGGTGTTCATCGTGTGTTGTAACCGATCAATCATTCGTCATATTTTTCGATGTCAATAGAAGACCAACGCGCACATGGCATGGGCGACGACGGTGAAGAGGAGTAACATGAGGCCACAGTTGTGGTATTGCGGAAGCCACGACACGAACACGACTACGCTGCCGGGGTGCCTAGCCGATCATAGGCCTTCCTCGCGACCCACACATTATGGGTTGCCCAGCCCACGGTGATCAGTCCTCGGCACGTCCATCGCGCTGGAGGTGTATTGGATCAGTGAATTTTTATTTAAATAATACAATTTTTTATTCAAATTGTAAAAATATACTTCGATCTCAAACAATTACAAAAATATACTATTGTCGCCCGTATATGGGGCGATCGGTGCAGCTCTGAACGCGCGATATTTCCTCTGTCTGCGGTCAGTTCTTAAAGAAAATCATAACTTTTTCATATGATGTCGGATGGAGATGAATTTTATATGAAAATTGTAGCTCTCGACGGGATCTACAACTTTTGTATACAAACTTGTTCAATTTGAATCCATTTATATGGTCAAAAATGGGATAGAATGTTCAGATCTAAAAATCAGATCTGTTTTTAGATCTGAAACTTTTATCCCATTTTTGTCTATCTAAATAGATTCAAATGAAAAAAATTATATACAAAAGTTGTAGATCCCGTCGAGAGCTACAATTTTTATATAAAGTTCATCTTCATCCGACATCATATAAAAAAGTTATGATTTTCTTTAGGAACTGATCGTAGACAGATAAAATATCGCGCGTTCGAAGCCGCACCACTGATCGCTCGTATATGGGGCGATCGCCCGTAGGGCGACAGAGGTATATTTTTGTAATTTTCTAAGATCGAAGTATATTTTTGTAATTTGAATAAAAAGTTGTATTATTTAAAATAAAAATTCTTGGATCAGTTACGCGTCGTCCGGCCTGGAGCCCATGTAATCCACCACACCCGGCCCAATAGCGCCTCCTTGCTCCACCTCATCAACAGATAGCCTGTGCAGGCTCCTCAGCGTGCCGGTCGGATGCTCAGATGATGGCAGCCAACCTCATAACGGTGTGGATGTAGCATGCGTCGGCCACGGCCGCCCACGGCGCGCAGAAGGTGTATGTGCACCGAGCCGGACCTGGACGGATCGGGTGGTATGATTGGTGTGTTGCCCACTTCATCTTTTATCTAAGTCGCTAGCTAGCAATTGAATCTCTCTCTGTGGTCACTCAATTACAACTCATGCCGTGCTATCTATAGAGCTGGTCGACGACAACTAAATTCGTGTAAATCACGTTCTCTACTACAGCATGTCGGATATTGCAAAGAGCACTTACAGCTAGCGTTTTGATCACTCATTTGCAATATTGGACAAGCAGATGTGCTAAGTTGCTAAGCGGTGCAATCTTCCTGTATACAATAGCTAGGTTTGTTGACGTGCATGAAATTAAGTAAATTATACTGATTGCCACTGCGGATAATGAGGCAAAATGTGCTTGTTTTTTGTCCTTGGGTCTAACCCTGTCATGGTGAATATTGAGAGCATATCCCTTGCTACTTAATTTTTTGCCACATCACAATTGACATTTTCATGATTGAGACTAAGCCAATCCTCCAAATCATCATAGAGAAGAAGAGGAGGATGATATCAATCTCTTTCATGCCGAAACAAATTCGCAGATTGCATGTGAATACGCGCCATTAGGTGCTGTATGAATCCGTTGATGACGAGGGGACGGGAGAATGCTGCAGGGAAGGATCAAACTGTAAGACAAAACATGGCCCATGGAATTTGGCATCTGCTCGTGTATTCACACCCTCGAATTACAGATATAGCTGACGCAGTCGGTAGAGTCGGGCCGTCCAGGGTCACCTGATGACGACGGCACATTGCTGTTTGGTGCTTGGTCTGCGAGAACATACAAAGACAGCAATGGCGGATGAGGAGTCTCTCCTGGGGCGGCGGCCGGCGGTGACAACCAGTATAAATGTATAATTGTTATGATTTGAATATATAAATTTGGACCCTCTATGTATACCATACTAGTTTAGAATCACGCTAGTACACACAAACTCAACATAGATGAATATCACAATCATACACAACGGAAATATAATAAAAGACTTTATTTAATAATTAAAAACATGTTGATTAGCCTTATGATTGATTTTACATGACTTTGCCACGCAGAGCTAAACCATAATAGATAAACTAAACTGCAGCGGAACGAAAAACGTAGATAAACCCCTCAGTATACCACAGATAACTTATAAGGCTCGCACCCTAAATATTTGTCGCCTCCTGGTACTCTTTCTCCAAAGTTGACGTAGACTCCTCTTCAACTGATAGTTTTGTTGTGACAAGGGTGAGTACTTAAAGCATTCGATAAGTTGCGCACAGAATGCAATTCTAACATAACTATATGCAAAGTTTATTTCAATGGATGGCTAATATAATTATTTTGCAGTAAAGCAGCATTTACAAGTGAATACAATAATTAGATTAAAATGACAGTAAAACAAATAACAGTAAATAATAACTTTCAAGTATTTCTCAAAAGTAAATTGACACAAAGCCCTAAACAACTTTCAAACTTTCCAATGGCACAAAGCCTCCATTTTCAAGTTTTATTTTACAAAATCTAACTCTTGACTGTAATTTCTGAGCATTGTCTATTACCGCGTACACAGCTATCCGAATAGATTACACTCTGGAGAGGTTAGACACTTTGCCCACATAACATGATCAAACTATATTGTCAAGCTATGTCACGTACCCCTCAACTTGTGGCTAGAAGATCATAACAAAACCTTTCAGAATCTTCATCTTAACACTGACCCTCTAGTTAAGTCTGACTCATTATTCCTTCCTTCAATGAGAGTAGAAGAATAGGAAAGACTTACCTTTGGACAGATGTGAGGCTACTAAATTTGGTTATCTTCCCGAGGCTTCCAATGTTAAGACTCGGCAACTTACTTAGTTAGGACTGTCCTATTCCAAACATGTAGTTGCATGTTTGACTTAGTTCAAAGACTTGCAAGGTTAAATCCTTAACTAACTATGGTAAGATTTACAACAAATCACAAGAATCACCTCACATCCACTCATATATTATCATGTCATCAAATCAACTCATTGCCACAGAGGCCCACCATAATCCACAATCTCTTGCCACTTACCCTAGTCTAAATCATGTATCACCCCAATTAATTATCGTGCAACATATACCATCAATTAAGTCAATATCATTGCGTGACAACACATATCACCACAACTCAACTTCATTTTGTGACAACACCTGACACCCTTTCATGAACATGTTTCATATTCCATTAGTCAAAATTAATTTTATCATTCAAAAGACATGAGATAATGTGGCATGGCTAAGCAACTACACGCGGTCTACCAACCCACGTTGGCATCTAGTCAACTAATAATGAACCATCATCCTAAGGTGACAATTAATCATGGCATACAAATGATAAGGTAGGAATAATCCAACTGAGTAGAATAACTAGATCCCAAACTAATTTAAAGCAGTTCTAAGCATAAAATACTATGCAATAATTTAAATCAACATAGCATTTGTAAAACTGGGTTCAACGTGATTAAAGCACAACTTGTCTTGGAAAAGCTCTTGTTCCTACTCTGGATCTTGGTCTTGAATCAACTCTTCACTCTCGCACGATCCGGGCACTTCGACTTCTACGTAAATCAAGACAAAACACCAAATAAATACTAAACCAGAGAGCAAACAAACTCCTAAAATCAATAAAATTCACCATTAACCAGATCCCTATTTAAAAAAATTTAGAAACTTAAATCGCCTCAATTAAAGCTCGTATGAAGAAGAACGGGCTCTTAAAAGATTTGAATAAAAAAATCAGAAAATAAAAAAATCATTATTTTCCTGAATTATTTTATACTAAAAAATCAATTAATAACGTCATCGCTGACGTCAGCAAAGAAATAAGGTTTTCGGCTGAATTATTTTTCAAAAGAAAAACCTCCCGCAAAGACTAATGTGTGGGCCCCATATGTCAGCCCTGCTGACGACACGTGACACGCAGTGAGATGCGGCAGCCACATCGGCCTGCGGCGCTCTAGCCCCTAGGGTCATCGACAGCGAGAATGGCGAGCACCTATGAGTAGAGCTCAACAAGATGAATCTGGTGACACGCTCGGTTCCTTCTCCAGCGACCTTGAACGACGGTGGCGACTTCGGGTCCACGACGAAAACAGCTCTCCGATGATTTTTCGGTGAATCCAACGCCCGCACGAGCTATCCCACATCACGGCGGAGTGAATGGTACCGGTGGCTAACCTCGAGATTCACGGATGGCGACGAATCAGCGATATTTCTTCACGACGGCGCTCTGCGAAAAACCTCGAAATCCGGCATATAGGCGACAGAGCTCGGCAAACCTCATTAGGGCTTTTGCTTCTTGGATCCAGATCTGATGCGCCACTTAAATAGCCACTAGAGTCTTCTCTGAAGCTGAAACGAACCTTGAGTCCATGGTGGACACGGAGCAGAGTCTGGGACGAACTCGTGAAGACAATGGCCGAGCACCGTCCACGTGTTCAGATCGACGGCTAACATTGACTCAAAACGCGGCGCAATCAAGGTCCACACGATATCATCCAACGGCTAAGATTACTTGGAGTTCTCATCAATCCCGACTAACCTCAGCCCTTCGATCGAGATCTGACAGTCACTTACCCCTAGGATTCCCGAAATCCACCACGACCGTCCAATCAAGATCCAATAGCCACATCGCCAGGGTTAATCAACTGATGTACCAAACGGCTGAGTGGGTCGAACCAACCGCACAAGACTAGGCCCATCGAGTTGCGGCCCGATACTGTTTAACTGGTATTCTAGGGGTTTTTCCAAATAAAATAATTCTCAAAACTAAAACAATGCAAAAGTTAAAGTATCAAAAAAATTCCAGAAAACTTTCTAAAAATATTTTATGATATTTGGAATTCAAATAAAACATTTTTGACAAAAAAAATTATTTAAAACTTTTCAAATATTTAAATAATTTTCACAAAAGACATAATTTAAAAATAATAAATAAATTCCCAAAAAAATCATAAAATACACAGATAACAATATTAATTAAATAAAAGCCAAAAATTGTGATGTTACAATAATGCAGCAAGGGGAAGCCACCAAGACTCAGGTGATGAATCGCCCTGCCCATTTCTGCGACCGCAAATAAATACAGGGACCCTGCTCCACAAGGCTCTAACGAGCACCAGCAGCTTACATCAAACCGCACGAGGTAGCAGAAAATGTACTAGCTGAGTTCTTCTCAAAATGTACTTCTGTGAAGGGAGAACGTTGAAGACATTGATTTTGCAAAATGAAACTGCAGGCCTTTTCTTTACATCATACACCAGGCTAACAGCTGCTTTTACAGTATGCCTGAAATCGCCTGTTCTATATTAGAAAATCACAGAGAGCCGGAGAGACAAATGTACTACCGTTTCTAGTGTGCCAGCACCACAACAGGTACTTGCATCATATGATTGTGGAACAAATGTCCGACAAAAGGTCAGCTGTTGTATGTTACCTGTTCTCATGCAGACAAAAGAACCTGACCCATTTTCTGATCTTATCTCCACCCTTGTGAATTGTCAGGCTGCATCACACAGTACATTGAATTGCCTTTTCCACGACTCAATGGCCATGATGATATGTAAAGCAACTTAGTTTTATTTTTAACTTGATCAGTGATCACACAACCTATGTGAGCTTACCCTCACAAAAATCACAGGCTTCACAGCATCAATACATTGAGACATAAACAGCATTAATCTTGACCTTAACAAGGCTACACTGAATAAAATGCGGTAGTCAAAACTGCACCAAGAATTGTGGGAATTGAGAATTGAAGCATTCGGCAAAGAGAAGACAAGAACACAACCTCCAAAAGAAATATTTCAATTCCCATAACTTACTCTTTTAGAATACAGATATTCTGTTCTTCTGGCTTATCTTTCCAAACTTCCTATACTTCACACACTCCTAGTCTACCCTACCATTTTGCAGTAGTTGTACGAAGTATAAACCATTCGCTGAATCCACTGAATTCTATCAAACCTGCACAAAACAAAACCGGCAATCGCCATTCCCTCACAAATCACACCTTCCATCAACACAACTCTTCTCTTGGTTTTATAATATGACCACCACAAAAAAGACTGCTTAGTGCAGTATAGTAGTTTTAAGAATGTGGATGAGAACTTAATGGCATTCTACTATGTGCTTCATCTTGCCATTTATGAAACCCCCTATGCCCTATTGACTAGTGAGTCTTATCCACCTGTTACACACCATACAAACATCAAATATACCATTAATATGTAGATATGTGAATGGTTGGTGATTTGAAAGCATTGAGGTATCATACAGAATACTAAACCTCAAGCATTGCCCTCAAAAGGGAAAATCTCAACTCCTGAACATCTGAACAGCTATGGATACGCTGAATTACTGATGCTAATTGCACAACCAGCTTGGATGATAGGTTTTCAAAGGTTACTGTACATATGTTGGTAGCAGTATTCAAAATTGTTAGAAGTCAGGGCAAGTATGGCATTATTCAACTAACCATAACCCACATGTTATTATGGCAATGGATTCAACTAAATTATTGCGAATATTCTTCTCTTATCAATACTAGCTCTCAGGACTATGCCATAGTCATATCATTTGTGATATCCATAAACAAACATATTTTACCAAGTCTATAGATTCAACTACAACATGCATTGTTAGCTCAACAAAATTTTGTAAATGCTCCAATCTGCACCATTACATAGATGGAAACGATGATAACATTTTTCTCACGAAGTAATCAACATTGGGATGCTAGCAAAAGTCCTCAGAAAAGGGCTTCTTATGTTTGACATGCTCTAAATGAATTTATTTTAGACAAACTACAAGCACGGCACAACTTCAAAGGGGATATTCTTAAATACTACGAATGATTTTTACATGATTTAAAGAACGGCCAGCCCCAATCTCCACGAACTCTTAACACAGATGAGTGACACAAAGCCAATTGATTGATTAAATAGTCCCCCCGATCCTCATTTCCCCTACCATCCTGCCTTCTCCCCCAACACAGAACAACGATACAGAAAGCAAGCAACAGATTCACGAAGTAACCATCCATCTAATATCAAGAACTAACGAGCAGAACTGCAGAATTGAAACCGAATTCACCCCATCCCTGGAAGCATCTGAAGCGGATCGATCATTTGGATGACACTCGGTTGCTGCTGATGCTGTTGCTGCTGGAGCATGAGCTCCTCGCCAGGCCCAGGCAGTGCAGGTGGCCCAACAGGGATGGCCGGTGCCGGCTGCGGTGCCTTGGACTCAATTAACCGCCACATGTACCACGCCCCGACGGAGCGGTACGGGCGCCACCGCTCACACAGCCTCTCCATCTGCGACGGCCGCGGCACGTCCTCCAGTCCATACAGCAGCTGCACGCCCTTCCGCACCCCTAGGTCCGCGGCAGGGAGCACATCGGGGCGCGCTAGGGAGAAAATCATGAACATGTGGACGCTCCAGGCGCCAATGCCCTTGACCATGGTGAGCATGGCGGCAAGGGATCGGTCGTCCATGTTGACGATGGCGGCATCAGAGAGGATACCGGAGGCATACTTGCGGGCGAGGTCATGGAGGTAGGAGGCCTTGCGCGGGGAGACGCCGATCTGGCGGAGCTGGTGCGGGGTGAGCGGGAGGACGGCGTCCGGGAGCACGTTGGGCTCGCCGCCAAGGAGCGCAAGGAAGCGGGAGTAGACGGAGGCTGCGGCCTTGAAGGCGAGCTGCTGGTAGAGGATGGATCTGACGAGGGAGTGGAATGGGCGGTGCGGGCAGTGGAAGGCCGGGGGCTCGTGGGCGTCGATGACGGTGGCGAGGGCGTGGTCGGCGGCGCGTAGGTGCCGGATGGCCGCGGCCACCTCGCCGTCGGCGGAGAGGGGGCGGCCCGGGACGGACAGCGTCAGGCGGGGCTTCTTGGATTGGTTGGAGCCGGAGGGGTCGGAGGAGTGGGGCTTCTTAGAGCGCGAGGCAGCGCTCGCGCGGGTGGTGGAGGTGGAGACGGAGGCGGCGGCGGGAGGGGATGGCGAGAGGGGTTGGGGCTGGGAGAGGGATTGCTCGCCCATGGAGGAGATGGGTTCTTCTTGACTTTTGTTGGGTGATTCGGATTTGGGGGCGTTTGTGGTATTTTGGATCTGGACTTAGGTGGTGTTTGCCACAGCAGAACGGCGCCGTGGATGGGAGGGAGCTGTGTGCCTGTGTCAGTCTTCTCTTCGGTTGGGAAGGTTCTAGACTTCTAGGTGTCGATGAAAATGGAAGATTTAGAGAGTTTTTTTGTTAATCTGAAAGATTTTAGAGGAGTGTGATGTATACATCTCACGTGTTAGATGTGTCTTCAGTGTGCGGTAGAGTGCCTCTCCAAGATTTTGGAGATTTTTTTAGCGTGTTATCGATGTGAGCCCGTTATACGAGTCATCGTGTCGTGGAAAATAAAAATTTTAGAAAGTGTGTTTTTAATTTGGAGGATTTTTACGGTAGTGCGTTGAACGCATTGTCAGAAGTTAGATGTGAAATATTTTGAAGATGTGTCATTAGTGTGTGCGCTAGAGCTCGTCTCGGAGAATTTGTAGTTGGATTAGAAGTGGTGGTGTGAATTGGAGGTGTGTCTTGTCTGTTTTAAGAGGGCCATATCTTGAATATCACTGAAGATTTTACTACTATTTGGATTAGAGGGTTTCCAAAGGAATTTTAGGGGGGGGTTTAAAAAAAATTGGGAAATCATTGCATTCTAAACTGATTCTTTGATCTTTGGTTAGATGTGATGACATTAGAGATTTATCTATACCCCTTTATAATGCACCTAAGCATTCTTTTCTACGTCCACCCTAAATAATGCACCCCACTAGAGATAGCCTAACCTTCATTCACCCAGCGAAACGTTCGCGAAAACTTGCCTCTATCAAAATTAACCTCTCAGATCTTTCCTCAGCTTTACTCACCCACATCCGATGGCCATTGTTTAATGTGTCTAACTCATCCCTGTGGCCCACAACAGATCTCCCCCCACCTCCAGCATCATCTCAAGGAAAAGGAAACAAATATCCTGGAATTAAGGAAATGGAAACAAATGTCTTCCGGTTTTCTTTTCACAGCACGTAATATATGTTCTTTTCCTTTTATAGAACGTTTGTTTCCATTTCCTTAATTCCAGGATATTTGTTTCCTTTTCCTTGAGATGATGCTGAAGGTGGGGGGAGATCTGTTGTGGGTCACAGGGATGAGTTAGACATATTAAACAATGGCCATCGGATGTGGGTGAGTAAAGCTGAGGAAAGATCTGAGAGGTTAATTTTGATGGAGGCAAGTTTCTGGGGACGTTTCGCTGGGTGCATAAAGGTTGGGCCATCTCTAGTGGGGTGCATTATTTGGGGTGGACATAGAAAAGAATGCTTAGGTGCATTATAAAGGGGTATAGATATAGTAAGTAATGTGATTTTTCTCTCGTATATTTAATTATGGGTGAAAAGCACAAAACATTGCGGCAGCAAATATTGGAAGATAAGTGATATGTCCTACCTTCTCTATCAAAGTCGCTATATTTGTTCATGCATCGAATGTAAAACAAAAATAGAACAAAAACAGGCTACAACTTTGCTCTTCTCTATTTCCTCCTCTAAAAACATCAGAAATGAGAAAGACAAAAAAATCCCACTAAAAACATCAAAAATGAGAAAGACAAAAAAAAAATGCAACTCTCGTTCTTAGAGAAAGCATCTACAATAAGCAAACTTCGATGATACTATCAATGACGAAGACTAGTAGAGTTGGCCACGGCAATAAAACGAGCTCTAGGGTGACAGCTGGCAAAATAATAACCATGTATGTCCGTAAACAATACTAATATAATAATAATTAAAATAGTTATATCTATACCCGTTTATAATATACCTAAGCATTCTTTTCTACGTCCACCCTAAATAATGCACCCTACTAAAGATGATCCAACCTTCATACACCCAACGAAACGTCCCCAAAAACTTGCCTCCATTAAAATTAACCTCTCAGATCTTTCCTTAGCTTTACTCACCCACATCCGATGGCCATTGTTTAATGTGTCTAACTCATCTCTGTGGCCCACAACAGATCTCCCCCACCTTCAGCATCATCTCAAGGAAAAAGAAACAAATATCCTGGAATTAAGGAAAAGGAAACAAACGTTCTAGAAAAGGAAAAGACCTTATATTACGTGCTGGAAAAAGGAAACTGGAAGACAGGACACTATACTAGTAAGGATATCAAAAGGTGTTTAGTGTAGATCAAATAATTCTCTAATACATATAGATCTGCTTCAATATTTAAACTCCTAGATAATAGTAAGCGAAAAAGTGACTAAACATGTGTAAGGTCGAGGATGCCGACTAGAGGGGGTGAATAGGCGGCTTTTAAAAATCTCTCGCTAATTTCTACAAAGCAATTCACCCCTAAATATCCTAATACCGAAACCTTAACAAATATTAATGCGGAAGCGATAAACTAAGGTTTTGATAATTAAAGCCTAAATCAACTAGGCTCATTATGTGCACTAACTAATTATGTCTTTAACAATAATTGCAATTCTAAAGACAAGCAATCAATCAATTTAATTCTATGAATATAAATAATGAAAACAATGCAAGCACAAGAGACACAATAATTTTTACCGTGGTGTTCGGAGACTTGTCGGTCTCCCCTAGTCCACGTTGAGGTTAGCCCAAACGAATTGGATCGGCTCCACGAATTGAGCACCCACCTCGAATCCACTAGTGGTAGCTCCTTTTCCCTCCCGGGTAGGCGAGCTCCAACCTTCGCAAACTTCGCCCGGACTTCTCACAACCTCCGTTGAGAAGCTCACCACAAGACGACGCCTACGCCGCCTAGGAGGCGGCAACCTTCAAGAGTAACAAGTCAAGCCCTTCCGCTTGAACTTCACCTAGTGCAACACATGCACTCCGGTGACCTCCTACGTGCAACACATGCACTAGGATCCTCCTCAAATGCAACACATGCACAAGAGGCTCTCAATCCTCTCCTAATTGCAACACATACAATTAGAGGCTCACACTAGCTCAAGAAGCAAATGGAAGAGGGCAACACATGCACACAACTCCTACAAACACCCAAATGCTCTAGCACACATCTGACCTTGCCCTTGTCCCCCAAGGCCTCCTTTTATAGCCTCCAAGCTAAAACTAGTTGTTGGGGGAAATTCGACAAAGCAGAATTCGGTGCTACTGCTAATCGGGACCAGAGCACGGCCTCGCCAAAGGCTACAAAACTAACTGTTGCAGAAAACCGTAGCACCGGCCAACTAGGAGCGGTGCTACGCGCAAGCAGAGCACCGCCTTCACTCCGGTAGCACCTGACCCGAGCCGAACTCAAAAACACCTCTCTCTGGAAATATCACACCGGCCAGAGGGGCGGTAGCACCGGCCTCCCGGTGCTACCGGCCAAACTGCGGTAGCACCGGACCCCGGTGCTACCGGCCTTACAAGGGCGGTACAACCGACTTCAGGAAGAAAAAACTGTTTTTCACCAAAACTTTTCTCCAAACCATTAAAGATTTATTCTTTGAGCTATGTGAGGATCAACACATGATCACAACACTATGCAAAACACATTTGCACATGTTAATCACATACTCCAAAGAATCTCATTAAGCACAACTTATTTGCAAAACACATTTGCCAATAAACCAAGAACTTATGAGACCAATCCTCTTAGCCATGTGATGATCAACACATGATCAAGTCAATTTGCAAAACACATTTGCAAACCCTATTCACATGCTCTAGGATCGAAATCCATAATCTCAAGTTCATTTGCAAAACACATAGGCAAATAACAACTCCAACTTATTTGCAAAACACATTCGCAAATAAACCACGAACCTATAAGATCAATCCTCTTAGCTATGTAAGGATCAACACATGATCCCGACACTTTGCAAAACACATTTGCAAATGCCAACACATGCTCTAGGATCGAACCTCATAACTTTCAGCTTATTTGCAAAACACATTTGCAAATAACAAGTCAACACTTTGCAAAAACACATTTTGCAACTAAACCAAGTTTAGCCTTGTGATGATCAACATATGACCCAATCACAATCTAAAACACCAAAGCATGAGCTCTCTATTTGCAACACATGCAAATCTCTAGCACCATGCAAACAACCACAACAAATTCAAGTGCATGAGCTCTCTATTTGCAACACATGCAAATCTCTAGCTCCATGCAACCACTTTAAACCAAATTGCTTGAGCTCTCTCCTTTTGCAATACATGCAAAACTTAACTCCAAGCAATGACCATATAAACAATATTGCATAAGCTATTTCCCATTTTGCAACACATGCAAATCCATAACTTCATGCAAAAACCAAACCAAATAAGATTCAATTAAGATGCAAGTATGAACACCCTTATTTGCAACACATGCAAATACTTAGCTCATACAAAATTCAATGCACAAGCTTCACCCATTTGCAACACATGCCAAATCCATAGCTTCATGCAAACACCAAACAAGAGAGTGAGCTAGAGTGAACCAGATCGAGTTCATCAACACATGATGAAGCTCAAGCTAAAAGACTCAACCCCTCTTAATAGTACGGCAACCTAACTAGCAACCCGGTCTCCCAACCAAACACCGAGACCGATAAAAGACTAGGAACACATCCTTAGCCCTAACTAGTTATACCTTTACCTCTAGCGATCCATTTGGAGCTTTTATGATTTCCAATCATCTTCTCTCCAGAATCACATCTTCTTCTTCTTGGTCATCAACACATGATGAACCTTCTAGCTCTTCTCTTTACTTCGGGATCACCTCACGAAGCTCATCAACACATGATGACTTCTTCTTCTTCCCGATTCTTCATTTTCTTGAACTCAACCTACTTCACAACTTATGGAAGATGTTAGTCCAACAAACACGATTGTCTCATCATCACCGCACTCCATTAATACATAATGGATGCCTCTAAGATCGATTGAGCACAACCCCAATTAAGTTGAATGATTAATTGTTGTCTTGAGTACTTTGATGCAACTAATGCTTCATTATACTTAAAAACTTTTCGCTTGTCTTTAATCAACAAGGAACACCATCAACACATGATGAAATGCTTTTATTGATTGAAAGACAATCGAACTCAATTTAAATTTCATTTAAATTGATATGAGTATATATATAACTACACAAGTTTTATATACTCAAATGATTGTTTCAAAGTCTTGATCCTTTATATGTTATTTATCAATAAGATATGGATCAATACTATTGAAACAACAAGTTAAATTATAAACTCCCCCTAGATGTGTGCATTCATGTAGTATATGAATTAGGAACATAATGCACATATTTGGACTAAAGCAAAGGAAGAGTTCATACTTTAACTTGAATCCTAATTATGCATTAAGTCAATAGAGTGAATACAAGTGCATACCTTAGGTTTTTCATTTTCCATCCAAATATGAGACTAATAAGAATAAGACTCAATTAAACATGTTAGTCTCATAATGATTAGATTTGTCATTAAACAATGATTAAACATTAATATTAAACCAATCATCAAAACTAATAGAGCTTGAACTTACAACATGTAAGCACCAAAAGAGGATGAGTGTTATGTCTCCTCTCTCTCTATATCCAAAACATCGGATTTCCTCACATCTATACCCCTTTATAATGCACCTAAGTAAATTTTCCTACGTCCACCCTAAATAATACATCTCATTAGAGATGGCCCAATGTTCGTGCACCCAGCAAAACGTCCCCAGAAACTTGCATTCATCAAAATGAACGTCTCAGATCTTTCCTCAGTTTTACTCACCCACATCCGATGGTCATTATTTAGTGTGTCTAATCATCCCTGTGGCCCACAACAAACCTCCCCCACCTACATATTTGGAAGGAGAGCGAATCAAACAAGGAAATAAATAAGGAGGATCTGCATGCAAGGAAACCAGATTTGAATTTTTTACTGGCCAAAATTGTACGTACTACATATTTGGAAGGAGGGTGAATCAAATAAGAAAATAAACAGGGAGGATCCGCATGCAAGGAAATAAGACTTGAATTTTTTATTGTCCTGGCATTGTGATCGTATTTTTTTCCGAATATGACCCTTCTCGAGACTTTTTTACGGATCTAGCACCATAGAGCCTAATTTCAGCGCACGGAGAGCGCTGAATTTTTGTTTTCATTTTTTATCTAAGGAACCAACTGTCTGTGAGTGCTGCTTAATTTTTTTCAATTTTTTCTCGCGGAACCAGCGGCCGGCGAGCACTGTTTAATTTTTATCTTTTTTTCCTTGCGGATCCAGCGGTCGGCGAGCGCAGTTTATTTTTCCATATTTTTCCGAAATCATCCTTGTGGTCCACAACAGACCTTCCCTCATCTCCAGCATCAACAAGGAAAAGGAAACAAACGTCCTGGAATCAAGGAAAAGGAAACAAAAGTCCTGAAAAAGGAAAGGACCATACATTACGTGCTGGGAAAAGGAAACCGAGATGGGCAACATGATCGAGAGAATGTAGGTCCGCAATGGCTCCACGGTCGTCATCGGTGGCTTTTACGACGCGACGAGGTTGTCGGTCACGACTCGCACGCCGTGTTCTCGCAAATTTATAATTTAATTTTTTAAAATAATTTTATTAAGTACAAAATAATCGAAAGTTTTTTGAGATTTTTCTAGAATTTTTAACCTAATGTGTCTTGTCTTTTCAAAAATCCTTCTATATTTAAAAAAATGAAGGCAACTCACTTGTAGCTTCTTTTAGTGCAATTTGCACCAAAGAAGCTTATTCTCTTCCTCCTCCATTAAAGCAAGAAAGAAGCTCCAAAGCTCCATCAATCCCGCACCAAATCTCCTCTTTCCATCTATGGTGTTAATTCCCAAATTTCGTGCTCTATTGCTAAAATTTCTCCCAACTGATTTGATCCCAAATTATGGTTTCCATAAATATGCTTGTTTCGTGCTATAAAAGTCGTGAGCTCTCCTCCACCCCATCGCATTGCGTAAATCCCCAAGTGCTCCTCTTGTAAAGATCACGGATTTTGAGGTAACCTAAGCCATCACCGTCATCTTTCCCAATAAATTCACCGCAATCGTGACTCTCTCCCGCAGCGCTTGTCTGGCGATCTCGCCGCACTGCCGACCATCGCGACCGGTCGGCCACCCCGCCTTCCTCCCTTGCCCTGGCCAAGCTCGGGAGCACGTTGTGCTCTCTCGTGGAAGCCGCAAAAAATAATCTAATATCAGAAAATTCTTTTTTCTTTCTCTTTCTTGATTTAAAATCTTTTGGAGCCCGTTTTCGCCTATTCGACTTCCATTTAGTTCCATTTTTCTTTCTAAATTCATTTAAAATTCTAAATTTCTCTTTTATTATTAAGTGTTGTATTCATACTTATCTTCTCATTTAATTGATAAGCGAGTGTACTGTCGTCGTAGCGTTAGCACAGGCACTATACTAGTAAGAGAAGAAGAAGGAGATAAATTAGTCTCTCATCTTCCGTCGCTAAGAGCATATATAATAGTAGAGACGATTGTTGTTTATATACTTATCTATGTTATCTAAACATAAAACTAAAGATAACTTCTATAATAGATGGTATCTTAATGTTGTCTCTATGAGATCCTGCGATTTTTAATTATGGTATAGAAAAATGTTTATTATGGATAATAATTCATATAATGGTGTTTTATGTTACCTATATGATCCTCTCTTCTTGAAGAGACATGCATACTCTTTCCTCCTTCACTTTTTTCCATATCATCAAAAATCTTATATTGCAAAGTATATAGATGGTTGACATTACACCGTATATATGCCCTGACCAAACTATAAGAATGGTCGAATTGCATCCATGTAGAAAGTGAGGAAGCAAATATAATCCAAACCAGAAGAGGCAAGAGGAGAGCACCACTGCACCAACAAGATATAGAAAATCGTCGTTGCCTTTTTGGTTGGGAACTATAAATCAGTTGAAAGTATGTGTCAGTTTCGGTTAGAAGTTGTTTTATGCTTTTGAAAGTTCAGAAAAGTTTTGATTTGTCGGTGTGCTATAATGCCTACAACATATATTGGTTTAGAACTTGTGTTTTTGGTATTTGAAAGATCGGAGAAATTATGTTAACCTTGTTTTGACAAAAAAAAAAATGAATAACTTTCTTCAAACACATCAACTTTCAGTTGAATTATGTACTGAGTTCAGTTGCACACCGCGGTCCAAAGTTACCGATTGCTCCGATATTAACATCCAAAATTTTCTTTTAAGAAAAAAAACTTCCTTTCCTCCAATCAAACATTGAAAGATCTGGAGTGTGGCAATATTTGGCTAGAAACTAATCAGATCTTTAGTCTGTAGTATTAATCTATTTATTTGAGATATGTTTGATTAGTCATACTCCTAAATTAGAGTGGTTGTGTAAGAAAGAGATTCAAACTATTGAAGCACAAAAAGGCGTGGAGTGCCTGTCTGGCTCTCTTCTATGTCCAGCTCATCAGATTTCCTTACAAAGAAAAATGGCAGGAGAAAAGCCAAAAGAAACAGACCAGAAAATTAGAGTACCAGTGTACCACTCGCTCTCCACTCTTTCCCTCCCCAATCAAACTTGGTAAGAGAGAGAAAGACGGAATCGCATCCACGCAGCACAGCGAGGAAGCAAATCCGATCCACATCGGAAGGCAGCTCGGCGGCGCGATGAGCTTCCGGGAGGAGAGCGGCGGCGAGGATGGCGGGCGGTCGTCGTCGGCTTCGGACCTGCGGAAGCCGTTCCTGCACACCGGGAGCTGGTACAAGATGTCGGCGGCGGGGGGGATGGGCTCTCGACAGTCCAGCCTCATGGAGCGCCTCGGCTCCTCCGCGTACGCCCTCCGCGACGGCTCCGTGTCCGCCTTGCTCTGCACGCTCATCGTCGCGCTCGGCCCCATCCAGTTCGGCTTCACCTGCGGCTACTCCTCGCCCACCCAGGACGACATCATCTCCGACCTCGGGCTCTCCCTCTCGGAGGTGAGGTGTTCCGGCCTCTTGGTTAATTTTGAATGGTGCATCGCCTATCACGCACGCTTAGCTTTAACGTTGTTTGGATTTGCTTTGGCTCTCTCCTCGGGCTGCAGTTCTCGGTGTTTGGGTCGCTGTCGAACGTCGGGGCGATGCTGGGCGCCATCGCCAGCGGACAGATCGCCGAGTACATCGGCCGCAAGGGGGTGAGACTTCCCTGCCCCTTTATCTCGTCCTAGATCACGACAATTGTGCGGTTTCTGTTCGGCGCGTGTAATGTGAGAGGAGAAACCGGATCGTGTTTTGCGTGTCCACGATAGTAGGAGAGCGTGACATGAGCTTTGGTGGTGAGGGCCTAGCGGCCTAGAAGGATCTGCTAGTGGTAGATTTTCATATGAAACGAGATTCACTAGTGCCTTGGTTGATGCTCTCTTTTGGCTTGGTCTTGTAGTCTCTAGTGATCGCCGCAATTCCGAACATCATTGGGTGGCTCGCAATATCATTTGCAAAAGTAAGGTTTATTTTCCGTTCTTATTTCCATGCTCATGCATTTGGTTTGCTTTGCTCAATGCAACATGTCCCGTGTCTTGTGAATTTACTTCTGAATCGTTTTATCCAGGATTCCTCCTTTTTGTTTATGGGTCGGTTGCTCGAAGGATTTGGAGTTGGTGTAATATCCTACACGGTATGCAACCCTTTTTTCGCCACTTAGTGAACAAATTTAGTAATTTACTCTAAACGGAAGAAAATGGTGATATCCTTGGTGGATTTGTCTTCTTTCAATTTTTCATTCGCAGAATGTAAATTGGTACCTTACTACCTTGAGATCAAATAGTGATTACAAACTATGATGTTTACAACATAACAAAAATCCCGCTTTCCATTAAAAATATCCCACTTTCAGTTTCTGCTCAAAATTTTTTCAACTTTCAACGGGGAAATGTCGGATTTCAACTTTAAAAATCCGGGTGGGTAGCTACCGCTGAGCAGTACATATTTCTTATATTAGCTTTCTGGTTAAACTTTTGTTTCATGGTCTCAGGTGCCAGTTTATATAGCAGAAATTGCTCCACAGAACATGAGAGGAGCTCTTGGATCAGTCAATCAGGTCTTTTTTCAATAATAAACAATAACACTTGATTTATGCTTAGTCTGTCCTCTGGTCTGTCCATTTGTTTGCAAGTTTTTTTTAACCCTGTTAATAATTTGTTTTGCAGCTCTCTGTTACAATTGGTATATTCCTCGCCTACTTGTTAGGGATGTTTGTTCCCTGGAGAATTCTTGCCGTTCTTGGTAAGATGGGCAAATTAGTGTGTGCTATTATGTTTACCTGTTGGTTTAATATGATATAAAATGTGCCGCTGCCCACTGGTACAAATCAATTTGGCAAATTTGCTAGGTTCGTTGGTACAAAACATTATCCTAACTCTTTTCTGTTACTTTAACATTTCTTAGGCATTTTACCTTGCTCAGTCCTGATACCTGGATTGTTCTTTATCCCCGAATCACCAAGGTGGCTGGTAAGTGATGTGTTGCGTTATCTTATGTTACACTAATAGCAGGATCTAAATAGAACAGATTGTTGTATCAGGCAAAAATGGGAAAGATGGAGGATTTTGAATCTTCACTGCAAGTCCTGCGAGGATTTGATACTGACATCACAGCAGAAGTAAATGAAATAAAGGTAACCAGTAGTAACAAGCCTCAGTGCAATCAAGTGGCATGGATGCATTGTTGACAATTTAATGCTTTGTGTTACACCTGTCAATGTATTGCTCTCAAGTGATATGGACTGTGCTTTGTGTTACATCTGTCAATGTATTGCTCTCAAGTGATATGGACTGCTGATGATTTTCCTTATTTCTGCAGCACAATGTAACATGAGGAAATGTGAATTTTTTTTTTAAACTTGTCTACGCAGAGATCAGTTGCATCATCGAGGAGGAGGACAACCATACGATTTGCAGATATCAGGCAGAAGAGATATAGTGTTCCTCTCATGGTTGGTGGCTTGCTATTAAATTCTTTTCTTTGACATATTAATGTTCCTTTTTTCTTTGCTTATCGGTTTTATTTCTTTAGATAGGAATTGGTCTCCTTGTATTGCAGCAGCTAAGTGGTGTCAATGGCATTCTATTTTATGCTGCAAGTATCTTCAAAGCTGCTGGTATGTTCTGCAGGACATGATGAGGCTTTGTTTACTAAGCCTGTTGTGTGTACTTGTTTTCAACACATATTTCAGAACTCTGCAGCATACATGTGAATATGTGATTGAACCATGGTTATCATAGCGCCCCGGCGAGGCGAGTCGCTTCCGGGGCGCCTGGACGCCTAGGCGAGGATTAGGCGACCAAAGGATATCCCTGAAGAAGTTGCCTTTGTATGGCCAACCAGTTTTATCATTCATAAAATGACATTCGGCCCATGCTTGGCTTGGCCTAGTCGGCCCATCCGACGCCCAGCCGATGCCTTTCATAAGTACATTCGCAGGCTCGAATCCTACGCTCCCAGCCGCCGCTGACTCCTCTCCCCTCTCCGACGCCGACGTCCTCTCGGGCTCCCTCCCCTACGGACATGGACTCCTCTCCCCTCTCCCGATCCCCCCACACCGCCACCCCCTTTCCCTCTCCCGATCTGGCGCGGTGAAGCCCGGCTGGAGGTGATGCGGATCCAGTGCCGGTGAAGCGACGACCAGTGAGCTGGAAGGCGGAGGCGTAGTGCCTGACTCTCTTCAGGCGGGGCGCCCGGCCATGCCGCCTCCCGCCGGCCGCCTGGCCGCCTAGTCGCCGTGATAACACTGGATCGAACCAAATGCTAAAATCATTAATTACTAAGCATGCTACTTATCTATACCAGGTTGATTTGGATATTTTGGAACTCTTACAGCAACTGCAAAGCTACCCTATTTGTATGTGATTTATGCTTGCATGATTCTCCTATCACAACACTTTAATACCTCAACAAACAACAATAGCTTAGTACTCTGTCAAGTTTGGTATCTTACAAAATTCTCTTCCTAAACAGGTCTTACAAATAGTAATCTAGCAACATGTGGTTTGGGGGCCGTTCAGGTATACTTATCTATCCATGTTGCGCGTATCAACTCTGTACAAATGTGGGCTTAGTATTGCATACTTAACGGAATCTAATCATCGTTAGGTGGTTGCTACTGGAGTAACAACCTGGTTGACTGACAAAGCTGGTCGACGGCTACTTCTCATTGTTAGTTTCATCACAGTTGTTTATTGGGCATAATTCTTTTGAAGAAAATGTGAGTTATGTTCATTGAGTTGTTTTTTTCCAGGTCTCTACTACAGGGATGGCCATTACTCTCGTCATTGTTTCTGTGTCATTTTTTGTGAAGGTAACGTCACTTAAAAAAGTTATTTGGTAATTTATGTAATGGTTTGTAGTAAATTCTAATTGCTAGTTTAAATTGATTAATATTACTTGAGTTTCTTGAAACTATCATCCTTTGTGAAATATTTTCGTCAATTTTGAAACAGGACAACATAACTGATGGTTCTCATTTATACTCCGTAATGAGTGTGCTTTCGCTGGCTGGTCTTGTGGTTAGTTGCAGCTCTATATTCTTTTTCTTGTTATTGAGGCAAGCTGATTTAAAGCCTTTTCTTTTTCTATTCCAGGCATTTGTGATTTCATTTTCTCTTGGCTTGGGAGCCATTCCATGGATCATAATGTCCGAGGTATGGTTTGCTCTTCCTCACTGCTAATATTAACTAGAACTGAAGTTAAATTGTTACATCTATATGATCTTTTCTGTATGTAATTGACTAATAGTTACGACTGTCACTTGCCACTTTTGTTCCTAGTTTTTTAGATAATGGAAGATTATATATCCCAGCCTCTGCATCGTAAGATGCACACAACCCATCATTTATTACGCAGTTGCAACCAAATTGCAGTCAAAAGAAAGATACACGTAGGTTTTGTAGAAAAGTTGTAGCAAGCCAAAGAGAGCATGAAACAGAAAGTCTCAATCCATACACAGCCTATTACTAAATCTTCACCCATGCATGATAAATAGATCCTTGACCACAATCTCCAGCAATCGACATCCCACTGACACCGCATCCCGTGCCTCCTGCAACTGCAGCACAGACCACAAATGCAACTAATTTGTGCAAATATAGATAACTTGCAATGGATTAGAGATTTTTTTTGTTATAAAAAGCATCATTTCGACATAGCTAAATTGACCAACACAAAGCAGCAGCCCCCAACCAAAATATAAGCCCTTAAATCTTTTCCCAATCCCCGAAGCTAGCTCCCAAACATATTGGTCATACTACTAGGAGGTGACAGATTAAAAGCCGCTTGAATGACGCGCCATGCGAGACGAGCAAAGTGGTAGTAAAAAAGAGGTGTTGTATAGTTTTCTCATTGTTACAAAAATAATATTTCATACTACCATTCCAATTTCTTTTACTGATGTTATCCTTTGTAAATATCACCCCACATGTAGGTACAATATTTTTTATTTTTTATTTTTAAGGACACCTTAACCTTCCACAATTGACGGTTTATAACGGAGACATTTTGATGCATTAAGGCTTGATACATGGATTGGACTGAAAACTGTCCATTTTGATGGAGATTTCATCGAAAAATATCCCTTTCTGTTGTTAACTGCACAACAATAACCTTTGTAACAAGCTCATGCAAAGTCAGAAAATTATGTCCCGTAATGGCTTGACGAAAAAACACATTAAATGGAACAGAGCTCAATACTTCAACTACCGTGGCATGTTTGTTCTGGACAATTTGAAAAAGTCATGGGTACTGTACATTGAGGGGGTTATTTCCAAGCCATGAATCCTACCAGAATCGAATTTGAGATCCATTACGGATTCGAAAGCCCAAATCTAAAGAAATGATGTTTGACCCTCGTTAACCCAGTCTACATAAGGAGTCTTATTCTCCAGATATTTTCTTCTGAGGTGATTTTGTCAGACACTATCTTCATTGAGAAGCTTAAAAATCCATTTACTAATCAAGCAAACATTTTTTATAGTAAGATCTTGAATACCAATGCCTCCTTGGTCTTTAAGTCGACATAATATATCAACACTGCAACCCAGAGTCCCTCCCAACACCTTTTCTTTCTGAAGGGAGTGAAATAGTGTAATCACTCTTGTTGTTGGTGAACTAGTTGCTACTTTAAATGCACAGGCAACTGCATTGTTTTCTCTAGCCATATTACATGAACATAACTGTACCTATCACTAATGAGTAATGACTTCAATTACTTCATTTAGTGGATCTTCGCTAGATTTGGAATTGCAAACGACAGCGAAGCAGCCTATATAGATGTCCCAATGTGCATATATAATGAAAGGCTTAGAGAAAATTTATTTCTGAATTTAGCTGGGTGGATTAATGTATTTACCTTGTGTGCATTCAGATTCTTCCTGTTAACATTAAGAGCCTTGCTGGAAGTGTTGCAACCCTTGCGAACTGGTTGACTTCGTGGCTCATTACGATGACTGCGAGCTTGATGTTAAACTGGAGCAATGGAGGTCTCTCTCTCTCTCTCATATGCGGCCGCGCGCCAAGCATGCCCTTTTCCTTGCAAGATTAGATCTCACCATGCATCATTTTCTTTTTATCAGGAACCTTTGCTATCTATGCTGTGGTGTGTACAGGGACCCTCATTTTTGTGTGCTTGCGCGTGCCGGAGACCAAGGGAAGAACACTCGAGGAAATTGCATTTTCTTTCCGCTGAAGCACACAAGTGCAGGTCAAATGGCAGGCATTATGATCGATGTTTCAAAACCACTTCAATGTTTGATTGAGCTCGACATGCGCCAATTGACGACGTCTTTGGTTCCATGAGCTATCCAGTTACTCCTTGAGGTTCGAACTCTAATCATCCAACCATGTTTTGCTTGGATTTGTATCATGTATTCGTGTATGTATTATAGAATGGAGTAGCAGCAAGAGACGCTGAACCTTTTGCATGGGAGTGTGCACGAGAGCAATTTGTTGATTTCATTCAACAGCTGTGTCCGATGGAATAATGAAGATGTAATGTAGAATAATAAATTTTGAGCAAATATATTGCTGAGGTTGTCACTTCTGACATATGTAGGCTTCCGTGTTGAGGTCACAAACTCACATCGAACCACCGTTCAGCTTTCACGCGCGTATTACCCATCGAATCTGTGTACAAGTGTCGATTACAATATAAATAACTTTTTATGCAAAGCCCTAAATAAAATATTGTATTATATAGTTAGAAAGTAGAATGATAAGCTTTTTAATGGTATATAAGGCTAGCACAGAAGCCGGACAAAAAGCATTACACTGTTTGTAAGGTTTAGGTTTGTATGGCTTATTGTTTAAATTTAACCATTTATCTAAAGTAGTTTAAAAGCAATTCTCTTCTATATGTAGTAGAGTTGAATAATTTTACTATAATTTTAGTGGTATTAGTCTAAAATAAATTTTTAATAAATAAAAAAGCACCTCTTCAACAGCTTTCATGTTAGTTATATATAGACTTTCTAGTTTTTTAAAAAACCCGGTTTAAAACACCTCTTTAGGCCTTGTTTGGGAGGTACATTCCCGACCTGGATCTTTATAGATGGACCAAGATTTTAGGCTAAAATTCTGACCCATCCACAGAGATCCCGACCGAAAATGGATCATCTAAACAAAGCAAGCCTTATTTTAAAAAGTTAAAGCTAATACGACAGCTAAGGATTCTGGACAGAATACTCATGAATGGCCAGCATGTGAACAAAAGAAGTTGACTAGTCAACTCCCTTGCGTGGCTGCCACCTCTCGCTTATTTAGGGGTGCAATCGGATTAGATATTTTTCGACCGACTGACCAATCGAATAGCTTCAGATCAGATTCGGATATTTTTTCGGATAATTTTCGGATTCGGATTCGGTTTCGGGTATTTTGTTTCGGATTCGGATTCGGGAGATCACTATCCGTCGGATCGGTATATTTCGAGAATATTTTCGGATATTTCCAAAAAAATTATTTCAGATATCCGGAAATCAGATACCACCGCTCCCTCCACCCGCCACTCACTCTGGATTTCGCTCCCTTCGTATCCCGCACGGCCTCCCACAACCTCCATCCCACGCCGCCGGCCTCCGCCGCCTCTCCACCCATGCGTCCACCCCTACCACACGCGCACCCTGGCTACTCCGTCCCCCTTTGCCGTCCTGGCACGAGACGGGCGCTGTGTCGCGTGGTCTGGTTCCAATCGCTCAAGCTAGTCACTGTCACCATGGACGAGGCGCTCCCCGCTGAGCTCGTCGGCGTTGCCTACGGCCGCCTCGCCAACGACCTCACCTACTATGTCCGCTCCAACCCCAAGCCCCGCATGCACGCCTCGCTCTCCCTCGCCGTGAAGATCGTGTCGGTATTCACTACCGTGCCTCCCTTCAATTCCATGCACTTGCTGATTGGTTGGTTCGCGCATCGCAAATTAGTGGATGAGGAGGACGAGCGTAGGGTGGCGCACATCGTCGAACACCTCGCCTTCAGTGCCACTGTGCGCTACACCAACCACGACATCGTCAAGTTCCTCGAGAGCATCGGGGCAGAGTTCGGTGCATGCCAGAACGCTCTCACCTCCTCTGACGAGACCATCTATGTGCTGCTCGTGCCCGTCGACAAGCCCGGCCTACACTCCTAGGTCATCTCCGTACTCATCGAGTTCAACTCCAAGGTGAGAATGGGGTTTTGGCTTGCTATTGCAATGTCCGTGCTGTTTGCTAATACTAGTTCAGTAGTTTGACAAGGGTGGGTGTGAATGGCTGAAGCTCGCTGCTCGGTAATGGTGGTGAAAAGGTTTGGGTGTTGGCGGAGGATCTGGAGAAAGAGAGAGGTGCTGTAATGGAGGAGTACAGGGTGGATGCAAGACTCCCACTGGGCATTGTTATTTGAGAGTTCTAAGGTTTTAGTCTTTGTCCTCATATAAACGAAAAATGCCACGATAAGATCAATGGTTCCATCATATCCTGTCCGTCCATAATAAGGTTTTGTTATGCATAATTTTATTTCAAGTGGTAAAGTAGTCTCATGTAGGGTATTCTCTGTTGGGTGGTGGGTTCTGTCGGGGATTGGTAGCCTCGGCACGGGTGAATACTATCGGGGATTGGTAGCCTCGGCACGGGTAAATACCCCTCGGACTCAAGGCCGTTTCCCACGAGTTCGAAGCACGCGTCCCCAAGCTCGGGGACATACAAGCTCGAGTCCGTATCCGGCGAGCTCGGGCTCGGGTAGGAGGATGAGGCTCCAACCCGAGCTCAGCGCCATGACTCCCGAACCCTCTAGACCGAGCCGTTCCTTGTAACGGTCCGTTGTAGAGGAGTAGAAACTTTCCCCCGCGTGGGAACTAGAGCCAACAACTCATGTCAACTCCCCCTGCATGGAAACTAGAGCCAACAACTCATGTCAACTCCCCTGCATATGAACTAGGGCCAACAACTCACATCAGCTCGCAACGACTGCCTGACGCTGGTCTCGGGACCAAGCAGCAGGAGCCCCAAGAGGGCTCTCGGGGGATAAAAGTCTCAGATCAAGCAAAAAGAGAGAGAAAAGAAGAAAAGGAGGAGACAAAAGAAAAGGAGGGGACTTACACACTGACGCTCAAGCATAGCCGATCTTGAGCTCCCATTGTACTCTCCCACAGAGCATTACATTCATCTTTCGCCTCAGGGCAAGACTGGAGTAGAGCTTTTACCCGGACTATGGGGCTCGAACCAGTATAATCCTGGTGTCCCCAGCTCTGTCTCTCCCCCTGTTCTTCCCCGACATACGCGCTGCACCCTTTCCCGGACGAGCACGACCTCGAGCTCCGCCCTCACACGATCCTCCCCACCTCCCTCGCGGTCGGTAGTCCCGATCGCCGACAGGTTCCCTGCTGGTTAACTTTGGGTTATACTTTTGACCTTGTGTTTTGTTGTGTTTCGAGTTGCAAGTATCTAAATGGTATTGCTTGTTAATGTCCATTTTCTCCGTATGCAAAACGCGTGCCGATAGGTATGGAGAAGGTGATAGTGATTGTTCGTTTGTAACATATCTATGAGACCAATATGTGTCTTTGGTAAATAGAGAGAAATAACGTGTGACTGATTGAAAGTTCTTACTAATTCACACATTTACGTACATGCTGATGTCTTCATTAGGAATTTTGCGGGATCGTGGATTTATCCCCATCCTCTGTATTTCTAGGCGAGTCCTATGAGTGCCGGCACATTGGTAGTCTAAAATTTTAGTTCTTTGTGTGCGTCTATGCTTCAGCTTTGGTGTGATATCCGATAAAAAAATATCCGGTACCTTATCGATTTCGCTCCGTATTCACTTCGAATTCGTGACCGATATTATTGAGCCGTATTCGTATCCGGCACTATCCGTATCCGATTCCAAATCTGACAAAAAATATAGTTTAGAATATGAAAAGAGCGATATCCAACCGAATCCGAGCCGATTGCACCCCTACTCCTATTAACTCCTCCCACCTCGCTACCTGCTGGTCCCCATGTGCCCTCAGCCAGCCAAAAGTCCATGTCTCCATGTGTGGTACGAGTACGGCGCCACCGCCCATCGGCCATTGTCGGCACCGTCGCACGCTGATCTCGTAACTTCTGACGCTTTGTCCTCTCTCCGTATCTGCTCTTCTGTTTTTCCTCCTCCCTCTTCGTAGATAGACCTAGGCAATGAACCATATCTTTTTAGACATGTCCTTAGCACGGCTAGTCAGCACGGTCCAAAACACGACACGGTATGGTACAGACATCATTGAACTGGACCGGCTCGGCACGAATGATCGAATCGTGCTAAGCCTAGAAACTCAACATGGTGGACAGTAAGGCTAGACACAATTGATTGGGCCGTGCTTAGGTCGGTCTAACACAACTGACTGGGTCGTGCTTGGGCTGCCTTACATGAAAGCAACTCTTTCATCAAAAACATCTAATCTACAGGCCCACCCATCAAATAATACCTCACCCTAGCCTATCAACTACTGCGGGAGAACCATAAGTTCATCATCACAAGTCCATCCGACCATTCCTCTCTCTCCATTCATCCTAGCTCCTAATTTCCTAATGACATCGACGGCCAACCTCGCCCCTCCTCGATGGTGATAGAATCCTCCGATGTCCCCTTCTTCGATGGCAGCGTCCTCATAACAACGCATTGAATCCTCTACCGCGATAGCAGCGGCTATGACGGGGGACGACCACGGCAACGCCAACCCCTAGATGGCTAGATTTGTGCATGGGGAGGTGGGTGCACAAGCCACGAGCATGGAGGCGACAGCCCATGTGGAGAGCGTGGAGATGGAGGCATGGGTGGTGACGTCGAACTTCAGATCTGTGCGGAGTGAGGCGAGGTGCACGCAATGGCGAGGACAACGCATGTGCGGCAAGGAGGACAGTCAATGTGCGCGATAGAGCCATGAGTGACGCCGGTAGTGACGTCCACGGCCAGATCTAGGCCTAGGCCGACACAGCAGCGGTCTATCATGCCCTGGATCATACTTAGACCTCATGCCGGTATATTACAGCATAGCCCGACGCGACCCGAAGCTCGTCGGATCAGTGCCGTGCAGAGCCCCAACTCCCACGTCTAGACGAGCGAATATGCAGCAATTTAGATCAAAGAGCTAGCACCGGCTAGTCCATGATCGCTGTGAATTGTTGCTAATGCTTCACTCCTAAGAAATGATTTGATCCAACGGCAGCGCATGGCATGTAACATTCATCGATCTTATTTGTCAGCGATATGCGTCACGTTAATACTCTCTTCAGTCACAAATATATATTATTTTAAAATATATGTCATCAAACTTTCAAAATTTTGATTATCACTATCTTTTAAATATTTAGATTCGATGTATAAAAATCATATGTATAAATTTGTCTCAAAGAGTATTTTCATAATATTATAATTTTACTTGGTTTTATAAATATATACAACATAAATTAATAATTAAAGTTTTATTTTAGACAATGTGCTGATGTCCTGTCCAAATCGGTACGTATCTGTGAGTCCTGTGACTAGAGATAGTAATAAACTTGCAAGTCTGAGAGATCATCAGCTAGAATCAGGCTAGACTAAAGAATTTTTATTTTAAATAATATAATTTTTTATTCAAATTGCAAAAATATACTTCGATCTTAAAAAATTACAAAAATATACCTCTGTCGCCCGTATATGGGGCGACGGTGCGGCTTTGAATGCGCGATATTTCCTCTGTCTGCGGTCAGTTCCTAAAGAAAATTATAACTTTTTCATATGATGTCGGATGGAGATGAACTTTATATGAAAATTGTAGCTCTCGACGGGATCTACAACTTTTGTATACAATTTTTTTTATTTGAATCCATTTAGATAGCCAAAAATAGGATAGAAGTTTCAGATCTAAAACAGATCTGATTTTTAGATCTGAACATTCTATCCCATTTTTAACCATCTAAATGGATTCAAATTGAAAAAGTTCGTATACAAAAGTTGTATATCCCGTCTAGAGCTACAATTTTCATATAAAGTTCATCTCCATCCGACATCATATAAAAAAGTTATGATTTTCTTTACGAACTGACCACAGACAGAGGAAATATCGCGCGTTCAGAGCGGCACCGATCGCCTGTATATGCTTCCTAGACTAGATCGCCCCATATACGGGCGACTAAAGTATATTTTTGTAATTTTTTGAGATCGAGGTATATTTTACAATTTGAATAAAAAATTGTATTATTTAAAATAAAAATTCCTAGACTAAATGGCAGTGACATGGGCCAAGAAGTCCTTGAGGCAGCAGCGGTTGTACACACAAGGCCTCACCAAGTGGGCTAGATGGCCCGCCTTGCCTATGCTTCTCAGTGTGGCCTTCTCGCCCAGCTGCCTGCATCCATAATGCATCAGGTTTTCAGAAACGTACATAGTCGCAGCTGCTGATAGATACGCTTCATCACCATTTTGGTGAGTTTGATGAATTGAAAAGAGTACGAATGGTAACTCACTCTTTCAATCTCTTGGCAAGCTGTATAGCGAAGAAGTTATCATTTTCACCCCATAGCAGAAGTATTTCCTGCATAGACAAACTTGTTTCTTAGAAACACAAGTAACGCGGTAGAAAAGCACATATGCCACAAAAACTAAAGAGGGAAGCGTAGGAGCAATTATGTATCTTTAGATGAAGGTAGGCGATAAGTTATTGAATCGTGACCTCAACTCAATCACCCGGCCTTGAGTGCTTTACACAAGCTTTCCTTATAGGTACAGGCTAGACGATATGAATTTTCAGTGGTCAAGGGTTATCAGGCATGATATTAAGGGTGTGTTTGGTACGACTCGTGGAGCTGGTAGAGCTGGGTATTTCTAGCTCTATAGATCTGTGGAGCTGGAGCTGTGGGTGTATTAAGAGTGTTTAGTTGGGTCATCTTATTTAATTTTAGAATAAAAATATAAATTTAATTCAATTTATTTTAGCCTACAAGATTCAGATCTGAGGTAAAGCTAAGATCTGAAGCTCTACCAAACAGGGCTTAAGACCTAAGAGTAATCATTAGGGGTGCTGTTGGAGGCTATAACGGGCAGTGTTGGGATCAACCGATCAAGCAGACTATTACTTCATTATTTTAAAAATACTTGTGCAATGTTCACTTGTCAAATTTTTGAGAATCTACGAACAAGTTAACACCAATTAATCAAACAAACCGGCTATTATCTCTATTCAGCTTATTGACTCAGTTACAATTGATAAAAAAATCATATATCAAAAGAGGAGCTCACATTGCCTATTTACTATTATAGTCAGCCTACTCAGTCGATTAAGCACTTGCCAACTCACACACGTAGCATTTTCTATCTGCTCGCTGTCACTGCAGTGAGTTGTCAATTGCCGTACACCCGTCCCCTCACTAGCTCCTCAGCATCCATTCGACGCCCTTGTCGTGCACTCGCAATCGCCGACTCCTCGTGATGTGCGCCAAGCTCCCCTAACTCGGTGGGCTACCATGTTGTCGCAAATGAGAGGTGTCGATCCCCCCCCCCCCCCCTCTAGTCTCTGCATGCGTATAGGGTTCAAATCTAGTTTTGCAGGTAGCAATTGAAGTTACTAATTGCCAAATTAGGCCTTCAACAAGCAGCGCACCACCAAGCCACATGGCCCAGAAAGCATCTCATCACTCAGTGAAGCTTCTTCTTCCTTCAACTGCGCCAAGTAGCCCAAGCTAGACGACCCGCCTACACTATACAAACAGTTACGGAACAGACGATAAACAGTGCAGTTGACAACTCCAAATGACTCGTAAAGAATTGAGATCCACGGTAGTCGGTAGTGTGACTACAACACTATCAACCGTTGATAAAAAAGGATGATCGATCCAAATTTTCGAAGAGTACCGCTCACAATGTATTGTAGCAAGATATGTGTTGTAGTATGCACTGTATCAAATACTATTTCTGAGCACTGTATTACGATCTAAACCATTTATTCCAGTGATCGAACGTTGATGGTGTCTGACGCCTGCTAAAATTGCAGTCACCATTGCCACTGCATCATATCCCTGTCTGTACAAAGAAGCAACCCGTATGCATGCAATCATCTCTTCGATCGCATCCGTGAACTAAGACGTAGAAGCCACCATTTATATATGAATTGACCTTATCGTCGGTGACGTGAACTTCGCGATTCCCAGCCGAGATGACAGAATGATGCATGGTCGCCGCCATGTCCTTAGATCTGATCCGTGTTCATTTTGCTGATCGCGGCGTGTGGTTTCTAGCTATAGATTAAGATTGAAACGACATGGTGATATGGTATTCTTATGGCAATATTACTATATACTATCATAGTGCCAGTGCTAACGCTACGACAGCAGTACATCTGCTTATTAATTAAATAAAAGATAAATATGAATATAACACTTAATAATAAATAATCTTGTGATCACATTGTACGTACTACATATTTGGAAGGAGAGCGAATCAAACAAGGAAATAAACAGGGAGGATCTGCATGCAAGGAAACCAGACTTGAATTGCTAAAACTGTATGTACTACATATTTGGAAAGAGAGCGAATCAAACAAGGAAATAAATAGGAAGGATCCGCATGCCCGAAGGTGTTGCCCTTGATCTTCTCCACGTACCGCGCTCGTCAGCATCGCCTCCGCGAGTGCGGCATCGACAGCCTCCGCCGCCTCCCGCTCCGCGCGAAGGTACGTGTCCATCTCCGGCAGGCCAATCGCGCGGCGCAAGTCCCTGGTGTAGTCGGCGCCGGGCGGGTCGAACGCCATGCAGCGAAAGCATATGTCATCCTGGAAAGCTGGACCAATAATGGCTTCCCTAATTGTCATCCAAATATGAATGCTAAAATATAGCACCATTTGCGCGTCCTGATTGAGGCTAATTATTATCAGAATATCTGTTACTTCCCATAATGTATTTAGGAATAAATCCTAAAATGAACTTATTCTTTATATTTATCACACGATAATTGCATTTCATACACACATTCCTTATATAATATTTTTCGCTAAATAAATTATGGCGACGGTACGTGAGCGCCTTGTATAGGATGTGGTGCACATGCATAAATGGAAGAAAATTAAGCGCGCGATTCATGGTACTGACTGGAATGGTAAATATTGAATCGAAATTAAATGGGTTTAGATTTACAACATAAATTCCATATATATAGTTCAATTGAAATATATATGTGCGGGCTCTCTTGTTGTGGGCCACATGAATGAATGAGTTAGACACATTAAACAACGGCCATCGGATGTGGGTGAGTAAAACTGAGGAAAGATCTGAGACGTTCATTTTGATGAATACAAGTTTCTGGGGACGTTTTGCTGGGTGCACGAACATTGGGCCATCTCTAATGAGGTGCATTATTTAGGGTGGACGTAGGAAAAATTGCTTAGATGTATTATAAAGGGGTATAGATTATCCCTATCCTACAAGCTGCAGTATGGACTAGGGCTGTCTAGGAGTATACATTACTATATGTATTATCACATTAAGGACTTGCGCAGGTCTTCAGAGAAAGGGAAGAACGTGTGGTAGCAGTGCTGCGTGCAGCCGTGCATACCAATTATCAGAAACCACTTGAAGACACCTAATTGATCCCGGTGTTTCTGAGCGACCAGCACACATCTTCTATCTTTTTAAAAAAAAAAATTAAACAGAAGTTCTAACGTTCATGGTAAAAAAAATAAATCAAACTATAAACGCATATATCCACACACACCCCACGTACTCACCCACGCACTTGCATAAACGTACGTGGGAAGCAGAGCAGCTACGCGCTCTTGCCAACTAAGCAAGACTCGGTTCTCTTCTCGCACACATCTTACTCCTCGTCTAAGCTAAGTTGTAATTATCAAAACCTAGCAAAATACCACGACACTTCAATTATTTCCGCTCTCCGGTATTAAATCGAGTGGATCCCTTTGGTTTGCAAACTATATAGATCGGGCACGTACGAGAAAATTATACAATTCACATGAGAGAAGCTACCGTATGTACGTATGACCGTACCCTTGATGGCACGCTCGAGAGTAAGACCAATGATGCGCCTGTATGTAAGGTGAAGTATGAGGCCATGCCATGCACGCTCGTAGGTTGTAGCACAACCACCGGTATGCATAACACACGTCGTTCAGTTCTCGCCGATTGCCACGTGCAGAAGTCCAGAACGGCATACATCGTGTACCCCACCCATCCACGCTAGAGAGTAGAAACTGTTAAGGAACCTCGCTATCGAATAGTCCGAGATTTTCGAACAGATCTGAATTGAAGAACAGAGAGAGAAAGAGAGACACAGGTTTAGGGAGAACGACGACAGAATTCTTTATTGCTTTGTGGTTGCTTGTACAAAGGGGGACCTCCTCCTCCTTATATAGTAGTCGTCAAGGGTTTCGGCTAAGGGATCATCGTGGGCTTTCATCCAAAGGTTGATTTTCTCACCCTAATGACGGGAAACGATCCTCGTCAAAAATGCAATCAGCGAATCGAGCTGTATGCAAGACTCCAGTCATGGGTTCCAAATACCTGATTATGGATGCACTCTCATAACCAACATATATCCCAGACTTGCGGAGAGGGCCCATTGCAGTCCGCTGAGGGGGTGGTATAGAAACATATACCATACACCCAAATTTCCTGAGATGGGAGATTTTCGGGATGACCCCGTGCACAAGCTGCATAGGAGAATGGATGTTGTAGGCCGAAGGTCTGAAATTGATGAGAGCTGCTGCGTGCAGGACTACGTGTCCCCAACAAGTGTTGGGCAAGTTACAACTCTGCAAAAGCGGTCTGGCAATGAATTTAATCATCTTTATGAGTGCTTCGGCTAGTCCATTCTGCGTATGGACGTGCGGTACGGAGTGCTCAACTGCTATCCCTGTTGCAGTGCAATAATCATCAAATGCCTTTGAAATAAATTCTCCGGCATTATCCATTCTGATGGACTTCACGCGATGATAAGGGAAAGCATTCTTAATTCTTATGATCTGCGAGATCAGCTTTGCAAAAGCATGGTTTCTTGTTGACAATAAGCATACATGCGACCATTTCAAGGAAGCATCGATGAGCACCATAAAGTACCGAAATGGCCCTTATAAGGGCTGAATCGGGCTACAAATACCCTCCTGGATGCGTTCCAGGAATGCAGAGGATTCACTTTGCACTTTCATGACAGAGGGTCTAGTTATTAATTTCTCGGTGGCACATGCAGGGCACACAAAATCTTCATGATTCGGGAAATTTTTAACATTAATGCCATGACCTGTGAGTTGTTCACTATATTTCTCATCATTCTAAGACCAGGATGACCTAATCTACCATGCCATAAAGAAAATAACTCAGAGCTTCTAAAGACAGTCTTCAAGGAAGTATACACTTCGGGTGCATGAATATTCGTGTAGTACAACCCAGATTCATATGAGGGACATTTTTCTAATACCATTTTTTCACATACCGCGTGCTTCACAATGCACAAGTATTCTTTGCCATTTTCTTCATTGGTTTCTACGTGAAAATCATTGGCGCGGATGTCTTTGAAGCTTAAGAGAGTGCGTGTTGATTCGGGGTACAAAAGGGCTTCTTCAATTACCAAAGTTGTACCCATAGGTAATATAATTGTGGCTCTTCCGGAGCCTATTATATAGGAATCGCTTCCTGCGATCGTAGTAATCTTTCCAGCGTTCTTCGTGATCAACTGGAAGTATTTAGACTCTCTTAAGATGGTATTTCTTGTGCCACTATCAATAATGCATATCTCTTCCATTTGGGCGCTACACGATTTCTAAAAATGAAAAATAATCCCAATCAAACGAGGCAAAATAATTCAAACATTGCTTGCAATTAAAGAATACTGGAATAAAGAATAAATTGCATATTTATTCATGAGAGAAGTATGCTCTTCTAGAGCTTACAATTCATTATTCAAAAGAAATTGCTAACAACCATAATTTAAAAAAAATGCGATTCATGCATTAAACGGAATCTGTAAAATATGCATTAATTTCTGCTTCTATGTCATCGACAGAAGTTTTCTCTTCATTTGCCATAAGATTGGCTGCAGCATCGATGTCCAGGCTATTCTGTGAGGATGAGACAAGTGGGGTATCTTCATCCATGGCATCATCATCACCAATCTTGGCGAAGTGCGCCTCTCCTGGGGCGTTTTCTTTTGCCTTCCTCTTAGCCTGATATGCGTTGATCGCTTCCTTGGATTCCTGACATATCTTCGACCAGTGTCCCCAAGTGCCACACCTGAAGCACGTTTGGTTCTGCTGTCTATACGGTTTGGTGTGCGTCTTTCCCTTGTCATCCTTCTTCACTGGGACTTTGGACTTTCCTTTGGCCTGAGACCTCTCTTTTCCACCTTACTTGCCCTTCTTTCTATGAGTGGGCTTTTTCACCTTATAGCTATTGGCATTGACTTCTATGCCAGTGCCCCTTCCAGATGGCTGCGAGACATAGTTCTTGCGTAGAGCAACGTCTTGCGATTCCGCAACTTGCATTACATCAATCAGTTCGCTATACTCCTTGTATGCATCCTGACGATAGCTGCGTGCACTCTGGATAGCATTTGGGTGGAAGGTAGAGAGAGTTTTCTCAATCTTCTCCTCGTCAGTGATCTTCTTGCCACATAGGGAGAGATTGGTACAAATTCTGTGCAAGGCAGAATTGTACTCGGCCACTGTTTTGTAGTCTGCAAACCTCAGGCGTACCTAATCTTACTGTGTTTGGGGCAAGATGGTGTACTTAGCTTCTCGAACCGCTTCTGAAGTGCAATCCAAAGCTCAAGTGCACTCTCCTCAGTCATATATTCATTCTTCAAAGTGGCTGAGAGGTGGTGCCTGAGGAAGTGCAAGGCTTGATCGTTCTGCTCTGCGGTAGATTTCGCGTCCTGCGAGGACCCTAGACCAATCGCGGCACGGAGCTTCTTGCCCCCAAGAACGATCTTCACGTCTGATGCCCAAGTGAGGTAGTTCTAACCGTGCTGGGCCAGTTCTTCAAACTCACGATTCACGATGCCGAACATCTGCATGATATCAAAATTTTGACATTAGATTACTGCATGTAATCTAATAGAAAATAGTTGCAAAAAGCATAACGTGCAGAAAATAAATTGCCAGTATAATAAATAAAGCAATGAATCCAAAATTCATAACGAATATTCATAAATGCAGATAATAAAGCTAGAAAAATTAAAACCAGAGCCAAATAATTTTCTGAAATTTTCTAGCAATTTTCCAATTTTTTTGCTATATATTTTTTTCTTCTTTTCTTTTTTTTCCTTTCTTTTTTTTCTTTCTTCGGTCGAAACGGCCTCTTGGGCCACCCTTCGCAGCCCATAAAAGCTTCGGCTGCTAGGGATCCCACGCCTAGCCGCCACAGCCTTGCCTCCCGCGCCGCCCTTGACGCTGCTCTTCTCCTCCCCCATGCGCGAGACGGCCTTTGCCGCTTCGTGCGGGTGCGCAAGGCCGACGGATGAGGAGAGGCGACGACGGCAGAGCGACATTTGCTGGGCACTCGCCGCCACAAGCAACGAGCGGGCGCCGCCATCGCCGCGTCGCCCATTGCCGGGCGACGAGAGGCGCCGCCATCGCCGGTGCCGGACGGACGTAGCTTCTCCCCGCCGACGGGCGCGCGAAGAACAAGGTGATCGCGCTACTGTGGTCACGAGGACCGAGGCGAGGCGAGGCGGCCGCGAGCCGAGCGACGGCGACGGCGGCGGCGGCAACGATGCGCGGCCGATCGCCGGCGTCGGCGTCGCGGCAATGGCGTCGGCGCTGGCGCGAAGGCCGACGCGACGGCGCGAAGCCGAGGCGTCGGCGACGCGCGACGGCGCGTCGGCCGGCCACCGACGGAGCCGAGCGGCGGCGGCGGTCTTTGCGCCGAGGTCGTGCGGCGGCGCGGCGGGCGAACTCGCGACGGCAATGGCGAGGCCGCGCTGCTGCGCGGCTGGCGTGGCGGCGCGGCGCGGCGAGCGCCATGCTGTTGATTTTTTTTTGGATGAATAGTAGATACGTGTACTGTAGCTTCGAGCCAATGCCGTGTAGCTTCATGCCACGTGACGAACAGTACTGGATGCGTAGGTTAGATGCATGCATAGAATTAACGAGCTATTAGATTCAATCGCCGAAAACCCACCTTTTCTCACATTTTTCAATCCGTTCGCCGGTAGAGCTTCGTGCTGATAACGTGTTAAGGAACCTCGCTATCGAATAGTCCGGGGTTCCCGAACAGATCTGAATTGAAGAACAGAGAGAGAAAGAGAGACACAGGTTTAGGGAGAACGGCGACAAAATTCTTTATTGCTTTGTAGTTGCTTGTATAATGGGGGGACTCGCTTCTTTTTATATAGTAATCGCCTAAAATTTCTGCTAAAGGATTATCGTGGGCTTTCATTGGACCACGTGGTTTCCCAATAGAAACAGCTCGGCCACCGCCATGAAGCGGAACCGATTTCGTCGGTAGCTCACGATGTACAGCCCATTGGCCTAGAAAAATCGGCCCGGGCGCAAATGGTGGACAAGGACTCGTCGATTTCCTCGCCGCTTGGGCCTTTTCCCAGATTCACTCGGCTCGGTCCGTTGGGAATGGGACGACTATATCGGTTGGCTCCCCATGACGCGGCAATCCGCCGTGAAAACGGTCCAAATCACGTGCAGGCCGTAAAATCGGTCAAAGATCGTGGCATCGCTAGCCTACAGGTACAGTGCGCTCTGGGTCGATGTACAGACACTGACAGTGGTCCCCGCACGTACATACACCCAGAGGCTACTCGATCGTATGTATTCCGTAGCATAGTATTTGTTTTTTTTTTCTCATTTATAAGTTGATTTAATGATCATTAGTCTTTATATGCTTATGTGCTATCAAATTTTACGTAATGAAAAAGCATGTAGCTAGAATACATCTCAAGGAAATTTGACTAAACTTATTGTATAAAATTTTATAAGTGTACTTAATTGATTCTTAGGGTATTATAAACGTATTGTTCAAACAAACCTTCATTTGAGAGTGTTTTTTTTTTGTCCCTTTGGCCTATTTCTTTTTCAAGTTTGGCCCATATCAATGAAATTACAAATCTAGCACCCTTCTCAATTGCGGAAGGATCAAGATGCGACATGTGTCACCTGCTGCGATATGGGACCACAGTAGGTCCATCTATCGTGGTACGGGACTGTAGCAGATCCACCCACCTGCCATAGTAGGGACCACAACAGGTCCATATGCCTTGGTATGAGAACATGTTAGGTGCCTACTGCAGTCGAGAAAAGGCTAAATTTACAGTTTCATTCGGATGAGAGCCAAATTCACAAAAAAAATTGCACCAAGGGGCCAAAAAAAATTGGACTCTTCATTTGAAGACACGTTTTTATTGCAAGGCTCATGTCGTATTAGCCTTATTGTTCACATGCCTTATTTTTGTTTGCATGTGTTTCTCTCCACATTTCAGTCTCGATAGGCAAGTAGAGTCATCTAGGCCTATAGCATATTGGCCCAACATACACTTCATTGACACGCAAAACTTTATGTTATCTTCACTATTCTAGCTTCCCCTCATCTATTGCTCATCCACCCTCACCACCTATCTTTCCACCAAGAATCAAATCAAAACATTAGTGGCTTTTACCGGACATTACTAAACCTTGTTTCCTCTTTCCTTCACCCACCTCACTACTCAGTGTATTGTAGTTGTGATAATTGATTGCTGTGATAGCATGCCTCCAGGAACTATCTGGCCATGCTTGCTCGTACTTCACTTATTCCACCTAGCTCTACCACTCGTCCATCTCATCTGGTTGCTAGCATAGCAGATGCCCTAAGCATCCTTGATCAAGCCCACTCCTAACCGCTCTAATCGTGTATCGGACACCATACCTAACTTCTATTTCACTTGGCTCGACGTTCGTTATTGTGGCCATGTCACCAAGCTCGTCCTCCAGAACTTCAATATCACTAACTCACTCACCGCGGCCCTCTTTCTACCGCTTGTCGAGTTGTGTGTACTCACTAGATTCATGCCAGACACGCTTCTGTGGGTGCTCCCCAACCTCAAGCTGTTCTATCTCTTCAATGATTGCCTCTAGGGGTGCATTCCTACCAACCTCACCTTGTTGCACCACACTAATGTCATCGTCTTGACACCTCTCTAGCGATATCCCCGGATATCTCTGCACCTTGATGCGACTCATCTCGCCACTTCCCAGTGAAAAATTGCTCCCCAACGCCATCCAATCACCCCTCTAGCGATGTCTCGATCATGCTCACATAGTTCAATGCATCCACCTTCCTTCCAATGTCAAGCTCTTTTATCTTTATATCGTAGAATATTCTACCTTTTTTTAGATGTGTACAATGCCCTACTAACCATATGCTAAATATGTATATATTATCTTGTTAGACTATTAAAATTAGAGTTGTATTCCAAATTTCTAATGTTGCAATTGTCTAGAACGAACTAATTCATACCAATATAATTTGAATCCACAAAAACTGGTGGTGGAGTTTTTTTTATTCTCCTACCAATATTATAATATATAGATAGATAGAATAATAATTTTATCAAGAGTGTTGATATCACCGCTGAGTCGTGCACTGCCACGGTATGTCGATGTAGAGCTCCGGTTGTCAACAACTCATGTAGCTGATCTCCCCCTCCTTGCTTCATCTCTATCTTCTTAAATCTTACATGCACAATAATATCATATTTATTTTGTTGTGTTCTGTTCATTCAACTTATGATTTCTAATCTTATCACACACTAAGGCTAGTACATGCAGCCAATAGCTCTCGTTTCAGCTCTGCTAGAGATGACGAGTGGTGTGTTTGGTTTTGAGTCATTGACATACTCATGTAGTAATGGTCCTATCCAACTTCAAAATCGATCGAGAAGCAAAAAAAAATGCACACATAGGTTGCTTCAGGTAATACTTGTGGAGACGTGCCTGTAAAGCAAACAACCAAAATTATATGTTAGATGGCATTTTTCTAACTTAATATAACTATTGTATTCATTACAGAGTTCTTACATATATCTATCTGATCTGCACCATTAAATTTTGCAACCACCAAAATCGATGACATAGATCTTTTCTTTTTTCTAATTAATGTGGTAATTTTTAGCCCTTGACAGCGAATGTGGTGGCTTTTTTATCGGTTTAAGTAATTTTCATTCCATTTTTATTCTGAATTTTAGATATATAGGGATTTTAATTTGTAATTCATATAAAAAAATCAAATGGCTAATTTTCTTTTTATTTTATTCTAAATAGTTGTATTGTTGGAATGTACATGGCATAAACATTTTTTATAGTTTACATTATAATCCTATGCAAATCCTTCTCGTATTTTTCATTTATTTTTTATTCCAAATTTAAACTATTTATGGATTTTACTTTGGGGTTTCATACAGAAATAAAATTGCTAATTATATTAATTTTTATTCCAAATTTAAGCTTTAGGTTGGAGTTCATATACAAATCCAACTACTAATTTTAATTTAATTTTCATTCCAAATTTCAATTTTACCTTAAGTTTGTATGGGGATCAAATTTATAATTTTACTTTATTTTTATTCATAATTTAAGCTATTTAGGGATTTTATTTGATGTTCATATAGAAATGAAATTGCCACTTTTATTTATATATATATATATATATATATATATATATATATATTTGAATTTCAATTTTAGGTAGAAATTGCATACAAATCCAACTAATAATTTTTATTTAATTTCAATTCCGAATTTTAGTTTTACCTTAAGTATGTATTGAAATCAAATTGTTAATTTTATTTTATTTTTATTTTGAATTATACTATTTAGGTATTTTATTTGGAGTTCATAAGGAAATCAGATTGCTAAATTTATTATATTTTTTGTTCTGAATTTCATTTTTAGGTAGAAATTCGTATACAAATATAACTACTAATTTTCATTTAATTTCTATTCTGAATTTTGGTTTTAATTTGAAGTCCGTACGAAAATCAAATTGCTAATTTTATTTTAATTTTTATTCCGAATTTTAGTTTTCGGTTGGAGTTCATATACAAATCCAACTTCCAATTTTCATTTAATTTTTTATTCTGAATGTTAATTCCTACTTTTCTTTTATTTTTATTATGAATTTAATCTATTTAAGGATTTACTTTGGAGTTCATATGGAAATCAAATTGCTAAGTTTATTATATTTTTCATTCTGAATTTGAGTTTTTGATTGGAATTTGTATACAGATCCAACTACTAATTTTTATTTAATATTTATTTTGAATTTGAATTTTAATTTTACTTTAAAGTTCATGTTGAAATAAAATGGCTAATTTATTTTTATTTTTTATTCTGAATTTTAGAAGTTCATGTAGAGGTCAAATGTCTAATTTATTTTTATTTTTTTATTCCAAATTTCAATTATCTTTTATTGTATTTGGTATGAACACTTTCTTTTAGTGTAAAACCTTTATAACTTGCTCCATCAGATGAACGACTAGATCTTTCTCTCTTTTTTTCTCTTATTAACATGAGAAATTAGACATTAAGAACGAACTGAAGATTTTATTTTTGCTTTAATAATATAACAAATAGATAGATTTCCTACTCATGCCACGAGTGAAAAGCCACGAAAGCCAACCTCGAAGGCCGAGACCCCAAACACGCTACGTACGTGGCCTACTACAACTACGATGTCCAGTTTGCCAGTGGCCAGTGGGCCCATCATTCACTCTGCATGTGTCGACGGGAAGACGCTGACGGGGCCATTCGTGTTTGTCCACGTCAGATGGTTAGTCGAGGTGATGGTGACGTGGCGTGGCCAGCAGTGTGTGCATAGCGTTTGGTATCATGCAACAAACATTGGAGGTTGGTGCCGACAGACACCATGGTCAAGGAAAGGGAGAATCAGCATGTCTCAGTTCTCAAGGTGACTAGCAGAGCCCACACCGATCTTCTGTCATATACTACCTGTTATGATATTATACGGAGTTTAGATGTTGCATTACGTGCAGAGCTAGGGTACAAATAGGTAACTGCAACTGCATGCCGCTAACCATCTGAAAAGATGCTCCCTCCATATATCTCTCGTGCTTAGCGCGGAAAAGCATTCTTAAAGCAATCTCGAGGCCTTTTTAGGCGACAGCCTTTTGAACAACGATCTCCTTGGGAGAACCGATTGTTAATCGTTCTCTCTGATGCATTGTACTCCACTAGATGGGGAACAATGTGCGTGCATACACTTGTACTAAATTATCAGTAATAATCAACTTAATCAGTCGATAGATTAGCTGAATGTTCTGCCGTCACACGTGCAAGTCCATGTGAGTTTCAACTTACAAGTTTGAGATCACCAGACTGTATAGTGCTTGTTGTTGTTAATTGTGACCGGCCTTGTGGGATCCACTGATCTGTGCCATTGACTAGTGTAGAGGTTTTGTGCGGTTAAATTAAACAACTAAGTTGATCAAGCTATACTACTAACTGATTTTTACGGGCACAGTGTAATTCTGGTAGAAATCGTTCTAGTAGAGCCAGCACTGGAGTGTGTCCATGTTGTACTACTGCTCGAAGTAAGGCCATGAAAAGAGTTTGTATGTGCTCCCATGCACATTGCATCCATACCTAATAAGCTAGACTCCTTTTCCTCGTGAACCTGAGCTATGCTTCTTTCCGTTCTTTGACTCGAGGAGATCGAAAGAAGGAAAGATCAATCCATACATATCCGTTGAATTCGTCGCTATTCCTTGATGCATGCATGCATGATTTATGATCGATTTTGATATGCTGAGATTTGTGTTATTCCAGAAGGGAAAGCCGATCGATGTCCATGGAAAGCCGGGGAGATAAAGACAGGGGCTTAGACCCGACCAGTGTGCACTTTGGATTGGACATTCGCAATGTTTCGTTCGGCTCTTTCGGAGCTAAACGGGCATAGCATGGCTGCAAGTGGAAGTGCAGGGCTCTGTAATTACGCTGCAATACAAGCCTTGTTTCAAGGCAACATATGCAGCGGAAACACATCTTAAGGTGATACTTACTTAACTTTCAATATAAATCATCCGATCTAAGCTCAATATATGAGATAGGGATAGGATAGAGTAGGAGGTTTTCTGCAAAAATATCTTAAGTGGTTGGGAGTTCACCCCACCTTCATTTCGTAGGTTGAGTCTAAATCAAATACTTCACATTAAGGGTTACATGAGTGACAGTCTAAGGTGAGTTTACATTAGATCTGCTGCCTTGTTTCTAATATCAAAGTTTTTACCATACTTAGCTGATAACAAGGGTTATCAGTACATCTCCACCTTTTAAATTTTCAGTATTTCTTAATGCTAGCTTAATAAATAATTTAGGATCTTTCTAAAATGGTAAAAAATCTCTATCTTTTACTTTCACCCCTCCTACATTTTATCTCGTTTTGCTCCTTTGATCTTTGCACCCTTTCTTTGGTTTTAAATCATATGACCATAGTAGCCTTCTTCTTAAAAAAAAAGAAAGAAAGAAAAATGTACGGGTACACCTAGGAAATATTTTCTTTCTGCATTGAAGAGGAAAAGTAATGATAAAATCACACGTGATTAATTAATGAGAAAATCTAAATAACATACAGTCCCCATGGTTTAGCTTGTTGCCCTGTTTTCTCTCCTAATATTTCTTCATCTCTGCTCTCTCTCGCCTACAGCTGATGGCACACTGTGGCTACACCCAACAAGGCGAGATGGAGGGTCACTAAATCCGTGGTGACCGAATTCGTGTGCTACCGATGGTTTTACCGTGCTTTACTAGATGCAGAGGGAGATCGGAGAAAACGGTGATCTAGCAGTGGGTGGCGTTGAAGGGTGACACGACAAGACAGCCGTATGATAAATATTAAGTTGGATAGGATGAAAGAGGTTGGGGGGAGGGGTAGACGACCGTCCGGCAAGGTCGTACATGCCGATAGTAGGGAAAGAGAGGCAGGAGGGAGACGGAGGGGCAGAGCACGCCGTTGCCGGAGAAGGTGAGAAAGAGGACGGTGTGAAAAAGAGAAAGGAAGGAAAGCGGCGGGTGGGGGGCCTACGCGGTGGAGCTGTTCTCTGGTAGCTTCCTTACCTAATCCGTGATCTCTCGCACGTTACGATACACCGATGAGCAGAGGTAGCTACTGGAAATACTAGTACAGTAGTTCGGTTAAACAGAGTGCGCATCGAGCCGCGTGAACGTTAAGTACAGCAGCGTCTAGGTGCGTCACCTACTTACATGTACGTGTTTGTATTGCGACATGTCATGCATGCACGTTTCTTTCTCCAGTGCGCGCATGCACGGCAAACATTGATCGGTCGATTGGCCCCGTAACTAACCCAACTACGCGCCGTCGCCGGAGGCAAGGGCTAACAAGCTCGGTGCCCTCTCCTGCACGACACGAATCAACATGTACTGATCGACGTACACATGCGCAGCTAGTACATGACGTTACCGGATCAGCCGCTTAAGCGCCTGAGACGGTGCGTACGGCGTGCAATATGTGTCGATCTGATTGATGATCTGCAGATATCGATGGAGCAGCAGGCCAGTGGGCTAGGCACCTACACGATATGCAGGAGAGTATCACGTTGCACGCTCCTCAACGCGACAAGGCCAGGCCAGCGCTCTGCCGCGGTACGTACTCCGGTGGCACGGCAGCAAATATATCCCGACGCGGCGTTGGCATCGTGATCCACGCGCCAATATGAGCAAGTGTATGCGTGCGTGCATGGGAGACCGTTCCACGGGTCACATGCCCCATCTTTTGACCGCATGCAGGACCGGCGAGTAGCTTTCCTGCGCGCTGCTGCTGATGCGTGCGTACGTCGCGTCGTCTCGCCCCCGTCTGTCAGTGAGCGTTGGCTAGGGGCGCCGTGGCCGTACGACGTGGGCAGTGGTAGGAGGGAGGTTGCAGGCCGCAGGCAAACGCCTGCCTCTCTCTTTGGCTCGATTTCCGGTCTTGTTATGATGATGCAAAAGGCCCGAACAGTCACTCGTCATTGCTATATGGAGTATATGAGTATGACGCGCCTATACCGTGCTAGTCGCTCGTTTTCGTTGCCAGTTCCAAGGAAGGGACCCCGGCCCGGCCAGCCGGCATCTTCCTCTGATCTCTTTGCTTATTGCATGCTTGCTTCAGTTGATTCTCCCTCTGGCTCTGGGGGGAGAGAGAGGGGAGACAGACGAGCGCTAGCTAGCTATAGCTCCGGGATAAGTGCGGTACGTAGATGGCAGTGTGATCACAGCGGCCTGCTTCGACCAGTCAGTCTATCGAGTCAGTCACTACAGAGCCTGACCACTGGATGGAGCACCGCATCCATAGGGCTCCGGCTCGCCCGCGCTTGCACTCATTGGTTGCTTGCTGTACGCCGTCTGCTTTGCATCTGTAGTCGTGCGCGCCCCCCCTTCACCTGCACAATCTTTTGTTCCATTGCTACTCCTACTGACCTAGCTTAGCTTTAACTTTCACCTTAGGTGGCTAGCTCTCTAGCTACTCTGATGGTGCATGCAGCCGAGGTAGTAGTATGCAAAGTAAACGAGCGTCTCTGTTTCCCGGCAGAGGCATTTAATCCCAAATAATACTACTCCATCTCTCAGGCAAATCAACCTTCGTACGATGAGCCAGCTGATCCTATCCTATATAACCTGGCTGCCTAGCTAGCGTAGCTGTACTCCTGCTCCGACAGTCCCACTGGCAAACCAGTTCTTTCTTCCTCGGCGCTTCGCTTTTAACAAGAGCTAGCACTGTGGCTTTGCGACGCACCATGCTTCACCATTACAGCGGAGACGTCACTAGCCCAGCCATGGCTTACACCTTCTCTCTCTTCTCCCCGCTGCCGAAAGACCAGTGGACGCCGGTGGAGGAGGCCTGCGACGACCTCAGCACCACCACCACCTCTCCTTCCTCCCCCTCATCGTCGTCCACTGGCTCCGTGGACTGCACGCTCTCGCTCGGGACGCCGTCGTCGCGCCGCGCTGAACCGGAGGCCAAGCACGGCGCGCCGCAGTATCCGTCCGTGTCGTCCGTCGTTTCTTTGGACGCCGCTGCCGAGTCCTACTATGGGGAGCAGGGCAAGACCACTAAGGCCGGCGCCGCCAAGGGCGCCATCGGGAGCATCAGGCACGATCCGCTCCTTGATCGCCGCTGCGCCAACTGCGGCACCACGTCGACGCCGCTTTGGAGAAACGGCCCTCGCGGACCTAAGGTACGCGTGCATCCACACTTGCTCTTCGTGGTCTTGCTGCAAATGCACCGCATTAATTGTGCTAAAGTTCTAGATTTGCTAAAACCATTAGTGACTGTTTTTTTCTCAATAATACACTGCAAATTAATTCCATTATCAAAGATTAATCTGGGGAGAACGCCAAGGTGTGACCGTGCCATACTGGTATCACAATGTCACTTGTCTTCTGAGAACGGCCAGAGCTAGCTAGCAAGCATCGTGTCGGTCACTGGCATATGTTGTTGTGTTTAATTCTACCGCAGAGTCTATATATGTACACTCCTGGTCGTTTCATGACTTTTGCCTGTACATGTACGTTTTGGTGCAGTCCCTTTGCAACGCGTGTGGCATCAGGTTCAAGAAGGAGGAGCGGCGCGCAGCGGCAACGGCGGAGAGCGGCGGCGCCGGGTGCGGCTACAGCTCGCAGCGTGCGCACGGGCCAGCGCCGAAAGCTCCCCGCGCCGTGTCGTACGCGGAGGAGGCCCTCCCGTGCGGCGACGCCGACGCCGAAGCGCCCTTCCTCGCGTGGCGGCTTAACGTTGTTCCGCTGGCACCGGCACCTTCACCGGCGACGGCGTTCTCGGTCTGGCCAGAGCTGGCTAGCCTGTTCCAGTACAACCAGTACGGCTAGATAGGAGGGGACATTATACTGGTGGGTGCTGCAACGTTTTTTTGGGGTGTTTGTACGGTTGCACGCGGCGGGAACATGCATGTGTAGCACAGTAGGACTGTAGCCTCAGGTATTTTGTCTGCTCGTCAAATTTAGCTGATCAAATTAACATGCTGGACTCTTATTACTAATCTCAACAAATGAAGAGAGTAGTTTCTTAAGATTGAGTTGTGTGATGCGGTTCATTTCAAATCTGTGCACAAAATTAGTCGTTTCGTCTGATCAAAGTGTCTAAGCTCCAGTTTCGGAGGCGTCACGGCACGAAAAAAAAACTTAGGGGCCATAAAAAACATAAAAAGTAAATAAAAACTAAGCTTAGGATATGTTTATAAGGCAGGAAATATTTCCGTTTGTTGTTTGGTGTGAAATTCACGTGTTTCAAACGGGTCTTAAGAGTTGGCCCTGTGTATGTGATATTGGCCCACTAGGTCATACCTACAGACGTACCCGACGCTACTCCTTTACTTATGAAAGGCTGAAAAGCCTTGTTGAAAACTGGGCCCAATTTGCAAACAGCCGAAAGATTCCATCCATTGAGACCGTGCCGTCACAGCCCAACAGGTCGGGCTGTGATCGGGTCGTCTCCATGGCTATTGGTTCGGCACGACACGGTCAATTTAGTTTTTCCTAATTTACATAGATTTTTTTGAAAAAATTTTATTGTTTCTTTGAGTTTTTCTAATTATTCTAGAATTTGTTTTTCAACTTTTTATGCATTATTTTTAAACTTTTACGATTTTCTATTTTTTTTGTTTTTTTAATTTTACTGATTTTTTAAAAAAAAATTGTGCCAAACGAACCGACCTGGCATGGCCTATCGGCATTGGCCCGTTTAGGCCCATGCCGATACAGCATGGTCTAGGAGCCACCCGCGCTGTACTAGGGTCGTGGCCTCGGCATGTGGGCTAGCACGACCCGCTTGCTAGCCAGGCCTAAACGGGTTGTGCCGTGCTGAGCAACCCATTTGGCCATCACTACACTGAAGAAAAAAACCCTTAAAAACCAGCAAACTCGCATCGCATGGTCGCTTGCGACGAACTGCTCATCCGCATCCATATCGGGCAAGGTTTCGAATTTTGTTTTCAGTTCACATCTCAGAGGTGGACGAAATCCGAAATTTTAGACGAAATCCGGTCAAAATTCTAAAAGCAAAATTCAAATCCGGTAAGCTTTGAACCGAGATTTCGACCGAAATTTTTGAAATCTTCGCGATATTGAAATGACCAAAAAATGGTACAAATGACCTTAGAAAATTTTGAAATTTTTTGTGAATGGTCCTCACAAAGTATTAATATTTTCGTAAATTTTTCAAAAGATGATCAAGCTTGAGCAGTTTTAAAAAATTCGGAAATTGGTACTGTCCTAATAAAAGTCTCACGCAATGCTTCCATAGATTTGATTGAGCAGCCAAAGCAAGAAAAAATTCTGAATATTTCACAAAATGGTTCCCTGGCAATTCTTAAAATGTCCTAAAAATTTTGGATTATGATCACACTAGAGCTAATTTATAAATTATGACACGATTACTGTCTTATTTATTGTGGTTCTGTTTCCCTTTTTTTAAACGTAGCAAATGAAGTTCAATTATTTTGGAAATTTTCTGTATGATCCGAGACTTGTAACGATGGTACCATAAATATTAGAGTATGATGAAGCTGTACACTTTTTAAAAAAAAATCTGATAGTGTTTCTATGATTTTTATAAAACGTCTAAAAAATTAGGTTTTTGAAAACATATGCATAGAAGTTGACATTCTTAAGAGGAATTATCCCAAATCGCCTGAAATGGCAGAAATTTTGGCCAAAATAGTTGAAATTTTGCCCATTTTGAACTGCCCGTCAGATTACGTCACGATGCTTGAAAAAATTGGAAAACCAAATGAAAAATCATACAAGTATTTATCTATATTTACTATATGTTTGAATGCAACATACTAAATATTTTGACATAAAAGACTGTAAAGTTACAAATTTCGGTAGCATTTTGACTGATATTTGGATTATGAGAGTTAAAATTGGCAACAATCAATATATAATGTCATCACAAATGATAAAAATGAAATAAAATTAATATATATGACAATTCACCACATATATGATCATATAAGGGGATATACACCACATATATGTCCATGCACAAGCATATTAACCATATATAAGAGTATATGACCATGCAAGTGTGGTTAGTAAACAAGAGAACTACCTGTGGAAGCTTGGATGACGCCAGAACACACTGCTTAGCACGAACTGTCTGAAAGGGGTATAATTAAAGAATGAGTATGACGTATAAACTATGAATATGTATTGCAAGAAGATGTAAAAGCATAATTAAAAGGAGTATGAATATGTTTTGCACGAAGAGGCATAATTAAATGAGTACGAACATGTGAAGCATGGACAATTATATGCTGACGTACTTATGAGTAGTAGGACGCGTATGGTGAAAACTGCACCTTTGCATTATTGACAATTATCTCGCCATGCTTACTCTAGTGCCGCTGCTTGTACTCTTCCCCAGCTCATGTCTCGCAGCAGCCAAGCGGACTTCCAGTGTTCATAATGCGCCATCCAGCCTGTAGGATTCTCTAACTAGTGTAGGTACCTGACAGGCATGTGACGTGTGTACGGATCAGTGTAGGGATCAATGTAGTCAAAGTCAAACAACGACGATATTCTCGATCCGTCGTGACTCTGTTTATCACTGTACCCACCATGATCCCCTCCATAGGGCATCGAGCTGTACCCTAACATAGAGCCCCCATGGTGCTCACTGGGGAAGCCCCAATGACTCAAAGATTGGCTGCTAGACCACGAGCCCATGTCATCCTTGTGTTGTCCTACCTTCCGCCCACCCACACCATTCGTCCTGCACTTCCCCATACTATGGGTCTGCCTTTGCGAGCTCTTCATCGGGGCACATCCCCCCATGTTGTGCTCCTTCAGGTGACGGTGGCTGTGTACGGGGTCGGAGGGAGTAGCGGGAATCGCCTCCTCCGGAGTCTGTCGTCGAGCTGCTATTGGTGGACACCTTCTCGAGGGGTGTCTCTGTGTCGTCGTCGCTTCCCACATCCGTCTCATCATCGCTTTAGGTCTTTCTTTTTCCCTTGGCATGCTGGCTAGCCAACAACTTTGCCAACCACCTAAAGCTCCCCGCAGCATTTCATCGTCCTCGTCGGTACCGCAGTTCCTCTTCCCTATGTGGGTGTCGCCGATCGAGAACTCAACCCAATTTGATAGGCTATTTCCACCTGCGGCCAGTTCGACACAATATTAACACTGTAGTGCGATTTTGACATACATGCTAACCAAGTAGAACAAAACATAATTCTATGTTACCTATCACCTTGTTCAACTCTTGCGACGGGATGCTGTCAACCACGAATCTTGCTGACAGGGACGAGTTGTACCCACTGTCCTCGTCGAGTAGAGGCTCCCCCCAGACCTAGACGAATCGAACCAGTTTGCAATCGGGTTGCTACCCGAATGCATGGCATCCTCAATGAGGTGATCCAATGGGTCGTCATCCTGGGCCTGGTGGGTGGATTCGTATTCCCGTAGACAAAATCGGAGGTTGTAGTGGACGAACACCAGCTGTTGGAGCTTTGCATAACTTAATCGGTTCCTTAGCTGTGTGTGCACTAAGGCAAACGTGCTCCAATTTTGCTCGCAACCGCTGGACGATGCACACACTGTGACACCAACCTCAAGGCGTATTTCTGCAACACCGGCGTCTCATTCCCAAACGCCATTCATCATTGTTCTGCAGACAACACCAAAAAAAGTATGCCCATTAGTGCACAACAACAATACAGTAGTTATTGTCTACATCAACATTATATTACGTGAAATTAGTAAAATACCTGCTGTCATGTGGGGATCTACGACGCTACTCTGCATAAGATGGGTGGTGAACCATCCCCTCCAAGATGGTAAATGTCAGCTTCCCGTAAGGTCAGTATCGCGCTTCTATCGTCATCAGCTAAAATGCCCGGGGCAGTGGAGAACCCTCCCATGAACGCCGGCGTGCTGCATACATTGTACTGGAAATGACACTGTGGGTCGAGCACAGAGGCTGCAATGCACAAAATATTCTATAGTTAGCACAACATAAATAAACATACCTCATGTCATGCGAAAAATATTAATTTCACGAACATGCTTGAACGAAGGTGGTATCCTTTATTTCGGCAAACCTCTTTTCCAGGGCATTTAGGAATATCCTGTACTGCTCTCCGTACTCACGCAAGCGCTGGTTGTACTCGGTCCTTGAAATACAATATTGTATCATGACACCACTTATCATTGTTAACTTGTCTTAATTCGCGACCTCAACATCTTGTACAAGGGTTCGATGACCGAGACGGTCCACACCAAAAAGTCCCACCAACTCCTATCGACGATGTGGTCATATGTGAATTTGCCCTCTTCCATCCCAGCCCACCTGCTCCCTGTCCAGTCCGGATGGGTCATCCACTGCTAAAACTTCTCCTTTTTGAAGAAGCTATTTAGAAAAACGAAGGTCGTGCCAAACCTAGTGGCATTTTGCCTAACCAACTCTCCACCTATGTGTTTACTCATCTATGCATGTAGATTATTATGGTTGTACAAGAAGCGACAAATCCTCTTAGCTTCTCCCACGAGAACTTTGATCTAGGGAATGTCGCACACGTCTTTGATCATGAGGTTCAATGTGTGTGCCAAGCACAGTTGCCAGATAATATGTAGATACTCAACTCGTAACAACTGGTAGGCTTTCTTGAAGTTGGCCGCGTTGTCAGTTACCACTTGCACCACGTGCTCAGCCCTAATTTCCTCGGCCACAACTTTCTTTATCTCGCATAGCAGGTACTTGTGCTCCTGGATCTTGCCTGTGGAATGTAGACGCCATAAGTTAGTATGTACATTTGCAGTACGGAAGAATGTACACTTTATAGAATATAGACGGCAATGTTGTACCTGTGGCATCAACAGTCTTATGGAAGAATATCATCTCGTTGTAGTACACAATGAAGTTGATGATGCTATGCTGAGTAGGTCTAGTCCAGGCATCACACATGACTGTCACACCAAATGTGGCCCAGTTGTCTCTGAACTTTCGAAGGTACTGAACAATCTCATTTTCCTTCTCGTCAAGGTACGTTCCGTCCATCTCGTGGCCCCGTGGTCTAAGATCCCCTAGGCCTAGCTCCTGTGCCATCTTCAGTGCACCTGTCCACACCAGGTGTAAGAAGTTAGTACAATCATCACAAAAAACTGTAACTTACAAACCTACAATCGTTTCAAACCTGTGAAGTACGGATACTCGGCCTTCCTCCCTGGGATTGCATTAGCATGGAACCAATTGGACCATGCTCTCCCAAGCTTCTACCTCGCCCCTGCTTCAATGAAGTGTCAATACGGGGTTGTTGTGGGGCACCACTCTGTGCAAGGTCAGCATCGATAGAGCCATGGCTTTCCCTTGTGGATTTGGACTTACCAAACATGCGGCTGATAGTGGATTGGACTGAGGGCCTCACTGCACCACTCCCATACCCCGATCCTGGGGTCAAACCTTGGCTCCTGAGGTAAGCCTCTTCTTTGAAGGCCCTTAGGGCAATCTTGAGCTGCTCATGCATGGTACGGTAGTCACTGGCCAAGGTGGCCCATTCGTCGCTAGCCTCCTCCTTACGAAGGCGCACCGCCTCCTTCTCCCGACCTCTGCGGAGGTCCGCGAGCATGGCCTGCTTAGCTATTTTAGGCACGCCAAGGCAGGCCCTCACATTACCGGAGCGGCCAACCAGATGTTCCTTCCGACATGTCGCCCCTCCACCCTTCATAACATGAGTAAAGTAGTTGCACTTTGACCCTTGGCCGACGCGCTCTCCATTCTCCCATACGTTACCTACACAATCTGCTAGCACATGAACCTCCAACGGAAGACAAAAGATGGTACCATGTTATAAACTACTATTTAATGGGAAAATTACACAATTGATGAATACATATAAAATAATTACTTCAATCATGCAAGTATGGATGTCACATGGTTGAGGTGCATACTTGAATCAATGCATACAGACTTACAAAATGAACCGGTATGTTATATAACAAAATGAATATGAGCACTAACTTAGCCACTAAAACTGAGATACAAACTAACTAACACAGTTCACACATAAAAAGGATTATGTATAATAATGTGTACATCTTTTGTTTTGATGCAACTAATACTAATGTCCACTACTTAGCCAATACATATTTTCAGAGAGGACTTTGAATGATTTTTCGAGAAATGCACATGAATGAAGTATGAGCATGAATTTGAGCCATTGACCCTAGATTATCTTGAGGCTACTAGCCAAAGGTCTCTCTTAATAGTACGGCGTCTACACTAGCAATCCGATCTTTTCTCCAAACACCTAGATCGGTAAAAAGCTAGAAAAGAGTCCTTGCAACTTATACCTTTGCGTTAGCTTGATGTTCCAATTTCCATATAGCTCAACGATTTCATCTCTTCATAGGACCAACCTATTTTTCATAGCCTCAAGAAAAATTGTTAGACCTTAAAACATGATTGTCATTAATTACCAAAACCAAAGATGAAATTTGGGATCTAAATGCTTCAAGCACCACTCAACATTGCATACATATCAGAGTTAAACATTGCGGAAGCTACATGTATCATTTCGGCCAAACATGCATCATCCTCTACCACTGTGCATAAGCTAAATCACCACATTGCAGAAGCTAAATCTCGCGAAATCCCGCCAGATTTGCCATCTAAATGCAACATTTCGGCTAAAAATGACGAAATCTCGAACATAAATACCGAGATTTCGGGCTACAAAACGAGATTATGTTCTAACCTAATCACCGAGATTTTGGCTAAAACACCCGAGATCTCGGTCTCCACAGTTGAGATGACCTATTTTCCTCACCAAAGATGACCGGATTGTCGTCGGAGCTGGCCGGATTTGCTCGGCTGCTGAGGGAGAAGATAGAAACAGCTAAGAGTGCTTGGTGACAGAGAGAAGATTGTCGGTGAGAGCTTCAAATGCTTGTGCTTTGATTCCTCTACCCGTGACTAGCTTTGCTTTCTCTTGGCAACACATGTACGAATGCACCTGCCCAGGCTCCTGTGCTAGCACATGCCTAGCCACTTAGGCAAAATTAGATGGTGCGAAATTCAGGTAGTCCAAACGGCCGATGCTACAATTTTTTTTTACAATGATGCCATGACATGAAGTTCAAGTGGTTGAGTTGGTCTAAGCGCTAGGTGATACTTGAGAGGGCATGGGTTTGAATCCAGTCTTAGCAAAAAAAAAATCACTTTCTTTTTTTCCCCTTTGTACATACAATATGAATTTTATTGGTTTCATAGATTTTATTGAGCAATCAAAACAGGTTTATAATTTTTCAAAAGTTTAGAGAAGAGTGCTAAGGCAATGCTTAAACTCTCCTAAAAATTTTGGATCATGATCGCACTCGAGCAAATTTATAAAATTCTGACACAGTTACTGTCTTAGTTATGTTCATTCTGTTTCTGAATTTTTAAATATAACAAATGAAGTTCAATTCCTTTGACAATTTTTCAGTATGATCCTAGACTGCTAAATATAGTACCATAAATTTTTCAGAGCATGATCAAGCATGTACAATTTTATGAAAATCTGACATTGTTTTTGTCGAAATTATAAAACGTATCAAAAATTCGGTTTTTCAACAAATTTTCATGGAAGATGATATTCTTAAGGGTTATTAGGGCAAATCCGGTCCTCAAAAATTTAAAGTCCAGTCAAAATGCCCAAGATTTTCAAAAATATTATAGCAATTTTAATTTTTTTAAAGTTATTTTATCTGATCGAGATTTTAAATCTCGTGTTCCAAACCGAAATCTGAAATCTCAGACTAGATTTTCAAAGTTTTCCTTGGATTTCTAACTATGATCACGGGCACCAGGCACCATCCGGCACTGGCCAGTGGCCACCTCAGCACTACTATACTAATGATATCCCGGTAGAGGCTGTGGCCCGTGCCATGTACGCCCAGCGCCATCCACCCCGTCATCCGTGCCGCCAAATTCGTTGCATCGCCGGTGCAACGTGGCCGGAGGGATGGGAGACAGCCTGCACTGCCGCCGCGCTCGGCAGCTATCTCGCTCGCTGTCCATATTTGTCAGTTGAGTCACAAATTGCGCATAGCGGATGATTGGACAATCAGGCTCTAAATTTCTAAGTCGAGACAGCCATGCCGTCCGTACCAGAACGTCACGTGCTTGTAGATTGCGATTGTACTGACAAGAATTCGTGTTATCTCGATCGATCTTCAGCCTTTGGAAATGGACAGTCTAATCTAATGTAGGATAATAATTCGGTCGGAGGGGCAATAATACGATCGAATCGATCTCAATTTATCTGGAGCAACTGCGCAGGCGAATCGGGCCGATCTGGCAGGAAGCAGCAGCCCGTGAGCGCGAGCGACGTCTAGCCACCAATCCAGTGCATGCATGCATGCGTGTCTTCGGAACCAACAAAAGTTGGGAGCCTCACGAGTAGGCGCGGCCGGGCGGCATCCGGCCGAGGTTTTTTTGGGGTCGGTTCCTGGTACCGTACGCACATCACATACATATACGTATGGGTCGGACTGGTACAGTATGATTGTCAGTGTCGCTCCGGATATGGCGGCTGAGCACGATGAGCGACACGGCACGACACATCTCGAAGGTTTGTATTTGGATCGGTACAGCATGCTATAGGGTCGACAGACACGATAGAAACATGCATGACTTTGTCATGGGTTTGTTATTTTACAGTTTTCAACAAATATTATGAAAAAATTGGCAGAGGAAGTGAAACAAGAAAAACTGCCTCAACAATATAACAAGCACGAGACAGTTCGAGCGCTTCAAGCGTGTGGAAGAAGCTAAAAGGCAAGACGTCTAATTCGTCTTCCGAAGCGCTAAGCAGATCGTAATAGAATTCACGAGTAAAGATCAATCACTATATCGATACGCTTTTGCGGATAATGAATAAAATTTAATTCTTTTTCCCCCAATGTTTGTATCTACTACTTTAACCATGTGCGTCTTTGGCTCCTTTCCTCTCATCGCAATGGTGTAAATGGATCGAGTCGGCACGTTACGAAAGTGGTACGACGTACCTAAACTTATCAGAGACGAGTCAAACCAACGTAGCATAACACGGTGGGGGTGGCTGGCCGTAACGGTATGGCACGCTCTAGGCCAAGCCCATCCTGTGCCACGATGCCAGGGTCTACTCCTGAGGCGTTAATTCAGCCAGGTCCAGACGATTCGGGTACAGGAGAACCAAGTTGTTGTTGAGCGCAAATCTGATCTCGCGATTCTCGCCATTGTGCTCTATTTTATGGGTGTTGCTAGTTGCCATTGCCACTACGCACGTACATAATTTACGAGCTTGTGGTGTGGCACTAGGTCTCAGTACACATGGAACAGAGTTGCCTGGTTGTAGCCTTGCGACTGTGTCAGGTTGAGTTGGAACTTGGATGTACTCGCGACTTCGTTCTTAACGGGGTTTTGGGTCCGGGGAAAGGGAAATGTGGTGTAGAGGGAAGGATTCCGTCACTCCAAGTCTCCAAGCGGCCAGCAAAGTAAACTCCATTGCTGCTGACCGCTAGCTGTTCTAAGATGTGTCGGTGACGTCTACCCCTGAACAGTCGAATGCACATACATACCGTCAAAAACTCAAGGCATGCAATGCATTGGCATTGCTCCACGTCCTACTATAATCCAATGCTAATCAATGAACCGTGGCATGTAGCAGCGCACTAGGTCTCAGTACACATGGAATTGAGTGGTGGCGACGCGTGCCGCGTCGCCGGCACGCGCGGCACGGGTGGGTGGATGGATGGCGATTGGGGATTCTGGAGGGTGATTGATTTGGTAGAGGAAAGGTAGGTGATCGATTAGGCTTTGCGTCCGGCCGTCTATCCCGTTGGCCCGGAAGATTGGTCTATTTTGGCCTTTCTTCGTACTTTTTTTTAAATCTCTAATCTCCTTCTTAGCAAAATTATAAATTTAGTATTCTTTCCATCCGTAAAAGCACCTACTGTACTCCTCTACTGCGATAGGTTGTTGGCACTATGCTCACTACGACAAACATGCTCCACGGTACCCGAACTCAGCAGAATAGAATAAGGTACTACGAAGGTGATGCCCGGTGCTTTATCGGGGATGAACAAAGCCAAGGTATTGCCGGTAACCTTCTGTGGTAGAAAAGCTTTATATTACACGTATTACTGGTCTTTCCACAATTAAAAAAAGAAAACTATATTTACAATTTCATACGGTAAATATGAAAAATAGAATGCACGAGAGCCAATTACGCACAACCCCCGCCGGGGGCGCGCGCCCGTGACCGTTGCATGTGACTGGCAGTTATCTTAGCCACACGAAAACCGGCGCTCCTAAGCTTTGATGCGATTGAAATGTTGCCCAAGCTGCAGAAAAGTACTGCATATAGCTAGAACCTACGCTCGTTCTAGTACATCCCATTCCATGCTGTAGCCTGTAAGAGCCTCTTCTACTTCTACGCTGTCGCAGGGGATATTAATTGATCTGTTTCTTGTACAGAAATAGTAGCACGAATGATGACGCCATTCAAGTTACACCGCATCGCCAGCATGGTATTTGAAATACCAAATGTGTCGCCCGCTTGAATGATGAGGTCCTCAGCATGCTTCCACAGCCCATGGCTCATGAGGCCCCCAGCCAAACCACAATCATGTCCGCGCTTGATTTTCGCAATCATAAAGTGAGCTCACAAATGAAATGAACAGCCGGTAGAACTACAAAATTGTGAAATAAATTTTAAAACAAGGCTAGAAATTACCTGCATTTAGGAATTCAGGCATGTCATCATGGAACATAATGAAGGACACGACTGAATCCAAGCATACGAGGGGTATCATAATAAAGAGATTCACGGGTTATTTCCCAGACTAACATGGAAGAAAAATGCCTGTCCCCCAGAGACAGGTAAAATATTTTACATGATATTCTGCTCCAAGGACAGTCTACCAATAGAAAACTAACTGGAAACTAGAAGAAATGAGTCAGTTTAATTACCTGGCTCATCGTGTCTTGCACTAAACAAGTGGCAAATGACTCCATAGGTACAAAGAAGTGCCACTTCCCCCGTGAACCATTAGTACAGAAGTACAGATAAGCTACCTTGTCTAGTTTTTCTGAATTATGGCAAGTGGGGAGGGCCAAGCCTTATGGAGGGTAATTCCTGCAACCAATTCTCACAAAAAGAACACCATAAAGGAAACAACAAAGGATAAAACTGTGATGGTGATGCTCAAAAGTAACAGATGAAAAGACGACACCTTAAATTCTCTGTGCAGTTGCAAGACTGCAGTTCATGCTTCCCACACATGCACGTGAGTTGGGGTCCCAAAGCAAAGCCCCTCCATTTATTTCCATTTCTTTGTTTCATGCATTGAGGAAGCAAAGATGACCGTGAAGCTCGTTATTTAAACCCCCTCTTTCCCTCCTCAAAGCCACTACTCTATCCCCTGCCTATCTTCTTTCCAAACACATACAGACACTACTCTCTTCAAACAGGAGATAGATACAAAGTTACAACTTACAAGCACAAAGATGAGGCTTGGGCTAAAAGGTCTCACCCTTCCGCTTCTCCTTGTCTTGCTTGTTATGTGCTCCAGTGCTGGCGTCTGTGATGCAAGAAGTGGCAGGCATTGGAGGCAGAAGAAGGCACCCTCCACCTCTATGTTGAGAAGAAAAGGAGAAGGGAAGAATGGCAATTCCCACAGGCAATACCACAAAGGATATCAGAATCCATACCAGCCAAGCCCAAGCGCAGGCCCGAATGTGCCTGTCAGCCCGAGTGAAAGCCCTGTCCGTGGCAAAGGACATCAGAGTCCAACAATGCCAACACCAAGTGTTGGAAATGGTTATGCACCATCATCTCCGCCGCCGCCTCTGCAGCCACCGCCGCCACCAGCAGCACTATCACAGGACACAGTCTTCAACGTGGTTGATTTTGGAGCCCAGGGTGATGGAGTTACAGATGATACTCAGGTAGCCAGCATTGCTTCTCGAAATGCTCTGCTTCCAGCTAAAAAGCATTGTCACCTGCACAATACATTCTGAATTAGATTTTCTGTTGTCAGTGTCTATCCTCTACCTCGTCTTTAGGCTCGTCTGCAGAACATATCATTACCCTCATAACATCTGATGTTAGCATGCCACGTATCTTGGAATTTCAAATGGATGTCATCTAATTCCATTCTTTCAGATTGATCGCATGTTGTGCAGAAGGCCTCCTTAAAGCACACGCAGATGATTTATTTCACTAATCATACATTTTTCAAGTTAGCATGCTGCAGGGACGTGCTTGCCAAAATTACATTTTTTATTTTTTAAAAAAAGTCCACATGATTTTTCCTGTGCATTAGCCTTTGAAAATTGTTGTACATCATATGTTCTTTAAAGTTGGGATTTCACATGGCAGGACAAGTGAATATGATGCCACAAACTTGATTAGGTTTTTATGTTTAGATTGTCCTTTTCTCACATGATTGGCTGCATTTCTGTAAAGGCGTATGTCCTTACACATCATGCTGGATACAGAATACATTATTTATTTGAGGTCTAGGATTTAAAAAAGGCATCATGTAGATGAGTGGTTCACAAGAGTACAAACTTTCCATAGTACTTGCGAAACTTCTTTCATGTGCCGGAAATAAGATAACCTAACTACTGTACTCTTGTGATTCCCAAAGAATATGACAATCCTCACATTCAGTATAGAGCTATCGATTCCCTTTGTCAATTCTCGCTGTCTCTGTTTTTTTTAAAGAGAATCAAGGAAATTTAACAGTGAATTCAATTATATTCAGTGCTATCACCTGAGAAATTATCCTAAAATTCCACCAGCAACATAAACATGGAATTTTATTAAAAAATATTTTTCTTTATTCCTTGCACGTATGCTGACGATAACAGCATAATGCACAATAAAAGAAACTTCGACTGCATTTGGGATCTGACCTATACAGTTGGGCTCACTATGATGTCACAGTGCAGGGTCTTTTCCCAATAAGGTTGAACTTAATTATTGTCCATATATACAGGCATTTGAAGCAGCATGGGCAGCAGCGTGCAAGATGGAGGCATCTACAGTTCTTGTACCATCTGAACTCGAGTTTGTTGTTGGTCCAATCTCATTTTCTGGGCCTTACTGTAAACCAAACATTCTATTCCAGGTAACTCTACTCCTAATCCTAAAGTGTATTTTGACATGCTCATCACCAGAAATAAGTCTTCCAATACTTCAAGAAACTATATTTAGTATGCACCACAGAGTTTTATTCATAAAAGGACATGGATGTAGTTTTACGCTCTTTGCACACCTACCTAATTCCAGAGTCTAGACATGTACCAGTTTCAACTCAACCAAGATATTTACTTGAAGGTTGTGACGGAAAGCTCCTGAATATTTTCTATTATGGTCCAAGGGTCATACACTTATACTGTTTTCGGTGTTTAATAAAGCATCTTAAAACCAACTTCAGGAAGTGATCACATATTTGTTTGTCAAAAGATGGCGGACAAAAGAAAAAACTCTATAGTCTATCCATCCAGATCCCCTGCTCACATACCAATCAGTGTGGTACTTACGGAACAACAACAGCAAAAAAAGTCAAACTGGAGAACAAACTAAAGAAGAAGAAATGCTAGTATTTAATAATGTGTTCTCATTTTGTAGCTGGATGGAACTATTTTAGCTCGAACAAGTGCAAGAGCATGGGGTTCTGGTTTGCTTCAATGGCTTGAGTTCACGAAACTAAATGGGATAGCAATTCAAGGCAGTGGTGTCGTAAATGGTAGGGGGCAAGAATGGTGGACCTATTCAGATCTAGATGATGATGATGATGTTGATGCAGTAAGGCCTGATCATCTAACAACATCCTACTTATAGACAAGTCAAAAGTAGACAAATTTAATTGCTTACCTTGGATGCTTTCCAACAGTACAATGTGGAGCTGGAGAAGATGCCACAGATTAAACCTACGGTGAGCAGATTATTATTGCAGCACTTAAACATAGTGGTAATTGCATACCAAAACACACTAAGCAGGTATGGTTGCTTACTCTGATGCAGGCATTGAGGTTTTATGGTAGTTCCAATGTCACAGTAACCGGTATCACCATTGTCAACAGTTCACAGTGCCATCTCAAGTTCGACAGCTGTCAAGGAGTCATGGTTCACGACTTAACCATCTCTTCCCCTGAGAATAGTCCCAACACTGATGGAATACACCTGCAAAACTCCAAAGATGTCAACATTCACCACACTAACCTGGCTTGCGGTAATGCTCCTCATCAAAGTCGATTCAAGTAGTAAGCCAATACACCAAACCTCTGCACTCGTGGAATAAATAAACAAGAATTTTAGTTGAGAAGCTACCTCATGTACTACCCAGTCTGCTAATCACTCGGTTTAGGTAATTGCATAGTACTCCCTCTATTCAGAAATATAAGACGTATTTTGACTTTGCACAAAGATTAAGGTTAGGGTGAAATTGAGAAAAGTATGAGTGAAAATGACTTAAATGCCCCCACTTAATTGTCTTAGAAGATGAGAGATAATAGTTTGTGTGTGGTGGCAATGAATAAATGCATGTAGTTGAGAGAGAATAAATAGGGGTATAGTAGGAAAAACCTCATTAAATCTACATGCAAACTTTATATTTTTAAATAAGATCATTCAAACTATAAGCTTTATATTTCTGAGCGGAAGGAGTATAAACTAAAAGCAATTTCCTCTGAGCAGTACATTAACTAGCAAAAAGGACAAAATTCAGGACTAAGGGAGTAAGCTGAAAAAATACTAGTAGAAGTACCCGAAGTATTGACTTTTGGAATCTACACCAGAACAGTACAATCATTTCTCTATAGAGAAAAAAGAGAGGAAAAAATAACATGGAATCTTTGCATTGTGCAATGCAGGTGATGACTGTGTTTCCATCCAGACAGGCTGCAGCGACATAAACATACATAATGTGAACTGTGGACCAGGCCATGGGATCAGCATTGGTGGTCTAGGGAGGTACAACACGAAAGCATGTGTCTCTAACGTCACTGTAAGAGATGTCAACATGTTCAAAACAATGACTGGTGTCAGAATCAAGACTTGGCAGGTAAGCATAATCTGACTACCCAACTCTATTCATCCAGCAAAGACCATCGTATTTACAGAGAGAAACACACTAACTTGTCAATGCAGGGTGGTTCAGGGCTGGTTCAAGGCATAAGATTCTCAAACATTCAAGTGTCAGAAGTTCAAACACCTATCATGATAGACCAATTTTATTGTGACAGAACAACCTGCAGAAACCAAACTTCAGCGGTGGCGGTTTCAGGCGTTCAGTATGAGAACATCAGGGGCACTTTCACAATTAAGCCTGCCCACTTCGCGTGCAGTGACAGCTCGCCTTGTTCAGAGATCACTCTAACCGGAATACAACTCAAACCCCTGATAGTGCCGCAGTACCATCAGTACAACCCCTTCTGCTGGCAAGCTTTCGGGGAGCTTTACACTCCCACCATCCCTCCCATTTCTTGTTTGCAGATCGGCAAACCAGCCGGGGACAGCATTCTGTCAGATCATGGTCTATGTTGAAATTCTCTGAACGAGTGGAAGCACTGTAATCCGGGGAACTCTATACGCTAGGTGCTCATGAGTTAAGGTGGTCGTCGTGATTCTTCCGACCCCTTTCGCACAATCGCCGTGTGGTGTGGACACGTATACAGCTATCGTCAAGATATGGTTATCATGGCATGTGCCAAGCTTCCTTTTTGAAAGGAAATATAGGAAGTTTGATATAGGATAGTGTCCGTGCAGTGTTTCCAGTTTCCAGTGATGTATGATGCATGCTTATGAGGTTCTTAAAAGGGGATAAACATAGAACCATTATTCTGCTGTATCGTAATTCGTTGACAAATTAATCGTAGAAACATAGTACAGTCTTGTTGAGATGCTGCCACTGCTGGGGGGAACGGGGATAGATCGAATCCCCAGCTATCATCGACCTGTGTTTAAGGGGAGCCAAGCCAAATAGTGTAGAATAATTGGAGCGTGAGAGGAGGCTAACCGCTATACAATTGCCAAGTCTTCGGCGGCGGCGGAGGAGCGGCGGTGCACGCCGGTGGTGGGTTCCGTTGCGCGGAAAGGGGATTCGGGGCCAGAGCGGACGACTGGAGAGGTGGGGTTGATCCCATCCACCGCCCAACTCCAGGCCTCACGCCGCTACATCTCTGCACCATCTCATCGTCCGCCGATAGACGACGGCCGGCCGAACGCCCCCAGTCGCCATCGCTACAGCCGCGCCTGCAGGTCGTTCGACGAAGTGCGCGCGCGCGCAGAGGAGGGAGACGCTCTCCCGGTCTCCCCTCGATTTGCCTGCGCCTGTGTCGTGTCCTCCCTCCGTTTGTAATTCGGCCCACGTTCTCGTCGTACCAGCCGAAGAAGCCCAAACACGTTCACGGTGGGGGGTTTGTCAGCTTTTGTGCTGGCCCGAGCCGGACCGGGCCGGACGTGCTCCCTTTGCCAACTCTGGTTGGTGCATCGGTGTCGGGGCTTTTCCTGCGGTCTTCAGGACGCACGTGTGCTGGAATCGACAATTTCTCTTTGTTGTTTGAGCTCTTTCTAAAATTGACATAATTTAATTTAATATTATTTTATTTATTTATTTATAGTTTGAAAGTATTTTTATAATCGAGCTAACGAGCCGAGCCGAGCCGAGCCAAATCAAAATCCTATTTCATTCGGAATTGAATTATTTCTATGTTTAATCAATGAACGAGTGTAATTGAAACAATTTTGAATCGAGCCATCGAGCCCCACCATCGAGCTTTTTTTCCAGCCTTGTGCCTCGTGGTCTTCTCTTCGGGCATAGTTCGAGGAAGGTGGTTCTATTCTATCCAATTTTATTTATTTTTTATTTTTCAAAACTACATGTTTTTTTTACTATCGATTTTAACTTCTATTTTTACAAAACATTAGGAAAAATTGTCACAAAACTACATATTATAGAATTGATTGTTTCTTGTAACGGGTCTGACAGAGTAGACCTATATAATAGCCTTACGTGTTCTCATTTTTCGTTTCGCTCGTGCGAGATTGCCATGTGAACTCAGACTGTCAGAACAGTTATAAGAAACTGTTAATTCTAAAACATGTAGTTTTTTAAAACAAGTTCTCTTGATAATTTATATAATAAACTTGTGATTTTGTGATATTTACTCTTTTTTAAAAAAAATTATATAAATATTAAAATATAAATGAAAGGTAAATGATAATTATTTATCTTTTTACTTGCTTTAAGAGAAAACACCGAATCACTGCTGGGATATCGATTGTCGGGCTGTACAAAATTCTTTCTAGCTAGCTTTATTAACGCGCCAAAACTGTACAACATCACACACACACGCAACCTCCTCTCGTCCCCTCCCTCCCCTTGAGAAGTTGACAACTCGTCGGAGCTTTAGTCGTACGCGACGGGGTAGTAGGCGTCGTAGGTGCACCTCCTCCGCGAGGACACCAGCCTCGCCAGCTTTCGGTTGCAGAGCTCGAACGGCGCCACCCGGTCGTCGGAGCCGCGCTGCGAGGGCGCCCTGCCCGGGAGCCCCAGCTGTCGCTCCAGCTCCGCGAACTCCTCCGCGCGACGGACGACGTGGTCGTAGCAGATGTACCTCCCACCTGCCGTGCCGACCATCGCCTCGTACACGCGGACGTGCGCCTCCGCCACCCTCTCCACGTCCGCCGTCGCGAGCACGCCTTCCGCGAGCATGGCATGCGCTCCTGCAGGTGAAATAATACATCACTGTGGTGTTCTGAACATCCTGCTGGTCTGTTGATTGATAGACACTGCTGACCTTTGAGGTAGGCAATGGATGGGGTAGAGTTTCGTCTCCGGAATCCTGGCCCGGTTACAAGTGCAGGGCATATTGTCACAAGCTTCAGGTCTCTGCTCCGTGCTGCCCTCCAGGCCGCCTTTTCCGCCATCGTCTTGCCGAGCGCAAACCATAGCTGAAAGAAAAAATAAAGGTTTAGGTCGCATCGTTAGTCTTCTGATTGCTCCACAAAACGGATTCTATTCGCATTCTGTTCTCAACAGAATGGAATGCTACTATTCGACACAGACATGCAATTTTGCTCTCTCCTTGTTACTCGCACCTTGTTATCACGGCAGAAGCTCTCATCGCTCCAACAGTTCTCATCGATGGTGGTAGGAAACCGGCGGTGATGAGGATTGTTTTGCCTCCACACGCATGCCAATAGCGATGAGGTGAAAACACACTTCCTCACGGACTCTGCCCTTACGCACGCTTCAACCACCTGCTCTGCCGCTTTCGCTTCCAATCTTGCCATGTGCTTCTGTTGAGATTGCAATGAAAAAGTTAAGCCAGGCGTTTCGACTTAATGCTCACTACTTATCTTGTAGCGGCTTGGAGTACTAGTCCCAATAAACTCTGGTGCTGTCCGTGAAGCCCAGATAATGTATGCAAAAACAAGAGGAACTTTCAACTTGTAAGATCACAGATTTAGTGCACAAATAATCCCCGAGAGAGGGATTAAGCATTCGTGTGCAGAACATAAACTGAGGTATTCCAGGTTCCCGCAAGAGAAACTGGTCGAAACTTTATATATAAAAAAAGGGCTGTGGTATCCATTCAATTTTACCAAAAAACGTGCATTAGAAGGCATCAATAACTGCCTTTTAAGAAAATATAATAAAAAGATATTTGACTTAGTGAACTATAAAGTAATCGTGTCAACTGCTATCTCTAGTAAGTGCACTTCAACTACTAGATATAGACTCATGCCATTTACAGCAGTACATGTTCTTTAATCAGCCAGTTGCAAAATGATGTCTTTGGTTGGCTCATTTCAGTGCCATGGTCCATGTTCTCATAATTTGATTATGACTGCCCAACTAGCAATCATGGCACAAAACATAATATCTTCCCTAATTGCTTCTTTGAAAGAAATCATAAAATTTAAAATTCAGCAAGATTTGTTAAAAAACAGCAAGATTGTTCTAGAACAACGGGCTCCCGATCATAAAGTTTTGATTGTGTTAATGTCAAGGTCATGAAGACATGAAAGGGCAGGAAACCACATCAACACTGGCCTTGTTTGGGAGGTCCATTCCCGACCGGAATCTAAGTAGATGGGCTAGGAATTTAAACTAAAATCCCGGCCCAACCACGTGGATAGGCCGGGATTGTGGCCCAACCAAACAAGGCCTGATGGGCTACTGGCCTACTGCATAGTAAAGACAAATTTTATATGATATTTTTATACAAAGGAAGTTTTTTCGGCGCATGCTGCAAATCCAATATGATTAACTTGGTAAGAGCTATATCGAAAGTTTCAGATGCAAAAGTAATATGGATTTGGCAGAGAAAGTCGAAAAGGTCAAGACAGGATACTACCAAACCAATTAATTTGATCAACTCATTCTTGACTTGAAAGCTGCTACGTAAGGGCACTGGTAGGTACTACAATAGGAAAAGGAGAGGCAGTGCTAAAATGTTCATTCTGCTCGTCAACTGGATGAGCATACAATTGCAACCGAAAGAGCAATAGGATGCCTTTCATATCTGCGTTCAAATCAGCAACATCTGAAGCATAGGTTATGTGTACAGGCAAAGAGCATGTGGACTACATGTTCAGGCTAGAAACTTTGCATGATGAGTAATCTAAACTGCATGTGGGGGAATCAATGGTACGGTAAACCTAAAAGATGTTTCCACACATATGCTTTCTAAAGTGTAAGCCAAGATAAATAATACAGATAAAGAGCGGCATGCACAGAGCCAACATCCATATCGATGAATTATGATGAGCCTACTAAAGTAAGGGGTGGCAACATCAGACATGATCTAATGAAGGCTCCACGACACCAATCAGAGTGGATTTGGTAGTTGCACTCGAACACTTGCATAAGAATATAACATATACTTGCAACCATTTTGGGGTTACATTTGGACTACAGTATTGAACTTATATCCAGCATTAAGGTGTATATTTGGAGTTGCTAGGCTTACACCTACCACCACTGTTTCTGTAGTAGGGATTTTCAGACTAAAGAACAATACCTGGATGGATTGGTTACCTCTTACTGTAATGGTTACTACAGATCATTCATTGATGCTTTGGTCAGATGTAGTAGGGAATTCAGAAATGACATCTGAAAAGTCAAGCACTCCAGCTACACAAAGCCTTCTGTAATTTCAAGTCAAAATTGTGGTGGTCTCAGGAAGAACTCTTCTTAAATCAATGGTTGATGCTAGGTCCACATCAGAGGTGAACACCCTGCCAACCAATATATCTCTGTAATAGATCACTTGGTCAGTATTCCTGTACATAGCAAACTCAAACACAACTTAGTCTCTCCCTCTCTCTGAAAGGAAAGTTCTATAAGGAGTAGTAATAGAATGCATAGAATGCGGATCGACGGATGGTGCGGCTCGAGCCATTTCACAGGATCATTGAGGGGTAAGTGCCTCCATATATGATATATATAGTTCATACCTCAAATGGCCATGGAAACTAAAAAAACTCTCGTGCTTGTGTATTGTATTTGAGACTTTCTTCGGTGCTTGGAAGTAATCTCAGATACCTTCTCTCCAAAAAAAATCAAACTTTGATTTGTCCAGAGGCAACTTAGGAAGAGGAAATATTGTAAACATGGGTAATTTAGTAACATTATTAGGCATAAACATTTAATCTAAAAAAATCAACCGTTTTGCCAGCACAAGGTGTTTTTTAACTACTCTATTAGGCATAAACATTTGACCTCTTTAGTAACACCCTACTGGTTTAATATGATTGTGCTGTTGTCTGTTAGCTGTGACTCATGAGATAGACTTGTGCATTTTTGGAACATCAGCGCGTTTATTATACCTAATAAATTAAGGAGCAGTGCTTTTCAAGTTGACATCTACCTATTCCATAATGTGTTTTTGAGTGTCATACATGTTGAGATGTACGAGTGAGGACGCTATCAAAATCAATTTGTGTTCAGGGATATATAAGTACCTACTGTAGGAACATTAACACAGGTCGAGCAGCTCACCGTGTAGCCGGAGATGCCCCCTGGATCCACGAGTGATGAGGTGTGGAATACACCAACACAGCCATCAAAAGCACGGTGCAAGCTCTCGGGGTCCATCACATTTGCCATCACGGTCCAAACCCCATCCCTGCCATTCTCACCGAACATATCCATCTCCCGCAGCTTGTCCAGATCCTCTGCCATAGCAAAATAAAGTAACAGACACATAAAGTTTCAGAAGAAATCACTTCAATCTGCCAGTAACACTGATTTAAGCCTTGATATTTCAGTTGTTACTTTAAGTTCAATAAGCCCATTGTTGGAATATGAATGGGCCAGAGCCATATCAACAATGCATAAATGAGTAACACGTCAAGTTTCCGAAAGAAACCACTTTTGCCTGTAACTGTAAAGAGGACTAGGAATCCACAAATGGAAATTTTAATTTTTAGTTTTAAGTTAAGAAGTTAATTTTGGGACTATCAATCTTCAATTTCATATCGAACATTGCATTAAGAGGGATAAATATAGGATATTCGGTCTGCCCCATTGTTGCTGACTCAGAGCAAGGATAAGAACAAATGCAGCCTATTTTTACAATTGTCCTTCTGTTCAGAGAAGGTGAAAACTAGAGTGCAGCACAAATAACACAGAATTTCTTTATTCGAATCCATTAGAGAGAAAAGAAGTTTATAGTCACCAACCCAGTATGGACAAAGTGTCAAAGTTACCTCTTTTTTGTGCATACAACAAAAAACGCAACAACTACTTTGAAACATCTTTCTTTGATTTAAAGGCTCCGCAAGTAACCTGTGCCCACGGTTTCTCATCCTCCCTGATTGGCACACTACACTCTTTAGAACTGACAAGCTGCTACCGGACAAGACATGATGCATCAGTAACCTTTCTCTATCAAACTATTTGTCCAAATGATGCATTATAGGAGGTGGTAAAATGAGGTTAACCTATCAGTATACTACTAAAGAAAAGGAGAACCTTATCAGTAATGCTCCCTATTTTTTTCCAAGAAATTCCTATGCTCCCTAATTGTTCCAAAGAAAGGTTCATATTTGTTGAAAAAGGGGATTGGACTTAACTTTCTTGTAAGGGAAGGAAAATTTAGGAAGAGAGCCTACCATAATTGACCCATAATATGTCAACTGATGTGCTTGATACAGCCTTGGTTTATAACTAAGCAGTAAGAACGGTCAAGTTGGCTGGTATACACGACAGGTAAAACATAATCCAGTGCTACACCAAAAGCAGTAAGAACGGTAAAGTTGGCTGGTATACACGACAGGTAAAACATAATCTAGTGCTGCACCAAAAACATCATGCTGCCATGGAAATTGCAGTTTGTTTGTGCTCATTCGCCGACTAAATTACCCTACGCCACAGAGATGGAATAAGCGGTTTAGCAGCCTATGTTTTCCCAGCAATCGATCAGGGAAAAGGTATGAAACGTCAGGAGAGAAAAATGGGACTTCTCTTATGCAGTTATGCATGACTTAGTATCCTCTTGCTTCCAAAGAGAGTGAACTAGTCGAAATGATCGCAAGGGCTATGCAAAACTTCTAGAGTTCTAGCGGTCCAAAAGAACACCGCATTGGTGAAATATCAACTACGGAAGGTGATGTTGTCATACATTGTGGACCAATTGTGATGCAACATTCAACCAATCATTCCAGCTTTCTAGTAGAAAACACATACGTACCAGTCAACATTTGGAGTTGGGCACCTCATTACGTACTAATGACCTAATTGAAAAGAAAATGGGCGTGCGCTAATAAATGTCATGAAATGATTTCTTGACAATAAAATATGGTTTTGGGTCACAAAAGATATCCCTTGTGCAAAGTCTTTACCGGTAGAAATAGAATCACCGTAAGGTTTCTCGAGGATTTTACCCACAAGGTGACAAATGGCAATACTTACAGCTCGAGAAGTAAAACGAATTGAGATTATGTTCAGTTCAATGCAATTAGAATGACCCTAGATCTCTCCAAAGAACCAAATTATCGTGTGCCTGGCAGCTAGCTAGCAAAATGTTCTCACTTCCCATGCCTAAGAAAAGAAATGATCTTTTTTTAAAGGCCAAAAGAAAGGATCTTTCGATAGGATCCGGTGCAGTCGCCCCCACAGGCGCGGACGTCCGATCCAAGCATGGAACTGTCCAGATCGGCTGAAAACGAGACAAACGGTATTTACTACGGTACAGTAAACTGTATTTGCGTATACTTTCAGTTAATTCGGACCGTCCATTTTTAATCGAACAGTCCCGGGAGGACCGCTTAATTTGCGGATTTGCGGATATTTGGTGCTTGTGTAATTATGTGCAACAAACCCCGCGCACGGGTTCCACCATTGCCACAGAAGCATGCGGAAAGAAAACAGGAAAAACAAGGAACGGAAAAGGTTACAGAAAAGGAGTGTTAGAACAAAACAAAAGCAAAACACATTCCAAATATTTATGTATTTTTTGAAAGGAGAACATGCCAAATTTATAAACTAACAATTGATTCTACAGATTTTAAACTTCAATTTGGCACTTCCAAGTTACAACGCAAAATTAAAACTCCAAAGCAAAATTAAAACTTCTAGATTACAGCATTGAACTGAATTACTAACTGAGCAAGAAACGTGCTACTTAAACTGTATTGTAGGGAGGGCAGCAGCCATTCAAAATTGCAAATGTGTCCAAACAGTTTTCAAAAACAGGGACGTTGCCAATTCTCGGTAGGCGATCCAATGTGAAATGTATGGAAAAAACATCCAATTCCCCAATTTGTTAAGACTCAAACTCAATTGCTCAAGAGTCGAGACTAACCTTGCGTCTCGAGGGCAAGGCGGACGGTGTAGCCGTGCCGGAGGAGCCGGTCGACGACGGCGAACCCCACGAACGATATCCCCCCGGTGACGCACACGGTGCGCGCCTCCGCGGCGCCCTCCTCCGCCCCGGCCGCCCGCTTCACCGCGCCGGCCGACCTCCACGCTCCCGCGCCCTCCTCGGCCGCGCCTTGGAGCAGCGCGGCGCGCATCTCCTCCACCTCGGCCTCCATGCTCTGCGTGCTCCGCAGCACCCCCATCCCCGCCGCCTCGCGTGGCGCTCTCTCTCTCTCTCGATCGCTACGATGCGCGCTTACCCGCTAATGCCTCTCACCGCTGCTTTGCCTTGGCGTCTCCGCTTTGCCGTGTAGCGTGGAGTGGTGGTTTGTGTGATCGGTGGGTGAGTGAAGGGTTGCGCTGGGAGACGTGGATATATTAAGGAGACCAGACGAGTATGGCATTGCTGTCGCTAGCGAGTACGGCTGAAAAAAAATAATTATTTTGATTACAGCAGTTAAAAAATTTAAAACTGAAATAGATCTATTTTGAACAAAAAAAATATTAACGAGAGTCAGATAGAACATGACTCCTTAGCTCGAATTTGAGACAATTAATTAAATAATACATAAAATAATTCTATATTGAACTATATCAATAAGAAAAATCACGATAATATTTGGTTAAGCTCATAGCCTACTAGTGAGATCACGTACGCGTCGGTCGGCTTTGGTGATGAAATTATCGGCTGCATGTCGCGGCTTGGAACGGCGGATGAGTTGGTCGGCTTCTCTCGACACAGGCTCCCAGCTCATATGGCCAACGGGTCGGGCGGCAGTTTCTACTTTGTACTGTGCTTGGGTTAAAAAGAGGAAAAGTAGAGGATCCTGCGTTGTTTCACATGATCCAGATTCCAGCCAGAGCTAATGTACACCAGGTTTCACATTTGGTCTGCTTCGTTTGGTCCGAGGGAAATGCATGGTGCGTCCTTCCAGAAGGAAATCCGTACAGGAGAGGCAGGTCATACAAAAACCGGCCCGAATAAACTATGGTTCTAGCACCATTTCCGATGTTTCCTAAAGGTTTACTTTACCCCTTACACAAGTGTGTAGAGATGACAGAGGAATGGAGTGGTTACTGGTTAGGAAAAGAAGCGTGCGCCTTTTTCTTGCGCATGTAATCGGAGTGTTTAACATGTATGAGAAGCCAGCACAATTCTTTTATTTCGACCCAAAAAGAAAGTTTAAACCTTTGTACTCCGTATATTAAGTCTAGAGGAGTCCTAGCCTCTTGCGCGGACCACGTCGCCCCGCGCTTCTCCTCGTGTGACGTGTGGCGTGAGTTGCGCGTGTAGCCACCTGCAACATGCGTAGACGCGGCGCTTGCACACGGGCAAGCGGGCAGTGGCGAGGAGCACGGCTGAGAGATTATATACCATCAGTCAGCCTACTTTCAAACGTGCAATACGGCGAAGTAGTGTTTCTATATGTATTTTCCGTATACATATATTCACATTAACTATCACGAGTCACGACCAACGGTATTTCATCGAATATTCATTCCTGCGGCGGCAGTGCGGCGCAGCTAACGGTGTGCTCGGCAGTTGGAACTTGGAACCAGGTTTCGTACACTGGTTGCCCTGGCTCTGCCTGCTCATTTTCTGGCTCGGCTTGCTTTTCAGCCGTGGCGTTCGGCTCGATCGGCTCTCACCCATTTCTGATTTCTGCTTGCCCGCCGGCGGCCGCAACGGCCCGCCATATGCGTGGATGGCCCGGTATTCTGAAATTTCCGTGGGTATCGCTGGGGCCCGCTTTATCGGTAAGGATTTAGATTAGGATGAACAAATCGTTGTACTCGGGGACCAAACCGTGGGAGCAGTCTTGCTTGGTTTTAGGTTTGGAGAAAGGGATATATACCTGCGGAAAATGCTTCTTACACCACGTCACCTGAAAGGGGCTCGAGTCCTTCGATAGACTCGCCATTAGTAAGATATATGTATATAATATGACGGAAATGATATAGGCAGGACATTCGATAGAAAGGAAAAGCTTGTAAGCTTGTTCATCGTCAAGCTCAGTAAAGCATTCATCTAGCCTTGTACGTTTGTCTCCGTTGTAGAACGGTGATACCAACCGTTGATCAATCACAATGCACCGATTGGATAATCAGAACAATCAAGAAGAACAAATAGGATGTAGGAAGACAAAGCTCTCTTCTCTTTATTAGATTGATTATCAGTAAAAACCAATTAAAGATATATTTGAATTTGCCCGTAAAGAGATAAAGTCTAATCGTATCTCAACAACCAGACCAAGAATCCGGTTATATCTCAACACTGCCCTTTAGGCGAATACCGCGTAAGGCATATGCCTCATCATAAACTCCTTCCAAAACCCTGTGAAAAAGGGATGGAAAAAAGTACATTGCACCTGCATATTGTGTCATACTTGTTGCCCCATTAAAAACCATTATATGAGAAAACTTAATGAAAACTCACTAAGGAAAAAAGAGTGCAACCTATAATCTTCTGAATTATAGTAGTGTCTTCAAGATCATAATAAATGTTATGGTTTAAAGATTTACTCCCCCTGAACTCTGCGTATTTTTAGGTCGTCTCATTTCAATGCTACGAACACATCTTTGAAACTAGATATTGGCCAAGACTTAGAGAATAAATGTACTAGATTTTCACATGACTTAGTTTGCAGGATCTTTACCTCATTGTTCTTCTAGAGTCGGTGAGGACAGAAAAATTTAGTAGCAATATGCTTCGTGATATTGCTCTTAACATAACCCATTTGCATTTGTGCAATACAAGCAACATTATCTTCATAGATAATTGTGAGTGTATCGGCAGTGTTAATATCACATGACTTCTAGATATGTCTAATCACACGTCTTAGACAAATACTTTCACGTGAGGCTTCATATAATACTATAATCTCTGAGTGGTTGGTAGAGATAGTTACCAAGGTTTGCTTAGAAGATCGCCAAGAAAAGACTGTACCACCGCAGAAAAACATAAACCCAGTATGAGATTTGGTACTGTAGGGATCAAACAAATAGCCAACATCTGTATATCCTACTACGATCAAGTCTTAGTCCTTCCGGTAAAATAAGTCAAGATTTTGTGTACCTTAGAGGTATCTGAGTAAAATCTTGACATGGCGAGACTCGGATTGACGAATCCGAAACCCTCTGTGTATACCATACTAGTCCAGGATCACGCTAGTGCACACAGTAGCAACATAGATAAAATACCATACTAAATAACGAATTAACTAAAAAAGTAGCAAATTATTATTAAATAAAACAATAGACCTTATGATCAAAGTTTACACCACTATGCCTTAAGGGCTTAAGAGACTAATAAACTATTACAACGGAAATAAAATAACTTGGGCCATTTAATATGCCACAGGAAATCGTCTGAAGAACGCCTTCTTAGTTCACGTAGTATTCATAGTATTCCTTCTCATAAAACTCTGTATTTTCTGGTCCTTCCTCAGCAACTGATCAACAAAGGCGTATAGCCGTGAATACAAAAAGTACTCAGCAAGCTATAGGAAAATGATGTAATATATTCATGCAAGGTTTGCCAAAAAATAGTCATATTTTTTTGGCAGAAAGCAATAACTTGAATTTAAATACAATAAATAGATTGAAAGCATATTTATGAAAAAATAATAAATAACTGGTAAATCAATGGTAGACAACATGAACAGATTGGTGAGGCTTCACCCAACACCATCTAAAACCATTATCAAACCACTAAATTCATCAGTGTTATCTTTAGACAACAAAAACAACAGTGAACTCCCCGTTCACATCCCAACAATTCCACCTTCCAACATTTTATAAAACATTCTATACCTCATGTGAAATTCTCAGGCATATTCATAATCGCGGGCGTGGCTATTCGAATAGTTTTACACTCTGCAGAGGTTGTACTGCTTTATCCGCAAGACATGATCATCTCCTTTTGCCTCCAGATTAACACACTTCCTTTGGTGTGTCGGCAGAGAGATCACGACAAATTCTTTACAATGCTCTGTCTAAACTCGGTAATGCCCACTAAGGTTTCACCCCTCAGGACCTCCTCTTGAGCCATGTGAATCTACCCATCCATCCCGGAACCCACACCACCAATGGTAGTACTCAAATTTAGACATTGCAAATTAATCAGTTAGGTCTGTCCTATAGCAGACATGTGGTTGTATGATTAGGCCCAGTTCAATGACACATAAGATTAAGTCCTTAAGTTGTCTCAGACAAGACATCTACATCCCAAATATGGTAACGGCACCCCCTTTACTGCACAATCACTTACCCGAGGGAAAACTATTTTGTTTAACCAAGACCAATGGCACACCCTGCCATGGTATAATAAATTTTATAACAGTAGCTACCGGCCACATTTCAATATCTCATTAAGTCAAGATTAACATTATTCAACATGTGATATAAATCCCATCTTACAACTAAGCATGTCTAAGCATAGTTACAATAACCCAATATTGGTAATATGATCATGTCCAACTAATAATGTCCCAACCAATGGTTAACAATGGTTACATGGTATTCCAATAATCAATATGGCATAATGACGACTAGGTATTTAGCTATTCCAGCAATAAATCATTGATACGCAGATAGCATGCAATTGTATAAAACAAATTACTTTTTTAAATATAGGTTCAACATGATTAAAGGTTGCGACTTGCCTTGTTGATCTACTGTTGAGTTTTGATCTTCAAATTCTCCGTTCGCTCCCTCGAGATTAGCGTCTACTGAAAAAGAAAGCAATGAATACAAATAAATAGCAAATAGAGACTCAAACAAACTCAAAATTAAAAATAAATGGCTCTAAAATGTAGAGCTTGATTTTAGAAAAATTTAGAAATTTGAATTGCCTTAATCAAAGCTCGTATGAGAGAGAACGGGCCTTCAAAAGATTAAATTCAAAAAAATAGGAAAAGAGGATTTTTTTTTGGAATTATTTTTCTAAATGAAATCCTTTTATGGCGTCATGCTGACGTCGGCCTCAGATTTTTGGTAATTAAAATAAATCTTAAAAGGCTTTGAGAGGCTGACGGTTGGGCCCATGGTCTATAGACCAAGTCCACGACTTAGATCGGGTCTACGGTAGACCGGGTTCACAGAACAGTGCTAGGGTTGACGTCAACAAGCTGGCATGGGAACTCGGTGATGGTGACGTCATTGCTGACATCGATGATGATGTCAGTGATGACGCCATCGTCATCTTCGGCGAGACGACACTTCGGCTTCGCGTGACTCTTCGGCTATGGTGACCTTTCGTCTCCCGACGACGACGACGCGGTGAACGAAGGACGGACGACTGCAGTGAAGCGATGCGGTAAGATGGCAGGCAGTGGAGGCTCACTGAGGTACAGATCGGCAACAGAGAAGGAGCTTCAAGGCGTCAATGGCACGATGGTGCTCGAGATCTCCGACGAAGCACGAAAACGACGGCGGCGGCTGAGTCTTACTTTTTGAAGCTCCCTAGCCCTTTATCTTTACTGTTCCACTAGAGCTTGCTTCTTTCCTTATATATTCCACCATTCTTCCACTTTCCCCTATGCCTTTGGCATGTTTCATGGCCATGGCTATTGCTGGCTAACTGAACATTAGCATGCACTTCGGGCATTGCCTGAGTCCCATTGGGAAAAATATGATGATTCTTCATCGGAAGTTCATCATACTTATCTGCTTCTAAGAAAGTGTATATAAGCTCAAAATACTTATAGTACTTGGCATGAGGTATTGTTGCTACAATATCCTTATGTTGGGGTGGAAGGTACAAAATATCTTGTCTATCATCTTAGCATCTGTAACTTTCTGGTTATAGAAACATAGTTTAGAGATAAGCTTGTGCATGGTGAAGTTGAATGCTGCCACGGTTTATAGTCCTAAAAATGTAGGAGGGTTTATTCGTGTTGTGTTTTTGGCAGCAGGACAGATCTTTATTGGTCATAGCATTTCTTCAAGGAATTCCATATTGCACTGAATTACTAACTGAACTGAATTACTAGCTGAGCAAGAAACGTGCGAGCCAAGGTGGCTGAGCTGAAGCGGGTTGGGGCAGATTCAGCCCGAAGGTATTTTCAAATTAGAAATTGATTTTCCAATTAAATAAAATGCTAGAAATTCATATAAATACAAATATATTTAAATAAATAGCAAATAAATTTATAAAAATCCAAAAAATATAAAAATTTCTTTGGAGTACAAGGAACCCAACCATGACTGGAAATCTTTTGTTTGATGTATAGTTCAATCAAATTAAATCTTTCACATAAAGAAAATTTCAAATTAAGCTATAATTAATTTGGAAAAATGCAAATGGTTCATTCTAATTTCTAAATATTCCAAAAATAAAATCTTTGGGATGTTACATGACATTAGCCTAATGTCTTCTGATTGGAGCTACATTGTGTCTAGCTAGCAAATTTATTGCGAATGCAATATCAGGCCTTGTGCAATTCATAAGATACATAAGTGCTCTACTAGCGCTAAAGTATGAAACTTTAGGTCTTAATACTTCCTCATTTTCCAACCTCGGTCTGAATGGGTCTTTATTCACTTCAAGAGATCTTACTACCATTGGGGTCATTAAAGAATGAGATTTATCCATATTGAGTTTTTTCAATATCTTCTTGGTGTATGTAGATTAATATACAAATATTCCTTTGTGGGAAATGCTCTAGCTGCATGGCTAAGCAATATTTGGTTTTACTCAAATATTTTATCTCAAACTTCATCATATGATAAGAACTTGCTTCCTTTATGTCCTCTGGGGTTCCGATGATATTTAGATCATCAATATGGACTAAGGGCCTGTTTGGATCCATTAGCACTAATAGTTAGCTGCTAAAATTAGTAGCTATGGATCCAAATAGGTCTGCTAATAGATCTGTTAATTATTAGCAACCCACCCTGCTAACAATTAGTTTATTAGCAGGTTGTGCCTTACTAAAAGCTGCTAATAGATAGACAATTGACACTTTTGCCCTCCCTCCAACCCTATCCACTCGAGCGTTCCTATCCACTCGTCTACTATCATACTAAAAGGGCATTATGGTCATTTCTCTTTAATTGACTGTTTTTGTGAACTTTATTAGCAGGTGGATCCAAACAGCCCCTGCTAATAATTAGCCAGCTATTAGCTATTAGCCAGCTAACTATTAGCACTAATGAATCCAAACAGGGCCTAAGATAATACAGAATCTATTTTGGGCCTTATTTATGAACACACAGAGACAATCATTGTTATTAAAGTATCCCTTCTTCAGGAGAAACTCACTAAGTCGGTTGTACCACATTCCCTCCAACTGTTTTAATCCGTATAGCGACCTCTGCAGTTTTACCCATACATGTTGCTATTACTTTTATTAGGATTCAGAATTTTGACTCCTTCAGGGACTCTCATATAAATGTCTGTATCCAGTGACCCATATAAATATGCAGTCACTACATATATCAACTGCATTGATAAGTTTAAACTAGCTACCATTGATATTAAATGTTAAAACGCTATTCCACTCATAACAGAAGAGTAAGTTTCATCGTAATCGATGTCAGGTCTGTGTGTAGCCTTATGTTACAAGCCTCGCTTTATTCTCACCACCTAATTATTTTCATTTCTCTCTAGATGAAAAGCCATTTTGACCTTACAGGGAATACTTTAGGAGGTATTCAGTCAACAGGACTGAATGCTTTTCTTTTATTAAGCGAGCGCAATTCTGCCTTAATTGTTTTTTTCATTTGACCTAATCTGAGTGCTTCTAGCACTCTGTCAGTGACTTCGATTATGGATCTAGATCAAGAGTTTTAGTAATTTTTGAGGCAAAATATATGTCGACAATTATAGTCTTTATTTTATACAACTCTCATGAATCCACATAATTAGGGGAAATCTCTTCATTAATTTCTTCTGGCACTTCGTAATTTCCTACAACGATGGAGTCTATGTGTTTTGACTTTCCAGCTCAAATTGTATGCTCAAATATTCGTTGGGGTTACCATTTTCAGGATAGTTCACTTCAGGGATTTTCTTAAGTCTTAACATCAGGATGAGATTCTTCTATGGTCTTGGGTAGTGTTGCTATTTGTTCGGTTCTCTATTTCTGTGGACGTCTCTGTGGAATTGAGTCTCGTGCGCTCGGAGGTCTCCCCCTCTTCTTATCATGATGAGTAAGAGTGGATTCAATATTAGGTATTTCCACTTTTTTCAGCGAGTTTACTGTAGTTATATGAGATTTTGTTAATCTCTTATGATCAGTGAAGACATCTGGCAGATTACTAGCTATTTTTTGTAGATTTATTATCCTTCAAACTTCAAGTTTGGATTCTTTAGTATGTGGGTCCAAGAACTGAATGTTTGTGATATTCTAATCTATTTTTGGTATTCTTTAGTGTGGTATTTTTCTCCCCTTACTGTCGAGAAACTATGCTCATAAAAAATATAATCAGCGTGTTGATCTGTATACAAATCCCCTGTCATAGGCTCTAGGTATTTAATAATTGACGAAGATTCATAACCTACATAGATTTCCAACTTTCGGTGAGGTCATATGGCTGTATTATGTGGTAGTGAGATTGGCACGTATACAACACAAACAAATCTTCGCAAATGTTAAATACTTGGTTCTTTTCCACGCACTATCTACAAAGGGAAAATTTCATTGTATGTAGTTGGTCTGAGTTAAATTAATATAGTAGCGTGCAGCACTACATAGCCCCAATAGCTATGGGTAACCTACAATTATGTAAGAGTAGTCAAGTAATAAGTTTTATTCTTTTAATTAATGACTCTACAAAGCTATTTTGTGTGTGAATATGACCAGGGTTTACATTACCGAATAGACATCAGAAATTGCCCAGCGTTGGTAGCTGTGACGCCCCCACTTTGCCTGACCAGGCCAGAACCAGTGGAAACATCACAGAGCAGAGTGCGCCAGGATCGGGCTAAGAAAAACAACACATGCACGGATAGAAACTTCCACCGAATAGTACTCGGGGATTATTATTAATGTACATATAGTACAGTCTTAGGTCTGGCTACGATAATTTCTACACCGCTCGCCTAATATTACAGTATTATTATAGATGCCTCCCTCCTTAGGGTAGATTTATTTTGCCAGGTCTTGATCGTCAGCCCACTCATATTCATATCCCTCCACAGCAACATCAGTATCATCATAAAAATTCATATCATCAAGAATATCACCTTCTACCTCATCTGGGTGGGTGGGTGGAATCAATATGCTCTGAAAAACAACAGAGAAAGCAAGGCTGAGTACTCTAGTACTCAGCAAGCCGTGGAACCTTTATGCATGGGTATATAATTATACTTTTTGGCCACCGAGCCGCTACTCTAAAGTAGTAATTTACCAAAAGTATCATTTTCCCTATTTGTTATAAAAAGTCAAGTTTTAACTTTTAAATCTATTGACTGCAAGACAACGTGGGGTTTTACATCCTGTGTTAGAGGAAAACCCACACGACGCACTTCCAAACCCGGAAGCTAGGAGTGATATCACATTTGACTCTGATCAGAGGTGTATTGCTTTGCCCATAGCATCACTTTGGCTTATTGTCACAATGCGCTTCCTTAGGCACACTAATAAACCATGGAAATAGAACGTTTGGCCAACCGTACTCTGACCTCTGCCATACCGCCTCGTCTCACCAAAGGCACGCGGGTCGAGACTCCTCCCCTGAAGTCTCGCCCTAGGGTGGCTGCCCTCACTTAGCACAATCACCTTTCTCACTTTGGCAGAGTCAGCTACTTGTTGGTTACTTAGTTCATCCCGTCCCATATCGCGTCTATGGTCAACACGGTTTGCGTCGATTTTGGAGTAAGCACCGGTTTGGTTTGTCCTTAAATGATATCCTATGCGGAGGAGCCCTTACTTTCATAGCAACCCAACCGGGGTTGCTCATACCGTGAACTCCTCTACCCACCATATACTCCAAAACCCCACCAGGGTTATGGTTCTAACACTGGATCTAGCTGATCCAATTAGTGTGATTTAATTTATTTTAGAAATTAGCTTTTGGGATGAATGTAAGAGTTTCAAACAACCCAAGCCACAAATCAGTTCACAAGACATGGTCAAAGGGTGACTTGCCTGGATGAGTAATCACAGAGTTGTCCACAGCAGGAAGTGGTTCTACCTGCCCTTTGTTGTTATTGAGGAGATTTCCTAATAAGAGAACCAATAATTTTAATATTCAGACTTTTCTTTTCGAATTAGGGTTATAATTCTATTGTATTTTTTCCATTGAGCAATTTGCAAAACGGGTTATTAATGTGCTTGAAATTTGAGATTTGTGATGTGTCACTTATTTATCTTCACAGGATACGGGTGAGTGACTGGTAAGATAGATCATGTTTTAATTTAGAGAAAATAAAAGAGAAAAACAAGAAATAAATTTTTGGATTTTGATATCTATTACTTTCTTGATTTATTTTCCTCTTCTGATATACATATATTTGCTTGGATAAACATATGTTATTTTATTTTATTTTATTTTTTGATTTACTGATTCATTCATTATTATTATTATTTGTTTTTGTTTTAGTTATTACTAATATTTTAAATATATATATTTATCTATTATTATTATATATATATTTTTTTAATTAACGTTCTGGCCAGGCTGGCCCAAAATCTCGGCCCAAAACCCAGCCGGCTCCTTAACCTAACCCTAACCCTCTCTCTCTCTCTTCTCATTTTCCCCAACCCGGCCGTCTCACCCGACTCTTCTTCTCGCTTTCTTCGCCCTCCCCAACAACCGTCGTCGTCCCTTGGTTTTCCACCATGCACCGACACTGGCTCCTGGCCTCCAGCCTTACCACCGCCGCCACTCCGGCCTTCACAACTTGCTGGGGCTTCTCACAATCTCCATCTCCATTGAGAAGCTCACTGCACACGAACGCCTCTAAGCCATCTAGGAGGGGGCAACCTCCAAGAGTAATAAGCCTTGACGCTTTTTTAGGTCGGATTGAGTGTCTAAAGGCTCAACATTAAATGCTACACTCAAATTTGCTCATCACTCTCACAAAATGAGAATTGAATACACTAAGGAGTGGAGAAGACATGCTTGAGCTCCAATATCATCAATGAGGACCAAGAGAGGCTCTAGAATGCAGGTGGGGGTATTTATAACCCCCACCAACAAAACTAGCTGTTGGAGCTCGAATCATGAACATGTCAGCATTTTCGGTGCTACCGCCCATGTAGAGCCGGTAGCACCGGGTTCCAACCCAACGGTTGGAACAATGCATTAAATGCACTGTTAGAAGCCGTTGTGCAGAGGGTCCGGTGCTACTGCTCAATTAGGACCGGTAGCACTGGGCCCCCTTTTAAATTTGCTCGATCAGAAGGGGACTCTCTAGAATTTTTGCACCGGACATTTTGGCCGGTGCTACCGCTCGTCTGGTAGTACCGGGCTACCATGGGAGGTAGCACCGGACCGCCAGAATACCTAAAAATGCACCTTTTTGAAATTTTTACATCGGGCATTTAGACCGGTGCTACCGCTCGTCCGGTAGCACCGGGCTACCATGGGCGGTAGAACCGCCCTGTCAGGTCCCCAAAATACCATTCTCTGGTTTTTACACACCGTTCTAGGGAGCACCGGGCTACCATGGGCGATAGCACCGGGCTCATAGATGCTTCTCTTAAAAGTCATAGAATTTCATAATGGAGACTTAATTTGACACGATGCATGATCTTAAGCATAGAATTAAGCCTTTAAACCCTAAACTACATCAAGATAATCGTCAAGACCCCTCTTAATAGTACGACCCTATTTCTAGCAATCTGATCTTTTCTCCAAACTCCGAGATCGGCAAAAAAACTAAGAAAAGATCCTTAAAACTATAACTTTGTCATTTTCTTGATGCATTGATCTGCTTTTATGTTGCTTTCATACTTCCTTTTTTACTAATCCTAGGACTAACCTATTTTCAATACTTTTTAAAGAAAATATTAATCTTTTAACTGTGATTATCATTAATTATCAAAACCACAAGTAGCTAGGGTCTAGATTCTTTCACTAGCCCAGTGCCTAGCCCAAAAAACCTCTTCGTGTAGTACACTACGTACAGAGATCCCTCGGCCCAACACTAGTTATGCCACCTCATACGTGCCCGTTAGCGTCACCTCCGCCTTCATAAGGCCCGGCCCCATCAGACCCTCTCATCCTTCTTCAGCCCGTATGGCGTCAACCCAACACAACTTGATTCCGTGTGTAAAAGAACGCCACGTACCCAACGCAGCTGGGTGTTGACACTTCAACTTCCACCTCGCATTGCTGGAAGCTTTGGCTTTTTTCCGTTTCGCTTATTTTTTTAAAATTTGGTCTTTTATAGATAAATTTGTAAAAATAACAATCTCTCAGATCGTGAAAGACACGGCAGACGACATGTATCGTCTGTGCTTCGGTACTATGGCAACACCTGTCGTGCAGCAGCATTTGCCGAGCATCAATGACTCGGTAGGTTAGGTAAACCACTTAATTAAGTGTTTTAATTATATAAAGTGATTAATTAATTAAAGTGGTTAATTAAGAGATTAATTAGCTGATTTTGATAGGCATATTCTTGTTGAGGAATAGGAGCTAGACATGATCTTTTTGCAGTACCAGAGCGTGGTAGACGACACATATCATTTGCTGCTTCCGTGGTGGAAGAGGAGGTAATTCTTCAACCGTGTTTGCACATGGGCTAGATTTTTTTTTAGAAAAAAATTACGGTAGGACTAAAAAAGGTTGGTTTCTTTGCTGCCGGTCAGCGGCCGCAGCAGCTGAACGCTCAACCGAGCCGCCAGGCGGGGGAGGCCGCGCCGCCACAGCCCACAGCCCATTAACCAACCAAGGCCCCGCCGCGCCGCGCCGCCTTCGACCGACACACAGGTCCATTTCATCCTTGCAGCGGCACGACATGTCGCTGCGCGATTAACATCTGGATCTGGCCGACCAGCGGCGGTATGAATGGAATTAATCGGATAGGAAAACGCTCGCTAGCACTAGCACTAGCACTAGCACTGGTACCACACACAACGTGACAAAACGGAGAATCTAACCACGGAATAGAAGCTAACCAAGAGCCTCACTCGTTTGTTTGTTGCGTGCGTTGCAGAGCAAGTTCGCTTCTGCCGCTTTCGTCCGGTGTAAACCCGAAGCGTGGGAACGCATACGGCGTGTTGGTCTGTAATTATGAACACACACAGGTGCACGGCAGAACAGCGCACGGTGGGGATCGATCGCTGTTGATCCCGAAACATGTCAACAGCAACGGATCGAGGACGTGACGAGATCTCCGCCGTCCGCCGACAGGCACAAACCATCAGCTTTTTTTGTTGATGAGGGCAGGCGATCCACAGAGGAACGAGATTTCACCGAGATCCAGTCTATACTTAAGTTACTAGAGTAGTAAGCCACTTTGCGAAGCATATCTCCAGCCCAATCTATGGTCGTTTGATTCCAAACACAAAGGGAGACTTGAGAGTCCAAGGGAGTCCGCTTTAGACTTTTAGTAGCACTACTCCACACAAGTCTCGCAGTGGGGCATGCAAATCGCAAAGTCATGCGAGTCGTTGATTAATCCATCTTGCGTCCACTGATCACTGATGGTGTTCAGTGCTCATGCCATCGTGGACTCTCAGTGGTGCTGTCGTGTACAGGTGTGCAAGTGCAACTAACAAATCACCACGGTGAGCCAACACATAAATCTCCTCGGTTCTCCGTTCCGCTATTGAGCGCTTAGCAATGTGCCAAATTGCAGGTGGGACGAAAAAAAAGGAATTGTTAAATGCCATTCAAGTGTTTTTTTTAATGAGTACTTAATTTTTTTTGTCTATTAGATATTGTTGTTTTTTTGTGAGCACTCAAATTTTTTTTTCTATTAGATATTGCTTTTGTAATCTACATTGTGTTTTATTGTTTTCACTTTGCCAATATTTGACTTTGTGATCCATATTTTTGTTTGTTGTGTTCCTTATAGTTTTTTTTACAAATTATCATATTATTATTTACATAATTTAATTTGTGTAAAATCAGTATATAATTGATGAAAAAAGCTATGCAGAAAAGAATAATATTTTTTTAATTATCACATCATTGTTATATAATTTAATTTGTGTAAAACTAGTATATAATTGATGTAAACAGAAAAGAATAATGTTCCTAATCCAATGTATAGAAAATTGAATACTTCTTGATAAAATAGTAATTAAATGAGAGGAGATGAGACAAATTGATTTTATCCATTGGACCTATACATAAAGCTAGATCTGAAGGCTTAAAATTTGAATGTTGTTTAGCAAAAAAAAACACTTAAATTCTGGATAGACACTCCCATAAAAAACATAGAACCTGATCGAAGGAATTGAAAATTATAATATATGTACTGAAATTGGTTTAAAATGTAGTATATGCGGTGAAAATTCATCTGAAAAGCCCCGTACACAGACTTGCAACTATACGAGCACACAAACTATGAATACGAAACCAACACACGTGCCGTGCAACATGCGAAAAGAACAGAAAGGGTGGACTAGATGAGATGAAATATGAGATCTGTTTGGAACGCATTTGTCTCACATAAATTATATAACAAAGCTTTACAAAATTAATTTCAATACAAATATACTCCCTCCGTGTTAAATATAAATCGTTTAGTGTTTTAGACATTAACATGTCTCCAAATTGGCACTCCAACCAGCAATTTCTATATAAATATGTTATTATAAATAAAATTATTACATGTTATAAAAGTATATTTACTATGGAATTGATATTAGAATTTTTTTTTATTTAATATTTATTTTTATTCTTTTTTTCAAAACTATGCGTCCGAATGAAAAAATGACAAAAATGCCCCCCGTCGCCCGTGTATGGGGCGATCGCCCCATACACGGGCGATAGCCCTGCCACCGTTAACGCCAGTTAGCAGCGCTTGTGGGGCCCCCATCGCCCTCTGTGAGGCGATCGCCCCTCTGAGGCGACAGGACCAGCCTGTGTTTTTTTTTTAGTTTTGTTTTGTAATTACTATATGCTTTTAATATAAACCCGTAACTTTTGTTAGAGTGTCCAAATTAAATGAAACTTGTTTCTAAATTTAAATTTTGGAATGAAGAATTAGAGTGTAAAATAAAAATCCATGTGTTGTTTGCAGAATTTTTTTATTTGAGTTGAATGCTAGGCTCTAATCGTGGATTGTGAAGGAATTATAATGTGTGTTGATCCATAATTCATGAAATAAATAGAATAAGTTACTACAACCTTATGCACTTCATTTTTGCAAAAATATCTAAATATGATTGCATTTTGAATAAAAGATGGCTAGTTTAAACCCTTTATAACAATCATTGTTCAAGCAGTTAGAATAATATCTGAACGACCTCAAAACTTGACAGAACCAGTTTTGTTGCATTCTTGGGCTTGCATAGGTCACAATTATGTAAAAATATTTAGATGTCACTTTAGGCTGCACTATTTTATTGTTGTCCGAACATGCAATCGGTAAAACATGAAAATTGCCGTATCTTTATAAACGATGGTAAAACTCGATGAAATCGAGATATGATGAACTGAAAATGCTATAACCTATCTCGATGGAGAAAAATAACATCATTTGGGACACCTGGAGCGAGTAGGACACATACTAGCCCTCCGGACAGTGAGCATACTCTTGAAGGTTGGGCCGCACTGTTTATTACGACTTAAAACTAAAAGGAGTACCACGAACAAGGAAAACCAAAGTTAACACAGACATCTATTGAGTGCTTGAGGCCACTTCCCATTCGCCCATGCCTCCGGCGGGGCTTCTCTGGCACGTCGCGCCCTCTCTCGTTTCCTCTCTCTCTCTGCCTCCTTCTCCTCCGCTTCCTTCCTACATGCCTCCTCGCGTGCGGCATCGCGCTGTTCTTGAAACCGCCGCGTGAACTCATCCTGCCGGTTGGCTTGGTCAAGAAGCCGTTGGTCCTCGGGGTTGATCTCGTATCAAACCATCTGCTCAAATTCACACGATGGCGGAGGTGATTGCATGAAACGTAAATTAGCAAAGTTTCATTCACAAATATTATGTAACCCGTCACGATTGTTACCATGCGGCGATCCTTGAGCTCTTCTCCGCGGATCGAAGGCGTTGTTGCGGCACTTCCAATACCTCCTCTTCCAAGTTGAAATTTCCCAAGAGCGGACAAGCCCGCAAAGATCTCCGCACATACAACATGGGCGCTACAGCTCCACGAGGTAGGAAGAGATCTTGATACGCTAAATTCGCGGCATGCACTCGCTTCTTCCTTTGCCTTCCCTTACCCTTTGCACTTGCACGCCTCGGCATTTTCGATTGATGCTCACCTCTATTCTTTCTCCCGCTGTTCTTTGCGAGACCGCTTGTGAGAACGAATGTTATAAAGGGCAGATATCGCCCGGGTATGGGGCGATCGCCTCATATTTGGGCGATTGCCCCATGTAAGGGCGATCGCCTCACATTAGGGCGATCGCCCCTACTAGAGGCGATAGGTGCACCGAAACGTTGGTGTGTTGTCACGTCGTGTGGCATAGGCAAGCAATGCATAAATGATTTGAACAATTTATAGTGATAACGCTGTCATGTTACTAACTCTGGGAGTTATACAATGTGCTGCTGAACGTAAAGCCATTAAAAAAATACATCCGTACAACAAGTCAATCACGGCCACGCTTCCTAATCTGGCCCGTGGGGTAGGTGAGTGGCGACGGCGGACGGACGTCCCTCCTAGGCCGGCCCTGCGGCGCAGGCGTAGAAGTAGTCTTGGCGGCGAGGCCAAGTCTGTGGCGACGCACCGAGAGCCGAGAGGGTCGAGGTAGTCGGTCGAAAGGTACTCCTCCGTGTCGAACTCGTCGTCGAAGGCTCGTCGAAACCACCACAGGGTCCTGCTGGGACGCGGACGAGGAGGAGCCTCGCAGCCGCCGCCCCACCGCCGCTGCGTGGGAGCGAGCGAGGAACCGGCGGGGTAGGGCGAGACGCGAAGGAGCCTCCCACCACTGCCCCCACTGCTGCTGCGTGGGAGCGTAGCGAGGAACCGACGGGGTAGGGCGAGACGCGGAAGGAGCCTCGTCAGCCCACTGTCCCCCCTGCAGCTGCGTGGGGGCGTGACGGGGCACCGGGTGGGTAGGGCGAGTCTTTGGGGCGAAGTGGCGTGGTGTCTTTGCGTCCGCCGACGTCTCCGCGCCCTCGGCAGGTGGCCAAGCGAGCCAACCGCCTCACCGTAGCGAGGACCCGACCCCAAGCTGTCTCGGACTCGGCGGTGGTCACCTGTATGCCCCCCTCTAGGCGCGTCAACATGGACCTGACCTCCACCTCAATCTCCGCCAAGAGCCGAGTCCGCATGTAACGTCGGGTTGGCATTACGTAAGTTACATGAAAAAGGCGTGCCCATGTAGGTTCGATTGTGACTTACCGAGGCGTTGTCCCTCCGGGACATCCGTGAAGAATGCGTGTCCGCTATCGATGCTCTGCCGGCGACGTCACGGTCTTTGGTGTGTACCCCACCGAGGCGAGTCTGTGCTGGCGAACCACTCCATGTACCGATCGTACATGTCATGGTCGTCGGCCGGGTCTCGGTGACCTCTCGTCGAGTCGCGGCGCCCCACTGCAGGCCCATGGCGCATACGGTCTGAATCGAGAGCCCACCGCAAAGACCCATCCGGTCATCCGCAATGCAAAAAGCATGAAGCACGCGAACACATTAATTTCGCAAAGATGCGGAGTAGTAGGATCGGGCAAGTACTGTGAGCGCCACGTGCGACAACGTGACGAGGCGGCAAAGGAAAGGATCGAACAGCCGAATCGCCGCGGCGACTCGGTGCGGGAGTACTCCTCGACACAAAGGTCAAAGACGAGCACCTTACGGGTGAGCCAAAGGCCTCATCTCGCGTGCAAAGCACGGAGACCCGTGAGGTGCTCGGGCGTGACGTCAGACGCGGTGTATGGCGCCCACCGCACGTCCTCGTCGTGGAGGCGGTCGAACTCCCGAGCGAACTCGATAGGACCTCCTCACTGTAGGTGCGCGAACCTCCATTGCGAGGAAATAAGAAATGGCGAAGGTTATTCAAGTGCGTTAGTGGGGAAAAGATACGAGGAGCGTGCACGTCGTCGGACCCGATGAGTGGCCCATGGTGGGCGATCCACCGGTCGTCTCCGTAAAGCTCCTCGAGTGCGGTGTCGTGTCAACAACGAGCTGCCGACGGAGAAGCGCTCCCAAGACCACAAGCGGAGGAGTAGGGCGCAACGACATCGTCGCGTCGTGCTCGCCAGAAAACGGCGTCGCACAGACCTCATGCGTCGCCGCAAGCACACCGAGGCCCACGACCACCGCATCACTGTTTACAAGGGGAGTTAGGCGTGCTCGTTGAGACGAGATTGAACCGAGTGTGTTACCTCATCCACCGGGTGTCGGCGATGTCGGGCGTACTCGATCGGTGACGGTCCACCGTGTTCCGTGGGAGGACGGAACATCACCCAACCGAGCAACAACAGGAGGTATGCCTCAAGTGGCGGCCACGCCCGCCTCCTCCGCGTCTTGGTGGAGAAGGTCGACTGCGGCGTTCGCAACAAACATTATCGACAACTTGGCGCTTCTATTTTAATTCTCAAAGAAAGAGGTACTCACCGTGAATCGGCGACCACGCCCGTCGGTCCGTGGCGCTCGGCCTCCCTAAGGGGTGGGTAGGGGTGCCGGGTGCCGCGCACCTCGGCAACGCAGCGGACAACTCGGCGTGCACGTGTGGCGAGGCGTCGTGCGGCACGGCGCGGGCCCGCACAAGGGAGGCCTAAGAGGTACGACACGCCCTGCGGCGTCGGAGCCATCTCTCCGCGCGGAAGGTGGAGCGTGTGCGTCTCCGGTCTCCACCGATCCACGAGTGTGGCGGCGAGGGACGGTCGTGCCGAACGCGGCACCTCCTTGCCCTCTAACAGGCGATCACCACTCCACCATCCTACAAAGAGGAAGTAAGCCACCGCCGCAACTGCATGTAGTTAGAATTGCATTCACGGTAAGTATGTGTACGTAAAGAGTGCAAGCGTTCGCAGCTACCGTGGAACCCGGCGTGGGTCGATGCGGCGCTCCTGGGCACTCGAGGTCGGTGGCCTAGCACTCGGTTCTCCTCTGCGGAGTACCTAGACCGGTGGGTCGATCGACGGTCACGTCCGGCAGCTCGTGGCAAGGTCGCGCCATCGTGGCTGTTACAAAGCAAATACAACAGATTTATCGGTAATTACATGTGCACACAAAATGAAATGCGAAATAACGAATTGTACCATACTCAACAAACAATACAACCGAAGTGTGGAGAGCAAAAAAACTCGGATTGCAAACATACGAAAGACAAAGACATGTTCGACGAGGCACACAACGTCGAGAATTACATTATCCTCGTAGGTACTAAGCGGGACATCGGAGAATAACATGATGCGAACAACAACTTACTAGTACATTGAAAATTACATCGAACATTACAACGTACATTACTGACTTACGGTCCATTGAATAATACAAGATGGGAACAACATGCAAAGTTACATTATCCGCGGTTGCGGCGCGCCTCGGACTCGTCCATATCGTTCGAACGCGCCTTGTCCTTCGACGCCGACCTTCATCTTCAACATTCGGATGTCCGGTACCCATCGATGGTCCGGAGAGGGGGCTGTTGTGAACGATCCATCCACTCGGTACCCGTACACCTCATGATGCCACGTGTTGAGAACACTCTGCTTGTAGTAGTACGGGGAGATGAGCGGACGGCGGATTGATGCGTCTCGGCGGCTGCGGCAATGACGCGCGAGCACGGCAAGTCAGCGAGCGTGGTTTCGGCAGAGCACTCGCAATCACCGCCGAGTATGCACAGATGGGAAGTCCTCTCCGGTGGCACCCTGCGACCTCGGTCACCGCGGTGCACGTGGTATCTCCGTTCCACGCCACTCTCGGTGTAACCCGATGTGTCTGCGCCTTTCTTGTTTTCTTGGACATGTAGGTAGACACAGCAGTTGAGTAAGACAATCGATTGTCCGACATACATGCTGCGGAGGTCTTGTATCGCTCAATGAAATATCTCTGTGTCCCTAATAAGACACCCTCAACTATACCCACCAGTGGAAGGCATCTGGTGCCTTTCATTACCCAGTTGTAAATCTCCGCCAGGTTCGTTGTCATGATCCCATAACGCGAGCCGCCTCTCGTCTGCGAAGGACCATTTCTCCAAAGGCTCATGTCGTATCCAATCGGTGAAACTCTTTATCTTTGGTACCGGCCTCGCCGGAGGTTTGGGGTCCGTCGGCAGCCGCATATAAGGTCGTGGGGTCCTCTCCTTGCTCATGGTACACCATCGGGTTCCTTGATGAACTAGCGGTACCTCTGGGATCCATTGATTGCTTCTTCGTTAGTTCGTCCAACGTCTTCCAAAGCGCGTCGAACTTCCTCCGTTGGTTCTGTTTGCACAGGCGCTTGAACATGTTCATAAGCTCCTTATTCTGAATCGACGGAAAAATTGGCACCCATGTGCCTCATGCACCACTGCTCCTCGGATCCGCCACTTTGTTGCTCCCACGACGGCGGACCCTTGTTGCATATCCACGATCGCCCTTAGCAGACCCGCATGTCGGTCATGGATGACACAAACATCGAACTGTCGAGAACAACCGCCACTTCACTCTTTCAAGGAACGATACAGCTCTCCGTGTTTCCCCTCCACGAATGCCAACGCAACCGGTAGAAACGGTTGTTGGCATCCACCGCGATCGCAGCTTAGAATCGCCCTTGTACTTCCCGTGAGGAATGTGCCATCCATGCAAAGGACCGGCGGCGGTCTTTTAACGCATTTATGCATGCGCCAGGCGAAGAATGCCGTTGCAATACCCACTTCGGTGCACGCACCACCCGCAGGAACTCCGCAAGGTCGATGGATGTACCGGGGTTCCTTTGTGCGATTGCCACGAGCAAGTGGGAATATTCTCGTCGAAGCCTCGTCGTCCCGAACCGTATTTCCGAGCTGTCCTTTTGCTCTCCATGCCTTTGCGTAGCTAATCTTGTCTTGAAACCTCTCCTCCACGGCCGTGATAATAGATCGAGGTCTGCAGATGGGGATTGTCCACGATCGACCATAAAACACATTTGCCACCCAAGTGGGCGACAGATTGCGGTGTCCCCGCCCGCTTCTTCCACTTCGCAGATTATGCTCCATCACTATGGAGCATTTCCGAGTCCGTCCACTTCCCCGGTATGCATGCACCGCCATGGGCACGAATCAACTACGCACTTCACGTCGTAGTCCTTCTTCTTGGACTTCACAACCCCGAATTGCCGGAGAGACATTGCCCATGATTTCACCGCATCCATCACAGCCTCCTTGTCTTTATATACGGCCCCTCGTCACCTCGTTCTCACGATACTCCCATGCATCAATGTTCCCTTCATTCATTGTTAGGTCTTGAAATTGTAATTGGTCCACGCACCGAGGATAGGCACCCAGGCGTTGTCCTCCTCGTCGGAGTGCTCACCATCGAGGACTTCCTCATCCGCACGGTCCTCCTCTTCCATCAAGTCAACAATGTCCTCCACCTCCTCCCCTCGTGCGGCCCCCTCGCGCCTCCACCGCTGTCTCCTCCGCCCCGGTCCCTTCGTCACCGCCAGCCTCGTGCTCCTCGTCTCCGGGCTCCTCGCCGCCTTCCTCTTCGCATCCTTCTACATTTGATGTCCCTCCGCCGTAATGTCCACCCCGACATCACGAACTTGCGACACCGATGGAGCTACCGGGTATGCTTGTGCCAACAACATGAGCGCCAACCCCGCCTACTGCAAAACCAACATAACTCCTCCATGTGGACGTCGAGTTAACAGAATCAACTCTCCGTAAAACGGTCTTGCGCTCGGCTCACTCTTGCTCGACCCAGAACCGAACGATGCGGGCATCCAAACCGAACATCCGAGACATCCACTCCAACAAACCCTCAGTATGTCCTATCGCTTTCGGCCTCGCATATGCCCCGCACGACTCTTGAAAATGATGATAGATCCACCCCATCCGCCCCGTGCTATCTCCCATCTCCATAAAATATTTGGAAATACAATTTCTCCGACATGCCGCAACGTCCAACGGAAAAATATTACTCTAAAATACAATACTGATCTGAAATTTCTAAAAACTAAATACTACATTAAAGTTCTAAATATGAATCATGACATTAAATTTCTAAACAACACTATCAGAAATTAATACTATACTGATCCTGAAAATTCTAAAACTAACTACTACATTAAAGTTCTAAATATGAACTCATGACAAGAAATTTCTAAACAACACTATCCAGAAATTGTAAACGCTACACAATCCTAAATTTTCTAAACACTACAATAAATTTCTAACACTACAATAAATTTGTAACGTACTTAATACTATACTGATCTGAAAATTCTAAAAACTAAATACTACATTAAAGTTCTAAATATGAATCATGACATGAAATTTCTAAACAACACTATCCGAGAAATTGTAAACGCTACACAATCCTAAATTTTCTAAACACTACAATAAATTTCTAACACTACAATAAATTTGTAACGTACTTAATACTATCTGATCTCAAATTTCTAAAACTAAATAGTACATTAAAGTTCTAAATATGAACTCATGACAAGAAATTTCTAAACAACACTATCCGAGAAAATATAAACGCTACACAATCCTAAATTTTCTAAACACTACAATAAATTTCTAATACTACACTAAATTTGTAACGTACTTAATACTATACAGTCCTCAAATTTTTAAAAACTAAATACTACATTAAAGTTCTAAACGCTACACAATCCTAAATTCGACTAAATATTACATGCTACATTAGAATTCTAATAACAAGTAGTCCTACAGAATTTTCTAAACACTACAAAATCGTAAAATTCCTAAATAATAGATTTATAAAATTTGTAAAAATACCTTCATAAAGCATTTAATCGACTTTTTTCCCTTTTCTTCTTCTTTCTCTTCTTTTTTCTTCTTCTTTTCTTCTTCTTTTTCTTCTTCTTTCTCTTCTTCTTCCTCCTTCTCTTTTCTCTTTTCTCTTCGTTTGCTTCTGCCTCGGCTGAATGCCTGCGCCGAGCGAGGGGGCGAGGTTTGAAGGCCGCCTGTCGCCCCTGGCTCGGGCGATCGCCCCTGTCTCGGGCGACAGGGGGCCCTGAATGTGACTCTTTTTACTGCTTGCTCTGCCGACGGCATGAGGCACATATCGCCTGTGTATGGGCGATCGCCCATACACAAGCGACGGGCGTATAGTTTTGCAAAAATTTGATTCGGACGCATAGTTTTGAAAAAAAGAATAAAAATAAATATTAAAGAAAAAAAAATTCATTGATATTATCGATATAGGTTATTTTTATATACATTAATAGTTAAATCTAAAATATTTAATTAATGCCGGCCCTAAAACAATTTATACTGACACAGAAACAACCTATAATTCTCGTGCTGCGGACGTGAAATCCCACGGATCATGGGGTCTCACAAATAAAGGTTTAAAATCCCAGTGAAATTTTGGAAATCTCGGCCGAGATTTTGGATTTCGGTCGGGAATGAGATTTTAAATCTCGGCGAAATGAAAAAAAATGAAAATTCTAAAAAATGATGAGAACATGAGGTATGTTGACCGGATTTTAAGTTTTTTTTGGCCGATATTTCGGTGTTTTTTGCCAAGATTCTCGGAAATCCCAGTCCAAAAAAACCGAATTAAAATTTTGCTTTCTAGATTTTGTTCGAAATTTTGAGATCTCATTAGGATTTCAGATTTTAGTCACCTCCAAAACACAGTCGAAAACCGAAATTTGAAACCTTGTCACGAATTCACCCAGACGGATAAGCATTTTAGGCAGACTCCACCTGCACCAAGTCAAGAGTCAGCACAGAACAAAGACCTGATCTTCTGGAAGGCAAGCGCCTGCCCCACCCCGTCCCCGACCATTCAAACACCCTCACCTCACCACCTTTATAAACGCCGCTCTCTGACTCTTATCCCCCGCCTCGCCTCGCCTCGCCTCCTCATTTCCCCTTCCTTCGCCCACTCCACTTCCCTCCTGATTTTCCCCGAACAACATAAAAAGCGTTACAAACTTGTAGTAGCAATGGAGGAGAGAATTCCCCAAGGCCAAGAACTACAAGACCCCACCGCCGACATCGCCGCCGGGCTGGCTGAGGCGCCCTCGCAACCAAAAGGCCCTTCCGGCGGTGACGCCGCCGCCGTGCTTTCCTCCGGCGACGAGACGGATGTGGACTCCGACGAGGAGTTCGAGTTCCCCTTCGTCAGCAGGGACTCCCCCGCGGGCACTGCCGCCCTTGCTGACGAGCTCTTTGCTGACGGACGTATTAGGCCGTTCTATCCGGTGTTCGGGCGCGGCGCAGGAACCGAACCGGCCCCGGCCGCTCTGGCGGGGCCGCGGACGAGGGGGCCACTCGGGCGGCTCTTCCTCGAGGACTCCCCCGTGAGCAGCTCGACGGCGTCCACGTCCTCGTCAGCGGCGACCGACGACGACGGGGGCCTGGAGAGCGCGCCGCCGGAGAGCTACTGCCTGTGGAAGCCTGGCTCCGGCTCCTCCGCGTTGGCCTCGTCCTCCCCGCGGCCACCCAGGAAGAGCAGCTCCACTGGGTCCATGGCGCGGTGGCGCCGCATCAGCGAGCTCGTCGTTGGCCGCAGCCACAGCGACGGCAAGGAGAAGTTCTTGTTCCTCCCCACTCCGCCGCCCAAAGAAGCCGCCTACATGGACAAGCCCAAGCCGAATCCGGCAGGCGGCAAGAAGGCTCCCGCCGCCGCGAAGGTCGACACGGTGACCGCCGCCCACCGGATAGCTTACAGCTCGAAGGGTAGAGGTGTCACCGGCGCCGGAGGCGCGCCACGGCGCACGTTCTTGCCGTACCGTGAGGAGCTCGTCGGCTTCTTCGCCAACGTGAACGGCATCAGTCGGAGTCACCCACATCCGTTCTGAGGCTCGCGCTTGGCTTGTTCTAATTAATTTGAAATTGAGGCTTGGATTTGCGATCAGTGGGTAGGCAAATGATGGGATTAGATTAATTAATTGCGCAAGTCAAAAGATTAAGTAGGGATAAATGATCAACATCTATTTTTTTTCATGATTTAATATTTTTACAACTAAAAAACATCAGTAATTAGGACTGTGAACAGTGTGAATTCAGTTGGAGCGGTGGAAACCGGGAGATGGGTCGTGGTGGCTTTCTCGGACCAAGTGTGAACGCCTACGGGTGGCAGGTGTTTAGATACGAGTTTGTACATTTGTAATAGTAGCCATTAATTTGTGAGCGTGACATTAGTAATAGATTGAAAACTGGTTGCAATTCTACACGACCTTCCCTTTCTTGTGTTCAATTAACCGTTTGTTACGTGCTGTGAAATGTGTACTGTAATTCGATGGCCTCTCGTCTTAATTCTCTTTCTTGAGAAGTGCTGAGTGACACGAGACTGTTCGGTGACTTCGGTCACTGTGTCGCGATAGAACGCCTGGTCGGGGCGTGCCAGGCCGCTTTACTGAAGCCATTAAGCCAAGCACGGCTAGCAAGCGCGACGTGTACAACGGTGGCGATCCCCGCCGGTCGAGGTGCCGTGTACGCGCCGCCAGCCCGCCACCACGTACGCGCGGCGGTGGCGACGCCAAGTGGTCGGACTCTGACGACTCTCGTGCATGCAGCTGCGCATTCACGGCGCGCACCCGAGTTTCCAGTCAGCTTAATACTCTATCCGTCAAAAAAATATAGACAGTAGTTTTTTAATATTTTTATCATAAATATAAGACGTATTTTATATTCCATTACATAATTAACGTGGAGTGCATTGAATATAGTGCTTAGAGATAATAATTATGAATAGTTTAGTTATGTTCAATATCGTATTAATTTACCTAGTAAGAGAAAATATGTCTTCTCCCTCCGTCGAAAAGTATAAAGCGTATTTTGACTTTATATAAGGATTAAGGTTACGTTGAAATTGAGAAGAGTACCCGAGAAAATAACTTAAGATGCCTCCACTTAATTATCTCGTAAGATGAGATATAATACTTTATATGGGTGGTAACGAATAAATGCATATGGTTGAGAGAATAAATAGGGGTATTAAAGGAAAAATCTCATTAAATCTACATACAAACTTTATATTTATATATAAGAACATTAAAAAATAAGTCTTATAGACTCGGACGGATGAAGGAGTATGCAGTTGGATGTATGCATGATTCTGCATGTATGATCTGTCGTGATTATATTTCTGTGCTTGTCGCTTAAGATTGCCGGAGATGGATGATACCTGCGGTTCATTTGTTCATAATTGGGACCATGACAGCACCGGGGCTAGCGTACGTAATGGCCTAACTGAATGGGCACCACCAACCGACACTGGTTAATTAGCTGGACATCATGATGAAAATAGGCTTTTCTGTTATTTTCCTTTCACCGGTTGATTTGGAATGCCGGTGTTCCACTGTGTAGCTTTCGTGTCAATCTTCTCTTACAATTATACTAGCATTTCATGATAAATGTAGCTATTTCACGCGTTTAACAGGTGCTTAGATCATGAAAAGCACATGTAATTAGTACAGGAGTGACGGATTTGTGCAGGTCAGCCCTAACTCCTTGCCTGTTCTAGCTAAGATACTACCATCCAGCTGATTGGTGATCTTTATCTGCGTTATTTCACTGAGCTGAAGCCCCTAAATTATTTCTCTCTACTGAAACCCTTTTCCTGTTATTATGCTTTCTAGAGAATTTGCCTATTCAGTTTCTTCGTGTTTCCCCCTACCTGTACCTTTTTCTTCCTTTTCAAATTTCTTTTGATAGTTCCATATTCAGAAATCAAAATTAGTACCCTCAGTATCACTTTTTTTCAAAGAAAATGAAAGAGTACATCTCCTGACCTCAGCATCGTGAGATGCATACAACCAACCATTCAATATAAGGTTACAACCAAACTACTATAAAAAAGATACAGCCAAGTACTAAAAAAAGTTTCAACAACCCATAAAAAACCAAAATGCTATAAAAAAAAGATATAGCCAAGTACTGAAAAAAGTTACAACAAGTCATAAAAAACATGAAACAGAAAGTCTTAATCCGCACACAGCCTGTTTCTAAATCTCCACCCATACTTGATGAAGAGGTCCCTCACTACAACCTCTAGAGATCTGTATGCCGCTAACACCACATCTCGAACCTCCTGACACTGCAGCACGGACCATGATCGCAACCAGTTGGTGCACATGTAGATAATCTGCAACGGATTAGAGATTTTTTTTCCATTCAAAAACCACATCGTTTCAACATAGTCAAATTGACCAATACAAAACGGCAGCCCGATCAGAATGTGAGCCCTTAGTTCCTTTCCCAACCCCAATAACCAGTTTTCAAATATATTGGTCATGTTACTAGGAGGTGGTAGATCAGAAGCTGCTTGTATGACGTGCCATACAAAACGAGCAAACTGACAGTCAAAAAAGAGGTTTTGTATATTTTTCTCATTATTACTAAAACAATATTTTTTGTTGTCATTCCAATTTTTTTTAATGAAGTTATCTTTTATCAATATCACCCTTCGATGTAGGTACCATAGATTTTTTTATTATTTTTAATGGTACCTTAAGCTTCCATAGTTGTTAGTTTGTAACTGGAACATTTCGATACACTAAGACTGCATACATCGACCGAATAGAAAACGGTTCATTTTGATAGATATTCTATCGAAAATTATTCCAATCTCATGATAATTACATACCAGAAGGAAGCAGTGACACCAGTGAGATCTTTTATTTTAGCTAGGAACATGCCCCATCGGACACAAACCTTTAGCCATTTCCGTTTAGTTTTGCGTCGCGTTCTCGTCGGAAGTTCCACGTGCTGTTCTTTTTAGGGAGGGAAACAACAAAAACAAGAGGAAATAATGAAATAAGGTGTCGCAGTCCGTCTCATAGTCCCATTAGAGCAGTAAAAGAGACGCCGCATGTTTGAGCACTTGGCCGAGCAAACTCCACAATTGCTAGGGCAATCCAGCGCCGGTGAAAGGCATTATCCGTTCAGCCACGCATGCATTCTCGACGCCACATACTAGCTCGTTCATCGGTAGTCATCAGTTCGCGTCAACTTGTTCTCTGGATTATTTCTAACGCATCACTTAGCCCACACCAGTGCCACCAGCATCAGCCATGGCTGCATATCTAAGGGGATAATGGGAAAATAAGTTAATCTCATCCTTATAATTCATATGGAGAATGAATTAGCGCGTAAACTCCATATGGAAATCGGTTTTAGTTTTTCATCATTGCATGTGATGCAAAAGAATACACTTTACATTCAAAGATATTAGGATTTCTTTCTTCCTTCCTTTTTTTTTCGCTGCAAAGAAACGAGATTGGGATTTCTCTTGGTGTCATTGGCATGATGATCGATTTAAGCTGCCTAATTCCTAACGTTAGGCTACCTCTACGTTGACGCTCTACTATCTTTCCCGTGATGAAGTTTTGGTCGTCCTCACCTCTTGACATTCTTGATATTGGTTCCAATTATCACCCCTGCTCAGCCTGCCATAGTCATGAATTATCGGGCATGATCCATAACATCTCGACGTCTCCAGGACGCTAAAACATGTCCCTAATTAAGCCTAGTCTCTCTTCGTTGACGCGAGCATGATGCGAGTCAAATGCAACTGAAGTCTCAATAGAGTAGTAAGTAGTAGTCATTAGTCAAGTCAATGCAAAACAAAAATGCTCCTAACATGTCACGAAGGATGTGTTTGATTGCTGGTATCAAGTGGTACATGTATGATATTATTTAAGAAAAAAGTCATTCATGTGTTTGGTTGTTTGAACGGAACCATCCCATCATAGATAGTAATATACAAATTTAGGGAATATTCTTTATAGATGCTAAACCATTTCATTCACTCAGAACAATGGAATCAAATGATACAGGATCATCTCATCTGTCTCATCCTACTAACCAAACACACCATAATTCCACGAACAAGCCGGGAAAGAGCCTAACAGCAGTAGTATTTTGGACTGGTTAGGCGTGCAGCTTTGTCCAGATCGTCTTTTGTATCGTATAGGTTAGGTTGGCTATTGGTCGAGGCAGTTGGCAATTTAGAAACGGGGAGAAAAGGCGAAAAGGACTGAAGCTACCAGTGACATATTTGTGAGAACTAAGCTATGTGCGATATTTATATGTCGATGTGTCGACGTCAGGACTCATCGCTACAGTCTACAGGCGTATCGAAACTATGCCTTTCCTTCTTGTTAAGGGCACGCATAATATTCGATGCCACGAATAAAGTTGATGCACTTACACACGTGCGAGGAGACTTCACATCCAGCTGGCCGGAGTACCTCTCTGCAGTACGTAGAGAGTTCATCAAGCCAATCAATCTTGCTTGCGTGCTACGATTCAAGACTTAATACATGTAAGGGTTCAGACATGATCACGTGGGCATTGCTACTCTTGCTTTGTATATTTGCATGATTACCAATTAGCAATTACATGCTGTATCAACCAATTGTTACCATCAAATGGTAAGTGGAAGATCTTTTGTAGTTGCTCATTTGATTTCAGTAATAAGTGTGTCTATCCAGTCACAAGTACGCCGATTAGTAAACTCAAGTAGCGTCTGAGAATTCCAGAAGGCCAATAGACCATCCCTAGAATATATTGATGTAGCACTGGAATCTGGAGCTTGTTTGGCCAAGCTACAGGCTGCAATAACTTTTCATGATGTTTGATTCCATCATCGTGCATTTTCGCAGTTGCTACTTCGAAGAGGCATCATCATCAGCGGGGGCTTCAGAACCCGCAAAAGTTTCTGCCAGCAGCAGTACGTCCCCCCGGTTGGAGTTGCTGCTTAATCCCGTAGCCTGGTTGTTGCTATCATTCTGAACTTCTGATCTCGATTCGCTGGAGTTGCTCGATTGAGATTTCAAATCCGAGCTGGAAATTTCTTGACCTTGCTTTTCCCATGGCTGTTTACCAGCAAATCAAATGTGAGCAAACCGTTGTTCTCATGAGATACTCTGAATTCAGCATCAAATGCTGCTTGTAGTTCCTAATTTCCTTATGTTGCTTTATCCACGATCATGAGACTACAAGAAGCTAATCCATATTATATATGAAGGTTTGGTTAGCCAGCAATTTCAAGTGCAAACCTTGGGCTTGGGTGCCATTCGGGACTCCGAGATTGGTTGATCAGGGTTTGGAGGGTTATCATTAATATCCTATATCACAACAGAAAAATAAGGTTACTGAGTCCTCTTGTTGCAGCAATAACAGAAGACATAGAAATTTTGAATACCTGGATATCATCTGGCTGTTCTCCCCTTTGTATCATTTCCATAATCTGTCAAGTCCAGAATGAAAGTTAAAAGGCAACTTCTAGTTCAATATCAAAACTCTACATAGTTTAACACTTTTCCTCAAACTCAGCACACTAAATTCACAAATACCAAAACATTCAGACTGAATTAAAGTTGTCCTACTACCTTCACGAGAGAAGTGCATAATAAGATGAATTGGATAGCATAAATCCCCTAGTGCAATATAGCTAGCTCAAACAAATACAGTTCTAATATCCAACACATATTGATGAGTTAATTTCCCATGCCCTACCATACAGTAGGGCAATGGAAGGAAGAAACTACTACTAAAAAACAAATGTAACTTATGCTAAACTGACAAACTAATGAAATCATGTATTGTGCAAAACAGCTAGGAACAATTTCACTTTCTGACTTCACTGATAGTTATACATTAAAGCTACTCATGAAAGGAACCATAGAATCAGACATGTTCGGATGATATCATGAAAGAGGAACGTAGTACACATAGTAGCAAAGATAAAACTTGCAGCCATTCTGTGCTCTCTAGAGTGACAGGAAAAAAAGGGTGATTTTGGGTGACGGTCAAGATAACTGACCTCCATATATGATTTTGGGTGACGGGGCACTTCAGGGGCCACAGGTTCGATCTCAGGGTCAGGCCTCCCTATGAAAAAAAAGGTAGGAATCTCAGAAAAAGGAAACTAACGAAAATAGTCGATATGGCTAATCATAGAAGAAGGCTGCATTGGCAAACCTGAATCATCCATACATTTTGTGCCAATTTCAGCTTCCTGCTGCAGTGAAGAAAACGAGCTAGTTCAAATTTTGTAACATAAACACCAGTAATGCCTGACCCTACACTGGGGATTTAAATAAGAAATGTTTGTACTATTTTTGCTGACCTGAGTAGTTCTGTAAGAATGGTCAGATACCCCTGACAAATGGAGGAAAACATTAGGCAATGCGATTATGCATGTCTTGATGAAGTCATTTAGAGCAGTGCTGTACATATACAACCGAAGGGGGGGGGGGGGGGGGTTCATTTGGAATGATCATTCGCTTACACAGAACAACAAACATAAAAACAATCAACAATCTTGACAGGATCCATGACTTCAAAGACCATCTTAAAATCATATAGTAAATGGACTCTCCTTAAATACCTTGAGATGTGCAAGTATTTGAACTCATATAATTTGAAGATGGGCTCTGCAAATTACAAAAACTGAGTTAAATAAATGAACAAAGTCAGAATAACAAGGGAACTACTCTGGAAATTTAGGGTGAAGTAGATAGTGAACGACCAAATCTTACTAGTAAACGTTGAAATGCTTCGTCGATTTCACCCACGGTGAGTCCTTTCTTTTCAAGGAAAGAACGCCTCTGAGCATCAGAAGAGGCCACTACTTTTGGATGTTTTAGAAAACTAACAGCACTCTGAACCAGTTCCTCCCTAAACGGTTCAGGGGTCACAAGAGCTGCCTTTCCTTTTACGGCTTCCTGCTCCTTTGTGTCTCGCACAGTACTTTGAGCATCCTCTGAGCTTCCTTGACCTAAAGCCATGACAAGTGTGAAATTAAGTTCAACACTCAGTTTGAGTTCTAGAATCAACCATCATGAAATTTGCATCAATCATATACTGGCAAGAACAAAACATATTTTATCAGACAATCCAGTGATCCATGCCCGTTTGGTGTATTATTACTACAAGGTCCAAGCACCGCTCATAATTCACAAAGATGAAATGAACCAGGTCAATGTATCAGCAACCGAGACAGGTAGAAATCGAAGGGCAATAATGCCCTGGTGCCTGTGTACCCAGCAGCTCTCGCTGCACAATTTCTTTACCATCTTTACCATCACAGAAACAAGCAAGTAGCCTCGAGTCCACATCAATTCTTTAGAAACAAATTTAGAAGCACCAAGGAAATCACCAGATAAACGGGGAACTTAACAACAAAGCTAACCGCAACCAGTATCGATTTGCTTGGTTTTAGAACCCCAGCAACCGCAGCAACCCTAGCAAGTGGCATTAAACCAAAATATAAAAGAAGGGCATACGCTGTTTGCAAACCAAACCTGGATCCTGCGCCTCGTCGGGTAGGTGAGGCGTTGACGAATCCGCCATCCCGGCTTCCTTCCTAGGTTGGTGGGGGATAAGATCGGGAGCAGATGAAGGAAGGTGAACCAGCCACTAGCCAAAAAGGTTTGAGTCTGGACTGCTCGGTCGGTCGGTCGACGTGCCCGATCCCCATGGGCTCGTTATTACACTCGGTCCACGCTGATCGGCCCATGGTTAGGCTAGCCTTGTTTACAAGAAATTACGGGCCGTTGGGGGATCCGTAGCTTTTTTTTTTAGCTTTTCTAAAAAGCTGTTGTTTAGTTTTTAAACTGAAAAGCAGCTATAGTTCTTCATAAGAAACTGTATGACAAATAGTTAATTTCTCTTATTAATAAGCTATAAAAGCGGATCCATTCCAGTTTTCAACTTTTAGCTTTTGCTAGTTATGTGCATGTTTGGAGGAGCTATAGCTTTTCTGAAAAACAGTTTTCTGGGTTGAAAATAAGCTGTAGATTTTTATAAGAGACCATTTGACAAATAGCTGATCTCCCTCAGCAATAAGCTGAAAAAGTAGGTCCAATCCAGCTTTTAGCTTTTGGTTTTTGTTAGTTATATATGGCTTCTAGCTTATACCAAAAACCGCTTAAAAGCTGAGCCGTTTGGGGGATTTACTGTCTTTTTAAAAGCTGAAGGTAACTTAAAACCTTTCAAACAGGGTCATATATGACTTCTAATTTATGTCAAAAATCACTTAAAAACTAAACTATTTAAAGGCTTACTTTTCGAAAGCTAAAGTCCGCTTAAGTCCCATACACAAACCTAAGGCAATCAGAGCCGGAAAGGCCGCGGTTATAAGAGGGAGCATGAACGGAGAAAAAACTAGGTTTGTTGCTTAGTTTCTTTTGATCTTCATCAACAGCTAGCGAGCCACCGCTTGGTTTGGAGTTTGGTTGGAGAAGAAGACCAGGGAGGAAGGAGGAGATCGATCGAGGGAGCCTGATCGGGAGGTTCTCGGAGCAAACCGGAGCCGAATTGGAAGCTGGAGCGGGAGGTGCCGGTGCCATCCTTCTTCGACTTCCCTCCCATCGCCGCCCACACCAGGCTGCCTGGCCGTCAATCGCCGTCTCCTCCTCCTCCTCCATCAATCGCCTTCTCGTTGAAATTGATCTCCTTGCTTCGTTGCTAATTTGATATCTAGCATTGATACATCTCGCTTAATTAGCTCGCGAAATCTAGGCTTGATCGGCTAGTTCAGATGTAGATGCATCATGCATTAATTCATTGGTGTATTAATGCTCCTCCGTTTTGAACCGAAAGGGATGCTCCTGTAGGGAGGATGAGATATTTTTACTAGTTCCCCTAGAGTTGTCCCTCAACTCCACGAAGTGGATTCATGCCAATCTCAACCATTGCTTCTTTTGGACGGACTGGATTTAGCCATGTCATTCTTTCTCCTTCCTAATCCCCAACCTATCCTCTCATATATATATATATATATATATATATATATATATATATATATATATATATATATATATATATATATATATATATATATATATATATATATATATATATATATATATATATATATATATATATATATATATATATATATATATATATATATATATATATATATATATATATATATATGAAGTCGAATGGGGCACCATAGTGCTTGGGCACCATGATTTCAAACGCGCAAATTCAAGCCATATTCGAGTATAATTTTCAAAAATTTCAGTTTTAGGGTATATACCCATCTATAACAATTCAAATGAAACACATATCTTTGAAAAAATATACTCGAATTCAAAGATTTTGAACGAGTTTGGATCACATGCTTTGCTGATTTATATATAAAATCAGCACATACCTACAACCAAACTATCATCCAAAAGAAAAACTATAGTTTGAATTTCAGTTCAAACTTGTTTGAACTAGTTAGTAAACTGGTTAAACTCAGTATCCTAAAAATTTCAAAAATAATCGTATGAAAATACATAGAAAAAATATCCTTTTTAGATCATGGTGTCCAGGCACAATGGTGTCCCAAGTAATTATTATTATATATATATATATTACATTATATATATTAAAACGGAAGGACGCGCGACCGCACAAGCCACGTGGTCTCGATGTTTCTGGGCCGTCCAATAGCGCTACTTCACTCGAGATTGCCCCGTTCGCGCCCCCGTCCAAGACTCCAAGCCGTCCCACGCGTCCCTGGTTCATATTAGACATGAAACAACCGAAACTTTACTTATCCGTGGCAACTCGAATTCGAACGCCTTAATATAAAAAATGGAACATGTTTCTTTGTTGTATAAGCATTGGACAACATCCTTAGAAAGCAACAATCGAATGCAAATGACCGTGGTGAATAGCTATGGCTTGTTTCACAAGCACGGAAGGTCCAATTTTCCCAAGCTTCTCTATCAAATGGTTGTGTGAATAAAAAATCTAAGGTTTATTCTAACCAAACAGACCCATCTCGTCGGTGGCTCGGTGCAAATTTAGGTCCTGTTTAGTATAGCTCCAGATTCCAGCTCCACCTCAGAGCTGGAGCTGGTAGGCTAAAATAAAGTGAATTAAGTTTATATTTTTAGTCTAAAATGTAAACAAGATGACCCACCTAAACACTCTTAATGTACCCACAGCTCCAGCTCCATAAATTTCTGGAGCTAGAAATACCCTGCTCCATCAACTCCACGGATTTTGGTGGAGCTGGAGCTATCCCAAACACCCCCTTAGTTCAAAGCTTTTCTATTGTATGATGGATAGAGAAGACAAAAACAATTTAGGGCAGGGAAGGAGGGACCCTGCTGCTGTTATGTACCTGGTCTTTCATGAATTTTTTTTTAAATATTTGCAGAAATAATATGCCGAATCCAAATTGACAAAAATACATACCTGTCGTCATTTGAAACGGTGACAAAGAGCTGTCGCCAACAGGATATGTCCTTATCACCGTTTCAAATTGCGACAGAGAACCTGTCATCGTTTTAAATGGCGACAGAGCTTTTGCTACAAAGTATTTGTGCAAATTATTTTTGCTGAGAATTCTAGGCATATTATTTATGAAATTTTTGTTGCACCCATTTAAAATGGAGAGAGGCTGTTTGATTATTTCGAAATAGTAATTTATAAGAAAATATTGATAGGGTGTTGGATTTCTTTATATAGATGGACATCATAGTTTTCTTGTCCGTGTACTACGCTGGATAAAATTCGAAGCGGTTTTGGTTGATTGACGGAGGAATTATTTCAGCGTGATGTCGCTTCGGCGCAGTGGAGCGAGCGCGAAATAAGAAATGAAAAGATAGACGATATTAGTAACAGGCTCAAAAGAAATAACACACAAACATTAATGAAGAAAAGATACAGTAATAAGAAACAAGCTGACAAAAGTAACAAGACTGCGAATGTAGTCGTCCACACAAAAGTACAGTATTAAAGAAAAAAAATTAACACCAGCTACGATGCTTTCACGGTGCAACACCTCGTGTGGTGCCAGGCTTAATAGTGCCAGGTCTATGACGACGTTGCACATGTCCCAGATGGGTACGTGAGGTGGTCTGGTGTCACTCCCTGAGTGCTCCTAACAGGACATACTGGTGCTAACGGAGTAACAAAGCCAGCTTGCTATGGGTGGCTCTGACCAGGCGCATCTGGGAGCTGCGAGGAACCAAGCACAACAGTTGATGACTGATGGGGACATTGACGAACCACTGGTCCACTAGGGTCTCATCGTCGAAGTACGGGTCGCCGGAGTGGGTCGTGGCATTCTCCTATGTTAAATTGTCCGTTGCTGAAGAATGTTTTTTATTAGTACACAATGGAATGTAAGAATGTAACATATGAGGTGATACCGCGCAGGTGTACTTGGAAACATGTGGGCGTACGGTGTCGAACGCTGCCAACTAGAGCCCTTGGGCACGTCGAGAGGAGGGGCGCTCTGTGCGTGTGATGTCCCAGCAGCGGTGTGAGGCATATGTCGACCACGTATGGTGGAGGACCAGGGCGTGATCTGTAGTATGTCATCCTCTGTAGGCCTCCTACAAGACTTAAGGTGGACGATGCGCAACGTCTTGTCCTGAAGACGCTGCAACGCCCCTCTCAGGTAGTCTATGCCGACCTCTAACCTGTCCCGTAGGCCAACTCGGGACCTAAGTGAGGCGACCTCCTTGAAAGCCTCCCTGTCAAGGTCGCTCTGCGCTGGCAATAGAAGGCTTGTTAGCTGTAAGAATTGTATGAATGGTACAATATAAGACATTTGAATAGAAGTACTAACCGAGCGATAAAAAACTAAGTTTGACTGCGTGGGGTAGGTGTTCGCCATAGAGGGCATGTGCCTCGGAGGATCGTCGATGACATGCATGACTTGAACACGTGTACGTGGGGCTATACTACCGGATGTAGTCATCGTACGTTGAGTGGTCGTAAGGGGCATCCTCCTGATGCACATCCGCCAACGCATGCGTCCACTACTGTGCGTGAGGTAGCATGCGTGCTGCCCAACCCCCACGTCCATCGAAACCCTTCCGTGTAAGCCTTGAAAAAAGAATTTGCAAGCTGACCTCATTAGTAAGGACATACAACGTGTGCTACCATTGAAACTAAAGTAAAAGAGAACTCAAGTGTGCACGGTCAGCGGGACGACGTCACCAGTAGGGACTAGGAAAACCTGTCGGAGGCCAAATTGCCGCATCACACAGTGTACAACGTAGGTCTCGATGAAGATGTCGTACACCACGTGACGACGAGTGAGCTAAAAGGTGGTGTCACGGGTGCACTACACCAAAAGGCCCTAAGGTGCTCGTGCGGCTACAATCCACGACAAGCTACTCTATCCTATATGAAGTAGGTGTTACAAACATACATAAATTTAATTTTTGAACTATATCTTACCTCCATATACTTTTTGCAATTCTTTATATCCAATCCGATCCATCCTATGTCATAACAATAGTACTGTAAATCTACAGATATCTACATATCTACATAACTATTGCTACCGTACACAACTAACTACATATGTACACTACTACTGCTACTGTACACAGCTAATTACTTATAATTTTAATTAATCTGGTTGCTAAGTCATATATCTACAAAACTGTTGCTACTCTACACAGCTAATTACTTATAAATATAATTAATCTAGTCATGTTTCAAAACGTAATTGACATGAAAAAAAAATATACGTGTGACGTTGCCGACAACCTCCTCCTCCCCTTCTTTTTCTTCCTCCTCCTTCTCCCCTTTATATCCTCTCTCTTCTCTTCTTCCTTCTCTTCTCTCTCCCCCTCTCCTTTTATTTTCTTTGGCGCGGGGCTAGATTTGGGTGGCCGTTCTGGCCGAGCGCCTCTCGGCTGGGTTTATAATACGGGTTTTTATCGTCGTTTTAAATGGTTACAGAGTGGTATGTATGTGATTTTTGATTTTCGACATATTATTTCCGCAAATAATTTTTAAAAAATATTATTTAAAAATATCGGTCTTCCACTAGATTGTAGCACTACTAAGTTGCTAACTAATCTGCGATTCGTTGTTGTACGTGTGCTAAAGTACGTGATCGTGATGCAGGATGTCGGTGCCAGCATAGAGCTATGTTTGGTAAGCTCTGGCTGAGTAGCCTTTTTTAGACTATTTTGATAGAGCTGTGTTATACTTTGATATAATTTCTTACACGCAATAACTTTTAAATTGGATTATAGTTTTATGAGATACGGTATGAACATATGTGATCTTAAACGAAGAAGATAAATCGTGTAAAGAGAATAAAAGTAATGACGTTGAAGTAACCACGACAAGACTACAAATTATTTAAGCACAATATTGAAAGAGTATGAGGGATTATTGCTCTCTCACAACCCTCCTAGACCTTTTGAACCCTTATATTATTGTCATATATAAGAATATAGTAGTAAAAAATAACTTAGCATTTAATTCTCTTATACACCTCTACTTTGGATAAGTTTTTTAGGTTATCTAGAACCACCCCTATGAGTATCCCCTTTAGGCCTTGTTTGACTATGCTACAATTTCAACCTATCCATGTGATAGGCCGTGATTTTAGTTCAAATTCTCAGCCTATCTACGTAGATAGGTCGTGATTTTAGTTCATCCTCGAAAGTGAAGTTGGAATTCTAGTATTCATTTATGACTTCTTACAACGTATATTTCCGATCAAATCCTATAATACTAAATATGAGTTACCATACTTAGAAGATGTTTGGCATAGCTCCAGTTTCATCAAAATCCGTAAAGTTGGTAGAGCAAGTATTCATAGCTCCAGAAATTTATGGAGTTGGAGATGTAGGTACATTAAGAGTGTTTAAGTGAGTCATCTTTTTTACATTTTAGACTAAAAATATAAACTTAATTTATTTTATTTTAGTCTATAAGTTTCAGATCTAAGATGAAGCTGGGATATGAAACTATGCAAAACAGGATCTTAACATTCTCCACTTTGATTCTTATTAGTTAAAGTTAACTTGCTCCTCCAAAACCTCTCTCCGTCGCTCCAATACCGAACAAGAGTCATTCAAAAAAAATGACAACCCCGCGACTAGATCCTTGGCTGTCCACCTAAAGCCCCTAGCATCGAATCCCTCATTTCAGTTTCTAATAAAAACAGGAGGGAGGGAGGGAATTTCTTCACTAACCAGTGAAGTTCTCCAACTGTCGAGTCCATCCCCAAGCCTCGACAGTTCCAACTTAAGAGATTCATGGCGTTCGCGGGGCTGCCTCGCCTCGCAGACTCCGCCGACCCACTCGAAGATGTCACATTTTTCTTCTTTTCCTTCTTAGCAACATCCTCCACAGCAGCCTCCACTTCAATGCTATATATCCTCTATGGCTTTAGTAGCATCTTGTTTCGGCTTGGGATTCACTAGTACCAGAGCAAGCTCATCACCATGCTAAGTCAATGGCTTTCGGAGCCTCCCTTTAACTTCTTTGTGTTTCTTGCCTGTGCTTGCAGCTGACGCACTTTGCATTGGGAACAACGCTTTCTACACAGTGCCATGCACATTCATAGCTCTGCGCAACGATGCCGCAACAGTGTGCGCATCTCGCTGTTTCAGTGGTGACGTAACCTCGATCGTCATCCACCCTGTCCAGGATATTTGCTGCCTTTTTTTTTCCCCTTGTTCACTTCCGTGCCAACAGACGCAGTAGCTTTTAATCACGAAAATCCGACGACTTTGAGCCACACTCCACAGAGGATGAGCTATTTCTAGCTCTGTCAATCTACTTCTTTTTCTTCTCCTCTGGGACACGTATATCCCCGTACGGCAGCTTTCCATCGTCTCCTCGATCAGCCGGTTTGGACACACTAGAGATGAATGCCCATGAATTCCGTAGGAGAGGCAATAAATACCATGATGATTTCTCATACAAAACCCAGTACCACTCTTTCGGTAGTCTCCTCGAAGAAGATAAGGATACACCTCATCTCATCTGGGAGGTTTCTCCACATCTACCATCACCCTGACTGGCAGGTACGGGCCTCAACCTCCACCTTATCGATCTTCCCGAGCATGCCGACAATATAATCTCCTTGCCCTAGCGAGCGTTCATCAGGCCAAAAGGGAGGTTAAGGATTCGCATCCAAATCGCCATGTCAAACTTCATGTCTATCAGCTTAAGGGTGCAATAAAAATCCTGTACGTATCAAAACAGCATGCATGCTTGCCTATCGTCCGCGGAGAGCCATCCAAGATTCGTTCCTCATCTTGACGAGCTGCGAATTCTGCAATGAAAAGATTATCCCCCACGGTCCACGGAACGCATCTGGAGACCTCGAGGATTCCCCCATGCGGGCGTTATCGCAGCAAAGATGGTCTGTATATGGAGAACGGTGGACAACATGCACTTTCCAATGATCCCCCATTCTGCTAACTCCAGATTGTCGTCGACATCGTTCGTCACGACCAGAGCTTCATTGTCTTCAGCTGTGAGGTTCAGGGTGGCCCATCATATCCTCAATGTGACGTTTGGATGATCAGCCCCCACCGTCACCGGCCTTGTCCCTCCTCTCTCCTAGGCACCAGACTTAAATTGCCGCGCACCATTCGTTTCAGATCAAGAATGATCTAAGAAAGATGAATAGGAAGCAAGATAGTAGGAACACAAACACTCGCCCTTGACCGCCCAACAAGGGTTTCGAAACGGGAAGGATCCAATCCACGACATACGAAAACAGAGACCAAGGACAGGCAGCGAGGCCAAAGTTCGCCCTCTTAGCTCTATAATTTGATAAGGCATGATCAATTTTTTTAGGCTAAGGATAAAAATAGATATTTCTGACCGATATCGATTAAAAAGGGAAAAGTTAAGTTGGAGATAGGATTATAACCGATATTGATTCAAAGATGAAATTTTATCCGTACAAAGATCGATACGGATCACGATGGGCAACACATTGGAGAAGGATACAATCGGCTTATGCACTATAAAAAGAGGATCAAGGGCAAGTAGAAAAACATCCAATCAATCAAACAACTCGTATATACTTTTATTTACTTTTTTCCTGTAGTTAGGATCGTAGCTTTGTAATTTAGAATTTCCTTTGTAATCCAATTTTGATCAATAAAATTGTGCATCGCCGATTGTTGATATTCTCCGATTACGCTAGGTTTGATTTTCTTTTTTCCTGTAGCATCCTGATCGAAAAAATCTACCTTTATCAACTATTTAATAAACCTTAATAGGATGTTTAGACTTATCGTTATCCTTGATTTGATTAGCTTCTTATAGCTATTTAAATATTTGCCGATTGTCATATTATATCGTCTTTGAGTGTATATTTTTCATATATCTTACCGATTGCAGGATCAAATCGGCTGACACGCCTTGATTCTTGAACCTCATTGAACCCGGCAATCGCGTGTATTTGAGTCGATCAATCCATCATTACATTTTTCGGCGCAACAATCGTCCTGAGGCATGGCCGGAGCACAGATCGGAAAACCCCAAGAAAAGACCCAAGATCAGGATGCTGAATGAGAGCGAGAGATTGGTGTTCTAAATGATGGATTAATAAGGATTATCACGCACACAGGGAAGAATCCCAAGACTCTAGGAGTCACTGTCGCTAGAGAGGGGATGTAACCCTAGAGGGGAATTCGACACGTGTAAGAGGTTATAAACTAGCCGACTCTAGGCTCTAACGTTCTAAAATCACAGCATTGATTGCACAGTTAACATCTGAATGATTGAGAGCAAAATTGTCATTCCACCTACCTCGTTAATTCTTGTGCTCTAAAATGACCCACGATTGGAATCGGAGGGAGCATTGTCATGGCAGCAATAGGATTGTTGTACTTGTATCCAAAGTTGTCAAGATCGTGATATGGATCGTGGGATTACGATGCTACGACAAGGGTTCCAAATATTGTCGATTTTAGCCTGTATCGCCACGGTTCGATAAACAAAATTGCTTGAAAAATCGGTGTAAATCGTAGATTTTCGATGAAAATTGCTAAAAAAAATCGACCGGCAGAACATTTCGTCTGTTTGGTCGATTTTCGGTGAAAATCGCTGGAAAATCGGTGAAAATCGTCGATTTTTGATATATTTTTTCGACAAAGTTTGATCACCGATTTCAAAAAAATTGACTTTGAACTTGTTCAGTTTCTACCGGTTTTTAAGCGATTTTTTTTCCAAAATCGAAAATTGGTTTTTGGTGGAAAATCACCAAATCGATTTTTGAAACCCTGGCTACAACAGTCGACATGGCACTTATCGGTATATGAATCCGAATTTCATATAATAGTGATCCTAAAGGTAGAATGGTATGGATTGGGCAGGATCATGATCCTGACAACAAATTACATTAGCATATAAAACATGATATTATCTATTGCTAATTTAAGTTGCACTAGTTTAATTTTCTTTGTTTTTCTTGTTTACATGTTGTTCCAAGGAAAAAGAGGAATATTATCTTTGACATATCGGAATTTTAAGTTATTAGTTTATTAAAAAATAATTAATTAAGTTTAAAAAAACCTAATTCAATATAACATAGATAAGTGTACTCAAATTTACAAAATTAAAATTAAAAAATCTACTATATACTTTTATATTTAGAAACATAATTCGGCTTTTATACAAAATATATATGCTTTTAAAAATATGATAGAATCGTGGTTCTACGTTCGGATGAAAAACATTTATTTGGAATCGCTATCCTGACATCTTGCACCCACCTATTTTTTCTCTGCAATTAATCCTAAGCGTCGATTTGCCATCCATTCATCTTATCTATACAATGAGAGGCTGAGAGCGGTGGAAACTGCACGTCTTTACACTCCGCTGCAACGACCCACTTCCTCACTGCATATAAATAACTAGAAATTTGGTTTCATGCCACTCAAAGACACCAACTTTAGCAAAATACCACTAAATCTTTCAAGTTTACTTTAATACAACTCAAACTTTACTTTGTTACTGATTTTACCATTCCATCTATACGCCGTCCGTTGTGACACTTTTGCCTCTCTTTAGTCCTCCATTTCACTTCTCCTCTCCATGGCCAACACCCACGGTGGCGGCCAACCTTGAAGCAGTGGGGGCGGAATGCGGCGGCGCCAACGTCTCCACATCCTTCTTTGCACCTCTCTTCCCGAGAGGCAGCGACAGCTAGCTCTGAAGATGTCTTGATAAATTTGAGGTTTCAGCGGAGGTGGCCAACAGTAACGGCAACGACTTTGTCTATGTGTCTCCCTCGCACCACAAATCAGGTAAATGAGTCAGGAGTGAATGGTAAGTTTCTCCTTGCTGCAAATTAGTTAATTAGCGAAGTTGAGGTATTCTCAAGTAGAACAGGAGCGGAGTAGTCAAATTTTAATTGTGTGCTTGCGTAACTATTGTTAGACATAGATGCAATTCAAGCTACTGGCACTACTAATTTGAATCTAATATGCTGGATCACAATACCTAGATACAGTAAACAACATCAAACAACATCAGCAGGGAGCCAACCACGAAGCTGCCATACTAACGATGGTGCCGAAACCATAGTCAAATCCTGGCTCCCATCGGTGACGGCGGCCAAATCCCGACTGCCACTGGCCGCTATGCCCTGCTAGAGAGATGCATAATAGTAGAGACGACTGTTATCTATATACTTCTTCATATTATCTAAAGATAAAAGGGTTTTGATAAACATCACCCGGATATTTTCTTAGCAAAAAAATATTCAAATTTTGGAGCATTGGATCTACGATGAGATCCGTAAAACGTGAAAGGAGGTAAAATTGTGTTTTGATGGATGGTTTGATACTTTGATTTAAGAGTCTAAAATTTAGATGTTTGTAAGAAACAAAATATCCGGATGAAAGCTAGACACACCCAAGATAAAATTAAAGGCAACTTCTACAATAAATGACATATTAAAGTTGTTTTTATGTGATTCTATAATTTTTTAATATGGTATAATTTTTTTTATTATATATAATAACTCGCGTGATAGTATTTTTGTTGTCTATATAGTCATCTATTAATAAAGAAACGGTTATACTCTCTCTTCTCCTTCTCTCCTTCCTATGTCAGCAAAAATCTTACATAGTAAAATATATAGACAACTAACATCACACTATTGTATATATTCATCTATACCCCTTTATAATGCACTTAAGCAATTTTTCCTACGTCCACCCTAAATAATGCACCTCATTAGAGATGGCCTAATGTTCGTGCACCCAGCAAAACGTCCCCAAAAACTTGCATTCATCAAAATGAACGTCTCAGATCTTTCCTCAGTTTTACTCACCCACATCCGATGGCCATTATTTAGTGTGTCTAATCATCCCTGTGGCCCACAACAGACCTCTCCCACCTACATATTTGGAAGGAGAGCGAATCAAACAAGGAAATAAATAAGGAGGATCCGCATGCAAGGAAACCAGACTTGAATTTTTTACTGGCCAAAATTGTACGTACTATATATTTGGAAGGAGGGTGAATCAAACAAGGAAATAAACAGGGAGGATCCGCATGTAAGGAAACAAGACTTGAATTTTTTATTGTCCTGGCATTGTGATCGTATTTTTTTCCGAATATGACCCTTCTCGAGACTTTTTTACGGATCTAGCCCCATAGAGCCTAATTTCAACAATACGGAGAGCGTTGAATTTTGTTTTTATTTTTATCTAAGGAACCAACGGTGCGTGAGTGTCGCTTAATTTTTTAAATTTTTCTCGAGGAACCGGTGTGGCGAGCACTATTTAATTTTATCTTTTTCCTTGCGGATCCAAATGGTCGTGAGCGCAGATTTATTTTTCATATTTTTCCGAAATCATCCCTGTGACCCACAACAGACCTTCCCTCACCTCCAGCATCAATAAGGAAAAGGAAACAAACGTCTTGGAATCAAGGAAAAGGAAACAAACGTCCTGGAAAAGTAAATGACCATACATTACGTGCTGAGAAAAGGAAACCGGAGATGGGCGGCATGGTGTGGGAGAACGCAGTCTACAATGACTCCACTGCCGCCATCGGTGGCTTTGCCGACGCGGCGAGGTTCTTCGGTCACGACCTCATGATCGCGCGTGCCTCAACAAATTTATAATTTAAATTTTTTGAAAATAATTTTATTAAGTACAAAATAATCGAAAGTTTTTTGAGAATTTTTAACCTAATGTGCTATCTTTTCAAAAATCCTTCTATATTTAAAAAAATGAAGGCAACTCAATTGTAGCTTCTTCTAGTCAGAATTTGCACTGCAGAAGCTTCTTCTCTTCCTCCTCCATTAAAGCAAGAAAGAAGCTCCAAAGCTCCATCAATCCCGCACCAAATCTCCTCTTTCCATCTATGATATTAATTCCCCAAATTTCGTGCTCTATTGCCAAAATTTCCTCTCAATCTAATTTGATCCCAAATTATGGTTTCCATAAATATGCTTGTTTCGGGGCTATAAAAGTCGGCGAGCTCTCCTCCACCCCATCGCATTGCGTAAATCCCCAAGTGCTCCCTCTTGTAAAGATCGTCGGATTTTGGAGGTAACCCAAGCCATCACCGTCATCTTTTCCGGCGAAATTCACCGCAACCGTGACTCCTCCTCCGCAGGCGCCGGTGCCGGCGATCTTGCCGCACCAGTGCCGACCCACTACGACCGGCCGGCCACCCTTGGCCTTCCCTCCCTCTTGCGCTGGCCAAGCCCAGAGAGCACGCTGTGGCCTCTGTGAAAGTTGCAAAAATAATAATATAAAATAAGAAAATTCTTTTTTCTTTCTCTTTCTTGATTTAAAATCTTTTGGGAGCCCGTTTTCGCTCATTCGACCTCTATTTATTTCCGTTTTTCTTTCTAAATTCATTTAAAATTCTAAATTTCTCTTTTATTATTAAGTGTTGTATTCATACTTATCTTTTCATTTAATTGATAAGCGGGTGTACTGCCGTCGTAGCGTTAGCACATGCACTATACTAGTAGGATAGGTTAGCTTCGTTGAGGGGTAGTATTTGAACCTTTGATAATGTTTTTTTTTTTCTAAAACTATGAAAATCAGAAAAGCGCTGACAGAGTTGGACGCAACGACGATCTTTAAGTGATGATAATGTGAACAAAAAAAATTCATTGGTATCTTTATATCTTAAGTGGTGTAGAACCAATTTTTCCAAATAACTGAGCGGCGCTTGCTTCAGAGTTCGGACGCGGGGAGGAAGACGAGGCAGCGTGGTAAATCGCGCAGGCACGCGCATCGTAAGCCGAAGAGATGGGGATCTTCTGGAGCAAGGCGGAGCCGCCGCCGCCGATGGTGCTGGTGCCGCCCCTCTTCGACTACCCACCCATCGCCGCCCGCACCAGGTCGCTGTCTCCCCATCCCCTCCCCTTTTCCCCCAAAAAATCTTAGGATACTCCTTCGAACCCTCTCGTTTGCGTCAGAAAACGCACGGGGCTTCGTGGAATCCCTCTCGGCTGATTCAAGCGTCGATGTATGATTTGCACGGTTCGCTTCAGTAATGAAGGGCTCTTACAGATTTCCCCACTAATTGCTAGGCTAAACGATCGTAATTAGTGATAACTCTTGATCAGTTGTGCTTGATTATTTCTATGTTCTGAAATGGAACCGTGGATCGGTGAAATGTACCATGGAATTAACGCCGATTGGTCGTACAGTTGTACTTCTGTATATTCTCTTACTGGTAATACACATCTCTACATAGGAGTCCTTTCACGAGATTTTACCTATCCTATATTCCTTAGGGTTAATTGGAATGGTTCCCAAAGACGAGGGACTCTACATTGGACTAGCCTGTGATCCTTTATTGCGATTCACTGAAGTGGTTTTGATCTTAAACTCGCAGGATGTTGGTGCCGGCATATGAGCTAATGTTTGGAAAACTCTTGCTGCACAGTCTGTTTGAGGACTACTTCGATCAAGCTGGGACTATGACATCAAGGATTATGCTGAAACCACTGGAAGATCCTCATGTTGATTTGATTGCCACTGTATCCTGTCAAACATGAATTGTCTTCCTATATAGTTTGATTTTGTTGCATCATATTCTTTTGGTAGTATAGTTTCTGTCTATGCTTGATAGCAAACTATGATCTGTGGATAACCGATGGTGCTTTCTTATAGTTGATCTTTTCTACTGCTTAACGTTGCTAGCATTTTGGTTCCCTTCTTGTTTATCTTTTGTTCAAAGGAGTATTAATTCATCTCTATTTGTCGTTAGCATGTCATGGTTCTTATACCATCTAATGTCCTACTAGCTAGGAATGCTAGTGAGCTTGGACCGGTCCAGGTTTTTGGATTAGGCCGGTCTAAAACTATAAATGGATTGGACTCATTTTGGATCCATAGCTATTTGGACCAGACCTAGTCTAAGTCGGGCCAGGCTTGGACCTTGTGTTTTTCTACTAAATATCTTACCACCAGCCAAGTAAACCAATTGATGTTGCCTTTAACACTAATGCTTTCTTTTTTGTTTTACATACTTCAACATTATACTTTGTTCTAACTTTCAACCTCTATTTCTAGTAAGTGAGATATGTAATTATAGAAGTTTTATCACTTGAATATTGCATCGTAAACTATCAAACAAACAATTTATATAGATAAAGGCCCAGTCTTTCATTTGGGCCCAGGCTAGGCTTGGACCTCACTCGTTTTGGATCAGATTGAATACAAATCTATGAAATGAATATTAGGTTTAGACTAGATCTGTGCTGGGTTTTGGCCTATTAGCATCCGTACTATTGGCCTCTTTTTTGTATGTAAAAAAATCTAGAAAACCAAGATTTTTTTTGAAAAGGACTCCCTCTACCCTTTTTTGCTTGTTCTGTCAATTATGATAACATAGTGTTGCCATTGGATGTTACGTTTTGACATGAGCCGAGGTCCAATTGTCCATTGAGTAACATGATCTTCACAATGTATAAGTAATAAATTAATTGAGTTTGCTTGCATTGGTTCATGTCACCTATGTGTTAGAAAAGATTTCCAGATAACACTGTTGGTGCAATCACATGTACATAAAGCCATTAACTTCCTGCAGTGTTGTAGAATGGTTGTAGGTCCTGTATTTTGGAGTGAGATTTTATTCCTATCCAATGCGTTTTTATGGATTTGACTTCTAGTTATTGCAAGAGAAGTTCTTGCCTACCTTAATATCGCTAGATGTCTGCAGCTGCTGATAAAAATGGTGAAACAGAGGTAAAGGGAGATGCCCTATTTCGCTGGCAGAAGTAATTATTCCATAATTCACCAGCACTTCATTTTTATGCAATCTTTGTTATAATCTAACATAAGAAAATGCTTTACTTTTTTTAGAGATTTGGATGATCCTCATACCTTTATGGACCTTCTTGTGTCAACTTCAAAATCGTAAGTGCTTTCTTGTTGGATCGATAATATCATCATTGCTTTTATTATTTATTTATTTATGAAAACTGCATAGGCAATGCTGTTTTGGCTTATAACTTGTTTATCCAGTATGTTGCAGCTGAGGTCATGTGCTTACTATCCTAAGTATCGTATTGGTGCATTTGGGACACTCCCTTTGCTAGTGGGAAACAGGTAGACTATATATCTTGTTTGCAGTTGCAAATCATACATGGTGTTGTTAGATAGCTTTTCTACTTATTTGTTTGTTTGATATTGTCAAGAAATATTTCCAAATACAATGTAACATGTTCTTGTTATTGATTTCAATTGATATGATTAGAAACCACAAGAATGAGGGAGTTAAGTTTTGCAGGGTGCATTCTGAAGATTATGGTGTCATGGGTGTAAGATATGGTTCAGAGAATCTATCGTTTGGGGCATCCTTTGTGCCATTTCCTGGTATGCAATCATTTATGATTCTCTTGTAATTTATCGAATTGTGAGTGAAGATGATATGTAAGGAAGCAGAAACACAAGTTAAATTTGAATCTACGTAATGGATTTGCATTATTCCCTAATAATATTCAGTTCATTGTTCCTGAGTAATAGATGCCATTATTACTTTTGTTTGCAGCTTCTGCTGAGGTACCCCTTGGCACATGGTTGGTTGGGAGAAAAGGGAGTTTAACTGCAGGAGTACAATATAAGCCAGTTTGTGAGTGTTACTAGTCTAAAGCCTAACTTGTTATCGTTAGCAAAAGTCAAATAGAGGTAAGAGTAGTTCATCAACCTGTAAAATTCCAACAAAAGATGGAATGAAAAAGGAAATTAATGGTGAGTAGTATCTTTGTATTATGTTGGTTGAGAACTTGAGTTAGAAGTTGAAATTTTGTGGTGGTTTGGGGTCTATTTGAAGGGGAAGAATTGAAGCATTTGAGCACAATAAATAGTTGCAGCACCGGGTGTTCATCTTGGGAGCAGCTATTTTTATTTTTCTTCTTTGCAGGTTTTAAAATCGTCTTATGCAGATGAATGTGTCTTTCTCTTAAGACGTCATTTTGATGCTTTGCATTTGCATTGTTTTATTCACCACCATAGGAACATAGACGCGTCTTTTACTATCAAATTACAAAGAATGAAAGTACTTTCAAGTTTCAAATTCTGAATGTTTCTATTTCTATTCGATTCCCCAAGATTTTTGTTTTGTTGAATACTAATATTTTGCAGAAATGTCGTTTTTGTTATGACTTGTACAATAGGTATCTGCTTTCCTGGCAGTTGTCTGCATTTTTCCTGCATGTAGACAAGTAGATGTGGATATTCAGTTATTCATTTGCACTTATGAGCTTTTTTATCATGCTGCTATATTTAATTCTCTCCTGTCCATTCTGCAATAGGTGGAAACAAAGATCTTATGCCATTTACAGACTTAAAGAACTGGAATTATGCAATCAGTTATGGTGTAGGCTCAGCAAGCCCGCTCAGCCCTTCGTTCATTTTTTCCCTAGAGCTTGCTAGAAGTACACAGGTTTGTTGTGCTTGTTCCTGTTTTTCGACCAGAAAGCTTCACTTAGGCCCTGTTTGGCGTAGCTCCAGATCCCAGCTCCACCTTAGATCTGGGGTTTGTAGGTTAAAATAAAGTGAATTAAGTTTATATTTTTAGTCTAAAATGTAAACAAGATGACCCACCTAAACACTCTTAATGTGCCCACAGCTCCAGCTCTATAAATTTCTAGAGTTAAGAATACGCTGCTCCATCAACTCCACGGATTTTGGTGAAGCTGGAGCTGTGCCAAACACTCTCTTAGTTTATTAGCTTGCAACTGCTAGGATCTTTGACAAGGCTATAAACAAGTTACTGCCTCTTATGGAGTGATGGATATTTGGTTCATGAATTAAGTCACGATTTTTAAAAGTGGCTATATACTTGTGTAGATGCTTTTTTCTGAAGAAAAATCTTGATGCATTACAATTCTTTTACCTTGATTTTATTTCTCATTGATCTATTCACGCAACATAATCAGAGTTGGATTAGTATTTCGAAATGGAGGGAGTACCTAAAAGGTTGCTGCTTGCACAATGTATGCTTCTTTGTAAAAATATCTTAGATTTTCACCTAGACATCAAAGAATTATATAATCATCACAATGAACCGTGTCATGAAACAACAGGCCTGATGGATATGTTTTTATTTCTTTTTTAGTCTCATGTGCAATGGCATTTTCTTTTCCTTGATGTGCAGCTTGTTGCATCATTCTATCATCACCTGGTTGTTCAAAGAAGGGTAAGGGCAGTTCTATTTCATTTTATAATTCGTGGAGAGTTACTTCTGTTTTCTCATCTCTTTGTAACAATTGTTGACTTGAGATTCAGGGGGAAAAAAGTGGGATTATCTGTATTTGATGAGATGAAAACTAATTAGAACATCAAGTCTTGCATGCCTCATCAGAATTCTAGTTTTAGTTCAGAATTCATTACTTTCTGTGAATCCTGATTTTTTGTAGTTTTCTGGTGCCTTTGTACTGCATCAATGTCACGATAGGTTAGACAATTGTATCCTTGCATTTTTTAGGATACGCAGAAACGCTTATAATTTTACTAAGAAGAGGAAAAATTACAGATTTCAGGCTTTGTTTAAGAAAGGCACAAAGTTCTATTGACATAGTCTTTGTTTAAGAGTTCAAGGCTAGGCAGGGTGTTAGGTAGCTACCCTTCTTGTATTGCAAAAGATAGGTGTTCGGGTGATGTGATCGTAATTCGTAGCGACCCTCTTGACTGTACCATAGAACTTTGTGCTGTTTTTTCATTCTTAATGCAAAGGCGCGCAAATCTTTTGCGTGTTCTCGAAAAGAAAAAAAGATTAAAAAATTAGAGTTTATACAAAACACAGCCATCCCAGGCCCTTGCCTGCTGTTGTCAACACTAAGATTTACTTACCTTAGACAACAGGCATGTAGTAAACAACCACCATGCCCACAAACTGGTGTAAATTTGTTTTGGTCACGAATTTGAACTCCACTCTTCGACTGAAACTGAAGATGTCACTATTCAGTTGATTGATGTTCCATGCCATTGATAATTGCTTTAAAAATTTCCATGTCACAAAAAAAATGCTTTACGGCCAATCACACTCATTATTAGGGGGAGCTGTATATTTGCTTCTTTCTTCCTTGTTGTGTGCATAAGATGATATTTTTCTTTTTATTTCCTGGTTTACTGTACTGTGTTTCGTTGTTAAGTTTAATCATGGTAACCCATAAGTTTTGAAAGGTGAAGTTTGTTAAGAGTCTCTGCTGTTTGTATATCAGGTAAAAAATCCTTTTGAAGATGATCAGATTGTTGGAATCACAAACTACATCGATTTTGGACTTGAGTTGGCTACAAGGTAAGGCTTAAATGAAGAAATGTTGCTCTGTTTTTCCTCAAATCAACTGACTACATTTTCACACTGTTGCTAGGATTGATAAAGATAAACCAACAGAGAGTGCCAATAATTCCTTGTTTCAGTTAGCTGCAAGTTGGCAAGCTAATAAGAACTTCCTATTGAAGGTTGAGTAGATACATTCATCAATGAGGCCTTTATGACAAATCTTTAGAGAGCATGCGCAGCTTGCACTACACAATGTGCATGTCCCACCTCAACATTAAGTCTTTTCAGAAAAATAGATTAAATAGGAAGAGGGGGGTTCAACCTGGTGGCAAAATTCCAAATTCAAACTCAACATTTAGAATAGTTTCTCTTTTTCGTATCTTGCTCCTTTGATGATATTTAACATTTTTCCACCAGGTATGCCATTCCTTTCACTATTTAATTTATTATTGTTTTTTGAACTTTTGGAAGTCATTTAGGTGAATTACCTAAGAGATGCAATAAAGGTGGGAATGCGTTGGGCATGCCCTTACCTTTAGATTAGCACATTACTTCATTGATTTTGATGTCCATTACTCTTTTCTTCTGAATAGGGAAAGCTAGGTCCTTCCAAGTCTTCTTTAGCTTTGGCATTCAAGTCATGGTGGAGACCGTCCTTTACATTTAGTGTCACAGGTGTGCAATCCTGTCTTATAAATATTTTTGCATTCAAAGAAAAGGGCGACTATGAAGAAGAGTAGTTTTTCTAAATTCAAAGAAAAGTGCATATTTAGAACAACCAAATCTATATTACATATTCCATTGTTAAATTTGTATTGTAGTGTATTCCAGTGACGTAGAACAACCGAATCCATAGAACACGAAAGAAGAAGAATTCTGAGATCGCTTGAAATCAGTAATAATTCATTTAATAGAACGTTGTGCTCTGGCTGCATTGACATCAATCTGGTTACAGCTGTGAATGATCATTCAAAGGGGACAACATCGTATGGCCTTGGAATTCGTGTTGAGGATCTTAGACAGCCCAGGTTCTGTTATTTATATCCTGTAATTGGATTATATTTTTTTTGGGACTTCGAATGGCATAATGAACTGCAAGCGAATCCTTCTTTATTGTAGTTATTAGCAATGTTGTATTGACTACTGAGAACACTTTATTCGTGAATCTTAATGAAATGCAGTTACCAAAGGGCTGATCCAAACTATGTTATGTTGACACCAAGCAAGGAGCACCTTGCACCAGGTGTTTTGCGGGAGTACGGGAAGCGGCCCATGTTCCAGGCAGACATTGATTCGGGCAACTACGACTATTTACCTACAGAGTTGAAGCCTATTGGCAAGATATTCTAACTGTGGTCCTTTTTTTTGGGGTCATCCTTTGGTTGAAAGGAGCATCAGCAAGTACGTCTGAAAAGCCTTGTAAATTTGGGGCCTGTTTCAGATTCGCAAGAGCAGATTTTTGCAGCTGCTCCATCTGATGTATAAATTTTGGTTGTGAAAATGTCTACACTGGAACAGTGTGACCTCGCCAGGAAACGTATACATCTACTCCATAGATTGGAATGTAAGCAATCAACTTGAGGTGATTATTTAGCGCGTTGAGCTAATTGATCAGATGGTCTGCTCATGATTTCTTCAAGCTTTAATAACGCACAGAACAGTCCGTCGGTACTTAAGAGTCACTAGTATAATGCCTGTGCTAACGCTACGATGGCAGTACACCTGTTTATCAATTAAATGAGAAGATTAAGTATGAATACAACACTTAATAATAAAAGAGAAATTTAGAATTTTAAATGAATTTAGAAAGAAAAACGGAACTAAATGGAGATCGAATGGGCGAAAACGGGCTCCCAAAAGATTTTAAATCAAGAAAGAGAAAGAGGAGATTTGGTACGGGATTGATGGAGTTTTGGAGTTTTTTTCTTGCTTTAATGGAGAGAGGGAAGAAGAAACTTCTCTGGTCTGGGCTGTAGCTAGAAGAAGCTACAGGTAGGTGTGGGAAAAAAACTCGAAACTCGTGAGTTAAACAAGTACTCGCAAACTCGGCTCGACTCGGCTCGAACTCGTTCCTTAATGAGTCGAGTCGAGCTATGATTTGAACTCGTTTATATAATAAGTTAAATGAGCCAACTCGTGAGTTAAACAAGTCAACTCGCGAGTTTAATGAGTCCTCCAAATTGGCAAGTATAGTTGTATATGTGTGAGGCGAGGATGATAACACATAGCATACCGTATAGTCTCAACAATAATCCTTCTCTCAAATGGCAATGTCGAGTTTAACGAGTTTAACGAGCCAACTCACGAGTTTAACGAGTCGAGCCAAGCTGAGGTTTGAACTCGTTAAGATAACGAGTCGAGTCGAGCTAGCTCGTTATCTTAACGAGTTTGATCGAGCCGAGCCGAGTCGAGTCGAGTTGGCTCGTTATCCATCCCTAGCTACAGGTGAGTTGCCTTCATTTTTTTTAATATAGAAGGATTTTTGAAAAGATAGCACATTAGGTTAAAAAATTCTAGAAAAATTCTCAAAAAAAACTTTCGATTATTTTGTACTTAATAAAATTATTTTCAAAAAAAAATTAAATTATAAATTTGCCGAGGCACGGCGGCATGAGGTCGTGACCAAAGAACCTCGCCGCGTCGGCAAAGCCATCGATGGCGACCGTGGAGCCATTGCAGACCTACGTTCTCGCGACCGCGCTGCCCCATCTCCCGGTTTCCTTTTCCCAGCACGTAATGTATGGTCCTTTCCTTTTCCAGGATGTTTGTTTCCTTTTCATTGATTCCAAGACGTTTGTTTCCTTTTCCTTGTTGATGCTGGAGGTGAGAGAAGGTCTGTTGTGGGCCACAGGGATGATTTCGGAAAAATATAGAAAAATAAACTACGCTCGCCGACCATTGGATCCGCAAGGAAAAAAGATAAAATTAAACAGTTGCTTCGCATGGCACCGGTTCCATGAGAAAAATTGAAAAAATTAAACATCACTCACGGATCGTTGGTTCCTTAGATAAAAATAAAAACAAAAATTCAACGCTCTCCGTATTTGAAATTAGGCTCTATGGGGCTAGATCCGTAAAAAATCTCGAGAAGGGTCATATTCGGAAAAAAATACGATCACAATGCGAGGACAATAAAAAATTCAAGTCTTGTTTCCTTGCATGTGGATCCTCCCTGTTTATTTCCTTGTTTGATTCACCCTCCTTCCAAATATGTAGTACGCATACAATTTTGGCGATAAAAATTCAAATCTGGTTTCCTTGCATGCGGATCCTCCTTATTTATTTCCTTGTTTGATTCGCTCTCCTTCCAAATATGTAGGTGGGGGAGGTCTGTTGTGGGCCACAGGGATGATTAGACACACTAAATAATATCCATCGGATGTGGGTGAGTAAAACTGAGGAAAGATCTGAGACGTTCATTTTGATGAATGCAAATTTCTGGAGACGTTTTGCTGGGTGCACGAACATTGGGCCATCTCTAATAAGGTGTATTATTTAGGGTGGACGTAGGAAAAATTGTTTAGATGCATTATAAAGAGGTATAGATGCGATGCAATTTCATTTTATTTGTCGGACAACGATATCTGCAACAAGCAGCCATCTTAAAATCAAAATTTTCGTATCATTGATTGCCCATTGGTACTTGGTAGAGATTAGGGACTAAAGTTACAAATTTCGTTTTCGGACCACACCTCGGGATGGTCAATAACCAAAATTTCAGTGAGATTTTAGAATTTCGGTTGAAATCTGGTCGAAATGTAAAAACCAAATTTTAAATATAGTATTTTCCGCAATTTCAGTGAGACTTTGGAATTTCTGTCAAAATCTGTCAAAATCTGGTCAAAATGTAAAAACCAAATTTTAAATCTGGTATTTCGGTGGTAGGCAAAACAAAAATTTCAGTCGAAATGATCGAAATTTTGGTCCTTTTTAATCTCTTGTGAAATAGTCTCTCGAAATGACAAAAATTTATTTTTTTTTTGCAAAATTTTCACATGAATTTCTCAGAAAAGGTATTACAATTCACCATAATTTTATTTTTGTAAATCCGGCCCTACAAACATGAAAACCGGTCAAATTTGTGATTATCTCGATAAAAAATTCCAAAATCTTGCCGAAAGAAATCCTGAAATCACTGTATCAATGTGAAATTTTTTATTTTTTTTATCAACCGGGATTTGGAATCTTGGCCCTAGATTTCAGTCGAGATTTCTAAAATCTTAACGAGATTTTGAGCCTAGTAGGAGCTGATAATTACCTCCAACCGGCCAGTCTATGATTTTATTGTCCATGTCACTTTTATTCCCATTAGAAAATCTTACGTAGCTATCGGTAGAGGCTAAAAGAAAAGTCCTAGATAACCATATATCTATAACATGGCTCCTAGGAATCTAGGATTAGGAACTCCATCTGCAACACGATAGGGATATCAAATAGATGATCAGATCCGAGGTTTAAAATCTCACGGAGATTTTAGAAATTTCGGTTTTTGGCCGGGGCTGAGATTCCAAATCTAGAATATATATATATATATATTTATTTAGGGTTGCTACAGTGATTTCGGTCAGTTTCGTCAGAATTTCGTTTTGTTAGACTGAGATGACTGGTTTTCATGTTTGTAGGACCGGATTTCTCAGCAAATTTTTTGTGACGAATTGTAATACCTTTTCTGGGGAATACACGTGAAAATTTTGTAAAAAATACATATACAAATTATGTAAACATAACTTAGATTTTGGCCTTAAATGATATATTTCATCCTAAATCCTAAACTCTAACTTGGATTTCAGCCTTAAATTGTATTTCGGCCTAAACCCTAACTTAGATTTCGGTGATGTATTTCGGTTTTAAATTGTATTTCGGCCTAAACCCTAACTTGGATTTCAGGTTTAAATTGTATTTCGACCTAAACCCTGAACTATAACTTGGATTTTGGCCTTAAATTGTATTCCGGCCTTAAATTGTATTCTAGATTAAACCCTAAACCCTAACTTTGTTTTCAGCCTTAAATTGTATTTCGGTCTAAACCCTAAATACTAACTTGGATTTCGGTCTAAACCCTAAACCTTAACTTGGATTTCATGAGTTGGCAAAGATTTGGATGCAATGTCAAACATAACCTTCTACTCAAGAACTTGAGGCTGAATCCATTATATGGGAAATTTTATGTGCAAGAACTTAGTATTTTGCATTCAAATAGATAGAAAATGTAGATAAATAATTGCACGATTTTTTTCTTCATATTTTCTCTTTTTTTAGCCTCGAAAGACTATTTCACAGGGGGTTGAAAAGGGCCAAAATTTTAGTTTTACCTCTGTAAAAAAATATCGGATTTGAAATTTCATTTTTGAATTTCGATCGGATTTCGTCTAAAATTTTAAAATCTCATCAAAATTTTGAATTTCAACGTCCGAGATGTGACCCAAAAATGAAATTTAAACATATGCAATTCCATCGAGGAACAATCGGTTTAGTTGTTGAGAATGTCAAAACTCACAAAACAATCACCTGCCACATCTTTGTGTTGTAAAACGTAGTCGTTCACCCACGATCAATCAACAGCATGCCAACAAAATCACAAGAACTAGAACTAGAGCACACACAAAGTAGGAGGGCAAAGTTCTCTCGTTTTATTAGATTGATCTCTTGTACAAGGGGGTGCCCAATATATAGTAGAGATAGCAAGAGATAGATTCGAATTCGTCCACACATAGAAATAGAGTCTAACCGAATATGGTTAAAAATATCTTATCTCATAACACTCCCCTTGGGTTAATACCGCGTAATGCACATGTCTCGTTAAAAACTCATTCCAAAAACCCAGTGGGAAAAAAGGGATGGAGAAAAGAGTACATTGCACTCCCACTCCGTGTTACACTAGTTGCCTCATTAAAAACCTTCATGTGAGAAAACTTCAGGAAAACTCACTAAGGGAAAAAGAGTACAACTTATAATCTTCAGGATTTAAAATATGACCTTCAGGATCATGCAAAGGGTCATGGTTCAAGGCTTTACTCCCCCTGAACTTTGCATATATCTAAGTCGTCTCATTCCAAAACCATAAACACATCTTTGAAATGTATGGACTTAGTGAATAAATCTGCAAGATTTTCACATGACTTAATTTGCAAAATCTTTACCTCACCATTCTTCTGGAGTTCGGAGGATAGGAAAGCTTAGGAGCAATATGCTTCGTGATATTGCTTTTCACATAACCCATTTGCATTTGTGCAACACAAGCAGCATTATCTTCGTGATAATTGTGGGGTATCAACGGTGTTAAGACCACATAACTTCTGGATATGGTTAATCACACGTCTCAGCCAAACACATTCACGTGAGGCTTCATATAATCTAAATCTCTGAGTGATTGGTAGAAGTAGCTACCAATGTCTGCTTAAAAGAATGCCAACAAACGGCTATACCACCGTAGAGAAATACAAAACCAGTCTTAGATTTGGCACTGTGGGGATCAGACGGATAGCCAACATCCATATATTCCACCATGGTTAAGTCTTGGTTCTTCTGAAAAATAATCCAAGATCTTGAGTACCTTGGAGGTATCTGAGTAAAGTCTTGACATCAGCCCAATGTCTTCTGGTTGGAGCTGCACTGTGTCTCGCTAGCAAATTTACTACGAATGCAATATCAGGCTTTGTGCAATTCGCAAGATACGTTAGTATGGGACTTCAGGTCCTAAGACTTTCTCTTTTTCCATCCTTGGTCTGAAAGAGGGTCTTTATCCACTTCAAGGGATCTTACGATCATGGGGTTTTTTAATAGATACGGTTTATCCATATTAAACCTTTTCAATACCTTCTTGGTATAGAAGACTGGTGTACAAAAATTCCTTCTAGGAAAATGCTCTAGCTATAGGCTTAAGTAATATTTGGTTTTACCCAAATCTTTCATCTCAAAACTCCGTCGTTAGATAAGCATGTGTTTCCTCTATCTCCTCTGTGGTTCCGATGATATTCAGATCATCGACATATAACTGAGATGATACATAATTTTCTGTTAATGATTAAGAAATTTGCAGAATTACTTAATGATAGAAAAATGAAAAATGCTAGGAAAAATTCATATAGCATATTGAATGCTCCATAGCACTGAATTTATTGTCCTAGTATAATTCCATATTGATTTATGTTGAAATTTATTTTTGTGTTACATGGTAATTTTGAAATGGCTGATAATTAGCAGAATGCCATGAAAATTGCTAGAAAAATTCTGAGAAAATTTTAGATAATTATCTACTGAATAGATATAGGCCAAGATTTACTAATTGAATAGTAAGCATACAATATAATGATTTTACCAGTAGTAAAAGTTATTTTGCATAAATAGAAATAGGATATGTTGGACACCGTAAAGAAGGAATTTATCAAGATTGCCCTGAATGGCAACAATTACCTTACCCGGGCAATGAATACTAAAATTAATCTAATAGCTCGATATTTTGGAGCTACTGTTTTCCCAATCTGAAGCTAGTACCCCTGCCCTTCCTGAAGCCGCTAGATGTACGACTTTGCCTCTCTTGAGGCACCATCTACATACAGACCTGAAGGTCGAATAATTGATGGAAGATGACCAGCTGATAATTTTGGATTCCTTGAAGGAAAATATATAACCAGCAAAGATCCGTCCTGTTGCCAGAAGCACAACGCAAATGGATCATGTCGCACTTTCAGGATTCTAAAGGCTGTGGCAGCATATAATTTTTATTTATTTATTTTTTGTGATGAACAGTAAACATGATGGGATGATCTACAGGATATGTGGTGATCTACAGGATCAAAGATAACATAGATGCAATCCACTTACATAGCGCTTGCGGTTGATTTAATCGTGTGTAGCAGGACGATTTCGATGCCGTGTAGATTGTCGCAGGCAGATGATCGTAATCTGACCTCGGTAGAGCTTCGTGCTGATAACGTGTTGTAAAACGTAGTCGTTCACCCACGATCAATCAACAGCATACCAACGAAATCACAAGAACAAGAACTGGAGCACACACAAAGTAGGAGGGCAACGTTCTCTCGCTTTATTAGATTGATCTCTTGTACAAGGGGTACCCAATATATAGTAGAGATAGCAAGAGATAGATTCGGATTCGCCCATACACAGAGATAGAGTCCAACCAAATACGATTAAAAATATCTTATCTCATAACACTCTGAACGTAACCCAATCTTTATCCTGCGAATTGTTTATTTCTTTGGAAGAAGAAGTAGCCGGCACGACGAAAGGGTCAAAGCCCACCGTAGATACGTTTCAGGCTTTGAAGTGACGACGAAACGCTAGCAGAAGTCAAGCTGTAGAACACATGACACGAAGCCGCACTGGCCAGTTCGTTCAACATTTTCACTGATATCTCAATATATATAAACATCAGGAACGCACAGCCTAAACGCCGCAATTTCTCGATAGCGACAAATACGTACGCAGCATGCTGGACTGAAAGGAGAGGCACCTTGCTACATCGAATACGTAGGCAAGAAACCTACACTATATGACATTAATAAAGCGATGTAGATGTCAAACGACAAAGCGAGCCAAGGCTCACAGGAAATGTTATCCACAACAGTAGCCAACCCGTGAGCAAGGGGTAATGGAAATCAATCGAGGCAAAAAAGTTAGAATTGGACCGAGAGAAGAATATTATATATTGTTTTTCCTTTTGTAATTTAGAGCGCAAGGATGATACTCTTTGTTCTTTTTTACTTAAACCTAGAATACGTGTTATCAAACTTTCTTGATCATCAATATATTTTAAACTATTCAGATTAGCTATATAAAAATTATATAATTATATTTGTTATTAAAAATATTTTTATAATATTATATTTTTATTAGTACATCTTAATATAAAGTTATAAAAAATTACAGTCAAAACGCATCTTAAAGACCATTAAAAATAAAAAATGTCAAGTAAAAAAGTATGGAGGTAATAATGTGGCTGTCTTTTCCATCTATTGATAATTTCTCAGAGGTTATGCCTGACTAGCATAGCTATTTGATGAACCGATCGTCCGGTAGAATTTGTTGACCATCTCAATCCCATGAAATCAGTTGGTTTTATTACGCCAACAAGTTCAAATTATTTTAAGATATGGTGAATTGGCGATTCTAGTTACATCAACCAAACATAATCTGTATCCAATGTAGAACCGTAAATTTCCATCCTCAACTTAAACCCGTATCGGAAATCCATAAACCTTCTAGATTTGGGGATTCGAGCATATGTGGTTTACTCGGAATGCAAACTCGAAACTATACCCCTTTGAGGATATTAGAACTATGCCACATACCCTTCTCTAAAAACCGACCCATCAAAAAATAAGTGCCAAGCTGCTAAAGATACTAGATCGGTACCTGTGTCGGCTCTATGTCCTGTTATAAAATCGGCAACCACTTGCCCTTTGATGGCTTTAGCCGATGCATAAGTTAGGTCGAACTCAATAAGCGCGTGAGCCTATTTTCCAAGTTGACCTCTTAGGATTGGAGCCGAGAGCATGTATTTATAAAATGTAATGGCCCAACTTGGCGCAAACAAAATACAATGATAAGCAAAGTTTTTCTATAAAAGGGTACCTTGTCTCTGCATCGATTAAGCGTCGACTTAAGTAGAAAATAACCTACTCTTTTCCATGGATTTCTTGCGCCAAAACTGCTCCAATCATTGCCTCTTCAGCCAATATGCAAAGCTTGAATGGCAGTCCCTTCGGAGGCAGCCAATACACTCAAAAGCCTTCTGTTGATCGGCTCCCCACATAAATTCTTGACCTCCTTTTAACTTCAGCACTAGGGTAAACACACCAATTCGGCCAGACAAATTAGAAATAAAGCGTCACAAATAGTTTATCTTGCCGATCAATTTTTGGAGATCCTTTTTGCAATCAGGTGGTTTGGTATCGGCTATAGCTTTGACCCTTTTTTGGTTAACTTCAATTCCTCTTTCATGAATCAGAAACCCTAAGAACTGGCTAGCCGATACACCAAAAGCACAATTTTACGAATTCATCTTTAAACTATGTGCCCTCGTCTTCTTGAACACCGTTTCCAGATCAGCTAGATGCTAGTAATCTTCCTTGGACTTCACAACAACGTCATCAATGTAGATTTCAACAATATGGACAATTTGCTCATGGAAAATCATATTCGTAGAATGTTGATATGTTGCACCAATATTCTTTAAGCCGAACGTCATGACTACCCACTCAAACAAACCTAGGGCACCCGGGCACCTAAAGGCCATTTTAGGGATATCGGCATCTACCATGAATATTTGATTGTAGCCAACATTATCATCAAGAAAACTAATAATCTTATTTTCGGATACAGCATCGATAAGCATATTGGCTATAGGCATCCTATATTCGTCTTTGGGTGTAGCTTTATTTAAATCTCTGAAGTCGACACGCACCTTGAGTTTGCCATTTTTCTTCATAACAGGAACGATGTTGGAAACCCACTCAGCATATTGGTAAGACCATATAAATTTTGCCTCCAACAATCACTCAATCTCTTCTTTTATTTTGTCATACATGGTTGGATTAAATCGCCTAGGAGACTGTTTAAACGGTCTATATCCTGATTTTATTGGTAGCCGATGTTCAACTAATTGTTGGATTAAACCGGGCATCTCATGATATTCCCAAGCAAAACAATCTTTATAATTCTTTAAAATCCTGATTAATTTTTCCTTATATTCCATTGCTAACTTTGAACTGATAAAAGTTGGCATTTTCTTATCGCTATCACCTATGTCGACTTCATCCAACAAATCCATTGACATAAAACCTTAGCATAACTTTTCAATTTCTTGAAAGTCTTCTATGACTTCATAGCTATCTGTGATTTACCGATAGCTTCGTATTTTATCTTCTAAAGCTTTCATTGTTGATTTGGACTCTATCAGCGTAGTATTTCGTTAGTCCGATCAAACGTGCTCGGCCTCACATTAATTGGGACAAGTCCCATTTTATTGATTTAGATGAAATAGCAATCATTGATATGTTTACCTGATATGCACTCTATCGACGATCGGGACCGTCGACCGCAGAAGAGAGGGGGGATGCTTAGGAGATTGTTTGGGAGCAGGACCCGAAGTTGTGCTCGTTCGGAGGCGCCTAGTGTCGCGGGGGGTTGTCAGGGATGAGACACTGGACACGAGGTTTATATTGGTTCGAGCCCCCGAGGATGGGTAATAGCTCTACTCCAGTTTTGCCCTGAGGCGAAAGATGTATATGTGGTTCGGTGAGAGAGTACAAACAGGGCCCGAGCTAGGGGTCGCTCTGTGGCGCTGTTCTTCTCTGTTTGTTGTTCTTTTTTCGACGGGAGCTTTTTTTTCTTGGTCGGGGCGATCCGTTGCTTTTATAGCCCTCTGGGGACCCTACTGCTTGGTCCCGAGGCTGACGTCAGGAGCTCGTGGCGAGTTGACGGGTGCTGACGAGAGATGTCAACAACCGTTGAGAGTCTGACGGGAGTTGTTGAGAGCTTGATGGGAGATGTTGAAAGCTTGACGGGAGCTGTTGAACCTTAGTTCCCACGCAGGGGCAGGTAGAGCGCTGATTCCCACGCAGGGGAGAGTTTTTACACAAGATAAATAAAACGTTACAAATGTCTTTCTCTTTGGAGGTCGTGGAGGTGTTGAGGTCGAGGCGTCAAGGTCGAGGCGAATGGTACCTGGTCCTACGCCTGTGCCCGAGCTCGTTGGCCCCGAGACCGAGCATCGGGAGGGCACCTCCCAGGTCGGAGATGAGCCCCTGGGCCCAAGGAAAACCGCCACGAGACCCCGGGGGGATGCTTACACGTAGCGAGGGTACCGATCCCTGACACACTCAGCTCTATCATACTGCCAATTTGCTTCTGAACTGGCCATAGCTATATGAGCTGATATGTCGGTCCAAACCACTTCCACTTTATCTCCATTCCATTGGATTAGCATCTGATGCATAATCGATGGAATACAGCAGTTGGCGTGGATCCAATCTTGCCCTAATAACACACTGTAACTCCCTTTGGCATCCACTACGAAAAATGTTGTCGGCAATGTCTCACTGTCGATTGTGAGCTCTGTTACCATCACCCCTATTGCTTTAGTGGGATCCCTAGTGAAATCGTTTAGTTTTGATGAGGTCTTCATCGGACTTGTCCAATTTTTTACATGTCGTATAGGGCATTAGGTTGACAATTGCTCCTCCTTCTACTAGCATCCTTGATATTGACTTGCCATTAATATGCCCTTTTAAATACAATGGCTTGAAATACTAATAACCCTCTTAGGGCTTTTCGAAGACTGCATCCTGTACTCCCAAGCATAATTGAGAAAATGCTTCCTTGATCGATGCAGTACTTATCTTGAATACAGCTGGTAGGGTGAACTATGTTGATGTCCACTAGAGGTGGAGAATCATCACAGATGATGGGGGAATCTAAATCATCGGTTGAGTCAAACTCATCCTCAACTGGTTCTTTCTTAGCAGCTTTGATCGAACGAAGCTCATTAAAGGTTTCGTCCATTTCCTTTTCCTACTCGGCTTCCCTGAACTCTTGGGTTCATAGCCACTGAAGTCTTCTCCGTTACGATCGGCTTAGCCCTAAAGGGCACCATCTGGGCTTTGGCTCGATCGGCTCTTATATCCTACCAGTCATATCCATGTTAGCCGAAGAATTGGACCGTTCACCTTGATCCTCCAGATTGGTTTAGAAATCCTATCCTTAACCAATTTTCACTGCCTATCATCCTGGTATCCGTGCTGCTAATTTTGCATTGGACATGAAAAAGGCGAAACCAATGCCAATCCCCTTTCTCTACAGAATTGCCAAAAAGGGCACTGTTGGTGAGCTCCCTCAAAGCCACTTAGACGATATGTATTGATTAGCCGATGTGGAGGACTTCGTGATGTGCTACTACTCTCGTACTTTGCCAATAATTAGGAGAAAGTAGGTTTTGGCTTTTGTATTGGCTTGTATGGTAGCAATGCTCTCTTAGACTTATACCATTTGCTGACCTATAACTCTCACTTTGCTTTTATTGTTCTTGAATTCTTACTTTCATAGTCAGTTTCTATCTGAATAGAGCCGACTGTGATCCTAAGGGTTTCATTGCCACCAGGGTCTGCTTGCAAATCGACTTGTCGCACCATTTTTTATTGATGACAACAGTTGTACTTGACCCTTGGATTCTGCAGCTTGCATCGGCTCTTGCTTTTTCATAGAATAGTTGACCGTGTTAATAGGAAAAGGATTAGCGTCCAACTGCATCATCGGCTCTTCTACAAATTTTAGTCATCCATCCTCTATAGCCGATTGTATCTGCTGATAAAAAATATTGCAATCATTAGTATTTTGAGAAAAAGAATGATGCCATTTGCAATACATTCGTTTTTTAATTTCATCGGCTGATGGTAGAACATGGCCTTCAAGTAAGCATATTATCTTTTCTTGCATGAGTAGATCAAAAATGTGATTACACTTTGTGATGTTGAAGGCATATTTTACTTCTGACCGGTTCTTGGTCAGTTTAAGTCATGAACAGATCAAAGACTTCTTGGTACCTTTAACCATTCGGCTATGTTTATTTTGACCTCGTCACCATCGAATGAATCATTTGACTTATATTCGACGAGACTGACCTTAGTTTTCTCCTTATCTTTATTATTTATGAATTTATCTTTTAAACCCTTATTATCGGCAAACAGCCTTCTTGAGTCAATACCCGATGTAAGAGGTGGCTTAAATCGATGAATTCTTGCCCATTGAATTTTTTTTCTGAAAACTGGGGCACCAATCCTTGGAAGGCTAAATCGTCTAACTCATTATCAGGCAGGGTAACTAAAGCACCGATTTCTAATTCCCTTGAACCTTTTAATGTAATCACTTCTGATTCCTTGAACTTTTGTTGGACAGAACATAAATATGAAATTTTAAGTTCTTAACTTCCACAAAAAAAAAATTCATGAAATCAACTTCCCAAATCGGTCCAAGAATTGACCAAATTTGGGGGCAATGTAGTGAACCATGTAAAGGCAGCCTTTGACAAAGATAACGGGAACAATTTTACCCTTAAACAATTGAAGTGGGTCGCTTCTCCACATTGCGCAATAAAACGCCCAGTATGCTCTAAGGTAGTGGTAGAACCCGAAAACTTCGCAAAATCAGGAACTTTGAAACTATTAGGGTCTGGTATCTGATCAGTGTAATCAGGATACGATTTTCGATAGCTAGTAATCCTCCCTTTGGGTTGTATGCCAAATTGGTATCATAACACGGCAGTTATTTGATCAGCTCAATTGGTCGTATTAGCCAATGATGGTTGAGGTGCTTAACAATTACAATCATAATTGGCATGTTACTCCCCGAGTGTAGACTCGGCTTGGTACGGTACATGGGCTGGCTGTGATTGATATGGACGCTCATAGCTGATGTTGTGTCTTCTAGCCATCGGTTCTGGTAGCGGAACAAAAGGTTCTAAATGTGTCACAACTAGGGGTGAAAACGGGTCGGATACGGGCGGATATTGCTCTATCCTAACCCATATTCTTTCCCCAGATTCAAAATCGGATATGGGCTAGCCGGATTCGGATGCGAATCTAGATAATTTGGGATACGGACATGGGTCGGATATGTGACGGATTCAGATCAGGAACGAATAAAAATATATGGATAATGGACACATACATAAAGTAATATATGTTGAATCAAAGCACATGAATACGGATAATGCACACACGCATACATACGGATAAAGTTACACAGATAATGCAGGCATAGACAAATATGGATTGATGATACTAACAGGAGAAGATCTGATTTTAAACAAAAATTTGAAACTATCTCCAAATAGTTGTTGATTTTGAAATTGTTAAGATCCTTGGTACGTTAGAATTAGCTTGTGAAGGCTTCCAATGCCTCTTGTTAAGTGTTTTTCTCTTCAGTTCATGTTGGAACTTTTTTGGATTGTTCTAGAAAACTCTATAATCATTATATAGACACATTTGATTCAACAATAATGGGCAACCTGCTATTATGTGCTCACGTGTGAAGTAATTTTTGATGTTGATATGGAGCCAGTTACTTGCTCTGTCTCCTCAATCCATGAAGAAGGTGTATACACTATTTCCCATCTTAGTAGGGGTTTATTATTTATCACTTCAATTATTTTAAAACATACTATCTAATTTATTTTGTTAAAGAACCAGGTAAGGAGAGCACAATGATCAACATTGACAATTCAGAGTTCCTCATAGATGTAGACCATCTAAATGCTACTGAAGTGAGGCCTGGCAATGTGGACCATATTTCAGATGTCTCACGTGGTGCACACAAAAGAAATGTTGAGATAGCAAACTGGGCTGATGAACTCAACGGAACACAAGGGCATAAGAAAATGAAATCAATGGAACACAAGGGCATAATAACCCAAAGCCGTTGAGTGAAAGCGGTTTGCGGCAGCTCATGCTCTGGACATATATCTTCAAATAGATGATATGGCTAAGTATCATCAAATCACTTGTACAAAATACATTGCAAAGTATCTCCTACAACTGTGCAGATTTTAGCTTTTAAATGGTTCGTACCACGATATTGAAATTACTTGTAATCCTGTCTACTCTGCACTATTACATTCTGCAGAAAAGAAATATTACATTCCAAGAAGCCCTCAAAATGGGAAATGAACCAAACATACTTTTAGTTTTTACATAGGGCAAAAGGTAATTTAACTAAATGCATGGATTTGCTAACACTTGGGAACCATAGAGACATTTTTCTTCCCTATTGGGTAGGATAAGATCCAAAAGAAAAACCCATGTAGAAGTGATTTATCACCATCACAAATCTACATCAACTAAGTAAAACTAAGCCGAAGTGTGACCTTCCAAACCAATTCACCAGCCAAAGAATTACCATGGTTTGGCCCAAACCAAACACTCCACCATGTTCCTTAGCAAGGATTCACAACTCACAAAGTGACAAACACGGGGTTGGACCAATCCATCAGGGCATCGGTAGTGAAACAGACAACATTTTCTGGTCCTGGCCAGATCTGCCAGCTTATCTAGTCTAATCAAAATCACACCAGCGCAGAATCAAGAATCTAGGGAATGAAACAGTTGTCCTGGGAAGAAGGAATACCGAGGGTTTGGTGGTCATCAGTCAGTCGCCCGGGGGAGATCAGATCTGGGAGACGCCGCTGGGGGAGCCACCGTGCCAGGGTGGAGGGAGCCGCCTTGATGCTCTGCTCGGCCAACCGCACCTCCAATGGGAAGATCTTGCTGGGTACTAGCCAAGCCGAGGGACCTCAGGAGTCAGGAGTAAGCGTATGCAGAGGTAGAAGAAGAGAAGAACGAGGGAATGGGCCTGATGGGCCAGGAGCTCAAGTCGCCAGATGGGGTGGACCGGATAGGCCAGATCAAACCGTATATCCGAATGGGTGAATATCCGATATCCGGGTCCCGACCCATATTTCCCAGATACTTCATGCTCCGAATCCGATCCGGTATCCGAATTCAGATCCAACCGAATATCTAAAATCCATCCCGAATTTGATTCTGACTAGATTCGAATCCTGATCCGGATCGGGCGGATAAAATCCAACCCATTTTCACCCCTAGTCACAACCCTATATGGGACATCACAACCATATATGAGGCCAGATTCCTCTACGAAATCTTCTCTCCGTACTGTGGATGCACCGGGGGTTCCATAGGCTGTGGAACCGATTGTGGGTACACATAAAATAGGGCTGATGGTGGTAAGCTAGCTTGGGAGTCTAGCTTGGTGCCATCGGTATGTGCCTGGTAATGGGGAATCCTGCTTGTGCGTGGATCATGTGGTAGGATTATGGTTGGCTGCATTGGTATTAGAGTTGGGGATCGGAGCCGATGGTTTATGATTGGCTATTGGCCTAGAATTCTGCTTATTTGGTGCTACTAAATAGACCAGATAATTTGGCAGTGTTTACATTGGGTCAAGTAAATTTCCCCCCAATACTAGCTCTTGGGCCATAGCTTTGACGCTGTTGGCTATCATTGGCTTAAGCGTTGTTACCAGAGCTGATAATTGATTGATCAAAGTATGGTGCATAGATTGGTTAATCATATCAGACAATTTAACCTGTGCAGGCATATATCGACTTATCGGCTTGTTGTCCGAAGCAATTGCAACCCCAATATTGTTGAAGAAATTCACCATTGGTAGCGCAACCTTTTGAGTAACTCCATGTCGAGTCTTCTGATAACAATTTAACATCATCTCCTCGAGCATGGCTTTTTGATCCTCAATATCTTTGCATTATTCTGGAGTTAAATCGTCCATGGTTGGGATGATTATGGCCTCAGAAACAACATCATACGGGGGAAGCGATTTTCTTGAATAACTCATCGTGTCCCACCGAACGTGCCAAAAGTGTGTTGGCGCCAAAAAAGAGCTAATCGGCTTCAACACACACGAACATAGAGTTCAAGAGGGTTCGAGGCGTACTAGTCAATTTGATCATGCAATCGGCAAGATAGATCTAAATAGATGTTAACTGATTTGATCGGCTTAAATCAACAAGTTAAATCAAAATAAATATCATAGTAGACTCCCTTCTACACCACAGACGTATACAGGAGGCACCCACCTACCCCGCGGGCGTCTACGAGAGACTCCCTCCTACCTCGCGGGAGTCTACGGGAGGCACCCTCCTACTCCACGGGCATCTACGGGAGACTCACTCCTACTCCGCGGGCATGCTCCATGAGGCTTCCTCATGTCCCCACGAGTGTGATGCGGGAGGCTCCCTCATACCCTCGCGGGCTCTCTAGAGGAGGTGTCCGGGGGATTTTCGGTCCCCCAAGGGGTCTCACCAAGCCCCCTGGCCACAGGGCGCTTGGCAAGGCAAAGGCCCTGGCCACAGGGCACTTAGCAAGCCCCCTGACCATAGGGTGCTTGGCAAAGCAAGGACCTTTGGCCACAGGGCGCTTGGCAAGGGCCCTTGGCCACCGGACGCTTGGCAAGTCCCTTAGCCACAGGACGTTTGGCAAGGGATCCTTGGCCCCAGAGCACCTGGCAAGGGCCCTGGCCACAGGGCACTTGGCAAGCCCCTTGGCAACAGGGCACTTAGCAAGGCTCTTGATTCAAGTGAGCACCCTTGCGCCGCTCGGGACCAACCGCCGAGTGGGGTCCCAGAGTCCCCTGTGGGGCCCCGGAGTCAGAGGCCTACCCCTACGGGACGTTGACGTGGGATCCACTACCTCCACGCGGGAATGACCAGGATGCCCCCGGTTGAGCTACTGTAGTAGGGGTTGGATGGTACTTTATGTAACAGGCTGGGCGCCTGTTAAACCCCACTGTAACCCACGCTTGTAACGAGAGCTCTCATTGAATACAAAACCTAACAACTGGTGTGTCCCTCGGGAGCCTGGACTAAGAGACCCTTTCCTACTCCCCCGGGGAACAAACCGACAGGAGTAGGGCGCTTGCTTAAGCGCTCGAACCTGTATAAACCCTTGTGTTCACTCTCTTTCTCTCTCGGACGTAGGCCCGTAAGACGGCCAACGTCCGCACTCATTCTCATGTCACGTTTTTGAACATACGACAGAATTAAAATTATGGATCCTAACAAAGGAAATCGCAACATGTATAGCATCAAACTGCAGAGATCGCTATACGGATTAAAATAGTCTGGGATAATGTAGTATAACCGATTTAGTGAGTTCCCCCTGAAGAAGGGATATTCTTACAATGATGATTGTCCCTGTGTGTTCATAAAGAAACCTCATAATGAATTTTGTATCATCTCAGTTTATATCGATGATCTAAATATTGTCGGAACCACAGAGGAGATAAAGGAAGCAAGTTCTTACCTTACGATGAACTTTGAGATGAAAGATTTGGGTAAAATCAAATATTGATTAGGCCTGAAGCTAGAGCATTTTCGAGAGAAAATTTTTGTGCGCCAGTCTACCTATACCAAGAATGTATTTGAAAGATTTAATATAGATAAATCTCATCCTTTAAAGACCCCATGGTAGTAAGATCCATTGAAATGGATAAATACCCTATCAGACCAATGATGGAAAATGAGGAAGTATTAGGATCTGAAGTCCCATAATTAAGCTTTATTGGAGCACTATGTATCTAGAGAATAGCATAAGGCCTGATACTGCATTCGCAGTAAATTTGCTAGTAAGACACAGTGTAGCCCTAACCAAAAGGCATTGGGCTGGTATCAAGACTTTACTTAGATACCTCTAAGGTACACATGATCTTGGATTGTTTTAGCAAAAGTACCAAAACTTAACCATGGTGGGATATACGGATGCTAGCTATTTGTTTGATCCCCACAGAGACAAATCTCAGACTGGTTTTGTGTTTCTCTGCGGTTGTACAACCATTTCTTGATGGTCTTTTAAGCAGACCTTGGTAGCTACTTCTACCAACCACTCAAAGATTATAGTTTTATATGAAGCCTTACGTGAGTGTATTTAGCTGAGATGTGTGATTAATCATATCCACAAGTCATGAGATTTTAATACCGACGATACCCCCACGATTATATATGAAGATAATGCTGCTTGTGTTGCACAAATGCAAATATGTTATGTAAAGAGCAATATCACGATGTATATTACCCCTAAACTTTTCTATCCTCATGAACTTTAGAAGAGTGGTGAGGTAAAGATATTGCAAGCTAAACCATATGAAAATCTAGCAGATTTATTCACTAAGTCTTTGCCAAAATCTAGTTTCCAAAGATGTCTTTGTAGCATTGGAATAAGATGACTTAGGGATATGTAGAGTTTAGGGGGAGTAAATCCCTGAATTATGAAACTTAGCATGATCCTAAAGATACTACTTTAAATCCAGAATATTATAAGTTACACTCTTTTTTCTCTCAGTGAGTTTTCCTAAAGTTTTCTCACATGAATGTTTTTAACGAAGCAACTAGTGTAACACAGTATGCGAGTGCAATGTACTCTTTTCTCTATCTTTTTTTTCCATTGGATTTTTAAGAGGAGTTTTTAATGAGGCATGTGTATTATGAGGTATTCACCCAAAAGGGAGTGTTGAGATATGGATGGACTCTGAGTTCTAGTTGTTCAAATATGTTTGGACTCTATCTCGATTGTGGGCAAATACGAAACTATCTCTTGTTGGCTTCTGCTATAAATATGGCACCCCTTGTACAAGAGAATCAATATAATAAAGAGAGAGAGAACAGTTTTGTCTCCCTACATTGTGTGTGCTCCCTCGTGGTTGATCAAGGACACACAACATCGTTTTACAATAGTTTATTAGCCTTTGAGAATAGTTTTTTTTCCTAAAACACTGGAAATCACAAAAGAGCTGACAGAGTTGGACGCAACAACGATCTTTAAGTGTTACCAAATGTGTTGGCGTGGCACACGCCGCACCAACCATCACGCGCCCACGCGTGGTTTGTGCTGCCCTGCGTTAACGTGGCGTGCCCCACGTGCAAGTGTGCTGCCCGCCTGCCTGCGCGCGATGGGAACGTGCCCATGCGAGGCCGTGCGATGGCACGAGCAACCCGCGCCATGCGTTGGCCCGAGGGAGGGCCGGGGCTGACGTGGGGCGGTGTGGAGGCCGGGAAACCTTCCGGTCCTTTGCAAATGAACCATATTTTGCAGAACGGATCTGGCTGTTGTTCTACAACTTATGCTTTCTTGGACTTCAGAACCTTCATTTTCCTTAACTCCTGAAACTAGTTGTTCTGTTTTAGTGAATTAATAGGGGATGGATTATTAAAGATTTTGGAACATACTGAAGATGTAGAAACATTGTAAGTTTCTTCCTGGAAACCAAAGCATAAGCAAGTTGGTTTACATTTAATTATGTTGAACAACTTGTCTAGCTGATATACTAAAAGACAACAATACTCCAAAGCATACATATGATTCCACAAACCTTAAACCCATGGTTCCTCACTAGCATTCGCTATGATCACAAAGCCTTTAATTATAAAAGTGTATAAAGATCATTCAGAATTTTGGTGCATACTTTGTATAATGCTTGTCAGCTGCTGCCCCCATGACAAGCACAGTAACATGATGCTCAGAAATGAGCTCGACTAATCCCTTTGCAACATCATCTTATTGAACCACCAACTTTTCAGCTTATACCTGTGAGATATATAGTACATAGCATTAACATCATGCATTAGCTAGCATGATATTCTGAAACATAAACCATGCATTTATATGTTCTTGTTGCACATGATAATTTGCATTGCATTATAAGAGTTTAGATGTGAATACAACTGGTTTGTTAGTTTCTCCGGTTTTGAAGTTGAAGATGGTGATAAATGTATGAAGCAGGAAAACCTTTTCTTGTGCACAGAAGAGTAAGTATTGATCTAAGCAGTAATTGATTTTTTGTAGCTCCATCTTCTTGTGTGCAATCAGCTCCTGCTCCTCTAGCAGGCTAGTAGGAAACATGGCACCCACTCAACACAACATTGGAGCCTTAATATTTGAATCTATAAACTTGTTTCCAAAAAAACAAAAAAATTGGATCCATAATAATGGAACCAAAATTCTAATCAAGAAATAAAAAGTAAACAACATTTTCTCGTGGCGTTTGGATACACACTTGCAGGCTCAGATTTCTTGGTGCTTCGCCGGCTCAGATTTGGACTTTGCCCCGCATTAACGCGGCGGCGTTCCCCCGCGCGCGACGGCGCGAGTGCGCTACTCGCCTGCCCGCGAGCGACACGAACACGCCCACACGAGGCCGTACGACGGCGCGAGCAACCCGCGCCACGCGTCGGCGGGGGGAGGGCTCGGAAAACCTTCCGGTGTTAATATACACCGGAGTATTAAAGTGAACCAAAATTTTTTAATGGTATCTTGAGCGGCGTAGAACCAATTTTTCCAAATTACTAAGCGGCGCATGCTTCAGAGTTCGGACGCGGAGAGGAAGACGAGGCAGCGTGGTAAATCGCACAGGCACGCGCATCGTAAGCCGAAGAGATGGGGATCAACGGGAGCAAGGCGGAGCCGTCGTCGCCGATGGTGCTGGTGCCGCCCCTCTTCGATTACCCGCCCATCGCCGCCCGCACCAGGTTGCCGTCTCCCCATCCCCTCCATTCTTCCCCCAAAAAAACTTAGGATACTCCCTCGAACCCTCTCGTATGCGTCAGAAAATGCACGGGGCTTCGTAGAATCCCTCTCGGCTGATTCAAACGTCGACGTATGATTTGCACGGTTCACTTCAGTAACGAAGGGCTCTTACAGATTTCCTCACTAATTGCTAGGCTAAACGATCGTAATTAGCGATACCTCTTGAGCAGTTGCGCTTGATTATTTCTATGTTCTGAAATGAAACCGTGGATCGGTGAAATGTACCACGGAATTAACGCCGGTTGGTCGTACAGTTGTACTTCTGTATATTCTCTTACTGGTAATACACATCTCTATATAGGAGTCCTTTCACGAGATTTCACCTCTCCTGTATTCCTTAGGGTTAATTGGAATGGTTCCGAAAGACGAGGGACTCCACATTGGACTAGCCTGTGATCCTTTATTGCGATTCACTGAAGTGGTTTTGGTCTTAAACTCGCAGGATGTCGGTACCGGCATATGAGCTAATGTTTGGAAAGCTCTCGCTGCACAATCTGTTTGAGGACTACTTCGATCAAGCTGGGTCTATGACATCAAGGATTATGCTGAAGCCACTGGAAGATCCTCATGTTGATTTGGTTGCCACTGTATCCTGTCAAACATGAATTGTCTTACTGTATAGTTTGATTCTGTTGCATCATATTCTTTCGGTAGTATGGTTTCTGTCGATGCTTGGTTGCAAACTAGGATCTGTGGATAACCAATGTTGCTTTCTTATAGTTGATCTTTTCTATAGGTTCACGTTGCTAGCATTTTGGCCCCCTTCTTGTTTCTCTTTTGTTCAAAGGAACATTAATTCATCTTTATTTGTCATTTGCATGTCATGGTTCTTATACCATCCAATGGCCTACTGGCCTCTTTTTTGTATGTCAAGAAAATCTAGAAAACCAATAATTTTTTTGAGAAGGACTACCTCTACCCTTTTTTGCTTGTTCTGTCAATTATGATAACATAGTGTTGCCATTGGATGTTACGTTTTGACACGAGCCGAGGTCCAATTGTCGACTGAGTAACATGATCTTCACAATGTATAAGTAATAAATTAATTGAGATTGCTTGCATGGGTTCATGTCACCTATGTGTTAGAAAATATTTCTAGATAACGCTGTTGGTGCAATCACATGTACATAGTGGCATATCCAACAGGTGGGCTCGGTTGGGCTCGAGCCCACCCTCCGGTCACCGAATACTATGTACCCTCTCTAGTAGCGACACTCATTTTTTGGCTAGCAGTGGCAAATATACATGCACTCAAGTGTGTTTAGAGGAAGAAGAAACTTTGCTAGGTGGTGAGCTACTTTTTAGACCATGTGGCTTCGTGGGCTGCTGCTTGTTGAACACCTAATTTTGTAATTGGTAACTTCGCTTACTACCTGCAAAACTGAACTTGAACTCTCAATGCACGCATAGACCATAGAGAGAGAGAGGGAGGTGACTTGACACCTCTCCTTTGCGAGGATATGGCAGCCTATCGAGTCGGGGGCCGCTTGATGCACGTCGTCAGGAGTCAACGACTGTGAGGGCACGTCGAGGATGTCGAGTGAATGTCGGTGAGCTAGCGAGGGCACGGGTGTGTGGCAATGGATAACCAACTGCGGCGACGGCGAGCAGATTGTGAAGGTGGCGCAGCATAAGTTGGGGAGTGCCTAATCGGCTGAGTGGACTGACCATGATAACAAATAGAAAATGTGAGTCCCTTTTCTAATATATGATTTTTTTTATCAATTGTAAATATGTCAGTGGGTTAAAAGAGACAATGGCCGGTTTGTTTGATTGATTGGTGTTAACTTGTTTATATATTTTCAAAAGTTTGACAAGCGAATGTTACATAAGTATTTCTCAAATAATGAACTGCTAGTAGTAACACTCAAACCAATGAGAATACAATACAAGCTGTTTAACATGTTTGTCTTAATTGAACTTAATTTTTTGAGTCCTCTCTCTATTTTTATCCTAGCTTCGCCACTACATGTGTTAGATTATTATGGGATGGCCCATAATTAATTTAATAGAAATTCCAAAAGGCCCATTAGAATACTAGGAGTCATCAATTTGGTTTAGTACCATATGGGTAATTGAGAGAAGGTTTGACCAACTTAAATAGTTGAGTTGTGTGTCTCTCAATTAGCAAGGTGGAAAAGGGTAAAGGCTGTGCCACGCTGTGCAGCCTTGTATGCCGAGCCGAGCCGAGCCGTGGCGAAAGCGCGAGTGCGAAATCGAAGATCGCGACGAGACGAGGCGTGCCGTCTGCGCGAGCGAGCGAGCCGAGCCGGTCCGGACGTGATGTCTTTGGCGGGGCGGTTTGTTTTGCCGTTCGATAGTCAATATGACCCGATAACCGCAGTGATCAATGTGACCCGACCGCCGCCGTCGATTACATAACGGACGTGGTTGATGGTGGCATAATGATCGTCGATTCTCGTAACGGCTACATGAGTTGATAGTGGTAACTCCTGCTCTGCCGTTGCATGTCGCGAGGCTATATAAGGAGAGCCACGGTGTGCTTTTCTTCACCGCTTGACTCTTCCGCATACTCCATTGTTCTGCTGCTTTGTCCTTTGCATTTCCGCCTTTGTTTTCTTGCGCGCACAAGTAGCGAGAGGAGCAGCCTCGGAACCTCGCCCTTCTTGAGATCTTGCTCGAGATAGAAGGCCGATAAGGTTTTTGGGAGCGACCACGCGATCGCTCGAAAAGTGTTCTGAAGCGCATACGCATCGCAACGTCTCGCACCTTTGCATCAACCGCTTCATCGCACTAAGGCTTCATCTGCGACAACCGTGATCGTCTACTCGACCGTCATGGCGAGCGAGAATGTTACACTGCGCTGTGCCAACGGTGGCACCGGCTCAAGGGTATATTAACTTATACCGTGTTTTAATCATGCTGATTTCTTGTTCATTAGTCTTTGCGTATGAGATAGATAATTTGTTATCTAGTACCTTTGGCTTTGAACAAAAATTGCATCTTTGTTTAATCATGATTTACATAATTCTGTGGATTAAAATATTGAGAAAATTCCTAATATTTCCAACAATCCAAACACCTTATTCTAGGAATTTTACAACTACTGGTTTCGCTGCCGCGCTTAAGCCAACTGTACTTGACGGCGCAAATTACAAGCGTTGGCGCGCCAAGATGATTTTGTGGTTGACTACCATGAACGTGTATCACGTTGCGCAAGGCAAGCCACAGCCTGAGGGTGGGCTCTCTCCTGAGCAGGAGAGTGCCTTCACTACTGCGGATAACTTGTTGAGGCGCGTGATTAGTGTTCTTGGAGAAAATCTTGTTGATGTGTACATGATTTTGCCAAGTGGTAAAGAAATGTGGGTGCACTTGAGGCAAAATCGGAGTCTCGGCGCGGCGATGAACTCTATGTCATGGAGCAGTTTCATGACTACAAGATGGTTGATGACCACTCTGTAATAGAACAGCTCATGAGGTTCAAGCTTTGCGAAAGAACTTGAGAATTTTACATGTGCATTCTGCGACAAGTTTGTGGCGGGATGCATCATTCTAAGTTGCCACCTTCTTGGAGGATTTTGCCACTACTCTAAAACACAAGAGACAAGAGTTCGGCGTTCTTTGGTCTCATTGGGTCTCTAAATGTTGAGGAGAAAGCGAGGCAAAAGATATACGTGGGAAAGAAAGTTCTAGTGCCAATGTGGTACAAAGAAAATCTTTCAATTCAACAAGAAGAATAAAAATAAGTCTGAAAAGCCCGAGAACAAGAACAAGGCCGCTCAAACTACTAGCTTCAAGAAGAAGAAGAATAAAGGAAAGGGAAGCGCTTTATGCGTAATGGTGCGATCATTAGGCAAAGGATTGCCACGATCGCAAAGACAATAAGCGAGAAAAAGTCCGCATAGCGTTGTTATTAGTATCTTGAGGAGGAACATCCGGGTATGTTTCAATACCTACCGTTATATCGTATGTCGTTCACTTTGATTGGTGGATTGACACGGGGCCAATATACATGTTTGTCTTGTGGATCCTTATTCTCTTCTTACCGGTCGCAGGGCTACCTTCGTGTTGATGGGGAATGGGTCGCGAGCACTTATGCGTGGAGTCGGCACGATTGACTTGAAGTTTACTTGAGGAAAAGTTGTGCGGCGAGGAACGTGCATCACGTGCCGTGATAAATAAAAACCTTGTCGGGTCCCTATTGTGTAAAGACGGTTTTAAGCTAGTTTTGAATCCAATAAATGTGTTGTTTCTAAAATTGGAACTTTTATTGGAAAAGGCTATGAGAGCGGAGGCTTATTCCGCTTGTCTTTGTGGACATGAATAAAATTGTGAATCATGTTTGTAATCATGAGATCGATGTTTGGCATTCACGACTTTGTCATGTTAATCTTGGTTGCATGATGCGGTTAGCCAGTATGAATTTAATCCCAAAATTTACCCAAGTCAAAGGTTCTAAGTGTCAAGTATGTGTGCAATCTAAGCAACCTCGCAAGCCTCACAAGGCGCAGAGAGGAGAAACTTGGCACAGTTAGAACTAGTTCATACCGATTTATGCGAGATGAACGGGGAGTTGACAAAGGGTGGTAAGAGGTATTTCATGACTTTGATTGATGATTCTACTAGATATTGCTATGTGTATTTATTAAAGTCAAAAGATAAGGCTTTTCACTATTTTAAGATCTATAAAGCTGAAGCTGAGAACCAACTTGAGAGAAAAATCATACGGGTTAGGTCATATCGTGGTGGAGAATACTTTTCTAATGAGTTTAATTTATTCTGCGAGGAACATGGAATAATCCATGAGAGGACGCCTCCCTATTCGCCCCAATCAAGCGGGGTTGCCGAAAGAAAGAACCGTACTCTAAGCGAGATGGTTAACGCCATGTTAGAAACAATGGGGCTTTCAAGGGATGGTGGGGTGAGGCTATATTGATTGCATGTCATGTCCTAAACAGGTTCCTACAAAGAATAAAGAAATCACACCATTCGAGGAATGGGAGAGGAAAAGATTAAATTTCTCCTATTTACGTACTTGGGGTTGTTTGGCTAAAGTGAATGTGCCTGTCCCAAAGAAGCGTAAACTTGGACCAAAAACCGTTGATTGTGTCTTTATTGGTTATGCTTTTCACAGCGTTGGATATAGATTCTTAATAGTGAAACTGAGTACTGATATGAATGAAGGTATAATTTTTGAGTCCAATGATGCCACATTCTTTGAGGACTTATTTCCTATGAAAGAGACACTTAGCTCATCTGGCCAAGACTCTATCTTCTCTCCTAAACCTTCCACTCCTATACAAATTGAGCCCATTTTGAGGAAAATCCAATAGATGAGGGCAATGAAGTAACTCGTAAGAGTAAGAGACTAAGGACTACAAAGTCTTTTGGTGATGACTTCATTGTATATCTAGTGGATGATACTCCAAGAACCATTGAGGAGGCTTATTCATCTCGGGACGCCGACTATTGGAAGGAAGCGGTCAGTGAGATGAATTCCATCTTGAGCAATGGAACTTGGGAAGTTGTTGAACGTCCATATGGGTGTAAACACAGTAGGATGTAAGTGGGTGTTCAAGAAAAAGTCGAGGCCGATGGTACGATTGAAAAGTACAAGGCAAGGCTTGTGGCCAAGGCTTATACCCGAGAAAGAAGGCGAGGACTTCTTTGATACTTACTCACTGTTGCGGATTGACCACTATTAGAGTACTCTGTCTTTGGTGCCTCCTACGGTCCGATCATCCATCGGATGGATGTAAAGACGGCTTTCCTTAATGGAGAGTTGGAAGAGGAAATCTATATGGATCACTGATGGATTTGTAGTAAAGGGTCATGAAGGAAAAGTGTGTAGGTTGTTGAAGTCTTTGTATGGCCTTAAGCAAGCACCTAAGCGAGTACGAGAAGTTCGACAGAACTTTAACATCTCTACGGCTTTGTTGTGAATGAAGTCGACAAATGTGTGTATTACCGCTATGGTGGGGTGAAGGAGTGATTATGTGTCCGTATGTTGATGACATCTCGATCTTTGGGACGAACCTTAATGTGATTAAGGAAGTCAAGGACTTCTTGTCTGAAAATTTTGAAATGAAAGATTTGGGAGTAGCGGATGTCATCTTAAACATTAAATTGTTAAGAGAAGGTGACGGTGGGATTACTCTTGAGCGATCCCATTATGTGGAAAAGGTGTTGAGTCGCTTTGGCTATAGCGATTGCAAACTGCTCCAACGCCGTATGATCCAAGTGTGCTATTACGAAAGAACCAACGAATAGCAAAGGATCAATTGAGATATTCCCAAATCATTGGTTCATTGATGTATTTAGCTAGTGCAACAAGGCACGATATCTCGTTTCTTTGTGAGCAAACTAAGCCGGTTGTTTCAAACCCGGAGATAATCATTGGCATGCTCTTGAGAGAGTAATGCGCTATCTAAAAGGGACATCAAGTTATGGAATTCACTACAGGGCACCCTAGGGTACTTGAGGGTTATAGTGATTTAAACCGGATATCGATCTTGATGAAATAAAAGCCACAAGTGGATATGTGTTCACATTGGGTGGTGGAGTGTTTCTGGAAGTCTTGCAAGCGGACCATCGTAACGAGGTCTACAATGGAGCGTAACTCACAAGCATTAGATACCGCCTCTGTGGAAGCCGATCGTCTGCGTGAACTTGTGAAGGACTTACGGTTGTTGAGAAGCCGGTGCTGCTATTCTTTTGAACTGTGACAATCGGACGGTGATTGCCAAGGTAAATGATTCTAAGGATAACATGAAGTCATCAAGGCACGTTAAGAGGCGGTTGAAGTCTGTCAGAAAATGAGAAACTCGGAGTTATAGCGTTGGACTATGTCGACGGCTAAAAACTTAGCGAATCCTTTTACAAAGGGACTATCACGGAATGTGATAGATGAAGCATCGAGGAGATGGGCTTGAGACCCACATAAAGTCATGTCTTAGTGGTAACTCATCCTATTTGATCGGAGATCCGTGAATTAGGATGTTGAGACAAGCTAGTGATGGTGAGAGGAGAGTATACATACTTGGCCCACTCCGTTTGAGATGCAATAACTCTCCTATTCTCGTATGGCGGGTTGGTTATACCTTAATGTATTCCGAGTGGCTTTGATAAGCGAGAGATGTCCTCTGAGAACATCTTATGAGGAATACACCTATATGAGTTCGATTGCTAGTCACAGTTTATGAGATTGGGTGATCTCTAGAGGCTCATGAAAGGCTAAGGAGTATGACTTATAAGCTCCAAACCGAGGGATGCATTTAGCGACCTAGTATCGATAAAGGACTTTGGTGAAACTTGTTCGCACTTTCAGCTGTCAATTCAAGGCATAGTCCATTGTTGATTGTGGATGGCGTAACCTTTGTTCTAGATGGAAGTTCAACTTAACAGTCTCCATCGAAAAGCGGTATATCAAACTACATTGGGCGAGAGTATTTCAAATGTGCCTTTGAAATTTGGTGGGGATTGTTAGATTATTATGGGATGGCCCATAATTAATTTAATAGAAATTCCAAAAGGCCCATTAGAATACTAGGAGTCATCAATTTGGTTTAGTACCATATGGGTAATTGAGAGAAGGTTTGACCAACTTAAATAGTTGAGTTGTGTGTCTCTCAATTAGCAAGGTAGAAAAGGGTAAAGGGTGTGCCACCGCTGCTTGTGCTGCCGAGCCGAGCCGAGCCGAGCCGAGCCGTGGCGAGGCGAGTCTTGATCGAGATCGCGAAAGTCTTGAGACGAGACGAGACGAGGCGTGCGCGCGAGCCGAGCCGATCCGGACGTGATGTCTTTGGCGGGGCGGTTTGTTTTGCCGTTTGATGAGTCAATATGACCCGATAACGCAGTGATCAATGTGACGATGCGCCGTCGATTACCTATAACGGACGTGGTTGATGGTGGCATAATGATCGTCGATTCTTGTAACGGCTACATGAGTTGATGGTGGTAACTCGCTGCTCGCCGTTGCATGTCGCGAGGCTATATAAGGAGAGCCACGGCGTGCTTTTCTTCACCGCTTGACTCTTCCGCATACTCCATTGTTTCTGCTTTGTCCTTTGCATTTCGCCTCTGTTTTCTTGCGCGCACAAGTAGCGAGAGGAGCAGCCTCGGAACCTCGCCCTTCTTGAGATCTTGCTCGAGATAGAAGGCCGATAAGGTTTTTGGGAGCGACCACGCGATCGCTCGAAAAGTGTTCTGGAAGTGCATCGCCGACCGCAACGCGTCTGCCTTGCATCAACCGCTTCACTGCACCAAGGCTTCACTGCGACAACTTTGTGATCGTCTACTTCGACCGTCATGGCGAGCGAGAATGTTACGCCTCGCGCTGTGCCAACGGTGGCACCGGCTCAAGGGTATATTAACTTATACCGTGTTTTAATCATGCTGATTTCTTGTTCATTAGTCTTTGCGTATGAGATAGATAATTTGTTATCTAGTACCTTTGGCTTTGAACAAAAATTGCATCTTTGTTTAATCATGATTTACATAATTTTGTGGATTAAAATATTGAGAAAATTCCTAATATTTCCAACATGTACATAAAGCCATTAACTTCATGTAGTCATGTAGAATGGTTGTAGGTCCTGTATTTGGAGTGAGATTTTATTCCTATCCAATGCATTTTTATGGATTTGACTTCTAGTTATTGCAAGAGATGTTCTTGCCTACCTTAGTATCACTAGGTGTCTGCAGCTCCTGATAAAAATGGCAGAACAGAAGTAAAGGGAGATGCTCTATTTCGCTGGCAGAAGTAATTATTCCATAATTCACCACTACATTTTTATGCAATCTTTGTTATAATCTAACATAAGAGAATGCTTTACTTTTTTTTTTTAGAGATTTGGATGATCCTCATACCTTTATGGACCTTCTTGTGTCAACTTCAAAACCGTAAGTGCTTTCTTGTTGGATGGATAATATCATCACTGCATTTATTATTTATTTATGAAAACTGCATAGGCAATGCTGTTTTGGCTCACAACTTGTTTATCCAGCATGTTGCAGGTGAGGCCATGTGCTTATTTTCCGAAGTATCGTATTGGTGCATTTGGGACACTCCCTTTGCTGGTGGGAAACAGGTAGACTATATATCTTGTTTGCAGTTGCAAATCATGCATGGTGTTGTTAGATAGCTTTCCACTGATTTGTTTGTTTGACATTGTCTAGAAATGTTTCCAAATACAATGTAACATAATTGTTATTGATTTCAATTGATATGATTAGAAATCACAAGAATGAGGGAGTTAAGTTTTGCAGGGTGCATTCTGAAGATTATGGTGTCATGGGTGTAAGATATGGTTCAGAGAATCTAAAATTTGGGGCATCCTTTGTGCCATTTCCTGGTATGCAATCATTTATGATTCTCTTGTAATTTATCGAATTGTGATCGAAGATTATATGTAACAAAGTAGAAACGTTAAATTTGATTCTGTGTAATGGATTTGCATTATTCTCTAATAATATTCAGTTCATTGTTTCCGAATAATATATGCCATTATTACTTTTGTTTGCAGCTTCTGCTGAGGTACCCCTTGGCACATGGTTGGTTGGGAGAAAAGGGAGTTTAACTGCAGGAGTACAATATAAGCCAGTTAGTGAGTGTTACTAGTCTAAAGCCTAACTTGTTATCATTAGCAAAAGTCAAATAGTGGTAGAGTAGTTCATCAACCTGTAAAATTCCAACAAAAGATGGAATGAAAAAAGGAAATTAATGGTGAGTAGTATCTTTGTATTATGTTGGTTGAGTACTTGAGTTAGAAGTTGAAATTTGGTTTGGGGTCTATTTGAAGGGGAAGAATTGAAGCATGGGAGCACAATAAATAGTTGCAGCGCTAGGTGTTCATCTTGAGCAGCTATTCTTATTTTCTTCTGTGCAGGTTTTAAAATCGTCTTATGCAGATGGATGTGCCTTTCCCATAAAACGTCATTTTGATGCTTTGCATTTGCATTGTTTTATTCACCACCAAAGGAACATAGACGCTTCTTTACTATCAAATTACAAAGAATGAAAGTACTTTCAAGTTTCAAATTCTAAATGTTTCTATTTATATTTGATTCCCCAAGATTTTTTTTTTGTTGAATTCTAATATTTTGCAGAAATGTCGTTTTTGTTATGACTTGTACAATAGGTATCTGCTTTCCTGGCAGTTGTCTGCCTTTTTCCTGCATGTAGACAAGTAGATGTGGATATTCAGTTATTATTTGCACTTATGAGCTTTTTTATCCAGCTGCTATATTTAATTCTCTCCTGTCCATTATGCAATAGGTGGAAACAAAGGTCCTATGCCATTTACAGACTTAAAGAACTGCAATTATGCAATCAGTTATGGTGTAGGCTCAGCAAGCCCTCTCAGCCCTCCGTTCATTTTTTCCCTAGAGCTTGCCAGAACTACACAGGTTTGTTGTGCTTGTTCCTGTTTTTTGACCGGAAAGCTTCACTCAGTTTATTAGCTTGCAACTGCTAGGATCTTTGACAGGGCTATAAATAAATTACTGCCTTGTATGGAGCGATGAATATTTGGTGCATGAATTAAGTCACGATTTTTAAAAGTGGCTATATACATGTGTAGATGCTTTTTCTGAAGAAAAGTCCTGATGCATTAGAATACTTTTCCCTTGATTTTATTTCTCATTGATCTATTCACGCAACATAATTAGAGTTGGATTAGTATTTCGAAATGGAGGGAGTACCTAAAAGGTTGCTGCTCGCACAATATATGCTTCTTTGTAAAAATATCTTAGATTTTCACCTAGATATCTAAGAATTATATAATCATCACACTGAACCGTGTCATGATTCATGAAACAACAGACCTGACGGATATGTTGTTATTTCTTTTTGAGTCTCATGTGCAATGGCATTTTTTTTCCTTGATGTGCAGCTTGTTGCATCATTCTATCAGCACCTGGCTGTTCAAAGAAGGGTAAGTGCAGTTCTATTTCATTTTATAATTTGTGGAGAGTTACTTCTGTTTTCTCATCTCTATGTAACTATTGTTGACTTGAGATTCACCGGGGAGTGGGATTATCTGTATTTGATGAGATGAAAACTAATTAGAACATCAAGTCTTGTATGCTTCATCAGAATTCATTACTTTCTGTGGATCCTGATTTTTTGTGGTTTTCTAGTGCCTTTGTACTGCATCATTGTCACGAATAGGTTAGACAATTGTATGCTTGTCATTTTTTAGGATACGCAGAAAAGCTTATAATTTTATTAATAAGAGGAAAAATTACAGAGTTCAGGCTTTGTTTAAGAAATGCATAAGGTTCTATTGACAGTCTTTGTTTAAGAGTTCAAGGCTAGGCAGGGTGTTGGGTAGCTACCCTTCTTGTATTGCAAAAGGTAGGTGTTCGGGTGGTATGGTCGTAGCGACCCTCTTGACTGTACCATAGAACTTTGTGCTGTTTTTTCCTTAATGTAAAGGCGCACAAATCTTTTGCGTGTTCTCGAAAAGAAAAAAAAGATTAAAAAATTAGAGTTTATACAATACACAGCCATACCTGGCGCTTGCCTGCTGTTGCCAACACCTCGATTTACTTACTTTAGACAACAGGCATGTAGTACACACGATTTTTTTTAAAATAATATATTTTTAATCAAAATTTACAGAAAAAATATGCCGAAAAAAAATAACAGAAATACACTTTGTCGCATTTTGGAATTACAATGAGGCTCTGTCATAATTTTAAATCTGACGGAGAGCTGTCACAATTCCAAAATGCGACAGAGAGTCTGTCGCAATTTGGAATTACGACAGAGAGGCTTCTGCCACTGTTGAGCCCTCTATCGCAATTTGGAATTACGACAGGAATATCCTCACAAATAATTTATTCATACATTTCACGGTGTTGCAATTCAAACTAGAATGTAATAAATTAAAAAAAGTTCATATATGTCAGTGATAAGTCATGTAGTATTTGAGAATATTATGTCAAAAAAACGGATTTCGTTGTTCGGCATTTTTTGAACGGAGACGACGATTCATAGAAAAATGATGATTTATTTCGTCTAGTAATACATTTTTTTACTCAAGTCGATAAAATATTTTTTTTGGAAATAATAGATGTTTTATTGAAATTGCAATAATATTTAATTTACACCTCGCTTTGCGGTCTGGGGCGCGCGTCGGCCTCGTACAGGACGTCCGTGAGCCGGGAGGACGTCGATGTCTCGAGGCCTCCTGCAGGACGTGAGCTGGACGATGCGAGCGGCTCTGTCGCGTACGCGCTGCACGAACTCTCTCACGAAGTCTACCATGACCTCGGCTGTCAAATGCGGCCTAGTCGTGCGATACCCGTCGCGTCCTCCACGATCTCCCGGCCAAGGTCGCTCTGTGCACGGATTGAAAGACTAGTTAGTTCGTAAAATTGCAGTAACGACACAATATATGGCATGTGAAAGAAGTACTTACGGAGTGGTGAAATGCCGAGTCCGGCTGCGTGGGGTAGGTGTCCGCCGTGGAGGCTACGTGCCTCGGAGGTGACTCGACGACACGCACAGCGTCAGACGCTGTGCAGCGTCTTGAACCACCGGATGTACTCGTCGTGCGTGCGGGTCGTGACGGCGACCTCCTCGTGAGCGTTCGCCAGCGCTGCGCGCCGCATCGCGGCGTCGCGGCAACATACGTGTCGCCCAGCTCGCGGTCCCAACGAAACCCTTTCGTGTCATCCTGCATGACAAAATTAGCACTGACGTTACTAGCAAAAACAACGAAAAAAATAGTAAAAATAGCACAAAAAAATAAAATTCGAATTAACGGGGAAGAGCACTCACGTGTGCACGGCAGGTGGTACGACCTCACCGGTGGGGACGGGGACGACCTGGCGCAGCCCGAACTGCCTCATGACATGGTGCACCGCGTACGTCTCCACGTAGACGTCGAACACGAGGTGGCGCCGTGTCAACCAGAAGGCGACGTCACGGGTGCACTGCAGGGAGAGGCCCCCAGTAGCTCTCGCGTGGACCAGCTCCGGAGGTAAGGACGCCAAATCACGCGGTCGTCCATGAGATGGTCGAACATCGCTACGTACTCGGGGTACGAAGCGTGCGACGTGACAGGCGTGAAAGTCGGCTGCAAAGAAAACGAATAGTCCGAAGTTAGACAAAAAATTTTGGAATTTTTACATGAATGTAGGTAAAGGTTATTTTACTAACCTGTCGGCGATAGTACGAACAATCTGCACTACATTTTTGCTAGTGCGAACCTTAAATTTTTCTACAGGATTTTACACGAATTTAGAAATTGGTTTCACTACACTCGGGGCTATGGTTCAAAGGTTATCATCATTTCAATCTTGTCGGTTCTGAAAATTCATCAAAAAACCTAAAATATGCCTTCTCTATTGGAAAGCGGATTTTCTCATACATGAACTACCCCGAGCGGCAGGCTGGGTTTGGATTAATACTTCATTCTACTCGAACATGACACACAACAAAGTTACACATCAATATTTCTACATATTTGAACTGCTTGCAAACCAGGGGTTTCGTAAAAATTTATCTTATTTCACCTCAACTTTATTTGAAGCCATTTTATTCGAAAGGCATTATTAATATCTACGTGTTTCTTTGAATTCAAAAAATTATACAATACTCATCTTCAAATCATTTTTGCATATTCTTAATCTACAGGATTTCACACGAATTTAGAAATTTGTTTCACTAAATTCGGGGCTATGGTTCAAAAGTTATCATCATTTCAATCTTGTCGGTTCTGAAAATTCATCATAAAACCTAAAATACGCCTTCTCTGTTCTCCGCGCGCGAACTAGCCCCGGAGCGACGGAATTGGGTTTCGGATTGACTAAGGCTGAAAACCCTTGATTTCGGATTTTCGCTACGGATGTGGTACGCTGCCACATTGAAATTGTGTCCTCCCAGTTGTAAGTCTACACGTCTAAATTTAAATAAATCGTCGCAAGTTCTACGACTAAATCGTCTTCTAATCACTAAATTGCATCTGATCACTAAATTGTAAATATATACTTAATAATCTATTTCATATGAACACTAAATTATAAATTAAAACAACGCCGCAAGAGATTACCTCCAATCTCGACGAAACTCGGATCTTCCTCCTCTCTTCCCCTCCTCTTCCTCCTTTTCCTCTTCTCCTCCTCTTTCTCCTTCTCCTCCTCTCTTCCTCTTCTTCTCCTTCTCCTCCTCTCTTTTTTTCTCTCCGGCGTGGTGTTTGTGTTTCTGCGTGCGTGAGAATGAGGCCGAGGGCCTCGGGTTCGTTTTTGGTCTCTCTGTCGCAATTTGGAATTGCGACAGAGAGCTCAACGGTCGGGACAACCTCTCTGTCGCAATTCCAAATTGCGACAGGTGGATATTTCTGTTTTATTTTTGGCATATTTTTTCTGTAAATTTTGATTCAAAATATATTATTTTTAAAAAAAATTCTAGTACACACTATCACCAACTAATAAAGCACCATCCCCATAAAGAGGTGTGAATTTTTTTTTGTCACGAATTTGAACTCCTCCACTCTTCGACTGAAACTGAAGATGCCACTATTCAGTTGATTGATGTTCCATGTCATTGGTTGCTTGTGTGTTCTCTAGGGAAGTTTGGTTTAAGGTTCTCCACAATCTGGATCTAGCTGTTTTAGCACCTCAAATTTCAGAGACAAGCTTCTCCAGTTGGTGGTGCCGGGCCCTGAAGCAGATCCCTAAGGAGTTGAAGAAAGGGTTTAACTCTAACTATTTTAGTGGCTTGGGAGATTTGGAAACATAGGAACTCCTGTGTTTTTTATGGATCATCTCCGAATATCCAACAGCTTTTGCTCAAAATCAGTGAGGAATGCAAGATGTGGAGTCTAGCAGGAGCTTCAGCTCTTCAAGGAATCCTCTCTAGGCGGTCTCATACAGCTGTTGGATTTGTCTAGGTGGTTTGATTTTTGGTGCTTTTTTGCATTATTAGCTGGCTGGTGTTTTTCTGCACCTGTTGTTGTTATTTTTGAGTGCCTTTTGGCCCATGTTTTTGTTCTTGGCCTTATGGCCTTTTTTTCAATCTTCTTATTGAAATGACACGTAGCTCTCCTGCCTTGTTAAAAAAATGCTTTAAAAATTTCCATGTCACAACAAAAAAAATGTTCTATGGCCAATCACACTCATTATTAGGGGGAGCTGTATATTTGCTTCTTTCTTCCTTGTTGTGTGAATAGGATGATATTTTTCTTTTTATTTCCTGGCTTACTGTACTGTTTTTCATTGTTAAGTTTAATCATGGTAACCCATAAGTTTTGAAAGGTGAAGCTTGTTAAGAGTCTGCTGCTTGTATGTCAGGTAAAAAATCCTTTTGAAGATGATCAGATTGTTGGAATCACAAACTACATCGATTTTGGACTTGAGTTGGCTACAAGGTAAGGCTTAAATGAAGAAATGCTGCTCTGTTTTTCATCAAATCAACTGACTAACTTCATTTTCATACTGTTGCTAGGATTGATAAAGATAAACCAACAGAGAGTGCCAACAATTCCTTGCTTCAGTTAGCTGCAAGTTGGCAAGCTAATAAGAACTTCCTATTGAAGGTGGAGTAGATACATTCATCAATTAGGCCTTTATGACAAATCTTTAAAGAGCATGCGTAGCTCGCACTACGCAATGTGCATCTCCCACCTCAACATTTTAAAAAGTTTTTTCAAAAAATAGACTAAATAGTGCAGGAGAAATAGTTTCGGGAGAATTGAATGAATCACATTGATAAGTATTGTACAGAATATATAGCAGCAGCTGTACAGAAAAGGAAGGCTAAGCCTATACAAGGTAAATAGCTATCTTAGGAAAGAACCTTCTATACATGGAGGTGATCTCCTAAATATGGTGATACAATCAATGCTGATTGAGGTCCTATAAATGGCAGTCTAGAGGCGCCATTTATGGGTGCTATTTATGGTAGAGGAATATATTCTAACACCCGCCCGCAATCTCAGCCGGGAGGAGCTCGGACGTTGAGATTGGCACGAAACTCTTGAAAAACTGCCGTCGGGAGCCCCTTGGTGAAGATATCGGCATATTGGTGGGACGTAGGGATGTGGAGAACACGAACATCGCCGAGAGTGACGCGCTCGCGAACGAAGTGGAGATCGATCTCCACGTGCTTCGTGCGTTGATGCTGCACGGGGTTGGTGGAGAGGTACATCGCGCTTACGTTGTCACAGTAGACAATGGTTGCGTGACGTAGGGGCTGGTGAATTTCGAGAAGGAGTTGACGGCCGGCAAGCCGGCGCCACGCCGTTGGCGACCCCACGGTACTCAGCCTCGGCGCTCGAGCGGGACACCGTGTGTTGCCGCTTGGAGGACCAGGCGAGTAGGTTAGGGCCGAGAAGACACGATGCCGGATGTTGGCGCCGGGTGTCGGGCGGACCACCCGATCGACATCCGTGTAGACGGTGAGATCATGAGACTCGTCGTGGGAGATCTGAAGGCCGTAGTGGAGAGTGCCCTTGACATAGCGAAGAATCCGCTTGACCAGCTGAAAATGTTGTTCGCGCGGATCATGCATGTGGAGGCACGCCTGCTGGACTGCGTGAGTGATGTCCGGCCTGGTGAAGGTGAGGTACTGTAGTGCGCCGGCGAGGCTTCTGTAGAGGGTGGGATTGGCAACGGCCTGGCCTCCATTGGCTGAAAGCTTCGTGCGTGCCTCGAGGGGGGTGGTGCAGGAGTGACACTCTGACATGCCAGCACGCTGCAGAATCTCTGCAGCGTACTTGCCCTGCGACAGAAGAAGGCCGTGCTCGGAGCGGGAGACGGCAATCCCGAGGAAGTGGTGCAAGTCGCCGAGGTCGCTCATGGCGAACTCTTGCTTGAGGAGGTCGATGAAGCGGCGAAGCAGGCCTGGGGAGGATGCGGTGAGGACGATATCGTCGACGTCTGACAACAAGTAGGCGATGTCCGAGCCGCGGTGGTAGATGAACAAGGAAGAGTCGGACTTGGAGTTGAGGAATCCGACGGCGGTGATGATGGTGTGGAAGCGGCTATACCAAGCCCGAGGGGCCTGCTTGAGGCCGTAAAGGGACTTGTGTAGGCGGCAGACATGCTGGGGACGATCCGGGTCGACGAAACCGGAGGGTTGCTGAGCGTAGACCATCTCAGAAAGGACGCCGTTGAGGAAGGCGTTCTTGACGTCGAGTTGATGGATGGGCCAGGTGTTGACGACGGCGATGGAGAGGACAGTCCGGATGGTGGCCGGCTTCACCACCGGACTGAAGGTCTCGTCGTAGTCGATACCGGGCTGCTGGGAGAAGCCGCGAAGAACCCAGCGAGCCTTGTACCGTGCGAGGGAGCCGTCGGAGTGGAACTTGTGCTTGTAAATCCATTTGCCGGTGACGATGTTGGCGCGTGGGGGAGGAGGCACAAGATCCCAGGTGTTGTTGCTCATTAGTGCGGTGTACTCATCGATCATGGCCGCCGCCGATTGGGATCGTTGAGAGCACGCGCAGACGTCTTCGGCTCGGGGGAGAGAGGTCCTGGAGAAGTCACATGCAGCTGGTACAGGTGAGGCGGCAGCGTACCATCCTTGCTGCGTGTGGTCATGGGGTGGGAGGAAGTCGTGGAGGGAGGTGTCTTGGACGTTGAAGGAGCACTGGGTTGCGGGCGCCTGGCGTACACCTGTGTCGCAGGAGGAGGAGGAAAGAGCCAGGGCTCGGCGTCCCCCGGCGGATGGGCGGAGACCGTGGGGGCGGAGTCTTTGATTGAGGGTCGGCACTTCTTGTCGAAGGAGGCGCAGCCACAAGAGGTAGGGGTTCCCCAGCGTCCATGGCTGCAGATGATGGGGTGCCACCTACGTATTAGTGCCCGGCCAAAGGAGGCGCGACCAAGAAGCGATCGGCTCCTCCGTCAAAAGAGGAGGCGGTGAGGTGTAGCAGGCCACCAACCGTAGGCGCCTCCTCGACCCTAGGCGCTACCTCGGTAGTAGGGCGCCCTTGGCGTGTCGGCTGCATCTGCATCCAAAAACATGTAATCGGAAGGGGTGATGTGGGTGTGGTTGGTGAAGGGGAATGTGTTTTCATCGAAGATGACATGGCGAGAGGTGAGGATGTGGTTTGTGGTGAGGTTGAGGCACCGGTACCCTTTATGGTGGTCAGGGTAGTCGAGGAAAATACATTCGGTGGATCTAGGAGCAAGTTTGTGTGCAGCTGTGGCGGAAATGTTGAGATAACAGCGACAACCGAAAACACGGAGGTGATCGTAGGTTGGGGGACTGTGGTATAGTGCCTGGAATGGTGTGCTGAATTTGAGGAGTTTGGTGGGTTGTCGATTTAGGAGGTAGGTGGTCGTGGCGAGAGCTTCTGCCCAATAGGGCGGAGGCATGAACGCCTGGAGGAGGATGGTGCGAATAGTGTTGTTGACGGAACATATGATGCGTTCGGCCTTACCATTTTGTTGGGATGTGTATGGACATGAGAGGCGGAGGTGAATACCGTGTTCTAGAAAGAATGAGCGAGCTGTGGTGTTGTCGAATTCACGTCCATTATCGCACTGAATGTTTTTGATTTTTGTGGAAAAATGGGTGGAAACGAAGGTGTGAAAATGGCGTATGGTGGAGAAGGTATGTGATTTAAGTCGGAGAGGAAATGTCCATAGAAAATGTGTGCGATCGCCAAGACAGGATAAGGTAATACTTAAAACCCGAGAGACTAGAGACAGGTGATGTCCACAAATCGCAATGAATTATTTCAAATGGTGCGGAAGTCTTAGATGAAGATGGTTGAAATGGTAGCCGAACGTGTTTGCCCAACTGGCAGGCATGACAAACATGGGGGGAAATTTTGCTAAAGGGTACAGCAGCAGTTTTATGGAGGTGGGAATGATCCGTCGCGTGGTGCCCCAACCGCGATGCCACAAGGTGCAGTCGGAGGTGGTGACGGCGAGGACGTGTGGCTTGACGGAGATGGAGTGGATAGAGGTCCTGCGACTATTGCACCTCCGAATCACCGCCTTGGTATGAAGATCCTTCTGAGAGAAACCATACGGTCAAATTCAATAGAGCAATTATTATCTCGAGTAAATTCTGAGACGGAGATGAGGTTGGCGATGATGTTGGGGACACTAGGACATTGGAAAGGGTGAGTGGATGGGTGGTGGTTGTAAGGTGTTGGTCGCCGGAGGCAACAACGGGAAGGGATGAGCCATTGCGAACGACGATACTGGTGGTGGATGGGGAATGGGTGTGGATAGTAGAGAGATTACCAGAGTCAGACGTGAGGTGTCGGGAGGCACCTGAGTCCATGTACCAGGAGGACGGTCGGTGTTGTAGAGACATGGTGTTCATGGCCTGGATGAGAGAGGCCTGATCCCAGCTGGGACCGGAGAGACCCCCCATGCTCGATGTAGAGGGAGGAGGGGGTGTCCCTGGAGGTGGCGCCTGAGAAGCCATGCTTGGCGGAGTGAAGCCTGGTGGAGCGAAGGAGGGCGCGAAGAGTGCCTGGGGTCGGGGTCCGAGGATCCCGGGTGCAGAGGAGGCCGGCCACATCTGGAACGTTTCGGTCCAGGGGTTGTACATAGGGCGACCCCCGAACGGTGGTGGAGGAGGGCGGCTGCCCTGTCCGCCGTTGCCACCTTGGCCGTCATTGCCAGATGTGCGACCCTTGTTCTTTCCCTTGCCCTTGCCGTTCCCGTAGGAGAACCGGGAGGAGTTCTTCTTTGAAGCGCCGGTGTTCTTGCCGGTGGTGTTGCTAGAGTATAGCAAAGCAACACCGGAAGTATGGGCGGCTTGAGCTCGGCTTCCTCGAGGAGGAGCATGGAGCGCACCTTCGGGAAGGAGGCGCGGGTCTGTAGTTTGATGAGGGTAGCGATGTGACGATAGGTCTCGTGAGCCCTCACTGAAGGGTGAGGACGAGCGTTGGGTGCCGACGGGTGACCCATGTCGGCGAGAGAGTCGGCGAGGTCTTCGTGCGCGGGAGTAAGTCGAATGGAGAGGTCTCCCTGTGCGGGTTGCGGAACTCGGCTTCAGAGCGAGCCCGCGAGTGCGGTTGTCATCGAAGAGCGCCCACACTCTCCCGGATAACGTGAGCGAGACGCCTCATTGTAGGACAATGCCGAGGATCTCCTCGGACACCGAAGCGTAGAGGAGGGATTTGACGCGAGTTCGTCATCTCCGGGAAGGGTCCGAGCAGTGGGTGCATCTACGAGAAGATGGTTAGTGGCACTGAATTTTTCGACGAGAATCTCGAAGAGCTCTCGCCAACGGGAGTAGTTGGGTGGGTTAAGCTGTAGTGTAAAGGGAATATGAGTTTTGACGTTGATGGTGGAGAGTGCGGAAGCAAGATGAGTGGAGGGTCTTGCCGGGTGGAATGGCGCTTCTTCGGACGCGGTAGGGGAAATCTGGCGTCAATAGCAGGGGCGCCATTGGCGGCAGGGGAAAGATCAGCCATGGGAGAGAAAGGGGTCTGGGGTGGCGGAAAAAACAGACCCGAGTTCAAGACCCGGTTGACGCAATTAAAAAAAATTAAAAAAAAATTACAGTCCACTTCTATCCCACGTCACAGTCCACTTCCATTGGCGGCAGGGGAAAGATCAGAGCCAAGAGGTCTCGAGTTCAAGACCTGATTGATGCAATTAAAAAAAAATTGCAGTCCACTTCTATTCCACGTCATAGGCCTGAGGGAGCCTACACGTGAGGGGGAGTGTTGAAGTATAAGTGCATTGCCCACCTTTCCTCATAAGCTTAAGCTTTTGGGTGAACTAACTGGTGCATGCAACTCAATAAATAGGAAGAGGGGGGGCACCTGGTGGCAAAATTCCAAATTCAAACTCAACATATAGAGTAGTTTCTCTTTTTCGTATCTTGCTCCTTCGATGGAATTTAACATTTTTCCATCAGGTATGCCATTCCTTTGACTATTTAATTTATTATTATTTTTTGAACTTTTGGAAGTCATTTTTGAACCTAAGAGATGCAATAAAAGGTGGGAATGCATTGGGCATGCCCTTACCTTTAGATTAGCACATTACTTCATTGATTTTGATGTCCATTACTCTTTTCTTCTGAATAGGGAAAGCTAGGTCCTTCCAAGTCTTCTGTAGCTTTGGCATTCAAGTCATGGTGGAGACCGTCCTTTACATTTAGTGTCACAGGTGTGCAATCCTGTCTTACAAATATTTTTGCGTACAAACAAAAGCCAAGAAAAGGGCGACTATGAAGAAGAATAGCTTTTCTAAATCCAAAGAAAAGCGCATATTTAGAACAACCAAATCTATATTACATATTCCATTGTTAAATTTGTATTTTAGTGTATTCCAATGAAGTAGAACAACTGAATCCATAGAACACGGAAAGAAGAATAATTCTGAGATCGCTTCAAATTAGTAATAATTCATTTAATAGAACGTTGTTCACTGGCTGCATTGACATCAATCTGGTTACAGCTGTGAATGATCATTCAAAGGGGACAACATCATGTGGCTTTGGAATTCGTGTTGAGGATCTTAGACAGCCCAGGTTCTGTTATTTATCTCCTGTAATTGGGTTATATTTTGTTCGGGACTTCGAATGGCATAATGAACTGCAAGCGAATCCTTCTTTATTGTAGTTATTAGCAATGTTGTATTGGCCACTGAGAACACTTTGTTCGTGAATCTAAATGAAATGCAGTTACCAAAGGGCTCATCCAAACTATGTTATGTTGACACCAAGCAAGGAGCACCTTGCACCAGGTGTTTTGCGGGAGTACGGGAAGCGGCCCATGTTCCAGGCAGACATTGATTCGGGCAACTACGACTATTTACCTACAGAGTTGAAGCCTATTGGCAAGATATTCTAACTGTGGTCCTTTTTTTTGGGGTCATCCTTTGGTTGAAAGGAGCATCAGCAAGTACGTCTGAAAAGCCTTGTAAATTTGGGGCCTGTTTCAGATTCGCAAGAGCAGATTTTTGCAGCTGCTCCATCTGATGTATAAATTTTGGTTGTGACCTCAAGGCCTAGGACAAGGAGCTCCTCAGCGGCGACAACTCCACCTCTTCGAGATCATGCCCGTAAGCAACCAGATTCTTTCCCTTCTAGCTCTCTCTTCTCCTTCTAGAAAGAACTTTGATTGGTACGCATTGTTTGAGAATTTGAGCAACCATGTGTGTGCAAAATCCACTCGTTACAGTAGACTATTTCGTTATCCTCTCGTTACAATACAACATATGCAAAATCTCGGTTAACCGAAAAACCGAATTTGTTCGGTTAATTTTGTTTGGTTGGCAATTCCCAAAAATTAAAATATTTTTAAATCAAACCAACTGAACCGAAAAAATTGAATTAACCGACTACCCACCCCTACTGATGGTGCCAAACCAAAGCACTTTCCTTGGTCTCAATGTATGATCCATCAGTTGCTTCCGTAAACAAATTCATCACTGGCTCTGCGATTTGCATCCATCCAAAGTCCAAAGCTTGGGTGCACATTTGCCGCTCTTCATCTCTAGCTAGTCCACTTACATACGTTAGAAAGAGCACATTTCCTTGTCCATTCTTTCTTGAGAAAAAAATTGATAGCAACCAGACCATTTTTCCAAAAGCATGACATTGCCAACCACAAAAGGTACCACCACACAAAGTTCAAAATCTCGCCGAAATTACGTGAGATCTCGGTTTTCGGACGTGGACGACATTTGAAATGCTGGCCGAATTAAAAGAAATAAAAAAAATTAAATTGCTACAGTAATCTCAGAAAATCTCGGCGAGATATCACCATTTTTTACGATAATTTGACCATAAATTGATCAATAACCCTTAAGAAAGTCATCTTCTATGAGAAATTGTTGAAAACCCGAATTTTTGAGACATTTTTCAATAACTTCAGAAACACTATCAGATTTTTATAAACTTGTACGTGATTTATCTTGATCTGAAACATTTATGGTACCATCCTAAGAAGTGTAGTATCATAAATAAAAAATTTCAAAATAATTTAACTTCATTTGTTATCTTTAAAAAATCAAAAACAGAATGAACATAATTGGGACAGTAACCTTGTCAGAATTTTATAAATTTTCTCATGTGTGATCATGATCCAAAATTTTTATGAGAGATTAATAATTGACTCAGTACCATTATATGAAATTTATAAAAAAAAATCAATTTTTTTTAGCTCAATCAAATCTATGTATGTATTGAACTTCATTTGTTATATTTCAAAAATCAAAAACAGAAAGAACATAAATGGTACACTATACTTGTAAGAATTTTATAAATTCACTGGAGTGTGATCATGATTCAAAATTTTTATGATATCTTAATAATTTCCTTATAACCCTTATACAAAATTTTCACAAATTTTAAACATTTTGTTTTTGCTAAAGCAAATCTATGTATTGATCATTAGGCTTTTAGAAGGACATAGCACTCTCAGAATTTTTTAAACTTCTTGAAGCTTGATAATCAGATGAAAATTTTATACAAACATTGATGATAAATCAGGACCATCCGCAAAAAAATTAAAATTTTTCTATTTTTTCATTTGGTTGAAGTTTGCCGGTAAAGCTTTTATTAGCACAGTAGCACTGTCCGAATTTTTAAAAATTCATGAAGCTTTATAATCATCTAAAAATTTTATGAGAACATTAGTGACGCATCACAACCATGAAAAAAAAATTCAAAATTTTCTAACTTAGTTTGTTTCATTCTTCATTCGGTTCAAACTTGCCGGTCAGCGTTTTATCAGGATAGTAGCAATGTTTGAATTTTTAAAAATTCCTCAGATATGATAATCATCTAAAAGTTTTATGGGAACATCACTGATATGTCAGGAACCTAAAAAAAATTTCAAATTTTTTTATGTCGTTTGATACATTTTTCGTTCGGTGCAATTTTATCGAGATCTCAGCAAAACCGGCCGAAATTTCAGTTTTCTCCGTAGAAAAAAATCCGGATTTGAATTTTTATTTTTGTATTTCGTCCAAGATTTTTCCAAAATTTTTAAATCTTGCCGAGATTTTGTTCTCTGGTCAAGGACGAGATTTTAAACACTGCCACCACACAGCCCTGTGGCAGAGCTCACACGCATGCATGAGCTCAGAGTATCAAAGAAGTGTTAGAATATGAAAATTAAAGTGTTGTAATCTGAAAATAAGGTGAAATGTTGCCAAAATTTTTAAATTTAGGGTATTTTATGTGCAAATACTTAGTATTTTGCATTCAAATAGATATAAAATATAGATAAATACTTGCATAATTTTTTTCATAATCTTTTCTAGCCTCGGAAGACCATTTCACAGCGGGTTGAAAAGTTGGTCATTTCGATCAAAATTTCAGTTTTACCGGCCTTCGAAATACCGAATTTAAAATTTGGTTTTTGAATTTCAACCAAAATTTTGAAATCTTGTCAAAATTTTGGATTTTGACCGCTAACCTTGGGTTGGAACTGATAATTACCTCCATCCGGCCCGTCTATGATTTTGTTGTCCATGTCACTTTCATTCCCATTAGAAAATCTTATGTAGCTGTCAGTAGAGGCTAAAAGTAAAGTCCTAGATAACCATAGACCTATAACATGGCTCCTGAGACCAGGGTTCAAAATTTCGGCAAATTTTGGCGAAATTTCGGATTTCGGACCACCCCGAAATCTCAAGTACCTGCCGGAAAAACTTTTTAAAAAAATTTGAAATTGCTACAGTAAAATCCAAAATTTCGGTTTTTCCCGACGAAATTTCGTGTTTTTTTGCCGATTTTGAAAGTTTTAGGGCCGGATTTGGTCCAATAACCCTTAGGAAAGTCATCTCCTATGAAAATTTGTTGAAAAACTTAATTTTTTTAAACATTTTAAAATTTTGACAGAAACACTGTCAGATTTTTATAGAATTGTACAAGCTTGATAATAATCTGAAAATTTTATGGTACTATCCTTAGTAGTTTAGTATCATACATAAAAAATTTAAAAATAATTTAACTTCATTTGTTATCTTTAAAAAATCAAAAACAGAATGAACATAATTAGGACAGTTATATTGTCAGAATTTTATAAATTTTCTTGTGTGTGATTACGATCTAAATTTTTTTTGAGAGATTAATAATTGACTCAGTACCATTATATAAAATGTTAAATAAAATTAAATTTGTTTGTTTGGTCAATCAAATCTATGTAAGCATTGAACTTCGTTTGTTATATTATATTTCAAAAATCAAAAACAAAATAACATAAATGGTACTGTGACTTGTAAGAATTTTATAAATTCACTGGTGTGTGATCATTAATCAAAATTTTTATGGGATATTAATAACTTCCTTATCACCATTATTTAAAATTTTCAAAAAAATTTATGGTTTACATAATTTTTTATTTTGTTCAAATTTGTCGGTAAGCCTTTTAACATGGCAGTACTACTGTTCGAATTTTAAACATCCATACAGTTTGATCATCATCTGAAAAAATTTATGAGAGCATTATAGATACATCATAACCATGCACAAATTTTTTTAACAGTTTCTAACTTCATTTGTACCATTTTTCATTCGGATTAAATTTGTCGGTCAGTGTTCTATCAGGACAGCGCCACTCTCCGAATTTTTAAAAATTCCTCACATGTGATAATCAGCTGAAATTTTTATGCGAATATTAGTTATGGATCATAACCATGCACAAAAAATTTCAACAGTTTATAACTTGATTTGTACCATTTTCCATTACGATCAAACTTGTCGGTCAGTGTTTTACCAGGACAGTACCACTCTCCGAATTTTTAAAAATTCCTCAGATGTTATAATCAGCTGAAATTTTTGTGAGAACATAAGAATTGTGTCAGGAACCTCCAAAACAAATGTCAAAAATTTTCGATAACGTTTAGACCATTTTTTAGCCAGTGCAAAAAACCCAAAATTTCGGGTTTTTTCGCCGAATTTCGGTTTTTTTTCCGATTGGACCGGATTTGAATTTTCAAATTCAAATTTCATCCGAAATAATTCCAAAATTTCGAAATTATCCGGCCCGGGACGAAATTTATTCCGAAACCGAAATTTGAAACCTTGCCTAGGACTAGGAACTCCATATGCAACACGATAGGGATATCAAAACGATGATCAGAATTCAGATCACATGCCATTGCATCGCGGAACAAGCGGTTTAGTTGTTGAGAATGTCGAAATTCACGAAACAATCACCTGGCACATCTTTGAAGGTAACCCAATCCTTATATGTGAATTGTTTATTTCTTGGAAGAAGCAGTAGCCAGCACGAAGAAAGGGACAAGTAGGGTTCACACAACCGCGAAAAATCACTCGGTTTTCGATCTTATCGCGCCGACTCGAGATCCAAAACCGATCTAATTTTAAAAAATTTGAAAAAATTTATTTGTTGAAAACCGTTGAAAAACCGCGGTTTTAAAAAAAAACCGCTCCAAAACCATTTTTGAGGAACATTCAATTGGTCGACTGGTTTTTCGCGAAAACCCGCTGTTTTCGTTGAAAACAAATCGGTTTTCGAATTTTTCGAATTTTTTTTAAAAATTTTTATTCCTTAACCCTTCGATTTTTAATGGTTTTTAAGCGGTTTTTTGAGTGATTTTTGTGGTTTTTACGGTTTCGGTTTTTATGGTTTTTCACGCTTTCGGTTTTGTGAACCTGAAGACAAGACTCAAGCCCACCGCAGATAGGTGTCAGCCTTGAAGTGACAACAAAGCGCTAGCAGAAGTCAAGCAGTAGAACACGAGGCACGAACTCACGAAGCCGCACTGGCCAGTTCCTTCAACACTTTCACTGATTTCTCGATATATAAACATCAGGAACGCACAGTCTAAACGCCGCAATTTCTCAATGGCGACAAATACGTACGCAGCGGCAGCACGCTGGACTGAAAGGAGAGGCGCCTTGCTACATCGATTACGTAGGCAAGAAAACTACACTATATGACATTAATAAAGCGATGTAGATGTCAAACGACAAAGCGAGCCAAGGCTCACGGGAAATGTTATCCACAACAATGGCCAACCAGTGAGCAAGAGGCAGCGGAAATCAATCGGGGCAAAAAGAAAGAATTGGACCGAGAGAAGAATATTATATCTTGTATTTCCTTTTGTAATTTAGTGCGCAAGGATGATACTCTTGTTCTTTTTTACTTAAACCTAGAATATACGTTGTCAAACTTTCTAGAGTTTGGTCATTAATATATTTTAAATATTTAGATTAGTTATATAAAAATTATATAATTAGATTTGTTGTTAAAAATACTTTCATAATATTATATTTTTATTAGTACATCTTAAAGACCATTAAAAATTAAAAAATTATCAAGTAAAAAGAATGGAGACAGTAATAATTTGGCCTTCTTTTCCAACATAGCTATTGATAATTTCTGAGAGGTTATGCTTGACTAGCCTCAAGGTTTGAAATTTTATTTTTGTTTCACATCTCGGAGGTGGGCGAAATCTCAAAATTTCAGATGAAATCTGATCAAAATTCAAAAACAAATTTGAAATCCAGAATTTTTTAACTTCAATTAATGAAATTTTGGCCAAAATTGTTGAAATCTCAGTGAAATTCAACTGAGTGAAAAATGGTTAAAACGATATTAAAAAAATTTGAAAATATTTTTGGATGGTCCTGACACATCACTAATGTTCCCATAAAAATTTCAAATGATACTCAACCTTGAGAAATTTTTAAAAATTCTAACAGTGGTACTGTCGTCATAAAAGGCTAACCAGTAAATTTGAACCGAATGAACAATGGAATAAACCGCGTTAGAATTTTTTTTAAAAAAAAATAAATGGTCCTCACACATCAATAATGTTTCCATAAATGTTTCAGATGATTATCAAGCCTCAGGAAGTTTAAACAATCCTGACAATGCTACTGTCCAGATAAAAGCCTTACCAACAAAATTTAACCAAATGAAATATGGTTCAAACCATGTTATAAAATTTTGAAATTTTTTGTGGATGATGCTGATGCAACAAAAATATTTCCATAAAATTTTAACATGATGATCAATCATGAGTAATTTTTAAAAATCCTGAGAGTGCTAATGTCCTAATAAAAGCCTGATGATCAATACATAAATTTGTTTGAGCAATAAAAAAAGGTTTAATTTTTTTTAAAACTTTTACATCAGTGTGATAAGGAAAATATTAAGCCCTCATAAAAATTATAGATCATGATCATACTCTAGTGAATTTATAAAATTCTCACAAGAGTACTATATCATTTATGTTCGTTCTGTTTTTGATTTTTGAAAGGTAACAAATGAAGTTCAATGCTTCTATTGTTTTGATTGAGCAAACAAAAAAAGTTTATTTTTTTTTTAAATTATAGAGTAGGGTTCTCAGGCAATTCTTCAGTTGTCATAAACATTTTGGATCATGATCACACTCGAGATAATTTATAAAATTCTGACAAGGTACAGTTATGTTCATTCTATTTTTGATTTTTTTAAAGATAATACATGAAGTTTGATTCTTTTGAAAAAAATTCTATATGATCCTAGACTACTAAAAATAGTACTATAAATTTTTAAGAGCATGATCAAGCATGTAAAATTTTATAAAAATCTGACAGTGTTTTTGTTGAAATTATAAAACGTCTCAAAATTTTGGTTTTTTAACAAATTTTCATGGAAGATGACATTCTTAAAGGTCATTGGGCCAAATCCGGTAAAAAATTCAAAATCTGATCAAAAAGCCCGATAATCAATTTTTTTTGAAATACTGTAGCAATCTAATTTTTTTATCCGGCCGGGATTTTGAACCTCATCCCGGCCGAAATCCAAGATCTCACCGAATTTCGTGAAATTTCACCGAAATTTTTAACCATGACTAGCCTAGCTATTTGATGAGGATGGATAAGAACCGATCGTCTGGTAGAATTTGTTGGCAATCTAAATCCCGCGAAATCAGTTGGTTTTATTACGCCAACAAATCAAAATTATTTTAAGATATGGTGAATCGGTGATTCTAGTACCATCAACCAAGCATAATCTGTATCCAATCTAGAACTGTAAATTTCCATCCTCAAACCATTATTGCGAAAAACGGCCGACTCGATCGATTAGTCGGCCGAATAATCGGTGACGATGATTAAACCGTCAAGAATAGTTTAATCGGAGTATAATTTACACAGTCGAACAATTAATTGGCCGCATAATCTGATTAATCGGCTGTTTTATGATTAATCATCCATTTTTTCTTTTAATTTTGAAAGTAGCTTATTTTTATTCACTAAGTATGATAAATTAGTTTATAATATTGTGGCATAGTGTTTATAGTATGTATCTTGACCGGTGCTTGAATGCTTTCCCTTTTAATATAAGTTATGCAAATTTTAAAGTAAACGAAAGGGTAAGTAATCATTATCTATATTTTATTTATGATTTAATATTTGTGCAACTGTTAAAAAGAAAAGTATGGAAGCACCTCTCATGTATCTTTTTTATGAAGTATAAATAATGAAATGTGAAACATGTTTTATAGAGTGATAATTTACAATAACTTTGAATAACTAAAATATTTCTAATAAAGGTTAAAAATAAATAAATATATTAATAAGAACACGTAATCATCTTTAAAATTTTGAATAATCAGCTACATCAGTGTCGAGTCATACCATTTTTGCCATACTCCCACGTCCCACCCGGCCGCCCCGTACACCGGCCTCCATCAGTCCCGTCCTTCCCTCCCCCGGCCCGCGGCTCACCACCATCCGCCAAGGCGCGGCGCCGAACAGGCGAACCGCTCCCTGCCCCGCCCATCGAACGCGACGCGATCCGATCCGACTGAAAGAAAACCCCGCAGAAAACCACGCGCCGCTGGGTCCCCGCGCGCGACACGACACGAGCCCCTCGGCGCTCGGCAGCCAGCCCATGTGCTCACATGCTTGCCGATCCTACTCCGCTTCCTCCTACCTGCCACCTCCTGCTAGCCTTAGCCTCCTCCTAGCCGCGGCAGCGGCACCCACGCGCGCACACACCCCACCCCACCCCGCGGAAGGCGCAACCCCAAATTCGGACTGGAGCGAGCGCGGGACGGCGGCATGAAGGAGGGAGGCGGCGGCGGGGACGGGGGGTTTGTGCGGGCGGACCAGATCGACCTCAAGAGCCTGGACGAGCAGCTGGAGCGCCACCTTAGCCGCGCCTGGACCATGGAGAAACGCAAGGAGGAGGCCGCCGCAGCCGACCGGGGCAAGCTCGCGCTGACCCCAGCGCACCCGCAGCCGCTGCAGCATCGGCGCCAGCGGAGGGAGGACTGGGAGATCGACCCCGCCAAGCTCGTCGTCTGGGGCGTCATCGCCCGCGGCACCTTCGGCACTGTCCACCGCGGCGTCTACGAAGGCCACGACGTAGCAGGTATCATTCTTACCATTTACTAGTTACTACCAACCCATAACCAGGAGGGAACAGCCATGTCTTCGCGTGCGCCCGTACGCTGTTCGACGAAATGCCGTGCCAATGCGGCGCTGATTGGGACTAACGGCGGGCGGAGCAACTGATCACTGTTTGCTTACGAGAGGTGCCTGCCTGCCTACCTGTTTTGGGTGTTCCTTCATCCCCTTTTAGCAAATTGCGAGAGTTGATGGTTTGGCTTTCCATGGTGTTCCCCGTGACATCAGTTGGATAGGCGGCTTTTGGTGTGCCCTCGCTCATGAGAGAATCCGAACAACTCATCAGCAGTTCTCGTAGGCGTTATTCTTGTGATGCCTTGAGGTTTGGGGATAAAGAAAAGGACGCGACTCGCACAGCGCATCACCCGGCGAAGCCTGCACCTTCTTCTTCCTCCTCGCGTTTTCTTCCTCGCACAGCTAGACTACCGCCGCCCCCGCCATGCTGGCCCACCAACCCCCCCGGCTTGCGGCGTCGCCTCCGGCGCCTTCGCCGCCCACCGTGCCGACCCCGCCACCTCCCGCGGCCGGCGGCACCTCGCCGCACCGCCTCCACTCCCTGCCTGCCGCCGTCCCAGCCCCCCCAACCTAACTGGAGCACTGTCGTCGCCGTGCTGACCACCGCCCTCCTTCGATCCCCCGGCCGGCTGTGTCACCGCCGCCCCGCCCTCTATACCCCGGGGTCTCGGTGAACCCCTCCCTAACCCCAACCCCTCGCCGCCGCCGGTCGTCACCATCGCTGGAGAAGGGCTGGAGAGAGAAGAGTAGATGGGTTCGAGCAGAAGAGCTGAAGAGAGAGAGAGAAGCAGAAGGGAGAGAGCTGCGTGGTGAAGACGACAATGGTAGTGCATTCCTCCTAGGACGCGACCAGTCGCTGGAAGGAGTTACCCTAAAGAAGGAAAAAGGAAAAGGCGGCAGTTTTTGGATGGCAAGTTGCTATGGGGTTATAGAGAGAGACAAATATGTCGACTTTTTTTTTCTTACGAAGGGATGCAATCTAGAAGTTTTTGTGCCTTCTCACCAGATTGACTTTATCCATGGATACAATTACATGACACAGAAGCAGCATAAAAGGGACTCTCTTTTTGCTGATTAATCTATCTGACCTAAGCATGTGCTTATAATTGATAAGCATTTATTAAGGAATTGTTGTGCATGCACGGATTACAGATGCACAACCACATATGCCCCTGGGCTTGTCAGCAAGCATTCACCCATTTCTCCAATCCTGACATGGGTTCCATCATTTTGCAATCCCTGATATGTATATATGCACAGTGTTCCCCTAGGCGACCGCCTAGGCGGCCGCTGGGCTAGACGGCGCCTAGGCGCTAGTTGATTTTTCCCGCCTAGGCGGCTGCCTCGCCTAGGCAGCAATTAGGTGCTAGGCGCCAGTGAGCGCCCAGGGGAACATTGTATATGCATTGCTCATCAAAATCCATCAATTTAACACCTCACCAAAAAAAAAGACCATTGTAAGTTTGAAAGAAAAGGCATGTCCCTTGTCTTGCAAGAACTTAAATTAAAATAAAAGGTTAATTCAATTCTAGATAATATTATCTTATCATGTTATATTCTGATACCCTTTCTTATGCGCAACTACCTCCGGATCATATCAAAGTTGTGAAATATGGCATGAGCGTGCACGGTCTAAAAAACAAAGTATATGAATCTCGTAGAGAGAACCGAGATAACGGTGTCAAAGCAACCACGATGAGAGAAATTAAAGATTTGGCGAAGCCGACCGTAAAACTCTTCAAGCACAACCTCAAAAGAGTACGAATTGTCGCTCTCTTACAACCCTCTTGAACCTTTTAGTACCCTCGGATTCTTGCCATATACAAGAATCTAGTGTTAAAAGATTAACCTAGCCTCTAATCCTCTCGTGCGCCCTCAGTTTTGGATGAGTTCCTCTTGCTGGCTTGCTTGGGATGGGTTTTGTATGGTTGAAGTAGAAATCTTAATCCTATTAGGATTCACCTAGGATTTCATGTAGCACACCTCTGTAAGTCCTAAAGGAACAGGATATGAGTAACTCACTATACTCAATAATCTCCACATTGACCTGTCCAGGCTAGGTCGTCTGAACCCTCCACTTGAGAGCTCTTTCTTTGTATAGTTTGGTTAACTACACCTCCTGTTCCGACAACCCTTCATGCCATAGGTTGTACTGCCTCCGAGTTCCACCTGCTCACGGTACCGCATAGTTTGTCCCACCACATCTTTCTTTTTCCAATAGCTTGCACCTTCGCCTATGCGCCTGTTAAATTCTGCAACCGTCTTTGCAGTTTCGCACATAGCCGCATATCAGATTTGAGTACCTACCGTTAACACTGTTTTCTTCACCTGTTCAGGACTTTTACTAGACCTATTTGTTGCCCTTCGTTTAACTTTACTCATCAATAGGTATACTCTATTACTCTATATACTTTTCATGATTACCTGCCCTTTGCAAGTAACTCAGATAACTCCACCTCGAAGTGATACCTCATAACCTTCAAGTTCAAGCGACCTCACAGATATTAGATTTTTCTTTAAGCAGGAAACATACTGAACTCTCGTTAATGTGCATTATGCTTCATCATACATTTCCAATGTAACTGTTCCTTCCGCAATAATTTTATACTCTTTGCAATCCGCCAAGTGAACAGTTGTATATGCCGGGCATAGAGATCCTTCATCACACATCTCCCTCGCCGAACGTATGTGAAAGCAATAACCTGAATCTAATATCCATCAATGAGAAGTACCCGATTGACTGACGATAAGGCTGTTTGAATCATCTGCTACCGCCAATGAGCATACACCATATATTTTCTTCAAACTCGAACAATCTCTTATCATGCGATCTTCCTTGTCACATAGGTACCATACACGTATGCCTTTGGCCCTCCTGCTCTTGCCCTTCTTTCTCCTGTGATTATTGCTTTTGCTTGCAACACCTATGGCGGCCCATGCTTTATCACCTGTGGATGTAGATTTCGATGGCTTCTTCAAGGACTTTGCCTCCAATAGATATGCAACTGCCTCGATGAAATTGAGAATGCTTTTCCCGATGAGACTATTCATCACCAATTGCTCTCATGATGGTTGTTGAGATGATGACACTATGACGACGTTATCGTTCTCCTCAATTTTCTTATCCAAATTACTCAGTTGTGTAATAAGCTTGTTGAACACATTGAGATGGCCAACAAATTGTGTGCCTTCTTACATGCGCAACCTATACAGTTATCGCTTCAGCACCCATTGGTTTGTCAGCTACATTGCCGTATACAGTTCTTTTAAGCCTTCCATAATTTCTTCGGTGAATTATCCTTGATCACCGAGTGTTTTACCTCATCGAAGAGACAAACGGATTGTACTGACAACCTTACGCTACATCACCTTCTAGTCTTGTTTGGACATCTTTTTCGGTTTGTCCCCTTCAAGAGCATCAATTAGCCCCTGTTGGATAAGGACATCCTTCACCACGCAATGTCACGCGCTGAAATTTACTCCGTCGTCAAATTTCTTTATTTGATTCCTCATCGTAGACATCAATCTTGATTTTGTTCCACCTGACGCTTTGCCGACCTTCTCACAAATTAGATTAATCTGGTCTTGGCTCTAATGCCCCTTCTTATGTGCAATAGCCCTTGGATCAGATTAGAGTTGGGAGATACGATATGAGAGTGCCCGGTTTAAAAAACAAAGTAGATAAATCTCGTAGAGAGAATCGATATAACGGTGTTGGAGCAACCACGACGAGAGAGAGAAAATTTGGCGAAGCTGGCCGCAAAACTCCTTAAGCACAACCTCAAAAGAGTTAAAAGGGAGTGTCGCTCTCTCACAACCCTCTCAAACCTTTTAGCCTTTAATCCTCTCGTGCACCTTCTGCTTTGTATAAGCTCCTCTTGCTTGGCTTGCTTAGGTTGGGTTCTCTATGGCCACCCCTCATGAGTTTATATAGACCCCTAGTTCTCCTCCAAATACAAGTAAGAATCCTACTCTAAAGAGAAATAGGAATTCTAATCTTATTAGGATTCATATGGAATTCATGTAGCACGTCTCTCCAAGTCCTAAAGGAATAGGATATGAGTCACCATTCTCATCATATCCCATTAGCTTAATAGGGGGATATGAACTAGCCTGTTGTTGATCTATATCCTAGGATAGGGAATACAAAATATTTTGTAGTCAATAGCCCTCCCCCTCTCTTTCTCATTGTCACATCTCCCTCAACCCTGGCACCTCTGTTGACATCAATTCTCAAATTCTTATTTTTTGATCACAGTTTGCTATGGAAAATTGAAATTTCTTATTACAATTTTCATTTTCCAACATGGATTATTAAAGCCAATTATGTTCCAGTGAAATTACTTGATTGGGGGGAGGATGGTCATAGGTCAGAACAAGAGATATCGGCCGTAAGAGTAGCTTTTTCACAAGAGGTCTCCGTCTGGCATAAGCTTGAACATCCAAATGTAACTAAGGTACTCTTTGGTCAACAAGTTATTATGTGTTTCTTTCAAATTTATTTGGTAAATTTGCTTTGTTGTTATAACATGCATTGATTTAATGCATGTTCAGCAATTCTTGAAGAAATGTGATAAACTGAAATCCAATATTAAACTCATTATAATTGATGATACTTATTTGTCTAAATGCTATACCAGGCGCATTGCAGTGATAAATTTGTTAACTGTCTCTGTAATGTAACGTTAGCTTCCTCAATTAGATCTCTAATAAAGTAGAAAAGTTATCAGTAAGTTCAGTATTAGCAATTATAGTAGCAGTCTTATTGTCTTATCTACTCTAGTACTTGCAATATATCACCATCAAAGCAGAACAATTATTAATTTGCAGTTAAAGTGAAGTTTTGATGTATTGATGTTCACAATTGTCAATTGTCACCCTGCCATGCACTTTTCTTTTACGTAATTGATGTATGAAAAATCAAATAACCCATCCTATGCTTGAACCGTAGCTTAGCAAGTCAATCTAGTATATACCTGCCAGTTACGTCATTTTACATCTACTTTTATTTCTGTATTATTAAGATTCCTGGCAACTTGGCAAGTCTTGTTTTCTTGCTATATTAAACACGAAAAGTATCAATTAGTAATTGATTTTATTTATTGGTTGGCTTCCCTAATAGGAGCTTGAATTACCTTGTACAGTTTATAGGGGCCATAATGGGTGCAAGGGATCTTAATATTCAGACGGAAAATGGACATCTTGGCATGCCAAGTAATGTCTGCTGTGTTGTTGTGGAGTACCTTCCTGGAGGTGCATTAAAAACATATCTGATTAAGAACAGGAAAAGGAAGTTAGCTTTTAAAGTTGTGGTCCAAATAGCTCTTGACCTTGCCAGGGGGTAAGTATTTAACTGAATTCTCATCAATATTTCGTCTGAAGCTTTAGTTTTTCCACTCTGTAGCTTTCAAAAATCACATTGATTTTAGAAGTATTGACCTTTAAATCTTCAATAGATTAAGTTATCTTCACTCAAAGAAGATTGTGCACCGTGACGTGAAGACTGAGAATATGCTTCTTGACAAAACAAGAACTGTGAAAATTGCTGATTTTGGTGTTGCTCGCCTTGAGGCTTCAAATCCCAGTGATATGACAGGCGAAACAGGAACCCTTGGTTACATGGCACCCGAGGTATCTTTCTTGGATGCTAACGGATCATTTTGCCCCTGAGTTGCTTTTCCATCCTTTGTTGATACTTGCCCCTTGTAGTGCATAATAATCTAATAAAAACAACATTTTTTTTGCATGAAACAGTTGTGTGTGCCTCACCTAGGAAGCATGCTCCTTGTGTATGCTAGCCACCTTGCATGTTACATGCCTTATATTGGCATCTGGTGTGCAGGTTCTCAATGGCAATCCTTACAACAGGAAATGTGATGTTTATAGCTTTGGGATTTGTTTATGGGAGATATACTGCTGCGATATGCCTTATCCAGATTTGAGCTTCTCAGAGGTCACATCTGCTGTTGTTCGTCAGGTAAAAACCTGCTTGTAGCTTGTTTTCTGTTTGCTGTCTATCGGCTGATTTCTGAACAAGTAGATAACACAATCCTTGATCTATAGAACTTGAGGCCAGAGATACCACGCTGCTGTCCAAGCTCTTTGGCAAACGTGATGAAACGCTGCTGGGATGCGAACCCTGACAAGCGACCTGAGATGGCTGAGGTGGTGTCTATGTTGGAGGCAATCGATACATCAAAAGGTGGAGGCATGATTCCTGTAGATCAGCCACAAGGATGCCTTTCATGTTTCAGACGGTACAGAGGTCCCTGATGGTGATGGATGCAGTGCGTTGTAGTAGTATCTGCAGATTGACTGCTAAATCTCGTTCTCTTTTTTAATTAAATTTGTTTTAAGGTAAGCAAACTGGTTAATGGAGCTAGTGTACTTATGATCCTTGGTTTGAAAAGCCCTCTGATGTAAATTCCTTGTTCATCCCTTCTGTTTATTAATGAAAGAACCGGTTCGTTCATCTATCTTTTGTAATGCAAACTATTTGATCAGGATCTGCAGGTAGTAGATAGGAAGAAAACCCCAAACAGACTGAGACTCACTGGTTTGCTTATCTTTTTTTTTTCTTCCTTAGTTTAATGGCCTATGCTTTTGTTTGGTAGTTTTACAAAAGAATATATTTTTGAGGCTACAGACATTAAAAAAATTAAGAAAAATACATGAATAACTAATTCAATATCAAATGATGTGTTCTCCATGATAGTAGTAGACATATAGAAGTAATTCTTACAGGTAAAAAAATTAAAAGAATTCAAGAAACAGTTCTGTACATGAAAAAAAATTCCCGTTGGCCACGTGCACCTCACCCACCTAGGGGTGAAAATCGAGTCAAATTCTCATTTTTTGAGCTCTTTTCAAAATTGAAGCCGTTTAATTTAATATCATTTTATTTATAGTTTGGAAGTATTTTTAGAATTGAGCCAACGAACCGAGTCAGATCAAAATCTAATTTTATTCGAAATTGACTTATTTCAATATTTAATTAATTAACTAGTGTAATTAAAATAAATTTGAACCGAGCAAGGCGCCCCACCACCAGCTTTTTTTTTTCCAGCCGTCTCACCAATGATTGGACCAGATAGAATAAAATAGGCTGAAACTTCACGCTTATACATCATAGCCTGTGCGGTGCCGACAGGACCAAATCCAAGATCTGTGACCGGAGTACATGTAAATGACAAGTATTTGATCAAAACAAATACTCCATCCTTCCAGATTTATAAGTATTATCTTTTGAATAATTTTATTCTTAAATATAGTATATATTTCATGTTTCAATATAAATGTGTGATAATTCTCTCTACCCCTAATAAGTATTCATTTTTATTTTTTATTTTCTACATACAAACGTTAAGTATAGTGTTTAATAATAATAATTAAAAGTAATATAGTTATTTTTAATATCTCCTCACTCTATATACTGAAAAGAAACCAGTCGTATAAATTTAGACGAACGGACACTGGTGAGCGATGAAAAGCAGGCCCTCAATGCGGCCAACCGAGAAAAGAAGAACATAGATCAAATGAAGTTAATGTTTGCTTTTATGTTAGTGTGTCGCTTTCTCCGTAACTCATTTGATTAATGAAACATCAAGAGTAGACAATTCTGAATATTCCATCACTAAATATTTCTCATTATTTTGCAAAATTATACATGACCAACCCATCCTGATGGGTGATGACGAGACACAATTGTTTATGTTAGAGGGAGCTGTAAGATTATACTCCTATGTTGCTAATCTTGAGCTGCTAATGACAACCATACTTCCTTTTTGGACACAAGCAACCTTTAGGTATGGTCCGTATGGATACCTTACGTGCATCATCCTAGTGCCTAGATAAAGTGTAACAACTGAGATCGAAAATCATTGCCTCCCTTTCGACCATCATTTTGGCGTAGAAGAAAGGCTGCCGAAATGTTCACTATTCTAGCCTTTTAAATTTTATTTTACCGAACTAGTTTTTATAGTATTTTTTTTTTGCAGAAATTGCTCTCGCTAGCCCTTCAAACTTTTTTTATAGAACTAGCTCTCGTAGCAAATTTTTGTTTTTAGAAATTGCTCTCTAGCCCGCGTATTCCGTGCACGAGGAACGCGAAAATCACTACGGCACAACACGTAGAGCATTTTCGAGGCAACATAGCGTGGGATTTGATTCTGTGCCGCCCCTGCGTGGGAATGACATTTCGGCTCCACCCCAGCATTGAAAATCCGCTGCCACGTCACGTTCCCACACTGCTCCGCTGAATCCCGCGTTGCCAGTGTGCTGGAAATCTTGAAATACCGCTCCCCCATTGCGTGGAAATTCGCCACCGCCACACCGATGATTTCCCGCACCCTCGTTCCGCTGTGATTCGAATTCCCGAGCTCTGATGCTGCGGAATTCAACACGTTGCACAATAGTGATTTTCGTGCTCCCGTGCATGGAATGCGCAGACAAAGCGGCTATTTCTACAAATAAAAAAATCTACGGGAGCTAGTTATGTAAAAAAAAAACTTAAACAGCTAACATTTCAAAAGATGAATCGCGTTTGGACACTTCAATCAAGGCTGTCAGCCTACCACACGTCACACGGCTATAAAATGAATTATTTTGCACCAAACTTTACCGTCAATTGCCTATAAAAAGTACCCGAAGGAACGAAATTATCTAGCATGTACTACTTTTAGGTTGTTCTTTGTCATGATAGTATATTACTTGCAAAATAAAATGGTCTTGTAAAAATACATACAGAAGCGTAACCAATCTGACATACAAATTTTACAATCGAAGCATTACATCACGATGTGGAAACCTTCAGCATGCAATGACCATATTTCTGATTTATCAAATACTGTAGTATTACAAATCTTACGACATAAGTACAATAGAACTACCAGAGTGCTTCTATATATCTCTTTTTAAAAATTGTATAAATATTAAAGTACGAATGAATAATAGATAATAAATACTTGTCCTTTCGTTTATTTTAAGATTTGTATAACTGTGTTGAATGGAAATAGACGGTACATAAACAATAACACTGTCTGTATTGAATAGAAATAGACGGTACATAAACAATAACACTCTCCACGAACCAAATAAACCTCACTGGAGCACAAATCCTCCTCTCAAGGAGGTTACAGGTTGCAGCTAACAGCAGGTCCAACCAGAAAAACCAAAGCCCAAAACCCTCCATTTTTTTATGCACGCCCATCCGTCGATGCACGCACCGACCCAGTCAATCCCAACTCGCCAAGCACCCAACGCGTCTTCCCGGCTTCCCGCCGTTCCCGGTGTTAGCTTCTCCCCTCCTTAAATAGAAGTATCCACCCCTCACCCGTCTCCTCATCTGCAGCGATCGATCTCCACAACCCCACGGATAGATTACGACTAGTTAGATCGAGACGAGACACAATGACAAGGTCAGAATCGGCAGCCTCCGCACATGCGCGCGCGGCGCCGCCGCAGCCGTTGCGCGGCAGCCAGCTGAAGCAGCTCCGCGAGATCTTCCGGCGGTTCGACATGGACGGCGACGGCAGCCTGACGCAGCTGGAGCTGGCGGCGCTGCTGCGGTCGCTGGGGCTGCGTCCCACGGGCGACGAGGTACATGCGCTGCTGGCCGACATGGACGCGGACGGCAACGGCTCGGTGGAGTTCGAGGAGCTGGCGGCGGCCATCGCGCCGGTGCTCACCACGCAGACGCACCTCGTGGACAAGGCGCAGCTGCTCGAGGTGTTCCGGGCGTTCGACCGCGACGGCAACGGGTACATCTCCGCTGCCGAGCTCGCGCGGTCCATGGCGCGGCTGGGGCAGCCCCTAACTTTCGAGGAGCTCACGCGGATGATGCGCGACGCCGACGCGGACGGCGACGGGGTCATCAGCTTCCAGGAGTTCGCCGCCGTCATGGCCAAGTCCGCCCTTGACTTCCTCGGCGTCGCCTGAATTAATAACCATACGTGCACGCGCGTGTCGCTGCCTACTGATTAATTTTCCATTTTTAGGATTGGTGTTCTTGTTAGCTGGCTAGGATGGTTTAAGGAAGGGATTAACAGCGTTGAACAGGTTCTGTAACGCATGGTTGCGACGAGAGTGATCGTGCCACTCATGGATGGATATTAACGGGAAACTGCGTGTACTGATTTTGATTAATTTGTTCATGGTTTGGTTCGTTCTACCATTTGTGAAACTGAAACAAATGCCTGACTGATGCTGATGACACTTATCATGGAGCTCTGTGCGTGCTTGTGCAGCATTAGTTTATCTTGTCTCATCCAGAAATGTTGTTGCGATACACTTTTTGTACTGAGCAGGTACGTCCATGCATGTGCGTGCACCGGCCCGGGGGAGCAACGCGCCGATGCTACGGATCGAGCTGTCCCCCTAAGAACCGTCCACTTTTTCACGCAGACGGACAATGGATCCATCACGCGCGTTACTGAAAGATTGACCCGGCGGGTGAAAGAGCCACGGCCCGGCGCAACCATGCAACGGAGGAACGTTTTTGTCGTGCGCATGGAAAGGTAGGCCCAGCCCACAGACCACGCTGCTGTGTCCTCGTGAGTTTTTGAAGCGTTTGGGCCGTAGCCTGGCGGACCAACACAACCCACAGACCAGTCGCGCGCCTGAACACGCCGAGTCGCCGTCTCCAATTCCCCCGGCCACGCGTCCGGTACCCTCCCAAGCTCGCAGGCGCCGTCGCGCGGTCGCGACTCGCGCTCATCCAACTCCTAATTTAGGCGGCCGCTCCCCTCCCCTCCCCTCTCTCCCTTCGCCTCTTTCTCCATGCCTTCGTCTCCACCCACCAACGCGACACCAAACTCCCTACCACCACCGGAAGCTTCTGGACCGTTGACCGCCCGACAATGCAGCTCATCACCCTGCTCTCCGGAGACGGTGACGCCGAGATGGAGGCGCTCCTCCCGCGCGGCGGCTCCCAGGGCCTGCGCCGGCGCCCCGCGCCGGTCCCATCCAACCCGAATGCCTGCGGGGGCGGCGCGAGGTGGTCCACGTTCCGGGAGGACGTCGGCCACGCCGCCGCCGAGACTACCTCGTCACGCGCCTCGCCTTCATCCTCCGATACCTCGGGTAATTTTCACCTGTAGCAATTGGCGATCCTGCAAAACGAGAGAGAGATGGGAGAATCGCCACACATGGACCCATACATTCCTATGATTAGCGGTGGTCGTTCGGCCGTGAGATAAAATAAAAACCAATATCTCTCTTTTTTTTTCACCTACACCCTTTCTTCTAGGGCTATTACTCTTACTCATCTATACCCCTTTATAATACGCCTAAGCATTCTTTTCTACTTTCACCCTAAATAATACACCCCACTAAAAATAGTCCAACCTCCATGCACCCAGCGAAACGTCTCCAGAACCTTGCCTCCATCAAAATTAACCTCTCAGATCTTTCCCCAGCTTTACTCACCCACATCCGATGGCCATTGTTTAATGTGTCTAACTCATCCCTGTGGTCCACAATAGATCTCCCCCCACCTCTAGCATCATCTCAAGGAAAAGGAAACAAATATCCTGGAATTAAAGAAAAGGAAACAAACGTTTTAGAAAAGGAAAAGACCATATATTATGTGCTGGGAAAAGGAAACCGAAAACAGGGCATTATACTGGTCTTGACAATTTAAGAGTACTAGTATAGTGCCTGTGCCAACGCTACGACAGCAGTACACCCGCTTATCAATTAAATGAGAAGATAAGTATGAATACAACACTTAATAATAAAAGAGAAATATAGAATTTTAAATGAATTTAGAAAGAAAAACGGAACTAAATGGAGGTCGAATGGGCGAAAACGGGCTCCCAAAAGATTTTAAATCAAGAAAGAGAAAGAAAAAAGAATTTTCCGATTTTAGATTATTTTTTTGCGGCTTCCAGAGAGAGCACAGCGTGCTCTCAGGCTTAACCAGCGCAAGGGGGAGGGAAGACCAGGGGTGGCCGGTCGATCGTAGTGGGTCGGCACTGGTGCGGCGAGATCGCCGGCACCGGCGCCTGCGGGGGAGGAGTCACGGTTGCGGTGAATTTCGTCGGGGAAGATGACGGTGATGGCTTGGGTTACCTCTAAAATCCGGCGATCTTTACAAGAGGGAGCACTTGGGGATTTACGCAATGCGATGGGGTGGAGGAGAGCTCGCCGGCTTTTATAGCCCCGAAACAAGCATATTTATGGAAACCATAATTTGGGATCAAATCAAATTGGGAGGAAATTTTGTCAATAGAGCACGAAATTTGGGGAATTAACACCATAGATGGAAAGAGAAGATTTGGTGCGGGATTGATGGAGCTTTGGAGCTTCTTTCTTACTTTAATGGAGGGAGGGAAGAGAAGAAGCTTCTTTGGTATGGGCTGCAGCTAGAAGAAGCTACATGTGAGTTGACTTCATTTTTTTAAATATAGAAGGATTTTTGAAAAGATAGCACATTAGGTTAAAAAATTCTAGAAAAATTCTCAAAAAAACTTTCGATTATTTTGTATTTAATAAAATTATTTTTAAAAAAAATTAAATTATAAATTTGCCGAGGCACGGCGACTGCGAGGTCGCTGACCAGCAACCTCGCCGCGTCGGCAAAGCCATCGATGGTGACCGTGGAGCCATTGCAGACCTGCGTTCTCCCGGCCGCGCTGCTCCATCTCTCGGTTTCCTTTTCCCAGCACGTAATGTATGGTCCTTTCCTTTTCCAGGACGTTTGTTTCCTTTTCCTTGTTGATGCTGAAGGTGAGGGAAGGTCTGTTGTGGGTCACAGGGATGATTTCGGAAAAATATAGAAAAATAAACTGCGCTCACCGACCGATGGATCCGCAAGGAAAAAAAGATAAAAATTAAACAGTGCTCGCCGGCCGCTGGTTCCGCGAGAAAAAAATTGAAAAAAATTAAGTAGCACTCACAGACCGTTGGTTCCTTAGATAAAAAATAAAAACAAAAATTCAGCACTCTTCGTGCGCTGAAATTAGGCTTTATGGGGCTAGATCTGTAAAAAAGTCTCGAGAAGGGTCATATTCGGAAAAAAAAATACGATCACAATGCCAGGACAATAAAAAATTTAAGTCTTGTTTCATTGCATGCGGATCCTCCCTGTTTATTTCCTTATTTGATTCACCCTCCTTCCAAATATGTAGTACGTACAATTTTGGCTAGTAAAAAATTCAAGTCTAGTTTTCTTGCATGCGGATCCTCCTTATTTATTTCCTTGTTTGATTCGCTCTCCTTCCAAATATGTAGGTGGGGGAGGTCTGTTGTGGGCCACAGAGATGATTAGACACACTAAATAATGGCCATCGGATGTAGGTGAGTAAAACTGAGGAAAGATCTGAGACGTTCATTTTGATGAATGCAAGTTTCTGGGGACATTTTGCTGGGTGCACGAACATTGGACCATCTCTAATGAGGTGCATTATTTAGGGTGAACGTAGGAAAAATTGCTTAGGTGCATTATAAAGAGGTATAGATAAACACGTGGTATAATTTAATTAATTGGTTGAAAAAATGTTTTCATTGTAACACAAGCACACTCGACTAGTATGGCGTGTACAAGAGTAACTTACAAGTATAATACCAAAACCACAGGATACAATCAAACGAGATATATACTCGTCATGAGCGGTTTGGAAAGATATACACCAAGGGAGATTCTACCCATATGCAGTTATGAACCAATCCTATCTATCTATACAATGCCAATCCATATCCATATATCTTTAACATCCCCTCCCCCTCAGTCAAATTGTGATGCAATCATGCAACTGAACGCAAAGACTAGACCAAAAATCCTGAAAGAGCTGGGTCGGCAAGCCTTTGGTCATCACGTCGGTGAACTGTAGACTGGATGGAACATGCAGCACGCGGACATGACCAAGGGTGACCTTCCCTCGAACGAAGTGGACATCGATCGCGATGTGCTTGGTGCAGGGAGGTGTTACGGACCAACGTGAAATCCTCATTGATTTATCCTTCTAGGTACCAAGTTGGTAGTCATAGAAAAATCTCCATTGACCATTATTGAGAGCAAGTTGCTGGCACCATGCATTTTCAACTGTTTCACTGGGATGCCTTGTCAACTGTTGCACTCATGCAGCGCAAAGTTTCTTCTTGTTAAGTCGCGATTTATATTCCCCAATATACCATGCATGTGTCTTTTAACCCAAATGTCCAAATGCATATCATATATGGCTTCACCATTTTGTAGAGATGTCTATGAAGTTCTTTCTGTTTTTTCAGGGTAGGTTATCGGTCGATGTCTCAGCATCTTGCCCTCATAATATATGCAATTTTACTTATGCTCGGTTTTGTAAAAGGTACAAGATAATCACTTTTGTACCTTTGGGCTCATTGTATTCTAGTTGGTTGTCATTATATATAGTTGGCTCTTTGCCAATAAGGGCCTCTTTGATTCGTGGGAATTTTTCCCGTTTCCTGTGGGAATAGAACGTACTGTTTACTGTGAAATTCCTGCGATTCAAAGAGACCCCTTTAAAGAAAGTTTTCTTCAGCTGGATTTTACGTAATTGATAGATGCCATTGAAGCATGGTCATCATAACATATTCTCACAACTTTTTGGTTGTCAGCTGGGTATTATTATTTCTTTTTAAGTCAGGTTTGTAGAAGCATAGTCTATGGGGAACAGCCAAGAAATAGGTAAGTAGAATTACATATATAAATGAAAGAAATCTGACTCTGAACTGTGCTAGAGTTACTAAACACCATACTATACATGTTGGATCTGTACATACCAAGAGATCGCAGCAAATCCAGTCCAGTTTTCGCATTTTTACCTGGTGGAACTTGGATCATTGGGTGAGTGACATTTTCCCCATGATGTATTACAAGGAATTTTTGCTATGGCTTTCCCTGCTGATGATCTTACCTATATTTAGTTACAAGGCGTGGGGTGCTCTTCTTGGAAGGCTGGCAGCAGAGTGAGGAATTATGGTCGCTTGCATTGATTACAGGTGCTCATGCTTTTAAGCCTTCTCTTTGCCATGACGTTTACCATTCTTTTTTCAAAGTGTTTTATTACTAACGAGTACTAATTGATTGATTTCTGTTTGCTTGCTCGATGAAATATGTAAATATGTCTTGCAGAAATTTCCCTCAAGGAACAATAAGTGACGATTAGTGATGCTTCTGAGAGGATTTCTTTGTTTGTGGCAGTGTTGCTAGCTATTGAGGAGATCCTAATCAGTAAGTGATAACTTTAGCATATTACAGTACCCTACTAAGATTATTATAACAAAGTCACACAAACAACATTTCTTTTAGATTTTCTTTGCGGCGACCCACATAATTAACCCAAGGTAACGATAATAACCCTGTCATTAACTCTGAGATAATTACGTTGATCTAGGTATATTAGCTAATAAAACATCGAGCGGACCCGACACTTTATCAGTTAATACTGATTTCTATGGGCCATTTTGCTTGGCTATTCGTACAGAATCAATATTGATTTCTATGGGCAAATCAACCTTCTGTCTATATACCAATTGGTAAGGTGATAATTTGATCGCACCATGGTATGCAAGCCGATAAGCCCATAATGACTCCGATAACATTACATACCATTTCCTTAGTTTTTCTTCAATTTTCCTTTTGATTAACTTGATCAACGTTTTATTGGACAACTCGGCTTGACCATTAACCTGATCATAATAAAGTGATGAATTTAATAACTTGATGTCCAAACTTTTGCAAAACCTTGAAACTCATCGGACATAACCACAGTGCCTTGATCGGTCGTAATAATTTGTGGTATTTCAAACCGATGGATATTCTATAACAAATCTGATGGCTTCAACACTTGTGACCCTTTCAAGTATAGTTGCTTCAACCCATTTAGAAAAATAACGCTTGTAGCCAATATAAATTTATGGTCTTTTTTTACGCATAAAATATTTATCCGATTACATTTATCCCCCATTCTCTAAATGGCAAAGTCGATGCTGGAGCCAATTGCATGTTGCCAAATTTCTGACAAGTCTAGCACCTCTTGTAATATTTGAAACAATCTTCCAGCATTGTCGGCCAAAAATACCCAGTACGCCTTAGCAGTCACTTCATCTTATAAGCCGATTGATGGGATCCACAAATACCTTCATGCACTTCTCCCATAGCTACTTTGGCTTCATCGGCTTTAAGACATCTTAACAACAAACCTTCTAAAGTCTGATAATATAACGCATTATCGATGATAACATATTCCACTATATTGTCCTCCGATCATTAGTGGTAACACACATAATCATCTTTTCAATCGGCTCACATTCCTCTAATCGGCTAAAAACTTTATAGTCCGATGCTTGTTGAGCTAGTAAGTTAGCCTTGTCATTCAACTCCCGACGCATATGACTGATGGAAAAAGAAGTGAATTAGCCGATCACAGCGAGACATGCTCTAAATATTTGATCAGAATTTCATCGTAGCAGTTACTCTCCCTTAATCTGTTGGGCCACCAACAAGGAATCGCCATAGCCCTCAACAGAATCAACTCCGATATTATCGAGTAACTGCAAGCCTTTAAGCAATGCCTAGTACTCAGCTTGACTATTAGAATATCTGCAATTCAGCCTAAATGCGAACTCAAAACTATGCCCTTTTAGCGAAATCAGCACTAATACGATACCATCACCTTCTCAACACACCGATCGATAAAAAAAAGTTGTCAAGGGGTGACAGATATTAGATCGACATTCAAATTAGTTTCATGTCCTGTTACAAAATCGGCAATTACTTAATCATTAACTGCTTTAGCCGATTCATATGTTAGGTCGAACTCGATGAGCGTATCGGCTATTGGCATTGGGTACTCATCTTTTGGTGTAGCCTTATTTAAATCCCTAAAATCAACACATACCCTAAGTTTGCCATTTTTCTTCATGACAGGAACGATATTAGAAACACTTCAGCATATCGACAAGGTCTGATAAACTTAGCCTCTAACAATCGCTCAATTTCTTCTTTTATAATATTATACAAAGCCGGATTAAATCGTCTAGAAGACTGTTTAAACGACCGATAACTTGGCTTTATAGGTAGCCAATGTTCAACAAGTTGTCAGCTCAAACCAGACATCTCCTGATATTCCCAAGCAAAACAATCTTTATAATTTCTTAAAATCTCGACCAACTTTTCTTTATAATCTGCGGCTAACTTTGAACTAATAAAAGTTGGTCTTTTCCTATCACCATCACCTATATCAATTTCCTTTAGCAAATCAGTCGACGTGAAACCTTGGCCTAATTTCTCGATTTCTTAGAAATCTTCAATGGCCTTATAGCTATCTATTATCTGCCAATAGCTTCGCATTCTATTTTGTAAAGCCTTTACTGCCGATTTGGACTCCATCGGCGCAAAATCTTGTCTGTTCGATCTAGTGTGCTTGGCTTCACATTGATCGGAATAAGCTCTGTTTTGTTGATGCAGATAAAAGCGCAATCATCTAGAGCTTTACCCGATATACACTCGGCTTCTTTATATTGCCAATTTGTGTCTGAACTTGTCATGGCGATATGAGCTGATATATCAGCTTGAATTACTTCAATCTCATCCCCGTTCTATTGGACGAGCATTTGATGCATTGTCGACGATACGCAGCAATTGGCGTGAATCCAATCTCGCCTAAGCAGAACGCTGTAATTGCCCTTAGCGTCAACCACGAAAAAAGCGGTCGGCAATGTCTTGCTGTCGACTATCAACTCAGTTACCATAACCCCTCTTGCTTTAGTAGGATCGCTTGTGAAATTATTTAAAACCAAATTAGTTTTAGTAAGATCCTAATCGGACTTACCCAGCTTCTTGCAAGTGGTATATAGCATTAAATTGATGGTTGCTCCTCCATCGACAAGCATCCTTCATATCAACTTGCCATTAATGGCTTTAGAGGCCAATGATCATCTTGAGGTTTCTCAAAAACTACGTCTCGAGCCCCCAGGTGCAACTGAGCGAACGTCTTTTTGGCTGATACCGTCCTTATTTTGAATTCGACTGGCAATGTGAACACCATGTTGATATCCATCGGAGGTGGAGTATCATCCCGAATAACAGGTAAATCCAGATCATCGGCTGAATCAAACTCTTCTTCAACTGGTTCTTTTCTCCTTTACTCCTTTTTAGCAATCTTAATCGGCTAAAGTTCATTAAATGCTTGGTTTCTTTGTTTTTCCTGCTCGGTCTCTCTTATCTCTTGGGTCCTAAGCCTTTGAAGTAGCCTGCATTGTGATCGGTTAAGCTCTAGAGGACACCACCTGGGTTTAGGTTCAATCGGCTTACTTACCTTTCTCGCCAGATTAACCTGGGTCATAGAGCTTGAGCCCTCTTCTGATTGCGCTTGCGTTTGGTTTAGCATCCACCTGCATCGTCGCCTCTTCTACAAACTTGAGTCAGCCATCCTCCATAGCTGATTGTATTTTCTATCAAAAAATATTGCAATCATTAGTGTTGTGAGAAAAAGAATATTGCTATTTGCAATACCTTCGCTTTTTAATTTCCTCAGCTGATGGTATAACATGTCCTTCAGGTAACCGTACAATCTTTTCTTGCAGAAGTAAGTACAAAATATGGTCACACTTGGATACATCGAAAGCGTATTTTAATTCTGACTTATTCTTAGTCGGATTAAGCTAAGAACAGACTAGGGATTTGTTAGGCACTTTAACCCATTTGGCTATATTTATCTTAGCCTCGTCGTCTTCAGAGGAATCACTTGAGCAGTACTCGACGAGGTTAACTTTGGCTTTATCCTTATCCTTGGTATTGTTATTAGCCTTGAATTTATCTCTAAAACCTCTATTATCAGTAAAAATGGCTTTCTTGAGCTAATACCTTATGTAACAGATGACTCAAATCGGTGAACTATTGTCCATCGAATTTCTCTCTCAATTGGGGAATTAATCCCTAGAATGCTAAATCAGCTAACTGATTATCAAGTAAAATAACGCTAAAACACCGATTTCTCATTTCTCTAAATCTCTTAATATAATCTGTTACTGATTCCTCAAATTTCTGGCGAACAGAGCTAAAGTCGGAAATTCTAAGTTTCAGACTGCCACAGAAAAAGTATTTATGGAATCGGCTTTCCAAATCGGTCCAAAAATGAATCGAATTCGAAGGTAAGCTTGTGAATCATATAAAATAGCTGCTGACAAAGATAGCGGGAATAACCTAATTTTTAACCCGTCGGATTGAGCAACTTTACTACATTGCACAATAAAACGCCCGATGTACTCTAAAGTAGTGACGGAGTCATCCCCAGAAAATTTTGCAAAATCAGAAACCTTGAAGTTATTAAGTTAAGGCATCCGGTCAATGTAATTAGGGTATGGCTTCCAATAACCGATAACCTTCCTTTTAGGCTATATGTCGAATTGATCTCATAATACGACGAATATTTGATCGGTACAATTTGCTGTGTTAGCCAATGCAGCGTTAGAAGCTTGTCAATTACACTCGTAATTGGCATTCTGCCACCCGAGCGTAAGCTCGAGTTGATAGGTTGGTTGAGCCGAAAGGAACTAACCAGACTGCTCATATCTTATGCTATTTTTCCTAACAATCGGCTTTGATATTGGAACGAAGGGTTCTGAATACGTTACAACTTTGTATGGAGCCATATTCCTGTGCGGAATCGGCTCAGGATACTGTTGGTACCTAAGAGGTTCAATCGGCTATGGAATCGATTAAGAAAAAGCGTAGAACGGAACCGATGATGGTAAGTTGGCTGGTACATCCAACTTAACAACATCGATATATGCCTGATAATGTGCAACCCCACTTGTACGAGGATCTCGTGGCAGTATGACAGTAGGCTGGGTTGTTATCATAATAAGGGATGAAGTCATAGCCGATGGTTTAGGATTGGCTACAGGACTTTGGGTATTTTGTGCTACCGAATAAACAGGGTAATTCGGTAGGATCTGCATTGGATCGAGCAGGCTTCCAACCGATGCCAACTCTTGAGCTATTGTCTTTACACTATTAGCTATTATCGGCTTAAGAGTTGTAACTAGAGTCGATGATTGATTAATTAAAACATGGTGCAAAGATTGATTAATCATGGCAGATAATTTAGTTTGTGCAGGCGTGTATTGACTCCCCGAGGTATTGGTAATACCTACATCGACGAGGGCATTGACCGTTGGCAATGCAGCCTTCTGCGTGACAGCGCATCGAGATTTTTGATAACGGCTTAACATTATCTCTTCAAGCGCGGCTTTCCGATCTTTAATCACTTTACGTTGTTATGGTATCAAATCGTCCAATGTTAGAACGATTATAGCTTTGGTGTTGAGATGGGACAGCGAAATTGGTTTCCCCGAAGAAGACATCGTGTCCTACTGGTCGTAACAAAAGTGTGTTGACACCAAAAGATGTGACGAATGATTGATCAGCCCAAACACACGAGAATGCCAGGTTCAGTAAGGTTTGTAGCGTGCCAGCCAATTTGATCCTGCAATCGGCAAGATGGATGAAAAAATATGCGCACAGCTGATCTAGTGTGACAATCGACAAAGATCTAAACGGCTAAGAAAAACCGATCAAATTAAAAGTAACAATAAGCCTAAACAGCCGGTTAGGGTTGGTTAGATGATAAAAGGTAGATTCTTATGAAAAAGGCGATGCGTAACAAGATCGGAGCAAATCAAACCTGACGTAATCGATGAAGATCAACAATCAGCGATAAGCAACTTTATTGATCAAAATTGGATTACAAGAGAGATTCTAAATTATATAGCTACTCCTATTTAACAGAAAAGTAAATAAAAAGTAGATGTGAGTTGTTTCGTTGATTGTGTATGTGTTTTTGCTCGCTCTCTATCATCTTTTACAGTGCATCGGCCAATTGTGTTCTTCTCCAATATGTTATCAACTATGATCCGTATCGGTCTTTGTACGAACAGAATTCTAAGTTTAGATCAATATTGGTTATAATTTTGTCTTTATTTTTTTCTTTCTTATCTGCTATCCGTCAAAATATCTCTTTATTCTTACACCGATAATTTGATTATATCTTGCTAAATTGTGGTGCAGACATACGGTCACTGATCTGTTACCGTCCTTCCAGAATCTCACGATGCATGCATGCGTGTTTGGCGACCAACGTGGATGCGGCATTTGCGAATATCATCCGCCATAGATCTCGCTGCCCGTCTGCCGTGCCGGCAACCGTATCAGTACGTATGCGAGCAGATCGCCCAAGATTCTGCCCCCTGTATGGCTCAATCACATCACATCTCTGCTTAGTTTTAGTTCACCTAATTAATTGTAAGCATGCGCATCAAAGAATCGAACTTGCGCGTAATAGAGTATGCAGTTATCCCTCTCACGGTCTCACGGGATATTATAGTCTACGATTCTACGCTGAGGTCATGTGCTATCTGTGGTGCTCAGAACATGGGAATATGGGATGGTCAGCTCTAGTCTAGTCACTTTTAGAAAGTTGCATAAATATAAAAAAATATAAATAAAAGTTAGACAGTAATTATTTACTGCTTTGATTTTAATATTTATATAATTTATATTGAGGAGTGATATATAAAAACACTACTCTAAACTCTATGCTAAAAGCTATAGCTGGATCCATAGTCCTAGGCTCCTAGCTCTATCTAATCTGTTTAGCATCTGCCTTACAATGCTTCGCTTTGTTTGGGTGAAACAAACAATTAATTCAGCCAGCACAGTTGGCTAGAACTACAAAATGCAAAAAAAACAGTGTCACTAGCAAATTGCCGTGACTTTGGGACAAGGTTACAAATTTTGTTTTCGGATCACATCTCAAGGGCGTTCGAAATCCGAAATTTCGGTGAGATTTTAGAATTTGGGTTGAAATCTGGCCGAAATTCAAAAACCAAATTTTAAATTTGGCATTTTGGAGACCAGCAAAATCAAAATTTCGACCGCAATGATCAAAATTTCAACCCTTTTCAATCCCTGTGAAACGGTCTCCCGGGGCTAGAAAAATTGGTAGCGGAAGCTTTGCAATATTATGACAGTTGCTTCAGAGAGAACGCCAAAACTCCCAAAGTATTTTGAGTTTTCGGACGGGATCAACATAATTCAACACAACAGGAGGATCAAGTAGACATATTCTTCCAACATTTAAGCGGATGAATCCCAGAACAAAAAGCGTGTGGAGAACTTTGTTGAAACAAGTCAACCTTTCATATTATATCAAGGAAAGTTGTCTAAAACGATTGCTAATTTGTACAAATAATGTCTACATCTATAGCATTTGGCATTCATCTATAGATGTCTGGATCTGCGGTTCTGGACTTTGGAGAGGAGGATGATTGAATGAGGAGTTGACTTACAGGTGCGGAGGAGGAGGCCGGCATCGGCTATCGAGGAGGAGAGGGCGGAGGCCGAGGGCGTTGGTGCTTGGAGGTAGAGAGCGGTGTTAGCTGAGATTGAAGGAGACCGGCGCTGAGGAGGCCGAGGCGAGGGGATGGCGCGACGAGCAGCGCTGGTCGAAGAGGGGTGGGAGCGGGTGCGGATCCTGCGGGATTGGGAATCAGGGATGGGTGGGGGTTGTAGGGGGAATCGGAAGAAAAGAAGCGATGGCCGGCAGGGTGTGGACAGGAGTGGGTTTCTAGGGTTTAAGGACGTGGTTGCGGTGTTGCTCCCTGGCCATCTGATCGGAGAGTTTGCGGCGATGGAGGAGCCGAGATGCCCTCGTGGGCTTGTATTTGGCCTTTTTTGTTGAGATGAATTAAATGTGGGCTTGTAAATTTCAAATCCGGTATTTTGGCACCAAAATTTCGATTGAAATGACCGAAATTTTAGTCGGAATGATCAAAATTTTGGCTCTTTTCAACTCTCTATGAGCAAAAAATTGTATATGTATTTTTTTTTTGCAAATTTTTTACATTTATTCCTCATAAAAGACATTACAATTTGGCACAAAAAAACAATGCTAAATCCGGTCCTACAAATATTAATACCAGTCGAATTTGTGATCATCTCGGTAAAAAAACAAAATCTCACCAAAAAATCCTGAAATTACTATAGTAATTTGATTTTTTAAAAAAAAGAAATTAACCCACCTAGATTTGGAATCTCGACTCCATCCAAAAGCCAAAATTTTGATGGACATTTCCAATACTGGGCGAAATTTGTAAGTTTACTTCTGGAGCATGCTGCGTGCATTTTAACCTGTCATTCTTCTTGCTTGCATGTTTAGGGTGGAGTAACTTCCACGTTGCCTTCACATCTGATGGCCACCAGTGGGGCCAGAGACAGCAACAGGTTGCAGCTAGAAACCAAGTGGCAGGCAGAGGCAAATCAAGAGGGAATTGAAGGCCCATCCGATGCATGCAGCCATCAGATCAGTAGTAGCCACTATCCACTAGCCAGAGACTAGAGACGATGGGAGGAGACAGAGGTAGCTGTGGGTTGTCTCCCCTTCACCAGTGATATATAGCATACTAGCATCCATCACGACATGACGACACTCAAAAATAGCACTGCAGGTGCAGGTTCAGTGGTACTAGGATGATGAGGTTTCCTGGTACGGCGAGTTGCGTCCTCACCTGGACCCGACCTGCAGGCTCTCACTGCAGGCTGGCTGCTTCCCTTCCCTTGCCATGCAGCGTCGCCTTCGTCCGGTCCCTCTCTCCTGTCAAAGCTGCAGCTTTAGCTTCGTATTTACCCCCCTTTGGGACCCACTTTGCATGCCACCAATCCCGAGGCTGGAGAGAAAGGAACAACGGGCTGCTCTCCTCTCCTCCTTTCCGCCGGAAAATTCCATGTCTTCACCTGGAGAGCAGTTTCAAATTTCGGCGAATTTCGACTATCCCGAAATCTAAAATACCGGCAGAATTTTTTTTAAAAAAAATCTGAAATTGCTACAGTTCCCAAATATTTCGTGTTTTTTTGGTCGGTCTTGAATCTTTTAGGGCCGGATTCGGTCCAATAACCCTTAGGAAAGTCATTTCCTATGAAAATTTATTGAAAAAACGAATTTTTTAAACATTTTAAAATTTTCGTAGAAACACTGTCGAATTTTTATAAAATTGTACAAGTTTGATAATAAGCTGAAAATTTTATGGTACTATCCTTAGTAGTTTAGGATCATAAATAAAAAATTTCAAAATAATTTAACTTCATTTGTTATCTTTACAAAATCAAAAATAGAATGAACATAATTGGGATAGTTATATTATCAGAATTTTATAAATTTTCTTGAGCGTGATTATGATCTAAAATTTTTGTGAGAGATTAATAATTGACTCAGTACCATTACATAAATTTTTCAAAAAATTTAAATTTTTTTGTTTGGTCAATCAAATCTATGTAAGTATTGAACTTCGTTTGTTATATTATATTTCAAAAATCAAAAAGAAAAGAACATAAATGGTACTGTGCCTTGTAAGAATTTTATAAATTCACTGGAGTGTGATCATGAATCACAATTTTTATGAGATATTAAGAACTTCCTTATCACCATTCTGTAAAATTTTCAAAAAAAATTATTGTTTACATAATTTTTCATTTTGTTCAAGTTTGCCGGTAAGCCTTTTAACAGGGCAGTAGTACTGTTCGAATTTTCAAAAATTCATATAGTTTGATCATCATCTGAAAATTTTATGAGAGCATTATAGATACATCATAACCATGCAAAACAAATTTCAACAGTTTCTAACTTGATTTGTACCATTTTCCATTCGGATCAAACTTGTCGGTCAGTGTTCTATCAAGACAGTACCACTCTCTGAATTTTTAAAAATTCCTCACATGTGATAATCAGCTGAAGTTTTTGTGAGAATATTAATTATGGATCATAACCATGCACAAAAAATTTCAACAGTTTATAACTTGATTTGTACCATTTTTCATTCGGATCAAACTTGTCGGTGAGCGTTTTATCAGGACAGTACCACTCTCTGAATTTTTAAAAATTCATCAGATGTGATAATCAGCTGAAATTTTTGTGAGAACATCAGCAATGTGTCAGGAACCTCCAAAAAAATTCAAATTTTTTCGTTAACGTTTAGACCACTTTTTCAGCCGGTGCAAAAAAACCCGAAATTTCGGGTATTTCGCCCGAAATTTCAGGTTTTTTCGCCGAATTTCGGATATTTTTTTCCGGAATGGACCGGATTTGAATTTTTAAATTCAAATTTCGTTCGAAATATTTCTGAAATTTCGAAATTTCGTGATCCGGCCAGGGACGAAATTTATTTCGAAACCGAATTTTCAAACCTTGGTAGAGAGTGCTCTCTAGCAAATCATGAAACGTACCAACCGATTTTTTAAGTAAATCGGTAAAATTGATAATAGTTAAATCTAAGCGAAAGTCGATTTCAAACAAAAACGACAATACAAAGCAATAATAAGCAGAAACATGATTTTAAAATAAGAGATAAGGATAACTCACATATTGATCAACACGTTGATACGAAGCAATATTGATCAATTCGAATTACAAAGGCGAGAATTTACTAGCTACGGTCTACTACTAAGATACAAAAAAATATATGTAAAAAAGTAGTAAAGGTTGGCGTGTATGCGTTTTTTCCTCAACTGATACAGGTTATTTATATCAATAAGTTGATCACCACGTTATAACTGATACAGGTTATTTATATCAATAAGTTGATCACCACGTTATATCCTAAAGCATCCAACTCAATCTTAAACAGTATTTCAAGTCATCCTCTTCATATCAGCTCAACCTTTCCTTTGATAGAGTTCCTGTCCGTCTTCAAATCTTCTCGTTTCCAACAATTTACTTATTCACATCTACCTTTTCTTAGTCGTCATCTTCTAGGGGCTTCTTAGCATAATTGATGCTTGATTTTGATTTTTTTTTGAAAAATTCCAATTTATCCTTAAAATCGTATCAACTAATAAAACTACTTTTGTTGCCAAAAATCTGACGGCAGCATCTCCTTTCGTCTGTCTGTTCAGCAATCTACTGCCTTCGCCTTTAGTTTGGGCCTCGATCGGCCAGGGTTCACAAGAAAGAGAAGAAAGTAGTACATGTAGGAAAAGAGCCACGTAGCTTATGATGAAAAGGACCCAACTCTGTTTCATCAAATTAAACACTGAAATTGTTGCGAGGATAGCTACCATGCGATGTGCATTAGGCTTTTGAGCTTTCTTGTTTGACATGTTGAGATTGTGTGTGTTTTTGTATGCTTGTATCCTTCTACATGGAGCAAGTTAAGCCATTCATAATGTAGGCGGTATTAGATTTATCATCTTACTGCCACGTTACACCGACGCTAGAATCTCTTGTTTTACCGTATTCGTCACTCACATCACACTAGTGGTAGTGGTAGAACACTAGAACCTCTTTTTTCCTTGCAGTGTTTAGCACCTGCTTTACTTTTCTTGTGGGACCCAGCACTGAAGCCTCTCTCCCATCCCGCTCGGCCGCCCCTCTCTCTCCCCGGCGACCTTCGTCAGCCGTCCCCGAAGCCGCCTCGCTCCGCCGTCCCTTGCGCCCGTGCTCGAGCTTCGTCTTCCCCCAGTGGTGAGCTTCGTCGGCGCTACAAGCATCCATAGTGCGGCGGCGAGCTTCATCGGCGCCACAAGCATCCATGGTTCGGCGGCGGCGGCGGTCTCCATCCAAATCTGGTGACTCCAAGCGTTGGGGGCCTCGAGCGGTGGCAACGTACCGACGACAACCATGGTCTGGGCGAGGCGCATGGCGACCGCGGCGGCGACCTCGATACATCCACGGCTGTGGCGTCGTGGTGGCGTGGCCATCCCTACCCATGGTGCGGGCATTTCCGGTGAGGGCATCAGCGGTCGGTGGGGTAGAAGACGATTCAGGCAACCGGTCATTGCCAATCCCATCCATCAGCACTGATAGGTGGGCCCGTGCGAATTTTTTATTAAACTGGCACACTCACCGGTTTTTTTTTTTGTGCTAGCACCTTCTCCTCCAGCTTGTGAACCTGTGCTAAAACATTCTCTTTCTTTTTCATGAACCGGGTTTTCATCGTGGTGTGATAGTCTAGTACGTACAATATTGTGACATCCGTTGTTCTATAAATATAGTAAATATTATATATTATAAAATTTATCTTTAATTTTGTCTTTAAATAATATTAAAAAAAAAGTATATAAACAACGGCCGTCTCACTTTAGGCCGATATAGGTAAGTAAAGCTGCATGCCCATGTGTTTACATATTGAAGGAAGATTCTTCATTACGGGTAGCATCATTATTCTTAGATTCTTAATTAGTTTTCAGCCCTATGTAAATTCATAGTGAGCAGTGACTACTGACTAGGAACTTCAATACACTTGCAGACGCCATTCATAGAATTGAACATATCATCAGCAAAATCAGTCGTCCTTATACAGTTATACTCTATATGAATTGAACATATCATCAGCCATTCAGCCATATATAAAGCATCTTAATTACTCTTCATTTCAACCTCATCAGCACATCATCATCCACTCAGATCACCAGTAGTACGAAACAATTCTCATCACTAATAAAGTTAACCATCAAACCAGGCACGCCCTCTCTCATGTCACTCTCTTCTCAATTATCTTATCAGCCATAAATTTCTCCAGCCTGCCCCCTACTGCCACAATCTGCATTCCTGTCTACCATTTCCTCATAGGAAAACAAGAGCAAGATCATTCAGAACCCAACCACACCACAAGGCCAAGAAGCTCTTTGTCCTCTTTTCTTTTTGTTTGCTCAGTTTAAAACCCCGGTGCTGTGCTAGCTGCAGGGAGAGATATCAGCAGAAACAAGTATAGTAGCAGCACACTCCTTCACATATACTGATACACAGATACGTACACAGTTCAGCTGCACTGCACTGCACTGCACAGCACACACATCTTCTGAATATAATCTCTTCTCACAGAACCCAACACAAGCATAACACTAGCTAGTGAAGAAAAGCTCCACTGCTTTGCTTGCTCCAAGCTCAAGCTAGAGGACACCACACCATGAGAACCATCACAGCAAGAAACCCCCATGATTCCCTCTCCTTCTCCAGGAGGCACTTCAAGTGGCCGGTTCTTGGCAAGAGCAGCAGCCATGGCGCCACGAGTGGGGACGAGGACTACATGAAGAACTCGGAGACTGAGGAGGAGGACGAGGCGACCATGGCATTCTCCTCCACCTGTCCGTCCTTCCACTCCGAGGACTTTGTTTCCCCTCCGAAGAAGCCAGCGCCCCCGCCGCCCCCGCAGCCGCAGCAGCGGAGGAAGGTCCGGACGGCCGTGTCGCGGCTGCGCTCGGCGCTGGCCTCGGCCGTGGCCGGCCGGCACCGTCAGGTCGGCCTCGGCGATCGGCTCACCGGCACGCTCTACGGCCACCGGCGCGGCCACGTGCACCTGGCGTTCCAGGTCGACCCGCGCGCCTGCCCGGCGCTCCTGCTGGAACTGGCCGCGCCCACAGCCGCACTGGTGCGCGAGATGGCCTCGGGCCTTGTGCGCATCGCCTTCGAGTGCGAGCGCGCCAAGGGCGCCCCCGCGCTGCTCACCCCGACTCGGGGGCCCAGCGCCAGCGGCAAGAGGCTGCTCGAGGAGACGGTGTGGCGCGCGTACTGCAACGGCAAGAGCTGCGGGTATGCGGTGCGGCGCGAGTGCGGCGCCGCGGACTGGCGTGTACTGCGCGCGCTGGAGCCGGTGTCCATGGGCGCCGGGGTCATCCCCGCCGCGAGCTGCGGCGGCGGCGAGGGCGACGTCATGTACATGCGCGCGCGTTTCGAGCGGGTGGTGGGCTCCCGCGACTCGGAGGCGTTCTACATGATGAACCCGGACAGCAGCAGCAGCAACAATGGCGGCCCCGAGCTCAGTGTCTACCTCCTCAGAGTCTGATCGAGCAGACATGTATCAATGTTGATCGAGTCTCCTCCGTTTTGTGTATGCCATGCTGTGGAAACGAATTAGGCTGGTGGCGTTTAGACTAGATGGAAACGTAAATGGTAATGGAATATTTTTGTTCTTCTCGTGGTTGTTACTGTAATGTTGATGATGCATAGTGTATTAGTGTTAGGTCATGGTGAGAATGAACTAATTACTAGTGAGAGGTAGGGAGTCATGGTATTGTTGGATCGTAATTCGTAATGACTCTATAGATGAATAGTACTCCAGTAAATCAACCAGAATAGTGGTACCATTACTCTTGTAATGATCAATAAAATAACCTTCCTATTTTCCTTTTTTTAAGGCCCCGATTGGAAAGAAAAAAATTCTCACAAATTTTACAGGAATTTCAAATTCAATTCACGTAGGAATCTGGAAAATTTCCCTCGCATTGTTGATCATTTGAGTGTTCTTGCTATCAGCGGTCGGTCTGAATGCTAGAAAAATGGCATGTTCAGGGGTAGCTAGTCTGAAGTCTTAACATTTGCTCAAGTCTATGCATCCATGTGCATCACAGAGCTGGTGATTTCAGCCGTGTTATTAAGTAAACTGCGAAAAGGATGTTTCAAAGAGAAAAAAGTCATACGTTTAGCTGGCCTTCTCTGCAGGATAGTTTTCACGTTTTCTCTCTCAAAAGACTCAAATTTTCTTTAGTGTGGACCTGTACAAACGTACGTAGCTTTTCTTTTCGCAGTTTTGTTTCTTTTGCTTCGTTACCCAGGTTTGATTACCTGCTAATTGCTGCTTACGAGTTACGATCACCACCAAGTAACAGTTCGAGCCCGGCTTTGCAGCGTTCCAAATACTCCATGATCCATCAAATGGCCAGAGCAGTGAGTATATCACCACATACACTCTGATACACTAAATAGTTTGCACTTTGCAGTAGTGAGATTGAATGGAACTAGCATGCTTCGGGTTCCATTATCGCATCAGGATTACATAATAGTATATCCGACCAAAAGCATCAAGAATTCAGACACCCGCGTGGGGTCATGCGTCCTTGATTCTCTTCCCGTCCTTGTTTCCTTGCCTAAATTTCAATCGCATCAAGTTATCAACGCGACATGATATGAATTTTGGAGTCGCCGACACAGATATTCGCTGATTATGAAAGAAAATAGGAAGTAGAAGCAATGAGAAGGCAGAAATGCGCACGCAAAACGGTGCTGCAGTAGCACTATTTATTGAGTAACAATCGTAATCGCGTACAAGATACAAATAGTTGTATCATATCCGACAACAGCCCTCAAACCGAATATAACTCATCAGATACATGAGATAAGATTCTATGCAAAACAAGAAATCTATCTACAATTCAAATATTTTAACATTCCCGTCAATCACGACTTGACAGCTTTCAAGTTGAGATTGAACATCAGACTCCAGAATTGTTGTTCTAGCAACGGTTTGGTAAAGATATCAGTAATCTGATCTTGAGAGTTGATAAAACATATTTCAAGTACCTTGCGTACTACCTGTTCACGAACAAAATGAAAATAAACTTCGATATGTTTTGTTTGTGCATGAAACACTAGATTTGCATACAAATATGTTACTCCAAGACTGTCACACCACAACAAGGAGACCTGGACTGATAAATGCCAAGCTCACAAAGCAATGACTGTAACCATACAATCTCTGCCGTCGCATTTGATAAGGCTTTGTACTCAGATTCAGTACTTGAGCGTGAGGCCGTAGCTTGTTTCCTTGAACTCCAGGAGATAGATTTGAACCAAAGAAAACAGCAAATCCTCCCATAGACAGATGATCATCAGAACATCCTTCCCAATCTGCATATGAGAAAGCACTTAGTAATCTAGATTCTGACTTTCTTATTTACAATCCTGTATCTTGTGTATACTGCAAATATCGAAGAATTCGTTTCTCTGCACTCCAATGTACATCTGTAGGCGATTGAAGAAATTGACATACTTTACTCACAGCAAATGCAATGTCTGGTCTATTGATCACAACATACTGTAATGCACCAATAGCACTACGATACTTGGTGATATCTATATTCAACGACATTTTTCTGGTAAATTGTGACAACTTTTCTGAAGCTGCTATGGGTGTGGCCATAGGCTTGCAAACACTCATATTATCGGGCAAGTAGATCATTTATATACTTTTTTTGCGACAAAACAATGCCATCAGGATCTGTCACTACCTCAATACCCAAGAAATAATCCAGTCGACCCAAATCTTTGATAGCAAATTCATGTTGTAGTGCAACAAGAAGTTTGATCTAACGCAACTGAAGATGAGCTCGCAATAATCAAATCATCAACATAGATAAGTATGTACATTACCATGCTGTGATGATTGAATATGAAAAACGATGTATCTGCCTTGGAGGGAACAAAACCAAGCTCCTGAAGTTGAGCTAAGACGTGAGTACCAAGCATGTGGCGCTTGCTTAAGCCCGCAAATTGCCTTCTCCAATTTGCATATATGCTGAGGATACCGTGGATCAATGAACCCCTGAGGCTGCTACATATATACTTCTTGTTGTAGCATCCCGTGAAGAAAAGCATTCTTCACATCTGCTTGACATAGACTCCACCTGCGAGAGATGCCCATAGATAAAATTAACCTGATAGTAGCAGGTTTTATAACAGGACTAAATGTGTCTTCATAGTCAATTCCATACAGTTGGCGAAAGTCCTTCGCTACTAACAGTGCCTTGTGACGTTCAGTTGACCCATCAACTTGCCTTTTAATCTTGTAGACCCACTTACAATCAATAACATTGAGTCCACCATGAGGATGTACAAGACGCCATATCTTGTTATTGAGCAAAGCATCATACTCTTCATACATAGTCATCTTCCACTCCTTTTGTTCAAGTGCCTGATCATGTGATGTGGGTTCAACAATTGCAGAAAAGGCTTTTCTTCTGGGATCATATGTCAAGGTTCCATCCTTATACACATGAGGAACAATGATATTATTTTACAGCCTTGTGTGTCTTTTGGTCACAGCTGTTTCCTGAACATTCTCATTCAAAGAATTAGTAACAGGTAATTGCACAAGCTCGGTGCTATTCTCATTATGATCACTCTCATGATTCGAATAGGTTCTGGAATAGGATAAGAAATAGGATCATGAGACTTAGGGATAATGATTAATGTATTAGGCACAGTATGGAGAAGCACAGACTCAGTGACTAAATTGGAACTGGTTATTGGATGAGCAATAGTATGCTCGGTAAACGGGAATACATGTTCATCAAAGATGACATCACCTGAAAGATAGACACGGCCAGTAGATATATGAAGACATTTATAACCCTTGTGAATAGGACTATATCCAAGAAACACACACCGAGTTGAGCGAAACTGCAACTTATGTGCATTATATGGTCGCAAATTCAGCCAACAAGTACAACCAAAAACACGAAGAGAAGAATATTCACGTTTAGTACCAAAGAGTTTCTCTAGTGGTGTGATACTGTGATGTTCTAAACGACATGAGAAGGAAGGCGATTTATCAGATAACAATCATCAACAAAAGCCTCATCCCAAAATCTAATTGGAACTGAGGATTTTGTGAGCAGAGCTAGGCCGACTTTGACAATGTCTATGTTTTCTTTCTACTGGCCCATTCCTTCCTATTTGAAATAGGAGTGAAGACGATAATATTCGCCTCCCCGGTCAGATTGAACACAAAGGATTTTCTTGTCAAGAAATTGTTCAACATGTTTTTAAAATTGCATAAAAACATATTCAACATCATATTTGTGTTTGATAAAATATATCCATGTAAACTTACTATAATCATCAAGAAAGCTTAAAAAGTAGTTGTATCTACTTGCTGATTTAATAGCTAGTCTGCAAACATCTGTAAACACAAGCTCTAAAGGAGATGATGAAGTACTAGAAGAACTAGAAAAGGGTAATTGATAGCTTTTAGCCATTTGACAGCCATCATAGACTGACGCGGTGGTTTTATTGGACTCATAAGATAGACTATTAGAGCTAAGATCTTGTAGAACAACTCCTGACGACAACTGACCAAGGTGACCAGGGTTAACAATATCAGTATGAGAAAAATCGTGTGAAAATCGAATTTCGAAAATCAGAAATATCGGACCGAAAATCGTAAAAAATCGTAGAGTTTAAAAATCAAAATTTTTGAAAAGGAAAATAAAAAATTGACTGTTTTCATGGAAAATCGGCCGATTTTTATGAAAAATCGGTCGATTTCTTAGAAAATCGGCAGACTATTTGAACTTTTGTTTGCGGTCAATTTTTTGAGCGATTTTTGAAGAAAATCGAACGATTTTCACCGATTTTCGACCGGTTTGCGTCGCATAAATTTTTCCGATTTTTTGATTTTGTTTTTGAATTGATCGGTTTACCGAGCGGTTTTAGAAGCCGAACTGCACCTATACGGCCGAAAATCGCCATTTTCAACCGATTTTCGTCGATTTTGCGAACCATATGCCAAAGTTCGTTGGATGGTATTTACACAACTAGCGCTTCATGAGATGAAACTAGGCAGGTTGTAGCTATGGGATAAAGATCACCTCTACATTTGCTTTCTAGTAGAAGATTCCTCGTCGTGCGATCCTTTATAAGGAAACGATCAGGATGAAATTCAAAGAAAACATCATTATCCGAGGCAAAACGACGAACGGAAAAAAGATTTCTAGTGGCTTTAGGTACATGAAGAATGTTTCTATAACATCCAAAAAAAATTCAAAAATGGGAAAAAACAAAAATTTAAAATTTAAAAATGGAATTTAATAAAATTTTAATTGGAATCAAGATTTAATTTAAAACATCATTTTTTTCCTCATTTTCTTAAATTTTAGTCTTAATAAAATAATATTTGCAATATTAAAATTCTTTCTTCCAAAATGAAAAAACTATGAAAATGAGTTTGATTTTTAAGAAAATCTTTTATATTAATTGTTTTCTTTTCTTTCAAAATGCAAAACCCAAAATCCCATAATAAATAAAATCTAGAAAAATCTATTTGAACCCCAAATCGTCTCTAGGGCATCCCAAAAAATTTTCAAAGGCATGTCAACAAATTTAGTGCTGAAAAGAAATCAAAAACAGTATATTGTGGCTATGAATAGCACGATGTCAGAATTATTAAATTTTGTGCAAACATTATCTTATACTGAAAATTTTAACACATCATATAAAGAACTATATTAACTTAAGGAAATTTTAAAAAAAATAAATAATCATTTTAATGCATTTATAAAATTGAAAATAGAAACTACAATTAATCAGCATAGAGCATGTCAGATTTAAGAAAAATTTATAGAGCTGACCATCTTCTGAAAAATTTTATGGTGACCTATAAATATCCATGGGATGACCCAAAAAAATTTGAAATAAAAATAGACTCCATTTTCGTCCTCATAAATATCAAAATTAGAAAACTATTAAATGGTAAAACAGTCTTGTTAGAATTTTACAAATTTCCAAAGATAATATCTTCAGCCAAAAATTCTAAAGTAGTTTAAAGATCATCTCCAGGCCAAGCCTAAAAAGTTTCAAAAAGTTTTGACTAAGAATAGCTCCTCAATTAATTGACTGAGCATGATCTATCCAAAGTCGGCTTTCTCTGTATCTCTCTAACCAATGGGACCTACGCTCCTGCAGACCCCGCTTGCCAGAGACTCAGCCTATCTCTGCCTTGCCATCTTTCTCCAACCGACGATTGCCTTCCCATTTGCTGCCATGGCAAAGAAATTGCCACTGAATCCTTGCCACAATGAGGCTAGGTACCGACTTACCCCTGCCGAAAATCTGCTGCGACAGCAAAACCCAGCCGAATCCATTGCCACAGCAAACGTGGGATGCAGCCCGAGCTCATTTGTATCGTGTGAACATGAACCAGTCTTGCGACGCCATTAATGCCCTGGACCCCGAAGTCTCAGGCTTCGTCATTACCACTTACATCACCGCCTTACTGCAACCTGCGACGGTCAAGCCACCGATCAATCTGGAGCGCTACCACCGTATACAACGCATCTAGTCTCTGTCCCTGCCATGGCTAACATGCCCATACCCTACCCCGGCTGTCAAACCCCGAAATCACTGCGTTGTCACCTCTTTCTTCTGGCCGAAACCCCCAAGTCGAGTTCATACCATTGTAGCCACCGCCTTACCTTAGCTATAAAGCCCACCCAATCGAGCACACGACACTACACAACTCCCCACGAACCGAGCACCACTCCAGTTGAGCCATCATCTTCCTCGTAGCCAGAAAAAACGGTGAAAGAGGGCAAAATTCGATTACGGCTTCTCGGTGAGAACCCTTCCGATTCCTTGCACCCAGAGCACCCTCACGCATCCACTAACTCGTTGCACACCTCATTTCCAGCCCTCACTGCCCATATCATCACAGCATCGAGCTTTGTCTTCCCCAGCTCCAGCCAACCGGTGGTGGGCCACTCCACCCAATAATTGCCACCGTTAACCACCAAAATAGAATCCCTGGACCATGTAGATGCTAATACCCATGTTAATCCGAGCTAAATCATCCTCTTCCACCCCACGACCGCCCGCCATCCTGACCACCGCCTTCCGCTGGTGCCAACTAACCTCGTGTTGACGTCAAAAACTTGAAGTAGGGTTTCTGACAGTAGCACACCAGACGAACACCTGGTTCATGAGCATACCAGTCGATTTGACCTGTAACCGACAAGGTAAAAATATAAAATTTACTCAAAAACCGATCGTAACGATCAATCGGCTTAGACTCAATCAGCTTGAAGCCGATTAAGATCAAAGTAACAGGGTAAGTCTAATTAGCCGATTAAAGCTAATTAGAGGATAAAGGTAGATCGATTCTGAAGAAGGCGATGCGCAATAAAATCAGAACAAATCAAACCTGGGGGTGTAATTGACGAAGATCAACAATCGGCGATGCGTAGCTTTATTGATCAAAATCGATTACAAAGTGAGATCTAAATTACAGAGGCTACTCCTATTCGACAGGAAAAATAGAAAAAGTAAAAGCTGGTTGATTGTATTGTGTTGTTGTGTTCGCAGCTTGCTCTGGTCCTTCTTTTATACCCTTCGGCCGATCGTGTCCGACTACAACAGGTTTTAAGTTTTGATCCGTATCGGCCTTTTCTCGGACAGTTATTTCCTTAAAGATCTTGCCGTTACCAAAATATCTTCAAACCTTTCCATCCTGTTCGTTAATTCCGTATCTTTGACTTTATTGCCGATTTTGACCAGACTTGCCAAATTTTGGTGCAAACAGATGCCCCCCATTTTTGAGAGATGACTTGTCATCTGTCAAAAATCGCAATTTTATCGCCTTTTTCAATCGGCTAACTGTTGAACTTCGCTCAATAACTGCTACTTTATTCGCGCCGTAATTCTTTGACATGCGGGTAGTGTGTTTTAACTACTCGCGCCTTTTGAGATTCACCTCCCGCCGCTTCAAATTTTCACCATGCTATAAAATGCGGCCCCCACTTCAGTCATTCTTCACGCGCACAAGCTCTCGATTTGTCTGCAATCGGCTTAAGCTTCCTATTTGAAGTACTTCCGAGGCAATCCTTTGGCTCATCCATCTTTCTACATCGGCTGCAATGGACCCTAGCCAGGTACTTATTCCGATCCCGCACAGCAATGACCAATACTTTTTGGGTCCATTGGAAAATCTAGATGTCCATACCGTAACAAACCAAGAAGTCCCTCGTTTACCCCTGTCGGCTGCTGGTCACAACATAGAGGGTTGGAACAAAAGTTTCAGAGCATGGCCGACAGCTCTCAAAGGATGGAGGAATTGGTTTATCGAGTAGTGACCCAAAGAGGGTGAATGGGAAAGAATGGGCATAGCCAAGTATATTCCACTTTCTTTAGCCGACCCAGAAGCCAACGAGCCCTTGGTGGCCACGGCCTGTTATTTTTGGTCGGACTGTTTTAATGCCTTCTTGTTCCGTACCGGTCCCATCGGCCCAACTCTTTTAGATGTTGCTCAATTGTGCTGTCTTTGGCCAGATGGAGAACAAGTATCGGCTTTTAGTGGAAAACCAAAATATAAACTTATCCGATCTAAGGTGGAAGGTTGGGCCAAATATATTGGAAATAATAACAAGATTAATGGCCCAGTATCGGACGAAGAGCATGTTGCCTTTCTGAATCTTTGGCTAGACCGTTTTTTGTTCTATGGAGCGTCTCTTGGACCAACTCAGGTTTATCAAGTGATAGCAGAGCAACTTGTTGAAGGTCGTCGGCTAGCTCTAGGAAAAATCTTCTTGGGTGCTATGTATCAGATGCTTTACATAATAAGGAGTCGGCTTTATACTGGTTTTGGGAAATTCACCGTCGGTAATGTAGGGGGTCCGATGTGGTTCATACAAATATGGCTATACTGCTTATTCAGCCGTTCTTTTAATTTGGATTCAGCCGATGAGACTCCTTTTCCAAGGGATGACATACCAGAGGGGGCACCTATCCAATTTAGAGAATGCCGATCTTTTGGTGAGAGGTTTATGATGTGCTCCAGTAATGAGACAAGGATTTCTCCCGATAGCTGCAGAAGATTCTTGTCTTTCTTTTTGCAATTGGATACCGAAGATTTCAAGCAAAGAAGACTTCTTGATTCTGATTACTCTGACCGATTTTTCTTGGCCTTCATTTCTTCACCTGGAAGCCGATAGTTCTCTGATGCTTCAGGAGACTTTGGATTTATATAGAATTTTCATTTCTCCGTGCATTTTCCATGTCGGCCTTCATACTAGGAATCGGACATTCCAACCTTCATACGAGTTTTACCATCCTTCAGTTTACGCAAGACAGCTCGACCTCGGCCAGGTAATTCCAAGTTTGCCACTTCTAGATCGGCTTCAACCTAGAGCCAGGGTTCGCAATACCACATCAGCAAGGTTAGTCTTGGAATTAGCCGATGAGCTTCATCTTCGCAGTCTCCCCCACTTCCACCTGAACGCTCGCCGAGTAGGAGGTTTCACAACATGGTGGTCGGCTATTGCTGAGTGCCTGTACATGGAGAAGACTCTGTCGCTTATAATCAAGGAATTTTTTCCAAATCTGCCAGAGCCATCCTTAGTGTCTAACAACGATTCTAGCAGTGAAGCTAGCTCATCGGGTTACACTAACACGAGTTTAGTAGATAAGGTATCGGCTTGAATAATCTTGTCTTGCACATCGGTCTTTCACCAGATGCATTTTCTAATCGCTTTTTACTACACGTATTGCAGGCTAAGGATGTCGGCAAAAAGCCCATCTCTGGCCAATCGGGAAATGACCAAGGCAAAAGGTCACATCAATTGACTGGCCAAGAATGTCGGCAAAAAGCCCATCTCTGGCCAATCGGGAAATGACCAAGGCAAAAGGTCACATCAATTGACTGGCCTTACAGGTTATACCTCTGGTACTCTAGGGGTCCATAGTCCATCTTTATCGGACATTGAGAAAAAACAACCAAGTAAGTACAAACACAATCGACTAATACTATTTTCTTTTTGACCGAACTAACCTTTAGTCGATCTTTATTTTCAGAAAAGAAGAAGACAAAGTACACCAAGGCTCCTGCGAAGAAAGGACCCAAGCCCCAGGAGCAAAGTGGCGAGAGTTCGCCACATGCGTCGGCTACTTGAAAGTGCATCTAGGCACTTATGTTATTTTGGTGATTAATGACAAACACTCATAATGACAATCTATGCAATTAAGTAAATGCTTAACTTAGTGCTTAGCAAATGACAAACCTCTAATATGATTATATTGCTACGAGACTAACTTGTTATTGCTTAGTTGAGTATCAGTCTCATCTATTTAGAGGAAAATCAAGTAGGATGGTTAAGCAAAGATAAGGTATGCAATTTTGGTATCTATTCTATATTTGTTATTGCATTCCTTTCGTGCAAATGCATAGTGAACTCCAAGTAGCATATTGATTATATATATGCACATTGGTTCATGTCATATTTATTTGTGCATATATATTCATTTGAGTTCATTATGTGCTTTGTTTTTTAGTATGCATGTATTAACTAGAGTTAAACTTCATATTGCTATAGATTGACTTGGTGCATGCATGTCTTAGTTGTGTATCTTCTCATGCACTTCTCTTGGTGAAGTTTAATCTAGAGTTGGATCACATATTTACTCTTACTCCAAATATTATTTGCACATGTACAATTCGTGTATATTCTATCATGTGCTTCATTTAAGTAAAGTCTGTGATCCTTGCCATGATTTAATTGATTCATCATATTGGCAATTATCTCTCTAGTGCATATAGATCAATTACATATTCATCATGATGTACTTAGTAGAGAACATTTCTTATGTCAAGTGTTTCCATTTTGTGTTGTGCTTCTTTATATGAAACACTTGTTGAAATCAACTGCTCACAAATATCAACTTGTTCATATCTATTGAGCTTTTGGGACTAATGTCTTTCATGAGTAGTTTGGAAAGAATTAGGTCCCGTATGTGTATGATGACCAAGGTATCTTGGAGGATGATCATTAAGCCGAGGTCAACAAGACGGCGGTGTCACCAAGAGTTGAGGACTAAGTCAAGAGCGACTTTGCGTGGAGATCGTCAGAGAGGATGATCAAGTCAAGGTTGATAGGACGAGAGTCTCATGAGGTGAATCGAGTCGAGTTGGACAAGGCGAAGATGTCATAAATTATTTGGTGAAAGTCTTCATGCATCGACATCAAGAAAGAAGACGGCAAGTGACTAGTTCTAGACTTATATTATCTTTGATTTAATTTGAGTCTAAGGGTTGCCGTACTATTAAGAGGGATGCGATGTCGAATGACTTCTAGATGTGTCAAGTGCTCAAGTGATCCATCCTTGTGAAACTTAGAAAGAGAGTGGTGTTGGTAGTGCCGGAAAGTGAGGGTTGTAGGTCTCTCTTGTTCTTCTTTGTGAAATCTGTGTTTATCCTTTGAGAATTGGGTAGTGAGACCTTGTTATTTGTGTAGCCCTCGTTCTTAGCTTTCGGGAGAGTCCAAAATCACTGAAATCGGAGTCCGGAGTCAAAAGTTATGCTCGTTTTCGTCGAGCTGCTCAAAGGTCTGATTCGGACTATCCGGAAATTCGGACTATCCGGACATTTATCCGGACTCTCCGGTTGGGTCTCTCTGTTAGCCTTTTCGGTCAATCCGAGTATCCGGACTTAAGTCCGAGTCTCCGGTTGTGTCTTGTTGTCTCCAACGGCTAGTTTTTGGGACCTCTATTTAAAGCCCCCCTCTTCCCCACTTCAAAGTGGCTGTGTTCCCACTGATTAGAGGTGCTATACCCTTGTTCTTGAGCCCCCAAAACACCTCTTTACCCTTAGATCTAAGTGATCGCCTTGGTGAGAAGGGTTGGGAAGAGTTTGAGGAGTGAGGTGCTAGGTTGAGTGAGATTTGAGTTGATTGAGCACTTGATTTCATCTCCAAGCTTGTTCTTCGTGAGCATTTGTTACTCTTGGAGGTTGAGGACTCTTAGACGGCTAGGAGGTCGCCTACGAGCCACCGGAGCTTTGTGTGGTTGGCCGTGGGAAGTTTGTGAAGGCCGGTTCCGCCTCCGTAAGGGAAGGAATCAAAGGAGTGAAGACCGGCGAGTGCATTTGTGCAACACCGGAGGAAGAGGGTTGAAAGAGACCCGGCTCAAGTGTGACCGAGCCGCCTCAACGGAGACGAGGATCCTCAAGGATCCGAACCGGGTGAAAAATCATCGTCTCCAAGTTTGCTTCTTTCTCTTGCTTTAGCATTTGATTTTGTATCTTGAAATTGCCCGATCTACTCTTTTGTTGTGTTTGGCTCCGGATCTACAATTTCCCATGTACTGCTTGCATTTAGATCTTTTGTATTCAAGTAGATTGTTGAAAAATTGCAGGGATTTAAAATCTCATTTCGAGGTCTTAAATCCGGAGTATCCGGACTCCTCAACCCGGATAGTCCGGACATTTCGGAGTATCCGGAGATAAGTCCCGGACACTCTGGCCTGAGTCCCTCGGATCCAATCCGGAGTATCCGGACTCCATAACCCGGACAGTCCGGATATTTCGGAGTATCCGGATAAAAATCCCGGACACTCCGGACTTAGATCATCGGGAGATTTTATTTAGCTGCAATATTTTTTATTCCGCTGCATTTAGTGTTAAATATTTTAATTCGCCTATTCACCCCCCTCTAGGCGACATCCCCTGTCCTTTCACTACTGACAAGGTAGATGGTTTGCACTTCGCTAAAAAACATGTCCTTCAGTACGTCGGCTTACCTTGCATTTCTTATTTCAGCATAACGGTTCAAGCCTGCCGCAAGATTCTCGGTGAAAAATTTCTTCTACACCGCTTTCCCCGCCACGGCCGATTTCAACTGCTCCAATCGCCGATCTGCCGGAGCTCTCCGACCCGACAAATCTGTTGGGTTTCTGTTTGGCCGATCTCGATGATCTGGAGATTATGGCCACTGATGACTACGATGCTGAGATCAGGAGGATCTTAGAAGTTTCAAAGGAGGCATCGGTTGCGGTCACTTCCACCCCAGGCACGAAAGAAAAACTGAACAAACTATTTGATCTAGTCACAAGGCCACAATCGGAGATTTTGGCCAATAATCAGCCGATCCGCGATGCCATGGCGGCCGTTGAAGCCGACCTACCCCCGGAAGCGATGGCGGCTCTCCTGAATGTGTGCCACTTGGACGAAAGGAAGTCCGAGGTTGAGGAGGCTCAAGCACGCATAGCGCGGCGCGAAGCTCAAGAAGCCGATTAGAAATTTCTGGACGAGCTCGTCACCGATGCCAAGTCGAAAAAACGCAAGTTTGACGCCGATGCGCTGCAGCTAAAGGCATCCAAGGATAACCTTTCCAAGCTTGAGTCGACAAAGAAATTTCTCTTGGAGGAACTAGCCAAGACAGAAAAATTAATCCAAGATGGCCAGCATTCCATGGAGAAAAACATATCGGCCATGAAAGAACAGAAACTCGGTATTGCTAAAGCCGTCGCAGATGTGACTAAACAGTCGGCCAAGGTGAAGCCAGTACCCGGGAACGCCAAAGACGATGAACGCATTCTTGACGAAGCCCAGTGCGTGATTGCGAAGGCGGCGGGTGCTCTATTGACTCTAGGCGCGACTCTTCCTAGTTCTGGCATCCGATATTAACTTCATGAGATATGAAACTCTGTTGGCTGTTTTTTCAGAAACATTTGCTTGAATACTTTGTAATTTTTGCTATACTTGTAATCGGCTATTTAACCGATTTAATTTTATTTTCATGTAATTTTAGTCTGCAATCTCTTTTAGCCGAATAACAGCATCGTGTTAATTTGGCTTTTGAACGAAATCTTTAATCGGCTAGGCTCCAATCCAAACGCTAGGATAGTACTTCTTCAAATACTTCCCGTTAATAGCTTTAGGCAATACATATCCTTCCAACGTTTCTAATACGTACGAATTTCCGCCGACTAGCCGATTAACTTTGTATGGTCCTTCCCACGTAGGTGACCATTTTCCGAATCGGTTATCTTTCGAACCAACAGGTAATATCGTTTTCCATACTAAATCGGCTTGATCGAAAGATTTAGGCACGACCTTTTTATTGTACACTTTCGCCACCCTGATTTTATTCTTCTTAAGCCGATCAAGCGTAGACAATCGTAATTCTGCCAACTCATCCAAATTGTCGATCATCAAAGTGTCATAATCCTGAGCCGACAAACCGTTTTGTCTGGCCACTCGTATAGATTCAATATTGATTTCAATGGGTAATACGGCTTCTTGACCATACACCAGCTGATAAGGTGAAAGCTTCGCCGCTCCGTGATAAGCTAGCCGATATGTCCAAAGTGATTCTGATAGAGTTGAGTGCCAATTCCTCGGCTTCTCATCGATCTTTCTTTCGATCAATTTAATCAGCGTTTTATTAGACGATTCGGCTTGTCCGTTAGCCTGAGCGTAGTATGGGGATGAATTCAATAGTTTAATCCCCAGACTTGTTGCGTAAGCCTGAAACTCATTGGACATGAAAACCGTGCCTTAATCGGTTGTAATTGTTTGCGGTATTCCAAACCGATGAACAATATATTCATTAACAAAACCGATGGCTTCAACGCTGGTTACTTTCTTAAGTGGTATAGCTTCAACCCACTTTGAGAAATAATCAGTTGCGGCCAAAATAAACTTGTGGCCTTTACTCGATGCAGAAAATATTTGGCCGATTATATCTATTCCCCAACCTCTAAACGGCCATGGCTTGATAATTGGGTGCAAAGCCGATGATGGTGCTAATTGTACATTGCCAAATTTCTGGCAAGTTTGACAACCTTTGTAGTATTTAAAACAATCTTCTAGCATTGTCGGCCAAAAGTAACCTGTCCGTCTAAGCATCCATTTCATCTTATGGGCCGATTGATGAGAACCGCAAATGCCTTCATGTACTTCACCCATTGCCACTCGCGCTTCCTCGGTCCCAAGACATCTTAATAGTAATCCTTCCATCGTCCGATAGTACAACGTATCGTCCATAACAATGTACTTCAAAGCTTGTTGCCTAATTTTGCGTTCTGTCGGCTCAGATGGATCGATCAGGTATTTCTTTATCTGCGTCCTCCAATCCGCAACATCCACACACATGACGGCTTTATTTATTAGCTCAGTCGCTTGATATCGGTCGAGGTCTTTGTACCCTGATGCCTGTTGAGCCAAGGCATTAGCTCTATCGTTCAACTCTCTAGGGACGTGACCGATAGAAAATGACGTAAACGAGCCGATGATCTCTATGCATTGCTCCAAGTATTTTAGCAGTATCTCGTCTCGACATTGGTATTCTCCTTTGATTTGCTGTATAATTAGCATAGAATCTCCGTATGCCTCAACCGTATTTGCTCCGATATTTTCCAATAACTGCAGACCTTTGAGCAACGCTTCATACTCTGCCTGATTATTTGAGCATCGGCTATTTAGCCGAAATGCGAATTCGAAGTTATGCCCTTTAGGCGATATGAGCACTACACCGATTCCATCGCCTTCTCTGCACACAGACCCGTCAAAAAATAATTGCCAAGGGGCTACGGATACCAAATCAGTAGTAGTATCATGTCCTCTTATAAAATCGGCTAATACCTGCCCTTTGACTGCTTTTGCCGATTCATAAGACAGGTCGAACTCAACCAAGGCATAAGCCCATTTGCCAGGTCGACCCCGCAGGATTGGAGCTGATAACATATATTTTATAACATCGGCTTTACAAATTACTTTACAATCCGATGCTAAAATGTAATGTCTTAGCTTTATACATGAGAAGTATAAAGACAAGCATAATTTTTCAACGAAAGGGTACATGACTTCAGCATCAAGAAGGCGTCGGCTTAAATAAAAGATAACCCTTTCCTTTCTATCAACTTCTTGTGCTAAAACAGACCCAATAGTCTCCTTTTCAGCCGATATATATAACTTGAATGGAATCCCCTTTTGTGGCGCGGCCAAAACCGGAGGATTAGCTAAATATTTCTTAACGTCGTCGAAAGCCTTTTGCTGATCGGCTCCCCATACAAACTCTTGATTATCCTTCAGTTTCAACAGTGGGGTAAATGCGCGGATTCGTCCAGAAAGATTCGAGATGAACCTTCGGAGATAATTAATTTTGTCGATCAACTTCTGTAACTCGTTTTTGCCCGTCGGGGGCATTGTATCGATTATGGCTTTGACCCTTGTTTGATTGACTTCAATCCCCCTCTCATACAGCATAAAACCCAAAAACTGTCCCGCCGACACGCCGAACGCACATTTGAAAGGATTCATCTTCAAGCCATGCGGTCTTATGTTCTGGAAAACTCTTTCTAGATCGGTCAAATGCTGCAAGTCCTCTGCAGATTTTACCACGACATCATCAATGTATATTTCAACGATGTGGCCGATTAAATCGTGAAAAATTAGATTCATGGCTCGCTGATATGTGCCTCCAGCGTTCTTTAATCCGAAGGTCATAACCGTCCACTCGAATAACCCTATTGCACCAGGACATCTGAACGCTGTTTTTGGTATATCGGCTTCTGCCATGAATATCTGATTGTATCTGGCATTCCCGTCCAGAAAACTAATGATCTTATTCCCCGACGCAGCAATAATAAGCATATCGGCTATAGGCATCGGGTATTCATCTTTTGGTGTCGCTTTGTTCAAATATCTAAAGTCGACACATACTCGCAGTTTTCCGTTTTTCTTCATAACTGGAACAATGTTGGAAACCCACTCCGCATATCGACAAGGTCTTATAAATTAGCCTCCAACAATCGCTCTATCTCTTCTTTTATAATTTTATATAGAGCCGGTTTAAAACGCCTAGGGTACTGTTTAAACGGCCTATAACCTTGTTTAATGGGTAGCCGATGTTCTACCAGTCGTCGGCTTAAACCAGGCATTTCGTAATATTCCCAAGCAAAGCAATATTTATATTTTCTAAGAATTTCGATTAATTTTTCTTTATATCTTACATCTAAATTTGCGCTAACAAAAGTTGGTCTTTTTCTATCGCCACTACCTATATCAACTTCCTCAAGCAGATCGGTGGACATAAAGCCATGACCCAACTTTTCATCTTCTTGAAAGTCTTCTATAGCTTCATAGCTACCGTTGTTTGCCGATAGCTTTGTATTTTATTTTGTAATGCCTTCACTGTTTTTCTTGTCCCCATCGGCGTAGCACTTCGTTTGCTCGATCAAATGTGCCTGGCTTGACACTGATCGGTATAAGTCCTGTCTTGCTTACGCAGATGAAATCACAATCTTCCAATGTTTTTCCCGATATACACCCTGCTTCTTCATGTTGCCAATTCGCATCAGAACTGGCCATGCAATGTGAGCCGATGTGTCGGCCGTGACAATTTCAACTTCTTCTCCGTTCCATTGAACAAGCGCTTGATGCATAGTTGATGGGATACAGCAGTTGGCGTGAATCCAATCTCTTCCCAGCAGGATGCTGTAATTTCCTTTGGCGTCAATAACAAAAAATGCGGTCGGCAAAATTTTACTGTCGATGGTTAGTTCTGTAACCATGACGCCTTTGGCTTCTGTGGGATCGTCTGTGAAGTCGTTTAAAACCATGTTAGTTTTAATCAAGTCTTCATCGGACTTACCCAATTTCTTGCAAGTCGTGTAAGGCATCAAATTTACTGTGGCTCCGCCATCTACCAGCATCCTTGATATCGGCTTTCCATTTATATATCCTTTCAGATATAACAGTTTTAAATGCCGATGATCATCTCTGGGTTTCTCAAAGATTGCGTTTTGGACTCCCGAACAAGATTGGGCAAAAGTTTCTTTAGCCGATTCAGTTTTGATTTTGAATTCGGCTGGTAATGTGAACACCATGTTGATATCCATTGGTGGTGTATCGTTCCTAATCATAGGAGAATCTAGATCATCTGCCGATTCAAAATCTTCTTCAGCTTGTTCTTTTTTCCTCCATTCTTTCTTGACAATTTTGACCGGACGAAGCTCATTGAAAGTTTGTCTCTCTGTTTTTCTGCGTCGGCTTCCCGAATCTCTTGAGTCCTTAGCCTCTGAAGTCGTCGGTGTTGCGATCGGCTAAGGCCAGACGGACACCATCTAGGCTTAAGCTCTACTGGTTTTCTTATCTTGCCGACGAGATTATCTTGGTCTATGTTTGACCTCCGCGTTTCGACCTGGTCTGGTTCTTGCTTTGGTTCAGATATCCTTTCGTGAACAGGCCTTCTGAAACCTTCGTTGTAACCCCGAATCGGCCCAAACAGCCTATCTTTAGCCGATTACCTTGGCCAATCGTCGCGGAGGTAATGCTCCATCGGGCACGTATACGGGGATGGCAGTGCTACTCCCCTTTCCCAACAAAACTGCCAAAAAGGACATCTTCTATGGGCCCTTTCTACGTTTTCAGTGTGATATAAATTATCCGACCGGTGAGCAGGATATCGCGGTCGGCTATTCATCCTTTCATATTTATCCATTAGTTGTGAAAAAGTTGGTCCCGGCCTTTTGGCCGATTGCTTTGATGGCGATTTTTCAGCTTTGTACCATTTACCCACACGAGGATTACCCTTGGGTTTAATGGTCCTCGAATTTTTTTCTTTCGTGATCGGCTTCTATTTGTAGTGAGCCGATCGTAATTTTTAGCGTTTGACCAGCATCTGAATTCGGCTGAACATTGACCTGCCGATCTTTCTTTGGTTCATCATGTATCGGCTCCTTTCCTTTAGCCGAGCATTGAACCATGTTGATTGGAAATGGATCAGCATCAACTTGCATAGTCGGCTCGTCAGCAAATTTTAGCCGACAGTCCTCAATAGACGATTGGATCTTTTGACAAAAAATATTGCAGTCATTAGTATTGTGAGAAAAAGAATGGTGCCACTTGCAATACCTGCGTTTCTTGATCTCGTCAGCCGATGGTATAACATGTCCCTCGGGTAACCGCATTATCTTTTCTTGTAATAATAGATCAAAAATACAATCATATTTGGAAACATCAAAGGCATATTTAACTTCCAACTTATTTCTAGTCGGCTTTAGCCAAGAACAGACTAAGGACTTTTTAGATCCCTTTACCCATTCGGCTATATTTATTTCCGCTTCATCGTCTTCTGAAGAATCACTAGGACAATATTGGACCATATTGACTTTGGCCTTATCCTTCTCCTTATTATTATTGTTTTTGAATCTATCTTTAAACGCTTTACTATCAGGGAATCGGCTTTCTTGAGCCGATACACGATGAAGCAAGTGACTTAGGTCAGCGAACTCTTACCCTCCAAACTTCTCCCTAAGCGGAGGAATCAACCCTTGAAACGCCAAATCAGCAAGTTGATTATCGGGCAAAGTGACGCTAAAACATCGATTCCTAGTTTCCTAAACCTTTTAATGTAATCGATTCGATTCCCCAAATTTCGTGAATGAGCTTGGATTGGAAATCCTGAGCTCCAAACTGTCCGAAAAGAAGTATTCGTGAAATTGGCTTTCCAAATCGTTCCATAAGTGGACCGAATTCGGAGGTAAACAGGTAAACCAGGTAAAAGTTGCTTCGGACAATGACAATGGGAACAATCTTATTTTGATCTATCGATCGAGCCGCCGCCGCATTGAGCGATAAAGCGTCTGATGTGTTCCAACGTTGTAGTTGAATCATCGCCAAAGAATTTCGCAAAGTCTGGTACTCTGAAACTATGAGGGTATGGCATACGATCTATGTAATCAGGGTACGGCTTTCTCTAGCCGATAACCTTTCCCTTAGGTCAGATGTCGAATCGGTCCCGTAAAGCAGTGAAATCGATCGCCCAATTTACATTATCAGCCATTGGCATAGCAGGCCCTTAATAATGTTGGTCATAGTTGGCAGCCTGCCCCCCGAGTGCAAGCTCGGGTTGCCAGTTATGCTGCATCGTCGACACACAACCATACTGATCATGCCGATTATGCCTGCCTTGAGGTTCCGGTACTGAGACAAACGATTCCGAGTATGTCACTACCCTATGTGGACCTGGGTTTCTAAGCATGGTAGGATCTTGAGAGAATCTCTCGGAGCCAATCGGCTGTGGAACCGACTGGGGAAAGGCATAGAACGGAGCCGACGGCGGCAGATTCATCGACGCGTCTAACTTGGCGGTGTCGGTGTAGGATTGGTAATGGCTCACCCCACTTGACCGAGGATCCCTAGGCAATATTACGGTCGGCTGCGTAGGCATCATTGTAGGGGGTGAGGTTATAGCCGATAGTTTAGGATCGGCAGTTGAGCTTTGCGTATTTTGTGCTACTGAAAAAATAGGATAATTTGGCAGAGCTTGTAATGGGTCAAGCAGGCTTCCTGACGAGGCTAACTCCTGGGCTATAGACTTAACGCTATTTGCTATCATCGGCTTGAGAGTTGTCACGAGAGCCGATGATTGATTTATTAAGGCGTGGTGCACAGACTGATTAATCATAGCCGATAACTCGGCTTGAGCAGGCAGATATCGGCTTACCGGTTCTGTGACACCCGCATCTCCCAGGGTGTTGATCGTCGGCAGGGCGGATTTTTGAGTGGCCTTCGTCTAGTTTTACGATAACGACTTAGCATCATCTCCTCCAACACGATCTTAGAGCCTCTATTTCCTGACGTTGTTCCGCGGTCAAATCGTCCATTATCGGGACGATTATGGCTTCTGCGTTGAGATCGGATGGTGATATCTACTTCCCTGATGAAGACATTGGTCCCACCGGACGTGCCAAGAGTGTGTTGACGTCAAAAACTTGAAGTAGGGTTTCGACAAAGAAGACACCGCATTTAACACTGGTTCAAGAGCGTGCGGTCGATTTGAATCAGAATCGACAAGGTAAAATATAAAATTTACTCAAAAGCCGATCGTAACGATCAATCGGCTTAGACTCAATCAGCTTAAAGCCGATTAAGATCAAAGTAACAGGGTAAGTCTAATTAGCCGATTAAAGCTAATTAGAGGATAAAGGTAGATCGATTACGAAGAAGGCGATGCGCAACAAAATCGTAACAAATCAAACACGGGGTGTAATTGGCGAAGATCAACAATCGGCGATGCGCAGCTTTATTGATCAAAATCGATTACAAAGAGAGATCTAAATTACAGAGGCTACTCCTAGTCGACAGGAAAAATAGAAAAAGTAAAAGCTGGTTGATTGTATTGTGTTGTTGTGTTCGCAGCTTGCTCTGGTCCTTCTTTTATACCCTTCGGCCGATCGTGTCCGACTACAACACGTTTTAAGTTTTGATCCGTATCGGCCTTATCTCGGACAGTTATTTCCTTAAAGATCTTGCCGTTACCAAAATATCTCCAAACCTTTCCATCTTGTCTGTTAATTCCGTATCTTTGACTTTATTGCCGATTTTGACCAGACTTGCCAAATTTTGGTGCAAACACCTCGCCATCGCTCCTCTACAACCAGTTGTCGCCTTAGGTGCGCAGCAACCTTCTGGAGCTCACCTAGCTACTGGCTGGCCGGGGCTGCCCTTCTTTCACCGTCGCCAGCCACCCCTCTGTGATCCTTTGTTTCGGCCCACTGAGCAATGGCCCCATCTGCCGGCCAGCGCAGGCCTTGAAAGACCTTCAAAATGGAAGAATGTGCTTTCACAACCAGAAAGCGTATTGTGCTATTTTTGGGTATTTTCCAATTCCTAGCTCATTCATTAGTTTATAACTTTTGCATTTTAACTCCAAATCTAGTGAAATAAATTTATAAATTCATATAAAATCATGTAGTTTTAGAATATGCAAAAATATTTATTTTAACCATAGTTTTAATTATTTGAATTTAAATTTGAAATAAACCATAATAAGATTACTATTCAAAATAAGTAAACCCTAACTCCTAAAATTATGAAAATAATTCTGGAAGATTATAATACTTAATATGCTCCATTTATACAAAAAAATTATTTATATTTGAACTACTTTGAATCAATTTTGCGAATAGGTCATTATTCAATACATAGAAAATCTGGATAACAACAATTAGTGCAAAAAAAATTAAAAATAAAGTGAAACCAATTCCTAAGCCTTTATAAAAATCATTATACCTTTTTTATGTAAAAATATTTCATATCTGATTAAATCTAAATCAAGGTTATACATAACCTTGTTTTCAATACACATAATAATAGAATATGCTCTATACAAAAACCTACAAAAATATTTGTACTTGACCCTAGTTGTACTGGATTCATAAATAGTGTAATTTCCAATGCATTCAAATTCAAATATTAGTAACTATTGTAAATAAGCCCTAAAATAATAAAAATAAATTTCTATGAATCACTGGAACCATGAAAATCTCAATCTACAAAAATATTTAATGATTGATTTAGTTTGAATTGAGTTCATAATAAACTTCATGTTCTATGTGCATAAAAACTAAAACATTGGTAACTTTCACAAATAAAGGCAAAAATATGCAAAACCAGTTTCAAGACACTTCTAAGGTTAAGACCTGCTAATGCCACAAAAATAGTTGCATATCTATGTAAATTGCAGTCGCAAATCTAAAACAAAATCTAACTATTTATAACGTGAACTTTAGAAATATATGAGATTAGGAAACTAATACAATATCAAAAATAAACACTAATACCCATAGGATCATCTCAACATTACCCCATAGTTAAGACCACCATATTATGAAAGAATAATTCTATTATAATATGCTTTGCATCTGAATCCTATTAAAGAAGGCATAACCCTATATAATACGAACCCTAAGACCCATAAAGCAAATCAAAGAACTAATAATAATAATAATAATAATAATAATAATAATAATAATAATAGGAATAAGAAATCAGTAATTAAAATATTTTATCACCAGAACCTTCAATTCTAATTCATTTTGAATTTGGTATCATTTGATTTATTTTTGCCTCTCATTGTTATTGCTTCTTATTGCTATTATACGATACAAACATGTACACATCGACTCAACTGAAGCTGCTACTGAAGACTTCGACTCCGAGTTAATTTCTAGACCAATAAAGTAAGGCAAGCACCCCCTTTGATCGCATTGATCCCAGTGTTTTAATTTTGTTTTGTTTTGTCAAAAATCTATTTATGCATGCTCGTATTTTCAGTAAATTTGCTATATTGTAGTACTGGTAATTATAATCCTATCTCATGAAACTTCTTTAATAAATATTGACTTGTGAGCCTTGATAACCTTAGAATTAAGTTTAGACAATATATAATGTTAATTTGGGTATATGCGATGATTAATAATCATATTTAGCCATGCTTTAGATTTTGGATGAACAAGTTGGATATACTGTTTAGATAAAACTTTGAAATTTTGAGACATGATGATGGTTACTGGTATTTTTAGATAAAACTTGTTATTTTCATGTCAGTCATACTCGCTTTTACAAATTCCGTTTGTAAATTACTAATTGATTTTCAAATTCAATTTTGCTTTATGCAAATTAACCGTAAAAGCCTCCTTTGACATAGCCTGCATTACTGCATTTTGCAAATACAACTTAAGTCTTACTAAGTATAAAAGTACTCAACCTTGCTTAATTTGTTGTTTTAGATGGAAAAGAAAATGAGACCCCGAAGATATACACTGCGCCACAGGATACGAGAATTTCGATGATGCGACTTTCTAGGGATTATACCTTGTCAGTTGTCTGAGGGTTGGATGGGCACACTACAAGACTTTTGTTTTGTTTCCGCTGTAATATACTCTGAATTATAAGACTACATTGTATAAATAACTTCCGCTTTAATAATATTGTGTATGGATGTGATTCCAATTATTATAAATGTGCGTACTAGCCACTAATCATGGGACTAGTATTGTATGCACGTAGATCATCCTTCTTGGTATTCTGTACCAAAAAGAAGGGTCGTTACAGTTTCTAAGGTGCATATTTCTATAGGAAGTTTGAAATTGAGAGCGACCAATATGAGATATAGACAAACTTGAGCCATTTGCCATCTTAATTTGATCTTTCCCATTGTATCTTTCTTGGCCTAGAGTGAGTTGATCAAGATTGCCGGTGATGTGATCAGTGGCCCCAGTGTCGTTGTACCAGTTTCCATCTACTAAGTGGGATGGTTTTCCTCCGCCTGATAGGATTGATCAAAGCGGTGATAGCATTTAAGTGCTACATGTCTGACTTTGCCACACACCTCACAAGTTTGCCTTCTTCCACCACCTTGATTGTTGTTGTAGTTTCAGCCACCATCGTTGAATTGAGAGTTCCTACCACCTTTGCCGCGACCATATCCACATGATCCATTACGGCCACCACCGAAATTATTGTTGCCTCCACGATTATTTCGTGCCACAAAATTTGCACTGAGACCATCACCTGGCTTGGATCATTTCTAAGTTGCAGTCGCAATTCAAAACTCAACAGATGTGCATAGAGTTCATTGGTAGCATTGTGTCTGGATGATCTATTACTGAAGTAACCAAAGCATCATTGTCAGCATCTAAACCTGCCAGCATATATGTGACAAATTCTTCATCTCGAATAGGTTGTCCAATAGAAGCAAGGGTGTCACCAAGATTTTTCATTTTGTTGAAGTATCCTAAGGCAGATTGATCTCTTTTCTTCAGATTAGCTAACTACATCCTGATTTGCATCATCCAAGCCTTGGGCTGAGAAGAGAAGAGGGTCTCAAGAGCAGTCCACACCTCCTTGGATGTGTCAAAGAATAGCACTTGCGCCAAGACATCATTGAATAGAGACACGAGTATTGCACTCAAGACCATCTGGTCTTGCTGCAACCAGTGAAGATAATCTGGATTTGAGGTTTGAGTTGAACCAGATTCAGTTGTGATGGTGATTGGTGCTGTCGGATAGGGATTTGTTCCATCGACAAATCCCAAGAGCTGCTGACTTCGCAGATACGGCAAAAACAGGACCTTCCACAAGAGATAATTGTCTCACGTCAATTTCACGTTGATCATGTGGCCGAACAACAGGGTTGGCAACAAGCCTGCCATGGTTGTTGAGGAGCCAATGATCAACGAACCAAGAGATGCAGACGAGAGGGAGGCAGATGAACTAGTGGTGATGGTGAGTAGATCGAATTGGCTCTAATACCATGAAAGAAAATAGGAAGCAGAAGTAATGAGAAGGCAAAAACGTGCACCACAAAACGGTTTTGCAGCAACACTATTTATTAACAATTGTAATCACGTACAAGATACAAACCGCTGTATCATATCCGGCAACAGCCCTCAAGCCGAATACAGCTCAACAGATACATGAGATAAGATTCTATTCAAATCAAGAAAGCTATCTACAATTCAAATAATTTAACATATTATACTTCTGAAAACGCTCGTCGATCATCATTCACCAACAGAAGAGCACACCGGCACCAGGACAGAATGAATGAAAACCATAGCACATGTGCCATATAACCAGAAGGCACAACTATATTAAGAATCTAGGGTGTCATCGGTGAACTTTCAATCTCCACAGTACTTTTAAGTTTATAATGCTTATTTTTTAAATGGTCTTTTCCATTAATATAAGGCATATTTTATATTCAAATAAAAAATTATTGTGATATTCCCTATATACTTCTAATAAATATTCATTTTTACTTCATATTCTCTGCGTACATAAATTGAATATAGTGCTAAAGGTAATCTAGTCATTTTTAATATCTTTTTGTCTATATACCACGAAGAAATACGTCTTATAAACTTGGACGAAATTAGTAATATATTGCCTGAATTTCAAGTTCCGTTACTACATTTGCTGCCCTAATTCTCTTTTAAAATGCGTGCTTTAAGAGAAGTGCTAGATTGAAAATTTTGAAGTAAGGAGAGAGAAGATTTAGAAAGAGGAGCAAGGACATGAAATGTGGCCCTCCGGGAGAGGGGAGGAGATGGCAGGGCAGGGAGGCATGCCTACTGCCTAGTCGCATTTTATTTGCCATCCCGAGGCAAGCATGGCACAAATTGTAGGGGCCAGCCGCTATCTCACTACTCAGGGAAGCACCTCCCAGCATATCAGATTTCAGAAATCCCCAGGAGGCAGGAGCGGCGGTAGCAGCAAATCAATGCAGAAACGATAGAAAGGAGCAGGTTTTCTTGCGACCGATGCCCCCCAGCTCTGAATTTTCCTGCTGCTAGCGCTGCTAGATTTGTATATTTTGGGATGGACCCATCATTCCAATATTATTATGGCCATCGCTACGCTAGGTGAGAGCTTTGTGTGTGAGGGAGGGATGGGTATGATAAGTTGATAACCATGCTTGGTGATTTGGCCTTTTGCAGTCTCGCTTGTGGAGCACGGTCCTCGATAAAGAGCAGTGTGCACTGGTGAGCGACTGTGAGGTCTCTGTCCGCGCGTCGTCTCCCCGTCCGTCGCCCTGTTGCTTTGCGAGATCTCTTTTGAACGAGAGAAACCGGCATGTGATGCGATGCGATGCGATGCGATGTGAGGTTTCCGCTTTGATCGGAGCATGCAACAACAAGGCTGCAGCCTGCAGTGCAGGGCAGAGTGGTCGCAAAACGTTCTCATCTCTAAAAGAAAGTAACTCCTCGCGTAGTTCAGCACAATCATGAGGGCCTTAACCATTTGGGCTCTTCACTCTTCAGGACACCGTGATGCTTGGGGTCGCGGGAACGGTGGCACCGCACGGAACGGCGCCCCGCGTGCCGGTATGCCTCGTGCAGGTCCGGTGCCCAGCGATTGCCGAAGCTTTGGTTTCCAGTCTAGTTGCATACATTTTTTTAGGTATCTAGCTTTCATTGGAATGCTTTGCTAAAAATAGTCTTTTGCCTAACAGTAAAAGAAACGGCGTACCCGTGCACCGCACAAGGTGGCAACGGAAACAACCACGCTGCTGCACATCCCTAACTCAGCAAAAGCTTCCGCGGTTTGGTAAACCCCTGTCGACCTACACTACCTCGGCAAGTCGCTTAATTAAGTGACTAAGTAGTTATCAATCAGCGATTTCGTTGGTGATTAATTAAGGTTATTAATTAAGTAAAAGTGATTAATTACGCTCAAGCCACGGAGGCTCCTGCCGAGTCAACCGTGCACGGCTGTAGCGGTATCAGACACTTTCTACAGTGCACGGATATGATAAACAATATGTTTTTCGTGATCGAGGAGAGAGTTATTTATTTTGAAAAACTAGATTTGAAAAAAAAAATGCTCTGGGGACTAGAAAAGCTATAGGGGGTGATTGCCACGGCTGCCGCGCGTCCCCTGCGGCTAGCGAAAGCGCAACCACGACGGCACACACCCCGGCTCTGAGTCTGCAGCAGCAGCACTAGCCCGGCGGCCGGCCCAACTGGGATGGGGAACAATAGTCTACTGCACGGCCGACCTCACCTCAGGTTCGTGGCAGGCCTGATGGAAGCATTTACCGTATTCCGGCCTAGCTTGACGATTTCTGCCGGTAACATGTACATTCAATGGACCGAGTTCATCGGCTGCCTTCTTGTGGCCTAGTGGGATTCGGTGTTCTTTTTTTCTTTCTTTCTTTCTTTGGAGAGAGAATTTGGTGGTCTAATTCTTCGCTACGCTGGCGATGACAATCCACAGCCACAGCCCACGATCACGAACTGTAGCAGATCATTCGAGTTCCGTTCCGGTGTATTCCCTCATCATCTATCACGTTGGCTTTTAACTAGCTCTCCAATTTACTCCTGCGATTGGTTGTAAGGACATTGTGATTGTGGTCCCCTGTAATTTAGCCGGCCTCCTCTGTACAGTCCAGATGCAGACAGCATGTGAGGCTGTGACTCTCTCCACATGATATGTTTGCTACTAGCGTCTACTTAAAATAGGTTCAAGTATCATAATTTTTCACGGATAAGTTTTAAGTATCATAATTTGGGCTGTTGGTGCCGATTGGTTGTTTTGTGATGGATTGGCTCTTATTTTTCTGTAGGCTAGATTGATGTTTTCGTTAAGTTCATCTAGTTTCATGAATTTTCAGGAAGATTCAGTGCTAAGTTCTATGACATTTCATTAATATGTTTTCATGAGGTTTCATCGCATAGTTTCACGTCTAAGTTTACAGTTTCGTCAGTTATTTGATAGTTTTACGACTATCTTTCAATAGGCTTCATATTTAAGTTTTCCAAGGTTTCATAAATTCACGGCTAAGTTTCACAACGTTCACAGATAAGTTTCATAAGGTTTCACGAAATAAGTTTCACGATGTTTCATAAGTTACAATAGGTTCAAGTATTATAACTTTTCACGGATAAGTTTCATGATATTCCACGTACGTTTCATTAATATGTTTCAAGAGGTTTCATCACATTGATTCACGTTTATGTTTACAGTTTCATCAGGTATTGATAATGTGTACAGCTATGTTTCAGTAGATTTCATGTTTCAGGGCTAAGTTTCACACATAAGCTTCATGAGGTTTCATAGTGTTTCATCTAGATATACGAACCTTGTGAAACACGCTTGATATTTTGAATATTTGACAAATCTCATGAAACTCATATGAAACTGGTTTTCATTTATTTTTCCCTGGAATTTATGAAACTTTGAAGTTGGCCTCTTGAAACTCACAGATTTGAAATTTGACGAAACTTGTAGTTTCATATTAGAAACTCATTGAAATTTATTGAGACATGATGAAATATTTATAAAATCTATTTTGAAACCTACGAAATTGGAACGTTATGAAACTTATAAGTAAACTATGAAATCTGATGAAACTTAACTGTAAAACAACATGAAACCTATCTAGATGAAACTTAGCTGTGAAACATGCTATACCGTTAGAATCAATTCCAACGGTATAGCGTGCAGTAGTACCACTCTTTCTTTAATCCGAGGCTTATTTGGAAGGTGAGAATTTTGTATTATAGCATTTTCTTTCTAGAAAAATTCTGCGAGATTCTAATAAAATTGTTGTGTTCCAACAAGATTTGAAGATGCCAATCAACAATCCTATCCCGGATCTTGGTTTACATATTTTGCTCAGATCCAATGAACATCCGTCGATGTACTTGATTGAAGATGGACCGTGAAACTGGATTACAGTAGTAGTACAAGCATGAGAGCAATTTTGTGATGCTTTTCAAGCAAACCGTACACCTCACAAGCCGGATTTTGGCAGATTTTCCGTTGCTGGGAGAAACCGTCCAACCCATGACATTCTACGGACGTAGGTATAAATAGTCAACACAAACCTAAACACTTTATAACAATCTCACTCTTTGCATAGGTTTGCATCAAAATTTAGCAAGGTATGATCAAATTGTTAGACTTAAGATAAAGGGTACCTTAGTCGATATCAGATAAAGAAAGGAAATGTTTAAGATGGAATTATGGCCGATGTTGATCTAGAATTGGAGATTTCTGTCCAAATAAAAACCGATACGGATCACAGTGGGCAACGTATTAGAGAGAGATACGATCGGCCAATATACTATAAAAGATTTTTATGATCGAGGGCAATTGAGAACAACTACACAACCAAATCAAACAACTCGCATTACTTTTTTATTTACTTTCCTGTCAATTAGGAGTAGCCTTGTAACTTAGATTTTCTCTTATAATCCGATTTTGGTCAATAAAGTTGCGCATCACCGATTGTTGATCTCCATCGATTACTCCAATCAAGTTTGTTTTTCTCCGATCTTGTTGCGCACCACCTTCTTCAGAAAAAATCTGCCTTTATCTACCATCTATTTAGCCCTAATTGGTTGTTTAGATTTATCGTTACTCTAAACTTAATCGGCTTTTTGGTTGATTAGATCTCTGCCAATTGTTACACTAGACTATCTTTGAGTATATTTTTTCATCCATCTTACCGATTGCAGGATCAAGTCGGTTGACACGCTCTAAAGGCGTTCGTCGTGTGTTAGGGCCGACAGATCCTTCGTCACATTTTTTAACGCCAAACAGTATGTAACCAACTTGAAAAACTCGCTTCTCCTGATCGATCGATCAGACTCGATCGGCAGAATCTCCCGGCGATCCTACGACCGCCGGCCGCCATGATATGGTTGTCATGTACCGGCCCATGAGTGACATTGGGCTAGGCTTGAGCAAGAAACATCGGCTTACTAGCATATCGTGCCCATGCTGATCCAGAGCATGGATCATAAAGAGTTCAAGCATCTAAGGAAAGTGGATGAACGGAACAGGCATTAGACTCTCGGCTCCTTCCCAACTGTCGCCTCTTCCCCAAGTCCCCTTTCTTTGATTCTCAATCCCCTGCTTCTTTCTAGTCTATTGCTTCTTCTCTTTTTTTTTTATCCAAAACGGTAGGGAAGACCTCTACAACACATACATACATACATACATACATACATACATACATACATACATACATACATACATACATACATACATACATACATACATACATACATACATACATACATACATACATAGGGAGACGAAATGTGGCACCATGGTGCATGGGCACTATGATTTCAAATACGCGAATTCAAGCCATATTCGAGTATATTTTTTAAAAAATTCAATTTTAGAGCATATACCCATCTATAACAATTCAAATGAAACACATACATTTGAAAAAAATCTACTCGAATTCAAAGATTTTGAACGAGTTTGGATCACATGCTTTGCTGATTTATATATATAATCAGCACATACCTACAACCAAACTATCATCAAAATAGAAAACTCTAGATTGAATTTCAGTTCAAACTTGTTTGAACTAGTTAGTAAACTGATTAAACTCAGTATCCTAAAAATTTCAAAAAATATTGCATAAAAATTCATAAAGGAATACATGTTTTTGATCATAGAGCCAAGGCACCATTGTGCTCCAAGTGAATGTATATATATATATATAGTAAAAGAGGACACAAAAATTTACGTTCAGAGCAAAACAAAGATTGAAAGGTAAAATTATAACCCTAAACTGGGAAACGGTTTGTCTATGTTGCTCTTTGACACAATGCACATATAGAGTGAGTTCATTTGTAAATAACCTTTTACAATTTGATATACTTGGATCAATTCCCTTAAATATTTGATTGTTTTTTTGTTTCTATATTTTCCAAGCTGCAATAATAATGATTTTCATGTAAAAGATAGAGTTAAAATTGGGCTTAGAACGTTCAACCTTTCGAACAATATCCTGATCATTATCCTAAAGTATGCCAATAATGTTCCAACATGAGATAACGAAGGACAATTGAAAAATAGATGGTTAACTGTCTCGATACGTTGATCTTGGCATAAGACATGTGGATGCTGCAGCCTAGTGGTAAGGTCTCTAGCCTTGGAGTCTTCTGTTGCTTCTTCCCAGTCCTTGCTTCTAATTCCCGCAACTTGTATCTTCATTTACTTTGTATCGTCTGTCTGATTTGCAATCGAGCTCTTATGTTGATGTTGATCTATGATAATCAAGTGGGTTAGTGACAACAGTGTTGTCGGCGGTGGTGCCGCTGTACGTGTCGATGATCATACGGGTCGGTGCGGTGCTGGGGCGTCCTCACGCCGGACCAGTGCTCCGACACCCAACGCTTCGTTGCAGTCGTGCCTCTCCTCTCCTTCCACGTCATCTCCACCAGCCGCTGCGCATGAACCTCCGCTTCGTCGCCGTCGACACGCTGCAGAAACTCCTCGTCCTCGCCGCGCTCGTTGTCTGGTCGCGCCTCCCAAAGCGCGTGCCAGATGGGCTCCAATTGACTGGTCCATCACGCTGTTCTCCGTGTCGTCCATGATGCCCAACACGCTCATCATGGAGATCCGCTCCTCGTCGCCATGTAAGGGCGCTATATAGCGACCTCATGATCCAGCTGGCCGTGCTCCAATGCATCGTCTGGTACACGGTCCTGTTGTTCCTCTTCGAGTTCCCCGTCGCGTGGGTGCTTATCGCAGGGTGGTTCCCAGAGACAGTGGCATCCATCGCCGCCGTGCATGTAGAACCGGACGTGGTGTCGCTTGAGGGCGTCCAGGCAAAGTCGCAGCTCGAGGCGGCACCGAACGGGAGGATGCACGTGACCGTGCACCGTTCGTTAGTTCCATTGCGATCGCTCAAACCTGACAGGCGTGGAGATCTACTCAGTGATCTCGTCGCGGCTATGAATCACGGATACTTCGTAAAATTGCTATACCAATGGCAGATATTTATCGAATATAGCGATCCTATGCGATACTGTATCAGGAAAGATTAGTGAAATTAGGCGTTTAAAATTAATAAAAATAATTTCAATCCTTCTTCAATATTTCACGATACTTGTAGGATAAAAATACAAAGTCATGTCTAATCCAAACCATCTCCCCTAGCATTAAAATCTCTCTCTCTCACTCATTTCACCCAGTTATCTCTCCTATCGCTAACCCCCTAAAATCTCTAAACTCGGTAGCCACTGCTAGTGTACACCGATCTTTTGCAAAATTGCTATGACGATCCTTCGTGATCCTTCCCAATACTATATCAGGAAGGATCGATGGAATTCAGCATTTAAACTTAATAAAAATAACTCTGATTCTTCTTCGATATTTCTAGGTTAAAAACACAAAGTCAAACTTAATCCAAACCATATCTCCTAACCGTAAAATATCTCTCTCGTTTCACCCAGTCATCTCTCCTACCATTAACTCACCTAAAATCCCTATATCTAGTAGCTACTGCTCTCCAGTCAGCCAAAGAATAACTGCTACTAGCTGTCACCTCCCATCCAGCCTCTATCGAGCTAGCGGGTCACCATTGCCGCCTCCCCTTCCTTCTCCCTATGTAATCTCGCCGTCACCACCCCTTTGCCCATCCCAGCGACCGTCGCCGCCTTCTCCCCCTGCAATCTCGCCGCCGTCACCTCCCCTCCCTTCTCCTTCTACCGTCAACTCACCATCTAACTTGCCAATCGCCGTCGCCGTCTTCCCTCTCTACAATTTCGCCACTACTTTCTTCTTTTATAAGCCGTTGTCACCTTCTCGCTTCGTTATTATCGTCCTCCTTTTATATATTTTTTATTTTTTAAATATATATATATATATTCACCGTATACGGATTCTTGTTTTTTTAGAAATTACGTACCGTCGTTCCTGTATATTGTATAGGTGATACATAGCGTCGCAGAACCAAACCCCGAGGGGATCCAGCTTCACCCACGCCGCCTTCTCCGCCAGTGGCGGCGCTCTGCCGCGCAGCGCATTGCGCGTGTCGAACTTCTGCGCGGCCGACCTCTTCTCGTTGCACTCGTCGAGGCAGCCAACGCCGGGGCAGCAAGATCAGCCGCCGCAGTGGCCCACAGCCATGACACCATGGACGTGCACATTTTCGAGTGGAGCTCCGATGCTTCTGCCGCGTTGGAGGTTAAGCGGCTTGCCGGTGTTCCGCAGCGGCGAACTCCACCTCGCCAATTAAGGGGATCCGCCGACTAGTCCCCTCCGATGCGCCGTCATTGGCTTGTCGAGAGGTCAAGTCTCCGCATCTCCACAAAACTTTTGTCTGATCACACGTGAATCCTATAAAACGCGCACGTGAAGTTTGATCCAGTGATCCGGTCGGGAGCAACGGGCGGGGATCGCGTGTTCAGCTTCAAGGCCGAGGTCGGTCAGGACGGGCTAGCGAAGTTGGAGACCGGCTCGACGATGGAGCAGCAGCAGCAGCAGACAGCGAAGGATGCATGCGGAGAGAACGGCGGCGCGGGCGCGGGGAGAGCGGGACGGCAGCAAATGCCGCCGGACAGCGTGATGATGCGGCTTATCACTATGGTTTCGCGGAGGCTGATCCGGAACCCCAACACGTCCGCCAGCCTTGTCGGCCTCCCTGGTAAGCCGAGTTCTTTGTTGCTACATGTTACTTGCGTTCGATTAGTCAGAAAATAGTTCGAGTTCAGTGTTGGCTAAGATCTCAATGCCGAGCAGTTCTGCTCAATATCACTCAATACTAGAATTTTCTCGTAGCGGATTTCACGGATCCATTAGCTGTGACAAGCTAAATTTTCTCGTAGCACAACTTTGCTCAAAACTAGCATATGGGCGAACTTGTAGCAGGCCTACTAAAACTCTAGAAACCCAGCCCGCCTAATACTGCAGAAAATCAGAACAATAGCTAGTTCGGCTGATCTACCATAAAAAATACTACTCCAGGCATAGGCGAGCTGGGCTCCCACGAACAGTGTAGGTAGTACGAGTAAAAAAAAGTTGGGATCATGGGTGTTTTTTTCTACAGAAATACTAGAGAACAACGGTATATCATCTCTGCTTTCCTACGGTACTTTTTGTTAAGGAACCTCGCTATCGAATAGTCCGGGATTCCCGAACAGATCTGAAGTGGAGAACAGAAAGAGAGAGAGAGACACGTGTTTAGGGAGAGCGAAAGCGGAAATTCTTTATTGCTAATAAATTCTTGTACATTAGGGGGGACCCCTCCTCCTTTTATAGCGCTCATCCAGGGTTTTGGCTAAGGGACCACATGGGCCTTCCAATGGGCTATTAGGGTTTCTTAACACTCCCCCTTGGGCCCTTTGCCACGAGATGCATATGCCTCATTAAAACTCCAGAAAAACCCAGTGGGAAAAATACTTGGAGAAAGAGTACATAACATACGCTTACTATGTTGCACGAATTGCCTCGTTAAAAACCTTATGCAAGAAAACTTCATGAAAAACTTGCTAAGGAAAAAGTGTACAATTCTCCCAACTTTAATTGCTAATCTTCGAGATTTATGTTGGGTATTCATAATTCATGCTCGAGATTCATGTGGGAGTATGTGAAATATCTCCCCCTGAAATCTGCACTTCTCTAAGTCTCATCATCCCAATTCCTTTCACGCACCTTTCAAAGGTAGACGCTGGGAGTGATTTAGTGAACAAATCTGCAAGATTTTCACATGACTTAGTATGCAATATCTTGATCTCGTTCATCTTATGCAATTCATGAGCATTGAAGAACTTGGGGTTGATATGCTTCGTGAGATTGCTCTTCACATAACCCATTTGTGCTTGGGCAACACAAGCTGCATTATCTTCATAAATTATCGTGGGAGTTTGCTCAATGTTCAAACCACATGACTTCTCGATGTGGTGAACCATTCTTCTGAGCCATGCACATTCACGAGATGCTTCATATAAAGCGATGATTTCCGAGTGGTTTGTCGACGTCGAGACAAGAGTCTGTTTAGACGACTTCCAAGAAATTGCTGTTCCTCCACATAGAAAAACATAGCCAGTTTGGGACTTACCAGTATGCAGGTCTGATAAATACCCAGCATCGGCATAGCCAACCAAATTCAATTCATTATTTCTTCTGAAAAACAGACCAAGGTCTTTGCTTCCTTGGAGGTAACGGAAGATGTCCTTGATCCCTTTCCAATGCCTTTTGGTGGGTTACGACTGCATCGAGCTAGCAAATTCACAAATAACGCAATGTCCGGTCTAGTGCTATTCGCAAGTTACATGAGCGCTCCAATTGCACTCGATATGGGAATTCCGCTCCCGTGACTTCCTCCCCTCTTCTCTAGGTGCAGTATGGATCTAGGTGCGCTTGGAGTGACCTTCCACCATTGGAGTCTTCGCAGGATATGCCTTTTCAAATCCAAATCTTTCCAACACTTTCTCAAGTGTAGGTTGATTGATGTACCAAGATTCCTCCTTGGACATGTTCAAGCCGCAAGCCTAAACAAAACTTGGTTTTACCTAAATCTTTCATTTCAAACTCGGACTTCAAGTATGAGCATGACTCTTCAATTTCTTCATCCGTCCCTATGATGTTCAAATCATCTACATAGACGGAGATTATCTGTAATCCATTCGGGATCAGATAAACACACATGGACAATCTTCGCTGTTTGTGTAGCCTTTCTTGCGAGAAAGTCACTCAAGCGATTGTACCACATTCTTCCCGATCGCTTCAAATTTACGGTGATTTCTCCAATTTCACATCTGCATGTGTTTCTATTTGCTCCATCTTGGTTGGGATAGGAATTCCTTAGGTATTTCATGTATATCTCCGAATCCAAGTTTCCATACAAATATTTGTGACAACATCCATTAGCTTCATTCTCAACTTTAAGTTGACTGTCATTGAGATCAAATATCTAAAGGTAATTCCTCCCATGACCGGAGAATAGGTTTCTTCATAATCAAATCCAGGACGTTGAGTGAAACCTTGAGCTACGAGCCTTGCCTTGTACCTTACAACTTCGTTGTTTTCATTTCTCTTCCGAACAAAGACCCATTTGTGACCAACGGGGTTTACATGGGAAGGTGTGCGGCATACGGCTCAAACACCTCTCTCTTGTTCGGAGAGACTAACTCGCAGTTGATTGCCTTTTTCCATTCTTTCCAATCTAGCCTTTTCTTGCACTCTGCGAGATGCGAGCTCGGGATCATGATCAATGATCGAGGCAATCTTCTTTGCAAAGTATCCATCAACGTTGGTCGTTGCTCTATTCAGGATTCTCCGTTATTACAAAGTTTATGGCCATTTCTTCATGGGGTGCTTCATGCAATTCTACTTGCTCTTCGCTGCTATTCCCTATCGCAGGAGTAAGTTCCTTTAGCTTTTCATCGCCTATGTGTGCGCACACATTATTTTCGGCGACTTCCTTCAGTGGAAGATTCAAGTCTGGAATTGCCTTTCCTGTTGGCTTCTTTCCAGTGCCAGGTCTCAACTGGCTTCCCTTCTTTCCTTGGGGCATTTTCGTGATTGGTTGTGGTAAGTCCTCTTGCCCAGTTTTCTCCAGACATCTCCGGGTACTTTGGGTTTGAGGAGCCAGATTGCCTGCTCTTTTTCTTTGAGGCCTCTGAACAGGTTGAGGGATACCTTCTATTTTCTTTGGTATTTCCACCCTCTCTGGTGCATTCCTTGCGGGTACATGCGACTTAACCACGCCTTGGATCACAAAATGATCAGCGGTTCATTTGCTAAATTATGCAAATCAATTATCTTCGACTTCTTGATTTGCTTCATTAGTGCGGGGTCATGTGCGGGGATCGGTGGAATGCCATATGATTTCGGCATTTTTCATCCAAAGGTTGATTTCTCCCCTAATGACGGAAACGATCCTCGTCAAAAATGCAAAATGAACCGGTCAGATGCAAATCTCCAATCATGGGTTCCAAATACGATTATGGATGCACTCATAACCAACGATATCCCGGACTTGCGGAGAGGGCCCATTGCGATCCGAGGGGTGGTATAGGTACATATACCATACACCCAAATTTTCTAAGATGGGAGATCTTGGGATGATCCGTGCACAAGCCGCATAGGAGAATGGATGTTGTAGGCCGACGGTCTAAAATTGATAAGAGCTGCTGCGTGCAGATCGCGTATCCCCAACAAGTGTTGGGCAAGTTATAACTCGCAAAAGCGGTCCGCAATGAACTTAATCCTCTTTATTAGTGCTTCGCTAGTCCATTCTCGCGTATGGACGTGCGGTCTGAGTTCTCAATCGCTATCCTCGCTTTCCGCATAATAATCATCAAATGCCTTTGAAGGAAATTCTCGGCATTGTCCATTCTAATGGACTTCACGCGATGATCGGGAAAGCATTCTTAATTCTTATGATCTGCGAGATCACTTTGCAAAAGCATGGTTTCTTGTTGACAACAAGCATACATGCGACCATTTCGAGGAAGCATCGATGAGCACCATAAAGTATCGAAACGGCCCCGACAGGGCTGAATCGGACCGCAAATATCTCCTCGATGCGTTCCAAAGAATGCAGGATTTCACTTTGCACTTTCATGACAGAGGGTCTAGTTATTAATTTCCGGTGGCACATGCAGGCACACAAAATCTTCATGATTCGGAAATTTTAACATTAATGCCATGACCTTGTGAGTTGTTCACTATATTTCTCATCATTCTAAGACCAGATGACCTAATCTACCATGCCATAAAGAAAATAACTCGAGCTTCTAAAAGCAGTCTTCAAGGAAGTATACACTTGGTGCATGAATATTCGTGTAGTACAACCTGATTCATATGAGGGACATTTTTCTAATACCATTTTTCCACATACCGCGTGCTTCACAATGCACAAGTATTCTTTGCTATTTTCTTCATTGGTTTCTACGTGAAAACCATTGGCGCGGATGTCTTTAAAGCTTAAGAGAGTGCGCGTTGATTCGGGGTACAAAAGGGCTTCTTCAATTACCAAAGTTGTACCCATAGGCAATATAATAGTGGCTCTTCCCGAGCCGATTACATATGAGTCGCCTCGCGATCGTGGTAATCTTTCCAGCGTTCTTCGTGATCGACTGGAAATACTTAGACTCTCTTAAGATGGTATTTGTTGTGCCACTATCAACAATGCATATCTCTTCCATTTGGGCGCTACACGATTTCTAGATAAAAGAAATATAATTCTAATCAGATAGAGGCAAAAACAATCCAAATATTACTTGCAAAATTGAAGAATACTGGAATAAAGAATAAATTGCGTATTTATTCATGAAAGAAGTATGCTCTTCTAGAGCTTACAATTCATTATTCAAAGAAAATGCTAACAACCATAATCTAAAAGAAATGCGATTCATGCATTAACGGGCTTTGGACTTTCCCTTGGCCTGCAACTTCTCTTTTCCACCATGTGTGCCCTTCTTTCTATGAGTGGGCTTTTTCACCTTATAGCTATTGGCATTGACTTCTGTGCCAATGCCCCTTCTAGGTGGCTGTGAGACATAGTTCTTGCATAGAACATTGTCTTGCGATTCCGCAACTTGCATTACATCAATCAGTTCGCTATACTCCTTGTATGCGTCTTTGACGATAGTCGTGCACTGGATAGCATTTGGGTGGAAGGTGGAGAGAGTTTTCTCAATCTTCTCCTCATCAGTGATCTTTTTGCCACATAGGGAGAGATTAGTACAAATTCTGTGCAAGTCAGAATTGTACTCGGCCACTGCTCTGTAGTTTGCAAACCTCAGACAGACCCAATCTTGTTGTGCTAGGGGCAAGATGGTGTACTTGAGCTTCTCGAACCGCTTCTGAAGTGCAGTCCAAAGCTTGAGTGCACTCTCCTCAGCCATGTATTCATTCTTCAGAGTGGCTGAGAGGTGGTGCCTGAGGAAGTGCAAGGCTTGATCATTCTGTTGGCAGAGGTTTCAAGGCCCCGCGAGGACCCTAGACCAATTGTTGCGCGGAGCTTCTTGCCCCAAGAACGATCTTTACGTCCGATGCCTAAGTGAGATAGTTCGACTGCGGGCAGCTTCTTCAAACTCACGATTCACGATGCTGGGACATCTTCATGATTTCAAAATTCGACATTAGATTATGCGTGTAATCTAATAGAAAATGGTTGCAAAAAGCATAAAGTACAGAAAATAAATTGCTATGCATTGCAATATCTTAAATAAAGCAATAGATTCAAAATTCATAAAGAAAATTCATAAACAGAGAAAAAAAACAAGAAAATTAAAAACAGAGCCAAAAAAAATCTTCTTGATTTTCTGGCAATTTTTCAAAATTTTCTGCATTTTTTTTTCTTTTTTTTCTCTTTTCTTCTTCTTCTTCTTCTTTTCTTTGTTTTCTGGACAAACCGACCTACTGGGCTTACTTTTGGCCCATGCGTGCGTGCGGCTAGGGTTTCCCCCTAGCCGCCGCAAGCCTTCCTTCCCCTTTTTTTCGTTTGCTTCCTCCGCACAAATGCCGCTGCCTTTTTTTCGCTTGCTTTCCGCTCTTTTGCCCCTATCGCACGGCGCCGGCGGTGAGGATGCGGGACGGCGCAGGTCGGCGGGCGAGGTCATGCGGCTCGGGCGCAGGCCGGCGGCGAGGAGGCCGACGCTGGTCGAGGCCGGCCGAGCCGCGGCGAGCCAACGGGCGCGGAGGCCGAGGCGCGCGGTGTGCTGGCCGGAGCGGCACGAGCCGGCGGCAGCGCGCGAGGCCGAGGCGCGGCGGCCGGGCCGGAGCGGCTACGAGCCGGCGGCAGCGCGAGGCCGATGCGCGGCGGCGGCTGGCCGAGTGGCGACGCGGCGGCGCAGACGGAGGAGCGTGGTGCGCCGGCCAGCCAGCCGGCGGTCGGCTTCTGCGCGGCGCGCGCGTCTGGCGAGGGCGCGCGGCGGCTTCACGCGCGCGGAGGGCGCGGCCAATGGTCGGCGCGCGCGTGGTCGCAAGCCGTGTCAAAGGGACGGCGCCGCGAGCGAGGCGGCGGCGGCGGCGGGAAAATCGCGGCGTCGCGGGCGCGGCGCAGCAGCGGCGGCACGCTGTGCCTCGGCGCGCGGCGGCGGCGCGACCGCACTACTCGGTGTGGACCAAGGCGCGACAGCGCTGCGTCTGCTGATGCTTGCGCGGCCGAGACGGCTCTTCGTTTGGGCGATGCGACGGAGGTGGCCGAGCCGACCGGCGACGATGCGACGGCAGTGCGGCACCGGCGTGCACGGCGGCGCCGGTGGTGGCGCACGCGAGGCACGGCCGAGGCGCCATCGGGCGGCGATGTCATCTGCGTGCTATGCGCTGCGGCGCCGAAGACCGAGGTGATTCGATGCCTGCAGCAACACGCACGACGAAGCTTCAAGCCGCGCTCTTCGATGTTCTTCTTTTTTCTAGATGAACATTAAATTCATGTACCGTGGCTTCATGCCAATTAGCTTCGAGCGTTCTTCGTAGCTTCGCCACGAGGATAGATGCATGCATAGAAAAGGAACCGATTAGATTCAATCGCTAATTCTCACCTTTCTCACCTTTTCAAACCGATCTCGGTGAGAGCTTCGGCCGATAACGTGTTAAGGAACCTCGCTATCGAATAGTCCGGGGTTCCCGAACAGATCTGAAGTGGAGAACAGAAAGAGAGAGAGAGACACGTGTTTAGGGAGAGCGAAAGCGAAAATTCTTTATTGCTAATGAATTCTTGTACATTAGGGGGGGACCCCTCCTCCTTTTATAGCGCTCATCCAGGGTTTTGGCTAAGGGACCACATGGGCCTTCCAATGGGCTATTAGGGTTTCTTAACACTTTTAATTAGTGCATTGTCTCTTGTTAATTCATTGTCTGGTCGCCAGCCCCGCCACCAGCATGCACACTATGCGGCACGCGAACAACGGCAACAGCTGCCACGTCCACGCCACGTTCTTGAAGAAACGATGCGACAGCACAACCACCTCGCGATCCCTTGAGTTGGCGAAGCAGCTGCTCGCTGCGGGGACGGCGATGCTACTGCAGACTAGCATGTCCTCGTCGGCCAACTTGTGGACCGAATATTGCGGCGTGCACCGGCTTGGGCCGACAGAGCCGGGAGTTGGCTGCAGTGAATGCTCGCCGGCGCTCCGGCGCCGGTGGTGGAGGCGGAGCACGTCCACGGAGTCGATGGAGAAGTCAACGGTGTCCATGTGCGAGGGCAGGTCCGCGTACGCGTGCACGGACCGCGCGTGTGGGCACGCAAGAGATATTGTCTTGCAGCTATACCAATCGAGCTTCTTTTTTGATCGAAGAATGCATGTGCTAGTTCTTGGCCGCGATTCTTTGATCGGTTGTCTGCATCATGCATATGATCAAAGAATGCATGTGTTTGTAAATGTGCCATTTAAAGTTTTTTGTGTAGATAAATGGATAACTCGATGGTGTCGAGGTGTCCACGGAGTCGATAGAGAACTTGACGATGTCCACGAGTTGTTCTGTGATGGATTGGCTCTTATTTTTCTGTAGGTTGATTGATGTTTTATTAAGTTCATCAGGTTTTATGAATTTTCAGAAAGATTCAATGCTAAGTTCTATGATGTTTCATTAATACGTTTTATGAGGTTTCATCGCATAGTTTCACGTCTGAGTTTATAATTTCATCAGGTATTTGATAGTTTTTACGACTATGTTTTAGTAGGTTTCATGTTCAAGTTTCTAAGGTTTCATGAGTTCACGGTTAAGGTTCACAACGTTTCACAGATAAGTTTTATAAGGTTTCACGAAGTAAGTTTCATGATATTTCATAATTTACAATAGATTCAAGTATCATAACTTTTCATGGATAAATTTTATGACGTTCCATGAACGTTTCATTAATACATTTCATGAGGTTTCATCACATAGTTTCACGTCTAAGTTTACAATTTCATCTTGCATTGATAGTCTGTACGAATATTTCAGCAGGTGTCATGTTTCAGGGCTAAGTTTCACATATAAGTTTCATAAGGTTTCATAGTGTTTCATCCAAATATGCAAACTCTGTGAAACACGCTTGATTTTTTGAATATTTTGGCGAATCTCATGAAACTCATATGAAACTTGTTTTCATTTGTTTTTCCCTAGAACTTATGAAACTTTGAAGTTAGCCTTTTGAAACTTAGCTAAAATTATTTTTGAATCTCATTTTAAATCAAGTTTCAGATTTGAAACTTGACAAAACTTGTAGTTTCATATTAGAATCTCATTGAAATTTATTGAGACATGCTGAAATATTTATAAAATCTGTTTGAAACTCTTTTGAAACCTACAAAACATGAATAGAACACTTTGAAACCTAGTGAAACATGTCTACACCGTTGAAACCTAGTAAAACATGTCTATACCGTTTCAATATGTTCGAAACGCATACTGAAACTAGTGTGAAATCTCATATTTGAAACCTAAAACCCATATAGAAATATTTGAAACTCTAAAATATAACCTCTGAAATCCACTGAAACTTGCATGAAACTCTATCGAAACTTGCTGGGATTTCTAAAACTTTCTCAACTTTGCTTGAAACTCATTTTCAAGATTGAAACTCGCTTGAAACTCAAGTTTTAGTTTGAAATCTAAAACTCACATATCAGTTTTTGAAGTTTCAGTTTAGAAACTTGTAGCACACATCTAAAACTCGAATCTTTATTTTTGAAACTCAAAGTTCCTTCTTTTTTGGTGAAATTTGAATGAGGAGGTGGAAGAAGGATGGTGAAGGGCATTGCGGAGTGGGCTTGCGGGATGGGTGTGCTCATGGCAGATGAGCCTGGGTGGTATTAGGCTTCCGGTGGAAGCGAGCAATGCTCTCAGAAGTAGAAGAGGGAGTGGGGTGTTCGATCAGATCCAACAGCCTTTTGCTGTCTCGTTAGGATGGAGTTCAACGGTATACCATGCATTAGTAGCCCTCTTTTTTCTACCCGTTCGAATTCGATCCTAGGATTGGTATGGTATATCGTATTTACTCAAAATATATATATGTGTGCACGTGTGTGCCCATGCTCCTTGAGGCTTATACAGATTCCACAAAAATTCCTAGCGTGAGTGAAGTGTGCATATGTAGGATGAGTACGGCGTGCGTGTGGTGTACATCCTCCTTACACTCTCTAAAAAAGTATGAGTTAAAGAAAGAAGAAAAAAGTGTAGTTTATTTTTTTTAATGATTTTGTCTATAAATATAAAAAGCATTTCATATTCTAGTCCAAAGTAAATATATATGTTGTTCCTTTTATAACCCTAATAAATATCGAGCTTTACTTTGTACTCTCTATACTTTAAAAAGCCTAGCCTTGCACAGGCAGACCCGAGCCTGACATTGGCTAAGCCCAAAGTACGAAATTCCTATTTTTTGATATAAAATATTATTATTTTTTAATTATTATTAGAATAAGATAATACTGCTTAATTCCATTAATAGAATAAAACAATAATTATTAATTAAATGCCATTGCCCGGCTTTTTTGTAGGCCTTGGCTCAAGCCTGCGAGCCAAAATTCTAGGTCCAAGCCCAAAAAATCGGGTTAAACTCAGGCTAAGATAATGATAAGAAATAGTCTAGTCATTTTCAATCTTTATATAAAGTTAAAATACTTACAGTGTTGCTGCAGATTCCACATCGCCGTGCCAATCATTGTAGCGAATTCCATCTCCATACTCTCCGAAGACTCGGATGCAGGGCTAGGGATAGCCATGTATAGTTCAGACAGCGCGCATCTACCATCCGACTTACAATCTGTGATTGATTCCCTTCTTCTCGGTCCAGGACTGTTCATGCCCATGCAAACAAAGATCATCGCCTGCAGCAACTCCGTCGCGAACCGTCCGCTTCCCTTTTGGCACCACTGTCATGACCGATGCTTCCGTCACCGTCAGTCTCAGAGGAACGCTCTTATGTATCGCCACGGGCAGACCCAAAAGGGTGGGCAATGTGGGCTCGAGGCTCTGTACAGTTGGCTGTCCATGTTAAGAACCTCGCTATCGAATAGTCCGGGGTTTCCGAATAGATCTAAAGTGGAGAACAGAGAGAGACACAGGTATACAAGGAGCGACGACGGAATTCTTTATTGCTTTCTGAATACTTGTACATAAGGGGGACCCCCTCCTCCTTATATAGCGCTCTTCTAGGGTTTCGGCTAAGGGATCATCGTGGGCTTTTCATTGGGCTACGTGGTATCCCAACACTCCCCCTTGGGCCCTTTGCCGCGAGATGCATATGCCTCATTAAAATTCCAGGAAAACCCAGTGGGAAAAATACTTGAAGAAAGAGTACATAGCATACGCTTACTATGTTGCACCAATTGCCTCGTTAAAACCTTATGGAAGAAAACTTCAAGAAAAATTTGCTAAGGAAAAAGAGTACAATTCACCTAACTTCAATTGCTAATCTTCGAGATTCATGTTGGGTATTCATAATTCATGTTCGAGATTCAAGTGGGAGTATGTGAAATATCTCTCCTTGAAATCTGCACTTCTCTAAGTCTCATCATTCCAATTCCTTTAATGCACCTTTCAAAGGTAGATGCTGGAAGTGATTTAGTGAACAAATCTGCAAGATTTTCACATGACTTAGTATGCAATATCTTGATCTCGTTCATCTTATGCAATTCAAGAGCATAGAAGAACTTGGGGTTGATATGCTTCGTGAGATTGCACTTCACATAACCCATCTGTGCTTGGGCAACACAAGCTGCATTATCTTCATAGATTATCGTGGGAGTTTGCTCAATGTTCAAGCCACATGACTTCTGGATGTGGTGAACTATTCTTCGGAGCCATGCACATTCACGAGATGCTTCATATAAAGCGATGATTTCCGAGTGATTTGTCGACGTCGAGACGAGAGTCTGTTTAGACGACTTACAAGAAATTGCTGTTCCTCCATATAGGAAAACATAGCCAGTTTGGGACTTGCCAGTATGCGGGTCTGATAAGTACCCAGCATCGGTATAGCCAACCAAATTCAATTCATTGTTTCTTCTGAAAAACAAACCAAGATCTTTGCTTCCTTGGAGGTAACGGAAGATATCCTTGATCCCTTTCCAATGCCTTTTGGTGGGTTCGCCTTTGCATCGGGCTAGCAAATTTATTTGTGAACGCAATGTCCAAACCTATTGCTATTCGCAAGGTACAGAGCACTCCAACCGCACTCGATATGGGAATTTCGCTCCCGTGACTTCCTCCCCTCTTCTCTAGGTCCAGATGGGTCTAGGTGCGCTTGGAGTGACCTTCCACCATTGGAGTCTTCGCAGGATATGCTTTTTCAAATCCAAATCTTTCCAACACTTTCTGCGTGTAGGTTGATTGGTGTACCAAGATTCCTCCTTGGACATGTTCAAACTGCAAGCCTAAACAAAACTTGGTTTTACCCAAATCCTTCATTTCAAACTCAGACTTCAAGTATGAGCATGCTTCTTCAATTTCTTCATCTGTCCCAATGATGTTCAAGTCATCTACATAGACGGAGATTATACAAGAATCCATTCGGGATCGTTGTATAAACACACATGGACAATCTTCATTGTTTGTGTAGCCTTTCTTGCAGAGAAAGTTACTCAGCGATTGTACCACATTCTTCCCGATCGCTTTAGCCCATACAATGATTTCTCCAATTTCACATCTGCTGTGTTTCTATTTGCTCCATCTTGGTTCGGGATAGGGATTCCTTCAGGTACTTTCATGTATATCTCCGAATCCAAGTTTCCATACAAATATGCTGTGACAACATCCATTAGCTTCATTCTCAACTTCAAGTTGACTGCCATTGAGATCAAATATCTAAAGGTAATTCCTCCCATGACCGGAGAATAGGTTTATTCATAATCAACTCCAGGACGTTGAGTGAAACCTTGAGCTACAACCCTTGCCTTGTACCTTACAACTTCGTTGTTTTCATTCCTCTTCCAAACAAAGACCCATTTGTGACCTACGGGGTTTATATGGGGAGGTGTGCGGCATACGGGCCCAAACACCTCTCTCTTGTTCGAGAGACTAACTCTGCAGTTGATTGCCTTTTCCATTCTTCCCAATCTAGCCTTTTCTTGCACTCTGCGAGAGATGGCTCGGGATCATGATCAATGATCGAGGCAATCTTCTTTGCAAAGTATGCATCAACATTGGTTGTTGCTCTATTCAGGATTCTTCGTTATTACAAAGTTTATGGCCATTTCTTCATGGGGTGCTTCATGCACTTCTACTTGCTCTTATTTGCTATTCCCTATCGCAGAGCAAGTTCCTTTAGCTTTTCATCGCCTATGTGTGCGCACACATTATTCCGTGGCTTCCTACGATGGAAGATTCAAGTCCGAATTGCCTTTCTGTTGGCTTCTTTCCAAAGGTGCAGTCTCAATGGCTCCCCTTCTTTCCTTGGGGCATTTTCGTGATTGGTTGTGGTAAGTCCTCTCGCTTGCTTTTCTCCCGACGTCTCCGGGTACTTTGGGTTTGAGGAGCCAGGTTTCCTGTTCTTTTTTTTGAGGCCTCTGAACAGGCTGAGGGATACCTTCTATTTTCTTTGATATTTCCACCCTCTCTGGTGCATTCCTTGCGGGTACATGTGACTTAACCACGCCCTTCAGATCACAAAAATGATCAGGCAGTTCATTTGCTAAATTCTGCAAATCAATTATCTTCTAGACTTCTTGATTTGCTTCATTAGTGCGAGGGTCATGTGCGGGGATCCTAGTGGAATGCCATATGATTTCCCCGCATTTTTCATCCAAAGGTTGATTTCCTCCCCCTAATGACGGGAAACGGTCCTCGTCAAAGATGCAATCAGCGAATCGAGTTGTATGCAAGTCTCCAGTCATGGGTTCCAAATACCTGATTATGGATGCACTCTCATAACCAACGTATATCCCAGACTTGCGGAGAGGGCCCATTGCAGTCTGCTGAGGGGGTGGTATAGGTACATATACCATACACCCATATTTCCTGAGATGGGAGATCTTCGATGATCCGTGCACAAGTCGCATAGGAGAATGGATGTTGTAGGCCGACGGTCCAAATTGATAAGAGCCGCTGCGTGCAGATCGCGTGTCCCCAACAAGTGTTGGGCAAGTTACAACTCTGCAAAAGCGGCCTGGCAATGAATTTAATCCTCTTTATTAGTGCTTCAGCTAGCCCATTTTGCGTATGGACGTGCGATACGGAGTGCTCAACTGCTATCCCTGTTGCCGTGCAATAATCATCAAATGCCTTTGAAGTAAATTCTTCGGCATTGTCCATTCTGATGGAGTTCACGCGATGATCAGGGAAAGCATTCTTAATTCTTATGATCTGCGAGATCAGCTTTGCAAAAGCATGGTTTCTTGTTGACAATAAGCATACATGCGACCATTTTGAGGAAGCATCGATGAGCACCATAAAGTATCGAAACGGCCCTGACAAGGGCTGAATCGGGCCGCAAATATCCCCCTGGATGCGTTCCAGGAATGCAGGGATTTCACTTTGCACTTTCATGACAGAGGGTCTAGTTATTAATTTCCCGGTGGCACATGTAGAGCACACAAAATCTTCATAATTCGGGAAATTTTTAACATTAATAACATGACCTTGTGAGTTGTTCACTATATTTCTCATCATTCTAAGATCAGGATGACCTAATCTACCATGCCATAAAGAAAATAACTCAGAGCTTCTAAAAACAGTCCTCAAGGAAGTATACACTTCGGGTGCATGAATATTCGTGTAGTACAACCCAGATTCATATGAGGGACATTTTTCTAAAACCATTTTTCCACATACCGCGTGCTTCACAATGCAAAAGTATTCTTTGCCATTTTCTTCGTTGGTTTCTACATGAAAACCATTGGCGCGGATGTCTTTGAAGCTTAAGAGAGTGCGCGTTGATTCAGGGTACAAAAGTGCTTCTTCAATTACCAAAGTTGTACCCATAGGCAATATAATAGTGGCTCTTCTTGAGCCGATTACATATGAGTCGCTTCCTTCGATCGTAGTAATCTTTCCAGCGTTCTTCGTGATCGACTCGAAATATTTAGACTCTCTTAAGATGGTATTTGTTGTGCCACTATCAACAATGCATATCTCTTCCATTTGGGCACTACACGATTTCTAGATCAAAGAAATATAATTCCAATTAGATAGAGGCAAAATATTTCAAATATTGCTTGCAAATTTGAAGAATACTGGAATAAAGAATAAATTGCATGTTTATTCATGGGAGAAGTGTGCTCTTCTAGAGCTTACAATTCATTATTCAAAGAAAATGCTAACAACCATAATCTAAAAAAATGCATTAAATGTAATCAGAAATATGCATTAATTTACGCTTCTATGTCATCGATAGAAGTTTTTCTTCATTTGCCATAATATTGGCCGCAGCGTCGATGTCCGAGTGCTATTGCGTGAGGATGAGACAAGTCGGGTATCTTCATCCATGGCATCATCATCACCGATATTGGCGAAGCGCGCCTCTGGGCGTTTTCTTTTGCCTTCCTCTTAGCACGATATCGTTGATCACTTCCTTGGATTCTCGACATATCTTCGACGGTGTCCCCAAGTGCCACACCAAGCACGTTTGGTTCATTGTCCATACGGCTTAGCGTCGTCTTTTCTTTGTCATCCTTTTCACCGGGCTTTGACTTTCCTTTGGCCCGAGTCCTCTCTTTCCCACCGCTTGCCCTTCTTTTCATTAATGGGCTTTTCACCTTGTAGCTATTGGCATTGACTTCGTGCGCTGCCTCGTCCAGTGGCTGCGAGACGTAGTTCTTGCGTAGAACATCGTCTTGCGATTCCGCAACTTGCATTACATCAATCGATTCGCTATACTCCTTGTATGCGCCCCGACGATAGTGCGTGCACTCTGGATAGCATCCGGGTGGAAGGTGGAGAGAGTTTTCTCAATCTTCTCCTCATCTCGTGATCTTCTTGCCACATAGGAGAGATTGGTACAAATTCGTGCAAGGCGTAATTGTACTCGCCATCGCTTTAAAGTCTGCAAATCTCAGCGCACCCAATCTTGCTTGTGCTTGGGGCAAGATGGTGTACTTGAGCTTTTCGAACCGCTCAAGTGCGGTCCAAAGCTCATGTGCACTCTCCTCACCATGTATTCGTTCTTCAAAGTGGCGAGAGGTGGTGCCCGAGAAAATGCAGGGCTTGATCGCTCGCTTTCGGAAGAGGTTTTGCGTCCTGCGAGGACCCTAGACCAATCGTCGCACGGAGCTTCTTACCCCCAAGAACGATCTTCACGTCCGATGCCCAAGTGAGGTAGTTCTGACCGTGCAGGGCCAGTTCTTCAAACTCACGATTCACGATGCCGGACATCTGCATGATTTCAAAATTCTGACATTAGATTACTGCGTGTAATCTAATAAAAAATGGTTGCAAAAAGCATAAAGTACAGAAAAATAAATTGCTATGCATTACAGAATATAAAATTGAGCAATGAATTCAATTTCATAAAGAATATTCATAAAAACAGTGAAATAAAGCTAGAAAAAATTAAAAACAGAGCCAAATAAATCTTCTGGATTTTCTGGCAATTTTTCAAAAGTTTCTGCAATATTTTTTTTCTTTTTCTTTCCCTTTTCTTTCTTTTCTTTTTTCTGCTGAATCGGCCACTTGGGCCTCCCACGCAGCCCATAAAGCAAGGCGGCTAGGGTTTCCAACCCTAGCCGCCAGTTCTTCTTCACGCACAGGGGGCCAAGCGGCGGGCGACGCTCACGCGGGCGAGGCGAGGCGTACGGGCGCGGGCGATGGCGAGGCGGCTTCGAGCCGGCGGGTGATGCTCACGCGGGCGGAGGCCGAGGCACGGCGGCGCGGGCGATGGCGAGGCGGCTTCAAGCCGGCGAGCTCGCCGGGCGAGTCTTGGCGCCACCACCGATTTGGGTCACGCGCAGACGGGACGGTGGTCGGCCGGCGCTTCGTGCGCGGCGGTGGCGAGGGCTGCGGAGTAAGGGGCGCTTCGAGCGCACATGCGACGGCAGCGCGCAAGCCGAGGCAACAGCAACGCCGATGTCAGCTTCTTTGTGCGGGGCGCGTCGGTGGAGCCGAGAAGTCGGCGGGCTGGCCGAGACGACGACGCACGGGCTGAGGCGTCGGCACGGCGCTTCTAGCACTTCGCTGGCGGAGATGGCGGCTTCGTGCTGAGCGACCGAGGCACGACGGCTACGAGCAAATGCAGCGACGCACGGCGACCAGGGAGGCGGCGGGCGTGTGCCATGGCGGCATGGCTTGCGCCGCTTCTCGGCGACGGCGAAGCCGGGCCGTCGGCGCCGTCGGGCAACGTCGGCGGCGGTAGCAAGAATGCGAACGGCGACGTCGAGCCGGCTTCGAGCCGGCGAAGTCGAGCGGCGCTGCGACGGCGCAGGTAGCTGTGGCGGCGTCTACGTGACGACCGACGATGAACAGTGCTTCAAGCGCGTATACCGTGGCTTCTGTGATTTTTCTTCTTCTTTTGTATGAACAGCAAAACTGTAGATGCATATCGTTGTAGCTTCTTGCCACGCGACGAAACATAAAACAGATGCGTAGGGTAGATGCATGCATAGGATCAACAACGATTAGATTCAATCGCCGATTCTCACCTCTTCTCGTCTTTTCAATTCTGAACTCCGGTAGAGTTTCGTGCTGATAACGTGTTAAGGAACCTCGCTATCGAATAGTCCGGGGTTCTCGAACAGATCTAAAGTGGAGAACAGAGAGAGAGACACAGGTATATGGGGAGCGACGGCGGAATTCTTTATTGCTTTCTGAATACTTGTACATAGAGGGGGACCCCCCTCTTCCTTATATAGCGCTCTCCTAGGGTTTCAGCTAAAGGACCATCGCGGGCTTTTCATTGGGCCACATGGTATCCCAACAGTCCACACTAATGTTGTATAGTTGTTTTCTTATTTTATTGTGAATTGATATTATTTTTATCTTCTTATTTAATATTGTTTTGTTGTAATTTTAATATTAAAGAATGCTCACTTACTTTCTTTGTTAGCTATCCTAAAATTCTTAAGTAGGATGTACTAAGTTGTTTCATGAAATGATTATACATATAATTAATATATATAGTACATTTGTAAAGCTTGAATATAGAAAAATCATGACACCAACTCAAAAGGGAGACGTACATACGGGATCTAAAGGTGCTCAAAATTGCAAGAGTCTTGCCATCATTTGTTTATCGGTCTTTATATTAGTACGGCGTAATTCATAAGATTTTAGTTGAATCAACTTACCTAAAGTTAGTACTAATTTTTTTATGGATTATTGGCTTAAGCCATGAGTATCCTCTATATTTTCGTTTTAAGTCCGTCACTTTGTATCGCTACTGTTCAGGTAATCACTGCCAGGGTGATGAGTTGTTTGCAGGATCCCTGAAACTGCCGTGTATTTTTGTGTTCCAAGTAAGCCAAGATGCTGATTCCAAGTACATGTTGTTAGGCCGCTCTGCCACAAGGAATCGTGCCATTTGTGATCTCCATGCCGCCATTGTTCGCACCGGGTAAGTGAACAACCACCTAAAATCGGTGCATATATCTTTCACCTCTTTTGCAAGGTGCTTAAGCTGTTCGTGAGTCTAATTTCAGGTAAAATATTCACATTCTTTTTCAGGGTTATTTTCGGCATGCTAACAGCTCTTCCCATCACCTTGGTCTACTACGTCATTCTTGGACTTAGGGATAAATACGATTCGGATAGTTTTCGACCGATCCGAATAATTTTCGAATACGGATTCTGTCAGATCGGATATTTGTTGGATAATATTTGATCGGATTCGGATACGGATACGGGTTTTTTTCTGTCGGATATGGATACGGATTCGGCAACTCACTATCCGTCTGATACGGATACGGATCCGAAAAATCCGGATATGCATGCGAGCTAGGCCAAGTGTACTCTTTTGGTTTAAAAAGGTTTTTGAATTTCAAAATCGTTTTCTAATTTAATTAATCAACAAATCAAATTTTAATTATTAAAATGGGCAAACCGACTCCAAAAATTACGAATTTTTTTAGGGAAGTTCCTCACTCAATCTATCATTTAACAAAAATATTTTTAAGATTTTATCAGCTTTTAAATTTTATCAAAAATTCAAAAATTGTTGTCCTTAATAGGAATTTTTTTAAATAAGTAACTAAAAATGCATAAAAATTTATAAATACATAATTTATTATTTTAAATATAATTCAACAAAGAATACAAATCTTGGGTCATTACATATTCTTCGTGAATGTTTGAGCAAATAAACTAGTTGCTTTTAAAAAAAATTGTGTGTACAATCTAAGGGGTTATCGTGTTCTGATAAATATCCGTGACTGTATCCGATTCGATTCATATTCGCTCTGTATATGTATTCAATATTATTTGTATTTGTATTCATATCTGGACTATCCGTATCCGTATCCGCATCCGAGAAAAAAATATGAAAATAAATATGGTAGAGCCATTATCCATCCGTATACGATTCGACTTGGACTAGTGTGACTGACAAAGAAAGACCGTGCAAAATAGCTCACACGTGGCAAAAATCGGGTGACGCAGAAATCGATTGAGTCGAAGAAATTGACATTTCGCAGTTGCGAACCGCAAGATCAAAAGAATGAAATTTTGGTCATGGTATGTGTTGCAGCGTTAGGAGGCTCGGGAGATAATGTCAGTGACATGCAATTATTTACATGCCGTGGTTAGGGACTTCTTCATCGGGTATGGATGGAGATTTCAAACAAGACTGTGTGCGGCATGAGTGTTTTTGATTAATTTTTTCATTGCATGTTGCAAAATTTTCTTGCTTAAGCTTCTATTTATGAATTTCTTCATAACAGCATTTTTGGCTATAACTTGGTTGTGTGCATCTTGCGATGTAGAGGCCGAAACATTAATATATTTTTTTATTATCTAAAAAAATCAAAAGAATGAAATACCAGACAAACAATAGCTGAATCTCCCTTCCATATTCTGTGATTAAATTTTGCAAAACACACTCTCTTTGCATAGCATTTCACAGAACCATAAGATTTTCTTTTCTTTCCATTTGCGAGGCAAGGAGAGAACAATATCATTTGTAGATTTTGGGAGAGAGAATGAAAATATCTTTAATTTAAGATATATATCTGTTTTTTTCCCCAAATGATATGACTGACTAGGCTGAGCCTGATCTAAACAAAAGTCAATCCTCATGATCAAGACATGATGAACACTGAAGATCGACATGACTTCAAAAGAAAAAAGAAAAACACTAAAGATAGACATTGTCCAAGTCCCATGAACACAAATCTTTTCAGGCCCATTCTTTCATCAATTTTATACAGAATGACTAATACTACCTCGACTAATGCTATTGATGAATATTGTATCCTTGTTCTCATATGCCTAACACATCAGAGTGCCAGCGAGGGGCAGCAAAGCTGACGGTGATAGGAGCCGGAGGCCCGGAAGACGAAGGTTGAAGGCTAGTAGCCCAAGCACCGGCGGCCTGCTGAGCAACCGCAGCAGGAGTGACGACGCGCTCGCAGTCGGGGCACACTACCGCGAGCGCAGGTGCTGACAGCGGCGCTGCGAGCGCAGCGGCGGGTGGCGCCACGCGCATTGCCCTGAGCTCCTCAACCTCGCGCTGGAGACGGCGGTTTTCCTCAGTCAGTGTGCCGTAGCATTGCCTCAGGTACTCGCACTCCATTTCGGTGTTTTTCAGCTTCGACCTGCATGCGCAGGCCACAAAAATCACGCTACAGTGAGTCTGTGACAACTGGCAATTAGTACATTTAAACGTACTCGTAACAGCAGACAGTCCACGATGACTAGTAGTCTAGTACCAAATCAAAGATTCTTGGATATACTGTTATCACACATGTATTTTGTGTATGTAGAATGTTGAATCAATAATTAGGATGGAATAAGATGGATCATTATTTCTGTTAAGGAACCTCGCTATCGAATAGTCCGGGGTTCCCGAACAGATCTGAAGTGGAGAACAGAAAGAGAGAGAGACACGTGTTTAGGGAGAGCGAAAGCGGAAATTCTTTATTGCTAATGAATTCTGGTACATGGGGAGACCCCCTCCTCCTTTTATAGCGCTCTCTAGGGTTTTGGCTAAGGGACCACATGGGCCTTCCAATGGGCTATTAGGGTTTCTTAACACTCCCCCTTGGGCCCTTTGCCGCGAGATGCATATGCCTCAAAAACTCCAGAAAAACCCAGTGGGAAAAATACTTGGAGAAAGAGTACATGGCATACGCTTACTATGTTGCACGAATTGCCTCGTTAAAACCTTACGCAAGAAAACTTCAGGAAAAACTTGCTAAGGAAAAAGAGTACAATTCTCCCAACTTCAATTGCAAATCTTGAGATTTATGTTGGGTATTCATAATTCATGTTCAGATTCATGCGGAGTATGTGACATATCTCCCCGAAATCTGCACTTTCTAAGTCTCATCATCCCAATTCCTTTCACGCACCTTTCAAAGGTAGATCTTTGGGAGTGATTTAGTAAACAAATCTGCAAGATTTTCACATGACTTAGTATGCAATATCTTAATCTCGCTCATCTTATGCAATTCATGAGCATAGAAGAACTTGGGGTTGATATGCTTCGTGAGATTGCTCTTCACATAACCCATCCGTGCTTGGGCAACACAAGTCGCATTATCTTCATAGATTATCGTGGGAGTTTGCTCAATGTTCAAACCACATGACTTTCGGATGTGGTGAACCATTCTTCTGAGCCATGCACATTCACGTGATGCTTCATACAAAGCGATGAATTCTGAGTGGTTTGTCGACGTCGAGACAAGAGTCTGCTTAGACGACTTCCAAGAAATTGCTGTTCCTCCACATAGGAAAACATAGTCGGTTTGGGACTTGCCAAGATGGTCCGATAAATACCCAAAGATCGGCATAGCCAACCAAATTCAATTCATTATTTCTTCTAAAGAATGACCAAGGTCTTTGCTTCCTTGGAGGTAACGGAAGATGTCCTTGATCCCTTTCCAATGCCTTTTGGTGGGTTCGCCTTTGCATCGAGCTAGCAAATTCACGGCAAACGCAATGTCCGGTCTAGTGCTATTCGCAAGGTACATGAGCGCCCAATTGCACTCGATATGGGAATTCTGCTCCCGTGACTTCCTCCCCTCTTCTCTAGGTGCAGTATGGGTCTAGGTGCGCTTGGAGTGACCTTCCCACCATTGGAGTCTTCGCAGGATATGCCTTTTCAAATCCAAACATTTCCAACACTTTCGTGTGTAGGTTGATTGATGTACCAAGATTCCTCCTTGGACATGTTCAAGCCGCAAGCCTAAACAAAACTTGGTTTTACCTAAGTCTTTCATTTCAAACTCGGACTTCAAGTATGAGTATGCCTCTTCAATTTCTTCATCCGTCCCAATGATGTTCAAGTCATCTACATAGACGGAGATTATCTGAGAATCCATTCGGGATGTCAGATAAACACACATGGACAATCTTATTTGCTTGTGTAGCCTTTCTTGCAGAGAAAGTCACTCAGCGATTGTACCACATTCTTCCGATCGCTTCACCCATACAGTGATTTCTCCAATTTCACACTGCATGTGTTTCTATTTGCTCCATCTTGGTTGGGATAGGAATTCCTTAGGTACTTTCATGTATATCTCCAATCCAAGTTTCCATACTGGTATCTTTGTGACAACATCCATTAGCTTCATTCTCAACTTCAAGTTGATCGCCATTGAGATCAAATATCTAAAGGTAATTCCTCCCATGACCGGAGAATAGGTTTCTTCATAATCAACTCCGTGACGTTGAGTGAAACCTTGAGCTACGAGCCTTGCTTTGTACCTTACAACTTCGTTGTTTTCATTCTTCTTAGAACAAAGACCCATTTGTGACCTCACGGGTTTATATGGGGAGGTGTGCGGCATACGGCTCAAACACCTCTCTCTTGTTGGAGAGACTAACTCGCAGTGATTGCCTTTTTCCATTCTTCCCAATCTAGCCTTTTCTTGCACTCTGCGAGAGATGCAGCTCGGGATCATGATCAATGATCGAGGCAATCTTCTTTGCAAAGTATGCATCAACGCTGGTCGTTGCTCTATTCAGGATTCTCCTGTTATTACAAAGTTTATGGCCATTTCTTCATGGGGTGCTTCATGCACTTCTACTTGCTCTTATTGCTTTTCCCTATTGCAGGAGCAAGTTCCTTTAGCTTTTCATCGCCTATGTGTGCGCACACATTATTTCCGGTGGCTTCCTTCAGTGAAAGATTCAAGTCTGGAATTGCCTTTTCCATTGGCTTCTTTCCAGTGCCAGGTCTCAACTGGCTCCCCTTCTTTCCTTGGGGCATTTTCATGATTGGTTGTGGTAAGTCCTCTCGCCCAGTTTTCTCCAGACGTCTCCGGGTACTTTGGGTTTGAGGAGCCAGATTGCCTGCTCTTTTTCTTTGAGGCCTCTGAACAGGTTGAGGGATACCTTCTATTTTCTTTGGTATTTCCACCCTCTCTGGTGCATTCCTTGCGGGTACATGCGACTTAACCACGCCCTTCAGATCACAAAAATGATCAGGCAGTTCATTTGCTAAATTATGCAAATCAATTATCTTTTGGACTTCTTGATTTGCTTCATTAGTTCGGGGGTCATGTGCGGGGATCCCAGTGGAATGCCATATGATTTCCCGGCATTTTTCATCCAAAGGTTGATTTCCTCCCCCTAATGACGGGAAACGATCCTCGTCAAAGATGCAATCGAATCGGTCAGATGCAAGTCTCGATCATGGGTTCCAAATACCGATTATGGATGCACTCTCATAACCAACGATATCCCGGACTTGCGGAGAGGGCCCATTGCAAATCGTGAGGGGTGGTATAGGTACATATACCATACACCCAAATTTTCTAAGATGGGAGATCTTGGGATGATCCTGCACAAGCCGCATAGGAGAATGGATGTTGTAGGCCGACGGTCCAAATTGATAAGAGCTGCTGCGTGCAGATCGCGTGTCCCCAACAAGTGTTGGGCAAGTTACAACTCGCAAAGCGGTCCGCAATGAACTTGATCCTCTTTATTAGTGCTTCGCTAGTCCGTTCGCGTATGAACGTGCGGTACATGAGTGCTCAATCGCTATCCCTGTTGTTGTGTAATAATTATCAAATGCCTTTGAAGTAAATTCTCCGCATTGTCCATTCTAATGGACTTCACGCGATGATCGGGAAAGCATTCTTAATTCTTATGATCTGCGAGATCGACTTTGCAAAAGCATGGTTTCTTGTTGACAACAAGCATACATGCGACCATTTCGAGGAAGCATCGATGAGCACCATAAAGTATCGAAACGGCCACGACAGGCTGAATCGGACCGCAAATATCCCCCGGATGCGTTCCAGAATGCAGGATTTCACTTTGCACTTTCATGACAGAGGGTCTAGTTATTAATTTCCCGTTGGCACATGCAGGGCACACAAAATCTTCATGATTCGGGAAATTTTTAACATTAATGCCATGACCTTGTGAGTTGTTTACTATATTTCTCATCATTCTAAGACCAGGATGACCTAATCTACCATGCCATAAAGAAAATAACTCAGAGCTTCTAAAAACAGTCTTCAAGGAAGTATACACTTCGGGTGCATGAATATTCGTGTAGTGCAACCCAGATTCATATGAGGTACATTTTTCTAATACCATTTTTCCACATACCGCGTGTGCTTCACAATGCACAAGTATTCTTTGCCATTTTCTTCATTGGTTTCTACGTGAAAACCATTGGCGCGGATGTCTTTAAAGCTTAAGAGAGTGCGCGTTGATTCGGGGTACAAAAGGGCTTCTTCAATTACCAAAGTTGTACCCATAGGAATATAATAGTGGCTCTTCCTGAGCCGATTACATATGAGTCGCCTCGCGATCGTAGTAATCTTTCCAAGCGTTTCGTGATCGATGGAAATACTTAGACTCTCTTAAGATGGTATTTGTTGTGCCACTATCAACAATGCATATCTCTTCCATTTGGGCGCTACACGATTTCTAGATAAAAGAAATATAATTCTAATCAGATAGAGGCAAAACGATCCAAATATTACTTGCAAAATTGAAGAATACTGGAATAAAGAATAAATTGCGTATTTATTCATGAAAGAAGTATGCTCTTCTAGGGCTTACAATCCTTTATTCAAAGAAAAATGCTAACAACCATAATCTAAAAGAAATGCATTAAATAGAATCTGTAAAATATGCATTAATTTCTGCTTCTATATCATCTGCAGAAGTTTTCTCTTCATTTGCCATAATCATGGTCGCAGATCGATGTCCGTGCTATTACGTGAGGATGAGGCAAGTGGGGTGTCTACATCCATGACATCATCTTCACCGATGTTGGCGAAGTGCGCCTCTGCGGGGGCGTTTTCCTTTGCCTTCTTCTTAGCCTGATATGCGTTGATCGCTTCCTTGGATTCTCGACATATCTTCGACCAATGTCCCCAAGTGCCACACTTGAAGCACGTCTGGTTCTGCTGTCCATACGGCTTGGCGTGCGTCTTTTCTTTGTCATCCCTCTTCACAGGGGCTTTGGACTTTCCTTTGGCCTGGGGTCTCTCTTTTCCACCCTGCTTGCCCTTCTTTCTATGAGTGGGCTTTTCACCTTGTAGTCATGGCATTGACTTGATGCGGTGCCTCGTCGGTGGTGCGAGACATAGTTCTTGCGAGAACATCGTCTTGCGATTCCGCAACTTGCATTACATCAATCGATTCGCTATACTCCTTGTATGCGCCCCGACGATAGTGCGTGCACTCTGGATAGCATTAGGGTGGAAGGTAGAGAGAGTTTTCTCAATCTTCTCCTCATCGCTGATCTTCTTGCCACATAGGAGAGATTGGTACAAATTCGTGCAAGCGTAATTGTACTCGCCACTGCTCAAGTCGCAAACCTCAGCGCACCCAATCTTGCTGTGCTTGGGGCAAGATGGTGTACTTGAGCTTTTCGAACCGCTTCTGAAGTGCAGTCCAAAGCTCAAGTGCACTCTCCTCAGCCATATATTCATTCTTTAGAGTGGCTGAGAGATGGTGCCTGAGAAAATGCAGAGCTTGATCGCTCGCTTCGTGGTAGGTTTTGCGTCCTGCGAGGACCCTAGACCAATCGCGGAGCGGAGCTTCTTGCCCCCAAGAACGATCTTCACGTCCGATGCCCAAGTGAGATAGTTCTGACCGTGCGGGGCCAGTTCTTCAAACTCACGATTCACTATGCCAGACATCTGCATGATTTCAAGATTCTGGTTTAGATTACTGCGTGTAATCTGATAGAAAATGGTTGCAAAAGCATAAAGTGCAGAAAAAAAATAAATTCATATGCATTGCAATATATTAAATAAAGCAACGGATTCAAAAACATAAAGAAAATTCATAAAACAGAGAAATAGAGCAAGAAAAATCAAAATTTTCTGCGATTTTTCTGCAATTTTTTTTCTTTCCTTTCTTTTCTTTTCTTTTTCTTCTTTGTTTTTTTTTCTTTCTTTACTTCTGGCCGAACCGGCCTTTGGGCCCATGGCCGAGCCTACCTTATGGGCCTTAGGCCCATATCGCTGCCCATAAATGGGTTTCCCCACGCCTTGGCTGCTTAGGGTTTCCCACGTCGCGCCGCCATTCCCGTGCGCCTCTTCGTGCGCATGCGCCTTCCGCCTCAAGCCGCGCGCTCGCGCGCGCTTGCGCCTGCCGCGCCTCGCGCCTCGCCCGTCCGCCTCGCGCGCGTTTCTTCCTCGCGGCGCTGCAGTGTGCGCGCCTTCTTCCACGCGCCTTCTTCTCCGGTGGCATTCGCGGTGACGCGGTTGGTCGGTGGTGGCGCGGCGGCAATGGCGGCTTCAAGCGCGGCCGGCTATGGGGATGGCCGGGTTTTGAGTGCACGGCGGAGTCGCCCGAGCCTAGGCCGTCGCGGCGGGTCGGTCGCGGCGGCTCGGCGGCGTCGCGGCAAGCGGACGCGGAAGCCAAGACCGAGGCGGTGGCGTGGCGGTTTCGGCCGCGGCCGGCGACGCGACGCGGCGACAGCTGGGTAGGCGGCGGCGCGCGTCGGCGGCTAGGCGCACCTCGGCGACGCGTGGTCGACCGAGCCAGAAGCGCCGTCCGGGGCAAGGTGGCGGCGCTGCGAGGCGGGCGCCGTCTTGTGGTGCCGAGTCGCTGCGGCGGGCGGTCGACGCGAGGCCGAGGCGGTCGCGGCGACGGCGGCGGCCGGGCCGGCCGGGCCAGCGCCGGCGGGTGTCGAGTCGCCAGGCGGCGGTCGACGCGAGGCCGAGGCGGTCGCGGCGACGGCGGCGGCCGGCCGGCGGGCCAGCGCTCGACGGCGATGCGGCGACGGTGCCGAAGCATCGGCGGCGGCGCTGCGAGGCAAGTGGGAGATGGCATCGCGAGGCCAATCGCGCGGCGATGGCGATCTGCGGGCTTCATGCGACAACACGCGGGCCGAGACAGAGGCGATGCCGTGCATGCGTTGTCGTGGTTTTTTTTTCGTGATGAGCGGTGAATTCATGTATCGTGGCCGTCGAGACGCTCGAGCGTTCTTCGTGTAACCGTGCCACGAGGATAGATGCATGCATAGAAAAAGAACGATTAGATTCAAACGCTAATCCCACCTTTTCTCACCTTTTCAACTGATCTCTGTAGAGCAATTCGTGCCGATAACGTGTTAAGGAACCTCGCATCGAATAGTCCGGTTCCCAACAGATCTGAAGTGGAGAATGTAAAGAGAGAGACACGTGTTTAGGGAGAGCGAAAGCGGAAATTCTTTATTGCTAATGAATTCTGGTACATGGGGGGACCCCCCTCCTCCTTTTATAGCGCTCTCTAGGGTTTTGGCTAAGGGACCACATGGGCCTTCCAATGGGCTATTAGGGTTTCTTAACAATTTCTACGAGCAGCTTGCAACTTGTTTATAGTACTACTACTACATGAAAAACCAGGGTCAAGTGGCTAGGTGTCACCAAGGCACGTGGGTCGGATAGGCCTCTGATGGTACGCATGTGACGGTATTGACACCACTAAGGGGAGCAGGAATAAGGATGGCAATGGGCCCTATTCCCCGTTCCCCGATGAGGAATTCCCCTATTAGGAGACGGGGATGGGGGAATTTCCCTCCCCATAGGGGTACAAACGAGAAAAAACTATCCCTAACGGGGGAAACGGGATCGGGGGCATTCCCCTACTCCTCATCACGGATACCCGGTCCTCGGCCCCGGGTTAGCAAGAAGCAACTAACAAGTGAAGTGATCTAATTCAAGTCCGCATTCGGCAGGCCATGCCTAGAGTTCCCAAATCCTAGCTCCCATCCGACCATCCCGAATCACCCGAGTTCCCCAAACCCCAAATCCCTCATATGGCTCGCCTCCCTGCAGCCCGATCTGCTGCCTCGTCTGGCTCCGACCGTTTGCACCCCGTCGTCCCCGTAGCCTCGCATCTCACTGCCCCTACTCCCTCCAGATCCGCCGCCGGGCCGCCGCAGTCTCCCTCAGTCTCATTCCCCAGCCTCGGAGGCCGAATCGCCGTAGGTCCTCCAGATCCGTCGTCGGCTCGCCGCAGGCTCGAAGTCAACCTCTAGATCGGCCGCCGCACCCCATATGTAGCTCCCTCAACCCTCAATCTCCTACTCTCCTTCCTCGGTAGCAGAAGTTGCAGTTTTGAGTGGAGATTTGCTTATTGGTTTAGATTTCAGCTATTTTGAGGATTAGACAAGGTGTTTGCATAGATTAAAATGAAATCTAGAATAGAATAGATAGTTGATTCTTTATCCATGTTTTCATGGTAAAGCCTCAAGGCTATCCTAGCAAAACTAGTTGTTTGTCTGAAAAGTCACAAGATTTTGTTGATTGTTCAACTTGTAGCTTTGTTAAGCGTTAGATTTCTGATTTGTCTAGTCTAGCTTTCAGGTATATTAAAATTTTGGCACAGAAGTGTCAATGTCGCACACAGGTTTTACTCCGATCAATCACATCAATTTCAGCATGCTACAGTCCTAGTGAAGAAGAATGGAAATTTGCTACTGATATTGTTGAGAGGCTACGGTTGTTTTATGATATCATCGAAATATTTTCTAGAACTGACTATGTTACTGCTAATATTTTCTTCCACAAGATTTGTGAAATTAAAATGAAAATTAGGCAATGGTCAAGTTGTGGTAACCCAATTATAGAGAAATGACCGTTAGCATTAATCAAAAGTTTGATAAGTTTTGGACTGACATGCAAAGCCTAATGGGCATAGCTACACTTCTTGATCCTCGATTCAAGATTGAAATGTTGCTAGTTTGCTTCGAAATGCTACATGGTGTTAGTGGTGAAAATTATGAGGACCATGTTTGAGAAGTCATTGCCTCATTATGCAATTTGATGATTGATTATCAAGTAGATCAACATAAGGATAATAAAGAATCATCAGTTACAATACCTGCAATTGAAGCTCCAGCTGTTATGTCAATCTTTAATGCATGTGTTGCTAAGAGAAGGCCAGAATCTTTTAGGCTGAAATATGAGTTTGGCCATTACTTGGATGATGACTATGTACCAACACCAAAGGAAAATTTTAATGTATTGGATTGGTGGAAAGTTGCTGGACTCATTATCCTACTTTGAGAATGATTGCACGCGACATCTTTTCTATTCCAATAAGTACAGTTGCTTTCGAGTTCGCTTTTAGTACAAGTGGGAGAATTCTTAGCGAGCATCGCAGCCATCTCACTTCTGAGATGTTAGAGGCATTAATGTGCTCACAGGATTGGCTTCGAAACAAATATATATGTATGTATATAGAAGAATTCAATTCATATTTATTTTGTCAGTTATTAACAAAAGAAAATAATGTTTACATTTGTATCTTACAGATAAAGAAAAGGGAGACCCTTCAAGCTTTTGGACTTGTCTTCAAGATATTCAGGAAGGGCTACAGGTGGAGTAGTTACAAAATAAATCTCAATTCATAGAATCATATATTTATACATGTAGTAGTGTGCTTATATTTCAAATATTTAACTATTTTGTCTTATATAGGAGATGGCATTGTGAGTTGGACATTATACAATTGTTGAGTACTCAAGGCTCAAATGGATGTGCAATTCATCTACTGGCTACTGGTGGTCACTAGTACTACTCACTACGTCCTTTAGTGTTGCTATTTGGTTTGTTTGATAAATTGGTATGTCTCTTTGAATATGTGATTTGTGATAAAACTCGGATTCTTAGAAGCTAAGTGTTGCTTGTGTACTATTTAAGGGGTGCATTATGTGATTGTGAATCATCTGTAATATTTAAGCTATGCATTGCTTGTGTTTGGGTTACTCATAAATCTGTGCTTGGTTAGATACTTATATTGCTATATTTGCTCAAGTAAACTTCATGAATTGACTGTTGTTGTGTTAGACTGCTCATCTTCATCAGCCTTCGAGTCAGGTGCCAGTCAGGTGTGAAGTGAAGACCTTGTAACTCTTCGGTACATTGAAGCACCGGTCTAATCTCTAAACAATCAGGCCACCAGTCAACCTAACTGCCTGAGACAAGCTATTGGTTATTTGTAAAACAAAATCATTTATAATGATATTAATATGGTAGGGTCTTCTACTTTATGTTTACACCAGAAAAAAAATACTTATTACCATCTATATCAACTAGATGCATTTGTCTTGTTTCCCATTTCTTGAATTAATAGCCTTATGTTGTCATCAGAAGAATCTCTCTCATCCAAAGCCCTCCTTGCCTTAATGCTGAGGTCTTTTGCTCTCATCCTAGATATGGCTCCCCATGGGGATCTGAAGCCTCGATGGGGGGCGGGGAACGGGGTGGGGTGTCCCCCGATACCAGATTCGGGGCCAGGAAACGGGCCAGGGGTATTTGTTTTTATCGTAGACAGGGAGGGAGGGTTCTCCCCGCCGGAGAACGTCCCTATTATCACCCCTAAGCAAGAATACTAGAAGTAGACAGGGAGGGAGGGTTCTCCCCGCCGGAGAACGTCCCTATTGCCACCCCAAGCAGGAATACTAGAAGTGAAAGCTGCCGTTGTTTATTGGGCTAATCTGGAGATTCTGATCGCTGTTGCTCCACGTCATAGCATCACAGTGCTATAAAAACAAGTTTCAAGACGGATGCGTAGGGATTCTTCCCACATTAAGTAAGCGATCAACAAGCCAGTTACTCCTATAATGCGTATAATTTTGGCTCGAGTGAGACGGGACTACTGTAGTTCTAAACTTTAGTTGCAAAATTGCAACGATGGATGTAGGACATAACTAATCCCTGTTTTCTATGGCATTGGTAGGTGATGCGATTGTCACTAAAACTATTTTCATTTAGACGACTTCACTGATTCAAGTTAAAAAAATTTAAATGAGCTCTCTTATGCATTAAAGGAGGGAAACAAAACATATAGCTCCAGTTTTAACTAGACATACAGCCGGACTTAGAATCACTGATTCAAGTTAATTTTATCATGAGAACTCGTAGCTGGCTACGTAAAGGTAAAATTAGTGATCAACTACAAATCGTGTAACTCCATCATATCAGTTTTTTTTAAAAAAAAATACCCGAGGCTCTTTTTAATTCCTAGCAGCTCTTGACTACCCGATTAGAACAAGAGATCGAAAGTAGTAGTTTCCCGACCGCTGAGATCTTCCTTTTTTTAGACTAATCTCTAACGATGGAAATAGGACTTAGATGCCCTCGCAGGTGTAGGAGTTAAAAATGTCAATTATTTCGTAGTGGAAAAACAGCCATCTCAGTATGACCTGCTTCAGTCTTAAATAATTACCTTGCCCTGCGGTTTTGGAACCAGACTTCCACCTGCCTTGGTCGCAGCTTCAGTCTCTCAGCCAGCGCCTCCCGTTGTCTCTGCAAACGTTTCATTCATTTCGTAGACCATTAGTAATTGCTTGCCGTTGACCACTAACACATCAGTGCAAGGCGAGCTAATTAAACACCTGGTCAAACCTAGTGGTCGTAGTATTAACTGATTTACTCGGCGATAGTCCATTAGACCATTACAGTCTCCATACAATGAAACGAACCAATTACTGATTTGGTCTAACAAAACAGATATACAATGGCAGTTTCAAGCATTTCATTTACAAAGACAACATGGACAGAACTGAAAAAATAAGCTTGCAAACTCGTTTGATCCAACAGCTGTCGAATAAATTAATTAGAGATCAAGTATGTTTTTGACCGTCGGATGATGTATCACGAATGAATCAAGAAACTTCATTAAAGATCGAGGGTGTGGTTTAAGAAACTTTTCGAAAATATAGTGGTTTAAGAAACTTACAGGCTCAATTGTGTGGTTTAGCCGAAAGTTCTCTTCCAGCAGTTGATACTGCTCATTGGAGAGCCGCAGCTTCTTGGAGCGTTGGGACCCACCGCCACCGCCCCTCTCCTCTTCGTCCTCCATGATCTCCACGCTGCCCATCTGCATCTCCTCTCCGCCGCTCGCCGGGTGGTTCATGTTCAGGAGGACCTGCTCCCTCGCGTTCCCGTTGTTGCACCCGCTAGCGTCATCTTCGTGTGCAACTAATCACAATCAATCATGCAAACATGCATGCATATAATACTTGGATCTAGAATAACGTCAATCTTAAGACAACAACAATACCCTGTAAGATGTACAGATCATTTGGTTGCATGGAGAGAATACAGGTGTGTATGCTTGCCTGCAAACTTACCGGAGCCAAAGGAGGAGTTGAGGCCATGGCCAGGGACAGCAATGGTGAGCTCCAAGCCCGAAGGAGACTTACGGATCCCCATGGACACCATCGGTCGCACGCAAGGCAGAGCGTTGTAGAGTACTAGAGGAGGAGCTAGAGAAGAGAGAGAGAGAGATACCTGAGCTGAGAAAGGAGCAGGCCAGCAGGGTGCCTGGGAGGGGTTTAACATATAGGAGGGTGCAGAGAAGTATCCATGGCACCTTTTCTTCAAGAGACCTGTGGATACGGTGCACTGTACAGTTGTACTGTCATGGGTGAGAAATGATTTGGTCATGTCATGATCGGTATCTTCCTCTCTTCAATTCATTCAATTCTGTTTTTGGGAGACGATGGTTATATATCTTCCTTTGGCTAGGATTAATATCTGCTCAAACTATTCATTTTTACTACTAAAAATTTCAAGGTAAAGTTAGTGCCTAAGGTGAATTGTAAGTATATCTATGTGTCCCGATAGAAACAACGTTGTGCTCTTGTGAAATAACAAGGTAAAACAGTTTTAAAATAATTTAAAAAAACTACTTCATCTGTGTACGTAGTTACTGTGAAATGGTCATGGCCTATAATTGGAAAATGTTTTTTTGAGAGGTACTTCTATGCATTTTCGCTCGATACAAGTTGCACAAATCTTAAAGCGAGTGAAGGATAAATAGTCACTATCTACTCTTCATTAATGTTTTAATATTTGTGTAACTTTTAAAAGGAGATGCATAGAAGCACCTCGATCACATTTTTTTCTCTAAAAATAATTTTATACGCTATCATGCATGGGTGGTGATCTGGTGTGATCATACTGTAGTTATGAGCATATCTATTTCTTCAATTATTTCCTTTTTAGGATATGATGGTTATCCTTCTTTCACAAGCATTAAAAGTTGCTCAAATTATTCTTGTTTACTATTAAAGATTTGTTTGAAGTTAAAAACCATGTACTGTTCAATTAAATTAAGGGTAAAGTGAACTGTAAGAGTATGCCCATATGTATACGACGGGAGCGCCGTTGTGCTCTCGTCAAAACGGTGGCACTTCTAAAGCAAACGGTATTAATCGTTGGGTTTAAACACAAACCTATTAGAAGGTAACGTGCTTTAGAACAACTTTTCATATATTTTTTAAATTGTATATAAGCACTGCTCATGATACGGTATTATCATTTACATAACTAGTATAGTGCCCTGTCTTCCGGTTTTCTTTTCTCAGCACGTAATATATGATCTTTTCCTTTTCTAGAACGTTTGTTTCCTTTTCCTTAATTCCAGGATATTTGTTTCCTTTTCCTTGAAATGATGTTGGAGGTGGGGGGAGATCTGTTGTAGGCCATAGGGATGAATTAGACACATTAAACAATGGTCATCGGATGTGGGTGAGTAAAGCTGAGGAAAGATTTGAGAGGTTAATTTTGATGGAGGTAAGTTTCTAGGGACGTTTCGCTGAGTGCATGAAGGTTGGGCTATCTCTAGTGGGGTGTATTATTTAGGGTGGACGTAGAAAAGAATACTTAGGTGCATTATAAAGGGGTATAGATTGTTTACTTATTGTGAATTGTTGATGGCCTACAATGTTTTTCTGCACGGTCGCTGGGGAAGGGGTAATTATAAATGTTGTTAGTTTATCATGCTGAGAAAGAGAAATATATCAATTCCAAGTCTATACTTTTTCACTCATATGCTTTAAGCGATCGTTGCTTATTATAACTTCATCTGCCATCTGGAATATTAGAGTAAACTGCTTGCCAAAAAAAATGTCAAATATGTAGTTGTAAAAATTTTACGTATACAAAATATTGAGTTACATCCCAGCATAATCATTTTAGCAAAGGGAGACGCTATATCAATTCGTTGAAGGATCTGAGCATCTGGGCCGGTTCTATGACACAAAGGGCGGGGTCCACGGGGAGGTTAAAGAGCCTCCTCAGTCCACAACTGGACGGGACCGGCGGTTGAACCGGTGAACCTCGCTGAGTCGGCTCGCATCAAAGACAGTTCATGTAGTCAAACCGAAAATTCCGATCAAACCCGTTAGTTTTGGAAGAAACACGCGTTCTAGGAGGAGTGCCGCTAGCCCACGCTATATTGTTGGAATGCAATTTTACTGGGTTTCATGAGGTTCAGATTTTATAAGATTTCATGTTTTTTTTAAAAAAAAAGATTCACGAAGGTTTTACTGTTTCATGGAAAGTTCTATGCAAGTTCCAAGACATTTTAAGAAGTTTTAGTAAAATATTTTTAAGTTTCATGTATGTTTTAAGCGAGTTTCAACAAGTTTTAAGTTTCAAAATACAAAGTTTTATATTTCAAAATCACAATTCATGCATGTTTGGACAACGTTCAAGTTTATTAAAGCATCAAGTAAACTGAAGTTTTAGAACCAAAACATCAAGTTTCATGGAGTTTTGAACACATTTCAAGAGTTTCGGAGAAATATTCAAGAGGGTTTCAAAAGAATTTAGCAAGTTTCATGAAAATAAATCATACACAACTAAAACTTGACTGAAACATCAAGTTTCTGAAACTCAAAATTATTAGACCTGAAACTTTATGGAAGCATCAAGTTTTAAAACTGAAACTGAAGTTTCAGAAAAGACACATCAAGTTTGAATGAGTTTTGAACACATTTCAAGAGTCTTCAAGAAAAAATTTAGGTTGGTTTCAGCGAGTGTCAAGAGAGTTTCAAATGAGTTTCAGCACAATTTCAAAAAATCCAACAAGTTTCACAAAAACAAGTCATACATAGCTAAAACTTAACAAAAACATCAAGTTTTATAATTGAAACTCAATCACCAAACCTACAATTCAAGATTTAGAACTAAAAAACATGAGGTGCTTCCATGCTTTTTCTTTTAACAGTTGCACAAATATTAAAATATGAATGAATGGTAGATGACGATTACTTACATCTTCGCTTGCTTTAAGATTTGTACAACTTATATTAGGAGAGAAAGCATTGAAGCACTGCTCAAAAAACATTCTAAAACTTTATTAAAGCATGGTTGAAACATCAAGTTTCAAAATTAAAAGCATCAAAGGTGCATCCATGGTTCATGGCCCTCCTTAGATTTTCCGCCCTCCTCGTCTTATTGTCCATGTTCTGGACGACTGCAACTATAGTCCGCAGGTCAACGCTGCACCTGGCACGTTTTCACACGGTGTTACCCAATGACGGGGTGTCGGTCGCCGCATGTACGTCCTCCATTGCTTCCCAGTCGGCGGCTGACGCGGCATGCGTGGTTATACTCGCGGCTAGGCCTGCCAAACCCAAGAACAAAGGCCACTTCTTAGTGCTGATCGCGCCGCGCCGGTAGATCTTTGGCATCCCCAACTACATCGCTCGCGCCAACCGGCCTCGTCACGTCGGCTCAGGAGCTCCTCGTCACCATCGATCCTAGCAACGACATCGCGTGGGTGCCATGCAATGACGCCGTCGTTCTCCCCAATGCAGTCGTCCACGTACCGCCAGGTGCGCTGCGGCTCGCTGCAGTGCACATAGGTGCCCAAGCCTTCCTGCCCCGACGGCGCGGGCTCGTGGTGCGCGTTCAACCTCACGTACGCTGCATCCATGTTCCAAGCTATGCTCGGACAGGACTCGCTCACCCTCGAGAAGGATGTCGTCGAGTCCTACACTTTCGGGTGCCTCCGTGTCGTCACCGAAAACTCCATGCCACCGCAGGGACTCATCGGCTTCAGACGCAAGCTGCTGTCCTCCTTGTCACAGACCAAAGACATGTACGGAGGACGTACCACGGCAAGTTCGCATCAAAATGCTTTTGCACCTCATCGCCAGAGGAACAACATGGAATTCTTAGTTGCCAAGCTCCCAAAAGCAATATCAAACTCTACAAATGATCAGAAACCCAGAAGCATGTCTAAGCTGTCCCGTCGGAAAGACTAACAACGGTATACTTGGGCTGGCCCGGCCCAAATAGCCTTCCCCTTCCGCTGAACAACAGCTAGCCCCCCCCCTGTCGGCGCCCTATATCTCTAAGGCACACTCTCATCAAGGGCGGGCAAAAAAGATCGTTTATATTTGAATCAAAATTGCTTCGATTACAATAGCCAATGAGTTCAAAATTGAAATGAATTCATTTTGAGTGAAAAAAGTGGATCGTTAGCTCAAATTTGAAATAACCACTTAAACAATAAAATAAATGATTTTATGTCGGATTATGTTAATCTCGAAAGAAACTCAATAGCTAGCCTCAGGAGCGAATCCATTGGGGAGGCTTCGTTAGACTGAAGCCTATCCTCCGTTGTGGCGCTAGTACCCCCTCCCCCTCTGCCAGTAGCGCGTCCATGATAGCAGAGGGTACATGAGGACGCAGAAGCTGCCGAAGAGCTCCTGTATGAAGCCTTCCTCCCTGAGCCTCTCCGCTATCACCGGCAGCTGGTCCTCAAACTCCTGCACCACTCTAACTGCAGCTAGGGATGAAAACGGGTCGGATATCTCCCGCCCGATCTGGGACCGGATCCGGGACCGGATTTTACTATCCGGTCGGATCCGGGACCGGATCCAGATACTTGAATCCGGATTCGGGATCAGATTCGGAGCATCCAATATCCGGTAAATACGGGACGGGATCCGGATATTTGGATTTTTTCTATTCGGATATCCGGATTTTTCCTATTCGGATATCGGATCGGATATTCGGATTTTCCTATTCGAATATCAGCAAGGCCCAGCCCATTTTCATCATTTTTTTCCATATCAGCCCATTTATATTAACAATTAGTTGGTTCTATTGATCCTCAAATAGCATATTCTTTCTATGATGTTTTGTTGAATTTAATTGATATATAATTTGTTACTATAGTCATGTACTCATATGGTTTTAATTCAATATATATTACTCTATATATGCGTACATTATCCGTATATCTTTATCCGTTTCCGACCCGAATCTATCACATATCTGTCCCGTATCCGTATCCCGAATAACCCGAATCCATATCCGTATCCGGTTAGCCCGTATCCGGTTCCGAATCCGGAAAAAAATATGGGTTAGGATACGGGAAGAGCAATACCCGCCCGTATCCGACCCGTTTTCACCCCTAGCGGCAGCACTCAGCAAAGCCATCCTTGATCCCTCAGGGCATGTACAGTGGTATAGACGACAGCTGTCTATAATATATCTCCATATCATCTACAGACAATACTAAAAATAACTCATACAATGGATCATCTATATAGTTGTTTGTAATGGTCTCTCATTCAATTAACAAACTGTCTATATAATAGTACACAAAAATGTAAAGCTATATATAAAATCATCTATTAAATAGTAGACAATAGCTTTCTCTCTCCTTCACATAATCTAAAATACAACGTGATATAATTTTAAAGACAGCTGACATATACCATGTACATACCCAGTGTAACTATCGGTGTTCGTGCTCGTATATATGCATTCATACAACAAGAGGAAGTTACCAGGAAGTTGCGAAGAAGCTTCCTACTTGTAATTTCAGGCTATTCTTATGTTTTTTTAGCACAAATTGATTAAAGTATGCGACAACAAATTTTTTTAGAAAGGCTCGATATCTATATTGGGTGGGGGCCAGAGCTCGGCCCAACACACATTTTTGGCATTTTCGACCTTTTACTGTGGAGTATACCATATTTTTCATAATTTTAATTACTGGAAAGGTACTACTTGTCAGTAGTCTCATTTTCGCATCATTTTTTTTTTGCCTAATCCATAGTGTAGAGGAGATTTTTAAACAATTTGTTTAGAGATTTGTAATAATGAAGAATCGAACTTTGCATAACTATTTCACAAATAATATAAGTTGTACTCCCCAACTAACTGAGCACAACTTAGTAGTATGTTTCATTTATTTTGAATGCTCCTCATCCTTTACAATTTACTATTGTAGCACTAATTTTACTAATTTTGATATACATATGACATATCACCACTCACGGGAAGATATTTTTATATGTTTTGGAGATGCACTTTCATTAGCAAGGTACCTTCATTGTATTTCTATCCTTTTTTTACTTTGTTTTCTTCTATTCATATATGCATTTAGATTATACAAAAGTAAAAAATAATATTTATATCAATTTAGCTTAATCCTTTTAAGTCCATCCTTCATTTTCGTTGCTTTGCCACTGACTAGCCCTAGTCATCTGGCCCCTTTCCAAATTATCCTGTTCCGCCCTACCGACAACTCTAGCCCCAAATCCGGCGAGCCATCATCTCTGGGAGCCCGATCTATGAAGTCGTGACACTCAAAGCGATGGTGCAGACCGGATCTTGGCACGAGGCTCCGGCGAGATACAACAACTTGGGCGGCGGTTGCGCGTCCTAAGGCCTATCAGCCTATGGCCCCGTTCGTTTCAGCTTCTGCTTAAAAAACGGATTGTTAGCTGAACGGGAGGATTTTGGACAGTTTCTTCTATAATCAGAAACTACCTTTACACATAAAATCAGAATTTGGAAAAGGGAAGCTTCTAGCTGATTCTCCTCTTCCACTTCTCTCCCGGCTGGCGCGCCCCTCCTCCCGCCGCTCCTCCAGCCGTCGGCCCACCACCCCTTCGGCTGCCCACCGGCCCACCGCCCCTCCGCTCGCTGCCCGCTACTTCGCCCTCCACTCGCCGGCCCCTTCACTCGCTGGCCCCTTTGCTTGAGGCCCCTCGACCCGATGGCCGCCGACCGCCCAAGGTCCCTCCGCCCTCTGCACGAGCTCCTCCGCCCAAGGCCCCTCTGCCCGCACGCCGTCGGCTCGAGGCCGTCCCTCTAACACTGACGCCGAAGCCGAAGGAGCTCGAGGCCATCCCTCTATCACTGCCCCACCACCGCCCCTTTACCTGCCATCGGCCCCAGGTTGTTCGCCACCGCTGCCCCTTCACCCCGCCGTTCGGCAACAATCAGAAGCAGCGCACGAAAAATCAGGATTGCCGAACGAGACAGCTTCTCCAGCCAGCAAATTCTACATGCAGCTGCTTCTCTAGACAGGAGGTTATAATCCAGAATCCGTACAATCAGAAACTACCCCAAAATGGACCTATAGCTCTATCGCTCCAGAGCCTCTTGGCTAGATTCACGACGAGCAGAGAGGGAGGGGAGTGGCTGTAGCTACGGGGGTACTACCCTATGATTTGCATTGTTCATTGGTTCAGAGACATCTTACTTCATTTCCTATGGATCATTTTGGTCTTTTGAGTAACGTGTGTTCAGATCTAGGCTTGATCTACTCGTTCTCTCTCATAGAGTTGAGCAAAGAGGGAGATCATGTGTAGTCCCGAGGCGTGGAGGCATCGGATGGTCCGGATGAGTCCTTGTGGGTTGCTACAGTAGCTGCTGGAGTGAAAATTCGGCGTAGTTTTTCATACAGTGCTCCGGGGAGATCCGGACCATCGATTTTAGATCAAACGATCCCGCGAAGACCGCTTAAGTTGTCGTCCCACAGAATTGCACTTATCTTTGTCCATTGAGTAAAGATGATACTTTTACATCATCTTTGCCTTAATTGTTGTGTAAACATCCAATTGTCAAGGCAAAACCGCTTTTACATGCATTTATATATTAATTTTGAAATTTTGATAGTCCCAAATTATTAAAATAATATTATTTGAGAACACCGGCAGTCGGACTGGTGAACCACTAGTTCGACCAGTGAACCGTTGAACCGATGGCTGGCTGGTTCACACAAGCTGGATCTTGATTTTTCGGTAGACTCGCCCGCGCTCGTCACCCGCACCACCGAGCTGCCCACCGCCCTCCTCACCATCGTGACGTCGTTTGCGAAATGATCACTATTCTATCATCTTTTGCTACCAGAATTACAAATCTAGCCATTTTTTTCACCGGATTTGCAAATATAGCCTCCTTCACCGTGCTCCCGCGCTCCCCTACTGTGGAACCCGGTGTGCCGCGCTCTGGGAGCGCGGGAGCTAGCGAGTGCGGAGCGCGGGCTGCCACAGCAGCCGCACGAGGGAGCAGCGGTCGAGCGCGGGAGGCCGGCGAGCACGGCGAAGGCAACGTGCCACGACAGCCAAACAGGAGGCCGCCACCCTCAGTAGGGGAGCACAGGAGCGTGTTTGAAGGCTAGATTTACAATTTCGATGAGAAAGAAGTTAGATTTGCAATTTCCATAGCAAAAAGAACTAGAATAGTGATCATTTTGTCGTGCGCTCACCACTGAGCCACCAGCCGCATCGTCGAACCTGTGCTCCTCGCCTTCGCGACATCGTGCGCTCACCGCACTATCAGCCGCAACGCCACGTCGCCCACATCCTCTCTGCGGTGGGACCCACGAGGCCGCCTCACACTCCTCGCTGCCATGTCGTCCGGAGGTGACGGACAAAGACGAGGAAGAGAATGAGATGAGAGAGATATTAGGAAATGGAGTAAATTTTTAGGTGTGTCTAGAATAATTAAATGGCATGTAGTGGGCTAGTTCACGGAGGACTAAAAAAGTTGTATCTAGTGTTATTACTAGATGAAGTGGGAAGCTAGCAGCTCTAGCATTTTTTGCTCTGAACATTGGCAATGCCCGAAATCCGTCCGATGCAACGGCGGCCCTGCCCGGAGTCTAAATTGGGACTTAGGAATTGTGACAGGTGGGATCATATTTCATATGCATACTACGACAAGCTTTTGACCCGAGTTGTAGGATCGAACGGGGGTAGAGGCGGAAAAAAACTCGAAACTCGCGAGTTCAACGAGTATTCGAAAACTCGACTCGAACTCGTTCCTTAACGAATTAAGCCGAGCTGGATTTTAAAATCGTTAAGATAACGAGTTTAACGAGCGAGCTAACGAGCTTAACGAGCAAAAGAAATCACTGTAAGTCTGTAACCCTAACCCCGTCATTCGCTTCAACCTTCGGAGTTCAGACTTCAGACCTGATTCCCCCGTTCCGCATCCGCAATTCCCCAATTCTGCTGAGCGATTGCGCCCCCACCCTCACCCTTGCTTCCGACGCCTTCGCGACCGCTGTGCACCTCTCCTCCACCGACAAGCCCCACTCCGAGCTCCTCGTCCGGGTCGTCGGGGTCGGTCTCGAGGGTCCCCCTTGAGCCTGCGTCAGGCCTTGCTTCGCGGAGGAGCCACTCCGGGGAGATCCCACTCCCCTCCGACGCGCCGTCCCGCGGGGCGCGCCCTGGGCACCAACGGACTAGGTCCAGTCCTCTCATCTTCACCTCCGGCTCGAGCTCCTGCTCCAATTCCGCCACCTCGCCGCTCACCAATGCGCTCCCAACGAGGAACATCTGCCCCTTCGATCAGGTTGCCAAGCTGCTGCCCTCATCCTCCACCGCGGCCACCACACCGCCTTCGCCCCGTGCCGTCACCCTTGCTCCCCGCCCCTCCCGGTCGAGCTCCACCGCCAGATCTGAGATCCTCCCCTTCGGCCATCCACCCACCGGGCTCCTTCCCTCTGGCCATCCCCAAGGTTTGCTTTCTTGGCTTGCTCATCGCTGTTGAAGTATAAGTGAATTGTCTACTTTTCCTCATAAGCTTAAGCTTTTGGGTGAATTGGTTGGTGCATGCAACTCAATATGGTATCAGAGCCAAGAGGTCTCGAGTTCAAGACCCAGTTGAAGCAATTAAAAAATAATAATTTCAGTCCACTTCTATTACACATCTTAGACCTGAGGGAGCCTATACGTGAGGGGGAGTGTTAAAATATAAGTGAATTTGCCTACCTTCCCTTATAAGCTTAAGCTTTTGGGTGAATTGGTTGGTGCATACAACTCAATACTCGCCGCCCCTCTGCCGAAAATATCTAGTTTGACCTGACAGAATAGAGTCATGAGAATGAATCTGCAATTTTGTCAAGCACTTTTTGTGTTGTGCTTGTTTCTACTGAATAGCATTTCCTAAATTCAATCTTGAAAACCACATAGGCAAGCCTTGCACTTTGGACTTGAATATTTTTCATTCTTTATAGTAACAACCTTAGTTGTTGATAACAACAACAGATGTTAACTTGCTGTCATTTTTTCTGGGAAATTGACAACTCACTACCTGACAATATGCACATCTATATAAAACTATTATAAAAAAAACTAGAATCTTAGGTTCAGATTACTTCAAGGATTTTGAATTGGAATAGGATTTCAATGCACTGGAATGGGGTTGGACTGTTGTAGTGAGATATCAAATATGTTTGATTTATGCAGGACTAGAATACTAGATTGCGAATCCAGTTGTTGTGCTTTAATGGATATAACAGCGCTTAGCTGTACTATTTCTTTTGTGCTATGCTTTGCATTTTAGGCGACTTCGTGTGGGTGTCAGCGGATATTTATATAGGGATGAAAAAGGTTGTAGCCTTGTTGTTATGAATAGTTCCTTTCTCTTTTCAATATTAGCTCTCTTAAGTATACATGTAAATTATTTCAAAATAAAGAACACTTTGTAGATGAATCGCGTTGGATTTGTTCTTGAGTTTATCACTTCAATTCTATCAGTGTTCTTCTACCTTGTTGGTGCAGTTGTTGACAGGATGTAACGACCATTTCTTTAAGAACAACAAATGTTGGTTAAAGTACTATACTTGCTTGTTGGCAAATTGAACTCTACAGTTTTAATCGTCCTAGTTTCTTCATATGTTATTTCTGTAGGTTGACTTTTTCATGGACTGTTTGTATCAATCCAGGAAACCATGCCAGTAGTTTCTCTGTTCTTTGGTTTGGGGTATGTGGATTCAATCAAGCGAATACTATTCTGCTTTAGGAAGATCATAGCTCTATGGTCATGGTTTTTTTCATCTCTTAATTTGCATACCATTTGAAACAGACGTGTATCTTCCTGAATTATAGATGCCTGGGTTTGAAAGTGCCTCTTTTTTTTTAGTATTTGCTCTTTTTTTCTTTGTAGTTCGATGCTCAAATCTGTTGCTTATATTTGTAACGAGCTTAACGAGCTAACTCGAGTTTTTAACGAGTCGAGCCGAGTCGAGCTTTCAACTCGTTAAGAAAATAAGTCAAGCTGGCTCGTTATCTTAACGAATTTAACAAGTGGAGTCGAGTTGACTCGATAACCACCCCCTCACCCCTAAACGGGGGTTTCTCCATCGAGCTAGTCCCATCCTCCAATGGCGGTAGGAGGAAGACTTGAGAGAAGGGGTGCCACGTGTCGGGGAGCATGGTAGGGTGCAGGCAGGGGAATCGCCGGCAGGTCATCCAGCCCGGGGGATCTCGCTGAACGGTTCAGACGGTCAGGTGCTACGGCTTACGCTCACGGAAGGCGTGGGATGGGTCATGGGTGTGACTGTGTGAGTTCTCGGGCCAATAGTTCGTCGCGCGCTTTTAGCGTTGGCCTACGGGCTTGCGCATTGCTCGCTTCATTCCCACGGGCCGAGCATCAGGCATGCCATTGTCGTGCCGGCTCATGGGCTGCGCGAACCTGACCCCATCCGCTCGTCGGCTCGCGCGCCCGGCCGAACGAACCGATCCCTGCGAGCGACGACGCGGGCATTAACCGCGCCCGTCCTGTCCGCATGGTCTCCAACCCGATATCGTCCATGCTGCGGAGAGGCTGAGACGTGCGAGTTCGTAGTTTTTGTTAAGGAACCTCGCTATCGAATAGTCCGGGGTTCCCGAACAGATCTGGAGTGGAGAACAGAAAGAGAGAGAGACACGTGTTTAGGGAGAGCGAAAGCGGAAATTCTTTATTGCTAATGATTTCTTGTACATTAAGGGGGGGACCCCTCCTCCTTTTATAGCGCTCATCCAGGATTTTGGCTAAGGGACCACATGGGCCTTCCAATGGGCTATTAGGGTTTCTTAACACTCCCCCTTGGGCCCTTTGCCGCGAGATGCATATGCCTCATTAAAACTCCAGAAAAACCCAGTGGGAAAAATACTTGGAGAAAGAGTACATAGCATACGCTTACTATGTTGCACGAATTGCCTCGTTAAAAACCTTATGCAAGAAAACTTCATGAAAAACTTGCTAAGGAAAAAGAGTACAATTCTCCCAACTTCAATTGCTAATCTTGAGATTTATGTTGGGTATTCATAATTCATGCTCGAGATTCATGTGGGAGTATGTGAAATATCTCCCCGAATCTGCACTTCTCTAAGTCTCATCATCCCAATTCCTTTCACGCACCTTTCAAAGGTAGACGCGGGAGTGATTTAGTGAACAAATCTGCAAGATTTTCACATGACTTAGTATGCAATATCTTGATCTCGTTCATCTTATGCAATTCGTGAGCATAGAAGAACTTGGGGTTGATATGCTTCGTGAGATTGCTCTTCACATAACCCATCGTGCTTGGGCAACACAAGTCGCATTATCTTCATAAATTATCGTGGAGTTTGCTCAATGTTCAAACCACATGACTTACGGATGTGGTGAACCATTCTTCCGAGCCATGCACATTCACGAGATGCTTCATACAAAGCGATGATTTCCGAGTGGTTTGTCGACGTCGAGACAAGAGTCCGCTAGACGACTTCCAAGAAATTGCTGTTCCTCCACATAGGAAAACATAGCCGTTTGGGACTTGCCAAGATGCTGGTCCGATAAGTACCAAAGATCGGCATAGCCAACCAAATTCAATTCATTGTTTCTTCGAAAAACAAACCAAGATCTTTGCTTCCTTGGAGGTAGCGGAAGATGTCCTTAATCCCTTTCCAATGCCTTTTGGTGGGTTACGACTGCATCGAGCTAGCAAATTCACAATAACGCAATGTCCGGTCTAGTGCTATTCGCAAGGTACATGAGTGCTCCAATTGCACTCGGATATGGGAATTCTGCTCCCGTGACTTCCTCCCCTCTTCTCTAGGTGCAGATGGGTCTAGGTCCGCTTGGAGTGACCTTCCCACCATTGGAGTCTTTGCAGGATATGATTTTTCAAACCCAAATCTTTCCAACACTTTCTGCGTGTAGGTTGATTGATGTACCAAGATTCCTCCTTGGACATGTTCAAGCTGCAAGCCTAAACAAAACTTGGTTTTACCCAAATCTTTCATTTCAAACTCGGACTTCAAGTATGAGCATGCCTCTTCAATTTCTTCATCCGTCCCTATGATGTTCAAGTCATCTACATAGACGGAGATTATCTGAGAATCCATTCGGGATCATCAGATAAACACACATGGACAATCTTCATTGTTTGTGTAGCCTTTCTTGCAGAGAAAGTCACTCAGCGATTGTACCACATTCTTCCCGATCGCTTCAAACCCATACAAGTGATTTCTCCAATTTCACACTGCATGTGTTTCTATTTGCTCCATCTTGGTTGGGATAGGAATTCCTTAGGTACTTTCATGTATATCTCCGAATCCAAGTTTCCATCTGAGTATGCTGTGACAACATCCATTAGCTTCATTCTCAACTTCAAGTTGATCGCCATTGAGATCAAATATCTAAAGGTAATTCCTCCCATGACCGGAGAATAGGTTTCTTCATAATCAACTCCGGACGTTGAGTGAAACCTTGAGCTACAAGCCTTGCTTTATACCTTACAACCGTTGTTTTCATTTCTCTTAGAACAAAGACCCATTTGTGACCTCACGGGTTTATATGGGAAGGTGTGCGGCATACGGGCTCAAACACTCTCTCTTGTTCGGAGAGACTAACTCTGCATGATTGCCTTTTTCCATTCTTCCCAATCTAGCCTTTTCTTGCACTCTGCTAGAGATGCGGGCTCGGGATCATGATCAATGATCGAGGCAATCTTCTTTGCAAAGTATGCATCAACGTTGGTCGTTGCTCTATTCAGTGATTCTCCTGTTATTACAAAGTTTATGGCCATTTCTTCATGGGTGCTTCATGCACTTCTACTTGCTCTTTTGCTTTTCCCTATCGTAAGAGCAAGTTCCTTTAGCTTTTCATCGCCTATGTGTGCGCACACATTATTTCCGCGGTTTCTTTGATGGAAGATTCAAGTCCAGGAATTGCCTTTCTGTTGGCTTCTTTCGCTGTGTCTCAACTGGCTTCCTTCTTTCCTTGGGACATTTTCGTGATTGGTTGTGGTAAGTCCTCTTGCCCGATTTTCTCGAGACGCCTCCGGTACTTTGGGTTTGAGGAGCCGATTGCTCGCTCTTTTTCTTTGAGGCCTCTGAGCAGGTTGAGGATACCTTCTATTTTCTTTGGTATTTCCACCCTCTCGGTGCATTCCTTGCGGGTACATGCGACTTAACCACGCCCTTCGATCACAAAATGATCAGCAGTTCATTTGCTAAATTATGCAAATCAATTATCTTCGGACTTCTTGATTTGCTTCATTAGTGCGGGGTTATGTGCGGGATCGGTGGAATGCCATATGATTTTCCGGCATTTTTCATCCAAAGGTTGATTTCTCCCTAATGACGGAAACGATCCTCGTCAAAAATGCAATCGTGAACCGGTCAGTATGCAAATCTCCATCATGGGTTCCAAATACCGATTATGGATGCACTCTCATAACCAACGATATCCCTGACTTGCGGAGAGGGCCCATTGCGATCATTGAGGGTGGTATAGGTACATATACCATACACCCAAATTTTCTAAGATGGGAGATCTTGGGATGATCCGTGCACAAGTTGCATAAGAGAATGGATGTTGTAGGCCGACGGTCTGAAATTGATAAGAGCTGCTGCGTGCAGGACTGCGTGTCCCCAACAAGTGTTGGGCAAGTTACAACTCTGCAAAAGCGGTCCGTAATAAACTTAATCCTCTTTATTAGTGCTTCGCTAGTCCATTCTGCGTATGGACGCGTGCGGTACGGAGTGCTCAATCGCTATCCTCGTTGTTGTGCAATAATCATCAAATGCCTTTGAAGTAAATTCTCGGCATTGTCCATTCTAATGGACTTCACGCGATGATCGGGAAAGCATTCTTAATTCTTATGATCTGCGAGATCGACTTTGCAAAAGCATGGTTTCTTGTTGACAACAAGCATACATGCGACCATTTCGAGGAAGCATCGATGAGCACCATAAAGTATCGAAACGGCCTCGACAGGCTGAATCGGACCGCAAATATCCCCTGGATGCGTTCCAGAATGCAGGATTTCACTTTGCACTTTCATGACAGAGGGTCTAGTTATTAATTTCCGGTGGCACATGCAGGCACACAAAATCTTCATGATTCGGGAAATTTGTAACGTTAATGCCATGACCTTGTGAGTTGTTCACTATATTTCTCATCATTCTAAGACCGGGATGACCTAATCTACCATGCCATAAAGAAAATAACTCGAGCTTCTAAAAGCAGTTTTCAAGGAAGTATACACTTGGTGCATGAATATTCGTGTAGTACAACCTGATTCATATGAGGACATTTTTCTAATACCATTTTTCCACATACCGCGTGCTTCACAATGCACAAGTATTCTTTGCCATTTTCTTCATTGGTTTCTACGTGAAAACCATTGCGCGGATGTCTTTAAAGCTTAAGAGAGTGCGCGTTGATTCAGTGGTACAAAGGGCTTCTTCAATTACCAAAGTTGTACCCTTAGGCAATATAATAGTGGCTCTTCCCGAGCCGATTACATATGAGTCGCTTCTGCGATCGTCGTAATCTTTCCGGCGTTCTTCGTGATCGATCGAAATACTTAGACTCTCTTAAGATGGTATTTGTTGTGCCACTATCAACAATGCATATCTCTTCCATTTGGGCGCTACGATTTCTAGATAAAAGAAATATAATTCTAATCGACAAAGGCAAAAACAATCCAAATATTACTTGCAAAATTGAAGAATATCGAATAAAGAATAAATTGCGTATTTATTCATGAAAGAAGTATGCTCTTCTAGAGCTTACAATCCTTTATTCAAAGAAAATGCTAACAACCATAATCTAAAAGAAATGCATTAAATGTAATCGTAAAATATGCATTAATTTACGCTTCTATATCATCTGCGAAGTTTCTCTTCATTTGCCATAATCATGGCTGCGCAGATCGATGTCCGTGCTATTCGTGAGGATGAGGCAAGTGGGGTGTCTACATCCATGACATCATCTTCACCGATGTTGGCGGCGCGCCTCTGCAGGGCGTTTTCCTTTGCCTTCTTCTTAGCCTCGATATGCGTTGATCGCTTCCTTGGATTCTCGACATATCTTCGACCAATGTCCCCAAGTGCCACACTTGAAGCACGCCAGTTACTGCTGTCCATACGGCTTGGCGTGCGTCTTTTCTTTGTCATCCTCTTCACGGGGCTTTGACTTTCCTTTGGCACAGGGTCTCTCTTTTCCACCCCGCCGCCCTTCTTTCTATGAGTGGGCTTTTCACCTTGTAGTGTTGGCATTGACTTGATGCGATTGCCTTCGTCGGTGTGGTCGAGACATAGTTCTTGCGTAGAACATCGTCTTGCGATTTCGCAACTTGCATTACATCAATCGATTCGCTATACTCCTTGTATGCGCCCCGACGATAAATGCGTCGCGCTCTGGATAGCATTAGGGTGGAAGGTAGAGAGAGTTTTCTCAATCTTCTCTTCATCGCTGATCTTCTTGCCACATAGAGAAAGATTGGTACAAATTTCATGCAAGGCGTAATTGTACTGCCATCGCTCAAAGTCGCAAACCTCAGCGCACCCAATCTTGCTGTGCTTGGGGCAAGATGGTGTACTTGAGCTTTTCGAACCGCTCAAGTGCGGTCCAAAGCTCAAGTGCACTCTCCTCACCATATATTCATTCTTTAGAGTGGGTGAGAGGTGGTGCTCGAGAAAATGCGAGCTTGATCGTTCGCTTTCGGCAGTAGGTTTTGCGCCCCGCGAGGACCCTAGACCAATCACGAACGGAGCTTCTTGCCCCAAGAACAATCTTTACGTCCGATGCCCAAGTGAGGTAGTTCTGACCGTGCGGGGCCAGTTCTTCAAACTCACGATTCACAATGCCAGACATCTGCATGATTTCAAAATTCTGGTTTAGATTACTGCGTGTAATCTGATAGAAAATGGTTGCAAAAAGCATAAAGTGCAGAAAAAAATAAATTCATATGCATTGCATTATATAAAATAAAGCAAAGGATTCAAACTTCATAAAGAAAATTCATAAAACAGAGAAAAGAAGAAAGAAAAATTAAAAACAGAGCCAAATAAATCTTCTTGATTTTCTGGCAATTTTTTCGCAATTTTCTGCAATTTTTTCTCTCTTTTTTTTCTCTTCTTTTCCTTTCCTTTTCTTTTCCTTCTTTTTTTTTTTCTTTCCAGGCGAGTCGGTCGGGTGGGCCTTCTTTTCTGGCCCACGACTTCATGCGGCTAGGGTTTCCCTAGCCGCAGCCGCCACCGCCTCTCTCCCTTTTTTTTTCTTTCTTTCACTTCACCCATCCCGTTTCTTCTTCTTTGCTTCTTCCGCCGCACGCCTTCCTTTCATTCTTGCGCCGCCTCCCCCTTCGTGCTTCAGGCAACGGCGGCGGTTCGGCCGACGGCGGTTGCACGCGAGGCCGAGGCGACGGCGAGCGACGTGGCGGCCGGTTTCATGCGCTGGCCGGCGGCGGCGCGCACGTCGGCGATGGCGGCGGCGCGGCGAGGAAACTGGCGACGACACGCCGAAAGCGCACGGAATCGAGGCGGGCGCGGCGCTGCGTGTCTTTGTGGGCAACGCTCCGGCGTGTGGCGCTACTGGCCGGAGGCTTTGGCCGCAGGCCGGGCCGGCCGAGGCGGCGAGGCGTGGAGGCGCGCGCGACGGCCGGGCGGAGTTCCGTGCGGGACCGACGGCGCGGCCAGGCGGAGAGCCACGGCCGGCTTCGGGTCTGGTGCGCAGACGCTAAGTCGTCGACGGCGACGCGTGGATCGAGGCGGCGGCAGCGACGCCGAGGCCGAGCGGGCTTCAGGCGGCGGTCAGGCGCTTAAGCGGCCGGCGGCAACGCGCGCGGCCGTCTGTGGCCGAGGCGGCCGGGCGTCCGGGCCGTGCGGCTTTTTGCGCTGGGGCCGGGCCGGGCCGTCGCTTGGCGGCGGCGACGGCCGGGCGGCAGACACGGATGTGGCGCGGCCAGAAGGGCCGGAGCGGCGGGGTTGTTGCGAGCCGTCTTGCGGCGGCGAGGGCTGTGGCGGGCACGGCAGGCTTCATCGCTGCGCTATCGCGGTGGCGCGGCGCCCGAGACAACTTCGGCGGCGGCGTGACGCGCGTGCCTCGGGCGCGCGACCGCGGCGATCAGCTTCGTGAGTCGCGCGGCGACGGTGCTTCGAGCACACGACGGCAAATGACGGTGGTAACTTCGACGGCTATGCGTCTGCGCGGCGGCGCTTTTTTTTTGCATGAACAGTAAATTCAATTGTAAAAAAATAGTCTTGTACTGTAGCTTCGAGCCATATCCACGTAGCTTCATGCCACGCGACAAACAGTACGAGATACAAAAGGTAGATGCATGCATAAGAACGACAGCGATTAGAAACAATCACCGATTCTCACCTCTTCTCACCTTTTCAATTCTGATCTCCGTAGAGCAATTCGTGCTGATAACATGTTAAGGAACCTCGCTATCGAATAGTCCGGGGTTCCCGAACAGATCTGGAGTGGAGAACAGAAAGAGAGAGAGACACGTGTTTAGGGAGAGCGAAAGCGGAAATTCTTTATTGCTAATGATTTCTTGTACATTAAGGGGGACCCCTCCTCCTTTTATAGCGCTCATCCAGGGTTTTGGTTAAGGGACCACATGGGCCTTCCAATGGGCTATTAGGGTTTCTTAACAGTTTTGTACTCGCCAACGCGACCGCTTGGCAGCTTGGGATTATATACCTCCTCCTCCATATGTCTTGGAAAATAGGACAAACACTTGGATAGAGCACCTCTGACTGCAAAACTTTACAGCGTCGTAGTAACAAGATAGGAACCGACATATTGGTACTATGAAGTACTTCTGATTGACAAAAATTTACAGGATAATGGTAGTCGATCAAGGACAAGACGAGGAACTAATTAGTCCAATTAGACGGTTCTTGTCTGCTGACGAAATACAAAAGATGAGGAAAAAAATTTACAGCGTAGCAAAGTTACCATAACAACCTGTGGTCTTGGCGTGATTAAAGGTCATTCTGATCTTGAGCACCTATCGACTCTTTGCTGTTGTCATACTATGATCGCTTCTGTGACCTTGAGAAAATCAAGTTCTCAGCTGAGCGATCTTCTGTGAGACGTCAACTGTTTCATCCACGGTCTCCGGAAGAGATTCCTCCTAGAAAGTGCAGAATATCCATTGCATCATCAATTAATAAAATGCTCAAAAAAGATAGAGATTATCTTAAAGTGTCATACGCAGCCTGCAAGTATGCAATTCAAATATACCAGCAATTTTCTTAAGAAAAGAAAGCCATACTTAATCACACAAAAGGAAAAGAAAGAAAGAGAGAAGAAAAACATCCTAACATATATGGTGTAGGAATGAAAGAATGCTGCTACTAAACTTACATCTCTATCTTGCCTTTGCTTTTCACCTATACACTTGGAAGCACTGATGCTTTCACTCTTCAACAGGCTCCGAGCACTCAAGAGCGGCTTGCTTATGCCATCTGTCACTGATGCATCTGCTGGCTTCTCACCTATATTCAGCTTTATGTGGTACTCACCATCTCCATGCTTATTGCCAAGTACTCTTTCCCTGAGACAAGATGCCAGATTTGTTAGCTGCAAGAAAACAGAAGAGTAAATTTGAGCTTGTATGATACTTGTGATAAGGTCTTTATTTTGTTTACTGTGCTACCCCAAGGTGTAGAAAAAAAAAATCGAACTCAAAACTATTGCATCTCTTATACGTATTCTACATGCCTAACCAATTGATTGTCCCTGCCTAGTCCAAATAGAAGTTTCTTATGATAAAATATTGCCTTGGTAAGGAAGCATTCTGCCGCAGCTGTGGACTGGATTTTTCACCCTTGGCAATACCTTCTTCCAAATGAGCAAATTGCCGCTTAAAGCGATCCACCCCACTGTCAAGTTCAACACATATACAGACATCAGAGTTATACTTTCAATATATCCTCCACAAACATTACATATAATTAGTATAGTTCAGTGTTATTGTATAATAGAATATAGCATAGTCACCATAAAATTCTCCACACAAGTGAAAATTGCTTGTAAAAAAACCAAGTGGGCTCACCTAGGATACATGAAACTCATCTGGTCTCCTCCACGTAGGTATTCTTGCAACATATGAGGATGGTACTCTAAAATCTAAAAAAAAAACATGCGTTGGTAAAGTAATGAGTCAAGTAACAGCTCTATCATATCTCCGCAACAGAATTGAGCAATCATACCTCTCGGTAAATTAATTCTCGAACATCATCTTTGGCAAGTTTCCTCTTCTCAAACTCAAATTCAAGTTTTGAGATAGGCTGTGTAGTGGGTTCACGTTCAGAATTTGCTAATCCAGTAAAGTATGGGTCTGTCAGGGCCTTGAATAACATTTCCATATCTCAGTATTGAGGATAGCAATTTATTCAACATTTCAAATCTGGAATATATCTTAATGGTGAGCAGAAGTTGGTCTCAACCACTCCTACCTCTGCAGCACTTGGCCGATCTTTAGGATCAAAAGCAAGGAGACGCTCAAGCAAATGGAGAGCCATAGGATCCACATCTGGAAACTTTTTAGTGAAGGGAACTGGAGGCTTTTTCCTCATATTGCTCAAGTATCGTCGAGCTTTCTCATTCCGTATCTGCGACCATTCAATAAATGGTTGTAAAAGATATGGTTTAAGCATCGTCCCTACAATTTACATTTCATTTCTATGATGAATATATAGAAGACTGCTGCTATTGATGTCCATTGGAGCAGAACTCTGTGGTCTGTACTACCCAGTAACTAAACACTAAAGCATATTAAAAATTTAAAACACTTCAGAGTTCTAAATATGGAGTGCGAATGTAATAACAAGTGACTGAGAGAAATGGAACAAGAAAACAGGAAAATTCATAACTACACAGTACACACTTTTCAATGTAAGGTTTGTGATGTTACAGGAAGTTTGTACTGAAAAATCTGAAATAGAGAGTGATGCCTAGCTTACAAAATTCATAATATTGCAAAGGTAGTTGAATATGGGACTCCAACTGCTCTTTTGATTTACTAGTGAGGAGTGAACATACCTTTGATAGGGATTCTGCTGAAGGAGTGCCAAGTAGATCAGTCATGAGATCCAATTGATGCACAACATTCTTCCCTGGAAAGAGTGGCTTCCCTGTAAGCATTTCTGCAAATATACATCCTACGCTCCAAATATCAATTGCGGGAGTGTACTGCAAAAGTTAAAGTCAAATTCAGTTCCCTGCAATCCTTTAACATTTGTTAAACATGCACACATATCAATTCCGAACCAAGTACAGTTGAAATTCAGTGCCCAGATAGTCCAATCACATTAACAAGATTAAATTAGCACCTAGACCACATATTTATGTTCAATATTCACACTTTTATAAAAGCAGCATAGGGGAGAACACAATAAGTAAATGTTATTTTTAGTTTATCGGGAAAACATTTATCTATTATATATTAAAAGCTCATGAGAGTCGCTAAGAAAAAAGAGAAATAGGCTAGAAATTCTCACAAAAAAGCAAAATATCTAGCCCTTAATCTTATGGGCCTTATTTACAATTTCCATTGGATCTTTGAGAAATAGAATAGAAATAAAGCCCATGAGAGTTAGACTAGAAATTCCCACAAAAAAGCAAAATATCTAGCCCTTAATCTGGTGAGCTTTATTTACAAATGCCATTAGATCTTTGAGAAATAGACTAGAAAATCTCACAAAAAAAAACAAAATATCTAGCCTTTAATATGATGGACCCTAATAAAAAATGCATCATATTGACCATTAGATGCTATTGAGTAGATATATATATTACTTTGTAGTATAAAATCAAAATAAAAGACAAAACTTACATGGTAGGGGCGGATCGATATATCTAGATCTCATGCGTGATTAAGTCTAATTATAATTTTGATTAGTAAATCATAACCAACAAATCAGCACATGAACTCTGACATTACATTGGACGCACCTTGGCTTTATACAGACAATACACACCGATGTGACTCAATGCATACAATTAAAGAAAATACAAATGACCTCATGTTGGTTCAGCCATAACATAAAAGTCATGCAGCCCCAAAACTAATTTGTATTTGATTTGGTTTTTCTAAGAACTCCCTAAAAGTAGATCGGTTTTGTCGAGAAACAAATAAATCAGGACATTTATTGTATATAGACTTATCCCCTATACGCCATGGTGTCTGCTGGTGCTCCCCGTCCAAGTGCTCCCAAGGAAAGAAAAGAACGGAAAAATAATAACATTGCACGAGCTCGATCGCCCTTCGAATCTTTTACTTGCGTAGCCAGAAAAAAAAACAGAAACCGCTGGTTCTTTCTTGACGTGGAAGAGTGCGCCTCCTGATCTCCCAATCTAACTCCCACAAAATCAGGATTCCTTAGATTTGTTCTTTTTTATCTCTTGGTTCGTCTATGATAGATTCAACACCAAGTACGACACCAACCTGATCAAAAGAAACAAATTGATGTGGTAATAGTGTTATGAGCTTCATCAGAAGGCATTACGCCCATCCTATACTAGGTCATGGGGTCAAGACCGGTCCTACGGCGCTTCAATAGCATATCATGTAGAGTTGTTAAGAAAATAAAATGCTAGAAATTCTCATAAAAAAGCAAAACATATAACCCTTAATTTAGTGAACCTTAACTAAGTTGAACTATAATATCCATTAGATTTGATGTTACTATTTCAAAAAACGTCTAACCGTCTATCTAGCGGATCCGAATTATAACGGCTTAGATTAAAAGAAAGAGTCCATGTGAAGTACAACAAAAAAATTAACAAAAATTCAGAATAAAAAATAAAAATAAATTAGACATTTGATTTTCATATGAACTCTAAATTAAAACACGTACATTACTAAAATTCGAATAAAAATTAGGTAAAATTAGCAATTGATTTGTATTATCAATTGTAATCCAAAACTAATATTCAAAACTAAATAAAAATAAAATCAATGGCTTAGATTAAAAGAAAGAGCCCATACTAAGAACAATAAAAATAACAGAAATTCAGAATAATAAATAAATAAAAATCAACCATTTAACTTTCATATGAAGTCCAAATTAAACATGTACATTGCTAAAATACAGAATATAAATTATATAAAAAATAGTAGTTGGATTTGTATATGGTTTTTACAGTACAACCGATATACAAAATTAAATAAAAATTAACAAATAAAAATTAACATAAATTCAGAATAAAAAACAAAATGAAATTAGTCATTTGATTTTTCATACAAATTCTAAATCAAAACTTGAAATTAAAAATTAAATATAAATAACATAAGAATAAAAATAAAAGGAAATTAGGGATTATTTTTTAATTCCATACTAAGTGAAAAATATAATTTTTCATTTTATTCAGAATTAAAATTTTAGAAATATGCTAATTTAAGGGGGGAAATAAAATAAGGTAAGTAATTTGATTTGTGTGTATGTATATATATATATATATTATTAACTATTATGTAATAAAAGTCGATTACATGTTTTTTATAGTCGCTAAAATAATATAGAATATACTAAAAATTCTCAAAAAAAATTCTAACTCTTTATTTGGTGGATCTCCACGGAACGAAGAGATTAAGAGGGTGATACATCAACAGTTGTTCACTCAGTTATACCGGTATGAGCAATATGATGTGCAATAAAAGAAGTACCGGAAGAAAGAGACAAACATTGTAATAATGAAATTAAGAGATGATGATATAAATAGAAAATATTATGTTATGCTATGTTTATTATTTTTCTATGCAAGTATTCGTAGAAGAAAGTTTCGGTCACATGTGATAAGTACTGAGAAACGGAGTAAAAATATTTTCACCTATAATATACAATATCAAAATATCACAAATTGTGTTTTGTATTGATTTATTTTTGAAAAAAAATCGCATATATATTATCAAGTCATTTAAATATATTTTAAAAATGATGCACGCGCAAATGCGCGGGCCATCTTGCTAGTTTAAAGAAAGGCAGAACAATGTACAGATCATGACAAGTTGAAGAGAATATATTTCGGAATGACAAACATTTTATAACTATACTAAAACTCTTAAAAGAAAGGAGATATATAGTTGCACATACAGAAATTAAATACATTTAATTAATGCAAATCAAGAACTCAAGATGTCATTTGATGACTAAGATTAATTTGAGTAACAACACCTGATAGCGTTCTGAAACTATTTTTACTTCGTCGGATCCAAACGTGTCATAGTAATAATGTAATATAGCAATTTCGGGAGAAAAATCATAACATGATCATTGTCGTTGGCAATACGAAGTTAGGATAAAATTTCCCTCACCTTTGAAAAAAAGGAGCCACACAATTCTGGAGCACGATACCATCTAGTTGCCACGTAATCCTAGGACAAGCCATGCAAAATCATAAGAAATCAAACTTTGGCTGCTCATCATAAAAAATGTCTGCTCAACATTACTAAAATGGATACCGTCCAGAATATGGCTGATGGGGTATCATTAAATGATACGCGGGCAAGGCCAAAATCACAAATCTTCAGCTTGCAATCAGCATTGGCTAGAATATTCTTGGGCTTAAGATCCCGGTGGAAAACATTTGCTGCAAAACCATCACTTAGACAATAAGCACATCACCCACACATGAAAAAAATTCTGATAAACCATTACCAATTTCCTCCTATGTGGAGTATAATTACCTGTATGTATGTACTTCATCCCCCGGAGCAGCTGATACAAAAAGAACTGGTGATGCTCCGGTGTGAGATCATCGTTTGCTTTTATTACCTGATGGAGATCCGACTCCATTAGCTCAAAGATTACATATATATCCCTGAATTCCCTTCTTGAAGGGGGGAGCATAATGTGCTTGATCTGAACTATGTCCGGGTGACGCAGCAATCGGAGCAACTTGATCTCCCTAAGGATGCGGGTGGCATCGGAGATGTGATCAAAGACGTCATTGATTTTCTTGATCGCCACACTCTCAGTGGTCTGGGTGTCGACTGCCGCGGCCACAACACCGTAACTCCCCTTGCCAATGACCTCACTGACCTGATATCGGCTTGCCTCACCATACTCTGTGAAGAAGTCGGATTCCGAGAACTTCAAAGGAAGAAGTGTGTTCATGTTAGTACCATTAATACTGAATGCTAGATGGTGTGATGAACATTGAACATCCTGATGTACCACGGTAAAGAGTATTAGGCAAAAAAAAATGAATTTCATTGAATAGACAGCTGACACTGACGTAAAAGCGTTGGACTCGGAATCGAAAGACATGCACATTACTAGAAAACGTACTCAAGACATTTTGTGATCCTTTCAGATTTAGATTGGATTGGAGAGTGGCTGAACATTGTTAAACTGTAAACAGTTATTTTTCTCACATCGACTATAAGGTGACAAAAGCCTGCACCATGGAATCATCAAAAGGTAAAAGGAGAGCACCGAAAAACGAAAACAAAACATTTATCTGATAATGTTTCTTAAACTGACGCACTTTAGTAAGTTGTCACGGATTCATAGAAGTCAAACCCCATTGATGTATCATGTATACCGGTTTGTACTAAAATCCGAGCGTTGGTTTATGCAAGCAATTGGATGCCGCATCGAACGCCATCGTATCTAAATCGGTAAATCCAACCGAGCAGATCCGTAAGAACTGACAAGAAAGCAAGCAGAAGGCGACCTCATGGATTTCCTTTCACCCCATGAAGCACATAGTTCAACTTGCGCAACTCAGCGAGAGACGGAAACCGCCACTGGAAGCCTCGCAGATGGAACACAGATGGACAAAAGGGAGCAGTAAAACAAATCACAAGGATGCAAAATGCGACCACGGAGTCGGAGAAGCCTACCCACCTTCTTACTCGGATCCATGCGTGGCGGCTTCGTGCGAACCAGCGCGCGTATGCCCCCGCTCTCCAACACAATGTATTCCTCGGGGTCGGACTCGGGCCCCTCGGCCACCTCCTCCCACTCGTCGTCCTCCTCCTCTTCGTGCTCTTGCCGCGGGAGCGAGCGAGCGTCGATGTCGCTGGTGGTATTACTGGTGGTGTTCAGGTGGGAGGAGGAGGACACGCGGCGGGAGCGGAGACGGAGCCAGCGGAGGAGGGAGCGGGCGCGGCCGCCCATAAACCGCCTCTCTCGAGGTGGTGGAGAAGCATTGGGCGGGCGCGCGGGGCCTGCCTGGTCGCCGTGGGAGCGAGTCTCGCGCGGCGTGTCACGGGGGACTGGAGCAGCGAGGCGCGCGGGGGAGCGTGGCGTGGTGGCGAGCGGGCAAGTGGCGGTTCGTGCCGGTTGGCGTGGGGATGGGTGGGGTGGCATCAGGAATTCATGATGGGAGGAGTGGGACGGGGGTGGGGAGCACGGACCGTGGGTGAAGGGGCGGAGACGACGTTTGAATCTTGAGACAGGGGAACACGTCGGAACTGTTCTTTTTCCTTTTTTTTTTAACTGGTAAATTTTTTAAAAAGGAATAAATCCATTTCAAATACCTCAAGTTTGCGAAGAGTCCACTTAGCTCCTTTTGTTTCGGATTTTTCTCTAGTTTAAAAACAAAAAGTCTAAAGCCCAAATAAATAGGAGGTTGTTCAGCTAGCTTTATAAAAAAGTTCACGTTACAACTATAAGCCATAAGCCAGAAAATAATGATTTTTTGGCTTTTGCGGGATAGAAATAGACTTTGCCACTCAACGTCATCGAAATTACTCACCAATACTATATATAAAAACTTCCATCGCATCATCTTCCCACTGCCATTCCAATCCTCTCACATCTCCCCACTGACCAAATCGCCTAAAGGGTGACTAGATCTCGTCCCCGACATCCTCTCACTCGACTTCGGCAGCCCGTCTCCTCGCGACCGATGCTACCCCCCGACAGCCCACAGAGATCCCTATCATCACCAGCTCGTGGGAGGTAGTCGGATCCGAGCATGGTGCAAGTGGAGGTGACTGGATCCAACTATGTCATGGCAAGAGGCAACTGGATCTGAGCGTGGCATAGGTGGAGGCGGCCAAATCTAGTCATAGTACGATGGGAGACAGCAGGATTTGAATGTAAACTATTAGATCTAAAAATGAACGGCTGAAATCACATGCATTCCTTTACTTGCGGTGATCCCGGATTGATACACTGGATATATGAGACGAGTTCCGCAACATTCAGCTGCTCGTGTTCATGTATTTTGTTGCTGCGCTTGAGGCTTGAGCCATAAGTTCTGTATGGTTGCTAACTCTTTTGCTCACAAACACTTTCATTCCAGGGAGACCTGAAGACTGGCACAATGAAAAAAAATCGAGTACAGTGCAGGTGAGCCTTCAGATTCGTCAAAATGCAGAGAGAGAGAGAGGAAAAAGAAATTCTGACAGCGTGTAAACCAGTTCAGTTGTGAAAAACGCTCCAGGTAAAATTGGCCCCGTTTTTTCCACATTTATGCAATGATAATAGTAACATTTCGACTATTTCTTTAGATAAAATCAATCCAGATTAGCGTCTTGGAGAGCGTAATGACAAGCTCCATCCTGTGAACCTCATAACTCCCCTTGTCTTTCTTATCCAAATATCACTATCTGACTAAACACAACCAATTCTCAATGACACCCACACACGCTAGCCACCACCCATTTTTGTGCACAGGAAATGGTCTACTAGCTTGCAAGCCACAAGCCTTCCGTGTATCACGACAGGGCAAATCAGAAGCCACGAAGATGGTTTCCTCCTGGTACTATCAGCATATGTAAATTTTGTCAGCTACTAGTAAGTACCACACTGTTGGACACAAAGAAAAAAGGGACTTTTGTGAGATACATGAGTCTGTTTGGGATAAACATAGATAGACAATTTGCAGTACCAACATGGGATGAATAAGGCCAGCCACATGTTCTGGTGGTGTTCGCTAGCTCTCTCAGGCACTAAATTCTCCTCCTCCGGTCTGTCTCTAGGCTAAGATATGAAGAGAGTTTAGCAGCCTTGGACATTCATACCTGCTCTAACTCTTGTTTGCCAATTTCTGATGAGTGGAGCTGTCTGTCTCGGCCCTCCTGCTGGTTGTGGCAGGAACAGTGATGAGTGAACGGAGTCATGCTTGTGAGATTAGGCTTCGTGGTTGCAGCTTCTGTTGCAGCTTTTACTCTTAAGAGAGCTAACAGTGGGAGGAGACCTAATAAAGGTACAGTTTTAGCTCCCCACTCCATGCAAAAGCTCTTTCCGTTCATTTGAATCTCACTCAAGCTCTACTGCATCGCTTCTTTCAGACAATGGCCAAGCAAGGAAAAGAAAGGAGAAAAGTCGGCATTCTGAACATGTACGTGTAGCCTCGCTAGTTGCAATTTAATAAAACCCCTGTTGTATTAGTGACCTATGACCTACTGTTCCGTCCAACTGTTTCAGGGGGAGAAAGAAGAAGAGAAGGAAGAGGTTAAAACAATCAGCGGCATAATCAATTCAGCTCCGTCAGTAGACGACGATGACGATGATATGCTTTCGGAGATCGAGAGCCTCCTGTCAGGGGAGATTGACATCCCTTTACCTAGTGATAAGTTTGATGTCAAAGAAAGGTCCCGGTACAACGCTCACATGGCTAATAACGCCTATGAGCTGGAGAGGCTGCGCAACCTGGTGACGGAGCTGGAGGAGAGGGAGGTGAAGCTCGAAGGCGAGCTCTTAGAGTATTATGGCCTCAAGGAGCAAGAGACTGACATCACTGAGCTGCAAAAGCAGCTCAAGATCAAGACAGTGGAGATCGACATGCTCAACATCACCATCAACTCACTGCAAGCAGAACGGAAGAAGCTGCAGGACGATGTTGCGCGTGGTACGGCAGCCAAGAAAGAACTGGAAGCAGCAAGGAACAAGATTAAGGAGCTGCAGCGCCAGATACAGATGGAGGCAAACCAGACGAAAGGTCAGCTGATGCTGCTGAAGCAACAGGTGATAGGGTTGAAGTCCAAGGAGGAGGAGGCAGCCAAGAAGGATGCAGAGGTTGAGAGGAAGCTAAAGAAGCTCAGGGAGCTGGAGGTGGAGGTAGTTGAGCTGAGGCGGAAGAACAAGGAGCTGTTGTATGAGAAGAGGGATCTCATGGTGAAGTTGGATGCAGCAGAAGGCAAAATAACAGAGGTATAATAATACTGTATTACTGTTACACTGCAAATTTAGTAAAGCTTTGTATTTACATGACATAATTTAAAGCAGCGGTTCTTTTTAACCTAACCATTTTTCATGGTCTTCAAGGATCCTAGTTTCTGTGGCAGACTGGCATTAGTTCTGTTACATTTGTAGCGTTTGTCTTATTTGTGCAGGCTTATCTTCTTTGCTTGTATCTAGTGGACAATTAGGATTTGCTTTTGTTAAGATTAGCAGCATGGCAAAATAACCGGAGATATAATTTAACGTGGAAAAAACCTTGCGAAAAAAAATCATAGGAAACAACCCACTATAATGCTTTAATGTTTACATATACGGGGGTATAGCTTATATAGTCAAAAGAGTCCGAGTTATAAAAGATTTGGACTAACAACCTATTTGGATAGAATCACAAGATATGATAAATTGAGATATTGAGTTATCTCTAACAAACCTCCCGTTAACTCAAAATCCATAATAAAATTGTTTCTGAAAAACCTCGAAGGGTAAATAAGCACCATGAATACAAGTGAGTTAAAAGTCCAAATGACTAATAAACAAGGAAGACTGAAATAATTAATTCAAACACTTGTAGTGCAAAAAACCACAAATGGTACGAAAGCCTAGAACAGTCTTATATAAATGCTTCTTATGAACCAAGATTAAGCAAACCGCTAATAGGTCAAGAGAAAGATGATACAACTTGTTAAGAATAGAACTCTGATACCTGGGCAAGAAATTGAACATCCTAGTGTCAGTGTAACTACAAACTCCTTGCCTGTTAACATGCAGTCAGCTGAGGGGCTTTACTAGATTTAGAGTTAGCCCTATATTTCAAGAACACATCAGAATTCCAGATTCTCTGCAAAGGAATAATTCTACCTAGTTATTTCTAGTCAAGTATTAGATAGGCTTTTTTTTATGATACACCTTTCCAACATGTACTAATGGCATAGCATGCTGTCATACAGAGTGACGTAGTTGCCCATGCAAGAGAGGAGATCAACAAGCTGAGGCATTCAAATGAGGACCTCACAAAGCAAGTGGAAGGCCTACAAATGAATAGATTTAGTGAAGTAGAAGAGCTGGTTTACCTGCGTTGGGTCAATGCTTGTCTGAGATACGAGCTCCGCAACTACCAGACACCATCAGGGAAAATATCTGCCCGTGAACTCAACAGGACGCTGAGCCCAAAATCACAGGAGAGAGCCAAACAGCTAATGTTAGAATATGCAGGATCTGAACGAGGTCAGGGTGACACTGACCTTGAAAGTGCTTCTTCTGCACCTTCTTCCCCCAGAAGCGAAGACTTCGACAATGTTTCAATTGACAGTTCTTCCAGCAGATACAGCTTTCTAGGCAAAAGGCCTAATCTGATGCAAAAGCTCAAGAAGTGGGGAAGGAGCAAGGATGACAGCAGCAATTTAGCATCTCCGACACGGTCCCTGAGTAGTGGCTCCCCAAAGAAGCACAGTAGCAGCCAGAAACAAAAGGGCCCCCTGGAAGCTCTCATGCTCAGAAATGCTGGAGATGGCATGGCCATTACGACATTTGGAAAGAGGGAACAAGATCCCAATGACATCTTGGATGAGGCCAATGTTGCGTCCTCATTCCATTTGATGTCAAAGAATGTCGAAGGTTTTGCTGATGAGAAGTATCCCGCTTACAAAGACCGGCATAAGCTTGCGACAGAACGGGAGAAGGCAATAAAAGAGAAGGCCGAGCAAGCAAGAGCACAAAGGTTTGGCGGTGGCCATAGTTCAGGTCTTGTTTCGTCTCCAAAAGGTGCACTCCCCCCAAGACTCGCTCAAATAAAGGAGAAGGTCCCTACAGCTAATGCTGAATCCAGTGAGCAATGTAGTGATAACCAGAACAACTCCCTCGTGGTGACCCAGTTGAAGCTTGTCAACATCGAGAAGAGAGCTCCAAGAGTCCCCCGTCCACCTCCCACACCATCAGCCATTGCTTCAGGAGCTACCAATACTGCAAGTGGCGCACCGCCGCCGCCACCACGGCCACCAGGTGCACCTCCTCCTCCACCTCCTCCTGGGAAACCTGGTGGCCCACCGCCACCACCGCCACCTCCTGGTTCTCTATCCAGGAATATTGCTGGTGGTGACAAGGTACACCGTGCTCCTGAGGTTGTGGAGTTTTATCAAAGTCTCATGAAGCGTGAAGCCAAGAAGGACACAACTTCTCTGGGATCAACAACATCAAATGTTTCTGATGTCAGAAGCAACATGATCGGAGAGATTGAAAACAGATCAGCATTCCTCTTAGCTGTAAGTATCTTCCGCTGGTCTATCTTGCATAATCCTGCAAAATTCATGTAATCCATTACTAATGCAGCTCATTATAATTGGTATGCAAAAGATTAATATAAGAAATGACGAATGTTTTCAAAAAAAACATGGAATGCTTCAGGTCAAAGCTGACGTGGAGACACAAGGAGAATTTGTTGAATCTCTAGCAAATGAGGTCCGGACAGCAAGTTTTGTAAATATTGAGGATGCTGTTGCGTTTGTAAATTGGCTGGATGAGGAGTTATCCTTCTTGGTAAGACCCCACTAATTTCTCCATACAACCGACTACAAAGTAGTAAGATATCCTCTTAGGTAGTGTACTAGGAAATTTACATATGATCTACTACTAAAAAGATCAATAAACTTTTTTAGGTTGATGAGCGAGCAGTGCTGAAGCATTTCGATTGGCCAGAGAGCAAAACTGATGCGTTAAGAGAGGCGGCCTTTGAGTACCAAGACCTATTAAAATTAGAGAACAAGGTTTCATCCTTTACTGATGATCCAAAACTTCCATGTGAAGAAGCTCTCAAGAAGATGTATTCGTTGCTTGAAAAGTACCTCCTCTGAACTAGTATTCTCCCCAATTGCATAGTTCTTCAGAGTTAATCAAGAAATACTTTGCCAAGTGCAAAACATTTGTGATAAACACCAGCATTATTGTTTCAATGAACTAACGAGTGCCATACTTATGCCAGAGTGGAGCAGAGTGTTTATGCACTTCTCCGTACAAGAGACATGGCCATATCACGCTACAGGGAATACGGAATACCAGTTGATTGGCTGTCTGATTCTGGAGTAGTTGGCAAGGTGTGCATCTCTAGCCTATATCCATTGTAACCTGATTAACAACTTATGTTGGCAACCTTACGTTAAAAAAGCATACATTTTTTAATTCCTTATAAAGATGTACATGTTTATAGTCAGACCATGCATCAAATCTAAATCAACATTCCGTTTCATATTTTGGGTGTAGATCAAATTGGCATCTGTTCAGCTGGCAAAGAAGTATATGAAGAGGGTTGCCTCAGAGCTTGATGCATTGCAAGGCACAGAGAAAGAGCCCAATAGAGAGTTCTTGCTTCTCCAGGGTGTCAGATTCGCTTTCCGAGTTCATCAGGTATAGAAAACCTCAACTTTATATATGAAACTGGGTAATTTTACAGGTAATTTGGAGATTCTGAATAAAAAACTCACTGTTCACCATTCTACAGTTTGCTGGAGGCTTTGATGCGGAAAGTATGAAGGCTTTTGAAGAGCTAAGAAGCAAGATGACTACACAGACATCCGCTCCGCAGATATCTGATGCATAACTCGGACGCAGCATTCCACACTTGTCTGGTCTATTTGTTCAGAAGGCATGATTAGTTGGCTAGCTAAATTCTACAGAAAGAGAACTGTAAATTCCAATGTTGTCTCGATCAAGTTGTATATGCCAAGAAGGGACTATAAATCTACAGGTTCCGATTATACGTATTTTTTTTAGTACAAGTTTGTTTCTTTGCATTTACAGGTAGTAAATAGGCAGTCTGTAAAAAAAATGAATCACAATATGAGATACCTACTTTTTTTTTAACAAAGGAGATACATACTTTTGCTACTAGCCTACTACTAGTTTGGTAATCTGTTACAATGGGCATTTCTCCGGAGTCCAGAGGAACCTTATCAGACTTGAACACAATTCGGCTTGCTCCCCAGGACGGGGCACTTCTAGAATAGCAGATGAAATGTAGAAAAATCCGAGGAAATTTATATTGAAAAAACGGGTGTTGTTTGGCACTTGTCCGTAGAACAGTGGAAGCCCAGCTTGGTGTGAGATACTGCAGGGTTGAACCAGCGGAGAGACCCTGCAAACAACGGATAGAACAGCGAAAGCAGATTCCTAGTCAGGTGATGTGCACTACACGAGATGGCGGGAAACAGATCGAGGCGGCGAGGACGGAGAAGGTGGAGGACTGGATGTTGCGGCGGTGAGCTCCACCTGAGGGCCGGAGTGAGGGGAGAAACGACCACGTCCAATGAGCGGTTGCGCTCGTTGCGGAATGCCATGTGGTTACGTTGTTTCGAGAGCTAGCGACCGTAGCTGCAGGATGGTGACTGAATCACCGGAGCGTCTTGCCTAAACCAGCGTGATTTCGGCCAGACTCGCGTGAGCACACGACAGAACTTGCCGCTACCCACCTGTCACTCTCACCCGTGACCTCTGCCGGCTACCTGCTTGATCTCCATCCCAAAGACTAGAATCGTCGATTCCATCGCACACGTGCTAGCGCCACCAGATGCCACCACTGAAGTAGGCATCCCCTTCACCGGCAGGAAAAAAGAGGAAGAACTCGATCCGAAGGGCAAGGTGAAAAGGGATCCGAGACTGACGAGCAAGCGTTCGGTCATCGCCCCGCACACGTCGCGCATGCATGCACGCGCCACGACACGTGCCGGCGCTCGCACGTCCCTCTCGGCCCTTTAACTTGTCCCCGCCATTTTCCCAACTGCCATCCTCGGGCCTCCTAGCTCCCCCGCCGCCTCAAATCCACGAGACCGCGCGCGCAGCGAGCATGGCAGATCGGCAGCAGCACGTCCACAGCGAGGGCGTCACCCCGGCCCGGCCCGCGTGCCCGGGGTACTCGCCCGCGGACTCGTCGACCCTCCTCCGGCGGGTGCAGATCCACGCGCCCAACTCCGCCCAAGTCGTCGGCTTCCTCACGCTCGCCATCTCCGGCGCCATCCTCCTCCTCCTCACCGGCCTCACGCTCACCGGCGCCGTCGTCGCGCTCATCTTCCTCGGGCCCCTCGCGCTGCTCACCAGCCCCGTCTGGGTGCCCGTCGCCATCGCGCTCTTCGTCGTCGTCGCGGCCGTGCTCTCCACCTGCGGTTTCATCGTCGCCGCTCTCGTGGGGGGAACGTGGATGTACCGGTACTTCACGGGGAGGCACCCGGTCGGCGCCGACCGGGTGGACTACGCGCGCAGCCGGATCGCCGACTCGGCCAGCCATGTCAAGGACTACGCGCGCGACTATGGCGGATACCTGCATAGCCGGGCCAAGGACGCCGCACCCGGCGCGTAGGCGTGCCAGCACCACCGTGCATGTTGCAGCTTGATCGTTGTCCGCTTTTTGTTCGTCCTCTGTATTTTCCTGTTGTTAATTTCCGCCTTTTTTACGTAGAGTACTTCATTTTCATCTTTCCCGTCTTGTATTTAGTTGGATCGTAAGGCGTTGCTCCAGGATGCATTGATTAGTAACTTCGTCATTTAGCTTGATTCCCGCGATAGTAATGCTTCTCTTGCCGAGGTTAAAGTAACACGCACAAAAAAACTTCGCGTGTGATCATAGGAAGTTCATTGTATGGCTGGCTGCTAATGGGTTTGGGCCGTCCAGACTTTTGGACCAGGCTGACCTGCAAAAAGGTTAGATAAGTTTTGGATCCGCTGTTTTTTTTGGGTCAGACTGGTCTGGATTAGACAAGACCTAGACCTCATTTTTTTTAGAATGCTTCCATATGGACCAAGCGGTGACACACAGACTAAAGGCCTGTTTGGGAAGCTGTGGCTGGGCTGAAAAGTTGATTTTGATTTGCTGGGTGATAAAGCAGCTGTAGTTGACGACTGTAGCTTTTTTTATACTGTTTGGCAAACTGCCTGCTGCAGCTGTAGCTTTTAAGGGTTAACCGAAATGGAAGGTAGCAACATAGTAAAGTGCAGCGGCATTCGAGTGGGGAGGTGACGTGAAGGCGGCGAGGTGGGATGGCAAAGGTTGGGAAGACGGAGCGAGCGAGTAGGAGGAGTTCAAGCGAAATCACAGCTGAAAAGCTCCTCCTCAACAGCTGTAGTTTTTGGGTGCTTCTGTTATGACTTAACTTTCTAGTTACTTTGCAGCTATGCTGTTTGAGGAGCTTTTAGCTCAAAGCTAAAGCAAAGCTCCCAAATAGGCCCTGAAGATCGTCAGTTTTCGTCCTGTTCGAGACTTCGTAGCTTCGAGGAGGTGGTAGATTCGCAGTTTTATCGACGAGGAGGCCTCACGCTGCCAGTTCGCCACCGTCGGCCTCCGTGACTTCTCGGTTCTTCTTCGCCGCACCGTCCCTCTGTGCAACCCGAAACTCCTCTGTCACGCCGTGCCTTTACAAAACCTGGCCGCGCTGCGCCTCTTTAGACTGTGAAGAAGGTCGTCGAAGCTAGCAAAGTTCAGTAGTGGGATGTACAAGAAGGTGATGTTACGTTCCTGATCTTATCCCTCGACTCTCTGTGCTTCCCCATCTGTGCTCCCTCTAGTTTCTTGAAGAACTAAAATGCAATAGGTAGAGGGATCGAGAGGAGCCAAGACCTACCAATTCGCAAATTAAATTCGGCTGCAATTCTGTCCTGATTCGGTCGCTGCGGCCATGGAGTTCATGTTGTTGTCGAACAGCATGGAGGATGACGAGGCCATGTCTTCCAACATGCCCCGTCCATTCCTCACGACTTTGGTGGCATCGAAGGTGGTTGTGGCGGTGAGCACCGGGGTCTGGCGGTGGGACATAGCGGTCGTCCCAGCGGCGGTGGCGCATCCATTTGCGGCGCCGGCGATGAGCGTGCACGAGCTCCTCAAGTGCGATCCACCAGGTGGTCCAGGTTACTGCAAGTCTGCAATAACGCCTTAGTTCTTGCCTAAGATCCACTCGTCTGTATTAAGGCCTGGGCTTTTATTTGGATCTGGATTGGACTTATATAGAGACTTCTTTGTATTGGACCGGTCTAAAAATTCAGGCTTGTTCAGAGCTTCGGTCCATTAGCAGTCCTAAGTTCATGTGACGAGAAATCCGACACAAACTTGTATCATGTGCAGGGATCAGGAAAACACAAACTCGTGCCTCTACATACATCCGTGAGCCTCTACAGTCTACATACATCCGTGAGCCGTACATGCACCGTGCGTGCGTGTGTGATCTCATCAGCCAGATCTCAAGCTTGAGGATAGAGCTTACTAGTATCAATTTAAGCTAACGAACAACAGATATTCGCTGTCAGAAACTTTGTGAATTTCGCTACCAACTTTTCTTGGCGGAGCTAAAATCAATTTGTTCAAGGGTGGTAATTGCCAAAACCCTTTATTCAATCCTCTGTGCTCATTGCCTCTCGGAGTCTCGGCTCTATTTTCGCTGAACCTCTAGGCATGTGCTGGGTGGGCTAGAATTTGTTCGATTCCTTTGGTCTGGACTAAATGAGCCCGTTAGTACTTGTTCCCGGATAGCCAAGCCAAACCCCCAATAGTAAATAGTAATCGAGCCGAACAAACTAAACCCTCCGAAAGCCGAAAAACATTACACCCTTCAATACTTGATGGTTAGTTCTTCAGACTTCAATCTTTCTGCTGTACTCCGCACGCTCTTCTTTAGTGCCTCCTCTTAAAAAAAATGCTTGATGGTTAGAAAGCCCAGTATAGATCCAGATATGAACCATCTACTTACCGATATGACAGCCCTCAAGATGAGAAGAAAAACATGGATATGAAGGAATCAGTATGGCGACGGTTTCGAGAACTGAGCAACCTCAGTTGGCAGGGTCCTTTCGTGCGCCCTAGTTTGTCTGTATTCGACTCACCGACGTCGAGATATATTGAGTCAATGCACGCTCATCAAAAATAACAATAGGTGTATTAATAGTATAATTTTGTATTTCCGTACTATGTAGGTCACGAAGTCTTCGATTAATTTTTTAGTTTATATATATATATATATATATATATATATATATATATATATATATATATTGGGAAGTGTAATGTACGATCCGTGTTGTGCAAAAAAAAAAAGTTTTTTGTTTTTCTGAATGGTCATGTATTTACAACAGCAAGCGGGAAGTCCAGTTCTCATCCACAAAGTTTGAGCACTCACCGAGCAGTACACAGTACGTATATAACCTTCAAAGCTGAAAGCCAGAAAATTCCACCACGTATATCGTTCCGTCCAAACCCCGGAGTCGGAATGTCAAAACCGGCGCGCGTCTGATGCCCTGACCAGGAACCGTTTGGTTCTGTTGCCGTAAGGAAAAAACGTGATGCAGCCCCCTGACTCTACGAAGGGTGCTTTCTAATAGCGCATGTGGTATACTATTTGATTTTTTAGTAAATCGGTAAAATCGATAATAGATAAATCTGAAGATATATCGATCCTTAAAGAAATGTGTCATGAAGCAATAACTAACAGGAATAAAATCTTAAAACATGAGATAGATGTAACTCACATGTGGAGTTCGAGAGTTCCACTCGGTATGGTTGAGAACCTTTGAAAAACCGGCTGGTTTTCTTGAGCTCCTGCCCAAAAACAAATCGAGCATATCAGGTTACTTTTCCCGTCCACTCATGCACGCATATCTGTCCAAATTAGGCTCCTAAATTTCTTCCATCCTTTTTCTTCCTTCTTTTATGTACACGCAGACGCAGCATGCATGCATGCATGAGCCGCAGTGCCGCACGGCAGCCAGTTGAGAACTGTTAGCATATTTGACCTTTTTTAAAAAATAGCTTTTTAAAATATATATATATATATATATATAGCCTCTCTGTGTGCTCCAGTACCACAGGTGAGGAGATCCCATGGTACTGTATCGTGGGTTTTTTTTTATTTGAACTGCCACTGAATGGGGACGCGGGAGATCGGCTGTGCCGAATACCCCGTCGTTAGTACAATGCCGCGAAATAAAGGCGCGGGAAATGCAATTGCCGCAGAACAAGGGATTTGGATTTGGATTTTCTGCGATGGGGGTGGTCCGGCAAATTCCACACTCTCCCTACCCGGAATGGGGCTATTTCTGCAAAAAAATTCCACGGAGCTAGTTCTGTTAAAAAAAATTAGGGCGCTATAATAGTGAACATTTCGCTAGTTGACGCCTTACTCTGCCTCCCTCCCCTTCCACTGTATTTACACGCCATTGATTTAAATCTAAAAACATGCAATGCACCTATATAAGAAATGATAACTTTTTAGCTTACTTCTTTTTTTTACAAAAATAACTCTCTTCTAAAAGAATTTGCAAATCTAGCTCCCTCCCCCACCACACTCGGGGAGCCCGGGAGGAGCTAGTGCTCCCGCGGTAGCTGTGCGCGGGAGTGAGGTTCCGCAGCCGGCGTGCGCGGGAGCGGAGCCGGCGTGCGCGGGAGCGGAGGCGGCGCGCAAGGGGAGGAAGGGTGCCGTGGAGGGGGAGCGCGGGAGGCACTTCCGCAATGTAGGAGCGCAGAAGATGACTTTCGCGGTGGGTAAGGGACTAAATTTGCAACTCTACTCGTAAGAGACCCATTTTTACTTAAAAAAAAAGAGGGAAATGAGAGTCCAGAAAAGTGATCACTTCTCTATATGATATAGTAAACAATTCTTACCAAAAACAATATGCACTAAAGAACGAGTTCGCCTTATCATATCTAGAATAACATGTATGTGCTGATTTGCATGTGCATAAATGTATATTCGTGAGTAGTGTGTTCTCATCTGCACTCATCTTTCCTTGGTCGGTATTTTTTGAAGGCTTAGCATAACTGATTTTTTATTCTGATTTATGATAAATCTTGATCTTTTCTTAAAACCATGTCATGAAAAATACATTTATAGAGTATTTTATATGAAAATGCAACACGTTTTAGTTGACCAAAGCAGCTCACGTCAAGTCATTTCCCGCCCATCCCTTATAGCCGTACTGTTTATACCCAACGTGTACTCAAACTCAAGTGCTGATAATCATGCATCAATTTTTACCCGAGCATTCCAAACGCGTGGTGCGTATGCTTAACAAACGTAAAAGCCAAGCCACTGACCCCGAACCGAATCCTCAACTGATTATTCCTTGATTTAATAATTTTTGTAACCACGTGATTTAGTTTGACACGTCACTCAACTTTGACCACCAAAGATATGATCCATGGTAGACTTTACATGAACGAACTTTCCAGGTCGAGCAATCAAATCCTCTCTGACCAAGGCATCCACCCAAAAACCCTACTACTGAACCCTACTTTACATTAGTTTTTCTGATTTGAAAGTGATATAAGAACACCTCTCCAATAGACCAAATTTATTGATTGAATTGGTTTTGATTTGAGTGGTTTGAGATTTTTTAAGATCTTAAAATTATTTGTACTGTATTTTTACCAAATTTCACATATATGCGTTGGATTTATGATGTTACAGAATAATTGTACAAGACTATAGAGTCGTACATGTAAAGTAAAAGTATGTATCTAATAAAAAAAATTTAGTTCCACCGCTGGATCTACTAGCCAGTACAGACTTTTCGAAGTAAAGTAGCAGTTACCAGTGATGCACAAAAGTGAACAACAGAGTCTTCAATATTCATGCGGCCCGTTCAAACTATCACTAATTTTGATTAGCTTCTAGATGTTCAACGCATAAATATGGAAATAATTACTTTCTAGCCTATGTGTAACCTTTTTATAAATTTGATCATTTCAAATGTAATTATAAAAATAACTAAATCTCCAAAGACAAAAACACAAAAAAAATTTGACACTAATGGATATACTTAGAAAAGTACATACGCACGTCCCATGCAGGAGGTGAAACTATGAAAGCGACCAAACCACCACGCCGAGTCACCAACCGGTGCGCGCTTCGCGCGGACAGTGATCATACATTTCAACGTGCCATCTGCGGCGATTGGCATCATATGAATATTCATATCTCATTATCTTGTGACGGCACCGATAACTCCCACCAGCCACGGCCCCCTGCATAAAGAGGAGGTGGCATCGCTATATTCCACTAAAGCTTCCCCAAGCAGCTAGCTAGCAAGGCAGCACCCCACCAACCCATCTCAGACAGCCGCCGCGCTCGCGCGCGCACGAGAGAGAGAGCGAGCGAAGGAGATGGAGGCGTTCCCGATACGGTTTACGAGGGGCATACGCTCGTACTGGCGCCGGCGCAAGTACCAGCGGCTGGAGGCCGCGGACGGCGGGGGCAAGATCAGGGGCACGCAGCACCTTGGGGCGCGGCGCGGCGGGTGGGGCGTGCGGCTGCGAAGGCTGCTCCGCGTGCGCGTCCGGGTGGTGACGGCCCCCGCGCGCGTGCTGCGGCGGATACAGGACGCGTACGTGGGTGGCATGCTCGCGGTGGCCAAGAAGGCGTCGTCGGCCATGGCGCTACCCGACGGGCCCGAGGGGCTGTGGGCCAAGCGGGTGCCGCGCCGGAAGCAGCTCCCGGCTCCAAGGCCCGACCAGCCCACAGAGTTCGAGCAGAGGCTCATCTTTGAGATCTACAAGTCCATCGCCGCGTCCAAGGAGCTCACCACCATGCTCCACTCCTCCACGGCGCACCTGCGGATATCATCTAGCTAGGCGTAACATGCATCGACCGATCTGCTCGACATGGAGACTGGAAAGTTTCATGCAGTGCTAGTGTCCCTAGCAGGCCAGCACTTGCATGTGTTGATATGAAGCAAGCGAGCTTTTCAAGTTTGTTTGCTCGCTTTTCGTGGCTATATTATGAAACACTAGCTTTTCGTTATCTAATGCAAGACGAAAGACAAAGCGGCCACCTACTTTTTCCAGATTCATCAGTGTGTCAATGTCATGGTAAACTTTGCTATGACTGCTTTCATATCTGCAGCTGTGCAGCAGCATATGGTCCAAGTTCAGAATCATCTGTTTGACAGAAGAGTATGAATTGTAGTCTTGTAGATATGGGATACCTATCTGTGATAAAACGTCCAATTGGAAGTTTGGAACGAACGCACACCTTTCCCTGTCAATGCATGCACTTGGCTGCATGCTGCAACAAAGTATATATGAATGGTCCCTGGTTCATCTAGAAGCTGAAGAGTGGGATGTAACAGCCTCAGAATTAATAAAATAAATAAAAGTGAATTAAAAGTATTTTGTGCATTATTTCTGAATTTCCTGAATTTTATGGAATTATTAGACATTCTTTTGGCTTTTCTCTAATAAAAGAAATTGGATTAAAGGATATAGTAAAATAGTAAAAGTAAAAAGTAAAAGTACCAAGTCAACAAAAATCTACAAAAGTCATAAAAAAAATCTTAGGGATCTCCACAGCCAGTTTAAGTCGGTCGAAGACCTAGATTAATTAAAATATTAATTAATCAAAGCAAATCCTGTAAAAGAAAAATTAGGGCAGAAGGTTAAAGAATTTTTTAGAATTCTCAGGAAGATATAATGAGTTAATATTTTTACCCTGATGACATAATAACATTTCCTATATCCTGTAAAAATTTAAAAAATTTAATGATTCATTTTATAGTTTTAAAAATTCGAAAACAATGAAGAAATAAATTGGAAAATAGTAATGTCAGAATTATTAAAAATTAATAAATTAAATCTTAAAATTTTAAATAAGTTTAATAATACCATTTTAGAATCTCATAAAAAGTTTTATAAAATATTAAATTCATTTATGTCATAAATTAAATGAAAAAACTGAAATGGCAGAAAAGTAAAAGCCACATTGTCAGAATTATTTAACATTCAACACAAAGCATAAAAAGGTGAAAATTTTAATGGAATCTTTTAGTTACCTTTCCGACCCATGGTAAAATTTTTATAAAATCTTGAGACTGTTTGACCATCGAATTTGCTGTTTCCATCCCGTTCAGTTCAGAACCTGGCCGACTACTCTCTTTTTTCGGTCACTGACTTGTGGGCCCGGCGTGGCAGCCAGTCAAGCCCGCCGACTCTCGCTGCCAGATGGGCCCAGCCTGTCAGCTCCTCGGCCCGTCGCAACTGAAAATGGAAAGCGGCTTTCGGATCTGAAGGTGTACTTTCCATTTTCAGTAACTTTTCCGATTTTCTGTATTTTAACAAACCCTAAATATTCAAACTTGAATATCTTTTGAACTAACTGTCCAAATTATATGAAATAAATTTATAAATTAATATAAAATAATTTAGATTCAGAATATGAAAAAATATTTCAAAATTGAATTTTATTTAAATTTTGAATTCTAATGTAAAGAAAGAGTTAGCAATATGTCATACATAGCATTTTTGCAAATAATCACCAAATTTAGTAAAATAATTTTTTTTAAACTCCTTGTAACCTCAGGAACCTTAATATATAAAAATACTTTGGGTTTGTTATAATAAAATTTTAAGTTATTAAATATGTAATAAAATAGTGCAATAATGACCCAAACAGATTAAATCTTTTAAATTGCAAATGAAAACAAATAATACTTGCAACCATTTCTGAAGTTATGAAATCATTTTATTTGAATATTTCCATCTGATTTCTTTTTGTCCCTATTAAAATTTGGTATTTGCTATGTGTTATCGAACGACATGTAGATCCCAACGAATCTGATATAGTCGACGATCAGGAGTTCGACGTCGAGGAAAATCAACAAGGAAAACATCCCCTTTGATCATATTAATCTCAGCTTTATAAATATTTTCATTTAATGTTTTACTGCATCCTTTATTTTTATTAAAAGTCTTCTATATTTCAGGTATTAGTAGTTGTACCTGTAGCTATATAGAACTTCCTTGATAAGTATGAAATTGTGAACCTTGATAACCTTAGAATAATGTAGACATTATTTGATGTCAAATTGGGTTACTCACACATAGTATCTTGCTTAGCCATGCTCAAATGAACTTCAAATTTTGATATGGTTAAAAATGTTGGATATGACATTTAATGGGTATAACCTTTCTTTGTGGTCGGTATTTTGATCAAAAATGAAAAACAAAACTATGGTTTAGATGCGGGCAATTATTGGCAATAGTCGAATGTGCTGGTGTTGCACGTAGTGTAGGGGGAGATTATTGCCCGTGTCGGATTAAGGACCGAACTATGGGTTGTTTTCAGGCCAAGAATTATCATACAACCACAAGTGCTGGGATGGGGCAACTCTAACTTATTAAGTTATTTAAAACTGGCTTTGCACTTGGAAGGCCGGAGTAGTACGAGCTGTTTCGTAATGAATTGCTCATCGGGACGTCCACACCGAGGTGATCACGGAATAAACGTCTACCAATATAACGGTGTATGCTATACTGTGGGGAGTTCCATCATTTCTATACTCTGAGTCCTTCCACCATAGAATGGGTTTATCATCACCGTGCTGGTGCAAAGTCAGAATTAAATAATGTAACAATTATAACATGACTCTCTGCGGCACACTAAAGGAAGTGTGCAAATATCGATTGCTCAAAGAGTCAGTCATGTCTTGTGGGGAAAGCTGTATACCTCTGCAGAGTGTAAAATTAATTGATTAGCCGTACCCGCGGTTATGGGAACTCGGTAAAGTCATCACATAGTTAGTAATTTTTATTTTCATAAAATCTGGTTTCTACCGTGTGTCGGTAATTTCTACTGTGTGTTAGTGGAAATGGTTCTTGGATATGATCACTATACCCAGGTTCGAAATTTTATTTACTCGTACTTACATACTGTCATTTTATTTAATCTGGCCTTTCTATCGAAATGACCTGCATGTATTATAGGATTTGTAAAAGTCTTGCGAGTACGTAAGTACTCAACTTGCCTATATTGATGTTTTTAGGTAAAGAATCAGATTACCCCGACGACTCATACATTGATATAGGATTCGGGGAATTTAACGATGAATTTTTCTAAGGCTTTACCTTGTCAGTTGCCTGTGGGACAATGGGTTAAAAAGGCATACTATAAGAAGTTGTCTCCACTCCACTGCAGTTTTGCTTTTGGTATTGTAAAAATATTATGTAACTGTGCTTCCGCCGTGTAATAAAGCTTGTATATAACTGTGATATCAATTTGTATTTGTGCGTACTAGCTACTGATCATGGGACTAATACTGTATGCACATGGTACCCATTGTTGGTAATCGTTACCAAAAATGGGGGCTTTACATGGGATTAGAAAATTCTGGATGTGCGTCACGTAACTAGTTAGTTAAAATCCTGCATGTTGTCGTAGACCATCCTAAATTTTAATAGAGATAGGATTTTTTTAAAAAAAAGAGGATAAATAAAAAAATGCTGTAACTCAACGTTGACAGAGAGAGGGGATTTTTTCCGAAAAAATTAAAAACACAAAAGTATTAATTTTTTCCATTTTAAAAAATTAAAGCACTGTACCTCTTACACTGTAAAATCTACCGTGTTTCGGGGCGCTTTGCGCCGGCCAGCCAGCTCCCGTACATCCTTGACAATAATTTATTCGTCAGGCATGCCCCATCAGTTTTTCAATAGCCAGCTTGGAAGGCGCAAGGTTTGAAAATTCGGTTTCGGAATAAATTTCGTCCCTGGTCGGATCGCGAAATTTTGTTGAAATTTCAGAAATTTTTCGTATGAAATTTGAATTTGAAAATTCAAATCCGGTCCATTCTGGAAAAAAAAATCCGAAATTCGGCGAAAGAACCCGAAATTTCGGGCGAAATACCCGAAATTCGGGTTTTTTGCACCGGCTGAAAAGTGGCCTAAACATTAACGTAAAATTTTGAAATTTGTTTTGGAGGTTCCTGACACATTTTTGATGTTCTCACAAAAAATTCAGCTGATTATCATATCTGAGAAATTTTTAAAAATTCGGAGAGTTGTACTGTCCTGATAAAACACTGACCGACAAGTTTGATCCGAATGGAAAATAGTACAAATCAAGTTATAAACTGTTGAATTTTTTTTATATAGTTATGATCCATAACTAATGTTCTCACAAAAATTTTAGCTGATTATAACAAGTGAGGAATTTTTAAAAATTCGGAGAGTGGTACTGTCCTGATAGAACACTGACCGACAAGTTTGATCCGAATGGAAAATAGTACAAATCAAGTTATAAACTGTGAAATTTTTTTTGTATGGTTATGATGTATCTATAATGCTCTCATAAAATTTTCAGATGATAATCAAACTATATGAAGTTTTAAAAATTTGAACAGTACTACTACCCTGTTAAAAAGCTTACTAGCAAACTTGAATAAAATGAAAAATTATGTAAACCACGTTAAAAACTTTTGAAAAATTTAGTGGATGGTCCTGATGTAAAATTAATATTTCTTTAAAAATTTTAGATGATGATCATTCTCAAATAATGTTTAAAAATTCAAACAGTGTTACATCCTGATAAAAGTCTGATGATCAATACATAGATTTGCTTTAGCAATAAAAAAAAGTTTAAAATTTTTGAAAATTTTACAGAATGGTGATAAGGAAGTTATTAATATCCCATAAAAATTGTGATTCATGATCACACTCCAGTGAATTTATAAAATTCTTACAAGGCACAGTACCATTTATGTTCTTTTTTTATTTTTGAAATATAATATAACAAACGAAGTTCAATGCTTACATAGATTTGATTGATCAAACAAACAAATTTGAATTTTTTAAAAAATTTATATAATGGTACTGAGTCAATTATTAATCTCTCACAAAAATTTTAGATCATAATCACACTCAAGAAAATTTATAAAATTCTAACAATATAATTGTCCTAATTATGTTCATTCTGTTTTTGATTTTTTAAAGATAACAAATGAAGTTAAATTATTTTAAATTTTTTTATGTATGATCCTAAACTACTAAGGATAGTACCATAAAATTTTCAGCTTATTATAAAGCTTGTAAAATTTTATAAAAATCTGACAATATTTCTACCAAAATTTTAAAATATTTAAAAAGTTCGTTTTTTCAACAAATTTTCATAGGGGACGACTTTCCTAAGGGTTATTGGACCAAATCTAACCCTAAAAGTTTCAAAACCGGCCAAAAAACACAAAATTTTGAGTTACTGTAGCAATTTCAAAAATTTTAAATATTTTTCGGCCGGTACTTAGATTTCGGGGTGATCCGAAATTTCGCTGAAATTTGGAACCCTGGGAAGGCGATGCTCCAGCAAAAACAATGATATCCTGTGTGCTGCGGGTTAAACAAAAGCAAACCAAACGGCTAGAGAGGAGAATGATTTCTTGGTCAGATCGATTCGGTCTACTGGTGTTCACGCACAACATCAACGACGTTGGAGAACTTGGAAGCTTGGACGGACCAGACATGAACTTAAGTAAGTTGCAGAACAGGGTCTAGGCCGCTTGGCGAGGCTCTGGCAAGGCATGGAAAAGTCTTGTAACATTTGCGCAGGCGATTGAACCTGCCTGGCCACACCCAACTGATAGGTGGGTCAGGCTGAGTCCTGAACGATAGGGCCATATAGGCATATAGGTCTGAAATATCAGGCCATCTCTCTTTCCTTTTTTTTTTTCGAGATAAGAATCCTTCCATTTCCATATGCAAGTAAGTCTGTGGCGGCTGCGTTGAACTCCTTTGCCACTAGCCACGAGGAAGAAGCAACCCCATCGCAGTCAGAGAGACACGGAGCTGAGTTGAGACAGTGAGAATGGATGCCGAGGCAAGGCAGCTCCCCAGGATCGACTTCTCCGGCGTTGATCCGTCGGCGCCCAGCGCCGGGCCATGGGCGGCGGTGCGCGCCAAGGTGATGGACGCGCTCGCTTCCTTCGGCTGCTTCGACGCGCACTACCCGCCCCTGACCCCGGAGCTCCGCGCCAGCCTCTTCGACGGTGCCGTCCGACCTCTCTTCTCGCTGCCCGTCGACACCAAGCGCCGCAACTACTACGGGCCCGAGAAGCCCTTCCATGGCTATCTCGGCGGGCTCCCGGGCCTCGACGCCTACGAGAGCCTCGCCATCGTGGACGGCCCCAAGGCCGAGCCCGTCCGAGCCTTCGCTGACCTCATGTGGCCCGACTCTCCCGACGGTAACGCCGGTTTCTGGTGAGTAATCTCGTCTCTTCCTACATGGATTTGACTAAAGACTTACTTGGACCTTACAGCCAGATTGGTTTTGTTCTGCTGCGCAGTGAGATTGTCCATGGCGCGGCGAGGCGCATCGCGGAGCTGGAGGAGATGGTGCGGAGGATGATACTGGAAGGGTTCGGGGTGGCCAAGTACCACGAAGGCCAGAACGAGTCCATGTGGCATCTGTTCCGAATGTCAGAGTACAAGGCGCCCAATGCCGAGGAGAAGAAGGTCAGGTACGGATCCCATCAGGACACCAATTCGCTCAGCGTCGTGTGCCAACATGAGATCGACGGGCTGGAGGTGCAGACCAGAGACGGCGAGTGGATCCTCGTCAAGCCGTCGCCGACGTCTCTCGTCGTCATGGTCGGCAATGCGCTCCGGGTACGCACGATTCTGATTCTGATCAGTGTACAAAGAAGTTTTTCCCTCGTTATTTGATTGGAAAGAGCATGCAAGAAACTCTTGTTTTACCTAGCTCCCAGTTAAGTGAGATAGGGAATTGATTTAATGACTGTTAGTGATCGAGGATTTTTTTTTTGTTTTTGCTTTTGATTCTAGATTCTAGTTCTATAAGAAGAATAAAAAACAAACAGTCCGATTATAAAAATCGATTCTCACAATCCAACCCACACATATACACTAGAATCCACAGTTCACTTCATACGTGCTTTTGTATTCCAGTTTTTAGAGAATCAACTTCTCTACAATCACAATCTAGAATCAGCTTTTAGAGAATCCAAAGCAAAAACAAACGCAACCTAGATTCTTCTGACGTGGTTTTTGAATAGTTAAGAAAAAAAGTGGCTAATCGCCTTTCACAAACAAAGCTTGCCTTTGGTATTATGGAACAATGAAGTTCACCACTAGTATTAAGCTTCTCCACTGATTATAACCATCGGCTTCTTCACTATGTCTTCTGCCCCTTTTCAATTATTTTGAACGATCTACAGGCATGGACAAATGACCGTCTGCATGCGCCATTTCATCGGATAACTGTCGCTGGGGATGTCACTAGGTACTCTGCCATCCTGTTCTCCGTCCCCGATCTCATGATTCAGGCTCCTGATGAACTTGTGGAAGAGGACTTAGAGGACCACCCTTCCCGTTTCAAGGACTACTGCCACGACGACTTCGTTCGTTTTTGCGCTTCTGAAGAAGGTGCTCGCCACGAAGATAAACTCAAGGCCTATTGTGGACTATAGGCAGGTGCGCCATGCAATCAAATTGCTCCGTCCATCTGGCCGGCATTCCATCTCTACTGTCACTACTACAGAATCGTATATTACTATCGCTTCATCTGGGTCGGTTCTTAAATTTTTAAGAAAAAAACGATTGTGATGGATGACTTAGGTGGGGTGTTAATAATAATCACTATCGGTTCTCAAGTTAGAAGCGATTGTGATGTAGCACTAGGCACATCACAATCGGCTCTCACATAAGAACCGATAGTGATGAGCATGCTCATCACTATCGATTCTCACATAAGAACCGATAGTGATGAGAATGCTCATCACTATCGCTTCTCACATAAGAACCGATGGTAATGTATATGATCACATCACTATCGCTTCTTAAATAAGAAGCGATAGTGATGTGTGTGCACATTACTATCACTTCTTAAGTGAGAACCGATTGTGATAACATGCATGCTGAAAATGACAAGCTAGTCTAATTGTCATGGATGGTGTCTTTTATGAGCATGTAAAGTGATGAAATAGCTAGTCTCATGGTCATGGATGGTGTCTTATATGTGATCTTTGAATGCAACATCTCAGTTTTCCAAAATAAACTTGGTTAGAAGCTTGCTAAAAGGGTGAGAATACCACAAAAATATTGCAATGGGTTTTGAAGTGAATCGACACAGATATATCCTTAGTGGTGTCGGTTTCTTAAACAACTGATAGAGATAATTGTCAATGTTGTCGGTTTATGTAAAGAATGGATAGAGATAAGTTGCTCCATTGTGTCGGTTTTTTTAGAAAATCGATAGAGTTAATGTACTTATTAGTGTCGGTTTTTTAAAAAACCGATAGAGATAATTTATTTATTAGTGTCGGTTTCATTTAAAAAACCCGATAGAGATAGTTTAATTATTAGTGTCGGTTTTTTTAACAAACCAGTAGAGATAATCGTTATTAGTGTCAGTTTTTCTGTAAAACTGATAGAGTTAATGTACTTCTTAATGTCGGTTTTTTTAAAATCGATAGAGATAATTTACTTATTAGTGTCAGTTTTTTAAAAACACCGATACAAATAATTTATTATTAGTGTCGGGTTTTTTTAAAAAAAATCGATAGAGATAATATTCTTATTAGTGTCGGTTTTTTCAAAACACCGATAGAGAAAAATTATTATTAGTGTCGTTTTTTAAAAAACCGATAGAGATAGTTTGATTATTAGTGTCGGTTTTTTCAAAAAAATCGATAGAGATAATGTTATTATTAGTATCGGTTTTTTCAAAACACTGATAGAGATAATTTATTATTAGTGTCGGTTTTTAAAAAAAACCGATAGAGATAGTTTCATTATTAGTGTCGGTTTTTTCAATAAAACCGATAGAGATAATGTTCTTATTAGTGTCGGTTTTTTCAAAACACCGATAGAGATAATTTATTATTAGTGTCGATTTTTTTGAAAAACCGATAGAGATAGTTTGATTATTAGTGTCGGTTTTTTTGTAAAACCGATAGAGAAGGTAATTACTAGTATCGGTTTTTTACTAAACCGATAGAGGTGATCATTGATCCGGACAAAACCCTCACTCGCGCAAGCTCACTCCTCCCCGCAACTCCTCCGTGCAACCTGCCTTCGATCCCCCTGCCTCTCCCCCAACCCCCCTGCCTCTCCCGCCGCCCCCTGCCTCCGGCCTCCTTGGGCTCGTTCTACGCCCGCCTCCCTCTGCTCATCCGTAGGAGGGCGGCTCCGCAACACCTTCGCCGATGTGCTGTGCGTCTTCACCCTCCTCCGCATCGGTGTCCTCGCGTTCTCGATCCGTCTCTTCTCCGTTTGTTGCTCTCGTGCGTGCTACCCACACCCGGTCGTCACCTCACCGCGCTCTGCCCCCATCTGGTTGCTCTCGTGCGCACTACTCATGTCCGGCTCTCACCTCACTGCGCTCTGCCTCCCTCCGGTATTGCCTTTTGCCTTAATTCTTCTTCTTCCTTTTTTTCGTAGGTGGCAGTGGCAGGAAACATGGACCATACGGATAAGGTACGCCCTAGATCTTCCTGCCTCTGGCGGTTCTTGGTAGGAATCAACATGTTCTTGGATTTTTTATGAAGAAGATTTATCTGGGAGGAGTAAGCCGGAGATCCATCCAGGTTAGCTTCTTCTGTTCTGTTGGCGCGGAAGTCCTAACTCATTTTTCTTGGATTGTTGCACGAGTTTTCGTTCTTTGCTGTGATCAATCAAATCAAAATCAGTCTCTTTCCAAGATACCGCGGTCCATCCAATTAGTGCGAATTTTATTTGATTGCTCTTTTCTGATTCTTGTTGACGATTTTGAGAGAAAAGAGAAAAGGTGTTTTCATTTGTAATTGTAGTCATATGGAGCTTACGAGCATAAAAGAACTCATGAACCATGGTTGCTAGGAAATATACGCTACGCATTTGCTTTAATAATTGAATAGAAAACATACAGTTTGTTTGCTCATGATTTCCTTAGACTTGCATCCTTGATTCACTCAGTTTAATTTAAAGATTTGATAGTTTTTGCTTCTATGTTTCCATCATATGCATCCTAGAAGGTGTCTTCTCCGTAATCTTTCTTTGGATACGTTCGAGGGATCAACATGGAAGATCAAAGCGTCTTGGTTTCTCGGAATGAAATCGAGAAGGTATAGAGCTCTTTTAGGGGGATATTGGGATTTTGTCTTGGTTAGTTTCTTAGTTTCGTTCCATCAAAGCTTAGGCCAGTTTGGCTTTGCTGTGCTATGCTTCACTGCACTCAAGGATTTAGTTAGTTAAAGAGAACCTTTACCGAATTTAGTAAACGATGCAGTTAAAGCTCTTAAAAAGAAGTTACCAGTTATTTAACCAAAAAAAGTAAAATAAAGTGCTTTTAAAAAACCACCACAATGCTAAGTATACCGTCAGGAGGATTACCTTTAGGTCACCTTGTATCACTTCCTAAATTGTGTCCACCCTTTGATAATGCTGTTTGGTATTTTTTTCATCTTACCAAAAAGCCTGCTGACATTCACTATGGCACTGTTGCAATTTCTAGGCTTTTCAACGAGGATAGTGTTAGAGTAGGTGATCTAGTTGTGAAAGATCAGGTTTGTGTCTATGCGTTTCTAAGTAAATTTGTTGATTATATCTCTGTTCACATGCATCCCACTTCAATTTTTTTAATATCATTGGTTTACTGTTTTAGGAGTTTATTGAAGCTACAAGGGAGCCCGGTATTACTTTCATAATTGCAACTTACCAACTTTGACAATAGTAATAGTCGCTAATTTCGCCCTAGGCTTACATAAATCTTGGCTCCGCCATCTGTGCTTATGTACACCTCTTCGCAATTTTCTCCATTCAGCTATGTTTACATTTGTAATTATCGCTTTCGGTTTCATGTATTGGTCGTTGTTGATGACAGTTCGAATCTTCTTTCCGAATTCTTATTGCAAGGCGGTTCAAGAATATAACAATCTGAACGTGCATTTAGTATGCAAATTTGATACCATACTTACATTCATAGTACTAGTTCAAAATAGTGCTTTCGATGAGCATATCTACTTTAATTGTATTTATTGTTGTTGTAGTATGATCAATGTCCTTACAACGGTTTTTACTTTACATGTCATTAATGTTAGAGTTATCTCGGAGGATGGTAGGTTTAGAGATCTTGAAAGCTCCTACTAGTCTATATATAAATAATATTATATATGTGAATGCAATTGTGCGTGTCTTGTTGCTAAGTATGTTTGTATTCTTTATTATGAGCGAATGTGATATGTGTTGTAATAAAGTGTTTGTGTTATCTGAATGTAATATGTGCATAATGTGTGTAATCTATCTTGTGTGAATGTGATATGTGCATCTTGTGTGTAATATATCTTTGTTTTAGGAGGGTAAATTGGAAAACAGCACACCCTCTCATCTCTATCGGTTCTTAGACAGAAGTGATAGAGATAAGAGAGTCATCTCTATCGGTTCTTTGTAGGAACCGATAGAGATGATCCCTCATCTCTATCGGTTTTTTGTAAAAAGCGATAGAGATGAGGGTGTCATCTCTATCGCTTCTTTCTAAGAACCGATAGAGATGACCCCTTCATCTCTATCGGTTCTTTGTAAAAAGCGATAGAGATGAGTGAGTCATTTCTATCGGTTCTTTCTAAGAACCGATAGAGATGAGGGGGTCATCACTATCGGTTCCTACAAAGAACCGATAGAGATGAGTCCCTCGTCACAATCGGGCAAGAACCGACTGTGATAGCGTCGTCTCATCACTGTCTAATGACTTTGTGTCACCATCAGAACCGACTGTAATGACGAAAAAAACCGATTGTGATGTATATTTCTATAGTGTGCTGCTTCTGAAACTTACTGTGTACACTGGATTTCTCAGATGTTTGGATCACGCTATCCAAACAGCACACCACCCATCAGAGGTACACAAGTCGCTGGTTGCAATTCTTGTAGCCTTCTTCATTTTTTTTTGGTTGAGAAGTGCGATTCTTGTAGTCTGAAACATGAACAATCTGGCAGTCACGAGAACAAATGAACATGTTTGTGTTGCGTTTGTATTTTGCAATAAACAGTGTCGATTGCACACTGATCTGACAGATTCAGCGGCTTGTTTGGCCTAACCCAGCAATGTTGCGCGGTCTGTCGCCGAGCCCCGTGCCGTCCCGTCGCACGCCCTCGCCCATATTTGCTGTGATCCGCCGGTGAGCCCCTTTGCGGTCCTGTTAAACACCCTCGCGTCGCGTGCATCCAACGGAGAGCAGAGGCCACCCCACCGCCACCGACGAAACCCCGGTGTCGTCCCGTCCTTCGCGTGGTCGTCGTCGATGCAGCTGTGTCCTTCTCGGTTGATGATGACGAGAAGGGGAGTAATTTCCTGCGCTCACGTGACTGTGTGCTTCGCGTGAAGCAATTTTCCCTCTGCCACCACACTTTGTGCTGGCCCGAGTTGTGCAAGCCACAAACTCCACATTTCGGATCCTTTCATTTCCATGTAAAGGAAGTCAATTATGGCGGCTATGCTAACCTCCATTGCCACCAACTCTAGGATCTAAAACGGCGACTAGAGAGAGAAGGGTGAATATGAGTGTTAGTATCCAAGTTTGGAAAAGATCAATTTGTTAGGTTAAAGTTAAAAATAAATATTTCTGGCAGATATCGATTAAAAAAAAGGAAAAATTAAATTGAAGATAGAATTATAACCGATGTTGATTCAAAGATGAAATTTTATCTGTATAAAGGCCGATACGGATTACGGCTGGCAACACATTGGAGAAGGATACGATCAACCTATCCACTATAAAAGGGGGATTAAGGGCAAGCAAAAAATAACATCCAATCAATCAAACAACTCGCATATATTTTTATCTACTTTTTCTGTCAATTAGGAGTAGTCTTATAATTTAGATTTCTTGTAATTCGTCGTTGATCAATAAAGTTGCGCATTGCCGATTGTTGATCTTCTCCGATTATAACAGGTTTGGTTTTCTCCGATCTTGTTGCGCATCGCTTTTTTTCAAAAAAATCTACTTTATCAATCATCTAATCAGCCCTAACAAATTGTTTAGACTTATTGTTACTTTTGATTTAATCAGCTTTACGTAGCTGTTTATATCCTTGCCGATTATCACATTAGATCGGCTTTAAGCGTATTTTCTATCTATCTTACCGATTGCAGTATCAAATCGACTGGCACGCCTCGAAACTTTTGAACCCGACGTTTGCGTGTGTTTGAGCCAATCAATCCGTCGTCATATTTTTCGGTGTCAACACACTTTTGGCACGACTGGTGAGACGCAATGTCTTCTACCAAAACATCAATTCCGCAGTCCGATCTCAACACCGAAGCTATAATCGTCCCAATGTTGGATGATTTGACACCAGAACAACGCAAGGAGATCGAGGATCGGAAGACCTCGCTCGAGGAGATGATGTTGAATTGCTATAAAAAAACTCGACGTGGTGTTATCCAAAAGACCACACTGTCATCGATCAATCCCTTCGGCGACACGGTGACTACCGATACATTGGTAAGTCGATACATGCCTACACAAGCTGAATTATCTATTATGATTAATCAATTTGTGCACCATGCTTTGATCAATCAGTCATGACATTGGTAACGACTCTTAAGCCAATGATCGCTAACAGTGTTAAGATTATAGCTCAAGAGTTAGTATTTGCTGGAAACCTGCTCTATCCAATGTAGACTCTGCCAAATTACTCCATCTATTCGGTAGCACCAAACACGCAAAACAGGTGTTAATGGCCAATCCTAAATAGGGATGGTAATTTTATCCATGGGTTTGGGTACCCGCGGGTACCTGACCCGATAAGGACGGGTATGGGTAGCACTTCAGAGCTACGGGTTTTCGGATTTGGATACCTGATAAGGTCAAAAGATGGGTGTGTGTGTCAATTTGTACCTATGGGTATCCTATGATATGTGGGTCCCACTTTTGAGAGACACACTTACCACATTAAGTTACATCAATGGGTACCCATGTTTAGTTACATCAATGGGTACTCAATGGGTATCCTAGGTGCCCATGTTTAGTTATATCAATGGGTACCCAATGGGTATCCTAGGTGCCTATGTTTAGTTACATCAAACTACCCATGGGTACCCATCGGGTTCGGGTGTGGACACAATTTTATGCCCGAAAAGTCTAACGGGTTCAGGTGGGCGGCACAGTTTCGGGTTTCGAGTTCGGGTGGGCGGTAGTTGTACCTAGAGGTACCCATCCGATTGCCATCCCTAATCCTAAACCATTGGATACAACTCCATCTCTTACCATGATGCCAACCCAGCCGAACATAATATTTCCACAAAATTCTCATACAAGTGGGGTTGTGCATTATCAAGCATATAACAATGCCGCTAAGTTGGATGCACCAAACTTACCACCATCGACGCCGTTTTATGCTTTTTCCTAATTGGTTCCACAACCGATTGAAACCCCTAGGCACCCATAGTACACTGAACCGATTCTGTAGAGGAATATGGCTCCATACAAGGTTGTAACGTACTCAGAACTCTTCGTTCCAGTGCCAAAGCCGGTTGGTAGGAGAACCAATGTAAGCTATGCATTAGCTCCCATCGGCTTAAGCGACCTATCAACTCGAGCTTACACTCGGGGGCAGAGTGTCAATTACGAACGTAACTGGCAAACTTCTAACACTATCAGCTAATACAGTGAATAGGGCTGATCAGATATCCACCGTATTACGAGATCAATTTGTCATACAACCTAAAGGGAAGATTACAGGCTATCGGAAGCCGTACCTTGATTATATTGATCGGATGTCTTATCCTAATAACTTCAAAATTCCCGATTTTACAAAATTCTCAGGGGATGATTTCGTCACCACTTTAGAGCATGTCGGGCGTTACATTGCGAAAAGCGGTGAAGCTGCTCAGTCTGATGGATTAAAAATTAGGTTGTTCCTGCTATCTTTGTCAGAAGCTGCTTTTACATGGTTCACAAGCTTACCCCTAAATTTGATCAATTTTTGGACCGATTTGAAAAGCCAGTTTCATGAGTACTTTTTCTCTAGATGTTTGGAGCTTAGAATTTTTTACTTAAGTTATGTCCGACAGAAATTTGGTGAGTCGGTTACAGATTATATTAAGAGGTTTAGAGAAGTGAGAAATTGGTGTTTTAGTGACGCTTTGCCTGATAATCAGTTACCCGATTTAGCCTTCCAAGGGTTAATTCCCAAGCTGAAGAAAAAATTCGGTGGGTAGGAATTTACTGATTTAAATCACATGTTAAATAGGGTATCGGCTCAAAAAAAGCCGTTTTACCGATAATAGAGGCTTTAGGGATAAGTTCAAAAATAATATTAGTAACAAGGATAAATTTAAAACCAAGGTCAACCTCGTCGAGTACGTCTCAAGTGTTTCATCTGAAGACGATGAGGTTAAAATAAACATAGCCGAATGGTTCAAAGGATCTAAGAAGTCCCTAATCTGTTTCTGGCTTAAGTCGACTAAAAATAAGTTAGAAGTAAAATATGCTTTTGATGTTTCTAAATGTGATCGTATTTTTTATTTATTACTGCAAGAAAAAATAATACGGTTGCCTGAAGGACACACCATGCCATCGGCTAACGAAATTAAAAAGCGAAGGTATTACAAATGTCATCATTCTTTTTCTCATAATACTAATTATTGCAATATTTTTCGATAGCAAATACAATCGGCTATAGAAGATGGCCGACTTAAAGTTGCAGAAGAGCTGACGATGCAATTGGATGCTAATCCCTTTCCAGTCAATATGGTCCGATATTTTGGAAATGGAAAAGAGCCGATACAAGATACATGATCAAAAGTTGCATATTATATTGAAATTCAATCGAGCTCTAGCGGAAAAGAGACCCAAAAGATCACGGTCAGCTCATTGCAAATAGAAACCGACCATGAAGGGAGGAATTCAAGGACCATCAAGCCAAAGGGAGACTTGTAGGTCGATAAGTGGTACAAAACCAAAAGAGCATCGCCACCACGAAAGCCGATTCACAAGCTGAAACCAACTCTCTTTGAATTATTAGAAAAGTATGAAAGAAGAAACAACAGGCCACGTTATCCTGCACGACGGTCAGGTAATATGTATTGACGTGATAACTTAGAAAAGGCTCACCAATGTTGCCCCTTTTGACAGTTCTGTTGGGAGAGAGGGTCAGCTTTGCCGTCATCATATACATGTCCAATGGAGCGTTATCCATGCCAAGGTGACTGGCAGCGACGGTTGACTAAAGATAGAATATCTTAGCCGATGCAAAACTGTCATGTTGAAATCTGTAGAGGATCGGTCTAGGAAAGGATTTCTAGATCGATCCAGCCGCAAACGCGATTGGAAGAGGAGTCAAGTTCTATGGCTCAGTTTAATCTGGCATAAAAATTACATAAGCCGACTGAAACTAAACCCAGATAGTGTCCTCCTGGACTTAGCCGATCACAACACAGGTGACTTCAAAGATTGAGGACCCAGGAGATGAGAGAAGCCAAGTAGGAAAAACAAAGAGACGAAGCATTTAATGAGATCCGGTTGGTTAAAATCGCTAAAAAAGAATGAGGGAGATAGGAACCGGTTGAAGACGAGTTTGATTCAGCCGATGATCTGGATTCACTTGTGATTTGGGATGATTCTCTACCTTCGATGGACATCAATATGGTGTTCACTCTGCTTGCTGAATTTAAAGTAAGTGCTGCATCGGCTAAAGAAACGTTTGCTCTGTTGTGCTTGGGGTCTCAAGATGCAGTTTTTGAAAAGCCTCAAGACGAGCATCGACATCTGAAGCCATTATATTTGAAAGGTCATATCAATGACAAGCCGATATCGAGGATGATGGTGATGGATGCGCGATCGTCAATCTGATGCCATGCACCACTTGCAAAAAGTTGGGTAAGTCCGACGATGATCTTATTAAAACTAACATGGTTTTAAATGACTTCACAGGCGATCCCACTGAAGCAAGAGGGGTTATGGTAATAGAGTTAACAGTCAGCAGCAAAACATGGTCGACCGCCTTTTTCGTGGTCAACACCAAGTTCAATTACAGTATTTTATTAGGGCTAGATTGGATTCACGCCAATTGCTGCATCCCATCTACTATGCATCATATGCTCGTTCAATAGAAGATCATACCCTGGATCGGCTTAAGAAGAATAAAGCAAGAGTTACAAAGATTTACAATAAAAAAGTGATGCCTAAGTCATTTTGTGAAGTCGATTTGGTTTGAAAAACTATATTGCCCCCTTTTTCGTTGCAGCCGACACCTCATGCACCTACTGCTCCCACTGTGGAATCAGCTACAAAGCCGACAGATTCCCTCACCGATAGGTTGGGTTTCACACTATCAAATTTAGAGTAGGAGGTAACAATGGACACCTACACGGAAGAAATCCAGCGGATCCTCTGCGTGTCCAAGGATGCATCGGCCACAGTGGCATCGGCCCCAGGTGCGAAGGAGAGACTGGACAAGTTTTTTGAACTTTTCTTCATGCCCTCAGCCAAGTTACTTAAAAACGCCCAGCCGCTACCGGATGTAATGGCCGTAGTACAAGCCGACTTGCCTGAAGAAGCTATGGCTGCATTGTTAAATGTATGCCATCTTGATGAAAAAAGAGAGGCATTTGATGCGGCCAAGGCTAGGCTTGCACACTGGGATGTGCAGCGAGAAGACTAGAAGACCCTGGACAAGATCATAGCTGACACCAAATCTAAGAAAGCCAAATATGACGAAGACGCAAAGCCCCACAAACTCAACAATGAGGCAACCCTGAAATTGGAGTCGACCAAAAAATTCCTTGAAGTAGAATTGGCCAAAATCAACAAGATGAAGACCCAAAATCTGAGGGCCAGCAAAAGCTAGTGGACTTCGCGATAGCTTTGAAGACCCAAAAGATCAAACTTGGCCTGGCTGTGGCAGCAATGAAGAAGCAATCGGTCAAGGTTACTCTTGTTCCTGGAAACATCGAAGAGGACGAGGAGATCCTTGAAGATATGGAGTAGACCGTTGCTAAAGCCGCCGCTATGCTGTCTGGCCTTGGAGCTAAGCTCGATAACTCTGGGATGTAATCGGCTTTCGTTGCTTTTCATGTAATCGACTGAATTTGTGAAAAAAAGATGAATGCTTGGAGTGGAAACAATATTTTGAATGTTTTCATTCAAAATATTGTTTCCACTCCAAGCACTCATCTTGTTCCGCTGTGCTGTACGGCCTTGGAGCCAAGCTCGATAACTCTAGGATGTAATCGGCTTTCATTGATTTTTATGTAATCAGGTGAATTTGTGAAAACAAGATGAATGCTTTTTATGTAATACCGACGTGCAAGCCTAGCATTGGCCACATCGAATGCCTCACTTTTTTCATCAAGATGGCATACATTTAACAATGCAGCCATCGCTTCTTCAAGCAAGTTGGTTTGTACTGCGGCCTTTGCATCCCGTAGTGGCTGGGCATTTTTAAGTAACTTGGCCGAGGGCATGAACAAAAGTTCAAAAAACTTATCCAATCTCTCCTTCGTGCCTTGGGTTAATGCATCCTTGGATATGCAGAGGATCCGCTAGATTTCTTACGATAGGTGTCCATGTTACCTCCTCCTCGTCCATAAATCTGACAGTGTGAAACCCAACCTATCGATGAGGGAATCTGTCGTCTTGGCAGCTGATTCCACGATGGGAGCAGTAGGTGCAGGAGGTGTCAGCTACGATAGAAAAGGGGGAGTTTAGATTTCGTAGCTGTAGATCAGCCATATATTGGCCACTTGGATGGTAGGGGAGAGTGCAGGATGCAAAAACAAGTTTGTTAGAAATTATCAATAAGAGTCGTGAATCGACTACCTTACATAGTTACCTTATTAGAGGCCGATCCGCTTGGTGAATGGTCGGCTGATCCTTCTTTTGCGGGGGGCTTTGCTGGCCACAATCTTCTTATTAGCCAGGCCACATTTATCTCAGTTGAATAATCGTTTAAAAGAACTAGTCGATGAAAATAGTAAAAATATGAAGCCTAATGACTAAAGACTTACTGGGTTGTTGGTTCTCTAGATTGGACAAGGAGCGAGATTGAGCTCCCAAGGTGCCCGATGAGTAGCCGGTAAGTGCTGTTTTGATGGTGAGTTCTTTGGCGGAGCGGCTAGCAATTGATGGCTCGACCGCAGGCCTCTTCCCTGCTGACTTAGCCTGTGAAATAAGAGCAATGACCGATTAGTGAAGTTTCAAGGGTATTCAAATTGTTTTAAGAAAAAAGGGGCCTACGTTAGCCGATACCTTAAAAGTAATATCTATAAGGCTTGTGTTAGAATAGCCTCGTGTATTAGTATCACTGTTGGAACTTGAGCTATTGCTAGCATTAGTCATTTCTGTCGGCTCATCAGGAAGATTTGGGAAGAATTTGGTGATGATCGCCGATGTAGTTCTTTCTGCAGAATATAAGGCTGCAGAGATGGTCGACCACCAGGTGAAAAAACTTCTTGACCTCCGAGTATGTAGATAGAAATGCGACAAAGTCTGAAGTTCAAGTTCGTCGACCAAATGAAGGCGATGCTAGCTCCAGAAGCGTTGCGGATGTGTTCCTTTGGTTGAAGCCGATTGAACAACTGAAAACTCGTGGGAACTTATCCAAATCCAAGCTGTCTAGCATACACTAACGGATGATAGAATTCATAAGGCGACTGAAAGGTGTGATTCCTGGTATTGAAGCCGATAGACAATACGCTTGGGGAAAGAACACTTTATGTAAATTGTGTGTGCTTTCAAGCATACTATTTCTATCAGCTGACAAATGAAGAAATGACGGGCATGGATACTCGTTGGCCTCCTTATAGCTAAAGAAGTCGCGTTGGCTGAAGTCTTCACTGTCTAGTTGAAGGAAAAAGGCTAGATACTTCCTTGAGCCGATAGGAGTTATCTTTGCCTCGTTGCCAGAGCAGAGGATAAATCTTTCCCCAAACGATCGTCTATTTCTATACTCAGCGTCCTGGCCTTCTGGAGTTTCTTCTAAGGGGAAGGGGGTCATCTTAGAGGTATCAATCTTGAATGATCAGCTAAAAAGGAAATAAAGCTATGTTTGAACAAACCAGAAGGGACCGCCTACATTGCCTATTGTATATGACCCCATTCCTGTGAAAAGCCGACCGCGTATGATATGCATCATCTGGTATACAGCCTTAAGGAACATCTTGTCTAAAGCTAGCCGACGACCTTCCACAAATTTCTCGGCCAACACTTGGTAAACTTGAGTCAGCCCAGGAGAAGCTCCACAAAATATAAATTGGTCCAGCCATAGATTAAGGAAAGCAATGTGTTCTTTGTCCGATACTAGGCCGGTGCCTCTATTGTTCTCGATGTACTTGCTCCATCCTTCTCCCTTGGTGCGGATGAGTTTGTGTTGAGGCTTGACGCTAAAAGCCAACATCTGGTCCCCATCGGGCCTCAAGCAGCACAGTTGCGCCACGTCCAGGAGTGTTGAGCCGATTGGACCCGTTCTAAACATGAACACATTAAGCATGTCTGATCAGAAATAACAAGTCGTGGTCACTAAGGACTCGTGGCCTCTAGATCGGCTACAGTTAAGGGAAGACAATCAACTATTCCCATCATTTCCCACTCTACCATTTTTTGGGTTGCTATCCGATTATACCAATTTTTCCATCCTTTCAATGTTGTCGGCCAGGCCCTAAAGCTCTTGCTCCATCCTTCCAAATTATACTCGGGAGCCGACAATAGAAGACGAGGTGTTTCTTGTTCTATAACTGTAGGGTCAAGGATAACCGACTAGAGGGGGTGAATAGGAGGTTTTAAAATTCTTCAGCTCTAATTGCAATAATTAATCAACCTAGGCAAAGATTATGATTTTGACAATTAAAGCCAAAATTCTCTAAGTTTCACTAAATACACCAACAAGCTAAGTCTAAACAATTATGCAATCCTAGATATATGATCACACACTAAGCACCCTAGAAATGTAAAATTGCACAAATGAATATAAGGGTGCAAACCACAAACAAGAGACACAATGAATTTTTATCCTACGGACTCGGAGACTTGCCGGTCTCTCCTACTCCACGTTGAGGAAGCTTGAACGAATCAAGCCGACTCCTTATGCAAATGAGCTTCCCTCGATCACTAGCGGTAGCTCTTTCCCGCTCCGAGTAGATAAGCTCCAACCTTCACAAACAATCGGGCATTCTCACAAGCTCTTTTGAGATGATCACCGGTCCCACTCCAAACCGTCTAGTAAGCGGCAACCTCCAAGAGAATAGACTTTGACGATCGCTTGAGGTTGATCAAGTGTCTAAATGGCTCAATTAAATGTACACACTTGATTTTCTCTCAACTACTCATAAAATGAGAATTGAATGCTCTAGAGTTGAAGAGAGACTAGTAAGGGCTTATGAATATACAATAAGTGTCTAAGCTGGTATCCTTACTGCAGGTAGGGGTGTATTTATAGCCCCTACCAAAAATTCTAGCCGTTGCTACCAAAATTTTGAAAAACTTAGGAAAGTCAGCACTACCGCCCATGTAGAGTTGGTAGTGTCGGCCTTAAGTCTAACAGTCGACTATAGCATTAAATGTTGAGACTTGACTAGCCGTTGCTACAGTACCCCCTATCACTACCGCCTATGTAGGGCCGATAGTGCCTGCTATGTGGCAGTACCGCACCCATATGAGCGGTAGTGCCCAGGGTTTACATTTTCGACGATTTTCGAACGAAAACCGCGAAATTCGAGGGTGCCGAGCCGGCTCGGCTAACAAAACCGATCGGTAAACCGGTGGGGTTCAAATTTGAATTCAAAAAATTTCAAAAATTTGGAAAAATTTATCCAGAAGCTTCCTAAAATCAGTATTAATGGTGTTTTAATCTCTGGGATGAAATTCAGCTGAAAAATCGAATTTGTTAGCCGATTTTGTGCCATAACCATATTTGGAAAAAAAAATAAAATACAAAAAAAATGAAAAATGACACTGTTCATCAAGGCCCAATATGGCCCGGCCGGCCCACTACGAAATTACCTTTGTTTTACTTATTTGCTGAAATTGTGTCAGACCACATTAGTCTTTGAAGGACCATGTGGAGGTCCATCCATATTTGTGATGAGTATTTGACTTTATTTGAGCAAGGTGTGCTCAAGTTTGAGTTTGATTTGGTTTGATTTTCAAAATGAAGCAATTTGAGTTGTCTTTGCCAGAGTGGCGAAGACGGTCGTATGGACGCGGTAGTGATGAGTTGCATGGTTTATTGCACATCTTTGTGGGCATTGCTATGTGAGGAGTTTCCTTGTTTTTGATGGTTGCAGGACGACGGTGCTAGATCATGGTGAGGCGAAGGATGACCGGGACTAGGCGAGGAGCGTCGGAGGTCCAGACGGTTGGGAGATCGTCGGAAGATGATCGAAGACGGAGTCCGGGCAATTCAAGAAGACAAGGAAAGGAGTTGATGCTAGCTAGATGCCGCGTGGATCAATGAGGGCCGTCGGATTGCGATCTAGTTGATAGGTTAGCGGGTCTAGGTAGTATGCTTTGAAAACCGTGCAAGAAAACCCGGTATGTGTGTGGGTTTTGGGTTAGCCCTTGCATGGCTGTGTGTGTGGGTTAATCCTAGCCCTTAGATGAGTGCTCTAGGGTTGAGGACTCATCCAAGGGTGGTAGGTGGCCCAAGAGTAGTATAAATAGGGGTGGAGGGGTAGCCTCCTCTCTTTGAAGGTGTTGAGGTTTTTGATGCTCATTTGAGCTTTGCCCACATGAATGTGAGGCTTTGTAACCTCCCCTTCCAGAAATGAAAGTTTTATTCATCCACCTCTGAATTTATTTTGCGCATTTACATTATGTCTTTACTTTACATAATTTAAATTCAGATTTACTTTCCGCAATTACATTCCCGCAATTTACTTTCAAGTAATTTGGATTTGCCTCCTCTCCTTCTAAATGCTGCTGTTCTTGGATGTTTTGAGTGTGTTCATATGGTTTTACATCTCTTTTGCACTCTTGGATTGAGGAGAACATCTTTTCTTTCAAGTTCCAACTTTGTTCTGAACTTGTTCTTTGCGCAGCAGTCAGTGTTTGATTTTTGTAAAAATATAGAAAAATCCTTTTTGAGTGATTCTTTTTGGATGAGGTGCGGGACTCTGATATCCGCTTGCAGAAAAATTTTTGAGTTCACTTGTTGCACCGTTTGGGCGCCATGAGGTGAAAACCGAGCCCCAAACTTTCTGCTCGAAGTTCTTGACCAGACTGTGTTCTTCGATTTTTCCTGTTTTTTCTGTAAGGATTTTTGAGGAGAAATTTGGTGGAGTTCTTCACGACTCTAATGCTCACAGGGAGAAAAAGTCTCAAAATTTTGTGAGCTACAGAAACCCACCAACCTCCTGTGCAAATTGAGGACAAGTTCTGGAAATCCTGCTTTTGCTTTTCTGAAAGTGACTTTTGTGATTTGAATTGATGTCCTTTCTAAAAGCAAGAGTTTGAATTGATTCCTCTTTCTTTTGGACACTAGACAACCAGGATTGTGACTCAAAAATCCCCACATATTTTATGGTACTTATCCATGCAAGCTTGGGGTACACATAGTTGTCTAGTTTTTCGGGTTTTCACAATTCCTTTTAAACGATCTTGTCGAGGTTTTTGTTGGAGTATTTTGGGGGAATTTTTATTTGCGACCATTCACCCCCCCTCTGTTCGCCATCTCGGTCCTTCAATTGGTATCAGAGCCGGTTCTGCTCTTTCTAGATCTTGACCGGTCTCAAGAGCCATGGCGACGGACAAATATTCCACCAAGCCTCCCATCTTTAATGGAGTTGATTTTCCTTTTGGAAGTCCGGATGGAGTCATACATCACTGCCTGGGCTACGATATGGCGAAGGTGAAACTCCGTATGAGGTTCCTGGCGATGAAAATGTCACGGCCATCAATATGGTTGGCGTTGAGGCGAATGCTAAGGCAAGGAACATTCTCATCTGAGGTCTTAGCCATGTGAGTATGATAGGATTTCTCACCTTCGCTCCGCTCACGATATTTGGGTAACCTCGATGCTTACCATGAGGGCTCTACTCAAATCAAGGCGTGAGCGAGACAGTTCAAGCGCGAGTACAACAAGTTTGATCAACGCGCTGGTGAGAGTCTCGACGAGTGTTTTGGTCGGTTTACAAAGATTTTGGCGACCTCGGCGGTTGGTTGCATATACCCCGACTCGGACAATGCTCGGCATTTCTTGACCGCACTCGACCTTGGGTTTGGGAGATGAAGGTGACCACCATCAAGGACACCACCGACTTATCGACTCGACTCTTGGCGGGCTTTATTCCCGCCTCAAGACTCATGAGATCGATGTCGTCTCTCGAAAGACGAAATCTCGATCGATGGCTTTGGTCACCGATCCCATTGGATCTTCTTCTTCGATCCTTCTATTGGTTTCTCTCTTTCCGCCCTTTGCGAGCTAGCGATGACCAAGCTGGAAAAATTTCCGGAAAATGAGCTTGCTCTTCTCGCTCGCAAGTTTTCTCATGCATACAAGAGGGTGAGAGAGAGGAAGAGAGGTGGCATGATCACCGCCGAGTGTGGTGGCCCCAACCACATTCGGCGAATCTATCCCAAGGCGGAGAAGGGCAAGAACGGCGTTGGCGGTTCGGGCAAAACGACTACACCGACAAGAACCGCAACAAGAAGCCTCGGTTCAGAATCGGCGACGAGAAGAAGTACCGCAACTTCTCCAAGAACAAGAAGCTCTTCCACCGCGTCCTCGCCGCTTGACGACATCAACCTCTCCGACACGGAGACATGGAGCGACGAGGCGAGGATGATCCGCAAGAGAAGAAAGGCGGCGACGACTTCTCGGCATGTGCTTCATGGCCGACACCAGCGATATCGGCGACTCGAGCTCTCAAATGACTCGGACGAGGTACCCTCCTATGACCAGCTCAGCGAAGCTTTACGCAAATTAGGAAAATTTCATGCTAGAGCTAGAGCTAGGTGTACGGAGCTTGAGAAGGAAGTAGGTACCTTGACTCGGAGTTAGCTTCACTTAGATCTTCTCCCCCGAGTCACCGATGATTGCTCTTTGTGTGATGCTATTCTTGTGGAGTTGGAGAACCTAAGGACCATACATGATAGTGTGCTTGTTGAACTTGATGGTCTTAGGTTGAAGAATGCTAGCACTAGTTCTGTTGATGCTATTCTGTTGAGGCTTGTTTTCTTCATGCTCACTCCACTCCATCATGCTCTAATTGCCCTAAATTGCTTGCGAAATTGATGCCATGGCGAACACCTTAGGAAGCTTTACGCTAGAAACAATGAACTTGAATCACATGCTTCTAAGGACCCAGTCGGCTCATGTGAGGGTGTAAGCAATTAAAACTTGACAATGAAACCACGAATGTCAAGTGTGCTAAACTTGCTAAGGACTTACTAGATAAGTCACAAAAATATTGCTTGCGATGTACTGAGATTGTGGGGGACTTGGATAAAATCCATGTCGAGCTTAGGAAGAAATTAGAAGACCAAGCCCATAGAATTAGAGATGCTCCTTGCGTTTCTTGTAAGGCCCTCAAGATTGAGGCAGCCGTGCTGAGGGAGAAAAATGCACGTGCTGAGAGAGCTCATCTTTCTGGTTCTTCTTCCTCTCCTTCCCCCTGTTCTTCTTGTGCTTCTTTCTTCCGAGATTGCCAGTATCTTATGAGCACTCTCGAGAAGTTTGTTGGAGGCAAGAAGAAGCTCAATCTTATTCTAGACCAATCCAAGATTAGTAGATTCAATCAAGGTCTAGGATTTGATCCCTTGGAGCACGCTCGGGCGCATCCTCCCACCATAGTCTTGCGGCTCCAAGAGTGGTGAGATTGTGGTAGCTCCCAGTGAGTACCACCGTGTTTAGGTCTCGTTGGGGTTGTCCATAGGACTTCTGACCAGAAGGGTGTTACTCCTATTGCTTCTGCCTCTAGCAAGGCGAAGTACACATGCACCTTCTGTAAGAAGGATGGTCACCTAGTAGATTTCTGCTTCAGGCGCGCCAAGATCACTCGGTGTGGCGTGTTCTTTGCTCTAAGGGTATTCAAGGTCATCCCGGACTTTGAGTGCTCCTAAGACACACTGCGCTTCTAGACAGGTTAGAGAGTCGCCTGTTTTTGGGCAGCGTCCAGGACTTGGTTTTCATGCTAGTTCTTCGAGTTTTAGTCCTAGAGCTGTTCGTAGTCAGTCTTTCCGCCGTCCTCTTGATATTCCTCGTTTTTCCCATCGAGGTAGATATCGTGGCGTGAGGTGTTCTGGTAGGAGATCCAGCAGCCTTCTTGGGATGGTCGGCTTTTGCACCACGGCGTGCCAACCCGATTTGACTCCTAGATTATCTACGAGTTGCTCTGATCGTGTGAGAGTTGGCGTCAGAGAGACACTCGAGTCGATCTTCTTCGTGGTGGTACTACGAGGTGTCGTATGGTTGATATTGGGTTCCTAAGTCTTCACTCTATCCCGATCTTGAGTCATCTTTCTCTCTTGTGTCTTGATCAGGTTCGTCCGGATGGGAAGGGCGATGTTTGGATTGTTGACTCGGTTGTTCTCGTCATATGACCGGAGATTCTCGTTGGTTCTCTTCCTAGTCCGAGCCCCGTGATGAGTTAATCACTTTTGGGGATGCATCTTGAGTAGAGTCATTGCTAAAGGTACCATCTGCATTAACCAAAATTTCATTCTTAAAGATGTTGCCTTAGTAAGCAAGGCGCAATACAATCTGCTCTCTGTTTCTCGACTTATCGATGACTCTTTCGAGGTAAGCTTCAAGAGTAATGCCTGTAGAATCCTTGATTCATCGGGAGGGTTAGTTCTTGGATTTCTAGATTTGGGAGAGTCTTTCGTGCTGATTTTTCCGCTTCTTCCGGAGACTCTCTTCGATGTTTGATTGCTTCGAGTCCCGTGATCTCTCCTTCGGCATAGGAGACTTGGTCACATTGGTTTTGATCATTTGACCCGAGTTAGCGACCACGATCTCATTCGGGTTTGCCCAAACTCAAGATGGTCAAAGACTTAGTTTGCTCTCCTTGCCGACATGGCAAGATGGTTCTCGCTTCTCATCCTCCGATCCCGTAGTAATGGTGATGCACCGGACAGCTTTTACATATGGACTTTGTTGGTCGGCTAGAGTGCGATCGGCGGGAGGAAGTGGTATGTTCTTGTCATCGTTGATGATTTTCTAGATACTCTTGGGTATTCTTCATGGCCTCGAAGGATGAGACTTTTCTCACTTCAGGGTTTGGTCGATGGGTTGTCTATTGAGCTCCCGGTGCATTACGAGCTATCTGCAGTGATAATGGCACGGAGTTCAAGAATTCCTACTTTGAGAGTTTTGTGTGGAGTCCGGTTTAGAGCATCAGTTCTCTTCTCCCTCGCCCCTCGTGAGAATGGCGTAGTGGAAAGGAAGAACAGACCACAGTTGAGATGGCGGGACGATGCTAGGCAGTCTGATACTCTAGGAAGTTTTGGGTGAGGCTATAGCTACCGCTTGCCATGTTTCTAATCGCGTGTTTTGAGAGCACATTTGCATCGCACTTCTTATGAGTTGAGGTATGGGCGAAAGCCCGGTGTGTCTCATTTTCGCGTTTTGGTTGCAAGTGTTTTATCTTAAAGTCCAGTAACCTAGATAAGTTTGAGTCTCGCTCTTCCGATGGTATCTTTCTAGGTTACTCGACTTCTTCTCGTAGCTATAAGTGCAGGTGTTGATGCGTATAGGATCATAGAGACTGTGATGTGACCTTTGATGAGGCTAGCCTGGAGCTAGACACGATATTTGAGCTCTTCTTATCCCTCCGAGACCATCTTTGTAGAAGATGAGGATGATGGAGATGATGGTGTTCCACCGGATCAGTTCCCTCTATACCTGAGGTGCCTCCTGTTTCCATTTCTGCACCTCAGGGAGACCAGCCCTTGCCTTCCGACTCTCCTTCAGCGAGTGGCTCTGCTCCTACCTCTTCTGTGCATGAGGTAGAGGCCACTTCCGCTTCTGGTCCTCCCCGTCATATCCAGAAAGCTCATCCACCTGATCAGATCATTGGTGATCTGTTTGAGCGTGTCACTCGCTCAAAATCAGGTTTGTCGATTCTGCCTCCACTCGCCTTCGTTGCCTCCTTTGAGCCGAAGATGTTTCTCATGCATTATCCGATGAATCGTGGATTAATGCTATGCATGAGAACTTGAGAACTTTGAGAGGAACAAGGTATGGCGACTTGTCGAGCCCCATCCGGTCATAATGTCATTGGGACCAAGTGGGTGTTCAAAAACAAGCAGTGAGGATGGGGTTGTCATTCGCAACAAGGCTAGGCTAGTTGCACGGGGCTTTTCTCAGGTTGAGGGTCTTGACTTTGAGGAGACCTTTGCCCCTGTAGCTAGACTAGAGGCTATTAGGATCCTGCTTGCATTCTCTGCATCCCGGGGCTTCAAGCTCTATCAAATGGATGTCAAGAGTGCATTCCTCAATGGCTATATTGAGGAAGAGGTTTATGTCAAACAACCTCCAGGATTTGAGAACCCCAAGTTTCGAGTCATGTATACAAGCTTTCCAAAGCTTTGTATGGACTCAAGCAGGCCCCCAGAGCATGGTATGAGAGGCTCAAGTCTTATCTTCTCAGCCATGACTTCAAAATGGGCATAGTAGACAAAACTCATTCATCGACACCATGAGTCTCATTTTCTTCTTGTCCGATTTATGTGGACGATATAATTTTGGTGGCTCATCTCATTCGCTTGTGTCTAAGTTTTACGAGGTGATGAGCACTGAGTTTGAGATGAGTATGATGGGCGAGTTGAGCTACTTTCTTGGCTTCCAAATCAAGCGGACTGGAGGGTACTTTCTTGCATCAAGGCAAATATACGTGACCTCTGAGGCGTTTCGACATGTCGATGGGAAGTCGGTGATGACTCCTATGGCCACCATTGCTGTCCTCGAGCCCGATGAGGATGGTGAGCCTCTTGATCAAAAGGAGTTTGAGCATGATCGGCTCCTCTTGTACCTCACCGCTTCGAGTAGGACATACATTTTCTTTGTGTCCGTGCGCTCGATTTCAAGCTTCTCCTCGCGCCTCTCACCGCCAGCGGTCAAGCGCATCTTGAGTACCTTCGTGCTACCACCGATTATGGTATTTGGTACTCTTCGTCTTCTTGTCTATCTCTTAGAGCCTTTTACGATGCCGACTTTCTTTGGTGTAGGATAGATAGGAAGAGCACTTACGGCACTTGCCAATTCATTGGCACTTCTCTTGTTTCTTGGTCATCTAGGAAGCGACCGGAGTTGCCTGATCCACCGTGAGGCGAGTATGTTGTTGCTGACTAATTCTCAGAGCAGTGCTCTGGATGAGATCGACCTTACGGGACTATGGGTTAGAGATAGAGAGTGTGCCACTTTTACGTGACAACACTTCAGCTATTTGCATTGCTAAAACCCGATGCAACATTCTCGGACCAAGCACATTGATATTAGATATCACTTCCTTAGAGACCATGTGGAGAAGGGAGATATCGCGCTTCAGTTCGTAGAGAGTGACCTTCAGTTAGCCGATATTTTCACCAAGCCTTTGGATAGCTCCAGATTTGTTGCCTTGAGGAGTGACCTTGGAGTCGTGAGCCCTTACGGCCTTTCGTGAGGGGGAGCTGGTTTGTATATTATGTATTATATGTTTTCTTCCAGCTTTTCTTTTCTTTGTGTTTCTTCTGGGTGACTTTGGGCTTGTTTTCTTGAGATGAGTTCACTCACTTAGACTTCTGGCATGCCTTGCATTGACCTCTTATCTTGTGCTTTAGGTTGCTATCATGCGTGATTAGCTGTTCTCTCTTCTCTCTAGGTTGAGTTCCCTCACAGTCTTATAAGTCTAGCGGTATTGGGCCTCCTGGTAGGCAGGTGCGTGTGCACTCCTTAGTTGGGATCTAGAGTCGACTTCCTATGTCGACCTTGGGAAGATAAGAGCGAGTCCGAGCCGTAGTGAGTCTCTTCTATCTTTTCTATGCTCTATAGCCATCCGGTTTTGCGTTTCTCGACTTCTTCTCCTCATTCTGCTTTTTACGGTTATTATTGAGTTCATTCGGGTTTTCTTTATGCCTAATCTTGATAATAACTCAACTTTAACCAGATTTGAGATTAAAATTGATTCATTTGTTGAGGGGAGTTTGGGAATCTGTTCATGCATTGCATTTAGACTGCATTTTCATTTTATGAGCTTTGTCTATTATGCAATTGATTTCTTCTTCATGCTATACACCATGCTACATCATTTGAAGAAAATCACTAGCTTAGGTATGTCCAAGTTCATTTAACTTGCTAAGCTTAAAAATGAAATAAGCCTTAAATGAAAAACTTGATGAAACTTGTTGCTTTTACTTGCTAGGTTTCTTCTCTAGAGGTTTGTGCCATAATTTGAGAAATTTAGGAGTTCTCTAGAGTCCCTATAGCAACTTGGGTGAAACTAGTTTGATCCATGCAGAGTCCTTCAATTGCTCATGAATCGTTGTGCTAAAAATGAAAATTAAACAAAATTGACTCTTCTTATGCACATACGACTCAACACCTTGTATTCACAAGACCGCTTCCCATTGCACTTGGGATGAACTTGGAATACATCGTGTTTGACCTAGACCATCCTCTTAAGAGCTCATCTTGAGATGGTCGCATACGGCTTGAGTCAATTGGTTGTCAAAAGAAAATGCAAATAAATTAAAAACAAAGACATATGTGGGTAAAGAATGCAAATAATGTCAAACATTTGCACCCGCTATGTCTTGTATGATGATAAATCAAAATTTGCATTAAGTGATAAATGAGCCGAAGGACCTTGTATGCTCTTCTAGATTCCCCAACGTGTTGAGTAGGTTGAACTCTAGGTTTTCCTTTTGATCCTTAGAGTGGCTATTCTTCTATTTTTGAAACTAAAGCTAAGTGTTGCACTTGTCAAATCTTGCTAAAATGAAATATTCAAAACTAAGCTCGTATTTGCACTTGGACATGTCTTAGTTTAGTAATCTTCGAAATTGACAAGCTTGGTGTAATATCCTTCCATTTTGATCAATTGGATAATCCTCAAAGCTTTTTCGATTGCATTTCATGCATACATAAAAAAATTGATGCCTATATTGCCAAAAGGGGAGATAACGAGAAAAGGCATCACTAAAAGATAAAAATGTGAATGCTTATTTGGTTATTATGATCTTTGTAAAACTATGCTACTACTACATTTGGATCATAATCTCATAATCACATTTGACATGTTTAGTTGGATTTTAGAGTTTTTGTTGAAAACTTGCTCTTTCTTAACTTTAACTCTAAAATCTGAATTCCTCTTCGTCAACTTGGTCATGGTTCTAATTTCTATCTTTGGACCAAGTTTGACTTTGCAACTAAAAATTGTTTTCTTCTTCATTTTCTTCAAACTCAAATTTATGCCTTTTGTGTGGTTTGTCAATATACTCATCAAGGGGGAGATTGAAGGACTATGTGGAGGTCCATCCATATTTGTGATGAGTATTTGACTTTATTTGAGCAAGGTGTGCTCAAGTTTGAGTTTGATTTGGTTTGATTTTCAAAATGAAGCAATTTGAGTTGTCTTTGCCAGGAGTGGCAGTACCGGTCGTATGGACGCGGTAGTGATGAGTTGCATGGTTTATTGCACATCTTTGTGGGCATTGCTATGTGAGGAGTTTCCTTGTTTTTGATGGTTGCAGGACGACGGTGCTAGATCATGGTGAGGCGAAGGATGACCGGGACTAGGCGAGGAGCGTCGGAGGTCCAGACGGTTGGGAGATCGCCGGAAGATGATCGGAGACGGAGTCCGGGCAATTCAAGAAGACAAGGAAAGGAGTTGATGCTAGCTAGATGCCGCGTGGATCAATGAGGGCCGTCGGATTGCGATCTAGTTGATAGGTTAGCGGGTCTAGGTAGTATGCTTTGAAAACCGTGCAAGAAAACCCGGTATGTGTGTGGGTTTTGGGTTAGCCCTTGCATGGCTGTGTGTGTGGGTTAATCCTAGCCCTTAGATGAGTGCTCTAGGGTTGAGGGACTCATCCAAGGGTGGTAGGTGGCCCAAGAGTAGTATAAATAGGGGTGGAGGGGTAGCCTCCTCTCTTTGAAGGTGTTGAGGTTTTGATGCTCATTTGAGCTTTGCCCACATGAATGTGAGGCTTTGTAACCTCCTTCCAGAAATGAAAGTTTTATTCATCCACCTCTGAATTTATTTTGCATTTACATTATGTCTTTACTTTACATAATTTAAATTCAGATTTACTTTCCGCAATTACATTCCATAATTTACTTTCAAGTAATTTGGATTTGCCTCCTCTCCTTCTAAATGCTGCTGTTCTTGGATGTTTTGAGTGTGTTCATATGGTTTTACATCTCTTTTGCACTCTTGGATTGAGGAGAACATCTTTTCTTTCAAGTTCCAACTTTGTTCTGAACTTGTTCTTTGCGCAGCAGTCAGTGTTTGATTTTGTAAAAATATAGAAAAATCCTTTTGAGTGATTCTTTTGGATGAGGTGCGGGACTCTGATATCCGCTTGCAGAAAAATTTTGAGTTCACTTGTTGCACCGTTTGGGCGCCATGAGGTGAAAACTGAGCCCCAAACTTTCTGCTCGAAGTTCTTGACCAGACTGTGTTCTTCGATTTTTCCTGTTTTTTCTGTAAGGATTTTGAGGAGAAATTTGGTGGAGTTCTTCACGACTCTAATGCTCACAGGAGAAAAAGTCTCAAAATTTTGTGAGCTACAGAAACCCACCAACCTCCTGTGCAAATTGAGGACAAGTTCTGGAAATCCTGCTTTTGCTTTTCTGAAAGTGACTTTTGTGATTTGAATTGATGTCCTTTCTAAAAGCAAGAGTTTGAATTGATTCCTCTTTCTTTTGGACACTAGACAACCAGGATTGTGACTCAAAAATCCCCACATATTTTATGGTACTTATCCATACAAGCTTGGGGTACACATAGTTGTCTAGTTTTTCGGGTTTTTCACAATTCCTTTTAAACGATCTTGTCGAGGTTTTTGTTGGAGTATTTTGGGGGAATTTTTATTTGCGACCATTCACCCCCCCTCTGTTCGCCATCTCGGTCCTTCAAGTGCGCTTCCTTACTTTCCCCACCACGCCAACTCCACCTCGGGAGAGCATGCTCCAGATCCGGTCTCCGACGAGGGGAAACCGAGCCAATAGGCTCGAAAGCAGAGCGAAAAGCAGCGAAAATCGAGCGACTCGCTAGGGAAATCGACGGGGCCAGAGCTAGGACATCTGTGCGATGATTTTCGGAGCAATCCGAGCGGATTTTGAAAAAAACCGAGCTATTTTCGGCATAAACTGAGAGGGTTTCGACCAGGTAAGCAAGAACACGCAGTGATTAGTTCATTCTTTGTATTTGTTGCTAGGGTTGGTAGTTTTCACTGCATTTGTCCATAGAAGTAGGTTGCTGACCACTGATTGTAAGGTTTGTTTGAGCTACAGTAGGAATACTATGAGGTATAAGGAAGAATATTAGTGAACAAAATTAATTAGGTGATGACTGCCATGTGCTTGTGAATTGTGATTGTTGGTTAGAAGAATCAAATCATGGTATCTAGCATGTTTTCCAGTATGGTAAGTAGTTAACCAGTATGCTAAGCACATGATGTTTTCCTTATGCTAACTAACAAAACATGCATCTATCAGAAGTTCAGCACAAGGGGATGGATATGTTGTTGTTTTGTATTAGCAGATGGCAGACCAGGGTGATGTTATTTGGGAGCACGGCGAGAAGATGGGCGGTGGATTTGATGCAAATCTTGTCATAAAGAGAAGAAGGAGGCGGTGCAACAGATTTAAGCACCACTTGGCAAAGACGGTACAAATGTAGTCCATTGCAATCAAGTCCCTAAAGAGGTTCGCGAGTACTTTCAGTAGCGACCTAGACAGACGAAGGATAAGAAGAAGGGCGAGAGGAGGAGAGGTTCGAAAGGAAGCAAAGAATGCACATTCCCCGGCGAGAAGAAGTATGTATGAAGCGTACACGGGTGATGCTGATGAAGAGGAACAACTACATCACGCCATGGAGACCTCCAGGGCTGAGGCAGAATTTATCAGCCGCACAGGTGGCAGGTATGAGCACGATGCTGGCGGTGGCACTGGCACCTCTACAAGGGCTAGAGGAGGGGGCGGCTGTCTGTTGCCAAGGATGGGACGGAGTTCATCACAACGGGACCGACCGACCGTGGGGGATTACCACCTTGGTACAGCCCGTGGCCCTGTGCAACCAATGTTAGGTCGAGGATGCCGACTAGAGGGGGGGTGAATAGGCGGCTTTTAAAAAAACTTTCTCATTCTAATTTCTACAAAGCAATTCACCCCTAATTACCCTTATGCCAAAACCTTATCAAATATTAATGCGGAAGCGATAAACTAAGGTTTTGACAATCATGGCCTAAATTCTCTAGGCTCACTATGTGCACTAACTAATTATGTCTCTAACAAGAATATGCAATCCTAAAGACAAGCAATCAATCAATTTAATTCTATGAATATAAATTGCTTGAACATAAATAACAAACACAATGCAAGCACAAGAGACACGATACTTTTTACCGTGGTGTTCGGAGACTTACCGGTCTCCCCTAGTCCACGTTGAGGTTAGCCCAAACGAATTGGACCGGCTCCACGAATTGAGCACCCACCTCGAATCCACTAGTGGTAGCTCCTTTTCCCTCTCGGGCAGGCGAGCTCCAACCTTCACAAACTTTGCCGGGGCTTCTCACAACCTCCGTTGAGAGCTCCCGCGCACGACGTCGCTACGCCGTCTAGGAGGCGGCAACCTCCAAGAGTAACAAGTCAAGCCCTTCCGCTTGAACCTCACCAAGTGCAACACATGCACAAGGATCCTACTCAAGTGCAACACATGCACAAAAGGCTCTCAATCCACTTCCTAATTGCAACACATGCAATTAGGACTCACTCTTAGCTCAAAAGGCAAATTGGAGAAGGCAACACATGCACTTCACCCCCAAGAACACACACTTGATTTCAGCAACCAGCAAATGCCCCCCAAGGCCTCCTTTTATAGCCTCCAAGCCAAAACTAGCCGTTGAGGGCGAAATCTGGAAAAACTCAGCAAACCCGGTGCTACCGCCCTACTGGGACCGGTAGCACCGGCCTCCTCGCCAACGGCTACAAAACTAGTCGTTGCAGGAAAACCGGTAGCACCGGCCAACTGGGAGCGTGCTACCGCTCGAGTGAGCACCGCCTCAGCCGAACTCAAAACACCTCTCTGAAAAAATCACACCGGCGGAGGCGGTAGCACCGCCTCCGGTGCTATCGCCAAAGCTGCGGTAGACCGGACCTGTGCTACTGCCTTACAAGGGCGGTACAACCGGCCTCAGGGAGAAAACATTGTTTTACACAAAAACTTTTCTCCAAACCATTAAAGATATATTCTTGGAGCTATGTGAGGATCAACACATGATTACAACACTATGCAAAACACATTTGCATATGTTAATCACATGCTCCAAAGAATCTCATTAAGCACAACTTATTTGCAAATAAACCAAGAACTTATTAGATCAATCCTCTTAGCCATGTGATGATCAACACATGATCAAGTCAATTTGCAAAACACATTTGCAAATCCTATTCACATGCTCTAGGATCGAAACCCATAATCTCAAGTTCATTTGCAAAACACATTTGCAAACAACAACTCTAACTTATTTGCAAAACACATTCGCAAATAAACTCCGAACTTATAAGATCAATCCTCTTAGCCATGTAAGGATCAACACATGATCCCGACACTTTGCAAAACACATTTGCAAATGCCAACAGATGCTCTAGGATCGAACCTTATAACTTCCAGCTTATTTGCAAAACACATTTGCAAATAACAAACCAACACTTTGCAAAAACACATTTTGCAACCAAACCAAGTTTAGCCTTGTGATGATCAACACATGATCCAATCACAAGCTAAAATACCAAAGCATGAGTTCTCTATTTGCAACACATGCAAATCTCTAGCACCATACAAACAACCACAACAAATTCAAGTGCATGAGCTCTCTATTTGCAACACATGCAAATCTCTAGCTCCATGCAACCACTTTAAACCAAATCAATTAAGATTCAAATAAGATGCAAGCATGAGCACCCTTATTTGCAACACATGCAAATACTTTGCTCATGCAAAATCCAATGCACAAGCTTCACCCATTTGCAACACATGCCAAATGGTTAGCTTCATGCAAACACCAAACCAAGAGAGTGAGCTAGAGTGAACCGGATCGAGTTCATCAACACATGATGAAGCTCAAGCTAAAAGACTCAACCCCTCTTAATAGTACGGCAACCTAACTAGCAACCCGGTCTCCCAACCAAACACCGAGACCGGTAAAAGACTAGGAACACATCCTTAGCCCTAGCTAGTTATACCTTTGCCTCTAGCGATCCACTTGGAGCTTTTATGATTTCCAATCATCTTCTCTCCAGGATCACATCTTCTTCTTCTTGATCATCAACACATGATGAACCTTCTAGCTCTTCTCTTTACTTCGGGATCACCTCTTGAAGCTCATCAACACATGATAACTTCTTCTTCTTCCCGATTCTTTATCATCTTGGACTCAACGTACTTCACAACTCATGGAAGATGTTAGTCCAACAAACTCGGTTGTCTCAATCATCACCGCACTCCATTAACACATAATGGATGCCTCCAAGATCGATTGAGCACAACCCAAATTAAGTTGAAAGATTAATTGTTGTCTTGAGTACTTTGATGCAACTAATGCTTCATTATACTCAAGAACTTTTCGCTTGTCTTTAATCAACAAGGAACACCATCAACACATGATGAAATGTCCTTTTATTGATTGAAAGACAATCGAACTCAATTTAAATTTCATTTAAATTGATATGAGTATATATATAACTACACAAGTTTCATATACTCAAATGATTGTTTCAAAGTCTTGATCCTTTATATGTTATTTAGCAATAAGACATGGATCAATACTATTGAAACAACAAGTTAAATTATAAACTCCCCCTAGATGTGTGCATTCATGTAGTATATGAATTAGGAACATAATGCACATATTTAGACTTAAAACAACGGAAGAGTTCATACTTTAACTTGAATCCTAAGTATGCATTAAGACGATAGAGTGATTACAAGTGCATACCTTAGGTTTTTCATTTTCCATCCAAATATGAGACTAATAAGAATAAGGCTCAATTAAACATGTTAGTCTCATAATGATTAGATTTGTCATTAAACAATGATTAAACATTAATATTAAACCAATCACCAAAACTAATGGAGCTTGAACTTACAACCAAGAATTGACACTGGGAGCTGGACACAGAAGGGGAGGAATGCGAGGAATGCGCTTGGCTCAGCATGGGCCAAATTTTTCCACACGGCTGGTATCGCGGGGAGGAAAGCAGATAATCTGTACTTCGTTAGCGCCGTCAGGGAAACTCAAAAATGGGGTAAGTGACGTTTCAAATTTTCGTTGAGTTATACCTTAAACAATAGCTCACATGGTTATCCTATATTTCATTTCCAGGTGAGGGTGTCCTTTCTCCCAGTGGGAGGGACATAGACGGCAAATATTTAGACGAAAACGAAGCGGATATACAGCAAAAGATGAGGAAGTTCAAGAGGGAATGGCCAACGTATGGCGTAACCATCATGTGTGATTCTTAGACTGGGCCGACACGCATGAGCATTATCAACTTCATGCTGTATTGCAATGGCACCACGTTCTTCCACAAATCCGTTGATGCGACGGGCAAAAGTCAGGACTCGCCGTACTTGCGCAAGGTATTGTGTTTGTTTAATACGACGCATGAGCATTGTGTTTGTTTGATGCGACGCATGAGTATTATGTTTGTTTGATGCAGGAAATTGCCTCAGTGGTCGATGAGGTGGGTGCGCCCAATGTTACGCAAATTGTCACGGACAATGGTGCCAATTATAAGAAGGCATGCAAGCTCATTGCACGAGAGCACCGCAACATCGTGTGGCAGCCTTGTGTGGCCTACACGATTAATTTGATGTTGAAGCAGATTGGAGAGTTCCCAGACCACGCCTCTGTCATCGAGAGTGGTAGAAAAATCTCTCGATGGATTTACAACCATTCCAAGCTTCATGCCATGATGAAGAAGCACATTGGTAGCGAGTTGGTCAAGTGGAACGCGACTCGCTTTGGAACAAACTATATGTTTTTGGACAGTTTCCTTCATCGCAAGGACAAGTTCTTGCAATAGATGGCCTTGGAGGAATTTCTATCATCGTGATTTGTTAATACTGCAGAGGGGAGGTACGTGTATGGGTGTCTCTCGAGCTTAGACTGGTGGGACAACCTTTAATCAGTTGTGAAATCTGTAGAACCGTTGTACGCCTTCTTGCGATTTGCTGATCAAGATAAGGTTCCCATATTGAGCGAGGTGATACTGCGGTATAACATTATGCGACAAGAATATGATAGCTTGTTTCATGACTCTCCAACTACTTTTGAACAATATATGAATGTCGTGGACCCTAGAATGGACGACCTAACAAGAGATACTTATATGAATGCTGGTACTACATTCTTTTCTTTTCGCTTTAATAGCTTGTACTCACAAATACTTATACTAACATGTTTCCTTCAATTTCATGCAGCTGTCGCCTTGAATCCCTTAATGCATTACTCGTATGGCACGACCAACTCCTTCTTACCAGATCTACGAGATGCATTTGAAGCGCTTGCTGATGATACTGATATGGCAATGCGAGGTCTTCACGAGTCTGATCTTTTCAGACGAAAGGTTGGATCATTCTCGGGTGCGCTAGCTGAGAGGATGGCACATGATCATAAAACTTCCCCTGGTATTTTCCTTATGTTATATTAAATATAATTTCAGTCTCATATTTCCCCATCGTAATTATTTTTGTCTTCGTTAAATTGCAGCAAGACTTTGGTGGGGTGTATTTGGTTGAAACACCCACGCTCCAAAGATTGGCTCACGCATCGCTTCGCATTGCGCTTCTTCCAACGGATGCGAGCGCAATTGGAGCACCTTCGCATTCATCCACACCAAAGTTCGCAACCGTTTGTCATACAAGAAGCTCCACAAGTTGGTCTATGTGAACTATAACTTACGGCTCAGAATGCAAGAACAAGAAAGTGACAAGTCCGCAGCCGAAGATGATCCATTCCAACGCCTTATGGAGCTAACACTATGTGACACAGAAAATCCTATCCGACAGTGGATGGAGAGAGGAAGGTCCAATGCTGACCCCTTACTTGATGAGGAGGACACAGAGAGTGACACCCCCTCCCATCACACCTCGTGACAGACCCGACAGACACTGGTGCGTTGCGAACGGTAACTGAGGCTGCAAGCATCACCGAATGGGCAGAAACGACAGTGGGTGACACTCACATAGGAAAGAGGAAGCACCCAACTGTGCCGAATCAAAAAGAAAAGCTCCCTCAAAAAAAAAGGGAAGCATCCTGCACAGCAGGAACAGTATGTAGGAAGTGATGACTCAACTGACATAGAACGTCGGAGCCCGCCGTACCAAGAATCCAATGACAGTAGCTCCAAGGCGGACATCGACGATGGTCAATCCTCGCTAATCCCTCCATCCTCCCACTTCCCACTCAGAAGCACAGCTTCCCATACGATTCTGAGGAGTCCCAGTACACTCATGCAACACAAGACAGAGATCATGGTGCTCCCCAATCACAGAGGAGGACTACTAGGGGGAAGGGAAAGGATGCACCACAGGACAGCTGTAGCTCTTATGGCGTTGCCGAAACGCAAGGGAGCTATGGCTCATATAGTAGCTACGACTATGCCATTCCTGATGCTCATGCACAACCAACAACCCAATGGGTCTACGAGTGGCACGACCCCGAGTTTTATGCCATGTTGTACCAACAATGGCAAACAACAAGTACATGGACGGGGCAAAGCTGGCACGATTACAAGGCGGAGTTGCTAGCTACACGAGGATTGGCCTTGATGTCCACCGAGGAATATAACATGGCCAACCAATTGTACACCCAGCAATAATACCCGTAAGTCCAAAGGTAATGTTTTATTTCATTGCAACTTGATTTTTTTACTAACATAGCGTTCATGTAGGTCTAACACGGCACATGTGCGACAATGGAAGGATGACGAAGCTGTGCCAGGTGTGAACATTCATAACCGATGAGAAAAATTGATTTGAAATATCATATGCCATGATATTCAAATGATTGTTAGTTTGTTACAAAAGTGTGGGTTTGTTGGATTGAGTTGTCAATGGTATTGAATGAAATTTTATTTCGTGATATATTATTGCTTAATGCCTGCTTTGCAACTTGAGATTGTCTAAAATATAGCAAAGGTCATGCCGAAATTTTTCACATTCTTCCATACTTGTGCTATTATTGCAAAATATGTACTTTACAACTTCAGTACTTCACATTGTTCTAAAATACGGCAAGGTCTTGCACTCATGCCGGAATTTCATCATATTTTTCTATATTTTTCATTCATTACATTTTTCCTAGTTTTTTCGGCTTCCCTGGCATTTTTAAATTTTTTCACAATTTTTTCGTAATTTCTCCAAATTTTTCTTGCATTTTCCACCATTTTACCTTCTGTGCTCAGTTTTCGCTCCATTCCGCTCGGTTTTCGCTCCATTTCGCTCGGTTTTCGATCGTCCCGATCGGTTTTCGAGTTTTTTTTTAATCGGTTTGACCAGTTGTTTGACTCTCGCATACCGTTCGATTTTTACCGAATTTCGACCAAAATTCGCGGAAAACCGATGCCGACCTGATGTCGAAATTAGGTTGCAAAACGAAAATGTAAACCCTGGTAGTGCCTATTATCGCATTAGATCGACTATAAGCGTATTTTTCATCTATCTTGCTGATTACAGGATCAAATCGGTTGCACGCCTCGAACCGCATTGAACTTGGCATTCGAGTGTGTTTAAGTTGATCAACTGTCGTCGTATTTTTTGGCGCAACAATAGGCTAACCTGAAACCCAACAATATAATAGGTTTTGACACACACTTCCACGCTTCTTAAAGCCCCACTAACTTAACCGCTACTACACCCGTGAACCCTTAATCAAACGATCCTCCTTTATTTGAGTAGCACTTAAGTTAGCATCCCCTCCATCCACTTGTCATCCCGGCTTGCTGCAACTCTCTGGCGTCAGACATCTTTCGACATCACCTTGGTTGTCTGGACCTCAGCTCTCTTAGCCTAGTTCCGATCTCCTTCGCCTCATCATGACCTAACTCCAAAGTTCTGCAACCATCACCGAAAAGCAAACATATCACATAGCAATATCCAACAACATATGCAATTGGTATTCTGCTGACTAGTCACACATCTAAGGATCCTACCTTAGGTCATAGCCACTCTTCAATACCACAACCACTTAATTCAAATTATTCAAAAATCAAAGCAAACTCATTTCAAACTCAAACATGAGCATCACTAGCTCAAATACAGTCAATTATTCATCACAAACATAAGTAAACCACCAACTGGTCTGTCACCAACCAAAAAGAGAAGCAACCGGGGGAACCCCTGTCAGTCAGAGAGACTCGTAGCTGAGTTGAGACGGTGAAGATGGGGGCCGCGAAGCCATGCACTCCCTAGGATCGACTTCTCCGGCGTTGACCTGTCGGCGCCCGGAGCCGACCCATGGGCGGTGGTGCGTGCCCAGGTGATGGACGCACTCGCCTCCTTTAGAAGGTGGATGGGATATGGCCGTCCCTGGATTTAGAGTCATCCAATTGTTTGGATGGGTGGATAGATGGGATATGGCTGTCCAGTTTTTTGAAATATTCCTTCGAGATGCTGGACAGAGTCATCCGAGAAAAAAGGCTGGACGAGTTCATCCAATTTGTTGTACGAAGAGGTATACTCGGTCAAATTCAAATTTCATCGAAGTGTACTCGGTCAAATTCTAATTTTAGTCAAATTTTGTCTGAAAATTCAAATTTCGGTCAAATTTTGTCCAAAAGTTCAAATTTTGTCCAAAAAATCAAATTTAAGTCAAAATTTATCGAAAAATTTCAAACCAAATTTTAAAACCTTTATTACAACTAGCCCATCCATCCTTATCAATGTAACCAAACAAAAAATTAGTTCATTCTATCCACATTCTTATCCATCCAATCAAACAAAAAATTGGCTCAACTCTATCCACCCAACCAAACAACTACCTGGATGGTTTCATTCCATCTAGACTGGATAGTCATATCCCATCCAACCTCGTTCAGGTAACCAAACGCACCCTTAGCTACTTTGACACCGCTACCTGCCCCTGACGCTAGAGCTCCGCGCCAACCTCTTCGACGGCACCGTCCGGTCGCTATTCTCGCTGCCCATCGAAACCAATTGCCGCAACTACCACGGGCCTGACAGGCCCTTCCACGGCTACCTTGGCGAGCTCCTGAGCGTCGACGCCTTTAAGAGCCCCGTCATCGTGGACGGCCCAAAAGCCGAGCCCGTCCACGCCTTTGCCGACCTCATGTGGCTCGGCGGCGATGGCAACCCCGAATTCTGATAAGTACGTCCTGTTTTTTCTTTACGGATTTGACTCTAAAGATTTTTTACTCAAATAAGAACAGAGATGGCTATAGCTAGATTGGTTTGTTTCTCTGCTTCACAGTGACTGTCCACGGCACGGCGAGGTGCATCGCCGAGCTGGAGGAGACGGTGTGGAGGATTCGTCAAACCAATTCTTATCTCTTTTCAAAGATTTTTTTTAAAAAAATAATAAGACAAAATAATGATTTTTTTTCTTCAAAATTTCTATCATTGAAATAATAAAAAATTAAGAATAGGTTTACTTGGTTAAATTCAAAAAGTTGATCAAATAACTCTGTTACCTAGTTATTATCTAAAGAAGGATTCTTTTTATACTCTCATTCCGATCCTCAATTCTCTTTTTGAGATTCGGCAATAATGAATCAATTGAACGTGTTTAAAATATTTGTTCTACTTTTAAAGACCTTACGTTATGTCACTAGATCTCTATTTTTCATATGCCTCGGCATGGCCGAGTGCCATGGAGCATAGAACGAGTCTATGTGGCACCTGTCCCGGATATATGAGTACAAGGTGCCCCAAACTACAGATTGCTCTGTTTGAGACAATGTCACAAAATATCGAAGAAAAAAACATTCACTCGGCGAGTCTTCGTGCCATGACATAAAAAAAATCTCTCTCAACCGTTATAACCAATTGTCAAATTTCATAGAGGCACACCATATTTCGTAAAACTATCACAAAACAACACTTTTAAACAATAATTTCAGAGAACAACACTTCTCTTCACATAACATTTTGCAAAAATACATTTTCAAGCATTACCATCGTACTCAATAGACCAGGTGCCAAACCCACTTGTCAGTCTCAAAAGAATATCCATATTAGTTAACGGAAACATGATAGACTTATGAAACCGACAAGTGGGCCGAGCCCGTTGGATATTTAAAAGTGTGGTTTTGTGAAATATTATACATATAGGAGTATGTTTGTCTGAAATTGTTGTTTGAAAGTGTGGTTTTATGACAATTTTACGAAGGTGGCATGATTTTACTAAATTTACTCTTCAAATATTAATCACCATGCTACTCCATTTCTTAACTCTGTCTTCACATAGTTCAATGTTGATTTAAAATACTCTCCCAATTTTATTATGAATTAATGTTTTATTTTATTGAATTTGGAATGCTCTTTTTTTAATCTAAACCATTATAACTCGGCTTCGTTAGATAGGTGGTTGGATGTTTTTCTTAAATAATAATATATAATGGTCACTATAGTTAAATTAGTTAGGGTCCGCCGGATTAAGGGTCAGCTATTTTACTTTTTTATGAGAACTTTTAGCCTAGTTCTCTTTTTTTCTTAGCAGTTTTGAAAGACTTGTCATCGGTTTTGTAAACCATGTTTTTAATTTTACATTAGAATTTATATATAAATACTGATGCTAATTTTATTTCAAAATTATGTTATTTTTTTATTGTAGTTGATATGGACTCTTTTTTTATCTAAATTTTAATTTATTTCATTTCTAATGTCACTTTTAGAATAGAATTTGTATACAAATCTAAATATTGATTTTCATCTAATTTCTATTCTGAATTTTAGCTACGTAGAGACCGTAATTTGGAGTTCGTATGAAAACCACATTGTTAATTTCCTTTTTTTGTTCTGATTTTTTTATTTTTCTCATTATTTTTTATTTAATTTGAAATTTCAATTTTAGGTTAGAATTCATATACAAATCCAATTGCTAATTTTTACCTAATGTTTATTCCAAATTTCAGCTATGTAGGGGTTTTATTTTGGAGTTCACATGAAACTCACATTGTTAAATTCCTTTTATTTTCCAATCTGAATTATGTTATTTTTGTTTCCATTTTTATTTAATTTTTAATATTATTTTTATGTTAGAATTTGAACATAAATCCAATTGCTAAATTTTATTTTGAATTTTACCTATTTATTGTTTTTAATTTAAAGTTCGTATAAAAACCAAATTGCTAATTTTTTTATTCCGAATTTCTATTAATTTTTATTATATTTGGCATGGATTCTTTCTTTATGCTAAGCCGTCATAACTCGAGTTTGTTAGATGGATAGTTAGATGTTTTTTTAGCTTTGTGGCGGTTTTAATTTGGAGTTCATATGGAAATCACATCTCTCATTTTATTTTATTTTTATTCTGAATTTATATTATTATTTTTTGTTTTTTTATTTAATTTCGAATGTTCGGTTTTAGGTTAGAATTCATTTACAAATCCAACTGCTAATTTTCATCTAATGTTTATTTCGAATTTCAGCTATGTAGGTGTTTTAGTTTGGATTTCGTATGAAAACCACATTGCTAATTTCATTTTATTTTTTTAATATGAGTTTATGATATTTATGTTGCTAAGTTTTATTTAATGTCGGATCTTAGTGTTAGATTAGAATTCATACAAAAATCAAATTGCTAATTTTTATCTAATTTTTATTCCGAACTTCAACTACGTATGAGTCTTAATTTGGAGTTCATAAAAAAAACAAATGGCTAATTTATTTTTATTTTTATTCTAAATTTTTGTTATTTCTTTATTGTTTTTGGAATAGACTTTTTCTTTTAATCTAAGGTATTATAACTCATGTCCACTAGATAGATGATTATATGTTTTTTAAAATAATAACATTCATTAGTCACTATAGTCCAACTTAGTTAGGCTCCATCAAATTAAGGATCATATATTTTGCTTCTATATGAGAATTTATAGTCTATTTTTTCTTAACATTCTCAAAAGATCTATCCCGAACAGGCCCCGATGGGAGGCCTGTGCAGCATGGGCTGTTGCACAGGGCCTCCAAAATTAAAGGGCCCTATTTTTTACTTATTCTTGTATTACTACTTGTTAACCTTTGTATTAGTAAGAGTAAGAACTAATAGAGAAGTAGTTCTTTTTATTCTCTTCATTTTATTTTTTAAAATTTTTACTGTAAAAATTCATTCCTAAGCAAAAGCATGTGCCCTGTTGATATTTTAAAGTTTTTGAAACACCTAAATTAATTTCGTAAGTATATAGAATTTTATTGATATTTATTGTGAATATTGCACACACAAAAAAGAGCTTTTATAGATTGAAGTTGAAGTTCTACTTGTGGTCTCTAATGAACTAGAAAAGACTTAACGCTAGCTGTTGAAATTGATATAATTTGAAAAAAAAACTAATTACAAGGATAATTGAAGATTATGTTTCATATAATACTATAGAATGGTGCTTTCCAAGGAAATGTCATATATGGAATTTGTTTTTTTAGCGCAATGTACCACATAATATTTGTACCGTAAGAAGAAAATTATACTACAGCTATGATATGAAATAATTATTTTGATAATTAACTTTTATGTTGTATAGATTAATTTTAAATTTAGCACAGGGCCTCCCGAAAAGCCGAACAATTCACTGTTGTAGCCCTTAAAAAATATTTTTTTCAGAACTAGCTCCTGCACGATTTTTAAAACAAAATGGCCCTAGGCCCGCAAATTAAGCGGACTGGGAGCATTGCATCACTTTGCCACACACACGAAGCACTGCATTAGGGTTGCAGAGCCTCCACTCTGCGGCATGCAAAATACAAAAAAAAATGTTGTGGCACTATAGCACTGCATGCTACAGTACTGTAGTTCTATAGCAATTTTTATTATTATTTTGGATTACCGCTGAGTGGAAACGTGGTATCTAAATTTAAATATAGTTCATTATATATAAATTACCGATACCACATATTTAAAATACATATATATACATATATTTCTTTGGCTGCGTGTAGAATAGCCTATTCTACTCCTCAACCATTTAAACCAGTCCGACCGAGCCAATCTGCGCAACAAAACAATCCGTGGCAACCAACCAGCAAATGAAAATCAACTGTACACATTTTCAAAAATTCTAAAAAAATTACTATAGATATGGTAGGTGAGATTATATAACCCTGAAAATTTTGAAATTCAAAATCAATATCAGCTGACAGATATGAAAAAGAAAAATTCGGTTGACTCTAGAACAGAACACCATAGCTACACGTCACAGTTTAATATCATGTTGTATGTATGTATTACTATTTTAAATATGTGGTATAAGTATTTTATATATAATGAGCTATATTTTTATTTAGATACCGCTCCTCCACTTAGAGGCAATCCAATTTTAAAAAAATACAGTACCGTGGCATTTTTTTTGTATTTTGCATGCCGCAGAGTGGAGGCGCTTCAACCGCTGCATTATGGTTGCAGCGCTTCCCGTGTGCAGCAAAGTGATGCAGCGCTCCCCGTCCGCTTGATTTGCGGGCCCGAAGGCTATTTTTGCAAAAAAAAAAATAGGGTTACAACAGTGAATTTTCCGAAAAAAAGCCTTGCCCTAAGCCATTAATATATAAGCTTTTAATATATAATATTAGGAGATGTCTTCTGTGCCTTTTCAATTTTTTTGCACGGTGTACAGGCAGGTACAAATGACCGTATGCATGCGCCATTTCATCGGATAACTGTCGCTAGGGATGTCATTAGGTACTCGGCCATCCTGTTCTCCGTCCCCAATCTCATGATCCGGGCGCCCGAAGAACTCGTGGACGAGATCACCCTTCCCGTTTCAAGGACTAGTACCACGACCACTTCGTTCGTTTTTGCGTCTCTGAAGGAGCTCGCCAAGAAGATAAACTCAAGGCCTACTGTGGATGGTAGACAACATCGCATGTGCACTCGAGTCCCTAAATGCACCATCAAATCAAGTTATTCCCTTCGTCTACAGGTGCGTATTTTTAAACCGAAACCGAATTACCGAGCCAAACCAAATTAACCGATTATTTCGGTTTTTTCGGTTCGGGTTTTATTTTGGTATAATACGGTTTTTGATGTTCGGTTCGGATTTTCACTTTCAAAAACTGAAATAACCGAATAGCCCATGTACAATACCATTTTTATAATGTTCTTCCTAAAGTCACTAAACAATTCTCATGTTCTAACACATTTATGTATATGTTTGGTATATTTATATGTTCTATTATGCTTATACTGTAATAATCTATGAATATTATGTGGGTTTATCTCTACTCTGTGTTGCGATATGAGAAGGATTAAATCTAATCTACCTACCGTTTATTCATATTTCGGTTAACCAAAAAACTGAATCAAAATATTTCGGTTAATTTAGTTTGGTTTTTCATTTTGGTTCAAGAAATTCGGTGATAAATTTTCAAAAACCAAATTATTTTAAAACCGAATGCAACCCTACCTTCATCGGTCAGACGTCCAACGCCCCTGAAACTCTTTGTGCAGGTTGGAATGCCTAAAACAGGCCATGCATGCATTCAAACAGTGTACCATACATCGGAGGCAGAGGAATCGCCGGCTGCAATTCGTAGTCTGAAATCAACAAGGGCAGATGAATAAGTTTGTGTTGCATCTGTATTTTGTAACAAATAGTGCAGATGACACATCGTTCGGATCATCCGATATATCACCGCAATTTCGGATTTTGGGCGCCCATGAGATATAAATTACCGGCCGGCATTTTTTTTTGAAATGATACAGTTCTTTCATTTTTTTTGGCGAAATTTCATGAGAAAAATCCGGATTTTTCTTTTTTATGGCCGGATTTGACTTTAGTTACGTCAATAAACAATAACAAAGTGATGTTTGATGATAATTTGTCGAAAAACTTATTTTTTGGGACATTTTAAAATTTTGGCAGAAACACTGTTGGAATTTTATAAAATTCTACAAGCTTGATAATGATCTGACAAAATTATTATACTATCTTTAGTAATTAATGATCATACATAAAAAATTTAAAATAATTTAACTTTATTTGTTATCTCTAAAAATCAAAAATAGAATGGACATAATTGGGATAGTAATATTGTCAAGATTTTATAAATTTTCTCGAGTGTGATAATCACCTCAAAATTTTATAGAAACATTAACGATACATCAGGACTATCCAAAAAAATGTTCAAAATGTTATAACGTGGTTTTAACCATTTTTCATTTTATTCAAGTTTGCCGGTAAGGCTTTTAACAAGACAGTAGCACTGTCCTATTTTAAAAAATTAATAAAACTTGATCATCATCTGAAAATTTTATGGAAATATTATTAATGCATTAGAATCATTCAAAAAAAAATTCATATATTTATAACGTGGATTGTCCTATTTTTCATTCACTTCAAAATTGTCGGTCAGCGTTTTATCAGGACAGTATCAATATTTAAATTTTTAAAAATTCAAAAAATTTCATAATTATTTGAAAATTTTATGAAAATATTAAAAATGTGTCAGGACTCTCCAGAAAAAATTTCAAAATTTTTCGTCATCGTTTGACCCACTTTTCAGCCAGTGCAAAAGCACCAAAAATTTCAGGAAAACCGCCCGAATTTCGGATTTTTTCGGTTTAAAACAGACCGGATTTGAATTTTGGTTTTTGAATTTCAACCGAGATTTGTTCAAAATACCGAAATTTCGGAGAAATTTCGGATTTCAGTCCCAGTCAAAATTTAATCCGAAAACGAAATTTGAATCCTTGGTTTGGCCTAACACCGCCATATTGGCCTTGTCGATGAGCTTTGATTAGAGAGCCTGATCAGTGATTGGTACTGATTAGTCTGGGCGGTAAGTCAATTTAATGAGGAACAGACTATGCATATGAGTACCCATTATTTTTTGGATTAATTCCTTATATGTCACTAGAATTTAGAAAAATCCTTAAATATATCACTGGCATGTGGGATTGTGATCCATATGTTAGTGCGATAACGAGTAACAGGTAAGAGGTGGGACAAAATTTTAGTTAACTGCTACTTATTCTTAGTGACTACCCTCGCTCACATGCACAACATGCTCTCGGGAGGGCAGATGTATGTGGGAAAAAAAACTCGAAACTTATGAGCTAAACGAGTACTCGAAAACTCGGCTCGAACTCGTTCCTTAACGAGTCGAGCCAAGCTGGGATTTGAACTCGTTATCTTAACGAGTTTAACGAGCGAGTTAGCGAGTAACTCGTTTAACTCGTTTGGCTCAAAAAAAACTCAACCCACAAGCCACAAGTGACAAGTCTAACCCAACTTGCCCAATAGCCCAACTGCCCAAGCAAAAACCCTCAGGAATCTACTCTCCGGTCCTTCACCCGAGTACCCCCTTACTCCCCCTTGCTCGCGCCAACACCTGAGTACCCAACAGGTCCCGATCCCTACCACTCCTCACTCACGCCGCCGTCTCCCCTCCCCCTTGCTTGCGCCGCGTCCTCCCCTTCTCCCGCCGCCACTCCCCTCCCCTTCCTCTTGCTCCCGTTGGTCGTCGCTACCTCCCCTCCCCGCATCCTCCCGAATCTGGCCCTCCTAGGGTTTAGGTGCTCTGCACAGGAAAGGAACATGGCGACCAGTGGCACACCAAGCCTCTCCTTCGGCCACCTTCTCCGTCCCTTCCAGCCACTACTTTGGTCTTGCTCCGCCCATTACGGCCTTCGTGTGATAGAAAAAACAACAAAGCATAAAGTCGAAGAACAAAGCAATGAGGCTAAGGCAGTCTTGTGGCTCTGATCACATCGATAGTGGCGGCGAACCATGCAAAGCCTCCACGATACAATCCAGTGCTGCTTCCCCTTGCTCCTGCATTTGCCCCAACATCAGTTTGTGGCTCTCATCTCGATTAGCACTTTTTCAATTTTACCAGAGATACTTTAGGATAACCCTAACTTAGAACGCTGGATTGCTGAAATCATGATTGATTGATTGTTAATATTTTCAAGATTCTTAATTAAGACACAAGGCACAATTGCACTATATATTAAAACATCGTACAACTATCTTCATGGTAGAAGCTAACGAAAAATATAAGAAACTCTCTTGTGCATGACACCCTAAACAGCAACAACACCTAAGAAGTTTAATTTGACATGTCATTATTGCGCAATGGAAAATCTCATACGGAATTAGAGGCATTATTCTTTATGTCTGATTTATCTATTTAGTTTTACTGTCGCTTTCTTAGTACACTGGGGTTGCCATTTGAATATCTTGATATCTTCTTCATTTTAAGCATAGTAAAGCTTATAGCCTTTGGATGTAGTGCTGAAAAGAGCTCAAATGGCAAAAAGACTATAGCTTGGAGAAATGTGGTCAGTAAAATTGCAAATTGGGTTCTGTACAATTGCATGCTCGAGCTTAACGAGTCGAGTCAACTCGAGCTTTTAACGAGTCGAGTTGAGCTAAGATTTGAACTCGAGACGAATTAGCTCGTTATCCACCTACGGTGTATGCATTGTTCGTCCCTGTATGTGGACCCAAAATAATTCGGCCCAACAATTGGCGAATCGAGAAGCCTCACAGCATCTGCCTCGTTTCGTTTAACAATATTTTTGGCAAGTTTATTTCCAGGCGTCCGGCACAATTCGCCAATTCCCCAAAACTAGAATAGAGAGAACAAAGCAGAGCTGCACCCGGCAACAGGATTCTAAGACTCAGGACGCAAAAACAAATACAATCCGCACCTGTACATCCATCATCAGTCATTTGTTTAGGAGACAACAAGATCTCAAGTCATTGTCCGGCTTCGTTAAAAAGCCAGAATAGATAAATCACCAGACAGCAGCCGTTGCAGTGATAGACGGACAGACTGCAGTTGGGACAGCTCGCTTGTCTGGAGAATACACAGGGCAATAGAATTTAGAAACAGAATGGCATGTATGCTTGACATGTTCATCAGAAATATAATTCATTGCTTCAATTGTCCAGAAACAATACAACTGAAGACGCATGCACTTTCCAAGTGTGCAAGTATTCAACACATCAATCAAATACTTCAAAGGTTTAATTACAGTAGTAGTGTCCAATAATTCTCACCCGGTTTGCTCAAAACGCAACTAGGTAACAAGATCATAGTAATCTATACCGATAAACCATACGACAAATAACCTCAACATAATTCACATATTTGATGACCCAGATCAGCCCCATATATAATCCACAGCTCAACAATAACTAGAACTCTGTATTCACATTTTGCAGGCGTCCTAATTATATAACTCAGTTCTCGTTTGTATTGCGCATCTAATTTTACCTTATTTACGGCTTCCATTTTGATTTTTTTTTTTGTTTCTTTTCCTGTGGCATAGTTAATGAGAGGGGAGGGAGGCAGGGAGTGAGAGAGTGGCGGTCGGTAATAGGCTGGCACATATATAATCAGGGGCGGAGGAGGCGGCGGTCGGCGGTGGTGATGGAGTGGCGGAAGTGGCAGCGGTGGCCGTAGGGGCAGACCCCGCCGGCGAGCACCATGCGGCAGACCTCGGTCTTGTAGCGTGGGTGGCGGATGACTGGGCGGAGCTCCGCGATGCCGTGCGCGAACTGGCACTGGCCGCCGTATGGGCACGCCCCGGTCTCCTCCCACTTGTTGCACAGCTCTGTCTTGAACATGCCCTGGTTGTACACCTCGAACTCCAGCCCACCCGTGAGCTGGTCCTTCTGGCCACCCTTCGGCTCTTCCCCTTTCGCGTTCGCGCCGTCCATGCCCACGAACACGCGCTGCTGCTTGCATTGTCGCATCAAGAACGTCAATAAAACAGGTTTAGTAGTGTAATGCAGTCGGCAGTGCAGGATTTGGGCTTTGATCTCACCGAGCCGACGTTCACCGGCTTCGGCATGCGATGCTTGCCGCCCTGGTTCATCTTCAGGTAGCCAGTTGAACGGATGGAGATGCTCTTCGGCAGCACAGCGTGCTTCTCGGCCGCGGAGCCGGACCGCGCCTGTGCGGCCGGCCTCGTAAGCGTCGGGGGAGCTGGCGTGGTCTGCTCCTCGGCGAGGCTCAGGAGGCGGAGCTCGTCGGCCATGGCGATGGCGGGTCCCTGCTTGCCGCCGAGCATGGCGATGCGGAGGGCGATGTCGTTGTTGGCGACGCGGAGCTCTGCGTTCTCTACGCGGAGCGCGGCCGCCTCGTCGGCGGCGTCGGCGAGGTGGGAGAGGCAGAGCTCGTAGCGGTTGGCCACCTCCCGGAACTGGAGCGCGAGGCGGGCGAGGTGGAGGCGGTGTTCCGTCGCTGCTGCATCATCGCCGTCGTCGACGAGGGAGTCAGAGGAGGACGAGCGGTGGGAGAGCGAGGTGGCGCGCGGAGACGGCGAGGAGAGCCCGCCTTGGCCGGGGCTGAAGGGGGAGTAGCAGCCGTAGAAGAGATCATCGCCGTTGGTGAGCAGGTTGGGGGCGGAGAGGCTGAAGAGCCGTCGATCTCCGAAGCCCAACGGCTCGGGCCCAAAGCCCGAGTGGAGGCGGTCGGGGTGGGCCGGAGGGAGGAGAGCTTCCTGCATGGCGGTTCCCTTATCCCTCGGCAAACAACTAATCCCTGCAACGAAATGGATCAAAATGTCACGAAAAATTAGAAGAAGAAAAATCCCATAAATCTCCAAAGCGAAAAGAAAACTGCAGAAACTTATTGCCCAAGAAGATCTCAAAACTAGTTGAACATGACTAGAACACAAAAAAAAGGAAAAAAAAAAGAAGAGAACTATGGGCTAGCATTTGAAGATACGATGCACGCAATTAACAACGAAAAGAAGCCATCAAAAGACAAAACATTAAGTTCGATCTGTAACTTGCTCCGTGCCAAGTAGAACTGCAAAACAAATCCAAGCGGGCAAGCGCAATAGAATAATCAGAAGTGGTAACTCAAAAAGTTTTTGCGTCGGCAGTACAAATGTCGTAAAAATCATATGTTGCTGCAGAAAAAAAATCCACCAGATCACGTCTGTCTGACTAGGAAGACAATAGTGACAGGATGCTATTGTCCTTGGACAACACAAGCAAGTTGAACAAGCACCTTTTAACGTTGGAGAAAACTCCTTAAAAATTCGAAAATTTCTGAAAACATTGCCTGCTATATCAGAGCGCCCACAAAAACGTACTAGGAAGAGTAGAACTAGTGAATTCAACCGTAGAAAAATCGAGAACGCAAACCCACCCACTAATACCCAAGCACGAGTCCTCCACTAATACGAGACGTGAGCCCATCGCAATATCGCATCCACCGTTTGGAGATTAGAAGGGATCGGATCGCACCTCCAAAAGCGAAGGGCACCGAAACATCCACACGAGAACCGAAACGAACCATAAAATGTCCATTCGCGAGAAACCAGAGCTCCAAAACTAGAGGTGGGAACTACGAATTCAGAGCAAAGAAGCGTCGAACAAAAGCGTACCAATCGAACACCCACGCACGAAACAGATGGAAGCGTAAGCAAAAAAAAAAATAATCTAAGTCGCGAAAACGTCACCAACACAGCACGAGAAACAGCTACCAGCCGAATCGATCGAACTCGCATCCCAAATGGAGCCGCTCTAAGCAGAGAACACCACGCCCAACCCAATCAGCTACTCCACCAATTAAGGCAAGGCGCAACTAAATCATCAAGTTTTAATCGAAGTGGAGATCAAACAGCACCTCTTAATTAGCCTCTACCGCTGGAGCAGAGTCGATTTGGGGTGGAGACTGGAGAGGGGAGGGGAGGGAGGAGAGGGGAGAGAGGAGATGACGTGGGGTTCGGCGCTGGATGCGGTGCGCATATATAGGCCGCGGCGGAGTCAGTGGGACCCGCGTGTCTGCGAAATGGCAGGCTGTAATACGAGGGAGGCAGGGTTTGCTCGTGGAGTTAAATTTGCAGGAGTGTTTTGCTATGCGCCAGCGGCGCGGCGAATTGTGTTTTGCCGTGAAAGGTGCAGCGCAGTGTTTGGGCATGGCCGCATGGACTCTTCACTCGTTTTTACTGATATAACCTCTTTTTCACTCGTTTTAACAGACTAACTAAATGACTATTCTTTGCTACGAATGAAAAAAAGAGTGCTTCAATGCTTTCTCTCCCAATACAAATTGTACAAATTTTAAAGCAATCGAAGGGGTAAGTAATCACTATCTACTATTCATTTATACTTTAATATTGATGCAACTATCAAAAGAAAAAAACATAAAAACACTTCTCATAAAAAAAAAGTCGTATTACCATAGAACTGACTAGTGGATCGGAGGCACCCAATCATGTGTAAATTCCTTCAACTTGTACATCCATTCCAAAATTGGCAATTAAAGTTCGATGTAATCGCCGAGTAAGTTACAGTTGTGGACTAGGTGTGGAAATCGAGTATGTACTTTTTTTTAGTTCTTTTCGAAATTGACACAGTTTGATTTAATATCATTTTATTTATTATTTGAAAGTATTTTTAGAATCGAGCTAACAAACCGAGCTGAGCCAGATCAAAATCTGATTTCATTCGAAATTGAGTAATTAACTCATTTCAATATTTAACCAATGAACGAGTGTAATTGGAGCAATTTTAAAGCGAACCAACAAGCCCCACCAACAAACTTTTTTTCTACCCCTTCAGTGGACGGTCATCTTACCATATTGCTAATGTCTTGTATCATTAACGGAAGCGAATGGCTGTGCTCGTTTTGATCATTTATTTAGCTAGTCAATCATTCATGTGTAAAATAAGAAATGTGTTCGGTGTCGATGAACTTGCTAGACGTGCATGCATGTCATATTGATTAATCAACACTACTCCACTGTACACAAGTACTCACTACTTCACTAGTCACTCCATGCTTGTCTAATTCTTGATTACTAAATGCTTCATAATCATACCTAACAAATCATTGAGGGTTCACTCTATAATCTTCTCATTAACGGCCTACGTAACATGCCAGCCGATTAAAATCGTTAAAATCGACAATATGGTAAAACCGAACGAAAGCTAATCCTTGACGAAACATCCATACACGAAGTAATAACGAAAAAAAAGTCTCAAAACAGGGGATCGGTGTAAATCACAGGTTGATCAACTTGTCGATGCGAAATACTATTGATCAAATTCAAATTACAGAGGCAATATTATACTAGCCAACTCAATCTTGAATTGCACAAAGTATCCTCTTCATGTCGCTGAACCTTTTCTTTGGTAAGTCCTTGTCCACTTCCAAATCTTCAAATTCCTTATGCTTTCCTTCTCTTATATATCTACCTTTCGTTAGTCGGTATATATATTCCGGAGGTTTGTAACGTGACTAATGCTTAATTTTTATTTTTTTGCTATTCTCAATCATTTTTATAATTACGTCAAATACTAAAAATACTTTTACTAACTATTTTACCACCTAAAATCTGATAGCAACACATGTGAGCGGTCCTTGCACCTAAGATACGATACAAATAGCGTGGTTATAGTGCGGTTCTTGATGCGATTATTACAAGTAGCAGCTTGCGTTGCTTTTACGGGTCCGTCCTTCTCCGAGCCACCCAACGGGCGCCGTCTCGAGAAAGAAAGTTAAAACACACACAAAATTAAGGTGTCACTCTCCATAATGCTTGCTTCCTCGATACAGCTTTAACTAACTTGCTCCACCACGGCCATGCACGTCCGAATTACACATCACCCCGACGTCGAGCTCGACCGGCCGGCAGAACGATTGGCTAAAAAAAAATTAGTCGAGCTCGTCTTTTTTATTTGATGGCTATAGCGCCTGCTCCCGATCTCCCGTGGCGGTGACGCCCAAACGAATTGGAGAGACTTTTTAGGTGGAGTCTTTTCGTTTGGCGATGCCAATCAGGATCAGTTCGGCTAGATCTATGCTCGGCGATCCCGATCAGATTAGTTATGCACTTGTTTGGTACGTGCGAACGAAGACATGCACGCGATGGTGAGCGCGTTGATGTGCATGTTGGACCTCAAATTAATGGATATATGTGGTGTTGTTAATTTGTTAGCCAAGCATGGTTATCCATTTGATGCCAAAGATTTAAAAACATGCGCCTGAATGTGTACTCTTTTTGCTGAAGGTACATGCATGCAGTACAGATGTATCCATATCAGTTGTTTAACCAACACTGAAGCAAGCATTCCTCTTTACTTAATTTAGCCATGCACGTACAGCACAAACACCAGATCATCCATGGCTAGTGTCGATGAATTATCACTGATCTTATAAATAAATGTGAGGAACACGACACTCACTATCACATAGAAAGAGACAACGTTTTAGACAGGTTCAAACTTTCTGTGAAGAGAATAAGAAACCTACTTCATGTAGTCTTGTATTGTCCGGGGTTACAATGGGGTACACAGTGTTATAACCATAAAAAAAGCATGAAGTTGTTTTGCGTTCTGTATGCTTCCGTCCCCTTCACCTCCTAGCTTTACTCCTTATAAAGCGTCAAAGAGGCGGCGGGTGCAGTACGTAGGGAGACACCTTGTCGGTTCATGAATCCCGCACATGGTCGCCAGTATTATCAGTGAGACTTCTGCCTATGCAATATATCGAGTAGTTATTGTCAGAGACATATATTGGACATGTGCGGTTATATCGTAGAGACAAATGGTGCACGTTGTCTTTTGATCTACCGCACACAGTTAGTTATGGCATACATATTACCTAGTCAGAAAAGTAGGGTCCACATGTCTGGTTATAGATTCCTCTGACCAGGGGGTGGTCGATACCTAGGTTAGGTCGAGTATATTCTTCTCAACAAGGGGTACTAGGGAGAACTATCACAACAACTCTTATTCCAAGAGTTGTTGTAGATATTAAGTCTATTTATTAAGGACTATTTAATCCTCGCCATCTAGCCCCATAATTTCAAGTGAAAATGGCTTACTTGAGAAAGGTTTGGAAAAACTGTCGGAGGAATGTCTTTCGACTGGTATATCTTTCGACCGGAGTTAGACTTGGTCCAAAACGTTATTTTGGCTTTAGTTGTAAAATTTATTAGATTAATTACTACGCAAACGAAAAAAGAAGGAGAACGGTCACTTGGGTTACTGCCTGTTGAGGATGGTTCCCGACAGAGTTCCAACCATTGCCTCCTCTGGATTTTTTTTCATCGTTATCATGCAGAGATAAGTAGGAGCCAAGGGGTAAGATTAGGATTTTTGCTCTTCCCCAATCGATTCATCTCCCCTGAGCCCTAGTCTCTGCCGCCACCACTCCAATCTCAATCCCATCTTCTCCAAATCTTCGAATTCCAAAAAAAATGAAGGGATGGCTGAACGGAATTTACGTGGGCAGAATTGGAGATGGACACGAAGACAATAAGCTGGTCCTGCCTAGAAGGTGCCACCTAAGACCTTGGTGCACTGGAAGAGTGCTACTAGCTAGCCATGGCTGTCGTGCAAGGAAGGAAAAAACGATGTCTTCCAAACCTATTGTAAGTACTACATTGGGCTACCATAACACCCATTCTTGGCAACGATGCTTGAGCATTTTGAGGTGGAGTTGGTGAATTTGGCTCCCAACTCCATCGCCATATTGAGTGTATTCGTGTGCCTCAGCGAGGCGTACTTGGGAATCCCTATAGATCTGGAGCTCTTCAAATACTACTACGGCATGTCGAAGAATGTCGGATCGGCTGCTTGGGCCTACTCTCTTCACCTCCATAACAGGAATGTGAAGGACTATATCCCAATGCATACAAAGTCCTCTCAGTCCCAATGGAGGAGGAATTGGTTTTACATGGCCGTTACTACAAAAGACCTATTGCACCTTGCAGGGAAGGTCACAGAGAAAAAGCGGTCATGGGATACGGCCCCCAAGTGGCCATGGTTGGATCGCCCCATGGATCCTGGCTATAACTGAGCTGAAGGATCGTGGACTGACTGGGTGGCATGTGGTGAATGATTTCATCACACACTACATCAGTGCCTTTAAGAAACGAGAACACCTGATGTGGGCGTACTTGAGGTTGATGACCTGACTAGAGACTACAAGGATGGCAAGCATCTTTGATACTTTTACTTAAGAAACTTTACTTTTTGAGCATATTTTGATGTTTGGTTGCTTCTTTTAGACTTGCCCCAAGAAGAAATTAATTCTCGGGTCAAGAATATCTATGAGAAAGAACCTCCAAATAAGGAGGGGGCTCCCTTGATTCTAGTTGTCGCCTCTGACTTGGAGAGGCAAGCTTGTTTCAATGATTACTTTTAATTTCACTTTTTATAGATTGTTGCGCACCAGAGTCCTTGGATGATGCAGATCTCAACTTAGGATCCATAGAAGATGACTCGAAAGGACGATGTAGATCCTCCAAGCAAAATACGCCACCTGATAAAGGTGGTAGAGAAAAGGAAGGGAGAAGGCTTGAACTCTCCTTTTCTATCAACTTCCCCGATCACTCATTCTCGAGCAGTAGCAACTGCAGGGGAGAAAGACAAAGAAAGAAAGTGGCAGAGCCTAAGAGGAAGGTTCAACGGTTGAAGGTAATGTTCTATTACGATACTCAAGCATTCTCAATCTCCCCTTCGCTTGCTCTTACTAAAGAGAAGACCGGAGGGAATTTGTTTCCCTTGTGAAGGCTATGGTGATGCTGGATGAAGCCATCATCATCACCGGTCGGAGCCCTAGGTGGTGGTTGAAGATAACTCTAACCATCCTGGATATGAGTGTTTAACCAATCATGGTTGAGCAAGCTTCGGCTTCTTCAACGATTGAAGTTGAAGGCTGCTCACTGGTCAAAAGCCTCATGTTGGTGAAGTCGAACGAGAACAAGGAAAAAGAAGAAGAAGAAGAGTACCTAGAGCACTATGGGAAAATTGCCCTCTTTCTTCAAAATGAAGACAAAGAAACCAAGGAATGTACAAAAACCCATAGGAATATTACTTATTTTTTGTTCTTTTTGTTTGCTTTCTAACCCTCTTTCTTCATTTTGTTTTGAAGTCCAATTACCCACTTAGAAGATATTCTTTCGAGTGGTGCTACCGTTAACTCGAAGTAAAATGCTCTGAGTGATCCTCCCGTCGAAATCCTAAGCGGTCCTGCTTGCTCAGCCCCTGAGCAAGCCTCGAGAGAAAAGGTTGTTTCTCCTTAGCGGGCTCTGCCAGTTAAAGAGCCAGTTCCTTCAACTGATGAGGATGGTGTGACTAAGTCAATTGAGGACTCGGCCACACAGGTGACCAGGGAAGTTTTTTTTTTGAAAGATAGGCAAGCTACGATTATATTAGATTGGGAAGAAAACAAGATTGTAATGGTGCAACAGGCTGTACCACCAGGAAGAGCTACAGAAGAGAGAGGAGAAAATAAAAGAAGGAAAAAAGAAAAAATTAATCATGTCGTTGGACGAATTTTTTTAGATCCTTTGCTCCTGCAGTGATCCAGTTTGCGGCCTCGTCCATGATGGACTGGAGAATATCATCGCTAGTTTTGCATATGTTCCTAAAGACTGTTATTTCGCTCCCTCCACCATGCCAACAAGTTAGAACAATCAAGGTCTTGACGCCTTTTTGAAATCCGTCCTGCCGGTTCAGCTGGTGTAGGCTCCATTGTTCTAGGTCAGCGGCCGGTTCCCATCGGTCCGTGAGAAAGGACGGCGATCGGACCCACCGGGCGACTGTAGCCCACAAGTGTTGGACCCGAGGGCAATCTACGAAGAGATGATAGATAGTTTCCATGTTTCGGTAGCACATCTGATAGAAATAATGATTCGTCCACGCCCGACGTTGCAAGCGTTGTGCAGTCCAAAGCCGTTCTTGAAGCGCCCGCCAAAAGAATACTTTACAGCGTGTTGGTCCCCACACTGACCAAATAGTAGAACAGTAGGATTTATAGGTGCTTCCTGCAAACTGCATGCAGTACACCGAGGAAGACATGTAGGCACCGGTGGGGCTTTGCGTCCACAGTATGTCATCCTAAATTTTTGGTTGCAAAGAGACCGATTGTATTTGCAGCCATAAGTTGAAATATTCTGATAAAAGATGGGCTGTCAGGTTGTGCCGAATATCCCGAATCCAGTTGTTGTTTAACAGGGTGTTTGCGACCGATCTTGCTTTTCGTCTGGAATGCTTAAAGAGAGCTGGCACCAGCTGCAAAGGCGCATAGCCATGAAGACATCTGTCGGTCCAAAAGGATATTGTCTGGCCATTTCCAATGGTAATTTTGGTGGCCGCATAAAAGAGGTGATGATCGGTCTGGTCGCATGGTATATGCATTCCAATCCACGGTCTGTCTGGGGCCGTCTACTGGAGCCATAACCAGTGTAGGCGGAGCGCTCTGGCGAACCTTTCAAGCTCGAGAACTCCCAGTCCCCCTTTCGAAAGGGTGGCAGACTGTTGTCGTACTTTGCAGTTGCCGCCGTGGAGATCGTGATTGCCATCCCAAAGGAGTCGCCTTCTGAGTTTGTCAAAATCTGAGATGAATTTCTTAGGTACCCTGACCGCAGTTAGCAGGTAAATTGGAAGTGAGGATAGAACCGATTTAACCAAAGTGAGCTGCCTTCCCATGGTCAGATGGCTCGCTTACCAGCCCGCCAGTCGTCATGCCACTTTATCTGTGATGGGTTGTAGGTCGGCGCGGCACAAATGATCGAGGGCCAGCGGCATGCCCAGGTATTTAATAGGGAAAGCCGAGATTTGTCCATGGAAGGGATTTAGGACGCTTGGCAAGTTTAGATCGTCGCCTCTGATCGGAGCTATAGTGCTCTTGTTCATGTTGACTTGGAGACTGGATGCTTCGCCGAAAAGCCTGAGGATGGCAAAGGTTGCCTCTAGCTCTTCCCTGACCGGGTTGTGGAATATAACCGCATCATCCGCGAATAGGGATATACGGAGCGACGGAGCACACCCTCTCAAGGGAGATAAGACGTCATCATGAGTGGCTTTGGTGAGGATGTAATGCAAAATGTCGATGGCTAGCAAGAAGAGATAGGGCGATAGGGGGTCGCCTTGCCTCAAGCCACGGCGGTGTTTGATTTGAGGTTCGGGCACCCCGTTGAGGAGGACTGAGGAGGTGGATGTCGCAAAGGAGATTGACAGCCACTCTCACCATCGGGAGCCAAAACCTCGGGCTTGTAGGAGGTCCAGTAGGTATTCCCAGGAGACAGAGTCAAAAGCTTTTTGAATGTCCAGCTTCAGCAACAGTACAGGCGTGTGATTTTGATGGTAAGCTCTTGTGCAATTTTGGACCCACAAGAAGTTGTCCTGGATACATCTCCCTCTGATGAAGGCACTCTGTGAATTTGAAGTTAGCGAGTCTATGTGCCTAGAGAGGCGCAGCGCTAAAACCTTGGAGAGGATTTTTGCAATTGAATGTATGAGACTGATTGGTCTGTCATCTGCGGCGAAGCCCGAATCCACTTTTTTTGGGATTAAGACAATGGAAGCTGTGTTGAGGGGTTCGAAAGCTCGAACGTGGCAATTTTGTACGCAACCTAAAACGGCCATGATGTCATGCCTGACGATTTCCCAGTAGTGTCTGTAGAATGTGCCAGTGAAACCGTCCAGGCCGGGGGCTTTTTCCGCATGTAGGACCTTGTGCTCTGAAAATGGTGCCTCGAGGTCAGCAACATCGTGGATGGGAAGGTTTAGGCTTTGCCAGTTTATGACTTTGGAGTGCGCGGTCTTCTCACCTAGTATGGATGAGAAATGGTGGGACAGCAGGCGTTCCTTATCTTCATGAAGGGTAGCTATGCCATGACCCTAATTAAGGGACTGGATAAAATTCTTGCGATGCCTTCCATTTGGCCTTAGGTGAAAAAAGCAGGTGTTTGCATCCCCTTTCTTGAGCCAAGTGATGCGGGAAGCCTGCCTTTTGCGTGCTTTTTCGATAGCAGCTAAACCAAGGGTCCTTAGTTTGAGTGCTTTTCAAAGACCGCTTTCGACCTGGGTAAGTTCCCTTCACTCCTGAGCAATGTCGAAATGCAGGATGAGCGCATTTGTTAGGAGGAACTGGAGCTTGGCGTCGCTCAGGATTGAGGAGCTCCATGCGCGAAGCTCCTTTGTAGTCGCGCGAAGCTTGTGCGTCAGTCGCTTGAGCGGGTCAGTGTGTGTGCTAAACGTAGTCCATGCACACTGAACGACTTGGAGGAAACCCGGGAGCCGTGGCCAGAAATTTTTGAACTTGAAGGACCGAGGTTTTCGGGGGCCATTTTCACTGGCCAGAAGAAACAGGCAGTGGTCAGACATGGATAAGGAAAGTGCCTACAGTAGATGATCTTAGAACATGACGTCCCATCCATGGTTGCAGAAGACCCGATCGAGCTGGACTAGAGTTGGGTCACTTCGCTCGTTGCTCCATGTATACCTCCGGTTTTGGAGAGGGACCTCCTTGAGGTGAGAACGGTTGATCATCGCCCGAAAAAGAGCTATTAAATGGTGGTTAAGATTGTTGTTATTTTTGTCTCTCGCTTCGTAAATCAGGTTAAAATCTCCAAGAACAAGCCAAGGAAGTTGAGGCTGAGGTGCCAACGAGGCAAGCTCCTGAAGGAAGGAGGGTTTGTTTCTGTCTTTGGACGGCCCGTAGACTGTCGTTAGCAAGAAGGATGTATCATCGTCCTGAAAGGTAATGCTAGCTGTTAGAGAGAAATGACATATTTGCAGCGTTGCCACGTGGACCCTGTGGCTGTCCCAGAGTAGCAGCACTCCGCCCTTGACACCTTGGGCCGGCAGATAACATGCATTGGATAGACATTGTCTGCCAATTTCGAGGGCTAACTTCTGATCAATGTACTAAAGTTTGGTTTCCTAGAAGCAGGCAATGGTGGGGCGAACGGCCTCGATGGTCTGCCGCACAGCTGCACGTCTAGTCGTCCCATTTAGGCCGCGGGCATTCCAGTTGAGAAGAGAGCAATCACGTATAGATGTTTGAAGGATCGACAGAAGCATGCAGGAGACGAAGTAGAACAAAAGGCGTGACATCCGTAGCATGACCAGGCAGCAAGAGAGTACATGAAGAAAGAAAAGATAGTTCTGGAGAGCAGAAGGTCCCGCATACTCGGACCCGACCAAAGACGCAAAAGTAGTACAACATGGAAAGTGCAGAGCTGCGATCGACTGAGAAAAGCAGGCATAACAAGCTTCCGGCGTCTACCACAGCCGGTTCCGCTTCTGGCGAGGACACCAGAGCCTGAACAACCTGCTGGCCCTGATCATCAAGGCGGTAGATGGCGTGCAGGGCAACGATGACATTGTCTGAGAGCGGCTCATTAAACAGCTTGTAGAATAGGTGCACTTCTTCCAGGCGAACACGATCCACTTTCGACTAGCAGAAGCCAAGGCATTGGGTTAGGAGCTCCTCTGCCATTTTTGTCGTCGGAACAGCTCTCATCTTGGACGCAAGACAAAGGCTGCGCCATGGTCCAGCTTTGCATCTCACTGTTGCGTTGCTCCCAGTGTCGGCCCTTGAGGGAGCTACAGGGTCACGTTGCTGTGAACTGTCTGCTTGAGTCCCATGGAGAGGAAGGATCGGCTCAGGCGGCTGCATGAAGACTTCGTGAAGGAAGGCCTCGGCAGCCGCGGGCGGCTGCACTCCAAGACCAACGGGTGGCCCAGATGGGACCTCAGAAGATGCTGGCCCGGTTGGGACCTCAGCAAATGCTGGCAGCACAGGCAGGTCGTGGCCATCAGAAAGCAGGCGGACGGAAGCCGGGCTATGTGGCGGGCTGTCCGGTGCCCATGAAGGCAAGACAGGAGACCGGGCTATGGCGTGAAGCAGCCTAGGTTCAACTTCCTCAATCATTGGGTCGCTCCACTTTGCTGGAGGAGTGTGCATGGGGTCCTGCTGCAAGAGGGAGGTCAGGGGGTCCTGCACGATGCACCCGTGGTCAGACAGCAAAACCGGAGGGCTCTTGTGCGGAGGCATCGAACATGACGACAGAGCGGGAGAGATGTCCATAGGGTCAGAGTCGACCGTTTGCACCGCATACAACTGGATGGCCGCATGCTGATGAGGAGGGCCCAGGTCATGAGAGCCAGCGCTGGCTTGCAGAGAGTCACCACGTCGCATGGGGCCACCATGAGCGAGTCCCTTGAGGAGCCTCCAAGATGCATGGTCGTAGGACCTAGATCGCTGGCGCCGACCGTGGCGCGAGCTAGAAGCCATCCCTGGGTGATGTGGGGAGGAGTTGTGCCAGCCCAGGAGGGGCTCGCTTGGCTCTCCGCCGGCGAGGGAGTTTCTGCAGTGACGATGCGGGCTGCACGTGCGGCATTTTTCCTGACTGCTGCGAGGGCAAACATCCCAGGTGCGGCCGCGGTCGAGGGCACGATCCACCCAGGAGTGTCTCTCCTGACGTCCTCAACGGCTTCTGATGTTGCGGTCATTGCCATCATGGTCGTCATCATCCTTTGGGCGACTGTCGTTAAGACGATCACCAAGGCGACATCGCACGTCGGGCCGCCTAGCGAACCAAGGCTGCAGGCCATCAATGACGCCAAGAGACCAATTAAAGGATATGGTCTTTGGCCAAGCATCCCCAGTTGTGTCAAAAGCAGGCGAGTAGTCTTCAGTGGCGTCCAAGTGGATGAGGACTTCATAGGTGAAGCCGTCCGGCGGATTTGATCATGGGGGTGAAGCGTCGCAGTGGCCACTCAAGGTTCGCGGTGCACGCCCGTTGTGATCTTCAGCGAATAGAGAGCATGAGCAGGTTTTGGGGATGACATCTGGGTTCGAAACCCAGACACACACCCAGAAAATATTGGTGGCCTCACGACGCCGGGACTGGTGGTCGATGCGGTCGAAGCAGCACCATCCTCTGAGTAACTTCGCCGCAGTGCTCTCGGTCCAGGCACTAAGGGGGAGGGCTTCCAAGCCAATGGAGCCCGAACCCAAAGTGTGGTCTGGCTCTGTTACTGTGGAGGAGCTAGGGCTTGATGTCGTACCCGTAACCGACATGCTCGATGTGCCTGGCGTGCACCACAGCATTCCACTGCTCTGGGAAATTGAACCAAGCAAGGAAGTCCTTCGGGCTGTGGTGCGTAACGCGCATGTCAGCCCAAGGAATGCCGAGCACAGCCTCGATTGTCTTCGTCGCCTTGTAAGTGTTGGTGACCGCAGAGGAGGCTCTATCACCAGTGGCAACAAGGAGTGCCGCATGCTGACTTAGCCTAACCACCTCGCCATTCATGGCTTCAGAGGAGACCAACGTGTAGAGGCTTCGCGCTGGATGATTTTCTGGGCAGCCAACAAGAGCCATAGCTGGCCGAGGAAGCTTCAGCGGAGGTGCACAACACGATGGAGGAGCCGGTCGAGGGCAGTGACGGGCAAGGTGGCCAAAGCACTTGCAACTGAGGCACCTAACCAGATCCCTGCACTTGCTAATTTTGTGATCTGAGGCAAAGCAACGGAAGCACCTGCCCTTCAGAGCTGGGAGCAGGGCAGCTTTGAAGAGAGAGGATCGTCTTTCCTTAAATGCAGAAGGAGCTAAGGTAGGTGGTAGACGTTGGCACTAGCGAGCAGGATGAGAGATCGATGGTGGCGCGGGGCGCCTCCTCCACTAGAACTTTGGTTTGACCAGGCGCCAGACGGCTCCGGACGGCACGGTGTTCAAAGTTTGAGTAGGAACCGATGAAAGGAGAGCATCAATTGCAAGGGACTGCTGAGGATTTAAGGCTTGAGACCTTGCGGGTGAAGCAGTGCAAGCAGAAAAGGCTTCTAGGGGTGGATTGTTGAGGGAGCCGGCAACCATTAACTCTAGTGGAGCTGCAACTGGAGAAGCTGGGAGATCCACCGAATCTTTTGCTTCGTTGAGGTCTGGTGCGTCACCCCAATGAAGACTCTCTGGCACAACAGGTGTCCTATCCGCCGCCCAGGCTCAGCTAGGGGAAATGATGCCCTGGCTACCAGATGGAGGTGCTTGGGATTCACTGGCTTCGTCATCATCAGAGAAATCCCAGAGTAGCTTCTCAGGATCTTGAGGAGATTTTTCAAATGGCTTCAAATCGAGGTGGGGCACTGGTGCAGGAGTGGTTTGGCGCACGCGAGGGGCACTGCAGCTACCAGATCTACTCAGAGCACGAGATCCAGCACTGGCGCCGGGGGAAATGGTACCGGGCCAAGCGCCACAGTCGAGGGGATCTGTGGCCAGAGAGGCTTGCACTGACTTCGCCTTGGGGAGATCGGTTGCCTGCGTGTGAGGGTGTTCGCCATGGTCGGAGGGAGCCGCGGCGATTTGGGCCTGGGGTTGTTGTTCGCCGCGGTAGGAGCGAATCACAGCGAGGGGAATCAGAGGGTCTACAGGGAGAGCTATCCTTTTGTTCCTCTCAAAATATTTCACTTGGCTGTGATCAGGGAAGTTATTGAGGACATAAATATGCCCAAACAGAGGACCAAGCCAATCGATCACTAGTAGTGGTCAGGAAAGAAACCGCGGAGAGCTCTGGTTAGAGCCTCTGACCAAGAATTGAGGGGGTCAATCCTCCTCAACCTCTAGCGTATGTTCCCTTCTTTCAAACGAGGAAGAAGAAAAATAATAACCCTACTTTCATATATTCTTATATTGTTGGATATTACAATGTGGTGCACAAGACTATGGCTATAAAAAGTACGTGGATGTCTTGCGTTCCGTATGCTTATGTCTCCTCCATTTCTTAGCGCTACTTCTTATGAAGCCTCAAAAGGGTGGTAGTTGCATTTTGTAGGGAGATGCCTCGTCGGTTCGTGAATCCCGCACGTAGTTGTCGGTTATTGTCAATAAGACTTATGCCTACACGCGATCATTGAATGTTTATTGTCAAAGTTAGAGGTTGGATACATGCTGTTATATCATAGACTGTTAGATCTAAATATCAACATTAGCTAGTCTAAAACATGATCACCAAAACATTAATACAGAAATTAAACATTAGATTAAACTGACCCGGTGAAGAGGAAGTGACCATTAGGATTCGGTTTGTAGCACTTGAATGTCGGTGTAGGGCGTCGGCAAAGAGGTCACCAATGCGCAGTGAAGAAGAAGGGGGCATCGTGTTCTTCACGGTGATGGTAAGAGTCTTCATTAGCCTCAGCGCCAAGCCCACGAATCGGATGGGTGTTTCGGGAGTAAGCCAACTCGTGATGGATTGATCGATCTTTTTCACAGTGCCGGCTTTCCCCTCTTAATATAGCGCTGGCTAACGGGACCAAAACCAAACAAAAATGCTGAGATTGCTCCCGATCAGAGCGCGTTATGGTGGGTCTAGCCCAAAATTTTAGGATCTGGCAATTAAGCCGAGATCACAACCAACATTCTCCCACTTGATCGAAGGCTAATTTCATAAGTCCATACTTAACAGAACAACATACCAAGATAAAGTATTACATCGATTAATTTAAGCACAGCTACAACCCCAGTATCTATAGTGCATCATTCTATCTTGATAGGATAATTACTTATTCTTAACGGGAGTTGGTTTTATACTTATGGTCCTTTTGTGCAGTTTTGTCTTCATTTGTCATCATGTGCACATTGAAAGGAGTGAAAACAAACTTCGTAATTTCTAGAGTCGAAATTTTGAGATCTCAATTTATCCCAGAAGTATAGGCTGTCAATAAGTCTTATGTCGGCACTAACTTTTAGACAAGCCTTTAACAGGGAATCATTAACGTAAACATGATGCATAAACTTATATATTAAACATGGTACTTAAATCTTATAGGCTGAACATCAATAATTCGATTCTGGATTATATCTTTCACAACGTCATGTGTTTGGCAAAACCACTTGACATGTTGTTACTCGAAGCAAAAATTGCACTCTTACATAATAAATTCCGGGATAGAAACTTAAGCCAAAAATAAATTCTCTTATTCTTAAACCACAACAGCCTATTGTGGATTTCTCATTATCTAATAGCCTTATAACATGCCACAAGTCTGCTTGCATCATTAATAATGCCTTAAATTTAGAGCCATTCCACAATATAGCTCTTTCTGCAAGGTTGAAGATTTGACTGGATGTGGATTTCTTAGTATCAACACACCTTGTATAACCAGTGTCTGAATAACCCATAACTTTACGATTATCAGACTTCTTATATGTGAGCATGTAATTATTAGCACTTTGCCTATGATGCAAAGTTGTCTTTAGTAGTTTTCCGGTGGTCCAGTTCTGGATTAATATTTTCCAAGTATCCCGATAACAAACGTTAAATAAGGGCGTATACAAACTTAATTATACATAATGTTCATGACAGCAGAACGTAAGAAAAACTTTTGTCGCCCTTAATAATCGGAGTAAACTCCCTTAATATTGGACCTATCTTGGTGAATCTTAATAGTCAAAACATGAGAGACATCACCAAGACAATCTTAATTCTCATAAGGAAATATTTGGGTCTTAAACATTAATGTCCCTATTGGTGAAAGTCAACAAGATATCATCTATATAAACAGTTAAGATGGTTAAATTTACTCCCACTGGTCTTAAGGTTAAAACTTAAGGTATCTTTATGTGAAGCTCGCATTATTCATAAACTCCAGAATCAACTGGAGGTGGAACTTTTAGAGACAAAGGATTGCTACTCTCGGACTATCGTCATTGGAACATAAGCATGATTGTCGTCAAGTATAGTTTACCTTGCCTCAGAGCTCCCACTAGAATCAATATTTCTATAACCTCAGTGGTTTACAAACTCAGTGGTACCCTTTAGTCTGGATGGAATCTTTGACAATATCCCACGTATATAAGTGTCATAATTTTCCCAGAGTGTAAGATATTAATATTAATTATTTAAATCTTTTCATCCATTAAACTTATTGACAAGGAGAGTATCTTTAATAGAGTAAGAAATTTGTTCATGAGGTTTATGTCTCACGTAATGAAGCTTTTCTTTTCTCAATGAGACGTCTCATTCTCCCCCTCGAAATGTGGTACAAGCGTAAATGCCACAATTTCGATGAACTCTCATAAATATTTCACTTTTGGTGAAGCCAATAGAGTTAGCAACATACTTAATGCTCCCAAATAATTTAGAAGAGTGTAAGCAAATTACTTTTCATAATGGGAACATAAATTTCATTATTAGGATGGAGGGTGAAAATATAGCTTAGTACTGATGGAAAACTTCCAACAGCTTCAACATTAGCCTCCTATTCATTCTCTAAGGCTTCATTTTAAAACTTTCATAGTCTTAAGGTGATGTTGGCAACATAAACGTAATCTCTTAGTATTTAGCCAACTTTTTTTATGAATGCACACATTCATAGGCACAATCATAGTTCACTTCTCATTCTTCATTATTGTTGTTACATTCTTTATGAATGACGTAATGAAGTGAATTAGAAAGGCTCTAATATTTATATATATATTTATGTCCTAGCTCAATGACTTTGAGCTCTCTTATGATCAGTATACTAGCAAGAACTTTTGAGGAGCTTCATAATGCTTTTTCGTTATTGTCAGATAGTCATAATTTAACTAAATGATTGCTCCTCTAGATCCTAAATTTTATGATCAAAAGGGACATTTGCTTAAATTGCTCCCACTAGTCATCAAAATATTGAATTCTTATCAATGTCTAAGTTATTAGATGCTTCTTCTAATGGGAGCCAATCATCAACATTATGTTTGTGCGCGTAATCAATAACCTCAAGAATAATATGCTAATAAATTACTCTTTCTTATTAAGGTACTAGAAACAACCGAAGAACTTATGGCTGAATTGATAATAGGGATATAACACTGATCATTACTTGATATCCACAAGAATGTGAATGATGGTCTGTCATTAAATTAACCCTACGCTGATCAGATTAATAACATGCTAATGACAAAGCTTAACAATTCTAATCCGCTTCACCGTTGGCAAAAACGAAGAAGAACTTAACTTGAGGAAAGAATCAGCAATTCATCTTCGCACAACCCTTTTGGCAGAAAACGAAGAATAACTAGATTCACTAATGGAGATGGCAAATGATCACAAACAACGCTGGTCAAGATGTAACCATGAGCCATTAAACGTAATTTTAAATCAACATGAAATCTCTAACCAAAACTTCTCGTTGGTTCCATTTTGATTAGAGAAGCTATGGGAATGACACATGACTACAATCAACTTTGGTCAGAATATAACCGTGTGTCACAACATAATCCCAAAACATGACTTCAGTTCCAAACCGTATCACCTTTGGTACATAACTGAAAATAACTTAATATATGGGAATGGCACACAATTGCAAACAACTTTGGTCATAATGCAATTATGGCCACAACATAATCCCAAAACTTCATTAAATCTCTAACCAAGACTTCTCGTTGGTTCCATCTTAATTAGAGATATCTTAATTATAATGTAGTCTTTATCGTATAAATGCTTGAAAAGACTCAATAACTTAATTAACATGAGAACTAATTAAATATCACATGACCCATAAATGACGTTGGTCAGTATATAGTCATGAAGCATTTAATTAATCATAATCACATTGTCTCAAAACATAATACATTAATAAGAGACAAAATTAATCACATGATCAAAATTACTGAGCATTAGACATTAAGTACTTAATTGCGAAAGCGTAAACAATTAATAATTAATGACCAGTAAATTAAATGCTAAATTGAAAATAAGGGAAAAACTTAAACTCATAATTTAGGGCATAAGAAATTGTATCATATGTGAAAATATAAACAACTCAGGTAGAAACATAATACTTAATTAATCCCATCTTAGCTTATTTCCGGAATGCACTAAAGCGTTATTTGTGGCCTATCTGAGAAAATATCCATAAACCAGCTTAAACTTATACCCAAAGATGGGCTCATAAATAATGCATGGCTTAGGATCTAAAACATTTCATCAGTGGGCAATAAATTTTGACAATTCATGATTATAAACAACTTTGGTCGAAATATAACCATGAGAAGTCAACACTTAAGTATATTAATATCCAAAACTTGGTTATAGTCCCAAATCAAAATTTTCCGTTGGTTCTATTTTGATTTGAGACAAACTTAATCATAATAGGCCAGAAAATATTAACTAAATTTGTGCATTCCTCAATTATCATGATTGCATCACTTAGGGCAACTAAACATTAACCAAAATGTGTATAAAATAATGCATTATTCCTGGGCAATTGATATTAATTTTGCAGTGCATAAAGAAGAACAACATTAATCATCAGGAAAAAGCACTGAAATTAACTAAAGCCCAAAAATTAATCATGAATTTAATCATAACATGAATGCCCAGGAAATAAATATTAAACAATAATCTCTAATTAAAATTTTCCATTGATTCCATTTTAATTAAAGATAATGCTAAGAAATAATTACCACATAGAAAATTTAATTACCACATTAAATAATATGCCTAGGAAATAAGTATTTAAACAATACCTATTGCTGAAAATAAATAAGAATGAAAGTAATCATAAAAAATTAAATTGACTAAATATCAGAAAAGGCCGAAAGCAACTCATGACCGAGGCCCACACGAGACCGCGGCCCAAGAAACAGCAAGCGGACCGGCCCAGCCGAGGCGCAGTCCGAGCTGGCCCAACAAAACGCAGCCCGACCCATGCGCACGGAGACGCGGCCCAGCCGTCGGCGCGCATGAGGCGAGGCGTCACCCGGCGCGCGTCGCGAGGAGTCGGCCCGCGCGCGGAGGGCGAAGCGTCGCCTGGCGCGAAGGACGAAGCGGCGACCGATGGATGCGAAGGGACGACCAAGATCTTGCACGTGCCGGAACAAAAGGCGAGGCGGCGAAGAACCCTAACCCTAATCCCCATTCGACTCCCTGAAAAAAACGCGCAGCGGCGATTACCGAGCGAGCGGGCGCGAAGGCAGAGTGGCGGCGACGCACGTGCGACGAACTGATGCCGCGCGGACTCCGGCGAGGCAAGAACTCGGGTGCGGCACTTCGCGCGAAGCTGCGGCGATGCCGCGCGCGGAGCGGCGAGGAAAGGAGACAAGCCGATGTGGCCGCGGGCGAAGCTAAGGTCCGCGGACGACGACGGCAACCACTACATCGGCGTCGGCGAAGACGACCGTGCGAGGTAAGCTCCAAAGCCCCTCTTGAATCATTAGGATTTCATGATTGATTTGGGATTTTGGGGACGAATTTGGGGAAAAGAGTTTCGGATTTGCTCTTAACCCCTCCTTCTTAATGCTAATCGAGCCAAAAAGAACTCCGAACCAACCCTTAACCGATGAACACAAGGCCAAAACCGAGACTAATCTGGCTTAATAGGATCAAGATTAGACTAGCACTACTCTGATACCAAATGTTAGATCTAAATATCAACATTAGCTAGTCTAAAACATGATCACCAAAACATTAATACGGAAATTAAACATTAGATTAAACTGACCCGGTGAAGAGGAAGTGACCATTAGGATTCAGTTTGTAGCACTTGAATGTCGGTGTAGGGCGTCGGCAAAGAGGTCACCAATGCGCAGTGAAGAAGAAGGGGGCATCGTGTTCTTCACGGTGATGGTAAGAGTCTTCATTAGCCTCAGCGCCAAGCCCACGAATCGGATGGGTGTTTCGGGAGTAAGCCAACTCGTGATGGATTGATCGATCTTTTTCACAGTGCCGGCTTTCCCCTCTTAATATAGCGCTAGCTAACGGGACCAAAACCAAACAAAAATGCTGAGATTGCTCCCGATCAGAGCGCCGTTATGGTGGGTCTAGCCCAAATTTTCGGATCTAGCCCAAAATTTTGGGATCTGGCAATTAAGCCGAGATCACAACCAACATAGACGAGCACACGTTTCCTTTTGATTTACCGCGAACAGTTAATTAGGGTGTACATATTACCTAGTTGAAAAAATAAGGTCCAAATGTCTGATTGTAGATCCATCTGACCAAGGGGTGGTCCACACCCAAGTTAAGTTGAGTATATTCTTCTCAACTAGGGTACTCGAGAGAACCATCACAATAACTTTTATTCCAATAATTGATGTAGATGTTAAGTCTATTTATTAAGAATTATTTAATCCTCGAGTTACTTCACAGGGTTTTGAGAAACTTCAGGAATCCTAAATATTGATATTAGTCTGCACAGGATGTGGTTGTAAGCACTTCTCAAAAACTATGTTGTTGTAAGCTGACTTACAATCCTTATTACGTCGTCAGTGTACCGTGCGGAAGTAAGCAAAGCGAACTTGAAAATTTGAAATACGATCTTGGGCCGGTTTGTCATGGCCCGACGTAGGTCAACCATGGGCTTCGTTGCTTGGTTATTTTGCAATCCAACGGATCGAACACGTGGCAACGCGATTCGTTCAGAGCACAGTGAGAGTTAGAGTCAACCTGACACAACAAGACGCTTGCAAAGTGGCAAGTACAGGTGGGAGTTGTGCCTGGCCCAACGGATTTTAGGCCGCGGCGGCGTGCCGTATCGGCCTAACTCGTTTTCGACGAGGTCGAGTCCAGTACGCTCCAGGGAACACCGTGTCGTATCGGTTTAGATCTTGTTTTATTGTACATGTAAAATTGTGGACACTATCATCATCAGTCCGTCTCTGTGGACAGCACCAAGAATGAGAAGCAAGCATCGACCGCTGACGAGGATTCGATACACATAATTATTTAGGAAAAAGAGGTAAAGTTTATTTATTCATTTGGTACAGATACAAAATTACTATCACGCTAAAAACTTTACACCCCAGAGTGAGGTTCCCCTGGTAAGAAAAAAGAACAGCAACAACATGCACACATACTAGCTACTCCTCAATATCGAGATGTCCATGTGTTCTAGGTTAGTGTACACTTGATATGGTGACGTCGATGGCCGCGCGAAGCAAGCGGGAAGACGATCATGCACGACGTCACGAATGTGCTGAGTGAGCAGCACAGCGGAGCATCGGCTCAATGCGCACACTCGTTGTCGATGAGCATGTACTCTCCAATCCCTATTTTTCACCTTTTGGCATCCTCGTTGTCTCCCATTTATATGAGGACCGCAATGGTGTTGCCCACATGGCAAGCCACATTATGCCGCAGTGTCGCGACAGGGATCCCTACCGCGTGTTATGCCTGCTTCGCACCCATCGGACCTGTTTCGTGCCGTGCCGTGTCGGTCCTAGCACAACATATTGTGTCGTGTCTGACCGAGAGGCCCGGCACAACTCTATCCTCGTGTTGTGCCAACCTGACCCATATACATACCTACCGTGCCGTGCCAGTCGTGCCACGAATCGGTAAAAAAAAAAAAAAAAAGCCCAGCCCAACTTGCAGTTCTAGTGGCAAGTTGCAACTCGCAAGACTGCCAGTTTGATGAACGGGAAAAATTCCACTTCCAAAAAAAAAAACGCGCCAGAAGATTGAAAACTAACACTTTTCTGGTCAAGCCAAGTAGTTAACCACATGTGGTAGTACTATAGTTACGATTCTCTCTAATTTGGTCATCCAACTAATGCTTTTGTTCGTTCTCAGTTCTGGCTTTGAATTCGTATGCATCCGCTGCAAGTAACATCACTGTACTTTTTATTTATGATATATAAACATGCTAGTAATATACAATTGTACCACTACTAATCAACAGAAGAAATGCAACACTGGCAAGCCATGCACCACGCATGAACGCGACTTTACGCTTACGCGAGCTTCCCTTGGCCTTTCGGCCGGTGACACCAAATTATTCATACTGGCCAGACCAATTTAGTAGGCCCTGTCGGCGCCGGGCAACTCCGGCGTGACAAGCATGTTGTATATGTGCGCCGTCATCCGCCGGTCGAAGTCGCCGCTCCGCGCGCTCCCCTGGCGTGCCCGAGGCACCCGCTTCGCCCACAGCCCAGCCTCCGCGCCGCTCCGCGACTTGGCCAGCGCCGCGCACGGCAGCCCTGCGCCTCCGGCCAGCGCCAGCATCGAGTCGACGTACGCGTCGCGAAGCCGCACGAGCAGGCGTATCGGCGACAGCAGCACGGCCACGCGCAACCGGACCACGTGGCGCGCAGCCCTGCCCTTCCACGACAGACGACGCACGGCGCCGCGGGGCGCCTGCGCTCTCCTCCCGCTCCCGCCGAGGCGGGCCACTCTGAGCTGCCGCGACGGCGAGCCGAGCCACTGGTAGTTCCTCCGCATCCAGTACATCTGGATGCTGCGGCGCGGCTGGGACACGAGGCTGGCCATGCGATCCTGCTGCTGCGACCGGTGGTGCCGACGACTTGGAGAAGGTACGTTTTTGTGTACTCACACGATGGGATGGCACGGTGAATCGTGTGCATTCGTGGGTGGTCATATAGTAGTAGTAGTAGAAGTAGCAGTAGTAGTAAGAGGCAAGCTTATATCAGTGGCTGGAGATGAGACGATCGCTGACTGTGTGATCGGTCTTTCTCGCCGGCGCATTAATGGGTGCCGTTTGATGTTTTTGGCTCTTCGGCACAGCTTTTGCTTAGTTTCTATTTAAAAGAAAATCAAATTATTTATCGAATGATAGGATTCTGAATAGCTTCTTTTATAATTAGAAGTTGCTCTCTACATAGAATCAAAATCTAGGTGTCAACTGTTTCTCATTGGCCCGATCCTTCACCTCTACACGTAGTCGGTCTAGCATGATTCTTTCACAATTAAAAACAACTTTCATAATTCAAAATCTATATAATCAGAAACTGTTAGAAGCCGGACTTTGAGTCGTCAGCTTTGAACCGTTCGCGCTAGGCGGTTGAGTAAAAAATGCAGCCGCCAAAACTGCACCCCTTCTGCCCTTCGTAACGAGTCTGTGTGTGGCGGCCGCCTACGTTCTTCTATTGATGCAGAATGTACCAACGTCGAGCAAGTCTTGATGGCTTGAAAGATACTAGATGCGCGTCCGTGGCATACGTTACGCCAGCCGCCACGCGGCTGAATGAAAAAATTCGTGCGATTTTGGTTTTTTTTAAGAGGTCTTCGTAGAAAGATTTGTATATACATAGTTTCTACGCAAATTTGAATTTTTTTGTAATTTTTTGAGGGTATCTATGAAAAAAAGAAATCTCGGAAATTTTAGGGATCGTAAAAAAAAGACTACTATGTATTTTAGAAAAGCCTATCATATTTTTGGGGGGGCCTCCAACGCGAAAGAAAATAAACTTCGGCATTTTCAAGAGGTCTCACTATAAAAAAAGGGTTCGCAAAAAGGATTTGTATGTACACGGTTTGTACGCAAATTCGGAAAGCTTTTTGTAATTTTCTGGGGGCATCTGCGAAAAAAGGAAATCTCGGAAGTTTTGGGGATCACAAAAAAAACGAACTAATATGTATTTTCATAAAGCCTACCATATTTTTTGGGGGCCTTCTACGCAAAAGAAAACAAACTTCAGCTGTTTTTGTGGGTCTCCCTACAAAAAAAATGGGCTAACACTTAATATCGGGAAGCGTTACGTACATATGTAAAAAGAAAAAAAAAAGTGTTTTTCTGCAATTTTCTAGGGAAGCATGCACGTAATTTCTGGAATTCTCAAGGCCTTTTTCGTAAAAAAAAAAAGAACGGTGACAAACTTAGACAGTTTTTGTGGGTCTTCCTACAAAAAATGGGCTAACAAGTAATTTCGGGAAGCATTTCGTACATCTGTACAAAGAAATTTTTTTAGGTTTTTCTTCAATTTTCTAGGGAAAAAAGGGCATACACGTAATTTCTAAAATTCCGAGGGCCTTTTCGCAAAAAAAAGAACAGTGCTACGTGTCGGCCTGCCGGGTTCAGCGTGTGCGCGCCACGCGTCGCGCGGGTAAAAATCGTCCGCGGGTGTGCGCGGGAGTGGGAGTCGAAATCGCGGCTTGACCGGCGCGGGCAAAACGCGCGACCGCTGCGCCATGCGTGGCTTGTGACTGAGGCAAGGAAAAAATTACTTAAGCTGTCCCTGAGGGCGAATAGGGCGGGCGGCGTGGACGCACGCGAAGCAAGCACGTCGGCGCAAATCGACGTGGAGGCGCTGCGAGGGCCAGAACTCTATGGGGTTTAATATACGGAGTATACTTCTCCTCTGGTTATAAATATAGTCGCTTTGAACTCAACACGATTTTTAAAATACAGTTTTGATCACTAATTTATATTACAATACATCTATAAAATCATAATATTATGAAATTACTTTTTGAAACAAATCTTCACATATGAATTTTATGTATCTAATTTAAATATTTAAAAATATTGAAAGTCAAAGTTTTAAAAATTTGACCGTACCTATATCTAAAACGACAACTGTTGTGACTAGAGCGCCTATGGAGCATAGTTTGAAATCTCGTTTTCGCTCAACATCTCGAAGGTGGTAGGAGGTCGAAATTTCATCGAGATCACGGAATTTCAGACAAAGCACAAAAACAAAATTTCAAATCCGTTTTTTTCCACCGAAAAATCCGAAATCTCGACCGGTTTTGCCGAGATCTCGGCCAAATTGCACACGACGAAATTCGGTTCAAACGAAGTCAAAAAATTTGAATTTTTTTGTGCATGTTCCTGACACATTAGTAATATTATCATAAAAATTTTGGATGATTATCGAGTCTGAGGAATTTTTATAAATTCGAACATCACCAAAAACCGTCTGAAAATTAATACTCACGAGGAGGGTGTACTCATCAAAGACAATGTCAGCAGAGGCACTTCTCTGATGACACCCTAAACAGATTTAAATTTTTTGAAACTTTTAGACAAGTGTTAGGAAATTTCTAAGCTCTCCTAAAAATTTTAGGTCATGATCAAACTGGAAAAAAATTATTAAATTCTAACACGGTTACTATCTCATTATGCTCAATCTGTTTTTAATTTTTTAAATATAACAAATCAACTTAAAATATTTTCAAATCTTTCTGTGTGATCCTACACTTGTTAGGATGGTACCATAAATTTTTCATAGCATGATAAAGCATGTATAATTTTATAAAAATCCAAAAATATTTCTGCCAAAATTTTAAAATGTCTCAAAAAATAGTTTTTCAACAAATTCTCATGGAAGATCAATTTTTTTGAATTTTCCAATTTGGCCGGCATTGCTGCGACTCGTCCAGATCCAAAAAAAAACGAGATTTCACGAAATTTCACCGAGATTTCTAACCATTCTATGGAGACAACTTGGGCTCGATCCTCAATCTGGAAGCCTGCATCTATATGACGAGTACTCATACTATGGGTACCCCAACGGCCTAGAGTGACGAACGGGCTGCCCTAACTCCGGCTCCAACCAAAGGCCCCGTGGGGCCACGAAGGACGATCGATCCCGATCTAACGAGCTGCCCCAAGCTCGTCCCCGACCCAATGGGGCGTTCGACCCCCGCCACAGGTCGGACTCCCCACGAGCTCCGACCAAGCTGAGGCGATTTTCGCCAAGGGCCAAGTGTCGGCCCTCCGCCGGCCATTAGCCACGTGCCCTACGGACACGACAGCTCAGAGTGACTGTGCGGGGGTAGGTGGCTCCTTCCCAAGGTGGCGAGGAGGTTGCCGAAGTCAAGCTCCGGTCTCATGTCCAGACACGCACGGCGTGAGGACGCGCTCCCTCCCGAGGCAACGTCAGCGCCTGACAGGCTTGCAGAGGGCAGGTGCGCTATTTTCCGATGAAACGGCAAACTGTTCTGCTCAATAAGTCCACCAACCCAGCGTGGGGTGAAGTGGACGCTGACCAATCGCCAAGACGAAGGGCCAGAGCCCTTAGCTTAGATCACCTCATCCTTTCCTCTCCCAACTTCCCATGTAATCTACCCCCTCCGGCTATATAAAAGGAGGCAGGATCCTCTGGGAGGGGAGCACTTCCTCCTCTCGGTCTTCACGAATAGGTTGTTTTCGCTCTCACCTATTCGAGCCCTTAGCTCCCGTTTGAAAAAATCGTGCAGTCATCTGCACCCGAAGCAATATAGCACCACCACACGAACTGTAGTAGGGACATTCGGCCCGAACCAATATACATCTTGAGCTTCTGAGTCTAACCATTCAAGGAGAGGGAACACGTGACCCCTTAGACTTAAAAATTCACTCGTCGGTGCTCGAAACGCCGACACTATACAACAGACAAATCCTTTTGGGAATCGGGATTCTTCACTTACGGAAAGAAGACAAGAACATATATTCAATTGGAAATTTTGATGAAGAGTTTTTTCTTGGTACGGGCTCTCAGCAAATATGTGGCAATTACACGCAGGATTCAAATTTTGTTTTGGCTAAAATTCGGTCGATAACCGAAATCCAAAATTTTGGCGAAATCTCGTTATTTCGGACAAAATTCAAATTCGGAATTTTTGGACCGAATTTCGGGTGAAATATCCAAAATTTTGACAAAATTAAACTGAACAAAAAATAGTTCAAACGTTGTAAATTTTTTTAAAGTTATTTTAGAGGTTCCTGACATACCAGTGATATTTTCATAAAAATTTCAGATGATTATCAAGTTTGAAGAATTTTTTAAAATTCAAACATTGCTACTGTCCTGATAAAACACTGACCGGCAAGTTTGAACCGAATGAAAAATAGTTCAAACCACGTTAGAAAATTTTGAATTTTTTTTTACATGGTTGTGATGCATCACTAATATTCTCATAAAATTTTCAGATGATTATAAAGCTTCATAAAGATTTAAAAATTCGAATAGTGCTACTGTCCTGTTAAAAGGCTTACCAGCAAACTTAACAAAATGAAAAATTGTTCAAATCACGTTAGAAAATTTTGAAAGTTTTTGTGAATGTTCCTGATATAACATTAATGTTTAATTAAAAATTTTATATGATTATCACGTTTAAATAAGTTTTTAAAATTCTGACTGTGCTATGTCCTGATAAAAGCTTCATGATCAATACATAGATTTGCTTTAGCAATCAAAAAAGATTTTAAAATTGTAAAAAATTTACAGAATGGTGATAAGGAAATTATTAATATCTCATAAAAATTTTGAATCATAATCACACTTCAGTGAATTTATAAAATTCTTACAAGGCACAATACCATTTATGTTCTTTCACTTTTTTATTTTTGAAATATAATATAACAAATGAAGTTCAATGCTTACATAGATTTGATTGACCAAACAAAAAAATTTAATTTTTCTAAAAATTTTATAAAATGGTACTGAGTAAATTCTTAATCTCTCATAAAAATTTTATATCATGATCACACACGAGAAAATTTATAAAATTCTGACAAGGTTACCGTCCAATTATGTTCATTCAGTTTTTTATTTTTTAAAGATAACAAATTAAGTTCAATTATTTTTAAAAATTTTATGTATGATCCTACCCTACTAAATATAATACCATAAAATTTTCAAAATTATTATAAAGCATTTACAATTTTATAAAAAATCTGACTGTATTTCTAACAAAATTTTAAAATGTCTAAAAAAAATTGGTTTTTCAACAAATTTTCATAAAGATGAATTTCTTAAGGGTTATTGGATCAAATCAGGTCCTAAAATTTTGAAAACCGGCCAAAAATCATGAAATTTCGGTGTGTTGTAGCAATTTCTATTTTTTTATCTGGCCAGTAGTTTAGATTTTGTGGTAGCCCGAAATCCAAAATTTTGGCGAAAATTCGCTGAATTTTGGTGAAATGTTTATCCTTGATTGCACATACTATGAGCTAATCTAGTTCATAGCTAAACTTTATCATACTTTAAGTTAAGTAAGTTTGATCTAGTAAGACATCTGTTTAGTACGTAGTTACACTTACCGGCGACATATCAGGTGAAAATCTCTTTTATTGTGCAAACTCTGTGAAAACTATATGTACAAGTTTTAAAAAATTCTCAAAAAATTATCATACTTAGGGAAGATGAGTTTCGATAACTTTATAAAATTTGAAGACCAAACTCAATTGCAACTAAAAGATATGAAAAGTACAAATTCAGTCTAACTAGTATTTCCCACTGTTCATCACTATTTATATAGTTGCTTGTCAATTTCATAAGTTTGGTCTTCAAAATTTATAGGATCGTAGAAGCTAATCTCCCTTATGTATGTAACTTTTTTAAAAAAATTAAAAACTTTTACATATAATTTTTACGAAATTTACACGCTACACTTACTAGAAGATCCTACTACATGAAGCAAAGGCCAATGTTCAATTGTTCCAAGCAGATTGCCGCCACGAGCGAGTCGCTGTTCGCAGTTCTTATCTTCCCAGTCCACGGAACTTCTCGCTAACTTTGTGCTCTTGCGGCCGGCCGACCAATTTGCTAGGCTGACCTTGGGTCGCGCAAGAGTGTGTTCTTGCGGACCCGACAAATTTGAGGTCAAGCGTGTGAGCGTAGCGTGAAGTGCTGACTCAAGATTAAGATATGTTTGGTAGAACTCCGGTTTCCGGATTTTTGTCCGGATGAGCTGAAGCTCTACCGAACGGCCTCTAATTATAGTGATTAGGAGCTAAATTGAAGTGGAGCGATTCTCGTTTTTGTACTAGGCACGAGAAGCTGTCTCGGTCTCGCTCCCCGTAAGAATCTGCTCGGTCTTTGTCCCCGCCGCTCAGTCCTCGACCTTGCTCGGTCCTCGTCCCTGCTGCGTCGACCCCGCTTGGTCCTCGGCGCCACCGCCTCGACCCTGCTCCCCGTCCCCACCGCCTCGACCCCGCGCCATAGTCGCTCAGTCGCCGATCACCTCGACTCCGCACCGCTTGGAACATCGCAGTCTCCGCCTGGAGCGCCGCCGGTTGCCTCGACTTTGCGCCGCCATCCTCGCCTCCCGTGTCGCCGCCGAGGTATGGCCGAATCTGGAGCCCCTCTGCTAGCCTAACAATTTTCTTTGAAGCTCCTGATTGTCCAGAAGATTCGGATTCAGATGAGTCGGAGTAGAATCAGAGAGGAGCAGGAGCTGAATCCCTACCGAACGGGGCCTAAAGAGTAACCATAGTCTAGCCCAAACCAATCAAGCGGCCTTATTTGGAACCATATGAGTTTCAGAAGGCATTTTTTAAAAGTGAAGTTCAAAATAATTTTCCCACAAACATGTGAAATCATGTCAAATTCTCCCATTCTAAATAGGCCCCAAACGTTTTTGGAAGAAGTGGAGTAATTGGTTACTGTTCATTCATTCTCTAAAGTTGGTAACTTGGTTCTCTGGTTGGTTGGCTGGAGAGTTAAATTGAATTTTCCAGTGCCACTTTCCGATACTTCAATCGATGACTGGTGGGCTGTGAACTTGTGATACCTAAGATGACTTTATTAGCCAATTAATTCCACCCAAAAAAAAACTTCTTGCTGGTAAAAGAGGTGAGATGTTCGTCTTTACGCACACACGAATATATTTCCGTGGAAACTAGAATTCTACGAGGTCGCATATTTATCTCTATCTTTTCCTCCATATTTTTAGATGTATGCTAAGAATGCACATACTCGTGTGTTCATATGCGTCTATCTTGTAATGAAAAAAAAAGTTGAAATATCATGACAACAACAAAAAAAGTGTGTTGACGATCAGGGTATTATGCATCACAGCATGTGAATTGGTTATAGCAAGTTGGAAAGGTTTTCAAAATGAAATCCCATAATCTTTTTCACGAGTCATGTAGTCAGTGTATTTGTCTCACTTGTTAATACCGTATTAAAGACTATACCGGTTTAGCTTTTTAAAATTGTATATTCTGGTATCAGTCTATACCAGCGTACTATTTGGAGTATAATATAGTAATATATATTTATAAGTATGCACATACTTAATTGTATGTACACCAAAGTTTACTTATAATATTACTCTAAATACGTAGTTCAATATACCATATTATCAATTCCACTTTTATGACTAACGTTGATCGGTATCAAAACTGATATGACTAGTATTGAGTATATAGATCACTTATACCGGTTTAGAGACCGAAATAATAAATATCGGCCGGTACCACTACGTTTCTACGGATAACGATATCTGTGCATGGATGTCACAAAAAAATTCCAGTAGTTCTGCACACAGAGCATGCGCATACGAGACGAACTAAATGCTATGAATAAGGTCACTGTCGTACTACATCAACCTGGCAGGCAGCTCCAGGCCTGTACTACACTCGAAGCCGTTGTACTACTAACCAGTACTGAAGCAGCTACAGTGTACGTTCCATCTAAGAAATGTTGTAGCACGTCTTCCATACGCCGTCCTGCTCGCGCGCGCAAACGCATGTAAAACGATCTCACCGCTGGTAAAAATCTGAATCTTTCTGTTTTGGAAGAATCTTAATATCCGATTTCGTTTTCACATGGAGTTGTTGTTGTCTTTGTGTACCTCTTTCTACTTTTCCTAGAAAGCAACGTGATCAACTGCACGATTTGCCCATTTGCGAGCAAAGAATTAGAATACATGGAAGATGGAACACCACAAATAGAACCATACGTGCATCGAATATATGTTTCATTTCCCAACTATTAATAAGTGGGACAAATTATTTCTTCTAGAATCTAAACAATAATACAATTCCCTCCTCCTTAACCATGAACCTTCTCCTCCAGTGTACTACCAGACTACCAGTATACAGGGCTATGCTAAATTGCTAGTCTGAATTTCTATCACCCCGTGTACGTACCATCCGGCCGTCTGCCTAAATTAAAGGGAGAAGCAGCCCATGCCGGAGTGCAGCGCCAAGAACGGGATCACCGCGTCGGGTGATGCAAGGGCCCTCTCCGCCGCCGTGATGCTGTTGAACCTCCGGCGCAGCGACGGCCGGGGCAGGTTCTCCGGCACGATGTTCTCCAGCGAGTTGGTGCGCCACGGCGGGCACTGCCTGCGGTCGCTCCACCGCGCCGGCGCCTGCACGTGCACCACGTCGTACGACGTGCCAGCCATCGTGGCCATTTCCCGCGCCATCACCACGCCGTTGCCGCCCCCCACCGCGCCCGTCGTCCCGATCACGGCGCACGCCGCAGCCGCGACGCACGCCCGGCGCAACAGATGAGGGAGATGAGCAGTAGCTAACTCTTTGGGCGGAGTTGGAGGTTTGAGCTGGCAGCAACTGATTGAAGAAGCGGCCATGCCTAAAAGATTCGAGTTTTGCGATCGACTCGACTTGCTGTGATGGTAGTAGCTAGGTCAGTTGGATGGAAGTTTTATATGCCTTTCCCGCGGCGGGGGGCGTTGCGCAGGATCTTGTGCAGGAGGTGGTTGGTCAGATCACGGCTGTTGATTTGGACTTGGACGCTGGATTTTAGCTAGCCTCTCGCGGGAGGAGAGCGTGGGCCGGCGCACTAACATGTGCTTGCTTGGCGTGCGGAACCACCAGTGGCGTGTAAAAAGGTGCAGTTGGCACGTCGGGGGCGTGGGCCCGGTTAGTTTAGATATTTGCTTGGCCTTTTTTTTTCTGACTCTCAGTAAACATTTTTTTTAAAATAATCTAGTTCTTTTCTGAATAAATTTGTGAAAATAATCCTCATCCCAACCGTAAAAAGCACGACAAACATCTAGGAAGCTCGGTAGCTTTTCAGTAAGATGCTAAGCATTGGAAGTCCGGGAGGATCTACTTTTGAGTTAGGGAAGCATGGTAACGATGTGGGACTGGCTTGTCACGGACATGAAAATTTATCGGGCTCTCTGATGCGACAGGTGACTCGTATCACCTGCTATACCTTCTGCGTTGAAAAAAGAACTATTTTCAAAACTTATTCCGAAGGAGTTAGATTAAAAAAAAGTAAGTTAAGAAGAGCAGGAAAAGCTCAAACTTCTTCTCGCTTCTCTCCCCACGGTAGCGTGCGCAGTTTTACAACGACCGAGCAAGTAGGCGTGCGCTATTGTCCAGCTGTCTGCACTGCATTGTGCAACCACCACCACCGTCGCCTCGCTCGGAGTAGATTCACGTGGTTGGTAGTATCTGAAAGTTCCTGCAGTCTGGGTGTCAGATTCTGAGACGGACCTGGTTGCGCGAAACTACCTGGTTAATCCCGGTTCAGCCACGTGTGCGATGTAATAAGGCACTTGATTCTTCAGTTTGCTTATTAATCGAACGAAGATGTTTGCATGGACTTAGTTTTGTTCGTACGGTTGTTTGTACCGCTGCCAATAGTCCGCGTTTGACAGGTCTGCTTTTACCAAACGGAACGAAACAGACGCCAAACTTCCTCACTGCAGCACATTCCGCGGCTCAACTAGCCCAGAGGGTGAGTCAAATCGAAAGTCAATGTTATTTCTAGGTTTTCTTTGCCCTAACATGTTATTCCATGCATCTCCACTCATTGTCAGCTCTACTTTGGCAGAAAGCAGGAGAAGCTGGGAAGGCAGCTGCCCGTTGGGTCGGCGCGCACAAACTGTTCGAGGAAATGCTCCACTGAAGCCAGCCCAGTCTCTGCACACTCTGCGTGATGAAATTCGGTGATTCTTTGTGGTCGGGTGTCTGGTGAGTTTCTCAGACACCATGTTTAGTGGTAAACATGCATCCCGTTTGTAGGATGACTCTCTGCTGGTGAACTGAAAGTGTTCATTTGTAACTGCACGTAGAATTCCTTAGAAAAAGAAAGCATGCAGAAGAACTGAAAAACAACTGCAGAAACTTGGAGCTGAAGACTTGTTTAAAAATAGCGAGGACCATCAAGCCACAAGGTAAATAGGTTCAGAACTGTTTCTACTTAGCCTTTTCTGTATCAGTGCATCTTACCATCTGCTGCTGTGTGGATTGATTGGAACTTTGGAAGTGCCATTACATATTCATGTGCTTTATTCTCTGTCTATGTTCTGAGATGGATTTTGTTTCTGCTCTTATCATGCATGTATGTGAAGTTGAACAAAAATAACTGCTAACCATAGAAAGGGTTAAGATATGCGGGGGGAAAACCCATAAATATACACTTAGTTAAGTGCAAATCTTTCCATTTGGCTTCTCATCTTTTCTGGAAGTTGAACACTTTGATTGAGACAGCAAAAATGAATGCAAAGAGCACTGTGAACCCAACAACTGCAACGCCAGCTGATCCCACATGTTTGCGCTGAATTCCAAAATAGCCGTCGAGAAAATCCTTCACTACCATGCCATTATCCTCCAGCATATTTGTGTATTCCCCAAATTGGGATCCAACAAGTCCATATAAGGAATATGCAACTGGGCAGATATAGTAGTACCATCTCCACCATACGGGGATCCTCTGAGAACAATGAGAAATGCATCTTAGCAGTTAGCAGACAATTTTGAGAAAGGAGCATCAGCACATAACACGTTGTGGAAGGATGTCACGGAGAGCTTACCGGTCTGGGGATAAGGTATCCTGCAAAGATGTTCCATATTGCATAGAACGCAGTCGAGACTATTGCACCGATGTCGCTGTTCGGTGTCATGGCGACAGCCATCATCCCGTAGAATGTGAAATACATGAAAGTGAAATATGTGAAGAACAAGTACCAGAAGAATTTCTCCACTGTCCAGTCAAAGCCGATGCAACTATAGACAATGACTCCATAGACGACAGCTTGCAGGAAAATATGTGGGACTTCTATAATAACCTGCAGAGAGAATAATCTAATGTGAGTAAGGAAAACCGCATTCAAAAGTACATACAAACTTGGCTGAAAGTGTGATTTTTATTGTGATAAGAACAGAAACAGTTGAGTTTTCATTTTGGCAATGCCTTGCCTGTGCAAATGCATACGGAAGAGCAGAGTACAATCCGGCTGCTTTCTCTCTATAGAAAACTGTTCTTTCGACATCCACAATTGGCTGCACTGTCATACCATTCTGGATCCCAATAAATAGAACAGCAGCATACATTGACCCTAATGAATTGAATAGGTCCTGTTGTGTGTCCCTGAAAAATTTCAAGACTATGAACTCCTGTTCTTCCATATCAAGGTTTATGCCTATCTGAAACTATATGTCAGATGATACCATAGAAATATTATAATGGCAGTGGAGTATGGTAACTTACACTTTCTTGCCAAGTTTCCAGAAGATTGTTCCGAATATCAGGGCAATGATGGTAGTAAAGAAAATTCTCATTGCAGTGTAGGATGGGTTGCGCCAATACGACTTGTGTTGCTTCCACAAACAGGCTTTACATTGTGTGAAGAAGGACTGTGAGTATTTAGTTGGGAAGAAAAGGTCACTAGAACCAGGTGGAGGAGCACTAAGTTCTTGGATCAGTTTTTTGTTTCTCCTGCAACATGTATTGGGAAATTTTAAGTATATAGCTCTGCATCACATCAAGGGACATGAGATGTATTTGGGATTGATTTTTTTAATTCCTTACTTGAACAAATCAGAGTTTCTGTATATTTCAGCAAACTTAACACCCAAAATGTCTTCCTGACCCTGTGCTGTAACCTCCAGCATCCAAGTTGCAGGATTATAGCCATCTTTAATCTTCTTTACCCCTGGTAAATTCTGAATAGTACATTATAGGATTGATTCAATTCAAACTAGTCCAGATATTCTCTCTTCTGATGAAAATGATCACAAATTCTTTATGATGACTCACCTCGAAGTATTTTATGAGGAGATAAGAGTTCCGTCCTATTGGGCCAACATAAATTTCTTCTCCTCCTCTTTTCATGAGAAAGAGCTGAGAGACACTGATGAAGGTTATTATACATGATAGTCTTGAAAGAGTGAATAATCTCATTGCTAGTCAAGTCAGTTCTTCTGTACTATTACGTACTGACCTCATCGAAGGCTTCAAAAATGTCAATGCTGGGTTGATGAATGGTGCACACCAAAGTTCTTCCTGTGTCCACGATGTTCCTCACAGTCCTCATAACAATTGCAGCTGCCCTTGCATCCAGGCCAGAAGTTGGTTCATCCATAAATATTATTGATGGGTTTGCAACAAGCTCGACAGCTATGGTCAGTCTTTTCCGTTGTTCTGTGGACAGACCGTTTACACAAGGAAGGCCTACTAACGCTCCTTGAATTGAGTCCAGCTCAACAAGCTCCATCACTTCTTCAACGAACATCTGCATCTAAGATCTCCACAATCAAGGTGAATGGTGGATGTCATAGGCAATCTACTTATATGAAGTCTAGTTTTCACCTTTTTTATTTTTTAAAAAAAGTACTTTCAGTTACCTTTCTTGCGTTAGCACCAACCTCATCTGGCAATCGGAGCCACGCAGAGTATAGAAGTGATTCGTATACTGTGACGTGTGGAGAATGGATGTCATTTTGCTCACAGTAGCCAGAGATACGGGCAAATGTTTCCTGCTTCTTTGGATACCCGGAAATGCAAATATCCCCATCAATGTAACCCCCAGTCTTCCGTCCTGCCAAGACATCCATAAGAGTAGTCTTCCCTGCACCACTTATGCCCATCAATGCTGTAAGAACTCCTGGTCTAAAAGCTCCACTCACGCCCTTGAGAAGCACAAGCCTATCTTCTATTACACCATGATTCTTCATTTCCTGTTGGATGAGATTATATCTTAAGTGATTTATGTTGCTGTCTTTTTTTGAGGAAAATAGAAGCTGGAAATCAAGATGAACCTGAGGCATGTCGACAGAATATCTGATGTTATCGAAGGTGATTGAGAGTGGAGTGAATGGAAGTACCATCCCCTTCTTCCTGCTTGCAGCAGGAGTTTCGGTACTCCCCAAAGTGGCTGTTCCCACTGTATTAAGTTTCAAGTCATTTCAATTTGAAACATGAACATCATTGCAATGCAATTACTTGGCCACTTGGGTTCTGGAGACTAGCCTTGAGATGCTGGCTTCTTAGAGTCAGTTCCTGTTGGCAATAATTCAATGTCCTCTCCTGTTCTATTGGCATGTTTCAACCTCAATGCCACCTCAGATACTACTTCCTGACCTTTGCCAAGAGCTACAGCATTGCATCCGGAGCTCAGATTCAAATAGAAAAACTTAGGGTTTATAAAGTTTTGATTTCTACAAGGAAAATTATTGAATCAACATGCCAGCTTAGTTAAGACTTACGGCCCAGAACGTGAAGAAATACAATGAATAGGATGTTGAATAAGAAGATGTATGCAATCAGGCCACCAACACCAATCCAGTACCAGTTTGGATCTACAAATATGCCACGGGCCTTGAGTATTTGTACGCCAAGTGTGTCATTGCTGAATGAATGGTCAGTAATCTGCATATAGAAAATCAACATTGAAGGTACTCGTTCTGAAGAGTGATACAATGGTTTGTTTCAAAAAAGAGTGATGCAATGGTCTAATTCTTGTATTTCTGATTCCCTTACCTTGTTCCATTTGTGTCCAAGAAATTCATTTTGTGCTATCGAGTTTTGAGCATACATCATTGGAGAGGCCCAGTAACCCCAAACCCACCATTTCCTGATATTCTCTGAGAAGAAAAAAAAATTATGAGCTGTTGATCAGAGCCTTTCATGAATATTTTGTAAAAACTAGCAAGTTGACCCACACACTTGTGCGGGCATCATCTTTAAAGCATGTTTAAATGACTTGACAATACATATGTGATTTTGCTTTTTGAAAAATAGATCGTTGCTCCATTTCCGATATTTTAATATTATATATTATAATAGACAAAATACTCACTCTATTTCCCAATACTTAACACCTATAAGTAAAACTTTCTTCCAAAAATATTTGCATAGCAAAACAGTAAACATAGTATAACATAACATTTTCAATTTATATCATCTCATATCTTTCTTTCATTATTGTAATGCTTGTCTATACTACATGTTGATAATGCACATCATATGGCTTATGCCGGTATAGCTGTGTAAACACCCGTTGATCCTCTCAATTACTCCATCTCGTGGAGATTAGAGATGGCAATTGTGCACGATTACCCGCGTGCCCACATGTACAAAAATGAGAGCAATTCTTCGCCCATTGGGTAAACGGGCACGGTATGGGTAAGCTCTACCCGTACCCATTATACCCATTTACCCGTAACCTAACACTAACATGTGGGGCCATGCAAAACAGCAAAACCCTAGGACCAACTACTGCCTGCCCGAGTCCCTAGCGCCCCAGCCCCTAGCCACATTCTCCCGTGCGTCTCCCTCCCGCGACCCGTCTCCAATCTCCCCCCAATCCCCAGCTGCATTCCCCAATCCCCAGCCCAAAATCTCCCGAATCCCCGATCCGCCTGCCTCGGTGCCTCCTGCCGTCTTGCTTTCCTGCCCCATCGCCGATCACCCTTCGTATCCCAAGTCGCCTCCGGTCGCCCGCCCTGCCCCCTACCGCCGGAGACGGCGCGACGGGCCGACGGCCTGCCACATACTGCCCACCAAGAGACGGCACAACAGCCTAGCGCTTGCCTCCTATCGTCCTACGGTCTGCCTCCTCCGTCAACTGCACTACCTCCTGCCGCCTGCCTCCTCCGTCGAGTAAGCATTGTATTAGATTAAATTGGCATACTGGCATAACTGCATAAGTAATAGAGCATCCAATTGTTGTCAACCTGTCATGTGTTGTCAACATGGCCGATGACTGATTAGTTTTGACAATTATGAAACTACTTGGAAGACTCCAGTCCCTAGGGCAAGTAACATGGTTAATAACCTTTTGTTTTCTAGGGTATTGATAGATGGTGTGACCATGTAATAATCCAATAACTAGTTTGATGCCACTTGTGACTTGTCATGGCATAAAATTGATGGGCATTGGGCCTGCCTTACTTCTGCTCCTTGTACTCTGATGGCAGATGTTGGCGGGTAAACGGGTATGGCCACGTGTGACAAGTACCCACGGGCGACGGGTATGGGCGATGTTCTTCGCCCACTATCCTTCGCGGGTATGCCCGCGGTGGAGATTTTGGGTGGTGGGCACGGGTATAGGCGAGTACTACCTGTGCCCGCCGCGTCCGATTGTCATCTCTAGTGGAGATCCACCAAATAAATGATCAGAATGTTTCTTTTTTGTGATAATTTTTAGCACAACCTCTTTTTTCTTACCGATTGTAAACCACATGTGACATGTCATCGACTTTTATTATATAATAGATTTCAATTCCTATTATACATACAAATCAAATTCCTTTATTTTATTTCTTTTCCTCGAATTAGCATATTTTTTATATTTTAATTCTGAATAAAACCAAAATTTCTGTTTTTCACTTAGTTTGTAATTAAAAATACTATCTCTAATTTCCTTTTATTTTTATTCTGAATTTGCTGATTTTTGGATTGTACTTCTAATAGACTTTCTTTTTCAATTTTAGTATGGAGTTCGTGCATAAAGCTAGCTGCTAATTTTTATTTCGAATTTATGTAATTTTTTGTACTTGACATGTAATTTATATTTTAATGTAAAGTTATTTTTCTATTTAGTTTCAAATTCTTAGGTTTAGGTTAGAACGTAGACAAATCTAATTGCTAATTTTAATCTAACCCTTATTCCGAATTTCAGCTATGCTGGGGTTTTAATTTGATGTTTGTATGAAAATCAAATAGCTAATGTCCTCTCATTTTTCATTCAATTTTTTGTTAATTTTTATTTAATTTAAAATCTCAATTTTTGGTTAAAATTCATAGACAAATCCAACTACTAATTTTCATCTAATTTTTATTCCGAATCTCAACTATGTATGGGGTTATTTGGAGCTCGTATAAAACCAAATTGCTAATTTCCTTTTATTTTTCATTCTAAAATTATATTATTTTTTAATTTGTAATTTCTGTTTTAGATTAGATTTGTTATTACTACATATGAAGATCACATTGCTAATTTCCTTTTAGTTTTCATTCTAAATTTGAGTTAATTATTTGTTTTATTATTTAATTTCCAATCTCATATTTTGGTTAGAATTCGTATACAAATCCAATTACCTATTTTCATCTAATTTTTATTCCAAATTTCAGCTATGTATTGGTTTTAATTTGAAGTTCGTATGAAAATCAAAATTGCTGATTTTCTTTTATTTATATTCCAAATTTCTGTTATTTTTTATTGTACTTAGTATGGACTCTTTCTTTTAATCTTAGACGTTATAACTCGGGTCCACTAAATGGATGCTTAGATGCTTTACTTTAAATAATAACATCCAATGGCTGCTATAAACTTAGTTAGGATCCACCAAATTAAAGGCCAAATATTTTTCTTTTTGTGAGAATTTTTAGCATATTTCTCTTTTTTCTTAGCAGCTCTAAAAGACCTGTCATGAGCTTAAATAGATAACAACATCTCTCTACAACCCTACTTTTGTCCATGAATTAATGTACCTCTTGATATGATAAATCCACTAAGTGCCAACATGATAAGTTGAGCAAATGACCCAAATGTGTCAGCAAGGACCATCTCCCGTCCAAGAGAGGCAAGGAGACGGAAAAGTCCAGACGCCAGTTGGCTTACCAATACAAGCACAAGGTAGTGCATGAAGAATCTGCAGATTGGTGTAAGTGGTTAATGCTTGGTAAACAAAATTGCTCACATGATTGAGGAACAAGAAGACCAAGTAAGATTTGCTGCATTTTACCTTTCTATGTTTGAATCAAAGCCAATCCCATAATATGTCATAGCAACCCAGACAGCACACTCAACAAATGATATCGGTATCTTGAGTATCCAAGTTGGTAGCGCATAAATCCAAGATGGATAGAAGCAGTAATCTCTTTGTTTATAGTATATGGGGAGCTTAACTATGCTCATAGCAAGTTCTGCAAATCCATTGAAGAGGTGTGTCACAAGACCTAGAAAGAGGACACCTAGATAAATGACTCCACCCTCGTAGTCTTCATGACTCATCTTTGTTCTCAAGAAGACTGTCATTGCAATGCCTCCAAGTATGACAAGCTGAGTTAAAAAAAACGCTGAAATGTCAACATTTCCATTAAGAAATGCAATGTCAAGGTTTTTCAGGGTCCATTGCTAAATTGGTAATTACCTGGAGTGCTTTGAAGATGTAAACAAATGAGTTCCTCTTCATTAGCAACCACTCCCTAGCAATGCAAGTCTTGAGCAACTCTATTTTGGTAACACCATACTTTGTTGTTGTCAGAGCTGCTGGATGATTTGTATTCCGGTCAAATGGGGTCTCAAGTTCTTGCCTTAGCTTTGAACCAACATGGAATGACTGAAAGGCTTCAGCAAATTCACTGACAGAAATATACCGATATGGTTTATCCCTCTGTGCCCAGTACTGGTGTTGATCCTTCCTTGATGTCACCTGTGGGTCATAAACAGAAGCAAACTCAAAATACATTACCAACTTTATTGCATTATGAAGAGATGTGTGGTTGGGAGTGCTAAACTCACTTCTTGCAGAAAGTCAGCAACACCTTTTCTCCCTGGACATTTGAAGCCCATAAATTCAAAGAACTCAATGGCATTTTCTCTGGGGCCTTGATAAGCAATCTGCCCATCTGATAGAAGTATAATATCATCAAAGAGATCATATGTTTCAGGATCTGGTTGAAGCAGTGCTATTACTGCAGTTCCTTCTAGGATGTGGACCGTTTGCTTGACGGAGTTGACAATTTGATATGTCGTAGAACTGTCAAGGCCAGTGGATATTTCATCCATGAAAAGTGCTTTTGCTGGTCCAACAATCATTTCACCTGCAAGGGTTCCAGTTATGGAATTACTTTTCCTTCCTTTTTAATTTTTATTCTCCATCCAAATATCCACTCTTTGCTATTAAATTACCCGTTGTGACCCGCTTCTTTTGTCCTCCAGAGATGCCACGTATCATTGAGTCTCCTACCAGAGTGTCAGCGCAAATGTCCAGACCCAAAACCTTTCACACAAATGCCGAGGCTCAGTTTTTTGTGGCTGAGATATACAAACTCATATAGACTGTAGTTTTCATATACAATTATCTTTAAGGCTTCCAGATTATGTTCGTACCTTCAGAATGTAATCTGTGACAACACTCTCCTGCCCTTCCATAGATATTGCCTGAAGGGGTATGCTTTGTTTAGTAATATAATATGTAGTTTATTATGCTTAGGAAATCAAATGGGCATGGTATTACACTATTACCTCTCTGTATGCTGAACAACAGTGGGTTGATCTCCTCAGTTAGGTCAAATTGCTATATGAAGCTAAAATTACTGTTGAGTACCATTTTAAATTAAAACCCCATTGAAGAGAGTTACCTTTTTCTTTTTCCCATGGAAGCATTAGTTTTGAGCAAACCATTTTAAGCTAAAACCCCAATGAAGAGAGCTATTTTTTTACTATGGGAAGCTGGACCAGATCAGATACAGGTTTGGTTTCAGTACCGAAAGCTCATGAATAAGGTCTCGTTTGGAATGCGGGAATTTATCAAATTCCTGCGGGACATTCTTGTGTTCCAAACGGGACTACAAAACGAGAAAAAAAATTCCCGCGTTCTAAATTGGGCCTGAATAGTTTCAGTGTTCTTCTTAGGCAATACTGGGTTTTCTTAGGCAACAGTGGGTGCTCTTACTTTCATATATAGATCGACATCAGGATCAGGCTTAATGTTTGCTTCCTTCTCTCTCCGTGACAGCTCTGTTAACATGTCTGCAAATCATTCACAAGGAAAAGAACTTTTACTTGTTAGCATCAAGGCATGCTAATTGGGTTTCAAATCTGACCAATGTATATCTCCTCCTACCGTAGCGGGTACCAACACCTTGGCATCTCGCAGAGAAAGCCAAGGTCTCCCTCACTGTCATCTCCCCGATGTGGACATCGTGCTGTCCAATGTAAGCAGAAGTTCTTTGCGGGACAAACTCGCCCATGTCATGGCCATTGTAAGTTACTCTCCCTGAGACCTATCCAACTTGGAAAGTTCAAATCATTTGCTTGCATCTTAAACAGCATCGACATATTTGCTTATCAGAACTGGGATTTACCTTCAGCTTCGAGTCAAGTTTTCCAGCCAAAGCTAGCAACAGTGTTGTTTTCCCAGAAGCAGGGGGCCCGAGAAGCAACGTCATCCTGTAGTTGAGTTGCAAAATTTCACACTTACTCAGTTCTCAATTCATACAAATACAAGTTGAAATCACAGGTAGAATTCGTATGCATGTAACTTTTTATTGTTTTACCTCCTAGGTGTGATGATACCACTAATGTTGTGCAGGATAGTTATAGGTCTTTTCCCGTTTGGAATAATATGGAGAGCGCTCATCATGGCCTGCAAGAACACGGCCATGACAAAGTTTGAATCGAGTTCACAGAACCATATTGCAGTCCATTATCCGCATGCAGAACTTACTGTGATCCTGTTGCTGAAGAAGTTGAGGAAAGTTGGGACTCCACGGTCCCCCACGAAGGCCTCTGCATCGACATTCAGATTCTCGTAGCGGACCTCGATCGTCGGGTTTTCAATCCCAACACTGCAAGAACAGTGATCAAAGACGTGTACGCACAAGAAGTGCAGCACCAGCTGCAGGGGGGAAGGTGAGGAAGGAACAAGAAACGGCCAGACTCACCGGTCCATCCTGCTCCGGAGCTTGAGGAGGAAGCTCTCGTTGTCCTCGTTGGCCGTCCTGACCAGCCTCTCCAGCAGGAGCTTCCTGTCCTGCATGCCCAAGCTCTGGATGTTCACCTCCTCCAGCTCACCATCCTTGCTTGTGAGGATGCCTCTCCTGACGCGGTCGTAGGTCGGCAGCCTCTCCAGCGCCGCCCATTTGAGCGCCTCCTCGTCGTCCTCCTCCCGGCCGGACTGCCCAAGCATTTTGCCACCCAGTTGCCGTGCAGGCTGCCTGGAAGTCCAAGACTCGCCATCCTCAAGCTGCTCTCCATTTATTCCAGTCAGAGTATGGTTCGCTCGGCTCTCACTGTCTCAACGGTAGCTCCTCGGAAGAGTGAATACTACTGTGACTGCGGATCTGACTCTGAGCCTGTTTCTGTGCTGCAATTATGGGACTTCTGTATCTTTTAACATGACCCTTGGACTGAAAGACAGGTGTTGCTGAAAGATCCATAAAAAAACAGCTAGGGGTTATAAATGAGCATGGGTGCTAATTTCTGTTGTTCGATTGGAAAATAGTTATCATCGAGATAGGAGAGAGATTCTATGACAAAATTATACTCCTCCCGTCAGAGCTAGTTGTTGTTTTGGAGATAGATACAGTTAAACTCTTAAAACTTTAAACATCATATTTTTTAAAAATATTTAAATTAGATACATAAAAATTTCATATGTAGATTTGTCTCAAGAAGCAATTTCATAATATTATAATTTTATTAGATTTTATAAATATATTATAATAAAAATTAATGGTTAAAACTGTATTTTGAAAACCGTATAGTGCTCAAAATGATAACTATTTATGACCAAGGAAGAAATTGGGAATTGTTTTTCATTTTCCATCGTTTCTATGACTCACTTCAATATGCAACGTTTTTTCCGCTGACGACATTTAAGAAGGCTTCCATGTCAACAACAGTTAAGTGTAAATGAAGTCAAGTAGCAGTAAGTACCAGTCAACTTCGAGAAGAGCGCCGAGCTTGCTATGGCTATCTATGTTCGGTGTCACAACAAACAGCATATCACTGCACTCGTTTCGGGCCAAAACGTTTGGAAGGCTTCTCAAGAATACCGTGGCAAACTGGACCACAACAGGCCGGGCATTCTGGGGCCTAGCTGGCCAGGCAATCATCTACCACATGTGAGTTGGGCCTTGTAGCCGCGACCCCTCCCGCGCCACTCTGCACCCGGCCTCTCTCGGCAGCACAGCTCCACCTCGGCTCGGCATGGCACCACTGGGGGTGGGCGCTTTTAAACTCAAACCGAAAAACCGAACTGAACCGAATAAACTGATTATTTTGCTTTTTTTTTCGGTTTTTGGTTTTCGTTTTGCGGTTCGGTTTTTATTTTAGTACTATTCGGTTTGCGGTTTACGGTTCGGTTTTGTGATTTCAGAAACCGAAAAAACCTATTTACCGAATAAACTGATTTGTTCATACATGAGCCTCAGCGCATCGCACGGCCACGGGCCACGGCCCAGCGCCCCAGCCAAGGAGCCAACCCTACTTCGGTTTCGCCATTTGGCCTGTTTTGGTAGTTCGCAAATCGCAATCCCCTCATTCCCCAATCGCCAAACCTAGCTCCTACTTCCCCTCGTGATTCAGTGGATTCACGCACTAGCGGGCAGCGGGTTGCGGTGACGGCGCCGACCTTCCCGGGCTCTCGGAGTCCTGGCTCGGTGTTCCCCTCAGCCCTCGCCGCCTCACGAACCAGCGGCGCCAGCCACAAGCACTAGCGACGACGGCCGACCAGCGGCGACCGTAGGCACCTCCGGCGCAAACCAGCGGCGCCGGCCTCATGCAACTCCTGGCGCGAACCAATGGCACCGGCCACAGGCACTTCCCGGGTATAACTTCTCTTCCCCTCATCTCTTCCCTGTTCGCTACAGGGGATGTCGCCTAGAGGGGGGGTGAATAGGCGAATTAAAATATTTAAAACTAAATGCAGCGGAATAAAAAATTTGCAGCTAAATAAAATCTCCCGAGGGTCTAAGTCCGGAGTGTCCGGGATTTTTATCCGGATACTCCGAAATATCCGGACTGTCCGGGTTCAGGAGTCCGGATACTCCGGATTGGATCCGAGGGACTCAGACCGGAGTGTCCGGGACTTATCTCCGGATACTCCGAAATGTCCGGACTATCCGGGTTCAGAAGTCCGGATACTCCGGATTTAAGACCTCGAAATGAGATTTTAAATCCCTGTAATTTTCAACAATCTACTTGAATACAAAAGATCTAAATGCTATCAGGTACATGGGGATGATGAATATCTAGAGCCAAACACAACAATAGAGTAGATCGGGCAATTTCAAGATTCAAAATCAAATACTAAAGCATGAGTAAGAAGCAAACTTGGAGACGATGATTTTTCACCAAGTTCGGATCCTTGAGGATCCTACGTCTCCGTTGAGGCGGCTCGGTCACACTTGAGCCGGGTCTCTTTCAACCCTCTTCCTCCGGTGTTGCACAAATGCACTCGCGGTCTTCACTCCTTTGATTCCTTCCCTTACGGAGGCGGAATCGATCTTCACAAACTTCCCACGGCCAACCACACAAAGCTCCGGTGGCTCGTAGGCGACCTCCTAGCCGTCTAGGAGTCCTCAACCTCCAAGAGTAACAAATGCTCACGAAGAACAAGCTTGGAGATGAAATCAAGTGCTCAAACAACTCAAATCACTCACTCCCCAAACTCTTCCCAACCCTTCTCACAAGGGGATCACTTAGATCTAAGGGTAAAAGCTTCCTCAAAGCCCCCCACACAGCCTCTCAAAAATCCACACGAAAAAGCCTCTTCAAAATGAGGGAGGATGGGGCTATAAATAGAACTCCCCAAAAACTAGCCGTTGGGGGCAGGCTGCGCACAACCCGGAGACTCCGGATAAATACCTCGGACACTCCGGACAACCCGGAGTGTCCGGACTTAACACCGGATACTCCGGACCAACTGAGAGCACCCACCGAGGGTGTCAACCCGGAATGTCCGGATAAAAACCCCGGACACTCCGGACAACCCGGAGTGTCCGGACTAAACACCGGATACTCCGGATTGCACTGAGCAGCCCGATGAAAACGAGCATAACTTTTCACTCCGGACTCCGATTTCAGTGATTTTGGACTCTATCAAAAGCTAAGAACGAGGGCTACACAACTAACAAGGTCTCACTAACCAAAACTCAAAGGATAAATACAGATTTCACAAAGAATCCAAGGGAGACCTACAACCCTCACTTTCCGGCACTACCAACACCACTCTCTTTCTAAGATTCACAAGGATGGATCACTTGAGCACTTGACAGATCTAGAAGTCATTCGACATCGCATCCCTCTTAATAGTACGGCAATCCTTAGACTCAAATTAAATCAAAGATAATATAAGTCTAGAAATAGTCACTTGCCGTCTTCTTTCTTGATGTCGATGCATGAAGACCTTCACCATATAATTGATGACATCTTCGCCTTGTCCAACTCGACTCGATTCACCTCATGAGACTCTCGTCCTATCAACCTTGACTTGATCATCCTCTCTGACGATCTCCACGCCAAGTCGCTCTTGACTTAGTCATCAACTCTTGGTGACACCGTCGTCTTGTTGACCTCAGCTTAATGATCATTCTCCAAGATACCTTGGTCATCATATGAGACGGGACCTAATTCTTTCCAAACTACTCATGAAAGACATTAGTCCCAAAAGCTCAACAGATATGAACAAATTGATATTTGTGAGCAATTGATTACAACAAGTGTTTCATAAAAGAAGCACAACATAACTGGAAACACTTGACATAAGAAATGTTCTCTACTAAGTACATCATGATGAATATGTAATTGATCTATATGCACTAGAGATAATTGCCAATATGATGAATCAATTAAATCATGGCAAGGATCACAGTCTTTACTTAAATGAAGCACATGATAGAATGTACACGAATTGTACATGTGCAAATAATATTTGGAATAAGAGTAAATATGTGATCCAACTCTAGATTAAACTTCACCAAGAGAAGTGCATGAGAAGATACACAACTAAGACATGCATGCACCAAGTCAATCTATAGCAATACGAAGTTTAACTCTAGTTAATACATGCATACTAAAAACAAAGCACATAATGAACTCAAATGAATATATATGCACAAATAAATATGACATGAACCAATGTGCATATATATAATCAATATGCTACTTGGAGTTCACTATGCATTTGCACAAAAGGAATGCAATAACAAATATAGAATAGATACCAAAATTGCATACCTTATCTTTGCTTAACCATCCCACTTGATTTTCCTCTAAATAGATGAGACTGATACTCAACTAGGCAATAACAAGTTAGTCTCATAGCAATATAATCATATTAGAGGTTTGTCATTTGCTAAGCACTAAGTTAAGCATTTACTTAATTGTATAGATTGTCATTATGAGTGTTTGTCATTAATCACCAAAATAACATAAGTGCCTAGATGCACTTTCAAATATTTGTTGAAGTATATTTAGTAGTATCGGAAGATGTTGAAATGTAAATGGTGTTGATATGTGAATGCCTATTTTTGCATTTGTTGGATTGATATGTGAGTAGTATTGAAATGGAAGATTATTTGTTGACATATTATTGCTAAATGCCTACTTTACAACTTGCAATTGTCTAAAATATAGCAAAGGTCATGTCGAAATTTTTTCATATTAGGAAAGAACATGCTGGAATTTTTTCATACTTTTTTTATATGTTTCTTACATTTTCCCTATTTTTTTTGGGGCTTTTAATGGATTTTACAATTTCTACAACAATTATTTGTTTTGCAATTTTTACATTTCTCAACCTCCGGCCGGTTTTCGCCAAAAATCGCTCGAAATTCGAGCCTTTTCAAGCGGTTTTCATCTATTTCGTTCGAAATTTGCCCAACGGTATGACCAAATTTCAAACTCGTTTAACTTTTCAAACCGTTCAGTTTTTCGCGTATTTCGTTCGTTTTTTCGCGAATTTCGGTACCGCCGAGTCGTCGAAACGGTTTCGTTAACCCTAATCTAGACTCTTGGACATCGTTTTTTTAAATATAACTTCTAACGTATATTTTTTTACAAATAATCCTCTCTCCTATTGCGGAAGGCGCGCCAGATGAGATGTGTCTCTTGTTGTGCCCAAGGAGCATGGCAGCGGGCACAAGAGCGAAAGTGGATCGGCGGGCACACGGGTGGTCGCGACCGGGCCTAGGCCAGCGCTGGTGAGCACGTGGTCGGGAGCGCACGCAGGAACGGGCAAGCACTACTATCACGGTCGAATAGTGCGAAAACTCTTGCTTCCACGCTCGCGCGAGCTGCCACGGTGCTGATGAGTTTCCACGTTTGCCGACCACAGTAGGAAATGAGAAAAGGGTCATATTTGCAGATGCGTTTACCAGAAAGCAGCGGTCCCTGCTCCCTACCCGATCGCTCACAGTGGGAACCGGCTTTTCGGCTTGGGAAACTGGGCCTAATCTCGGCCGAGATTTAACCGGTCGTGGTCAACACTGGGAATCCGAAGCGGGCCGGTTCGTTTTCTTTTACGCGTTGTCCAGATGAAACCTGTAAGGCTGTAGCCGATGTAGGTGGCAAGATACGCCTTTCCACGTGTGATGGCTGATGGGGAGCAAGGTGAACGACTGAACGTACGCTGATCCGTTCAATTCTGCGCTGCACGGAACGTGCTCCTACCCAGGAGCCAGGATGAACGTGTGCAACTTTTTTATTCTTCCTCCCAGCGAAACTAGCTTCTCGTAATCATATAGGGAGTATTTAACTAGTACGATGTACCAGCACATTCAACTGGACTTTGTTTTGTAGGTTGCATGTTACTTTCACCTGACGCTGGCTTCGTTTGGCCGTCGAGCCTAGGCTGACGATTCCTATAATCCTACGATCCAGGTAGCTTCACACGATGGACTGCTCATCTGCCATGGATTCAAGACTTGCCAACCAGCCCTGCAAGAGAGGAGGGCGGGCGTACGTACCAATTAGATATTGAGCTAAGAAAGCAAAAGCAAAGTGATTCAGCTGTCCTGCAACCAATCACCCAAGAGTTCCATATCCATGGCAAACCCCGCATTCATTGTCACGCTCGTCACCCGCTGCGCCCCTCCCAAATCGAGCAAAGCGTCGAACTCATATCTTTTCATTTCAGCCCTTCAGGTAACCCCACCCTGAAGATCGGCGCGGTGGTTGAGCTGTCTAATTGATCGATCGTTTGATCGATTCATTGTTTGCATGCTGTGGAGAACGTACAGAAGCTGCAAAAGGCCCGGCATTGCCAATGCCAGAACTAGATCAGGCTGTAAATGGTGTTGCATAACAATGTATCATAGGTGTTTTCATGCTTTTCTTTTTGACAGTTGCACAACTATTAAAGCATGAATGAAGGATAGATGGTGATTACTTACCCTTTCGTTTGCTTTAAAATTTGTGTAACTTGTATTAGGAGAGAAAGTATGGAAGCACTGCTTACAATGTATTTATCCCGTGGGGTTGTAGCAGAGCTCGTTTTAGTTAAAATGTTTTTGTAGAGGGGCCTGTTGATGCCATCCATTTTTGCACGGGTGATGTTAACCGGTTCACCCAAAAGCTTATAGCAATTTACTTATACTTTAATGGATGTGGAATAGAAGTGAGCTGTAATTATTATTTTTTAATTGTACCAACTAGGTCTTGAACTCAAGTCCTTTTGTTTCTGATACTATATTGAGTTATATGTACCAGTCAGTTCACCCAAAAACTTAAGCTTATAAAGAAAGACGGACAATTTACTTATACTTCAACAATGTCAACTTCTTTCACTACTACAGAAAGGCTTATATTAGACGCATCATCACAGACGGTTCCTCAAAACCGTCTGTGACGAATAATATCACTGACGGTTTTATATTGAAACCGTCAGTGACATTAGACATACCTCTACAAAAACCGTCAGTGATATACATCAATATCACAGACGGTTGTAGTTAAAAACCGTCTGTGAAGATATCACAGACGGTTATTTTATAAAACCGTCTGTAATATCACGTATTATCCCAGACGGGTTTGTAATAAAACCGTCTGTCATATATCACAGACGGTTTTATTATAAAACCGTCTAGAATGCTATGTTTATCATTGACGGTTTTTTATAAAACCGTTTGAGATTTCTATCAGCAATATAAAATACAGAGGCTCGAGCCACTTGGTGCATTTTAGGGGTTTCGGGATCTATTTTCATTTGGTTGCGGCTGTGCGGCTGTGAGGCGATTTGGTAAAAGAAGACCGTTGATTTTGAAGGGTGATTGAGGATCCATTTGATTTTGGTGATCTAAGGTTAGTAACGGTGTCTAATTGCAGTATATTCAAGATCTTGCTTGGTAAGGATAGAATTTAATGTTTTTTTAGATTTAGCTTGTAGATTCATGTGTTCTTTCTATGTAAGGGTAGTAATGGGTTTTAATTGCATTAACACTAAATGCTATATGCTTGGCGTAGATGGACCGAAGATGGATGTACACTAAGAACCGTGTGAGTGCCGAGTACATTAATGGCGTCTCCGCTTTTAGAAGAGCTGCAGAAGAGGATATGTTTAATAAGGGGGCAGTTTATGTCTTGCGTGCATTGGTGTGAGAATCGAAGATGTTTGAAACTTTGCATGATCGAAGCACACTTGATTATGAGGGTTTCAAAGCGGGTATACATGTTGGACCGATCCACGGTGAAGAGCGGGAGATACGGGTTGCAGGTATTAACATGGTCGACGAAGTCAATGATATGTCGGATGATCATATCGATTGTGGTTCCGATGAGGATAGGTTGCAGGAAGATAATCTGAATCAGATGCTGCGCGATGTAGAAGGGAACCGTGATGATAGAGAATATGGTAAATTTCGGGGCTTGATGGAGGACTCGGAGAAACCTTTGTTCCCAGGCTGCAAGTCAAAATACACAAGGTTGTCATCTGTGCTTGAACTGCTGAAATTGAAAGCAAGCAACGGTTGGTCCGATAAGAGTTTCACAGCGCTGTTACGTTTATTGGCGGACATGCTTCCCGAGGGAAACGAGTTGCCGACAACCACCTACAAAGCTAAGAATGTTCTTTGTCCCTTGGGAATGGATGTAGAAAGAATACATGCATGTTCGAACGACTGTATCTTGTACTGCCAAGAGTACGCGAACTTGCACATATGTCATGTGTGCAACGCATCCCGGTACAAGCGTAAGAGTCATTCGGATGATGACAGTGAGGGCATCCAGGTGATGAAAGGACCTCCTGCTAAGGTGGCATGGTATCTGCCTATAATTCCTCGTTTGAAGCTTTTGTTTGCGAACCCAAATGAGGCAAAACTGTTGCGTTGGCACTCGGAGCGTAAGAACGATGGAATGCTAAGGCACCCTGCTGATTCCATCCAATGGAGAAACATCGATAGGAGGTTTCAAGAATTCCGTGAGGATCCGAGGAATATAAGGTTTGGATTGAGTACAGATGGAATGAATCCTTTCGGTAACATGAGTAGCCGGCATAGCATTTGGCCTATGAATCTATGTATCTACAACCTTCCTCCTTGGTTGTGTATGAAGCGCAAGTACATTTTGTTGTCTGTACTTATCCAAGGACCGAAACAACCTGGGAACGATATTGATGTGTACCTAGCACCATTGGTGAAAGATCTGAAAACACTATGGGTTCCGAGTGCAGTGTATGGGATGCGTACAAGCGAGAGAACTTCACTTTGCACTTGTCTTTTGTTCTCGCACCATAAATGATTACCCCGCCTTGGTAACCTATCGGGCAGTACAAAAGGAACCAAAGCTGCACTCCTTGCTTAGACAATACCGAGAGTGTGGCTGAATCACTCGCGCAAAACTGTTTACATACATCACCGTAGGTTCCTTCGGAGGAATCACCCATACCGCAAAATAAAAAAATAATTCGATGGAACGAATGAAGACGGTTTAGCTCCAAAGCCTTTAAGTGGGATAGATATCCATGATATGGTTAAGAACTTGGATGTTGCGTTTGAAAAGGGGCGTAAATCGAGGTCCCGTGAGAAGAGCACGTGGAAGAAGAGATCAATATTTTGGGACCTACCTTATTGGGAGCACCTAGAAGTTCGGCACTGCATCGACGTGATGCACGTGGAGAAGAATGTCTGTGATAGCTTGATTGGTCTCTTATTGAATATTAAAGGCAAATCAAAGGACAGTATCAATGTACGCCTTGACTTGGTCGATATGGGCATAAGACCTGAATTAGCACCGAAAGAGACAGATACAGGCCGAACATACTGCGAACCTGCTTGTTACACTTTGTCTAAGGCCGAGAGAACTGAACTGTGCCAGTGCTTGCATGGTGTGAAAGTTCCGTCCGGTTACTCCTCTAACATGAAGAGACTTGTTTCGATACAAGATTTGAAATTAGTTGGCATGAAGTCTCATGATTGTCATGTGCTGATGACACAAATGCTCCCTGTGGTAATTAGAAGTATTTTGCCAGTCAAGGTCCGGGAGACAATCACGAGGCTGTGTTATTTCTTTAACACAATTGCTCAAAAGGTCATCGATCCCGAAGCACTCGATGCACTGCAGGCTGAGGTGGTGATGACTCTATGTAATCTTGAGATGTATTCCCCTCCGTCGTTTTTCGATATCATGGTCCATCTCGTTGTTCACCTTGTGATAGAGATAAAGATATGCGGGTCCGTGTTCCTACATAGCATGTACCCATTCGAGAGGTATATGGGAATTCTCAAGTCCTACGTACAGAATCGATCTCGGTCGGAGGGTAGCATTGTCGAAGGTTATGCAACCGAAGAAGTCGTAGAGTTCTACGTCAATTACATGGCTCAGGTCGAACCAATAGGTGTGCCTTGATCTCACCATGAGGGGAGACTCCAGGGCATCGGGACCATCGGAAGGAAAGCAATCACGCCTGATCCGGCTTCCTATGCTCAAGCTCATTTCACGGTTTTGCAACACATGGCTGTAGTGTCCCCGTACATCGATGAGCATAAGCACTGGCTACAGCAAGAGAATCTGACGCGGCAAGAGTCTTGGATCACGAGACAGCTTAACCTTCAGTTTAACAGATGGCTGAAGGACGACCCATCACTGGGACCTCATCAGGTGATACGCTCACATGGTTGACAAAAGGGCCAACATTTACAGTTGTAACATGGAAAGGATACGACTTAAATGGGTACACATTTTACACGAGAGATCAGGATATGACAAACTGAGCAGCGTGTATGCGATAGATCGTTCAACAGTTGGGTCAATGAGGAGCTCCTACTATAGGTTCATAGAGGAGATTTGGGAGCTCGACTATGTACTATTCAAGATCCCCTTATTTCGGTGTCGTTGGGTCCACCTCCAGCACGTGAAGGTTGACAAATACGGTGTCACTACTGTTGACCTCGCATGCGTCGGATACCAAGATGAACCATTCATACTCGCTAACCAAGCTGTTCAAGTATTCTATGTAATCGACCCATCTAACAAGAAGAGACATGTAGTTCTTCAGGAAAAAAGGAGGATTGTCGGAGTAGAGAATGTAGTAGATGAGGAAGAATACAATCAATTCGAAGAGCTGCCTCCTATCGGAAAGAGCATCACAGTCCAGGAAGAACAACCCGAAGAAGCTAGCTACACACGCGTCGATCATTATGAAGGGCTAATTTTTATACAAAAGAATAAATAAGTGGAGTTATGATTTTAAGTGTACTAGCTCTAGAAGATAATAGAGTTGTTTGTAATGAGATGCTCGAAATTAAAAACAACTTTGTGTATATATGCATCTGATTTATTTAATATAGTTTCCTTTCCTTTACTGATATTGCTTCATCTACAATTCCATATACAATACACATTATGTAAAGATGGCTAAACTTTGGATTTACCTTAGCGAAGGTCTGTGTCAATCTTCATCACAGACGGTTCTATAATAGAACCGTCTGGTATAGTTTATATCACAGACGGTTCTAATACATAACTGTCTGCGATAAAAACTATCCCAGACGGTTCTAGTATAGAACCGTCTGTGATAAAATAATATCACAGACGATTCTAAGCTAGAACCGTCTGTGATATTTTTATAACAGACGGTTCTAATCTAGAACCGTCTGTGATATGGGAGACATATAAAAGGCCACTCTGGCAGATCATTCATTCTCTATTCTTCCACTCACGCGCTTAAAACCCTAAGTATTCGTCTTCGCCCCAGCTCGTCGACACCTCCCCTTCGCCGACGGCACCCCCTCGTCGACCCCTCCCCATCGACGACGACGCCCCCTCGTCGACGCCTCCCCATTGATTTTCGCTCGGTAAGTGCCGATAATCGCTCCCCTCTATCTAAACCTCAAGTAGGCTAGCTAGAAATCTCACTACTTCAGTTTGTGCGAGACAACGGAAACTATTGATGTTTGGGTAATTAAATTGAAATACATGTCTACACTGTTGTTCTTATTTTAAAAACACTAACAATGTGACAAAAAGAATGTTGCCAATATAAAATGCAGATCTAGGTTAAAAATTGGACGATTTTTATTATTTTAATTCTTGCAACTATATATTACCCCCACGAAATACATGATGAAATTCGCTCGGTAAGTGCCGATAATCGCTCCCCTCTCACCAATTTTCGTTTGGCTGGTGGAGAAGCAAAAACCATAGCGATTTTCGTTGACATTGTAATCTTGTTGTTACATACCTACATTATGAAGTACGAGTAGAAACAAAGTAGTGAGATATGTACGAGTAGTAACAAAGAACATTAGAACTAGATATTTGTTTGAGATGACCTCTTTGACGTCTTCAACCTCGACGCCCTCGACGCCGCGCTCTTGATATGCTGGACATTGTAAGTGTGTGCATTCACATTCTACATTTGTGTAATATCGATAAAAGTCATATATATATATATATATATGACTCAATGCTTTCGTATATTTAGATACATGATCCGGAAAACGAGACAGAACGAACAACCGGCTAGTTTGATTTGCACTATGCTCGCAACTCTGTTCTGTTAATTGACCATGCCGACATACCTGTGTAGGTTTCACTGGGTTCTCATTGTAATTCATCCATCGACGAATTGGGTTATTTACCTTGATTCCTTACAGAGTGACAGCCACGACTTACAACCTATCGCAAAATTAATCACCAGGTAATTAATCACGTTTTCTCCAAAGATAACATGGTCATGTAGGTTATTCAAACGTGTATGTTTCTCCTGGAATAGCTGAGGCTAACCTCTTGCAATCATGTAGCGCGTTCAAAGTGTACAAAGCTTATGGAGGGCCTTCTGGCAAGGATAGGCGGTGAATCACGATTTTAAGTTTTGGTATCCATTGTACACAATAATCCTATGTAAACTATGTATCTCGATTCGGAACTAACCAAATCTATATTTGCGATTGCCACCAAAGCGGGAAAGGAAATAACCGTTGTGGATTTTACGTTTGCCACAACATGGAACTCCTTGTCACTAAGAAAACGACCAATCGGGTAACAACTGCGTTGGAAGAGGCTGATCTAGAGCGAATTCGAGGACAGCTTTGTGCCTTCTTGCTCAATCAAGTTTTACACAAAAAAGACAAGTTCCACGCTGCCGTATAACTTGAGGAGTCGTATTTTTTCTGAATTACCATTTGAGTTAATTGTCAAACTTGTGTTGTGGATTTGTAAATTGTAGTTATGTATTCGATTAATTGGTTAATGCTATTGAGTTACATTTGGTTAATATATCTGAGTTCATTTCTGAAGTGGTTGTAATGTTTTTGTAACATGAGTTTAGTTATTCTGTAATCCGCTTTTTTCCAGAGGGCGTGGTTAGCATTTCCTGAGGCTAGCCAATAAATAGAGAAATGGTTGCCTGTTGGAAGTCTTATCACAGATGGTTTTTAATTAAAACCGGTCTGTGATATAAAGATGTAACAGACGGTTTAAAATTAAAACCGTCTGTGATGTAATGATGTAACAGACGGTTTCAAACAAAAACTGTCTGTGATATCATCACATCACAGACGGTTTTAGTTGAAAACCGTCTGTGATATATTCTATCACAGACGGTTTCTAAACCGTCTGTGATATGCCGTAACATCACTGACACATGGTTACAGACGGTTCGAAAAACCGTCTGTGATAACGGTTCCGAACCGTCTGTGATAAGTTTTTCTGTAGTAGTGTTTGCAAGGGGATCAGGGCTGTGTCTCCCTTTGTTGTGGCATCTCCTGTTCCTGACATAGCTAGGAAGGAAGGCATTGTGCAGGGCAGGCCGTGGTGAACTGGTGACATCTCTCACATCACATGCATGCAGGTTTCTGTCCAAATTGCGTGAATATTCACAGCATTTGGGTCCATGGGCGAAAAGGCGCCATTTCCTCTCCTTGCGGAGAGATAGCACTTGGAATTCGGAGTAATGTCTGATGCTCTTGCACACAGAGATACCCTCTAATGACTGACAAGGTTGTTCAGTTCAACTTCTTCGGTGCAACACTAGTTGCCAGGGCTTTCAGCCAGGAGGAAATTTGTACCTCTCCATTGTAAATTCCAATACTAGTAGCAAAGATACGCCACTAATCGTTGTAAATGGATGGACCAAAATGATTGGCCTCGATCTGACACAAAAAGTGACAGATGAAAGAACACTCATGGGCCTTTCACAAGGATCAAAGTACAAACTACAAGATCTACTTCGAACAACTGTTTGGTAAGATCAGGAGTGACATTTTAACATGTCAAATAATTGACAACGATATTTTCTTAGAGTAATCTCTTATTCTCATGCTACTCAGACTCCATTTAATTTCTGGCTCACTAGATCGATCAGATGAACACGCTATTATCGATCATATCACTATCTCACTTTCGCTACATGACGATTCTCCCAACAGCATGGCCACTACCTTCACCGCTACCGTTCTTGTTATTGTGATCCTCGATGACGGCGCCGGCAGCGTTTATCCCTCCTGTTGCTCGCCACACCGATGCCGAGTACAGCGGCCGGTTGCACCACGCGAGCGTCAGGCAGCCGCCACTCTCCTGGATGCAGTACCCCGCGCCAGGGAACATGTGGAGCAGCAAGGTCGCCTGCCGGATCGCGTTCGGCCCGAGCGGCAGCTGGGTTAGCCCCGCGCGTTGGAGCCTCTCCAGCCAGCGAGGCAGCAACTCGTGGCGCTCCGCGCGGCCGCTGCCCTCGCCGCAGACGATGTCGAAGATTTCCCTTTGGAGATACGCCTCAGCAAGCGCGCTGCCCGCTCCGCCGCAGGTACAACTGGCTACAGCTTCCATGGAGTCGAACATGGAGGCATAGTAGAAAAGCGCATTGGTGAACCTTTCCAGCAACGATGGCTTGTTGTTATCCGCCTCCTGCTCGACGACCGTGAAGACTTTGGGCTGCATGTAAGCGATCCAATCAAGAACAATGTCGATGGGCGCCGGCAAAGACGTCGAGGCGGCGTCCGGGTCGACCAGGAGACGGTGGAGCTGAAGGATGGAGTTGACAGCCACCGCCTCGCCGGGAACGAGGTGGAACATCCATGGAAGGAGCCCGTCGAGTTGGTCCGCGGTGACCCCGCTGAAGGAGAAGGGGACGTTCACGGAGCGCGCGAGCTCGGCGAGGCGGAGGCCCACCTCGCGGAGCTCGTCGCGGCTGCCAGTGGTGGGCGGACCAATGCCAGTGATGCGGAGGAACGGTGGGCCGCCCGGGCGGAGGGCCAGAGCCTGGATGAGCGCTGGCCACTGGAACCCCTGCATGAGGGCGAAGTCCACGACATGGACGTGACTGCAGCCTTCGAACGCCTCGAGAATGGCCTGGTTGGCCGTGAAGTGGGCGAACTTGAGGTAGGGCCCCGCCTCGTAGAAGTGGTGATAGAGCTCGCCATGCTTGGCGGGAGGCGCCGGAGGAGGCACAGAGTGCGGGAACGCCGGGAAGAGGCGCTGGGACAGCGCGGCTGCGAAGTGGTTCGCGACGCGGCCAATCCCAGTTGCGGTTGAGATCGTCGCGAGGATCGCGCGCGCGTCGGTCAGGTAACAATCCGCGGCCCCGTAGTCGCCCGCCTGGATGGCGCCGGCGCACGTGACAAGAAGGTGCACAAGCCGGATTGCCGCCTTCACCTCCTCCTGGCGCCTCCTTTCCGCTTCATGCTCCGCGGCGGACGGGAAGGCTGGGGGCGCGGCCATGTCGGGCAGGACGGATGCGTACACGGCCGGGTCGACGCAGTAAGCGGCGCCGCTGTTCACCGCGGCCTGGCTCGGGAGCGGAAGGGCGCCGGAGGAGGCGGCGGGGTCCATGGGAGACCAGCCGAAGGCGAAGTGACCCATGCGTGATGCGTCGGAGGCGAGCGGAAGTGCAGCGCGAGAATGGTATGAGGCTAAACAGATGTGAGCGTCCACGCTTCGGCTTGGCGGCCGGCTTGTGTTTTTTGTAGGGAGCGTGACGTAAGAGTGGTTTGGGCGTAAACGTGGAGGGGGAGGCAGTGGAGCGCGGGATAGACGTCGTCACACTCACACGTAGGAGACGCCTCGGGAAGGATTCGAAGTGCGGGAAACCGTGGGTGGGGCTGGATGACTGGCTGGGCAGCTGGCAGATTAAATGGGAAGTAAATTCTGAGAGTCTTTTTTTTAATCTGAAATATCCTTATTCTTTGTTTAACACGTGGAACTATATCAATCTTAAAACAACTAGTGGGTCCTCTTTCTTTATTTGGCATTTAAGATACCCTCTTTTTTTTGTTTGGCATTTGCTTTGAGATTGATACAGTTCTACGTGTCAAACAAAGAACGAGGATCTTTTAGATTAGAAAAAGGGAAGGTCTCTTAGAATTTGCTTCCAATTAAATGGTCCTCGTGTGACCTCTTTTTTTTTTTCTTTCTGGTTTTGCTTTGCATGGCTGGCACGGCCATTGGAGTTTCTCCATGCCAAAAGGAAAAAAATTGCTGCTACAGGCACTGTGTAGTTGCAAAAGGGGTTGAACATGCTTGTGATTATTGGATTGAAATGTGGCGTCTAAGCGGTGAGAAATTGAGCAGGCATGAAATGGAGACTTTAGATTTTATGTAAAAAAAAAGAGAGAATTCGATTTTTTTTCAATTGACCATAACATAAGAGTGCACTGTGTTAATTTGTTGCGGTTACAACGTATATATACAGGCCGGCACACAGGTTAGATCATGTTGAGATGTTGCGTTAACATTTATCCAAAAGGCATCTAATTAATTACTACCAATTTATAGTCCGCTGCGACAAATCATTTCCAACGGATAATCTCACGCTCGTTGTGATGTCGACACGTGGATTGCATGCTCCCCACGTGGTCCCATCGGAGCAGTGGCTTGACCACATACCCGTAAGTCTCCAAGAAGAATCAAGGCATTGCCCTCTTCGTCTTTTCATCCCTTTTGGTGAGTCACGTATAGGGATGACAATTATGGCTATTTACCCATATTTTCACGGGTAAATACTTGAATAGAGGTGAGTTTGGGATTTTTTTTTACCCACGGGTATAGAAATGGGACTACTTCTTTGCCCACCGGGTAAACGGGTACGGGTATAGATAAGTTATACCCGTACCCGTTATACCCGTTTACCTGCGAAATACTAACATATAGGACCATCTCAAAAAAACCTAGGACTCCCAATCCCAAACAACGCCCAAGAGGAGAGGCCCACCACGGCGACACATTCCCATCCAGGACGCCTCTCCCCCTCAACTCCACAGCTTCTGCTCTCCCACTGTCACCTCACACACCACCTTCCCCCCTCTCTCCATCCCTTTTCTAGGGTTTCATCGTCCCTCTCGCCGAGCGTCGACCCGTCATCGAGGAGAGAAGGCGGCGCCTCCCCCTCTTCGCGCGCTGCCAGGTTGCCCCTCTAGATCCCTTGCCACCCTCTCCGCCTGTTCCTCTGGATAGTCCTTGTGGCCGTCGTTTTCTTCCCAATCTTTTCTTTGCTAAATTTATCTTTTCCTTTTTGTTGTTTCAAATAAGCTTGTTCGGGTGCCTGTCGACTCGGGAACTCTGGGTAGATTTCTTGTTGTTCTCGAGAATTTATCTGGGGTACATATGCTCCGATTTGGGAGGGTTTTCTTCGTATGGGTTCTTGCAAGATTAGTCAAGCGCACATTTTAGTGCCCCCATTTTGTTGTTTATTTTTGGAAATTATAGTTGTTTCCGTATGCTACGCGTACTGTCTCGAACTCGTCGGTTCCGTTGGAAATTTCTTGTTGATTTTGATGTGTTGATGCTCGGATTCTTTAGCCTTTTCCCTTTATGAATTGATGCATGTGAAGATGAGTCTTGAGATCAATTGTACTTTGTTTTGAGCCGCGCGTCTATGGAGTATCCAAGTAATTTGACCTACAAACAAAAAAAAAAAGAAATACATAAAGGAGTATTGATTAATCACTACTACACAAATATACATCACAATCGATTCTTTTTTATCATCATAGTCGGTTCTGATGGTGACACAAAGTCATGAGACAGAGATAAGACGGTATTATTACAGTCGGTTCTCGCCCGATAGAGATGAGACGGTCATCTCTATCGTACTCATCTCTATCGCTTCTTACAAAGAACCGATAGAGATGACCTCCTCATCTCTATCGCTTCTTAAAAAGAACCGATAGAGATCATATACTCATCTCTATCACTTCTTTGAAAGAACCGATAGAGATGAATACCCTCATCTCTATCGCTTCTTATAAAGAATCGATAGAGATGAGTTCATCATCCCTATCGCTTCTTTCAAAGAACCGATAGAGATGACCGTCACATCTCTATCATTTTCTGTGAGAACCGACAGAGATGAAGGGGTGTGGTGTGCTATTTCTAATTCACCCTCCAATCAGCACATATTCCACACAATATGCACACATTCACACAGAAATTACAGACAACATATCACATTCAAATAACATAACACTTTGTTACAACAAACACATATCACATTCGTTAACAAAATAGAACATAAACATGCTTAACCATAAGTACACATGCAATCGCATTCAGATATGTAATATTGTTCACATCTAGTCTAGTAGGAGTTTTCGGGATCTCTAAACCGTCCGTCCTCCGACAAGCATTCTATCCAGTACCACTGGCATAAGTGGTCTCGTATCTTGTTGAGTGCAGTGCTGTCTACACTCTTCTGAGGGATATTGGTATGCTGCAAAATAGAAACAAGTGCTCTAATTTAAGTTTTCAAATTTCTATGTGAAAGACTAATTGTATAATAATGCATGTACTACCTTAGGGAAACGGTCTGAGCCGGCAATCAAGATCACCATGTGTTGCATGACATACAAACCACAACGGTCGTCGCAGCCCTGTTGATGACACTGTGAAGAAAGAAAAATAAATTAAGAGATGAAGAAAATATGTCAGAAAATCTAAATCTTATATACGATAGCCACTTGTACCCTGAAGCGAACATACTCTAGCTTGGAGCCCTTTTTGTCGTCGTGTGTCCCTCCTGCTTCGACGTATTGCTTGAAACCCCTATATACATTGGAGAGATGTCGTTGAGTAAAAAAATAATGAACGTAGTTAAATATAAAAAATGTTAGATAAGAGTGGTGCACTTACTGCTCCAAAGGAGGCTTGATCGTGTAGGCCATCGGTCTCTTATCAATCGAATTAAAAGTGTACACTTTGTTGTCACTCGGAAGGAGCACGAGTAGAACCCAGTGGTTGCTTATTAAATGGTATGTAGCGAAGAAAATAAGTTCACATACGGTTTCAGTGAGTAGAAGTAATTGAACGGTGAAGTAGCACTTACTCCTCGTGGTATGGGAGTAGAATGAAGTCCTTCTTCGACTCAGCTTGCAATGCCCTCTTGATGTAGCCAGCAACCCATTCCGGTTGAAGCCTAGCCATTGTCGCGGACACAAGCTCAGGGTCGACGAACCCAACTAGTTGTCGATTCGTCACGACCCGCTGCCTCATCGCCCTACAACTCGCATTGAATGTTAAAAAGCGTAATGCAAAATCCTATGGAAGTCATAAGGTCGTGCAACGTGGTGTGATACTCACAGCGCCAGGATCGTATAATAGAAATATCGATGGCTATCAGTTGGTACAGACGGAACAGATCCTCAAAACTAACTGGGAATGTCACATCCTCCTCGCGGTGAAAATGTCTCTTTATGTATCTAACATTGAAGTCGACACGCTCGCTCTCTTTCACTTTGTCAACGTACCATCCATGGAGCTGTCGAGTCCATATGCCTAGAGCATTCAATTTGCTGGAAGGCAGAAGGGGCTGTCCATGTACGTAGGCCTTGAGTTCATAAGGTTTCTCCGTGGCCTGTGCCGGCTCTCCTTTCTGGGCCGAAGGATTCTCCGAGATCGGGGCAGTGAGCTTTCCATGTACTTGAGGGGGCGCTGTGTCCTTTTTGAGCCTTGCCTTTTTAGCAGAGGCCTTGTAACACCCCATAAAAATTCAGAAATATGAAAAATGAAAAGTTTGAAATTAAAAATGGAACTGAATAGAATTTCAATTGGAATCAAGATTTCGATTTTTAAACAATATCTTTTCCTCTTTCCTTGTATTCCAATCTTAAAGAAAAGAAAGATTTTCCTTATTAAAACTATTTCTTCCAAAACAAACAAAATATAAAAATAAGTTTGAGATGTAACCTTTAATTTGAATTTTAATTTATGAGTTTTCTGAATTATTGATTTTCTTGAGTTCTTGTTTAAAAAGAAAGTCTCATAAATTGAAATGGTAAAATAGTAAAAGTAAAAAGATAAAAATACAAAATCAATAAAATTTGTAAAAATATCAGATAAATCTCATATCTATCTAGAATCATGATTATACAACTTGCACTGATCTGGAATAATTAAATAAAGTAAAAAGACAAAAATGACCCTATCTAGATACTCTGAACCGACCTTGCATGATTTTTACAGAATTCTATCGACCTTAAACAGAGTTAAAACTTTAACCATGCCGACATGCTTATCTTATCTATGTCTGGTAAAAATATCAAGAATATATCCCATCATTTATTATTTTTAGAAATTCAAAAACAGACTATTAGAAAAGCTGAATATTACAATGTCAGAATTATTAAAATTACAATATATACTATAAAAATATGAAAATTTTATATCATGTAAATAATTCCATTTCAGATCTCCATAAAAATTTTAATAAAATAATAAGCTGGTTTTTATCTTAAATTAAATAAAAATAAGAATCAGCCAAAATCTACAACAGTGCATTGTCAGATTTATATAAATATTTTTATTGAGAACTTTTATCTAAACCTTTTACTGGACCCTTATCTTTACCTTGCCAACCTACCAAAAAATCTGTATAAAATCTTGAACTGATTTGCTAACCTAAACCTCGGTTCTTGCCTCAACCTGTCCAGAATCCTCCTGAGAATTTTCCTCTTCTTTCACTGACTCGTGGGCCCAACCTGACCCAGCTGCCCTTGCCGACTTCCGTTCTCTTCCACTGACAACCATGGCCCACTCATCAGTCCTCTTCTCCAGTCTTCTTCTCCATCCTCTCTTGATCTCTCGCCGAAGCGCCAAGCCCGGTAGCATGGCAGGCCGCCTCATTCCTTGTCGCCATCCCGCCGCAATTCACGTCGCTCGAGGCTTTGCCATACCTCTACCGACCTGCCTCTCCTCTGTCTCCCCACTACTGCCCTTACCAGCTTGGCCGTGCGTTACGCTAAAGAAATCCCGCAGCCGCAACTTGGTTCCTTGCTGTTTCTGCCGAAGCGCTGCCACGACAAAATGTTGCAAGCAATTTCTCTACCGGCATGAGTTGGGCAGTAGCTTGCAACTCCAGCCGACCTACCGACCGTGCCAAAGCTGCCACGGCAGCCATTCTTGCTGATTTTCATTACCCTGGTAAATATCTCGCGCGCCATTCCACCGAGCCGCCATCCTCTTCTTAGCGTTCAAACACTGTGCCAACCAACCTCTCCATCTATATAAAGCGCCAAACCTTTCCTTGGCACATCACACTTTATCAGCTCACCCAGCAAGCCAAAACTCCGCCCAAAACTACCGTGTCTTCTCCAAGTCCGGCGGCAACCAGAGAAAGGGAAAACCTCAATTGATCAATTCGTGAACCTCGGCTCAAACCATTTGATGTGAAGCTACTTCATAACCTCTAAATCACATCCCACCTTCCGAGTAGCTCATCTTCACCGAGTACCGCCGCGACCGTGCTTCCTCCACCGCCTTGGCCTCGCACGGTGGCAGCCCATCCCAGTGCTTCTCCAAATGATTCAACCGCGAAAATGAGAACCTTTGGCCTCATTGATGCTCTCCTCGCTGTCCATTCGAGTCAATTTTAACCTGTTTTCTTCCCCGGCGAGCCCCCATCTCCTCCACCGCCGGCGCTCGGTGGCAGCCCAGTCCGGCCATTACCGGAGGGAATGGACTCCACAATCAGGTGCGGGAAGACGAGCTGAAGCTCATAGTGCCGTCGATTTCGCCGGAGCTTCGCCGGACCGCCGTCGCCACCTCGCCCTAACCATCTCCTCTGCCTCGGGTCGTTGCCGAGTGGACCCCGCGCGTCAGTGGCTCAGCGTGCAGCCTCTCGCTGCCAAGCCGGGCCTAGCCGCCAGCGTCTCAACCCAGCTCAAGCCAAAGAGGAAAGCGTATTTCTGTGGGTAAAGCGCACTTTCCATTTTTGGTATTTTTCCGATTTCCAGCATATTCTAAACCCGAACTCATTCATTTGCTTATAACTTTTGAACCATAAAACAAAATTGAATGAAATAAATTTATATATTCATGATAAATCCTGTAGAATCATAATATGCAAAAATATTTTAGAAATGAACTATATTTAAATTTTAAATTTAAATTAAAGAAAGGAATCAAAAACATGTCATATGTAGAATTTTTGGAAATGAACTCCAATTTGAATGAAACCAATTTTGTTAGAAACCTTAAATCCACAGGAACCTAAATATGCAAAATTATTTAGATTTTGACTTGATTTACATCATTTTCTAAAGAAAGTGGTTTCCAATGTGTTAAATATTCAAATATGAATATCTTTTACAAAAATGGTTCAATTCATGTCAAATCAGTCTCTGTGTGTTTAAAAATTAGTAATATACTCAGATATACAAAATATTTAGAATTGAATCTAGTTTAAATTAAATTTGAAAGATAGATTACTTTCCAATGTATAGAAGTTAAAATAAATATAATTTAAAGCATACAAGTTCAAATAATGGTAAAGTGATTCCAAGATCTTTAATAAAACCATAGTACCCCTGTTATGCAAGAATACCTCATGTTAGTGCATATTTGAATTAAGTACATATTGGATCTTAATGTTTACTTATATGGAAAACATCTCGGATAAAAGTAAAACATTGTGAAACCAACTTTAAAACAATCTTAATGATGACTCATGCTAATGCCAGAAAAATGAATGAATAATCATGTAAGGATTAGTCACAAACTAAAGACAAATTGAACCTATATCGTGTAAACTATAAAACTAATTAGGCATTTTCAGTGGCCTGTAAAATATCTCGTCTTAATGAAAATTTTATCAAGATCAGTTTAGAAATAATATTTAGGATATGTACTACCATGATCTATAAAAATATTTTATTTATAACTTGCTTTGTATCGGAATCCGACTTACCCAATACCCTTAAGTAATATAGTTGTCATAACCCTTAATATCATATAAGCTTTTTCAACAAAGAATATAATGTATCATCTAAACACTAAAATGTATGAAATCAGCTTAAGAATGTTCTTCAAAGTATAGACTATCATATTCTGAAGAAATAGTCTTGTTTCATCATATTTTGCATATAAGTCCTAATAGCCAAATAACCTTAAGTATTATGCTTTATGGACTCAATTAAATGAATAAGCAAACTTTGAAATAATAGACAAATATGTAATTTGTATCACCAGAACCTTCTCAAAAACCACTAATGTATAATTGGTAATTTAACTTATCAGATCTAATATGTTCGAAACCGCTTATTATGCAAAATCAATTAAAAAGGATTAAGTGTTATTCATTTATAGTTTCCAGCTCAATTCTCTAATGTGTTAAACCTTATTAATCCAAATAATTTTAGCATCTATAATTCGTAAATCAAGAATAGATAATCTATCAAAGAAAACATGCTTTCTTTATCATAAGACATTAACAATATGTTTGTATAATTATCTAAATCATAATATCTTGAAATCATTCAAACCCTAAAACATTCCTGTTTTCTTTAATGAATCTTTATTTGGTTTTCTGTCTGTTTTCTTTTTGCCCTTATTAAAGTTGGATATTTGCTATATATTTCCGATTGAACGACGTGTAGAATCCGACGCCCTTTCCTCTGTCGTTGCCTCCATCACCGTGGCCGTCTTCGTCGTAAGCAATAAATAAGCAAGGCAAGCACCCTTTGATCATATTGATCCCAGTTTTATAAATGTTTTCATTAAATGTTTTATGCATACTTTATTTTATTAAAGTCGCTATGTGATGAGTATTGATAGTTGTACCAAGTAGCTACATAGAACTTCCTTGATAAGTATGAAATTGTGAACCTTGATAACCCTAGAATAGCGTAGACAATAATTGATGTCAATTTGGGTTAGTCACACTTAGTGTCAAGCTTAGCCATGCTTAAAGCAACCTAAAGCGTGACATGATTAAAAATGTTGGATATGACATTTGTTGGGTATGACCATTTTATGGTTGGTGTTTTGGTTGGAAAATAAAAATAAAACTATGGTTTAGATGCGGGCAATTATTGGCAATGGCCGGAGTGCATGTCTTTGCACGTAGTATAGGGTGGAGATTATTGCCCGTGTCGGATTAAGGACCGAACTATGGGTTGTTTTCGGCCAAGAATTACCGTACAACCACAAGTCTTTGGTATGGGACAGCCTTAAACCGATTAAGTTATCTAGTTTAACTTTACACTTTGGAAGGCCGGAGCAAGCGATGCAGTGTTTCTTAATGAATTGCTCGAAGGGCGCCCACACCGAGGTGATCATGGATCAAGCGTTACCGATACACGGTGTACGCCATGCGTGTGGGAAGTTCCATCATTTCTATGCTCGAGTTCTTACGCCATAGTATGGATTTAACGTCCGGAGTGGTGCAAAGTTAACCTAGGTAATGTAAAGGTTTCCGTCATGAACATTCGCCACTACGCCAAAGGTGCGTGAACTATGCGGCAAAAGGAAAAAGTCATGACTTGTGGGTAAAGATGTACACCTCTACAGTGTAAAACTAATCGATTAGCCGTACCATGATTCTGGAACTTGTAAAGTCATCACATAGTTAGATGACTTTATTTTCATAAAATCTGGTTTCTACCGTGTGTCGGTAATTCCTACTGTGTGTCAGTGGGAATGGTTTGTGGATATGGTCAGGATACCCAGGTTCGTGATTTCACTTACTCGTACTTTACATCTTTGTTATTTATGTATTAAATTGCTTTTATTTAAATCCCATTTTGCAATCTACTATTATGTATTTACATTTCAAATTGGCTTTATGCAAACTAATCATACTAGCCTTTCCTTTGAAGTGGCTTGCATATATCATAGGCTTTGCAAAAGTCTTGCGGAGTACGAAAGTACTCACCCTTGCTTAATTGTTGTTTTTAGGTGAAGAATCAGATTAGCTCGATGAAACATATTTGTCGCAGGATTCGGGATATTAACGATGAATTTCTAGGGATTATGCCTTGTCAGTTGCCTGAGGGATTGGATGGGCACACTACGAGACTATTGCTTATTTGCTGCTATACTCTGAATTGTAAGATTATTGTGTAAATTAGCTTCCGCTTTAATAATATGATGTATGGTTGTGATTCCAATTGTTGTAAATGTGCGTACTAGCTACTGATCATGGGACTAGTACTGTTTGCACATGAGATTTCCATTTTTGCATATATGTGAAAATGGGGGTCATTACAGGCCTCTAGTGGTTCTGTGGTTGTCGTTCTAGTCCTTTTATGCATCAGCTCTGTACTTTGCGCAGGACTCGTCACGGTCGTGGGAGCAGGCGCAGATGCGATAGGAACCTACAAAGCACGTGCATAATTAAGTAACTTGTTGCAATACTACTGGAATGGTACATGAGACGTGAGGGATTTTTACCTTGACTAGTACGACGCCTGTCGTGGGCCACTTGATGAACGACATCAGCGCTTGCCCGAGAGTGGTGATGTCTTCGTTGGGGGGGAACTCGAGCACATGTGATAAGAAGGCTTCATGGACGTAGTCCACCTAGACCCTCATGTAGCCCTTCCCCAAAGGTGACCATGCACCGTGTTGGTCTCCTTGCATGGAAATGCAACCGCGTGCGACCTCAACAGAAATCCGTCTTCCGTCGGTGAGTGGCACTTGGTAGGCGCTTGCAAAAGTGCGCAACTTGAGAGAAAACATCTGGTTACCCCGCACCTTTAAGTTAAGCAAAATTAATTATTACCTTGGTGGGGACCGGACTTATCATTTTGCAACCGCGGCTACTTGGTGGGGGCACGGGTTTCTCACGGTGGCGGGGCATCCGCTCGACTGGAGATCATCGCCATCATCTCGGCCCTCAGCGCTCCTCACGTGCCATCATGTCCACCTCATCTCCTCCTCACGTGCCGTCATCTCCCCCCTCATCTCCTCCTCACGTGCCGTCATCTCCCCTCATCTCCTCCTTGATCTCCTCCCTGGGCGTGTCCTTGAGGCGCTCCACGCGTGCCTCCCACGATCTCGATCTGCTACTCCCAGCGTCATCTTGGAAGTAGGACTTCTTCGTATGCCCCGCCCCTGCGGCAAGTACCCGGCTCTGATGGTCAGGCTTCCCGATCGCTGAGGACAGTATGTCATTTGACCCTTGACTAACAAAGGTCCCATGCTCTTTCCTCTGCGATACCTCCTCCTGTAAGAAGCGAATATGAATTAGATCTGAAACACGACAAGAATGGTTGACTGCAATGTACTAAGTTTTATATCTTACGATGGTGGAGACGACTTGCGCGGTGACGGGGTTTGCTACTACCAATTGCCCGTCCGCGGTTTTCTTTGTCCTCGCTAATACCCAGTCACGTGCCCGCTCCTCACATATGTGCGAGTAAGGCATCGCTGTCCCGGAGATCGCGCACTCCTCGGCTAGTCGCGCCCATTCTGCTCTCTTCCCTTCGTAGCCGCCTGAACCGAGGTGGTTCGCGTGCGTGTTCTGCCTCTGGGTAGCAACGTTCTTCTGTCTCAACTCCTCCGCCTCGGGCGTCCTCTTGATCCTCCTGAACTCGTCCCAAACATCGGGAGTCACAAACGGATACCTCTCGAACGGTGTACGACCTTTCAGCACGTACTCACTGTGCATGTAGACTCTGAAGTGCCTCAGAGCCACACCCATCCTCTTCAAGGCGTACCTCTTGGCATTGTTTTCATCCTCCTCTTCTATAATCCATTTTCCCTTAACCTCTTCCCATAGCCGGTTCTTCTGCTCAGCGCTGACCTCCTTTCTCCAATCCTTAACCGTTATGGGTAGTCTCTCCCTCGCCAATTGGCCGAGGAATGAGCGGTATCGCCCCTTGTACTTGGAGGACCGTGCAAACCCTCAGAGATCAAGTGGAGAACTCGCGGCGTTCTCCCTGTGGCCCCTTTGTTCGGTCCTCGGGCCTTCCTCACCTTCCTCGGCCCCTCGACAGTTGGAACTTGGCTCGGCTCGACACATGGAAGTTGGCTTGGCCCCACAGGAGCACCGTCTACTCTGTCTGGCGATGAGCCGATGCTCTCTAATTGCGACATTTTGAGTTTTCTTATCTGACATGGTCATATATTGGACATGAGATAAAGCAATTGGTAGCTGAATATTGCAGTAGAGTAATAGATGAATGAATGATCTTCAAGAAAGGTCCGTATGTTGACCTTTACTCCGTACGTACGAACGATAACTCCTAATCTCTAGATTGGTTTGGTCCTAATCCCATTCGAGGATATGTGGTTCGGACAAGTTCCTAAGCCGTTGTACAACTCTAGAGAAAATTTCGGCAGCATCTCCCCGCTGTTCTCCAGATACACGTCTCGACAACTGGTCAAGAGGGGTGTGTATCCGGAGAACATGAGGATACTGATATCAAATCTACTCGTGAGTTGTACAACATCTTAGGAACTTGCCCAACCACATATCCTCGAATATCAAAATCGTGGACAATTCGAGATCGCTTGCTTATAAATATGCTATTCCAAAGATATTTATAAATAAGCACTCTCGAACAGGAGGAGACGAGGTTACATAACATAAACTCTAGCATATCTTTGAGATGAAAAGAAAAATAATATGCAATTATGTTTGAAATAACGATCTCAATTAATGAGTCAAAAGTGCATAATAATATGACGAGTAAATAACCACATATGAGAAAATAATGAAAATTGCACCACTACATACATATAGTCAAAAGTGCGTATAAAACATGGCCAAAAGACAATTAAAATTCGTGAGAGGTTGAAATCGATAAAGGAAACATTATAAACTCTGACTTTGAATGAGAAGATATCACTTCTTGATTGATACTAAATAATCTCAATATGTTACTAAATTCACAAAATCTGGTCATGGAAGTAAGGAACCATACATTTCAAAGCTAACTTTATACTAAATAATCTCAAATGGCTTGTGTCGAGCATTATTAAAGCCTCTGTTTTAACCAAAAGTGAGCACATGTCCGAACATCTTTGTGATGAAAACAAAAGGAAGCAACACTACCACAAGAGTTCACCTACTACGTAGTCGACATTGCTCATTGGTATACCAAGAAGATCAAGAACATTGTTTTTCTTTTCATCAGGGTTTCAAGCCTTTTTTGAAAGAGAGTTTCAAGCCTTTTGACCAAGCAGAAACTGACTGCCTTCAGAAAGAAAGAATCTCCAAAGAAGCTAGCTACCTAGAACCAGTCATCTACACAAGCCTCTCTGTTTCCAGTTGCTACTACCTAATAGAGGCCAATTATTTCAGGGGGTTTCTACTAGTACACCATGCAGGCAACAGCCTGTGCCTGTTCGAACAGAGCACACCAAATCAAAGTAGAGTAGAGCAGAGGATGACAAGCCAGTCACAGCAGAAGGAGACAAAAGGAAACAAAGCATATGCAGCATTTGGCAGATGCAGTACACTAAAGCCAATCAAAGTGGTATCTGCTTGCTAATTTAACACTAGTTTCTAGCAGTACACTAAAACCGATCCATATGAAGCAATTGGTAGATGCAAATTATAGCAACATTATTTTTTCACAGAAAAATATAGCAACATTATATTCTGCAACAACACAAATGAGCTTTTGTGATCCATGCAGTGGGGGGAGTCACCGGTGGAGCGAGTGGAGGGAGTCACCGGTGGAGCGCGGGCGGCACCGGCGGCGTCGGCGTCAGAGGCGTGGGGTGGCGTGGATGGCGTCGGCGGCAGAGGGAGTGTAGGCGGCACCGCACGGCGTCGGCGTCGGGCGTGGGGGTGGCGTGGACGGCGTCGGCGGTAGAGGAGCGCGGCGGCACCGCGCGGCGTCGGTCGGGCGTGGGGTGGCGTGGACGGTGTTGGCGGCAGAGAGGAGCGCGGCGGCGCCGGCCGGCGGAGGCGTGGGGTGGTGTGGACGAGTCGGTGGCGAGGAGCGCGGTGGTGGCGTCGAGGAGGCGACGCCGGTCGGGGCGGCCCGGGGTGGATGAGGCGCGGGAAGCTAGGGCTACTGTGGCGTGGGCGGGAAAAAGTAGTACACGCGAGATGTAATTGGCGATTAGGCGAGATAATTCGGTTCGAGGGCAAATGCTGTCATTTCCCACCAAAAAACCGACACAAAAAATATAGGAACATTAGTATCGGTTTTAATGCAGAAACCGACACAAAAAATAGTGAAACATTAGTATCGGTTTTTATTCCAAACCGACAGAAATGAGACATATCTCTATCGGTTTCACTCGAAAAACCGACACAAATGACACAAAGCACTATTATGTTTTCATTTCGAAAACTGAATCCATATCTCAATCGGTTTTTTTCTATAACCGACACAGATGAGTTAGTAGATCATATCTCTATCGGTTCCATTCGAAAAACCGACACACATGACAAAAAGCACTATTATGTTTTTATTTACAAAACCGCGGGTTCCATATCCCATATCTCAATCGGTTTTTTTCCCCAACCGACACAAATATTTAAATATCTCTATCGGTTTTAGTCCAAAAACCGACACAAATGGAACATGCACATAATGTTTTCATTTCGAAAACTGAGTTCTTATCTCAATCGGTTTGTTTCTAAAACCGACACAGATGAGTCAGTACAGCATAGCTCTATCGGTTTCACTGAAAAAACCGACACAAATGACAAAAAGCACTATTATGTTTTAATTTACAAAATTGATTACATATCTCAATCGGTTTTTTGCACAAACCGACACAAAAAATACAGAGATTTTATTTCGAAAACTGAATACATATCTCAATCGGTTTTTATTCCAAACTGACAGAAATGAGACATATCTCTATCGGTTTCACTCGAAAACCGACACAAATGACACAAAGCACTATTATGTTTTCATTTCGAAAACTGAATCCATATCTCAATCGGTTTTTTTCTAAAACCGACACAGATGAGTCAGTAGATCATATCTCTATCGGTTCCATTCGAAAAACCAACACAAATGACAAAAAATACTATTATATTTTTATTTACAAAACCGCGGGTTCCATATCCCATATCTCAATTGGTTTTTTCCTCAACCGACACAAATATTTAACTATCTCTATCGGTTTTAGTCCAAAAACCGACACAAATGGAACAAAGCACATAATGTTTTCATTTCGAAAACTGAGTTCTTATCTCAATGGGTTTGTTTATAAAACTGACACAGATAAGTCAGTACAGCATAGCTCTATCGGTTTAACTGAAAAAACCAACACAAATGACAAAAAGCACTATTATGTTTTCATTTACAAAACTGATTACATATCTCAATCGGTTTTTTGCACAAACCAACACAAATAAGGAAATATCTCTATCGGTTTTACTCCGAAAACCGACACAAATAACACAAAGCACATAATGTTTTCATTTCGAAAACTGAGTGTGTATCTCAATCGCTTTCCTATAAGAACCGACACAAATGTTATTCACTGTACTATTTGTTTTCTAGACAAACCATGAATTCTGAACTTGTAGCTAGAAATATCTGTTCAAAGAGTGAAAAGGCCATAACTTTTGCAAACATAGTTGTATTTTTTTCAAATTTTGCAGAAACATACTTTGTGATACTACAAATATTTTCCAAGAAGGATTTTGTAAAAAAGAGTTAGCATTGAAAAAAGAAGGCCAAATTCACTTTGTAGGCATGATTTTTGATCAAAGAGAGAAAAAGTCAAATCTTTCTCAAATGAAGGACAAGTATTTTGAAAATTTCGATAAATGATTTGTTGTACAGTGCCTTATTTTTCTTGCATTAAGTAGCTGCATACCACAATCCATTGACAAAAATTGTAAAAGTTTGATACGTGCAGTGCAAACACAAAATTACAGTTATGTACAATACGAACATTTCAAACACGTAGCAACTGATACAATGACGTACTCATTTTATTTACAATACAACCCTTCTTGATGATCTACACGCATGTAATTTCCTCCATGTGTGTCGTCGTCACCACTAAGACAGGCCCCATCCGCAAACGGAGGTATTTCATCGAATTGGTCGTATTCTTCTTCATCTACGATATTTTCAACACCAACGATCCGCCGCTTGTCATAAAGGACGACGTGCAACCTCGGATTGGCCGGATCACGCACATAGAAGACTTGATTTGCTTGCTTCGCAAGTACGAATGGGTCATCTTTATAGGCGAGTCTGTTGAGATCCACAAGAGTAAAACCTCTCTTATCGACCTTTACTCCATGTGGAAGTCCCACCCACTTACATCGGAACAATGGAATTTGGTATATTCCGTAATCGAGCTCCCAAATTTCTTCGATCACCCCGTAGTAAGAGTTCATTGCCATTGAGGATCCTCCTATCGAGTGATGTTCATCGGACAAAGCATCTATGCTTACACCACTATTTTGAACAGTACTCTTCGCATCCTGACTTTCAGTGTAAAAGGTGTACCCATTAATATCGTACCCCTGCTATGTCTGTACATTAAATCTAGGCCCGTCAGCCAACCATTTGATAGTCTCACTAATAGAGAACTTCGCCTTTTGTTTGAACCATGTGAGAAATCTATCGTTGTGTTCTCGCATGATGGAAAGCTCATCCATATGTGGATTCTCTTCTCGTAATATCAACTTGTGCTGCTCGATGTACCCTGCAACTTCTGCGCTGTGCTGCAAGACTGTCAGATGCGCTTTGCAATACATATCAAACCGTGGCCTCCTTAGTTTCGACCCAATGGTTCCTTTGCCAGCAAGTCTGCCCTCATGGCGAGATAGAGGAATACCGATTGCTTGTCTTTTCCCGAGATAGTCCACGTAGAACTCAATAACCTCTTCAGTACCATAACCTTCGACAATACTACCCTCAGGCTTCGACCGATTCCTCACGTAGGATTTTAATATACCCATGTACCTCTCGAACGGATACATGTAACGTAGGAATGTCGGTCCACATATCTTAATCTCTCTGACGAGGTGAACAACAAGGTGGACCATGACGTCGAAGAACGATGGTGGGAAATGCATTTCAAGCTGACATAGAGTCTTCACCACCTCACTTTGTAAGTTGTCTAGCACATCGGGGTCAATAACTTTGCAGGAGATCGCATTAAAGAAATAACACAGCTTCGTGATTACAAACCTGACATCCTTTTGCAGAATATTTCTTATTGCAACTGAGAGCATTTGGGTCATCAACACATGGCAGTCATGAGACTTCATGCCTAGCAACTTCAAATCACCCATGGACACAAGCTTCAGAATGTTAGCATGAGTAGCGGATGGAACTTTAATACCTTGGAGACATTTGCAAAGGTCTTCTTTCTCCTTCTTGGATAGGGTGTAGCATGCAGCGGGGATGTACGGACCTTTTCCATCCTCCTCTATCACTGCAAGCCTGGGTCTTATTCCCATGTAGGCCATGTCGCGACGAGCATTCACACCATCCTTGGTCTTTCCAGGTATGTTCAGCAGGATGCCAACCAAATTGTCGCAGGCATTCTTCTCAACGTGCATGATATCAATACAATGCCGCACATCTAACTCCTTCCAGTACGGTAAGTCCCAAAATATTGACCTCTTCTTCCAAATGGTCCTAGAACGAACAGCTTTACGGCTCTTTCCGTACTGTACATCGATATCCTGTACACGTGAATATACTTGCCTACCACTCATAGGCTGCGGTGTCGATCGGACTTCCCTCTTCCCATCAAATTTGTCATCCATCTTACGGTATCGATGACTTCGAGGTAGAAACCTACGGTGACTCATATACACAATTTTCTTGGAGTTTGGAAGCCATAGGCTCTCAGTCTCCTCTTCGCAAATAGGACACGCTTTGGCTCCTTTCGTAGTGTAGCCCGCTAAATTACCAAGGGCCGGAAAATCATTTATAGTGCAAAATACCATAGCTCGTAGGGTGAAATGCTCTTTTTTGTACGCATCCCACACCACGACCCTCTCATTCCACAATTTTACCAAATCCTCGATCAGTGGTGCAAGTTATACATCAATATCATTTCCCGGCTGTTTGGGTCCTGAGATTAGCAATGACATCATGATATACTTCCGCTTCATGCACAACCAAGGAGGGAGGTTGTAGATACACAATAGAACTGGCCACGTGCTGTGACGACTGCTCATGTTACCAAATGGATTCATTCCATCGGTACTCAACCCAAATCTTATGTTCCTCATTTCGGCACCAAACTCATTATGTTTCCAATCGATGTTTCTCCATTGAGCCGAATCAGCAGGGTGTCTCAGCTTGCCATCTTCCTTTCGAGACTCATAATGCCAACGCAACAATTTTGCCTCTCTAGGATTTGCAAACAACCGCTCCAGACGGGGAATGATGGGCAAGTACGACAATACCTTGGCAGGTGCACCTTTAGTGACCTCTTCACCGTTGTTGCCCCGGCTCTTACGCTTCTTGTCGTTACGCTTCTCCTTTTGTTTGTACCGAGCTACACCGCAAACTGGACAAATGTGCAACTCCTGATGTGCGTTACGGTACAAGATGCAATCATTCGGACATGCATGTATCCTTTCTATTTCCATTCCCATGGGACACAATAACTTCTTCGCTTCATAAATGCTTGTTGGCAACTCGTTTCCCTCCGGAAGTAGATCCGATAGAAGAACTAGAAGTGCATTGAAACTTGTATCTGTTCAACGGTGTTTTGCCTGCAGTTCGAACAATGCAAGGACCGAACCCAACTTGGTGTATTCGCTTTGCAACCTTTGTGAATGTGGTTTGGCATCGTCTTCCATCAAGCTTTTAAACTTTTCAAACTCTCTTTCCGTAATTACCCTCCACATCCCGCAACATTTGCTCCAAATTCTCCTCCTCAAACATATCAAACCGCAACTCATCATCCGGTTCCACCGTGTCTTCGCTGCATCTGCAGTGGTACTACTTGTCTCCCCGTGATGGATCCAACACGTAATTCCTCACAAAGCCACGTCGAATCAGGTGGTCCTCAATTTGAGCTGAGTTGTTAAATCTTCTCAGATTGGTGCAATCAATGTGTCGGCGTTTCGAGCACCGACAAGTAAATTTGTAAGTCTAAGGGGTCGCGCGTTCCACTCCCTGAATGGTTAGACTCAGAAGTCCAAGATGTATACCGTTCGAGCCAAGATCCCTACCCGATTCGTGTGGTGGCGTTGTATTCTCTTCAAGCATGTATGACCGCACAAAGTTTATGTTTAGAGTGCCAATGACTTAGCGAGATGGGTTTTATGGCGCTCTCCCCCGCTTACGGAGTTCCCGCCTCCTTTTATACGAAAGGAAGGGGCAGTTACATCGAGAATTGGGAGAGGACGAGACGACCTACACTAGGAGCTTCGGTCCTTCGCTCACGACCGATCATCGCCGCCTTGCCCATCTTGGGTCGGTAGCTTAGTCGGTCGGCGGTTAGGTATTTCCCGGAAACAGCAGACCGCCCCTCGCGAACCTTACGGTGTTGACATTGCCGCGCCGACGTGGGTGTTGCCTCGAGAGGGCGTGTCTTCGCATCAGATGTGACCGGCCGATGGATCGGGAGCATGACTTGGTCACCATTAAACCCTCCGGGAAGGAGCCACCGCCTTGTATAGTCACTTTGATTGACCCCGCTCGTGGGGTACGTGGCGGTTGTCCTGTAGAGGCTTCGACACGCGGCCCTTGGCGGGGTTGTCTTGGCATGATCGAGTCAGGATCCCGACTGCCGCGAGGGTCGAGCCCTACTTGGTCTGAGCCGGGGCCTTCTCACGAGGAGGTCGAGAGCTTAGCTCTACGGAGACATTTCCTTCGATTGGTCGGGAAGGGACGTCTCGTGGCGGGGGTCGGGAGCCCCGCTTGATCGGAGACATTCCCCTCGGTCGGTCGGGAAGGGAAGTCCCGTGTGGTCTTGCAGGTGCTTCGGTCGGTAGTGGGTCGAAGCGGCTGCTGGGCTTGAGTGTGCTTGAGGCCGCCGGTGGTCACCTTGGGCCGCTAGGGTACCTGTTATAAGTATTCGCCAAGAGCCCCCAACCCCGAGTGATTTCTGCATTCGATCGGGGTTGATCTTGATGAGAATGGTGATCGGGCCCGAGTGGTTGGCCCGTCCGATTAGGTCAAACGACGAAAGTAGGTGTGCCCTAACGCATTCGACGGCTGCCTCGAATTTCGCCGGGGGCATTCAACCGCCGGGGCTTTGAATTACCTCGCAGCATGCCGCGACGATCGGCGCCGCGCCCGCTTCGTCTTCGGATCGCCGGGTTCTCGTGTAGGGCGCTGTTTTTCGATGCTTGCATTCATTCTCGAGACGCTCAACCTCCTCCGTCTGGTATATAAGGACGCTATGGCTTGTTTGAGGGATAAACCTTTAGACGAGAATCCTTTTGTTTTCTTGATATGGCTTCGGGCACCCTTTAGTCTTCGGTTTTGGTGATGATATCGGGGTAGAAGAAGACCTTTGGTCGAAGCTTTAATGAGTTCGACCGGCGATGGCCGAACGGGAGGAAGAAGTCGCGGCCGTGATGTCGCTGCCGCCGATGCGCCGCCGAGGTCGCCCCGAGACTCGAGGTAGCAAGGGGGCCCTCCTAGAGGCGATGGCGCGAGGACGCCGATCAGAGTTAGTGCGGCCGCGCCGATGTTGCTAAACGGCAGAGGCGATCGGCGCATCGCCCGCAGCCGCGCGCCGTCCCGCCGACCAGCAAGGGCCTACCAACACGCCGCCGGTGCGGTGCCGATGCCGCACGGATGTTAAAAGGCTTTGGCGCGAGGATGTCCGCCGTAGTGTAGCGAACTATTCTTGTATCCGCGAGTACTATATTGCAAAGTTGTGTAAAGTTTGAGCTCATGGCCTATAATGAAATCTCTTTTCCTTTATGGATGTCTTCGTAATGAGTTTGCCTTGTGCCTTGGTCGGCAGGACGACCGCGATGCCTCGCGCGAGGTTCGGTGTCCGAGTGCTCGCTTAACGTCGTAGCTAGATCGCGCCTTGGCCGGCAGGACAGCCGCGATGCCTCTCGCGGCGAGGTTCGAGCGTCCGAAAGTGCTCGCTTAACGTCGTAGCTAGACCGCGCCTTGGTCGGCAGGACGACCGCGATGCCTCTCGCGCGAGGTTCGGGCGTCCGAGTGCTCGCTTAACGCCGTAGCTAGACCGCGCCTTGGTCGGCAGGACGCACCGCGATGCTCTCGCGCAAGGTTCGGGCGCCCGAGTGCTCGCTTAACGTCGTAGCTAGACCGCGCCTTGGTCGGCAGGACGACCGCGATGCCTCGCGCGAGGTTCGTGTCCGAGTGCTCGCTTAACGCCGTAGCTAGACCGCGTTTTGGCCAGCAGGGACGACCGCGATGCCTCTCGCGAGGTTCGTGTCCGAGTGCTCGCTTAACGTCAGAGCTAGACCGCGCCTTGGTCGGCAGGGACGACCGCGATGCTCTACGCGAGGTTCGGGCGCCCGAAAGTGCTCGCTTAACGCCGTAGCTAGACCGCGCCTTGGTCGGCAGGACGCATCGCGATGCCTCTCGCGAGGTTCGGCGTCCGAGTGCTCGCTTAACGTCGTAGCTAGATCGCGCCTTGGTCGGCAGGGACGACCGCGATGCCTCCGAGTGCTCGTTTAACGTCGTAGCTAGACCGTGCCTTGGTCGGCAGGGACGACCGCGATGCCTCTGCGCGAGGTTCGGGTGTTCGAGTGCTCGTTGTAGGCTCGTTTTACGTCGTAGCTGGACGTAGGCTCGTTTTACGTCGTAGCTGGACGTAGGCTCATTTTACGTCGTAGCTGGACGTAGGGCATCCATCCCGAGTCCTCGTCTGGCGAGGGGAGCTGCGAGAGGAGTGGCCACCGCCTATCCCACACGATACCCCATCCGCAGTGTGGGACCCGGAGGGGGTGAGCGACGCGCTACTCCGCGCTGGTTTGAACGCCGTGCTCGTGGAGCTTATAATAGGTAGTCCGAGTGGGTCCCGGGAGGTCCGCCCTGGGGGACCTTCCGAGCGACGGTCCCGCAGTAGGGTGTCCCGCCCGCCGTGGGGCGACCCATAAAAACCTTTTCTACTCAATCTCAGATGGGCCCCGGGTCGCTCGTCGACCCGTGGCATACCGGCCGCCGCCATCGATGAGCTCCCGGAGAGTGTGAAGTATGGTCTCGGACGCGAGTAGAGGTGATTGGGTCGCAGCCGACCTAACCGAGGGCCCACCGTGGGCTCACCTCATACTTGCCCGTCGCTCGTTTTACTGGGCGGCCTTACGCCTATCCGTGGGTAGGCCTTTGAACCCGCAGCCTTTAGCCGGGCCCTCGACGCAAGCCACGGAGCTTTTGCCCTTTCGGGGCCGCACGCCCGATGGGCCTCTCGCGTGCCCCGAGCAACCGGCCCGCCTCAAGGCGAGACCGAGAGGTTAGGACGACCGCCCGGGTGGCGGCTTTATGGCTTCGCCGCTTTGTCGATTAAATGCGAGTGGAATTGGAAACCGGGAGTTACGAGGTCGGGCGTGAGTGGGCACGACGCCGCCGAGGGGCGCTGTTCGGCCGGCGCCGCCGCCTTCTATATATACGCTGTCGGGCGCTTTGAGTAGTTACGCTTGCTTGCTTTCTCGCCCCCGTCCCTAAGACAAAAAGGATCAACAAAGAGCCAAGGAAAAGAAAACTCACCTTCTTCTCCTCGCCTTTCCATCGCTCTTCGCAAAGATGTCGTGGCGGAGTGCTCGCCTGCAGACGCGCTTGGCTTGGTGAAGAAGGGCTTCTCCGCGCAAGATCTCTCCGGTTGGAGGGTGCCGACGGGAGCGGTTGCCCCCTCGCCGGGGGACGACGAGGTCGTGGTGCTTGCCTCTTTCTTCGAGCGCGGCTTCGGCTTGCCGTTGCACCCGTTCGTCCGAGGGCTGTTCTTCCATTACAAAGCGGAGGCGCACCATCTTAACCCCAACGGGGTCCTCCACATCGCCATATTCATCACCCTTTGCGAGGCTTTCCGGGAATCGAGCCGCATTGGGCGTTAGGAGGCATTTCTTCCAAGCGAGGCTCGAAGGACAAGCCGACGGACGCCGTGGCGCCATTGGTGGCCTCGCCCTCCAGCCGGTCCGCCGAGCACGGAGTACCTCGAGGTCAAGCTGCGCCGCCCAACAAGGGGTGGTGCTCGAGTGGTTCTATGCTTAGAACGTCGGAGACAACGCCCGCCTTCACCGGCAAACTTCCCGTGGTGGGGAGGAGAGGAACTGGGCGCCGAGAAGCGAGAGAAGATCAAGGTGGCCCCGATCGTGGAGCGATCGTGGCCCTAAGGAGGCAAGGGCTCACCGGGACGTGGTCGCGCGCCTTCATGGGGATGCGCGTGCAACCTCTCGCGCATGCACCCGCCTGATGCTCGCACGAGGAGCGTCCGACCGGATGAGAATGGCGAGCCCGAGCTGGCCGCGACGGAGGTCGGCCCGTGGTGGCCGCCCATGGGAGGAAGCGCCACGGAGGCGCAGCGGCCACCCGAGCCATTCTCGCGCCCACCCTCCAACTGTAGGTCGGCCGGATTCTTCCCGCCTCTTTCTTTGCGCTTAACGCCTGGTCCGACAAAGGCTTTTATCTTCTAGGGACTTGGCATGTCCTCCGGCACCGCTCCCGGAGACAAGGAGGTGAGGGCGGCACCGGCGAAGGTCGCACAGCCGACTCCTCCCGCAAGAAGCTAAGGAGGAGAGGAGGAAGAAGAAGAAGAAGGAGCGCGCGAGGCGAGGCGCGCGGCGAGGACGTGTCGAAGGCCACCGCCAGGTGCAACCTCCACCGACAAGCAGGGAAGCACCCCGCCACGCTGCATCGTGGGTTTCCTTCTCGACCCGCCGACCGGGCGTGATCCTGGCCGTGGACTGGCCGGAGGAACACCACAGCACCGCGCCGAGGGCCTCGGGCGGAGGGTGCGGTCGCCGCCATCGCCGCGCTTCAGGAGGTAGCTTTAGGAAGCGACGCAGATCTCGCTTCTGAGGGGGACCGCGAAGAGAGCGCGCCGCGCACTCCTTCGGCTTCGAGAAGTACTTCTTTTCTTTTGTTCAAACATTTTTGCAGAAAAGCCGTTCGAACCGCTTTTTAGAGTTTTGCCACGTGCAGCGCCTATACTGGTATGACCATGGCGCGTCCCGTGGCGGTTCCGCAAGGGACAACGCCGCAGGAGGTTCCAGAGGCGCCGATCGGGTCGGCGCCGATCGTGGTGCTGGCGACCGAGGGCACGCCTGCCCATGAGGTCGAGGCTGGCGAGGAGCTTCCGACGCCTCGATTGGGGACACCGCCGTCCGATGTGGTCATCCTCGCGAGGAAGAGATGGCGGCACCGCCGGCGATCGTGCTACCGAGACGGGCTGGTGCTGAGGTGCCCGACCGCCTCGGGAGGTGCCGACGAGGTCCCGCAGCGAGGTCGCCGAGGGGACCCTGGGGACTAATCCTACCATCGTTGCCGATGGTGCTCGACGGTAGCGCCCGCCCGAGCAGACGCACCAGGCCCGGCGCCGAGAGGCCCCCGAGTCGGGTCGGTGGGCGAGAATGTAAGAGAGCGAGTGGGTCGCTCTTCAAGAAGGCGCTCGACGCCGGCGAGATGGAGCTGGTCCGAAGGGCCCGACTTTGTCCGAATCTTCTAGCCGAGCGTTGACGCGATGGTCGGGGAGTCAAGCCGACACCGTAAGTTGGCGAAGAACCCAACTTATAAAATTCGACGACGCGCGTGAGACTAACGGTTAGTCATCACCTTGCAAAGATCTCGCGGGCTTGCTCTGACAGCCAACGGGCGGTTGTCGTGGAAGAACGCGACGGCCGCGCTTTGAGTTGCGCTTTAGCTCAAGAGGCGCCGAGCGTGAGGCGGTCGAGGCGCGAAGGTCCGCCAGAGCTTGAGCGGGCCGCTAAGGCTCTCTTCGATGAGCGCTGGGGCCTGGGCCCCGAGGATGAAGGTGGCGAGCTCGAGTCCTCCTGGCGCAGGCCACCGCCGCTAGGGATGCCACCACCACCGCCAGGGCGCGCAAGCGCAGTAAACCGTCTGCGGACCGAAGCGAGACCAGCTCGGCGACGCCGACCGAGTCCGCTCCGAGCGGAGGCCGCCGGAAGGATCTGTCCTCTTGAAGACCTCCTACGAGGCGGTCAAGCAAGAGGTCGGCAACCCGCGAACTCGCGCCGTAAGGGTCTCAACTTCTTATTTAATTCAGGCACTTTTCGTAAGTCGTGATCATCGGGCGCCGCTGCTACCTCTGCAGGCGCAGAAGAACTTGGGCCTCGCGGTTGAGGATCGGAAGGACGCCAGCAGCCCGTGACGGCGGCCACGCGGACGTGGCTCGCGGCCGAGGTTGCCGAAACGGCCGGCCGAGTGGCCGTGGAACCGAGGCCTTCGCAAGGCCGCCAGACGCTCGCGCTCGGTCCTGGAGCCGCAGCAGGCCCGAGCGCTCTGGCGCCCTCGCTAGCCTGAGTTCTGGAGCGCGTTGAGAAGGCGGTGATTGCCGGCGCGGTGCTTGGAGCTTCCTCCGTGTTGGTCAACTCCATCTCGCACTACGATGGTATTGACCTCGCGGTGGTGAGCAGTGGCGTCGCCGAGAACCGGACCGATGGAGAGATCGACAGGTTCAAGCTCCTGGTAGAGCCGTACGCTAGGGATATCGCCAGCCACGTCTCGCCGCAGGTCGCCCTCGAGGAAGGACAAAACAGTTAGATTTAACCTTCTTTTAATTTGTAAAGACTATCATGCTCGCAAGCAATTTTTAAGGTTAACAAGTTCCAAGACGCCCCTTGCCCTTTTGTGTTTTTGGCGTAACGCTTGACCGCCATAGCTCTAAGGACAAGAAAGGTCACTTATGCGTAGGTCGGGTTGTTTCGAGAGGCTAAGAGGATAGGAATCTTGGTTACTCGCCAGCTATGCGACTTGTGAGGGATAGGAGTGTTCTCGATCGACAAAAGATCGCTCCACTTGGGCATTTCCTTCCGCGAAGTGTCATAACCATAGCCCGGGCGTAGGCCATAGCACTTGGGTCGAGAGGATTACCTCTTGGGAGGACCTCGTGACGGCCGGGTCACCGACCCGCACAAGCGTGAGCTAGCCGAGTTTGGCTTGGGAGGAGTTCTCGATCGACTAAAAGGTCACTCCACTCGGGCACTTCCTTCTTCCGCTAAGCGCTACTTAGCAACCATAGCCGGGCGAGGCCGTAACGCTTGGGTCGAGAGGGTTACCGCCGGATTGACCTTATGGTTAGTCAGTCACCGACCGCATGAGTTGCTGAGCTAGCCGAGTTTGCGGGGGAGGAGTGTTCCGACCGACTAAAAGGTCACTCCACTCTGACACTTCCTTCTTCCGCGGCGCTACTTAGCAACCATAGCCACCGGGCGAGGCCGTAACGCTTGGGTCGAGAGGGTTACCGCCGGATTGACCTTATGGTTAGTCGTCACCGACCGCATAAACGCCGACTAGAGGCGGCCCGAACGGGGCGCGAAGGGCAGCCTCGAGCGCCGCAGGCGTACTGTGTGCTCGAAAAGATAAAGGTAAAGACTACGCCAGGAAAAAGAAAAGAGTTTAGGATAGAATCGCCTTTAACTTTTCTATGTTCCAAGCGCTCGGAAGGATGCGATCGTCGAGTCCTTGAGTCGAAAGGTGCCGTGCCCGAGAACCTCTACGACGGTGAAGGGCCTTCCTGTGGCGCACGATAGCTTGTGCTTGTCTTTGCCGGTTTGGATCCGCGGCAGACCAGTCGCCAAACGTTAAAGGATCGCCTCAACCCGGCGGCCGTGGTAGCGCCGCAGAGCTTGTTGATATTTGGTCGATCGCAGATGGCCACGCCATGTGCCTCGCCGAGCGGGTCGATGGCGCCTTGTTGCAGGCGAGCCCCGAGCCTCATCAAGGCTTGTAGTCTTGGGGCGCCATACCTGTGCTCATGGCAAGACGGCGGCCAGCCAACACCATGAAGAACGGTGTAAACCCGCCGCCGAGTGGGTGTGGTCCGCAGCTCCAGAGGACGGAGGGCGCTCGCAGCCCCACCGCCCGCCGGCGCTTGAGCCGATCAAGATCCGTGGCTTGAGTCCTTGAAGGATCATGCCGCTTGCACGCTCGACAAAGCCGTTAGTCCGCCGATGGGCCACTACGCCAATCGACACGGATGTTGAAGTCATCGCAACTCGAGGAACTCCTTTCTCGTGAATCGTGTTCGTTGTCGGTGATGATAGAGTTGGGGACTCAACCAAAAATGATGTCGCGGAAGAAGATGGTCGCTTGTACCGACGTGACGCTCACGACCGCTTGGCCTCTATCCACTTGGTGAATTTATCCACCGCGACTAGGAGATGAGTAAAGCCCCGGCGCTTTCTTGAAGGGCCCGACAGATCAAGTCCCCAAACCGCAAACGCCAAGTGATGGGGATCGCTCGCAAGGCTTGAGCCGCGCAGATGTGTCGCCGGGCAAAGAATTGGCACCTTCGCAGTGCGCACGATCCGCCGCGGCCGGACACGGCGGTCGGCCAATAAAAACCTTGTCGAAAGGCCTTCCAACGAGGGATCGGTGCAAAGATGGTGGCCGCAGACCGCCATGGATATCGGCAGCACCGCTTCCTTGGTCGGCCGTAACGCACTCGGAGGACCCCGGAGGGACTCCTTTTGTAAAGGTCCGGCCGACCAGACGAAAGATTTTGCCCGCCGAGCGAGGCGCCGGCCTCGGTCGGTCGGGGAGCGACCCATCCACAAACGATTGATGAAGAGCTTCCTCCACGGATTCAATGCCAAGACGCAGCGCGGTTTGATCCGACCAAGTCTACGCCGATCGCGGCGGTCGGGTGACCGTGCTAGGTGAATCGGAGACCGCCGCCACCGAGTCCAACTGGATGGAAGGTTGCGGAGGTCGCAGACGAAGATCCCGGTGGATCGACTTTGCCGGAGGCAAGATTGGCTAGGCAATCGCCTCACCGTTGTGGCGCTCAGAGTCGTGGTGGAGCTCAAACCCTTGAACCGCTTCCTCGAGCTTGCGACTTCCGACAAGATGCAGCCATACGCGGGCGCCTCGCGCCCAAGCCTTCATGACTGGTCGACGACAAGCTTGGAGTCCTCATGACGCAGAGTCGGCGAGCGCCGAGGTCGGCAGCGATCCGAGACCGCTGACGAGCCTCGACTCGGCCGATGTTGTTGGTCGCGGCCAAGAGCAACCCGATGGCGACAGTTTCTTCTCGAGCGGGAAATGATGACGACTCCCGCGCTCGCGCCGTTCTTGGTGTAGGATCCATCAAAGTACATTGTCCAAGACGGGTCCTCACCACGGTGGCGCTGGCTGGTCCACTCAAATGATGAAGTCCGCAAGGGCTCGCGACTTGATCATTTGTCCGAGGGACGACGTTATGCCGAATCGCCGAGCTCGAGCGCCACTTGGCTATCCTCCCGAGGCGCCGCGGTTGTGGGACGATCTCGCCGAAGCGGGATGCGGTCACCACGGTGATGGCGTCTTTGGTCGAAGTAATGGACGAAGCTTTCTCTTGGCGGTGAGCACCGCAGAGCAGCTTCGCACTCGCGGTACCGAGCCTTGACTCGGAAAGAACCTCGCCGATGAAGTAGATTGGCCGTTGTACCTTGAGTTCACGGCCTTCCTCCGCTGCTCCATCCACAAGGGCCGACCGACGACTTGAGCAAAGCAATGGCGGCGTAGAGGAGCAATGTTCGCTCGTGCGTGGGCGACCAGATTGGAGGTGAGGATAGGAAGGCCTTCAGCGGGTGAGGGCTTCTCGAGCCTCCTGGTCCAAAGCGGTCGGATTTCTTGAGCACCAGAGCTAAGATTCGCGCCGCCGAGGCGAGACACGAACGGCTCAAGGCGGCAAGGCACCGCTAGCCTCGACCCTTTGAGATTAGGAATCGGGCCCATTCTTGCGATCGCGAGATCTTCTCCGATTAGCCTCGATTCTCGCCAGAGACAATGAAGCCGAGCAGCTTCCTTGGGACCCCAAGACGATTTCTGGTTGAGCTTTATACGAACCGTCGGAATTCGCAAAGTTTCTTCCGTGTCGGCAATAAGGTCGGGCGATTCTCGGTCTTCACGACGATGTCACAACATAGGCCTCAACGCTATGCGGCCGATCCGTTGTTGAAGCACGCTTGCATACATCGCTGGTACGTAGCGCCCGCGTTTTAGGCCGAACGGCATTGTAAAGTAGCGTAACGAGCCGAACGGCGTGATGAAGGAAGTCGCGAAATGGTCGGACTCCTTCGCTATCCGTGGTAGCCCGAGTAGGCATCCAAAAGGAAAGAGACTCGCACCGCGGTGGAGTCGATAACTTGGTCGACAAGGGCAAGGAACGGGTCCTTGGGACACGCTTTGTTGAGACTTGTGTAGTCAACACACATTCTCCATTGCCCATTTTTCTTTTAACAAGTATGGTTGGCCACCACTCGGGGTGGCGGACTCTTTATAAACCCCGCACCCAAAAGCTTGGCGATCTCCTCCTATGATCCCGCGCCTCCTCGCCGAAGCGGCGCAGCGCTGGGCGACCGGCTTTGAGCCCGACGGATGCTCAAGGAGTGCTCGGCGACTTCCCTTGATTCCCGGCATGTCGGAGGACCTCCATGCGAAGACGCCATTGTTGGCGCGAGGAAGCCGACGAGCCGCTTCCTATTTGGCGGGAGCGTGGCTCAACCCGACGGTCTTGGTCGGATCGCAGGATCGACCGCGACCTTCTTCGTGTCCTCAGCAGACTTGAGGATCCCGCCCCGACTTGCCGGACTCGGGCGACTCGAGGCTTCCTCCCGAGGTTGTCGAGCTCGCAGACGCGATGACTACCGAGGCGAAGCTCACAACCGCTGCGCCGCAGCTTGTAGGCAAGTCGGAAAGATGATGCCACTGTGATGACTCGTGGCTCTGCATCTTCGCTTGAGGTAGGCGAGCCGGGACCGCCATGAACTTGGCGTAGCATGGCCGCCCAAGATGGCGTGATAGGAGCCGAGAAATCCACAACCTCGAAAGTGAGGGTCTCGTGCGAAAATTCCTGGTTCCCCAAAGGTGACGGCAGGTCGACCGCTCGAGCGGATGGGCTCACGCCGTGGATGACGACGTGGAAAGGAGCCTTGCTCGGTCGGAGACTCGAACGAGGAATCCCCATGGCGCCGAGCGCCTCCACGAGGATGTTGAGGCCGCCGCCATCCATGAGCGCCTTGGTGAGGCGCTTCTTCCCACGATGGGTCGACCACCGCGGGTATCTTCCTACTGGGACGTGGTCGGGTGATCACCGATCAAAGGTGACCGAATTTCGACCACCGGAGGTATTGAGGGACGGCTAGTGAAGCGGTGTGGACCTCACCAGAGGCGTAGTTTGAGCCGACGCTTGTCGCCGAGCACGCCGGCCCACCAAAGATCATGAGGCGCCGTCGGGTTCGGGAACTCGCCGTCCGCTTCTTCTCCACGGCCGGGGCGTGGTCGGCTTCTTTCCTTTGCCCCGTGGCGCCGTGGGCGCAGAAAGGAAGTGCCTCAGACTTCGCAGCCGGTGACTTATGTTTGACGGGAACCCGTGGTTCGCACGGCCGTCCATCAATTTCGGCGGTCAGCGCGACGGTCGGTCGCGCTCGCCGCTATGGCGTGGCGGTCGACGATGGCGACCACCGGGCTCGCGAACTGTTTTCCATGCCGCCTCGCTTGCCTGAGCGGCGGAAGGGATCCGATTCGACGCGGGCTCTTGCTAGGCCTTTCCTCCTTCGAAGATAGCCCCACGCCTCCTCGCCGAGGCGTGGTTGGTGGCGATGTCGAGGAGTTCCTTGGTGGTCCTGGGCTTGAGATGCCCGGTTTGTGCACCGTGGCCTTGCAGAGGTATCAGAGATGAATGCTCCCACGACATCGGCAGACGGAGATGTCGGGAGCTCGCAGACCGCGGGAAAACCGCGGATATAATCCCGAGGGTTTCACTGGCCGCCGCTGCAGCCCTTCAGTCCAGAGCTGCTGTGGCGCTTGTAAGTGCCTCGAAGTTGCCGGCAAAGAGGGTCTTCAAGTCGGCCCGCCTCGATGGTTTTGGCGGGTAAGTACTCGAGCCAAGCTCGGCCGAGTCCGCAAGGTAGATGGGGAGGTACTGGATGATGAAGAGATCATCCGTCGCTTCCCCGCCCGACATGCGAGCCGGTAGTCTTCGCCGCACACCGGGTTCGTGGCCCCAGTGTACTTGGCGATGTTAGTGGGCTCCCGGAATCTGGCAGGGAAATCCGCCTATCGGATCCCCTGGCAGAAAGCCCGTGGTCCGGGATCATCGGGGCTTGGGCTACGGCGGTGGCGCCCGCCGCCCACTATACGTGAGTGGACGGCCTCCTCGCCGCTTTCTTCGCGCCGAGGTGGCGCGAACGTCGAGGGCGCCCTCGAGGCGCGGCGCGACCGGGTGCGCGAGGCCTGGGCGGCTCGTGGTGTGGCGCCGCCACGGACCCACCGGCCGAAGCGGCAGTGCGGGCCCGGTGGCCAGAGGTGGCGCTGGAGCGATAGGAGCCGGAGGCCTGCATGTGTTGCACGGCCGCGCGCTCTACCAGCCCCCGGAGGTTCTGGTACGTGGCCTTGGCCTCCGGTCGACCGGCTCCGGAAGGCCTCGAAGCAGCATCGCAGCCGCGGCCACGTTCTGGCTTGCATGGGGGAAGAACTGAGGGCCGACGGATTCTTCCGCCACCAGGTGTGCCGACGACGCGGCCCGCACGCTGCGCCGCCGCACTCGCCGAGTCGCGGGCTCATCCTGCTCCAGGTTGGCCTGGAGTTGGTCGAGCTCAACCCTTTGCCTATCCAGCTCTTCGCGTTGTCGCTGGAGTTCGGCGCGGCGGGCTTAAGCGCTGCTCAAAGACGCTGCAGCGGTGTTCCCCCTCCCGCGCCTCGGTCGCGCCGGATGGGCCCCGTGAATCGCGGGGTTATGATTAATCGACCGTGTTCGCCATGTTGCACTCGCGAGAGTGCCGCCCATGGCGTGGTACTCAGACGGAGCTGAGTCGTGGCCGAAGAGTCTTCCAAGAACAGGATAGAGGCCGCATGTAGCCGCCATAGCCACAAGTCGCGAGCTCGCGGGGTGACACGGCCACCGCCCAGTTCGCGGAGCTTCGCCAGACGTGGCGAGCACTCCTCGCCCGCCTGACTCGCAGGGCGCCCAGCCGAGCTTACGGTCGTCGAGATGGCGCCAAGCTGGGATGGCGCCGGAACTCCCGTGGCGGCGGGATGAGCGTAAGCCCTCCCGCCGAGGTGACGGCAGTTGAGGGAGCCAAGCGATCTGCTTCCCAGCAGCCATGCCGCCGCAGTGGAAGATGCCATCGTGGAGGCAAGCGGAACCGAGATGGTGATGAAGACACACGAAGACCCTACCGGGCGCGCCAACCGCTTGCGTTCGAGCACCGCAAGTAAATTTGTAAGTCTAAGGGTTGCGCGCTCCACTCCCTAAATGGTTAGACTCGAAGTCCAAGATGTATACTTGGTTCAGCCAAGATCCCTACTCGGTTCAGTGTGGTGGCGTTGTATTCTCTTCAAGATGTATGACCGCACAAAGTTTACAAGCGAGAGTGCCAATGACTTAGCGAGATGGGTTTTATGGCGCCTCCCCGCTTTACGGAGTTCCCGCCTCCTTTTATACGAAAGGAAGGGGCAGTTACATCGAGAATTGGGAGAGGACGAGACGACCTACACTAGGAGCTTTGGTCCTTCGCTCACGACCGATCATCGCCGCCTTGCCCATGCTGGGTCGGTAGCTTAGTCGGTCGGCGGTTAGGTATTTCCCGAAACGCGACTCGCCTCGCGAACCTTACGGTGTTGACGTTGTCGCTACCGACGTGGGTGTTGCCTCGGAGAGGGCGTGTCTTCGCATCTTGTATGTGACCGATCGATGGGGATCGGAGCATGACTTGGTCACCATTAAACCCTCTCGGGAAGGAGCCACCGCCTTGTATAGTCACTTTGATTGACCCCGCTCAGGGGTACGTGGCGGTTGTCCGGTAGAGGCTTGACACGCCGCCCTTGGCAGGGGTTGTCTTGGCATGATCGAGTCGGGGATCCCGACTGCGCGAGGGTCGGAGCCCTGCTTGGTCGGAGCCGGGGGGGCCATCTCGCTGAGGAGGTCGGGAGCTTAGCTCGGTCGGAGACATTTCCTTCGATTGGTCGGGAAGGGACTTCTCGTGGCGTGGGTCGGGAGCCCCGCTTGGTCGGAGACATTCCCTGGATCGGTCGGGAAGGGAAGTCCGTGTGGCCTTGCAGTGCTTGATCGGTAGGGTCGGAAGCGGCTGCTGGGCTTGAGCAGTGCTTGAGGTCACTACTGGTCACCTTGGGCCGTTGGGTACCTCTGTTATAAGTATTCGTCACAATGCAAGGACAATATATGAAGCTTACACCCTCCTCACCATGTCCTCTTCGCAACTTTTTGAACTCCTAAACACCCCTCCAAATTCAAAGACTCACACGACTTTTGTCATACATCCATTCCTTACGGCTCATCCGCAATTAAACTTCACACAATAAATTAAGCAAAATCAAGCGACAAAGAAGCTACCTATTTGAAATATTGAGACATCATTTCATTAATATTACCTTTGCAAAATAGAGGACAATTTCTGCAAGATATATGAAACATGTACTCCGATCGATACCTAGATTCTTCCCTGGTTTAGAGCTTCCAATTTCCTAGATAGGAGACATACATTTTTAACATGAACAATGATATTAAACAATCTAATTATATAGTGCAGTAGCTTACAAATCTTTTGACTACAACGAAATAAAACAAGGGTACCAACGATGACTCCTAATCTCTAAATAGGTTTGGTCCTAATCCCATTCGAGGATATGTGGTTCGGACAAGTTCGTAAGCCGTTGTACAACTCCAGAGAAAATTTCGGCAGCATCTCCCCGCTATTCTCCATATACACGTCTCGACAACATGTCAAGAGGGGTGTGTATCTGGAGAATACCAAGGAGACGCTACCAAAATCTACTCTGCAGTTGTACAACACAGCTCAGGAACTTGCCCAAAGCACATATCCTCGAACTGTCCAAAGAACGTGGACAATTCAAGGCTGCTCGCTTATAAATATGCCATTTCGTTCGGTATATTTATAAACAAGCATCCTTGAACGGGAGACGTAGTTTCCGCAGCCTAAACTTTAACATTCATCAGGTGACAGCAATAATAATTCCATATTAATATCAAACCACTAGAAATTAAGATAATTAAATACATGTGTGCTTGTCAAATAAATGGTGTGAAATCTGATAGGACATACACAATACTAGTGCAATCTAAACTTTCTTCACGACATATCAAAATTATATAGTGCAAAATTAAAGGGGTTTGAAGGAATGCTCATATTTTGAAGAAAACAGTAAATTATGCAAAATGAGGGGAAATCTCCTCAAGTTAGGGCTTCAAATTAACCCTCTTAACACCCACCCTTGAGGATTTCAAATTTTCTCACCCGAGTATTGCTTCCAACCACAGAATATGAGCTATTTTTTCGAGTGGCGGCGGAGAAATCTCCTCTGGAACAATAACAGAGAAGAGTCCAGCTCGAGTGGTATAAATAACCTAACGAGGCACATCACTATCGGTTCTCATATAAAAAACGATAGTGATGTGATCATGCACATCACAATCGGTTCTTATGCGAGAAGTGATAGTGATGTGCGTTATCATCACTATCGGTTTCACATAAAAGTGATAGTGATGAAGACGCACACATCACTATCGGTTCTTATGTGAGAAGCGATAGTGATGATGACATCACTATCGCTTCACAAAAGAAGCGATAGTGATATGACGCGCTCATCACTATCACTTTTATGTGAAACCGATAATGATGATATCGCACATCACTATCACTTCGATAAGAACCGACAATGATGTTCAATCGCTACATCACAATCACTTCTAACCCGAGAACCGATAGTGATTATTATTAATGCCTCTCCTAAGTCATCTATCACAATCATTTTTTCCTAAAAACTTAAGAACCGACACAGATGAAGCGATAGTGATGTAACATTCTGTGTAGTGAATATTAGAAGAAGACGACACAAAATGAACGCATGTGTGCAGTTAATAATGAAATTCGAGTAGCTAGGTGCGGCAGTTACATAGAAATTGAGGTGGATTTAAGATGGGAAAAAAATAATACGAGTATCCAAGCTCTAAAGGATTTGGTGCTGTCAGGAAAGTAATGCCTCATGTACCATGATAAAATTTTGTGTAAGCTTGTTGAATCATTGTGTTAACTGAAAGCGTGCTGCAGCTGCAACAATCTTCAGATCACATTATCTGATGAAATGAATGCTCGATAAACCAATTGCTGTGTTCTTGCTGCTCTGGGGACTCCAATTGTTGATTTTTAGGATACCTCCTTCGAGTATGCCATTGCCTCTTCTCATGCAAACCATGCCTGATTTTGATTCGTAGTTGTGCTGAAAATTTGGAATGCAGCTGATCATTCATATTTCTTAAAACATAAACAAGCTTAGCAGCTGATCATTCATATTTCTCACAGGAGTATATATGCTTTTTTCCTTTCTATTTTGCGAGTTCATATAACTTGACGGGTAAACGGGTATACCCGCGGGCGACGAGTACCCGCGGGCGATAGGTATGGGGGATGTTCGTCGCCCTCGAAGCTTCGCGGGTATGCCCGTGAGGGACTACAGGGTCGCGGGTACAAGTATAGGCGAGGACTATCCGTGCCCGTCATGCCCGATTGCCATCCCTAGCCCATATCCGTACCCGCGACCCCGTAGCCCCCCACGGGCATACCCGCGAAGCTTCGCGGGCGACGAACATCCCCTAAACCTGTCGCCTGCGGATATACCTATTTACCCGTCAAGTTATATGAACTCGTAAAATAGAAAGGAAAAAAGCATATATACTCTGTGAGAAAAAAATCTCAAACCCACCTCTATTCGGGTATTTACCTATGGGCATGTGGGTAAACGGGTACAATTGCCCTCCCTAAGCTTGATCACCTACCCATTGGTCTCCGAGAAGAATCTAAGGCACTCTCTTCGTCGTTGCATCCTCTTGTGTGAGTCATGCCCATGTAGGTGCATACAGAGGAGGAAAATCTAGGAGGCCCCCAAGCTATGCGCCGTCGTTGCTCGCCAGAGTTGCCTTAGTGCCGAGGATGGGCAGTGACTCCCACCTTGTGCGCATATGCATGCTCCCCGTGCTCCTCATGTGTTGCGCTTAATTAGCTAGAAGCGTAGCACTAAGTTTCTAGCCCCCACCTCCAACGTGGTCCGGAGCCATCATCAGTGCCTCTGCACGCTGTCCGTGAAAGTTTGAAATTTTTGAAAATTTTACAGAAGGGTTCTAAGGAAATTGTTAAGATCTCATAAAAAATTTGAATGATGATCACACTCCACTGAATTTATAAAATTCTTACAAGGACACTGTAGCATTTATGTTCTTTCTGTTTTTGATTTTTGAAATATAACAAATGAAGTTTAATGCTTACATAGATTTGATTGAGCAAACAAAAAAATTGAAAATTTTAGAGAATGGTAGAGGCAATTTTTAATCTCTCATAAAAATTTTGGATCAAGATCATACTCGAGAAAATTTATAAAATTCTGACAAGGTTACTGTCCCAATTATGTTCATTCTATTTTTGATTTTTTAAAGATAAAAAATGAAGTTAAATTATTTTAAAAAATTTCTGTATGATCCTATACTACTAAAGATAGTACCATAAATTTTTTAGATCATGATCAAGCTTGTAAAAATTTATAAAAATCTAACAGTGTTTCTGCCAAAATTTTAAAATGTCTCAAAACTTTAGTTTTTTTCAACAAATTTTTATGGAAGATGACTTTCTTAAGAGTTATTGGACCAAATACGGCCATAAAAAGTCAAAAACTGGCCAAAAAAAATCCAAGATTTCAACGAGATTTGGCCGAAATATCTGAGATTATTGTAGCAATTTAAATTTTATTCAAATTTTTTTTTACCTAGCTAAAATTTTAGATCTTATCTTTGATCAGAATCCGAAATCTCGACCGAGATTTCAGCTGCTTTTTTAACCATGTCTGCCATACGAACACAGGCCGCATACAGAAGAACAATAACATTCGAGGCATCTAATCGCTACAGCCTCATAAATATTCTAGAGCCTGTACACCTATGCTACTGCAGTTGCACCTTTGGAACTAGAAAATCGCTTACTCTTTAAACACGAGTATCTTGCACTAACTGTTCGTTTTAGGTCTGGATCACGAACACTTCCACACAAATATGAGGAAGATCACAGTAGCATATGGAGAGATTTAATCTTCTCTTTTTCTATTGTTTTCTGGTTGTGTTATTCTCAAACTCATAACATACATGTCATTTTATAGTGGGTGGACCATTCAACCAACTTGCTAACCAAGACAGCAATTAAATATGAAAAGCTCAACTGAAGAAACAAACAAACTGATTTGATTTGATTGCCGATTGTATTGTGACTTTTACTTGCTTTGTACGACATGTCAAGTCAACAATTTTGACAAGTCTTTATTACTTTCCAACAATCTCGTCCCTGATCAAGACTTGTCGATTCATGTAGATTACCGCAATTAAATCCCAGACTCAACCTGATATTGCAAGTGGATTCAACTTTAACTTGCAAACACAACAAACAACAGAATAACGTTCACAACTCATCACCACCTTATAAACACATAGCTAGAACAGCGGCCATAACACCTGAACAACTCAGGCAAAATACACCTTATTAAAAGACAGAGAAAGTACAGCTGAGCGGTGAGCTTACCGACCTGCAATCCCGGAGGGCGGGCCGGCCACATCTACGTTCACGGTCAACAAGGTTAAAAACAGATCGCAGTTGGGCCCAACGGCCCCAACCTCGCATCGAGCGGTACAGCCGAAAGAATTTTTTTTCTTTAATATTTCTTTTTATTCTTTTTTTCAAAACTAGACGTCCGGGCTGAGAAATTGCAAAAATAGGTGCCGATCGCCCGTATATGGGGCGATCGCTCCATATACGGGCGATTAGTCTCTATTATGTAATGGCAGCAGCTTGACTAACGGCAGGAGGTGGGAGAGGCCCACCTATCGCCCGAGGCAGGGGCGATCGCCCCCTGCTTGGGCGACGGGTGGGCAGGGCCAATTTTTTTAAAAAAGTTTAATTCCTAATTAATTTTTCGAGAATAATCAATAGGACAGAAAAAACGAAAATGCTCATAGTACTGATGTACTTTAATATTTTAAATCTTTAAAGAATTGATACCTCTTAGTATTGATTATAAATAATTTTTAACGAAAATGGTCATAAGTTACAAACACTGATCTTTAAGTATGTGGTACCTCTTAGTATTGATTTACTGTAATATTTTATATGTGTTGGCCAAAATATTCCATAAGTTAGAAGCGCTATATGTATTTGCCAAAATCGTCGGTTCTGGACTAACAGGCGATTAGGGGCAGTCGCATTACTTGAGAGGTCCAACTAGAACAAGATAAATTTTAAAATATTAATTAATATATAAGGATTTGAATTATGTTGTGAAAAGTACTATGTGTCATGCAAATTTAAATTGTATAAATCAATTTTACTTAAACACTATTTAGTGCATTATGAACAAATTATACGAACCATGCCTCGAGAAATCCTGAAATAAATATGTCTTGTTCGTAGGGTGTTAGGTGTCCCATTTTAGGGGAAAAAATTAGGAATGAACTCAGTTCAATAAACCAAATGACTGTAAATAGCCTCATTTGTATGACATACTTAAGCGTTTACGGCAACCCGTGAAATATCATTTTTAAATATAATTTGTTGGAAGAACAGGCCAGAGTTGCTCTTTGATATATGCAATACGCTATGGTGGGAAAATATTCTATTTACACCTTTCCTTGCATATTAATTCTGACAGTGCAATAACCCAAAGTACTATGGTCGACGCAACAATGAAACGCTGAAGCCTTTTCGGCAGCCCGTGAAATATCATGTTCAAATGTAATTTGTAGGGAGAACGATCCAGGTTTGCTCTTCAATATATGCAGTACCATATGGCGGGAAATATTTTATTTACACCTTGCTTTGCATATTAATCCTGCCAGTGCAATAACCCAAAGTATTATAGTCAAGACAACAATGAAACGCTTAAGCCTTTTCGGCAACATGCGAAATATCATAACGAAGGTCTAATCGTAGGTTACTGTGAAAAATAAGGTAGGCCACACTCTTTATTACGGCTTAAAATAGGAAGGAGTACCACGGGCAAGGAATTTGAAAGTTAAAACTAGACGTCTACTGAGTGCTTCGAGGCCACTTCCCATTCGCCCATGCCTCCGTGGGCATCTCGCACGCCGCGCCTCTCTCGTTTCTCTCTCTGTCGGCCTCCTTCTCCTCCGCTTCCTTCCTACGTGCCTCCTCGCGCGCGCATCCCGCCGCTCTTGAAGCCGCGCGTGAACTCGCCCTATTTGGTTGGCTTGGTCAAGAAGCCGTTGGTCATCGGGGTTGATCTCCGTATCAAACCACTACTCAAATTCACACAGTGGCGGAGGTGACTGCATAAAACGTAAATTAGCAAAGTTTCATTCACAAATATTACGTAACCCGTACGATTGTTACCATGCGGCGATCCTTCAGGCTCTTCTCCGGCGGATCGAAGGCGTAGTTGCGGCACTTCCAATACCTCCTCTTCCAAGTTGGAATTTCCCAAGAGCGGACAAGCCTGCAAGGATCTCCGCACATACACATGGGTGCTACAGCTCCACGAGGTAGGAAGAGATCTTGATACGCTAAATTGCGCGGGCATGCACTTGCTTCTTCCTTTGCTTTCCCCTTTCCCTTTGCACTTCACGCCTCGGCATTTTCGATTGATCCTGAATTTTTTTCCTCCCTCCTCTATTCTTTCTTCCTCTCTCGCTGCCGTCTTTACGAGACCGCTCGTGAGAACGAATGTTATAAAGGGCAGATATCGCCACGGTATGGAGCGATCGCCCCAACTAGAGGCGATAGGTGCATCGAGGCGTTGGTGTGTTGTCACGTCGTGTGGCATAGGTAGGCAAAACATATATGGATTTGCACAATTTAAAGTGATAAGGCTCTCATGGTACTAACTCTGACAGTTATACAATATGTTGCTGAACGTAAAGGCATTACAAAAATACGTCTGTACAACTAGTCAATCACGGCCACCCTTCCTGATCTGGCCCGTGGGGTAGGTGAGTAGCGACGGCGGACGGACGTCCCTCCTAGGCCGGCCCTGCGGCGCAGACGTAGAGTAGTGTGGCGGCGACGAGGGCGTGTCCTGTGGCGGCGCTCCCGAGAGCTGGGAGGGGGCGAGGTAGTCGGTCGAAAGGTACTCCTCCGTTGGTTCTGTTTGCACAGCCGCTTGAACATGTTCATAAGCTCTTTGTTCCTGAACTGACGGAAAAAATTGGCACCCATGTGCCTCATGCACCACCTGCTCCTCAGGTCTGGCCACTTTGCTGCTCCCACGACGACGGACCCTTGTTGCATATCCACGATCGCCCTTAGTAGCCCTGCATGTCGGTCATGGATGACATAAACATCAGGTCTATCCAGAACAACTGCCAGCTTCACTCTTTCAAGGAACCAGTACCAGCTCTCCGTGTTTTCCCTCTCCACGAATGCCAATGCAACCGGTAGAACCTGGTTGTTGGCGTTCACCGCGATTGCAGTTAGAATTTGACCCTTGTACTCCCCGTGAGGAATGTGCCGTCCATGCAAAGGACCCGGCGATAGTGCCAGAATACATTTATGCATGCATCCAGGGCGAAGAATGCACGCTGCAATACCCACTTACCCGCGCGCACACCACCCGCAGGAAACTCTGCAAGGTCGACGGATGTACCGGGGTTCCTACGTGCGATTGCCCTGGGCAAGTGGGGAATATTCTCGTACGAAGCCTCGTACGTCCCGAATCGTATTTCCAGAGCTGTCCTTTTCGCTCTCCATACCTTTTCGTAGCTAATCTTGTACTGAAACCTCTCCTCCACGGCTGTGATAATAGATCGAGGCTGCAGGTGGGGATTGTCCACGATCTGACCATAAAACACATTTGCCACCCAAGTGGACGACAGATTGCGGTGTCCCTGCTCCGCTTCTTCCAGCTCGCAGTTATGCTCAATCACTATAGAGCATTTCCAGTAGTTCTTCCACTTCCCCTGGTATGCATGCACCCGCCATGGGCACGAATCAACTACGCACTTCACGTCGTACTTCTTCATGGACTTCACTACCTCGAATTACCGGAGAGACATTGCCCAGTACTTCACCGCATCCATCACAGCCTCCTTGTCTTTATATATGGCCCCTCCGTCACCTCATTCTCACGATACTCCCATGCATCACCGTTACCTTCATTCATTGTTAGGTCTTCGAAACTGTAATTGCTCCACACACCAAGGATAGGCACCTCAGGAGCATTGTCCTCCTCGTCGAAGTGCTCACCATCAGGGATTTCCTCATCCGCACGGTCCTCCTCTTCCATCAGGTGAACTATGTCCTCCACCTCCTCCCCCTCGTCGGCCACCTCGCGCCTCCACTCACTCTCCTCCGCCCCCATCCCTTCGTCACCGCCAGTCTCGTGCTCCTGGTCTCCAGGCTCCTCGCCACCTTTCTCTTCGCATCCTTCTACATTTGACGTCCCCTCCCCCGTAATGTCCACCCCGACATCACGAACTACCGGGTAGCATTGTGCCAACAACATGAGCGGCCAACCCCGCTCTACGGCAAAACCAACATAACTCCTCCATATTGATGTCGAGTTAATAGGAATCAACTCTCTGTAAAAACAGTCTTGCGCACGGCTCACTACTGCTCTGACTCGCAACCGAACAGTCTGGGCATCCAAACTGAACATCCGAGACATCCACTCCAACAAACCCATGTATGTCTTATCGCTCAGTCTGCATATGCCCCGTACGACTCTTGAAAATGATGATAAATCCACCCCATCCGCCCCCTGTGCTATCTCCCCATCTCCGTAAAATATTTGGAAATACAATTTCTCCGACATGCTCCAACGTCCGTGGGAAAAATATTACTCTAAAATACAATATACAAAACGTACATTGATCGTACTACAAAATACGACTATAAATAAGTGATTTGACTATAAATAAGTAATTCGACTTGCCTACCATATGGCCTAACATTATATTTGTGCCACATTACATTAACCCTACCAAATTAAATTTGTAAATATTGCCTACTATTTTCACTGTATTCACTTTCTATATACTGAATACTACAGTAAATTTGTAACGTACTAAATACTATACAATCCTGAAATTTCTAAAAACTAAATACTACATTAAAGTTCTAAATATGAACTGCGACATTAAATTTGTAAACAACACTATTCGAGAAATTCTAAACGCTACGCAATCCTAAATTTTCTAAACACTACAATAAATTTCTAATACTACAGTAAATTTGTAACATACTAAATACTATACAATCCTAAAATTTCTAAAAACTAAATACTACATTAAAGTTCTAAATATGAACTGCGACATTAAATTTCTAAACAACACTATCCGAGAAATTCTAAACGCTACACAATCCTAAATTTTCTAAACACTACAATAAATTTCTAATACTATAGTAAATTTGTAACGTACTAAATACTCTACAATTATGAAATTTCTAAAAACTAAATACTACATTAAAGTTCTAAATATGAACTGCGATATTAAATCTCTAAACAACACTATCCAAGAAATTCTAAACGCTACACAATCCTAAATTTTCTAAACACTTCAATAAATTTCTAATACTACAGTAAATTTGTAACGTACTAAATACTATACAATCCTGAAATTTCTAAAAACTAAATACTACATTAAAGTTCTAAACGCTATCCGAGAAATTTTAAACGCTACACAATCCTAAATTTTCTAAATATTAAATGCCAAATTAAAATTCTAATAACACACAGTCCTAAAAAATTTCAACACTACAAAATCCTAAGATTTGTAAATAATAAATGGTACATTTAACTTCTACATAACTAAACAATCATAATTTTTTTTTGTAAAAATACCTTCGCAGAAACGACGAATCGACTTTTTCCCGCTCTTCTTCTTCTTCTTTCTTCTTCTTCTCTTCTTCTTCCTTTTCTTTTGTCTCGGTTGTCTGCCTCCGCCGAGCGAGCACTGCCTTTAAATGCCCCCTGTCGCCCCTTTCTTGGGCGATCGCCCCTGTCTCGAGCGACAAGGGGCCCACCTCCAACTAGCCGTTTTGGAGCCATTATACCGCCGTGAGGGAGGCAGCCTATCGCCCGTGTATGGGGCGATCGCCCCATACATGGGTTATGGGCGACCAAAACCGTAATTTCTCAGCCCGGACGCCTAGATTTGAAAAAAAACATTAAAAAGAAATATTAAAGAAAAAAATCACAACCGAAATGCGTCAATTGCACAGAAAGCAGAGCTCGCCGAAAACGGCGCCTGCGCGTACTCTCCCAGTAGTTTTGCTCTCTGGAAAGCATCACACCACCAAATTCTGTAGGCTTGTCTCGTTCGTCCCCTAGGAGCGATTACAATAACAAAGCAACTACTTACTCTATCTCTTAGAGTAAGTACAATAGCAAAGTCAATTACTGGCTAATAGTAAGTTAAAAGTCAATTTGTACAATAACTGTCTCTAAATATTGTCTCTAGATGTTGTGCAATAACTATCTTTTCTCTCTTGTACATAAATGATCTACCTATACTCCCGTGTAAAGCTGACTACTAAATAAGAGCCAGTTCTCTTCTCTCTCCTCTTTTCTCACTCCTCCACATAAATCAAAGCTGATGTGTACAGACTAAGAGCCAGCTGACGTGACCTTATTGTACATGCCCTTATCCATATCATCTAGAGTAAACAATAAAGTATGTTTGTACAATAACTATATCTAAGGCTGTCTCTAGAGAAACACTAAAGCATTTAATTTGAGCATTTAATATTAACTTTATCTAAACACTAACAGTCGCTCGTGTCGGCTCTAACACTGGCTTTTAGCTAACGATATCACCTATTTTTTCATGCGATGCTGGCTATTAAATAAGAGTCATTTCTTTTCTCTCTTCTTTTCTCACTCTTCCACGTAGAAGAAAACTAATGTGTACATGTGTTGGTGCCAAAAACTTGAAGGAGGGTTAATCAGCTACAATACACCAGACGAATACCGGGTTCTGAGGTTCGAGGCGTGCCAACCGATTTGATCTTGCAACAAGATAAATATAAAATACGCTCAAAGCAGATCTAAAGAAACAATCAGCTTACATCTGAACAGCCAGAAAGCCGATCAAATCTATTGTAACGGTAAGTCTAATTAGTCGATTAGGGCTAATCAGATGATAGAGGTAGATCTTTTTCGAAGAAGGCGATATGTAACAAGATTGAAAAAAATCAAACCCGATTGGCGTAATCGGGGGATATCAACAATCGACGATGCGCAACTTTATTGATCAGATCAGATTACAATGGAGGATCTAAATTACATAGGATACTCCTAGTCGACAGAAAGTAAATAAAAGTAATACGAGTTGATTGATTGGATTATGTTGCTCTTCTCGCTTACCTATGACCACCTTTTATAGTTATCGGCCGATCGTATTCACCTCAAATACGTTGCTTGTTATGATCCGTATCGGTCTCAACTCGGACAACATCCTTCTTGTTTTAGATAAATATCAGCCTTAATCCATATATTATTATTATATCGGTCGGGACATCTTTAGATCTTCAGCCTCACAACTTTGCTACATCTTGTTAAATTAAGGTGCAAATAATATAATAATAATAATAAACTAAGGCGGTCATATTATACGTACCCTAGCAACACACTTGGGAAGCACACGACGACACATCAACGCACACTTTCCAAAATAACCGACAACTTCACTACTTCGAAGTGGCTTACTGGCTTACACCTCCTTGGGGGTTCATTTACACGCGAGCGTAAGCTTAGTTCGCCGATGATTGAGCAACCGATCCAGCGAAACCATCCTATCACTGCTTGGTTTGTTACATCACCACCTGTGGCTGTGGAATGTATCATGTATGATGTATCGCAGAGGAAGACAGTCTGATGATAGAATAAACTGAAATCATGGACATGATTTACAAAACCGAATTGAGATTGAAAATCGAATCCCAATCAGCACCGATAAAATTGGATGAAAATCGTCAAAAACCAACGGGTTTCAAAGATCGTTAAAAAAAATTGAAAATTGAAAATCAATCGGTTTCCACCGATATTCGATTGTTCAAGCGAAATTTTTTGTTGGCCGATTTTTGAGCGATTTTCACAGATAATCGAACGGTTTACATCGCATAAAATTTCTCAAATATTTTGAATTTGACCGGTTTATCAACAGGCTCGATACGATCGAAAATCGCGATTTCCGTCGATATCTAAAACCCTGATCACGGATATGCAAAAACTCCGGCACACGGACCAATGTTTCAAATCTTGTTTTCGGTTGACATCCCGGATGTGGCTGGAATCCGAAATTTCATCGAGATTTTAGAATTTCAGACAAATTCCGGACCAAATACAAAAACAAATATTCAAATCCGGTTTTTTTTTGCACCGAAATTTTTGAGATTTCACCCAAAAATTGCCGAAATCTCGGCAAAATTTCAGTGAAATTGAACCTAGCGAAAAATAATTTAAACGATGTCGAAACATTTTGATTTTTTTTGTGGATGGTCCTGACACATCATTAATATTTTCATAAAAAATTTAAATGATTATCAAGCCTGAGAAAATTTTAAAAATTCGAATAGTGCTACCGTCCTGATAAAACTCTAACTAGCAAATTTGAACCAAATGAAAAATGGAACAGACCACATTAGAAAATTTTTAATTTTTTTGCATGGTTTTGATGCATCACTAATGTTCCCACAAATTTCCAAACGATGATCAAGCTTTAGGAATTTTTTAAAATTTAGATAGTGCTATTGTCCTGATAAAAGACTTACTGGCAAACTTCAACCAAATGAAAAATGTTTCAAAATTTTCAGATGATGATCAAGCTTCAAGAATTTTTAAAAATTCTGATAGTGCTACGTCCTGATAAAAGACTGATGATCAATACATAGATTTGCTTGAACAACCAAAAAGGGTTAGAATTTTTGAAACTTTTAGAGAAGAGTGCTGAGGCAATTCTTAAGCTTAATCTCTCATAAAAATTTTGGATCATGATCACACTTAAGTGAATTTATAAAATTCTTACAATGGTACTTTACCATTTGTGTTCCTTGTGTTTTTTATTTTTGAAAGATAACAAATGAAGTTCAATGTATCTATAGATTTGATTGAGCAAACAAAAAAGTTTAAATTTTTTGAAAATTTTAGAGAAGGGTTCTTAGGCAATGCTTAAGCTCTCCAAAAAATTTTAGATCATGATCACACTCGGGCAAATTTATAAAATTCTAACAAGGTTACTATCTCAGTTATGTCCATTCTGTTTTTGATTTTTTTAAAGATAACAAATAAAGTTCAATTATTTTCAAAAAAAATTTGTATGATCCTACACTTCTAAATATAGTACTATAAATTTTATAGAGCATGATCAAGTTTGTACAATTTTATAAAAATCTGACAGTATTTATACCAAGAATTTAAAACATCTCAAAAAATCGGTTTTTCAACAAATTTTCACAGAAGATGACTTTCTTAAGGGTTATTGGGCCAAATCTAGTAAAAAAAATCAATTTCCGGTGAAATTACACGAGATTTTGGCGAGATATTTTTATCTAGTCGGGATTTTGGATCCTATACCCGGCCGGAATCCGAGATCTCGGCCGAGATTTCTGAAATCTCGCTGGTTTTTGGAACCTTGAAGCAGACAGCATTGGTGGATTTGTGGATAATCTCAACGCTCCCCATGCATCTGAAAGAAAGGGTAAAAAAAGACGTCAAAACTCAGAATTCAGCAGATGCAACACCGGCAACATATTGTTGTCAATTGCTATTACTCACTTATCCGAATTCAAAGGCAATACAGTCTTTGGTCTCAGATCCTGAAACAGATAATATTACTGAACTATGTGCAGTCTATATGTTTCTGGTACAACATTGCTAGAAAACCTACAGGGCATCAAATACTATGAATTTGATGAGTAAAGTACGATTTGTATAAGGTATCTGCGACATCAGTACTAATTGGAACATTCTTACATTCAACAATCAACATGACACTTGATTGAAAAGCAAAGGACCTGCTCAAGTTCGATTAGGTGTTAAGTAGCATCACAGGGTACAATCTGATTAAGATACTGTCTATGCAGAGTTGCAGACATCTACCCATAACACAATTAGAGAGTGACACTGCTAGCCAGGGTTGTACTAATTTTTTATTTTTTTTTTGTGAAGGAAATATGGCCCCTAAGGGCCTAACCCTGCTTTATATATTGAGGCAAATAAAGTACATTTTCCTTGACATTACAGAGGAGGGCAACAGCAAAGCTAAATTACAAGCAGGACCTTTGGAGAAAACAAGAACCACACCGGCGGAGAAAACTAAGGTCGGCGGGGACGTAGTAGGAACTGCGCCGGAGATGACGCGGATGGCCGGCGGTGACGTTAGGGCAACTTCTTTGCCGGAGATATTGAGTGCAGGCGGCACTAACCTGTCATTGTTGATGAAGATGCCGGAGATGGTGGAATCGGTCGGCACTGACCTTTGGTAGCAAAGAGGCAGGAGGCGTAGCCCACAAGGAGACCGCCGTACGCCTGCCGATTGAATGCCTCCACTGCAGGCCTTGTCTCTTGAGGAGCTAAAAGTCGCCGGAATCACCGACAAAAATCTTGTCGAGTCCAGCGAGAACCCGGAACCTGGGTGTCTTTAGTGGCCCTACATCGGCTAAATCTGGGTGTGGATTCGCAGGGGAGAAGAACGGGAGGAACTCAACGGCGGCGAGCCGGAAAGAGACCGACGACCGGGCTTCAGATGAACAAGAACAAACAGGCATAAAGCCTATACCAGGCATACCGCCTAAGCACACAATGGTAGAGGAGGGAGCACCTTGGCCTGCACCGAAGTAGCTGCAAATCGTTGCCGCAACGAAGAGGAACGGCGACGATGGACGGCACCGAGGCAAGAGGGAGATCCAACTGTACAAAGAAAGGAAAAGGAGAAACCTAGCCTACTGCTATACAGGGGGATGGGTCCCTCACCCTACCCAACGCCGGCGATTAGCCGGAGGAGGAGAATCTGGTCGAATCTGAAGAAACGACAGAGAAAGGGTGGGGGCGGGTTGTACTAAGATTTAGCGTCAGCTTCAGGCACAAGAGTTAACTGGTTCGAAGCACACAATGGAAGTACACCGCCTAACCTGATTACAAATTGATTAATTCAACACCACATTACACATTAATCTACATAAGACAACTCAATCTACACAGAGAAAATTATGGCAACCCACATCAAATCGTATCAAACTCCAAGGTTTGTATTACAACAGTAAACTACTTATCCTGCCCCACTTGACAAAATGGCACTTCCTCTGTTACGTACTTGAGAATTTTCAGAGAGAGATGCCAAATTGCCAATGCCTATGCAGATTCTCCAACGGATTATTAGGAGTTCCTTCGCTAACCTAAGCTCTTGCACAAAATCAGCTTTGGTGTCTGAAAGCATATATGGAAGTGTGGAACTAAACGAACATCTAGGTTCTGTGGATGGCACCATACATTGACTCAGCAAGAGTCAGTATTAATCCATTAGTACGATGCACTGAAATACGAAGTGCCATCAGCTAGGTTTATATTGGACAAGTACTGTTGTAGAACAAGCACAAGAAAGTATCCTAATCCCGGGATCCCAAACATTAATGCAGGGCCAGTATTAATTCATTAGTATAATGCTGATACAATTAGCTTATGTGTTCTAAGAGATACATGGCGAAATGGAGGAAGTCAAGATCATTGTGGTTATGAATGTAAAGTTGCGTATATATTTTAAGCCCAGATAGAAAACAGGTTGGAGACTTGGCTGGAAAATGTGACACCTGTCAGTCACCTAAGAGATTGGCAACCGTGCTGACAGTTCCTAAATGAGTTACTGGGAAGGTGCCTTTCCATTATCCATGGTTACTGGATAGTGGATACTTTAGGTTCAAATGTAAAGCCACCCTGGCATCTGAAACTTTGTAATAGCATATCAAAAAGAAATCCCAACATCACAAAATCTCTAGTTTCACATATTTACTACTACTACTACTACTACTACTAACATGACACCGGCAAAATTGCAGCTCTTCAATTATGTAGCTTATAGTTTATAGGCATTACAATTATTGTTACTCCTATTCAACAAAACAGCATGCAATCAACTATACTAGCCTCTCTCTACAGCTTAAGCTTACGTGATATTTCTTTTGACGAGTTGTTGGAAGCAAAGATCATCTCCAAGAAGCACTACTTCAGGAGACAGCAAGGAATGAGCATTAAAAAGTACATGAAAAACAACAGTTCTTTGTAACCTGACCGATAACAGGAGAGCAAGAAAGAAATTACTTTCTGTGGGTTCAAGATACGTCAGACTGAATTCCCAGTATCAGTTAAATTTTCACCATTCTGTCATTTACCAAGATGTAAATTTGCATGAAACTGATACATATAACCCAAAATATAAGCTCTGTTTATCCGAGCAGCAAGCACTGTTGCTGGTGGGCATGTTGTAGTATACAAGCTGCCCTGCTATTTGCTATTGACTGTATTGCTCTACCAAGTTAACCAGGATAGTTGCAAAAGACTTTTGTACCAGTGGTTGCGGCACCAGTTATCAATAATAGCACATGGCCACATCTTATATAGCCTCCTATAAGTTTTTCATCCGTAGCCTGCATCTCCACATGAACAACTTCCATCCTTGAAATGGTGAAATTGCTTGGTGTCCCTGACAGTTATATCTCTTCGAACAATCTTAGAAATCATCCTCAATATCTCGTGACAGCTCTGGCAAGTGTACTGGTTCTTTGTGACAGAAATAGAGGTGCCAGGTGAGGTATTGATCAAACCGAAAGCAACAGCTAATCTTTCACTGTGACCACAAAAGATGTCGTCCTTGGATACTTCTTTATCTTCTAAAGAATAAGATTCAACAGGAGCAAAACCAGATGCTTTCATCCGCTCATATATGCCATGAAGAACAGCATTAATTTCTTTGATCTGCGGATGTGATTCATCATCTGTAAGAAATGCATGGGTAACTCCTTTAACCTCAACCCAGCTACATCCATGGTCTTGTTCCAATCCCTTCTCTCGCATGGTTTTTCTCACTCTGGCCACTTGAGCCCATCTACCGGCATCAGTATATAAATCACACAAAAGAATATGATATCCAGCATCATTTGGTTCCAACTCAAGGATAAATTTTGCAGCAAGCTCCCCGAGTTCAACATGCTGGTGTATCCGGCATCCATTCAACAAGGCTCCCCATACAGCAGCATCTGGTGTGATAGGCATTCCATTGATGAAATTGTAAGCTTCTGTTAATCTCCCAACACGACTCAGTAGATCCACCATGCATGCATAGTGCTTGAGATTTGGAACAATCGAGTATTTCTCAGTCATGCTGTGAAAAAGCTCCCAACCTTGACTAACCATTCCAGCCCTACTACAAACACACAGTAGTGCAACAAATGTAACTTCATCCGGATGCTCTCCAATTTCTATCATTTCATTGAAGAATGATAAAGCAATATCTCCATGTCCATGAGCAACAAAACCAGCAAGCATGATATTCCAAGATACAACATCCCTTTCACCATACGCATTGAACTGTGCCCAAGCATAACCTGTCTGACCACATTTCACATACAAGTCTAGAAGAGCATTGGGTACATAACCTTCAGATCCAATACCGCACCTCAAAACATGTGCATGGATCTCCTTACCACACCTCAAAGCCCCAGTAGCAGCACAAGCAGCTAGAGCAGAGATGAAAGTAACAGAATTAGGTTTTACATCTGCCAGCATATGCCGGAAATAGTACAGAGCCTCAAAGCTCCTATGGTTAAAGCAAAAGCCTGCGATCATTGAACTCCATGATACTACATCCTTCTCAGGCATGTACTTAAAAACTTCAATAGCTTTATCAATGTGCATGGACTTTGCATACATTTCAAGGAGTGCATTTACAACTACGATGTACCTGATGAATCCCTTGCTCTTAGCAAGCTCATGCAACTTGATGCCAACGTCTAACCGCCCCAAGGAAGCACAAGCGGCAAGAGCACTTGCTATACTAATATCATCAGGACTTACATTATTTACTTCCATCAGTGCATACACTTCAAGAGCTTTATCTGGGAAGCCATTTTTCTCATACCCTGATATCATGGCTGTCCATGACATGGCATCTTTAGTCTCCATTCTTGAGAATATTGTGCTCGCTTCCCCCATCCTTCCAAGGATCGCATACATCTGAATCAAAGAGTTACAGAATGCAACATCAGTGGCAAAACCTCCCTTTAGAGCAAATCCGTGCATTTCCTTTGCAAAACCAATGTCAGACAGCAATCCAGATGCAACAGTCACACTGGTTATCGTCATGAGATTCGGCTCCACTTCATCCTCCAGCATGGTAAGAAACAATTCCAGCCCCGCCTCGCACTCATGATTCTCAAAATGCCCAGCAATCATCGCATTCCATGAGATGCAGTCCACCACGGCCATACTGTCAAAGACCTTCCGCGCAGCCACAACATCCCCACACTTGGCATACATGGTCACAAGTGCATTCAACACATCGACCTCGTCGCCAAACCCAAACCGAACAACATGCGCATGAACCTCCCTCCCCATCCTCCAGTCCGGGATGCCCCCGCAGCTCCGCAGCACGCAGGGGAACGTGTAGACATCAGGCCTCACCCCTGCCCACAGCATCCTGTGGTACAAGTCCAGCGCCTCCTCCAGGAACCCGGCCTTGCCGTACCCGCCCACCATGACGTTCCAGGAGAAGACGTCCCTCTCGGGCATTTTGGCGAACACCCTCCACGCGTGCCAGATCTCCCCGAACCTGACGAGCATGCTGAGCATAGCGTTCCCAAGGCGGAGCCCGAACCGCGCGTGGTCGGCGTCGGCGTGCTCGCACGCGCGCAGCCCGGCCTCCACCGCGCGGCGCCACTCGCAGAGGTGGAAGAGGGCCACGTAGGCGTCCTCGTCAGGCGGCTCCGGGGAGGACTCGAGGAGCCCGATCGCCTGCGCCAGCTGACCATGGGAGCAGAGTGTCTGCAGCGCCGCGCTCGGGGCGGAGGATGTGGCCTCCACCGACGACGAAACGGCGGTGCGCGGGGTAGTGGAGCTGAGGCGGCGAGGGCGCTTCCTCGGGGTGATGTGGTGGTGCGCGGGCGGGAGGAGGTACGGGGAGCGGAGGGAGGCGAGGAGGAGGAGGGGAGGGTTTAGCTGCGGTCTAGTGTGCGGAGGCGGCATTTTGGGAGGTGGAGGAGGAGGTGGGCATGAGCATGGCGGTGGGAAGTTGCGGGGTTTAGGAGAGGTTTGGGAACGGGGAGGCGAGGCGGAGCTGGCGCTTCGGTGGCCGCTTGCTTTGGGAGCGCGAGTGGATAAGCAGGCGCGGCCGTGGGGAGCGGGGGGTTCACGAAATTAACGCCCTCTGCCGTAGACTTGCTAATGGGCCACACTGAGCTTGAGTAGGCCCTAATTTTTTGTAAGTGGGCCACACTCCAATGGCGTTGTCCGCTCCGGCGACCGCGAAGCCGATCGCTCTCCTGCCGGCGCCAATCCTCTGCGGCGGCGGTCGACTCTTGCTCTGCGCGTACGTATGAACCTGCAGTACAACCAGAATACCAGATTGGGGGGAAAGCTGGGTAGCGTAGTCAGGCAGGAATGTGCCTGATGGAGTGTGACGTTAACCTATGTATCACCTATGTATCACTGATGTACGCGATACCGGTACGACGATACGGGTTGTAATTTTATAAAAACATGAATCCGACGATACGGGTATTAAAAATAAAAAAATGTAAATAGGCTTATAATTAGGTGATTTGTGGCGCTGAGACCTGGATTTTACGCGAGAGTTCGCGCTGTACGACGAGGAGAAGGGGCTACGAGGGAGAGATAGATTTTTAAGATTAGAATGGGTTTTTTCTTTGTTTGAGCTTTGTGTTATGGACTTGGTGGTATCAGGGAGAATCGCAAAGTATCGAAGAAGAATCGGGTCTTTTTTAGTTAATTTTTTATGCTGAATTTCACCGATCCTTGACGATCTGTGATCGGGGAGGATCGGGATATCCGATAAGCATCCGATACCAGTACAGCACCTTTGTGAAGGATCGATGATTCATAAGGTCCTCAACACACATTTTGTAGACGCCCTTGTACTCTCTTCCAGCATTTAAGTATTTGTGCCTTAAAATGGAAACAATATCAGAAGAAGCACTGTAAAAGTATTATATCTAATAAAAACGGTTACCGGTACGGGTTACCACTTACTATGAGGCAGGGTTTAAAAACCTGTTCGAAATTCGTGTTTCGAAAATCGCAAAAACCGCTCAAAAATCATCAGAAACCGAAGAGTTAAGAAATCGAAAATTGTTTCGGTTTTCAACGAAAACCAACCGATCAATTGAATGTTCCTTAAAAACGGTTTTGCGAGCGGTTTTCAACGTATAATTTTTTATAAATTTTTTAATTTTTTTTAAATTAGACCAGTTTACCGAACGGTTTTGGATTTCGAACCGCAGCGGTAAGGTCGAAAACCGTGGTTTTCGACCGATTTTCACCGGTTTTTGACTACCCTGAGGCATATGCTCAGGATTAGATTAAAACTATAAAAAAAAGGCTGCCATTTTTTTTGGCTTTAATGATGTGTTCAGATGATACATATCTACTAAATTTTGTATGTCAGCCTAACTAAACATCAATTTTGTAGTATCAAATAAAAGTGGTTGAATCACTGTTCCTGCAGTTGCAATGTACAGGTTTGACTAAAGTTTTTTTTAATATAAAAACACAGGGCAAAGCTCCTGTCCCATTTATTTTAAAATGAAACCATAGCAGCGTGTAAGCTCTAGGTTTGTTAGCTTTAAAATTTGATAACGCCAAGTGATTGTCGTTCAGTTTGACCCAACAAAGAAAAGTAGATTAATTAAATAGACAGTAAAGCCTCAATTTGGTTTTCGGTGAAATGCAGTCGTACCAATGATTTATATTGCTAGAGTGAAAGTCAGTTTTTGCCTACTAAAAAAGTTTCTTAAGGCTACTGATCATACGGCATTATGCTAGTTACTAATCCAGTTTAGAATTTGTTTGAGCTGACGCATGATACTGTTATGAATAGCACTAGTATTCATCATGAGGCCAATGGGTCAGTATATATACATGTACATGGGGTACAAAAGGAAAATCTATATAAGATAATATCTATACAAAGCTAGCAATCTTTATACAGGTCAACTAGCAATCGTTATATAAGGCAACAAGGATATTGTCCAACAGATGCATGATAGATATATATGCAAAGCACCTGTAGTTTGGGCTATGAGCAATTGGGGAATGACGATTATTGTAATGGAATGTCAACCTCCTGTAATTCCCAACAGCACGCACAATGTTATGGGCTTGCAGCGCAAAGTAGAGTGTAGGTCATATCATGAGGGGATCAGGGAATGCCATATTATTTGAGAAAAAACTTTGTTCTTCTGATGGTTCTGTTGCCTGATGTCCATCCATCCTTATCTATAATGCCATTTGCATAAAGTTTATAGGGAATCTGCCACCCATGGCTGAACGACTAAGTTTTTCTACTAAACGGAAACTTCCATAAAATATCTTTTGTACTTATGACTATAGGTGATTTGTGCAACTAAAGTAAAATGAGAAAATCCATTACATACCATCGAATAACTCGCACTTCCACAAGGACCATGATCCATCATCGAATAACTCCTTATTCATTCCATGTCATCGGATTTCAAATTTTCTTCACTCCATGCCATTACCGTTATCTTCCGTCACAGCCCCTCCGTTGAGCCCTGATAAAAGACCATTTTTTGCCCTCGGTTGTCACATTTCCCTCCATACTACTCCGAAATACCTGTTGTTCTAGTATTAACCATCCTTGGGGAATCAGTTCCATGGGCACTTGACTAAACCAGTAATACCACATCAGTTGTAGGCTTTGGAATGGAAGTTCCAATCGTGTATGATTATACCACCCGGTGTTGTTTCACTTTCTCCTACAAGATCCACATCGTCAACAACTGTTTCTTGTTAGTTTTGTTTTTTTTCTTCAAAATTATAACTCTGTTAATCAACTGGTAGGTACTCCTACATGTATTTGCCATGGGCATTTTGCTTCCAGTCCTACCTAAGAATTGGATAAATAACTAACTTAGAAGGGAATTTCATAGCAGATGACACCTGCACAAATTTACAATTAGATGGTAATAAGCAGGCTGTGAGACACTTAGCTTGGCCTATATTCTTGTAGGCAGAATCCTAGGTGTTAAGGTATATATTGCTTTATATAGATCTTGCCTTATATATGTTTTCCTTTTATACATACTTATATATCTATATATTCTGGTCTATTGGTCTCATGATGAATATAAGTTACAAGTGCTATTCATAATATGGTATCAGAGCCAAATTTTAGGGTTAGGGTTTTTACTGGCATTGCACTTGTGTCTTTTTCGGCGGCTCTTCTCACTGCCCCTTCGCTCGACTCCTCCGCTTCTACTGCAGCAGCCCCTGGGAGGAGCAGTCTCCACTCCCGGGGGTGGCCACCTCGTCACTGTTGGCCTTCGTTAAGAAGGCTGCAGGCCGACGCTCTTCCAAAAGCCGCACCGCCTTCTCCCGGCCGCATTAACGATGCTTCCTGGTCTCCCCCGCTGGCCTCTACTCCGCCGGTCTCCTCACCTCCATTGTTGAAGCCACATCTTGCCGTTGAGGAAGGAGAGGAGGAAAAAGAGGCCGCCTTGGGCGGCATCACGTGGCGAAGGCGCGCGCCCACCGTGTGCTCGACTCCCTTCACTGCTGATAGGCTAGGAGCTCCTTTTCCATTACTGAAGCCGCATCTTGACGCTAAGGAAGGAGAGGATGAAGAAGAGGTTGCCTCACATGGCACCGCGTGGCGAAAGAGCGCGCTCGACTCCCACCGCTGCTAACAGGCCAGGAGCTCCGTCAACCGCCTCCGACCCACCCAGCTTCGACCACCTCCACCCCATCGGCCCTCGGGAGATTGCCATTCTACCCCGCTCGACTGCTGGCATCTTGATTGATCGGATTTCAATCCGATCAGGAGTTCTTTTTAACTCCGAATTTTGGTTCCGGCTCGGCTTCGTCAGCTCGACGACTTCGGTTTCTGGCTCTTGGCTTGGCTTTGGCTTTCGGCTTTGGCTCTTTGGCTCCTTCATTTTATATGGCTTTGGCTTCTTCAGCTTTTTGGTTGTTTATATTTTCGAGCTTTTGCCGATGGCTGCCGCTAGCAGTTTGGAGTTCATCTCACTCCGTCAACCGCCTCGCTAAGATTATCCTTGCCTTTGCCGCCACTGATGAACTTTGGTTTGACGCTGACGTGACTTTCTTTGCATTATGCGTCACTGCTGAGTTTTGATCTAGAGCTCTACTTTGTATCTCGCTGTTGCTACTGCTAGTATTCCTTTCTGTCCTTTGAGTATTTTTCTTTCTCAGGTTCGTTGCTTCCATTGCGTCCATTCGAGTCCTTAGCGTCTACCTTTGAGTTCATCTAAGCCGTGCGAGTCCACAAATTCCTTTTGCATGGCAGCAGCCGTCGCTCTTCTATTTGAGTCGCCACAGATCGTCGAAGTCATTATGATGTTGTTTCTTCTCTCTAAGCCGCCACCCCGAGCTTCTAAGGCCGCCACGTTTTTTCTACATTGCGTCTCTGCCGCGCTTTTAGTGCACTATGTCACCATCGTCTTGGGCTTCGATCTGCGTCGCCATGCTTCTATCTGCGTCGCCATGCTTCTATCTATCTTTCTTAGGATTGATTTGACATCTCTCTATTTATGTCGGCTTCATCATCTTCTTTATCGTGTTATCACGATCAACTTTGCTCCTGCTTTCTCTGCCCCCACACTTTGTGTTTTATAGGCTATCGCACGACTCCAGATGGAGGATCTTTGACATATTTTTCAAGAGCTGGATGCTATGACGTCAACTTCAAGACTAGAATTTTGGATTTTCACTATTTTAGTACCAACCCTTCTAAATGCAATGCTATTGCATACACCTTGCATTTAAGGGGGTGTTAAGGTATATATTGCCTTATATAGATATTATCTTCTATAGATATTGCGTTATGTAGGCTTTCTTTTTATACCCGCTTGTACATCTATATATTCTAGATCTATTGGTCTCATGATGAATACTTATAAGTGCTATTCATAGCACTAGGATCATTATTGATGTCATGGACCTTACTCCTTCTTGCCTCCCATATGCTACATATTTTATATCTTAAGAGACTGCAAAATTAGACAGCCATACTTCATAGTCTAATTCATGGGTTTGCCATATTTTCTGGATCTTACTGTGGTTTCTTTTGTGTCTTTGTTCTTTCCATTCTGTTTTAGGCTTGAAACACGCAATAAAAAGCCCTTCGGTCCCAGTTTGAATGTTATGCTCTAACTCAAAAACAATTGTGAAATAACATAATATTTAAATATTGAGGTTACACGTTTAGCATGTTTCCCTCTTTCAGTTTAATGCAGAAGAAGCAGTGGAACACCAACTTGAGGCCTTAAAATACAATGATCAACCCCGCCAAGACTATGGGATAGAGGTCATGTACCGGGTAATAGCACAGGCATGAGAATTGTTCATTTCCTTGTATGGTATTGTTGGACTTCCCTAAGAAAATGGTGTTGATGAAACTCAGCTTCATATGTCTGACGAGTCTATATGGTCTTATACTCTTATCAGTTTGCAGGCTTTGATCCGTTTGAAAGGGTCAACTTATTTTGGACGACAGGTAGGTCAGAGACGGTAGGATCGATATACATTAATATAATAATCAGAGGGGGTGAATGATTGCGTGAGAGCTAAAATCAATTTTTTTTTGGTGATTCTCAAAACAACACTAAACGAATTATGAAAGATTGCTTCGGTTTCCACGAAAACAGATTGATATATATTCATTAAAACAGTAATTCCCAAATATCCCACCGTTGGATTGACATGAAATTTGGACTGTAGAAACTAGATTCAATTTCTAAGCTAACCCAATAAGAATCAGCTCAATCGAATCTACGGGTCTAGATTTATGACCTTCGAAAGATGATTATACCAAATAATAACGAAAATTGATCAAACCCTAATTACGAGATTAATCAAGATCTACGAGGAATTAACCAATCAAACTTTTTAGATCAATCACTCGATGCCCTAGAAAGGTTTTGAATGGATCAAATCAAAAGTATTATGGTGAAACAATGAATCAATCTAAAGACAAAACAGGCATGCAAACGAAGAACGAAAAAGAAGAACGAGGTTACCAACACATCAACTTACAAATTCTAATTTTTATTATCGAGATGTGTTCACAAGATGTCTTAGATCATAAGACCCTTTTTCTTTGTGTTGCCGCCACCAGGAACTCCAAGTCGCAGAAAAAAAAACTCAATCCACCAAAACTTGCAGGCGCAACAAATTTGCAGGTGCTAGGAACCTACAGGCGGCGCAAGACAAGCAACCTACTGGCGCAAGGCACTACCGGCCTGAGCCCAGAAGATCTCCAGCCGCCGGGCACTAGGAACACAAGGCGCAAGAACACCAGCCGCCGCATCCTAAAGCTCTGACTGCAGAAAATAAAAACCCTAATCTCTACTCTCTAATTAACTGCATATATGTATATTCACCTGACCCAATTATACATGAGACAATACATGTATATAGCTCAAAATTCACACATGCACACATACGGTCCACCTGCCGCTCTCGCGTGACTCACTCATCTCCACGTGCACCGTTCTTTAGTCCGAACATCTCGTATGACATCCTTGACCACTAGAACTTCGGTTCCTCCCTTAACATAGTCTCGAACCTCAATTCCTCTATGAACCTAGTTCCAATCCCGTCACTGACCACGTTCGTCCTGAAGCAACACTTGCACATGAACAAACATGAAACCATGTACGAGCACAAGTCCATGACTTGACTCAAGATCAGTCGATGCAACTACTCACACGTGTGCATTGCATCAAGCAAAATCATTACCATGCTATCACAAGTATATCAAGTAATCATCTGAAACAGCACATGCACAAGCACCACATATGCCATAAGTACAATCACTTTACAATGTCGATTTCATCACTAAGCTAATTTTTCAGCACATGATTTCACATAAACATTTTCCTTCTGATATCCCTCGTTAATCATAGTTGCCTCCCTTACTGATTGCCACCAATACTGTTCTTGTTTGAAGTTTCCGGGGGATATTTCACCATTCAACTTACCGAGTGCTGCTTGGCCACGAAGAAAGAAAAATATTGAGCAGTTTATGGGTTGAAGAAGTTGGTTTTCCACTTGACATTTGCTTCTTTTGTTTAAAGAAGAGAAAGTAATACAAAACATATGAAAGTTTCCGTGCTAAGATAAATCTTACTCTGGATCTGATTGTGCCAACAGAACCGACTTAAGCAAGGAGTTTGTGTTCGAGGATTTCGTCCAGAGGAAGAAGAGATATTTCAATTTACAATGGTTCAGGTACCTATCAGCTTAACTATTCCTCTGTTACCTACGTTCCAGATGTTTAGCTATTTTAATTTACTGTTGCTATAGAGAGTTGGAGGCTCATGGGATGGTTACTGGTTAACTGAGAGTTTCATCAATGATGGAGGAGATGCATTCTCAGGTGGGATTGCTTACTGATGGATAAATGTCATACACTCAGCTGATAGTGTATTGATGTACAGATGAATTGCCAAACTTATATAGCAATGGAATTATGAGTAGTTGGCTCAGAAATAGAATTTTCATCGTCCATGTAGATGCCGCACAAGGAGCAGCAAAGGTCATGAATTTGTGGTAGAATTGACTGGGATGCCCATTCTGGGAAGCTTTTGCTATGTCAAACACACTTCAACTGTATAGAAATTAGTCACAATTGTATGTTTGTATAGTATTTTTGTGTTGTACTTGCGTAAGCTTATGAAATAATCCCACTCTGGAAAGCTTTGAAGGTTAGCTCAACGTGGATAAAATCTTACCATACACCTGTCCATGGTTTTTTTGTATGTACACTATGAGTCCACATTGCCCAATCAGAAGGAAGTCTTACTGTTAACCGCGCAAGTACCTGACTTGCGAGTTTTCTTCGACGCTCCCTGCTTTTCCTCAGAAGCTTACAGGTCATGCATGTACATAAGCAAGTAAACCCAAGTAAGCGAATTCGCGCTTCTTTTACCCTTTTGACGGTTGCCGTTTTACTTTTACGTGTTCGATCGAGGCTGCGGCATTCCTTTCAGTCAGCATGTATTCGCGTCAACTACTACTACTTAAAAACATGTCGACATAGACTGCAAGCTAGGCTGGAGTACTGGACTGAGTATTTCATTTCACACTCACCAGAAAGGCCGGGAAATTAACTTGTTGGAACGATTCTCCGGTGACGATGATCCAGGTGAGGACATTAGCTTGCTTGCGAGATGAGAGTAACATGAGATCGAACGCCTATATCTTTCACAAAAGCTGATGATGATCAAGCGAAGAAAAATCTCCCGAGCTAGGGATAAGCTTCCGAAACTGGTGTACTTGCCCCAATCATCGACACTTGATGAGTCCAAAATATCGCGTAGAAAACTCGATCTGCTCAGGAGGCCGGCCGCTCTCTTGGCCGGGAACATGTACACGACTCTACGCTTCGTCTCGCTCGCTCGGCCGCGCGCCGCCTAGCTAGCCATTGCCCTTCCCCCGCGCCGCGCCCGTCACGCACGCCAGCCTGCAGGAGACGTCGCGGTCACTTGCGCCTCCCCTCCGCGTCCGTCCAATAACTGCCCCCGTCGAGCCCCCGTGGCCCCGTCCGCGTTGCAATTTTTTAGGCCGAGCGTTCCCGGTTGCTTATAAGCCTCTTCTTCGTACGTACGCGCGCCTCCTACCGCTCGCTCGCCCTTGACCGCCGTCGACCGCGTGCTGCTTGGCCGTGCCGGGATTTCGGTTCGCATCCCGCGCGTGCCCTCCGATACCGACCAGGTGCGTTTCTCGACCCCGTCACGTCTAACTTTCGTAACCCGGTTCTCTCCGAATAAGCTACCCTCGGAATCCTAGTTACTATTATTATTTTCGACATCAATATTAATTTGTGTAGGGAGATATCGTCCTCCAGCTCCGATTAGGATTGGTGCAAGCGTCTATATAATTAAGCCTGTAGGTGTGTGGTCAATCACAGTCCAAACAAGTTCATCCAAGACCAAGGTAGAAGCAAAGAGTGACATTAGAGCGTCGAAGGTTGCGAGAGATCTAAATAAGTAATCCCGTTTCCTGTGGTCTTCACCGAACGATCTTTGTGCTTGTGACGGGAGCTGTGACTAGCAATCTTTGTCCCGTAAGGTTGTACTATGGCCGGGCCAGGAACAGAGCAGCGGCAAGTGCTGCCGTCGTCGTCGACGGCAAGCAGCCTGCCGGACTTCAAGCAGTCCGTGAAGCTAAAATACGTGAAGCTGGGGTACCACTACCTCATCACCCACGGCGCGTACCTGCTGCTCGTGCCGCTCCCGGGCCTCGTCGCGGCGCACCTATCCACGTTCACCCTGCGGGACATCGCCGAGCTGTGGCAGAACCTGCAGTACAACCTCGTCTCCGTGCTGGTGTGCTCCACCCTGCTTGTCCTCATCTCCACCGCCTACTTCCTCACGAGCCCGCGCCCCGTGTACCTCGTCGACTTCGCGTGCTACAAGCCCGACGACGAGCGCAAGTGCAGCCGCGCGCGGTTCATGAACTGTACCGAGTCACTCGGCACGTTCACGCCGGAGAACATCGAGTTCCAACGCAAGATCATCGAGCGGTCGGGCCTCGGCGAGGACACGTACCTCCCAGAGGCCGTGCTCAGCATCCCGCCCAATCCGTCCATGGCCAACGCGAGGAAGGAGGCGGAGATGGTCATGTTCGGCGCGCTCGACGAGCTCTTCGCCAAGACAGGCGTGAAGCCCAAGGACATCGGCATCCTGGTCGTCAACTGCAGCCTTTTTAACCCGACGCCGTCGCTGTCTGCCATGGTCGTGAACCACTACAAGCTCAGGGGCAACATCATCAGCTACAACCTCGGCGGCATGGGCTGCAGCGCTGGCCTCATCTCCATCGACCTAGCCAAAGACCTGCTCCAGGTGCACCCCAACACGTACGCCGTGGTTATCAGCATGGAAAACATCACGCTCAACTGGTACTTCGGCAACGATCGCTCCATGCTCGTGTCCAACTGCCTATTCCGCATGGGCGGCGCGGCGATCCTCCTGTCGAACCGCGGCTCGGCCCGGCGCTGCTGCAAGTACCAACTGGTGCACACCGTGCGCACGCACCGGGGCGCCGACGACCGGTGCTTCGGCTGCGTGACGCAGCGGGAGGACGCCGACGGGAAGATCGGTGTGTCTCTGTCCAAGGACCTGATGGCTGTGGCCGGGGAGGCGCTCAAGACCAACATCACGACGCTCGGCCCGCTCGTGCTGCCCATGTCGGAGCAGCTGCTCTTCTTCGCGACGCTGGTCTGCCGGAAGGTGCTGAAGAGGAAGGTGAAGCCGTACATCCCGGACTTCAAGCTGGCGTTCGAGCACTTCTGCATCCACGCCGGCGGGCGCGCTGTGCTGGACGAGCTGGAGAAGAACCTGCAGCTGTCGGACTGGCACATGGAGCCGTCCCGGATGACGCTGCATCGGTTCGGGAACACGTCGAGCAGCTCGCTGTGGTACGAGCTTGCCTACGCCGAGGCCAAGGGCCGGATCAAGAAGGGCGACCGGACGTGGCAGATCGCCTTCGGGTCGGGGTTCAAGTGCAACAGCGCCGTGTGGAGGGCGCTCCGGTCGGTGAACCCGGCCAAGGAGAAGAACTTCAGGAACCCATGGGTGGACGAGATCCACAGGTTCCCGGTGCCTGTCCCCAAGGTGTTGGCCATTTGATCGAAGCACGCAGGGTCGCAGGCATTGGCCATTGATGAACTCTTGACTGTTTTTCGACCAAAGCTGTAGCGAGCTTAGTAGAAGGCTAAGAATTAATCAGTGTTGTCAAACTCGTCGTATATCAATTAATTTGCTGTTCTTAAATATGTGGTCGGTCTGGGAATAGACGGTGGGTGAGCTTCTCAACACGAACGATTGTAACATAATGCACATTGTAATACGAAGTATACTTGTAAAGCTGCTTGCACACTAACAGTTGTAGTCAAGTTACCATCTGCAGTTTCAACAAACTACCGCAGAAATTTATATAAGTTTCCATCTATCTCTTTTGCTGGTAGCATAATTAGCTCGATAAAAAGTCCATACCAATAAGACTTGTTCTACTTTCTTGTGAGTACCATGCATTTAGCAGCCCCCACTGGATAAAATTCTCCACCCATACCCACTTGCCACTTGATTTGGAAAATTAACTTAACTAGTATTGTGCCTGTGCTAACGCTACGACGGTAGTACCCTGCTTATCAATTAAATGAGAAGATAAGTATGAATACAACACTTAATAATAAAAGAGAAATTTAGAATTTGAAATGAATTTAAAAAGAAAAACGGAACTAAATGGAGGTCGAATGGGCGAAAACGGGCTCCCAAAAGATTTTAAATCAAGAAAGAGAAAGAAAAAGAATTTTCGATTTTAGATTATTTTTTAGCTTCCACAGAGCACACAGTGCTCTCCGAGCTTGGCAGCAAGGGGAGGGAAGGCCGGGGTGGCGGGCGATCATGATGGGTCAAGACTGGTGCGGCGAGATCGCTGCACCGGCGCATGGGAGGAGTCACGGTTATGTGAATTTTGCCGGAAAGATGACGGTGATGGCTTGTGTTACCTCCAAAATCCGGCGATCTTTACAAGAGGGAGCACTTGGGGATTTACGCAATGCGATGGGGTGGAGGAGAGCCCGCCGGCTTTTATAGCCCCGAAACAAGCATATTTATGGAAACCATAATTTGGGATCAAATCAGATTGGAAGAAAATTTTGACAATAGAGCACGAAATTTGGAGAATTAACACCATAGATGGAAAGAGGAGATTTGGTGCGGGATTGATGGAGCTTTGGAGCTTCTTTCTTGCTTTAATGGAGGGAGGGAAGAGAAGAAGCTTCTCTGGTCTGGGCTGCAGCTAGAAGAAGCTACAGGTGAGTTGCCTTCATTTTTTTTAAATATAGAAGGATTTTTGAAAAGATAGCACATTAGATTAAAAAATTCTAGAAAAATTCTCAAAAAAACTTTCGATTATTTGTACTTAATAAAATTATTTTCAAAAAAAAATAATTTATAAATTTGCCGAGGCACGGCGGCCACGAGGTCGCTGACCAGCAACCTCGCAGTGTCGGCAAAGCCACCGATGGCGACCGTGGAGCCATTTGCACTGCGTTCTCCCTTTTTGCCGCCCATCTCCGGTTTCCTTTTCCCAAAGACGTAATGTATGGTCCTTTCCTTTCTAGGACGTTTGTTTCCTTTTCTTGATTTCAAGACGTTTGTTTCCTTTTTCCTTGTTGATGCTGGAGGTGAGGAAGGTCATTTGTGGGCCACACGGATGATTTTGGAAAATATAGAAAAATAAATCGTGCTCGCATCACCATTGGATCCGCAAGAAAAAGATAAAAATTAAATAAAGGTTTCGCCGTACCGGTTCCGCGAGAAAAATTGAAAAAATTAAACAAAGACTCACAAACGTTGGTTCCTTAGATAAAAATAAAACAAAATTCAACGCTCTCGGTCATACCAAATTAGGCTCTATGGGGTTAGATCCGTAAAAAGTCTCGAGAAGGGTCATATTCGGAAAAAATACGATCACAATGCCGGACAATAAAAATTCAAGTCTTGTTTCCTTGCATGTGGATCCTCCTGCTTATTTTCTTGTTTGATTCACCCTCCTTCCAAATATGTAGCACGTACAATTTTGGTCAGTAAAAAATTCAAGTCTGATTTCCTTGCATGCGGATCCTCCTTATTTATTTCCTTGTTTGATTCGCTCTCCTTCCAAATATGTAGGTGGGAAGGTGCATTTGGGCCACAGGGATGATTAGACACACTAAATAATGGCCATCGGATGTGGGTGAGTAAAACTGAGGAAAGATCTGAGACGTTCATTTTGATGAATACAAGTTTTTGGGGACATTTTGCTGGGTGCACAAACATTGGGCCATCTCTAATGAGGTCCATTATTTAGGGTGGACGTAGGAAAAATTGCTTAGATGCATTATAAAGGGGTATAGATAAATTATGTAGGAGTGCAGATATTGTCATCGGTCTCACCTTCAAAGTTACCATATATTCTAAAAGAACTTACCACCTTGAATTCTGTAAGAGCTCAAAATTAACGTCAGTTTCAGCTACAAGTTGCCATCTGTATATTTAATACTTGCCACTAAAACTGTTAAATATGGCTCAGTTTTGCAACTTATAGGTGCAATCAGTGTAAAAAATTCCCTTAGGATATATACGGATCGACAACATATGAAACACAATGAGGTAGGTACCTATCTATTATAATATTAAAGTAGAGTTCGCTCTCAAGGCTAGAAATTTCCACATTAAAATGAAGAAAATAAAAAAGATCTATACCGTTGTTCATGGTGGGTCCAAATTATAAGAAAGATTTTGTGTCATGTACAACACAAAAATAATTAAAATTTGGAATAAAAATAAAATAGAAATATAAATTTGATTTCCAAAGAAAGAGTCCATGTAAAGTATAATTAAAAAATAAAAATTCAGAAAAAATAAAAGATAATTAGTAATCTGATTTCCATACAAACACCAAAATAAAACTAAAATTAAAGATAAAAATTAAAAAAATGTAATAAAACAAGATAATTAGTAATCTGATTTCCATACGAATATCAAAATAAAACTAAAATTTGAAGTAAAAATTAGTAGTTGGATTTGTATACGAATTTCAACCTAAAAAACAAAAAAAATTCGGAATTCGATTTCTATAAGATTAAAAGAAAGAGTCCAGGTCAAGTTCAGTAAAAAAACTAAAATTCACAGTAAAACTAAAATAAATTAACAATTTGATTTCCATACGAACATCAAAATAAAAATAAAATTCAGAACAAAAAATAATTTGTAATTTGTAATTAGATTTGTATACGAATACCAACCTCAAACAGAAATTTAGAATAAAAAAATAAAATTACAATTTAATTTCATGTGAACTCCAACGTAAAATCCCCAAATAGCTTAAATTCGGAATAAAAATAAAATAAAAAATATAAATTGGATTTTTATGATTCCAACCTAAAACTATATAAAAAAACTCTATGTCATGTATGACCTAAAAACATACAAATATAATTTGGAATACAAATAACAAAAAATGCCAATTTGTTTTAGATAAGAATCCTAACCAACTTAACTAAATCTAGAATAGAAAATATAATAAATCAGCAATTAAATTTCCATACGAATTTCTAAATAAAACTAAATAAATATAATTTGGCATAAAAATTAGCCATTAGATTTCTATATGAATTCAATAAAAAAATAATTGTAATTTGCAATAAAAATTGAATAAAATTAGAAAATTGATATCGATATGAAATGTAAAGTAAAATCCCTAAATAACTAATTCGGAGTAAAAATTAAATAAAAATAAAAAATTGGATTTATATACAAATTATAAAAATAACTGATAATTACGAGTAAAAATGGAAGAAAATTTGCAATGCGATTTCTATACGAATTACAAAGCAAAATCCCTAAATAAATAAAATTTAGAATAAATTAAATAAAATTAACATCTTGATATATATATATATATATATATAGGAAGCCGAAATGGGGCACCATGGTGCCTGGGCACCATGATTTCAAATGCGCGAATTCAAGGCATATTCGAGTATATTTTTCAAAAATTTCAGTTTTAGGGCATATACCCATCTATAACAATTCAAATGAAACACGTACCTTTGAAAAAGCATACTCGAATTCAAAGATTTTGAACAAGTTTGGATCACATGCTTTGCTGATTTATATATAAAATCAGCACATACCTACAACCAAACTATCATAAAAAAAGGAAACTCTAGTTTGAATTTCAGCTCAAACTTGTTTGAACAAGTTAGTAAACTGGTTAAACTCAGTATCCTAAAATTTTCAAAAAAATTCGCATAAAAATACATAAAGAAAATATCTTTTTTAGATCATGGTGCCTAGGCACCATGGTGCCCTAGGTAATTATACTATATATATATATATATATATATATATATATATATAAACAAAAAAGCAAAAGCAAAAGAAACCACCACATTTGCTCTCACGCTAGAAATTTCCGCAATAATCAAAGAAAAAAGAGAAAGATCTAAACTATTAATCATGATGAGTCCAAATTATAACGGTCTAATTAAAAGAAAACAACTATGTGTCATTACAATACATAAATAACTAAAATTCCAAACAAAAATAAAATAAAATAAAAAATTAATTTCCATATGAATCTCTATATACCACATGAATCTCTATGTAAACTCCCTAAATATATTTAATTCCGAATAAAAATTAAACAAAAATAGCAACTGAATTTTTATACTTATTCCAAACAAAAAAACTGAAATTTGAAAAAAATAGCATTTTTCCATATGAATTACTAAATGAAATTCGTAAAGAAATATAATTTGTAATACAAATAAACAAAAACTATCAATTTCATTTCCACAAGAATTCCAACCAAAGATAAGTAAATTCACGATAAAAAGTAAAATAAAAGTCGACAATCTGATTTTCATACGAATTCCTGAGTAAAATCCCTAAATATATATAATCAATCATAAAAAAAATAATAAAAGTTAGGAATTTAACATCTATATGAATTCCAACAAAAAATAAAATAAATTTGGATTAAAAAAAACAAAACTAGAAATTTTATTTCTATATGTATTCTAAAGTAAAATCCCTAAATAACTAATTTAGAATAAAAAAATAAAAATCATCAACTCAATCTGTATAAAAATTCTAAAAGATAATTAAAAATTAGGAATAAAAAATGAAAGAAAGTTTGCAACGTGATTTCTATACGAATTCCAAAGTAAAATCCTTAAATAACTAAAATCCAGAATAAATTAAGTAAAATTAGCAATTTAATTTATATACGAACTATAAAGAAATAACTAAAATTTTGAATACAATCAAAATTTATAACGTGGATATCACAAGTATTGTTGGAGGAGACCACATATGAGTGCAATGCCGTTGATTTGTCATGCAAGAAGATATTGCCTCACGAGGAAGCAATAGGCGGAGGCGTTACGTCAAAGATAAGAACAAACGTCGCGCTACTCACCGGAGTTATTAAAGAGAAAAGTCAAAGCCAAAAGCTGTGGCGACGAGTCGTGAGCGTCTGCATTGTTGAAGAAGTCAGTGGCCCAAGAAGCTTGGTGATGGGGAAGCCTTGGTAAAGAGGAGATGAAGTTTTGCATGGAAAACGAGCTATAAATGATATATATCCATTGGGCATCACTTTTGAGCGACACGACGTCACACGCGATGACGAAAAGATTCTCCATATCGTTATGTAACGACTAAAGCAAATATGCTAGCATCAGATAAGATATGAAGTCGTTGTAGTTAGTAAGGAAGCAATATCGTTGAATTGGCCAACATCGACTAAGAGAAGCAAGCATGTATAACATCCTGCATGTGTATATATATGTATGAATTCAGAATTCGTATGAATCGAAACAAAAGGCAAAAAGCTTGGAGTAGAGATGGCGCTATTGTATGGAATAGGCTTAGGGTCACTGGTGAGAGCGTGATGGGTGTCTCTGGTAGGGATAAGCAACAGTTGTAAATATATGCATGTTGATGTAACGTTCAACATTAAGTAATATTGGAGAGAAATAGAAGATGGCTATACGATAGAGTATTACATTAAAAGGGTAGCAATCGAGAGGGATCGACCAATAATTAGGATTGCTATTGGAGGTTAAAGCAGAAAAGTTGTGGGGCGATTAATAAGAGATAGAAGACACAATTTGGTGGTGTAGCCATCGTGTGAGGAAGATAAGTTCAAGATAAGTCATCCATAACGCATCGATGTATATGTGAGCATTATACCCTAATACTATGTAAAATAATTAGCGTATTACTTGAGATTAAATAGAGGTACATGTGTTGTATATATTTTAAAAAAGAGTTACTGATGAAAAAAATAGAGGTATATAGCTACATGATCTATGCAAGATGGAGAGTTGCTACATTTCTATTAACCCCAGTAATTTTATTATTCTCAGTGATTTTCTTTCATCAAAACTTATACTTTAATTATGTTCCTTAAGTTGAATTTTCCTTCAAGCTTCTATTGTCATTTTTAATATTTATGATGTTTTAAAAATCTAAATAGCCTACAAAATACGTTAATATATTATAAGCATATAAGTTATATCATTTTATACTATAAATTTTAAAAGAAATCTAGCCGCGCAAATGCGCGAGCCACCTTGCTAGTTATTTAAATGAGAATGTAACTTAATCAGACATGTGCTGGTAAGTTATTAAAGGATGTATAAAACGTGAGAAGGTAACTTATTCGGACATGCGCTGGTAACTTATATAAGAATGTACCCAGTAAACTTTGCAAATTATCCATACTGCGTAAGTTACCACCTCAAATAGCATAAGAAGTAATTCATGTAATGTAAGAAAAGGGTTACTTGTAGAATGTGAGAAGGTAATTCATAGAATGTAAAAAAATATGCACAGGTGATCAATTAAGCTGAGACATCGTACGGTTGATAGATACACCCGACAAGCAAATTACTTATGCATTTAAGTAGTAGGAAATTGCTAAAATTTCTTCTACGTTCTAACCTAATTGTTGCATTACATGTGTAGCATCCAATACACCACCATGAGGGGTACACCCGTTTATAAAAGTGAGTGCAGATTTTCTTCTTATAGGACAAAAGTTAAACTTCTCGCTTACTTAAGTTATCTTCTTTATATAACAAAGTTATTTTCTCATGGAACATTTTTTATCTTCTTGTGTGACAAAAGTCGCCTTCTATATACAACAATTTTTTCCTTTTAATTGCTACTAATGTATTTTCTTACATGCTTAAGTGACACTTGTTAGATGTTTTGAACTTCAAAGTCCAAAGAAACGAGTATAAATTTGTTCGTATAGCACAAAAGTTATGCTTCTTGCATACTAAATTTATCTTCTTATATAACAAAGTTATCCTGTTATGCGATAATTGATCTGTAGAAAAAAAATGTGGTGTCTAGAAAAACATGAAATCTGCTAAGTGGACAGAAACAACTTGTTTTCTATACTTTTTTCCTAACTAGCCAATTAGTCCTGGTAAAACAGTGCCCTTCAAAACCCTCAACCACTGGTAGGCAGTAGCAGCCGGTATTAAACAATTTTATCGTCTTTGCAAGATTTCCATTCTAAACAATGTAACCTCATGACAAGTAACTTCGCTTTTTACATGTTTAAGTACTTTCGACCTAATTAACATCAGCATAAAGAAATGTTATATCATATTGTGGCATAAGTTACCTATGTTGATTTCTTAAGTTATCACAGCATGTAACCATTCCCTCTTTTACTTGCCATGAACCAGGAGAAAACTATACTAACAGTTAGTAAGAAATTTCTGATAACCTAAGTTCTCGATGAGAGAGCATAATGGTCATATAGCTTGGAAATGTGCAGTAAAGCCATATTGCTTACGATTCGAAGACATAATGCGAAGTGCCTGACCCTATGCATGCCTTCACCTTTGTAATTGAAATGCAAAGTGCACTTGTCTCGTGTACATTGTACAACCTGCTGCAAGCACTAGCACCGGTGGTAATTCAGAAATCAGAACCACAGTGTGCGAGCAATATGAGGTTATCAAAATCTAAATTTTAAGAGAGAGAAAAGCTATCTATATGGGTTGTTAGCGTAAGTTAGCATCCTCATAATCAAAATGTTATCTCATGATTGAAAAGTTCTCTCTCTTATTACCGAAATGTTATCTCCTAGTTTCTTACAAGCTGATACCACTTATTGATGCTCAATAAGTTGATAATGATTTACTAAGGCAAATTATCCAAAACTAAGGCATCTATTTGAATACTACAACACAAGAAAAGGCTTTAAATGTACAACAATGCGGGTCTATTGTTGGAGTAAGTTACTTCTAAGAAAATGCCATCAACAATGCAGTTCTCTGGGTTGTTGGTGTGAGCTAATCCATTAGCACACATAGCAACAGGCAACCTAAGAGGCTATTATTCTAACCGCCCTCTCCCCGTTCCAAAGCAGTATGTCAAAACATAACCATAGGGACTAAGCAGTCACCTTTAGCCGCATGGTGGTGTGGGAGGTGGCGAATGGCGATCTCGTCGTCAGCCGGCGTGTCCCTGCTAGTGGCCACCCGTAGGTGCCCCCTCAGCCAGCATCCTCATCAGCGACCTTGCCCCTCCTCTGCTGCCATCCCCCTCTGTCTTCTACACCAGCCTGACACCACACACACACACCCAATCAAATCAGCACCAAATCGAGAAAGATCGAGGCTGAATCGAACCAACCCATGACAAATCGGAAGGAGCAGATGGCAATACCTGTCTCTACAGCTGCATGTGGCTTCCTAGTGTGAGTGAGAGCAGCTTGCTTCTGTTTGGCACCGGCTGTAGCTCTTCCTCTTGTTGCATGCACATAACAAAAATGTTGGGCTATAAGAAAGCAGTTCAGTAAAAGTGCAAGCTACAATATTTGTAGGAATCGATTTATATAGCAGCGCGCCAGGGTAGAGCCATGACAGAAAATTGCAAGATTGCTCGAATAAAAGGAGAAATAGGCAAATAAGAACAATTTCTGTATATACCTTACCAACCAAGCTATCGTTGTAAGATAAACAAATCACAACTTAACTAGATGCCGTAAAACGACTTCATCTATTTTAAGAGGGTTATGATATTTGTATTAATCAAGAAAGAAATATAGTTGAATTTTGATTTTTTTTTTATTTGGTAGTCCATCTAATTCGAACATATTGTTTTAGATCTCTACTCTTGAATCATTTGAATTCGAACAACTTAGTTGAGCACCGGTGATGGACGTGTGAGCTAAAATTAGCTACAGTGCCCCCTAAATAATTTTTTGAGACCTAAATATTGTTTCATGGAAGAAACTTTTTTATTTTCTCCTGAGCTCTTGATCAATTTCTATCAATATGCTTACTTCAGCAAGCATGATCAGGCAATGGATAATGTGATTTTTTTTTCTGTAGTTCAGCTAATTTTCTAAAAGATATAGCGAGAACATTCTCAAATTAACAATTCCGATTTCGTTTTGTCACCGTGAAGTTAAAATTGTTTTGCCCATTGCCTTGAGTATAAATGGAAATCCTAGATTTGATGAGGGTGTCCTCAAATTAGAAATTCTGGTTTCCTTTTGTCACCGTCGACTTAAAATTGTTTTGCCCATTTCCTTGCGTATAAAAAGGGGAACCTTCGTATCTTTGTCGAGTTCACCAATAAGTTAAACTCCGGACATTGGTTGGCCGGTATAAAGAGTATTTCTAAAATAGCAAATATAAGAATGCTAATATATCAGAAGAATAGACTCGTATTGCATCCACAACTTGTAATTGTAAGACACTAGTATAGTACCCTGTCTTCCAGTTTCCTTTTCCCAGCACATAATATATGGCTTTTTTCCTTTTCTAGAACGTTTGTTTCCTTTTCCTTAATTCCAGAATATTTATTTCCTTTTCCTTGAGATGATGCTGGAGGTGGGAGGAGATCTGTTGTGGGTCACAAGGATAAGTTAGACACATTAAACAATGGCCATCGGATGTGGGTGAGTAAAGCTGAGAAAAGATCTGAGAGGTTAATTTTAATGGAGGCAAGTTTCTGGGGACGTTTCGCTGGGTGCATGAAGGTTGGGCCATCTCTAGTGGAGTGCATTATTTGGAGTGGACGTAGAAAAGAATGCTTAGGTGCATTATAAAGGGGTATAGATATAATCAATCCGATTACCCCCTTAATATCAAGAGAATTGAGGGATAACTCATTCAGCTAGCTTACTGTAGTTGCTCCCTCCCTCAAATGGACCTATCTCAGATTTTAAGTATGCTTCTGAAGCATTTTTTTATAACATAAAAACAAAAAAGGACTAACGACATAACATATGTATGGTAGATTGGTAGTCATGCATATTTTAACAGGAGGTGATAAGGTTATAAACTGAAATAATACATAACTCGCAGATCTTAATGTTTCTGGTACATCGGTAATTCTGTCTAGCCCGTTGCTGCTCCGACCAAGGGTGCCTGCGAGGCTGTGACATCGGTCGGCCAGACCACGCAGTAGCGCAACGGGATGGCCTGGCAAGCTTGTGCGGCAAAAAAAAAAGGAATCGATTGTTTTTCTAGCTTTTGGTGTCTCGCTTTTTTTTTCAAATATAACTCTCTCGTGTGAGGATTTATAAATCTAGCCTCCTACTTTGGTTAGAGAGTACGGAAGCTAACCGACCATAAGAGTATCGCGGTTCAACGCAGCAGGGCCGCTTCTGCACTCCTCGGGAACGGTAGCAAGCTCCTGCCACGCTCGCCCGCAAGCTCCTGCACTCCTCGAGCGTGGCAGGAGACATTTGTTATCTGTCACATCTTTCGCAGTGAGGTAGAGATGCAAATTTGCAAATCCACGTGAAAGGAGGCTAGATTTGAAGAAAAAAAACATAGCAATGGAGAGCTAGAAAAGCAATGAATCCGCAAAAAAAGAAACTAACAATGAAAACTGTTATTCAAAGTACAGAATTTTTCTTTTGCTCTTTCTCAGCAGTCATCAAGCACTTGGAAAGAAAGAACCATCATTCTCCTATGCTTCAGCTCTATTGAAAAAGCAACTGGCTCTTGAACTGAACATGAAGCATACTGGGCATATTTGTTACATAGAAAGGAATTTTACAAAAGAATACAGGACACTACTCATTTGAGCGTTTCACCTTAAAGTTGAACATATGATATCCTTATCTGGAAACAGGGGCGGAGCCAGCCCAGGCTCAAGTCTCGGGCCGGCCTGGGCTAGCCCAAAGTTTATTGGGCCACTTTGTGAATTTTTATACATTCTCAACAGCATCTTCATAGACTTTTTGGGCCAGGCCCGGGTGGCCCGAGGCCGGGCTCCGCCCCTGTCTGGAAATGTTTGATTGTCCTCGAAACAGGGGAAAGCAACGATTGAAGAAGCGAAGGGAATTCAAACATTAACAGGAATACAACGGGTACCTCTAGATGCTACGTGTCACCTTCTCTATTCACCTCCACCCTTTCTCTGTATTCCTTCTCTACTCACTTCCTCTACCTTTCTTCTTTCCTCTCTAACACAAAAGTTTTAAATTAAAAAAAATTTAAATAAGAAGTTTCAACTTCGAAAAAATAAATAAATAAATTTCAACTCAGAAAGCTTCAACTATAAAAATTTTAAATGGAAAAAATTCAACTAAAAAAAATTAATTTGGAAAATTTAAAATTAGAAAGTTTCAACTAAAAAAAATTAAATAAAAAAATCTCAAATTATAAAATTTCAAGTCAAAAAAATTAAAATCGAAAAGTTTCAACCTCGAAAACTTTCAATTCAAAAAACTTTCGAAACATGTTAACAAAATTCTTATTCAAAAACTTGGAGAAAATTTGAAAAATAAAAACTATTTTGAGTTTGAGTATCGCCGCAAGAGAGACTTTGAGAGAGGAGAAGTGGAGAAAGGAAGAGGGTACTGATAGTTGTCACAACAAAGGACGTTTTCACTAAAGATTTGGTGAGAACACCCCCAAAGTAGCAATTCTAGAATACAATAGTCTTTTATTAATCTATAATTGAATTTAAGCAAGACACAAATGCAACATCTATAAGGCATATTTTTAGTATTTTTGTCTATAAATATAGGGTGTATTTCATATTCCAACGCAAAATTAATATGGTATTCCCGATATACCCCTAATAAATATCTATCTTTACTTCATATTCTCTACATGCATACATTGAATATAGTGCTTAATGATAATAATTAGGGGTAATCTAGTTATTTTTAATATCTTCTTAGTCTATGTACCAAACTTGGATGGAGGGAGTACTGTGTATGTATACGTACAATACAAGACACATGAGATGTAAATCAAGTGTATAGGTAAGGTACGTGTATATTAAAGTGTATGTACATTGTGCATTACATTTGGTTAGCAAAAGTTTTTTTTTCCTTTTTGCAAAATTCGGTGTATTTGGTTGATTGGTTGTCCAGCACAGAGTACATGTATGTGGTTTCAAATTTTGAACTTCAAATCTGGTGCAAGTACACTTAATGTTAGATCACATCTTCCCATGAACCTCAAAATACTTACAAATACAGCTTTAAATCAAGCTCACACACAACAGAATACATAGCGTTGCACGAACATCAAAGCATGACCAAGGGCATTGATTTCGTGTGCAGTTGCAGCCGTGGGCCGGTGTGCGGACTCTCATTTTCGGTCGGGGTGACGGTTTGCACGGGAGTAAAAGCCTGGAAGGCGCGTGGGGCCCACGCTGTGGCGTTGTTCCAGTTTAGAATTTTTTTCTTTAATATCTTTTTTAATTTTTTTTTTCAAAACTAGACGTTAGGTTCAGAATTAAAACAAACAGGCGCCGGTCGCCCGTATATAGAGCGATCGCCTCATATACGAGCGATATGTCCCCTGCTAACGACCCAATTAACTAGAGTAACAGGCAAAACCACCTATTGCTCTGGCGATCGCGCCATGTAGGGGAGACGGATGGATTATTTTCGGGGGAAAAAATTAAAATTAGTATTACAAAAAAATTTTTTGCTATCGTCCCTGTATTGGGCGATTTTTGCTTTGCTGTTACTTCGGTTAACTGGGTCGTTAGCAGAGGGACATATCGCCCGTATATGAGGCCATCGCCCTATATACGGGCGACCGGCGCCTATTTTTACAAATTCTGAACCCTGACGCCTGGTTTTGAAAAAAATATTAAATAAAATATTAAATAAAAAAAATTCTTCCAGTTTAAAAGAGAAAATATTTGCCAATCGCTGTAGACCATTGGGCCTTGAATAAGCTTCTATTATCTCAAGGCCCAAGTCTCAAATGGACTAGGAAATGGTCGGGCCTTTTGCATGTGGGCCGTGGAGTAAAAGAGAAAGAGAGCCCACCTCCCCGCCCCAACGGAACCTTCCGGATCCGACGGCCGGAAATCTCGCGTGCGACAAAAGCTAGCAAGATCCGATCCACAATTCCACATCCATCGACCAAGATGCAGCGGCAGCGGCCACAGATAATTCCTGCGTCCATCCAAAGCTAATAAAACACCGCAACCCTCGAGAGAGAGAGAGAGAGAGAGAGAGAGTGACGCGACCGCAGCTATAAAACTCTCCGCCTCCACGGGCTCGCCCAACTGCAGTTCGAATTCTAGGGTTTTACTGCTCTCCTGCTACCTCGTCGCCGCCTTGCTCCAATGGTGAGTGAGCGAGTAGATTTCGATTTTGCCCTGTTTAGATGGGGATCTGGGCTCGCGTGTGCCTGATCTGATCTGTTTTGGTTGTTCCAGGCGCTGCCGAATCAGGGGACCGTGGAATACCCCAACTTCAAGCTCGTCATCGTCGGCGATGGCGGAACTGGTGGGTTCCCATCCTCGCAGTTTTTCGTTTATCTGTTTTGAAAGCATAGGTCGTGATCTGTTTGGTGCGTCTGCTCGGTGTGGTTTCTACTAGATCTGGTGGATTACGACTTGTAGTGGCGTCTGAAATCCGAGGATATTTAGGTGTTTCCGGATTAGATTGAGATTACTGGAGTAATGGTGATTTTAGTCATGCGATGTTAGGGTTTCCTAATTGATGCACCAGTAGGAATTGCTTTCGGTGATTTAGATTTAGATCATCAGCAACTGTGGGATTAAACTTGCAAGGCCATCGATCATTGGGTTCTTCAAAAACAGCTAAAAAAATTCAACTGCATCTTCTTTTATGAATTGGAAGAGATTAAACTTGGATATGTAAGTAAAAAAGACGGTCTTGATTCCTCTAACTTATAGAGACCGTGCATTTTGTATAACTAGATGTAAGCTGTGATTTTTAGAGCGAATCTTATTACTAAGCAGTGGTAGGATTAGTTTGTCACCCTGTCGTTTTGCCATTAGTAAAACCAGGCAGAATATGTTGTGACTTCAACATGTTGAAATTACACATTTTCTGGTTTCTTGTCCACATGCAACAATCATTACATAGTTCTAAGGCAAATATAAGAACACTGTGTCTACCCAGTTCTAGTATTCTAGCTAGTTTTAGTGACTCTGTCTATTTAATCTCTACTTTGTATGCATTCAATGTCTGTTGATCCTTCTCACATCAGTCACAACAGTTTGTGATACTTAATGTCATTTTTGGTTGCAGGTAAAACCACATTTGTGAAGAGGCATCTCACAGGAGAGTTCGAAAAGAAATATGAGCGTACGTGTGATGTGCACTTGTCTTTCTTTTCTATACTTGTTCGCAATGACATGACTAACAACTGAAAACTGCTGTACATGTTTGTCATTGCAGCAACAATTGGTGTTGAAGTTCATCCATTGGATTTCACCACCAACTGTGGTAAGATCCGTTTCTACTGTTGGGACACTGCTGGGCAAGAGAAGTTTGGTGGCCTTAGGGATGGATACTAGTAAGTGTTTGCTGTTATGTTTCTTTAAATGCCATGAAGTCTCAGCTGTTTTTCTGCATATGAATGTTTGTTATAGCTATTTCAATGGTTAGATGACCAGATTATGTTGCAAAAATTTCTTTGAGCTAGTGTGCTTCTATCTTGATTCCTTTGCTTTAACTGAAGTCCTGTGTTATGATATTAGTTTTGTAGTTTCCCTTCCCATCTTGGTTTTTATTATTGTTTTCTTTCGTTTGTCCGATTGTTCTTTTCTAATTTTTTCCCAATTTCATGCAGTATCCATGGTCAATGTGCGATAATTATGTTTGATGTCACTTCAAGGCTGACCTACAAGAATGTCCCTACATGGCATAGGGACTTGTGCAGGTTTGTTTCTGTAACAATGAACTTTAACAAATGTGAAATATGCTGCAGAATTCTGATGTCTAGTTATGAACTCTTGCAGGGTGTGTGAAAACATCCCCATTGTCCTCTGTGGTAACAAGGTCGATGTGAAGAACAGGCAGGTTAAAGCTAAGCAAGTCACGTTCCACAGGAAGAAGAACCTGCAGTACTATGAAATTTCTGCCAAGAGCAACTACAACTTTGAGAAGCCCTACCTTTATCTTGCAAGGAAACTTGCTGGGTAATTTTGTCCTCTACATTGTTACCCCCCAATTTTTTGTTCTTTGCCTTTTGAACTTATCGCATATGTTAGTTATGTATTAATTCTTGTTAATGGCTTTGATGTTATCAGTGATCCGAACCTTCACTTTGTTGAAGCTGTTGCTCTTAAACCCCCGGAAGTTACCATTGACTTGGCCATGCAGCAACAGTGAGTGCTATCCTTTGTTTTCAGTCATTTGTCTTACGTTTGTCTGTTCATATTCAAATTGTAGCTTCAAATAAACGCAGCGTGAATTGCTCATTCCTTTTTATCTTCTTCAGGCATGAAGCTGAGCTTGCGGCTGCTGCAACACAACCTCTACCTGATGACGATGATGATCTGATTGAGTAGAGAGAGGATCACGAGTCTTATCATACTTCAGACGGAGTTGTGCACTTACGGTCATTGCTTGCTAGCGTTAACGTTGTCTGTGGATGCTTCCTGTGACATTGATCTACATGTTGCCATGAATTTGTTGGCTCTATTTATACATTCCTGTGTTTGAACTGTTTGTCTATTTAGTTGCCGTAGCAAGTTGTAGGTGATTCTGTTTGAGGTGTTCTGATGGTTACGTGCCAATTTCATGCATGATTGAGATTACAGGATCTTGATAAGGATCAGAGTTTCGTGCGGAATAGCTAATCCTTTTGAGCATTCAGACGAACTGAGATGTTTAGCGTCTGGATCCCCTATATGAAGCCACCAATCATCGCCTTATGCAGAATGGGTTTATCAGTGTCTTAACCATGCGAAAAACGACAGTTGCGGTAAAACGCTTGTTACCAAGCAATTCAAACTCGTGTTTCCTGTCCTTGTCAAACAGTGCTGCTCTGTGTACATTATTTTTCTGAAATGCTGAAGCTCGAATGGTTTCTAACTGGAAAGTGGAAACAGTGCTGCTCTGCACAATATTTGTTCAGTGATGTAAAATTTAGAAAGGACCAAGTTGGAGCAAGACCGTAGAAATTGACCACAGAGGTAAACGATTTACGGTAGTTACTGTCAATTTGTCGTCGACCTAACTAGGAGCTAGATAGTGTCAATTTATCGTCATCGGTCTAGCAAAAACTCAGTAGTCACGAGCAAGGTTTATATTACCGAACCGAGTTCGGAAATCGCCCTCCAACGGTAAAATTGATACAAACCGAATGAATTGTAAAGTCATATTTCTGAACTCGGCAGTCAAACAATGGTTGAAATAAATCGAAAACCGATTGGTTTTACCAATTTTCAATCGATTTTACCAATTTTCGATCGGTTTACATCGAAAATCGACACATTCAGCGGGAATCGGACAAAATTTAAGGAAATTTGGGGAAAAATGTAGAAAATGTTGGATTTTCAAGTAAAAGTAATGTGAGAACTCAAAACAATAACCTCTTATTCTAAAGCTCTGTTTTGTAATGACACTAGCCATGTGCCCGTGCGTTGCAACGAAAACTCAATTTGCGATAAAAATTTATTTACAAAGAGCACTAAACTTATCTGAATAATACCGTTCACTCTGAATGTGCAATGGTTTGTTTGTTTAGATCAATTCAAAAGTTCTAAGACTAAGTTCTGGTTGACCCAGGAAACATATCAAAAATGCACGAATAGTCTTTTCAAGATGGATAAGAACAAATGTTTGGTATGATCACAAACATTACAAAATGATTCAAACAACTTTGCACGATATTCTACTGGAATTTACTCTTCCCACTCATGCTATGCCACTACACTGGCACATATCAAGAATAACATTGAAATGAATATCAATGCTCGAAAGATGAATTGACATTGAGCTATATTCCATCATAGGAAAGTAGAAAACTACATGAACAGCTAACTCCGTAGATCAGGTAAGCACTTAGACATGGAGACTATATTTCATCGCAGGAAAAAAGAAAAATAAAACTAAGAATATCATGAAAAGCATTGCATGTAAGCTCGGCTTAGGAGATTTGGGTGAAAAGAAATCCACAATGCCTTGGCAAAATAAAATGTTTTTTTTCTTTCGCAAGCTAAATGTGAGAAAATTTGAAACTTCTACTGCTGCAACACGGCTGAAGCCTACAGCAACAAAAAAAGATTCTCAGACTACATTGTGATGTGAAATCATTTCCATTTTGCAGATGACTTAACATCACAAATTATAGTCCAAGAATCTGCTCATGGATCCCCCAATCCAGTAACTACAACACAAGATCAAACGTCTCTCCACACAAAGATCTTGAGCTTACCCAGCTAGTCAGCTGCCATTACAATAGTACAAGTATCATCCCAAAAAATGAACTTTCTAAGTAGGCAAATGCCACATAACCAAATTTAGTACAAAGATCTCGTAACGTACGTAAATACGTACCGTCGAACCGCCAGGCCCAGTTGGGTCGCTTGTACTCGGAGAAGGCGATGCGGCCGTCGTGGTCACGGTCGTGAAGGTTGAGCTCCCGGGCGGTGCGGTGCAGCACCTCGTGCCGCACGAAGGCGAGGTTCCACGCGGCCAGCTCGACACCCATCACGGCGCCTTTGTGAAAGGACAGGGTATGTCGCCTAGAGGGGGGTGAATAGGCGAATTAAAATATTTAACACTAAATGCAGCGGAATAAAAAATTTGCAGCTAAATAAAATCTCCCGAGGGTCTAAGTCCGGAGTGTCCGGATTTTTATCCGGATACTCAAATATCCGGACGATCCGGTTCTGGAGTCCGGATACTCCGGATTGGATCCTAGGGACTCAGGCCGGAGTGTCCGGGACTTATCTCCGGATACTCCGAAATGTCCGGACTATCCGGGTTCAGAAGTCCGGATACTCCGGATTTAAGACCTCGAAATGAGATTTTAAATCCTCGCAATTTTTCAACAATCTACTTGAATACAAAAGATCTAAAAGCTATCAGTACACTGGGAAATTGTAGATCCGGGCCAAACACAACAAAAGAGTAGATCGGGCAATTTCAAGATTCAAAATCAAATACTAAAGCATGAGTAAGAAGCAAACTTGGAGACGATGATTTTTCACGAAGTTAGGATCCTTGAGGATCCTACGTCTCCGCTGAGGCGGCTCGGTCACACTTGAGCCGGGTCTCTTTCAACCCTCTTCCTCCCGGTGTTGCACAAATGCACTCGTCGGTCTTCACTCCTTTGATTCCTTCCCTTACGGAGGCGGAACCGGCCTTCACAAACTTCCCACGGCCAACCACACAAAGCTCCGGTGGCTCGTAGGTGACCTCCTAGCCGTCTAGGAGTCCTCAACCTCCAAGAGTAACAAATGCTCACGAAGAACAAGCTTGGAGATGAAATCAAGTGCTCAATCAACTCAAATCTCACTCAACCTAGCACCTCACTCCTCAAACTCTCCCCAACCCTTCTCACCAAGGGGATCACTTAGATCTAAGGGTAAAGAGGTGTTTTGGGGGCTCAAGAACAAGGGTATAGCACCTCTAATCTATAGGGTAAAAGCCTCTTTGAAGTGGGAAGAAAGGGGGTTTATATAGAGGTCCCAAGAAAACTAGCCGTTGGAGACAGCTGGGCACAACCCGAAGACTCCGGAGAAAACCCCGGATACTCGGATTGGTCGAGAGCGACCATCGAGGGTGTCAACCGGAATGTCCGGATTGAATATCCGGATACTCCGGATTGCACCGCCACCCGACGAAAACGAGCATAACTTTTCACTTCGGACTCCGATTTCAGTGATTTTGGACTCTATCAAAAGCTAAGAACGAGGGCTACACAACTAACAAGGTCTCACTAACCAAAACTCAAAGGATAAATACATATTTCATAAAGAATCCAAGGGAGACCTACAACTCTCACTTTCCGGCACCACCAACACCACTCTCTTTCTAAGATTCACAAGGATGGATCACTTGAGCACTTGACACATCTAAAAGTCATTCGACATCGCATCCCTCTTAATAGTACGGCAATCCTTAGACTCAAAATAAATCAAAGATAATATAAGTCTAGAAATAGTCACTTGCCGTCTTCTTTCTTGATGTCGATGCATGAAGACCTTCACCATATAATTGATGACATCTTCGCCTTATCCAACTCGACTCGATTCACCTCATGAGACTCTCGTCCTATCAACCTTGACTTGATCATCCTCTCTGACGATCTCCACGCCAAGTCGCTCTTGACTTAGTCCTCAACTCTTGGTGACACCGCCGTCTTGTTGACCTCAGCTTAATGATCATCCTCCAAGATACCTTGGTCATCATACATAGACGGGACCTAATTCTTTCTAAACTACTCATGAAAGACATTAGTCCCAAAAGCTCAATATATATGAACAAATTGATATTTGTGAGCAATTGATTACAACAAGTGTTTCATATAAAGAAGCACAACATAAATGGAAACACTTGACATAAGAAATGTTCTCTACTAAGTACATCATGATGAATATGTAATTGATCTATATGCACTAGAGAGATAATTGCCAATATGATGAATCAATTAAATCATGGCGAGGATCACAGTCTTTACTTAAATGAAGCACATGATAGAATGTACACAAATTGTACATGTGCAAATAATATTTGGAATAAGAGTAAATATGTGATCCAACTCTAGATTAAACTTCACCAAGAGAAGTGCATGAGAAGATACACAACTAAGACATGCATGCACCAAGTCAATCTATAGCAATACAAGTTTAACTCTAGTTAATACATGCATACTAAAAACAAAGCACATAATGAACTCAAATGAATATATATGCACAAATAAATATGACATGAACCAATGTGCATATATATAATCAACATGCTACTTGGAGTTCACTATGCATTTGCACGAAAGGAATGCAATAACAAATATAGAATAGATACCAAAATTGCATACCTTATCTTTGCTTAACCATCCCACTTGATTTTCCTCTAAATAGATGAGACTGATACTCAACTAGGCAATAACAAGTTAGTCTCATACCAATATAATCATATTAGAGGTTTGTCATTTGTTAAGCACTAAGTTAAGCATTTACTTAATTGTATAGATTGTCATTATGAGTGTTTGTCATTAATCACCAAAATAACATAAGTGCCTAGATGCACTTTCAATCTCCCCCTTTTTGGTGATTTATGACAAACCTATTATCAATTGCACCAAATGACAATATTAAGATATTTTAGCATTAAAACAAGCATAAAGATACAATAAGAGATCATACTTACAAATCATCCCTTTTTGTCAATCGATTAGGGGACAATTGATAAATCCATAAATTCTCCCCCTTTTGTCATTAATCCCAAAAAGGTGCTTAAAAGATTCTTATTGTTTATTCAATAAAATCTGTTCTCCCCTTTGATTGCACACTCAATAAAAGATTAGGAGAAAAAATAAAAATAAGGAGCTAGTAATAGGACAATAATATTAAGCTCCCCCTAAATCTAGGCAAGGTATGATACCAATTATTTCCAAGATTTAGGTAATAGATTTTTCTAGTTATACAAATTTAAAGTAGTCATGATTCACAGGATATAAGTGATGCTTAAACATGACACACGAATATGATTTCACATGGAGAAGATTTATTCTTTAAACATCAAGATCATATAGCAAATTTACATAATTTAAGCACATGCTCATGATCAAATTAAATTCTAACAATTAAGATCATATAAAGAAGATTACACAAGAAGAAATTGCTTATATGATCACAAGATGTATACAAGATCATGAATCAAAATTGTATAAGTAAGATGCACTTTCATGATCAAGAATTTCATAAACTTATCAAGGGTATACCTCTTTGCAATGTGTCACCCATATGTACCTTTTACTTCTCGATAATACCAAATGCAAGTTAGATGACACTTCAAAACAATTTAGGATTAGAGGATACCTCTTGAAAGATACCAATTAATCATACCAATTGAAAGATACAACACCATTTAGAATAACACAATTTAGCATAATGGTGTGCACAGACATTATTGAATATGGTCAGAAAAGAAACACGTCCCTTTGTCGATTCTTGTCCACTGCATGTTCGAATTGGTCATGATCACCGCACCCGTTCTCAAAAGCGTGTTTGCTCTCCACTCTCTCTGGAATAATCGTGGTAGTATTTTATCTATGTGGGAAGTTCTCCTGCCGGCCCGAACGAAAGGCTCTTTCAGGAAGTAGTCCCATCACTCTCGGGCCCGACACCAACCAAGAGGAGGCGGGGCTCTCTCCAATCATTCCGAAGAGCCGTGGTCTTAGATCCCTCGTACTATGGAGCTCCTCTCCATTTCCTTCATCTCACCGTCGAAGATGACCCCTTTTCCAATACCTTGAACATCAATAGACAAGCACACGATTTCTGGGAACAAATATCTTTTAATTTGACCCAAGTTAGTTTGATAATGTCTAAGTACAACATGCATGATATATATGATATACAAGACAATACTCTTTGCATGCAATTTTAAAAACAACTTGAAGATATCAATTGAAGATTTTATTACACCACTTGACAATGAAAATATTTGAAACTCATTCAAATTTAATCTTGTCATCCACTTGTAAGAGAGACAATGAGTAAAACACATTCAAACTCACTCTTGAGCTTACAAGAGAAATTTTCTCTTTTCCATAATAAACTCGAAGTTATGCAAGAGAGAAAACATTTTGAGGCTAAGTTACAATTAAATCCAATTTCTAGAATAACTTAGCCAAAAGATGCACTTTTATTGGAATGAAAACTTAAATAGATATGCTCCACTTAGAAGCTTGGAGCAATGAATAAGTTCACTTAGTTTTCATCTTGAAAGGCTTGCCAAGATGCCAATTTAAAACTCTTAAAATCTCAAAAAGATGCAAATAGCAGCGCAAAGTCGATTATAACTTTTAAACCATTGCTCAAATACAAAAATCATCAACGCGGAACAGATTCGTCTCGAAATCCTCTTCGAGGGCTATGAAGACTGAATATTGATTTGAGCAAAGGAGAAACCCCAAAAATAGGATGAACAAGATATTGCAAGAAAGTATAGATAGCAATTTAAGAATTTGGGCCGAGTAGTACAACCCGGATACTCCGGTGTTTTTGATCCGGAATGTCCGGATAATCCGGATACTCCGGATAGATTACCCGGATACTCCGGGTTGTTCAGCTTCATCCCTAAAACTGAACATTTTGAATTTGGATCAAATCTTGATCAAATGAAGTCCAATAGCCATAAGATTTTGCGGAAATGATCCATGAACATCCAAGAGACTTTTTCCAAAAGGATTTTCTCAAATATCACTCTCCAATCAAAAATAGGTCATTAGAAGCATTGGAGGTTTAGTTTTGACACTAAGTCAAATAAAGTCAACAATCTTGCAAATGAGTTCAAATAAATTTGAGAATTTTCAGATATGAACTCCATATGTGAGAGAAGGTTTTCCAACAAGGATTTTCAATAAATAAATTTCATTTCGAGAAATATGATGAAAGATGCATATAAAACACATAAAAGATTAAGATTTTCACCAAATCCACAAAATGGAACCAAATGAGTTTTGAATGGTAATATGCACTTATATGGCTTCATATGATTTAGAGAGATGTTTATAAGCCTATTTGCATAATCAAATCCATTCAAATCGTAAAATCCAACTTAATGCAACAGTATGCCAAATAAGATCGAAAGAGAGAAAAATGCATAACTATTTCAAATTAAGTTGAAATTATTTGAAATTGAGCATAAACATTCTTTAGACTCCCAAGAAACTTTTCCAAAAAGAATTTTCCAAAAAGGAGTCTCCAAATAAGAGATATGCCAAATTTTGCTTTGAGGGTTTGAAAAGTAATTGAATTTTCGCCAAATGTTCAAAATGCATTCCGGATTGAAATTTATGGAGATTTGATCTTTAATAGCTTTGTATGATTTAGAAATACTATTTCAATCCAAGATATACAATGAAATCCAATTCAAATAGCGAAATCCACAAAATGCAACAACGGGTTATTTTGGGTCAATTGGATGATTTTGGCTAAATTCAAATAGCTATAACTTTTGAACGGTTGGTCATTTGGAAAAACTTTGAACTAAAGAAATACTTAAAATGACCAACCCTATGAGTTTTGTATTGACCACTTTTTCAAACTCCAAATGGATATTGTTTAGAAAAATTTGAAGTTAAATGCAAAAGCAAGATCATAAAGATCCTTTTTAGGCCAAAGTTTGACTTTTAGCTTCTAACCAAGGGTTAGATACTTGAAAACATTTGAAATACATTTGAAAACATTTTAGAAGACTATTTTCATAAGATTTTGCATTTCAAACAAATATTTTGCTTTTAACCCTTTTTGAAGCAAGTTAGATAGGAAATAGTTTTTCATAAAAAGCCTCAAAATACAACTCAATTTGGATTTCATGCAATTTCAATTTCTATGGCTTAGAATTGATTATCAAGATGGTTTCTAGCCAACATTTATAATGAAATCCAACTTGAATGCTAAGATTTGAACAATATGCTTAAATAAGCTATTTTAGTTCAAACCAAGAATTTTGGCCAATTTTGATTTCAATATAGAATTTTCATTTTGAAAGCTTGTAAAACATTTGAAATACATATTAGAATACTTTTACAAAGCTTTTCACAATTTTGGGCCTTTTAAACATAAGATTTGACTTTTGACCAAAATGGTCTTTTTGAAATAGCTATTTGTAAAACAAAGCCAAATATTTCAACACAAGATTCAAATGAAGAATAAGATGAGATATAGAGATTTGAATTCTGTGTATGAGTCTAAGATACCATTTTGAACCAAGATACTACACAAGATCCGGTCCAAACGGAGAAACTCACTAAGTGCAATAATATGACTATTATGGGTCAAATATAGTTTTTCGGCGAGTTTCAAAATCGAATAACTTTCGCTAGGTTGGTCTTTTGAAAGTCTTTTGAACACAAGAATTGTTAAGAATGACCAACTCTAGGATTTTTGTTTTGGAATTACTTTCAAATTTATTTTACATTTAATTCTATGAAAATTATAAGTTTAAATCCAAAACAAGATACTAGAAACTTGATTTTGGGCATGAAACTTATTTTCTTTGTAAAATAGATTTTTTTGAAGCCAAAACCCTTTGAAAAACGTTTCAAATACATTTGTATACATTTTGCAATTAGTTTTTCACAAGAATACTAATAGTATACAAAATTTTGACTTTTGGCTAAATGGCTTGATTTTGAAAATATATGTTAGCACTTATATAAATATGGGCACATGTAGGGATGCAATATACATGGATATGAATTAACACTCCCCCTTAATATGCCACTTACCTAAACTTGCTCAAGATTGCAATCAAAACAATTAATAAGCATGAGCAAGCATATAATCAAGCAATCTAAATTGATTTTCATGAATAATGCAATATAACCTACACAAGGCTATAAGCTATAAGAATCAGTTTAAATACTTGTTACCCGAGATGGCATTGGTTCATGATTGGAGTGATCATCCTCATGCTTGGCTCCATTTTGCAAATGATTAAGTCATCTTCCCTTTTGAAGAAGCCAAACGTCCAATCCATCTCATATTGCCTAAAAATCTTTTAGGCGGTTTTTGGTACCCAATCCTTGTTGGGTCCAACAATGTTAGTCACAATAGATTTAGGAACCCAAATGGTCCTAATATTAACATTTTTGACAAGACTAACATGACTAGGAATAGGTTTGCGATAATTATTCCTCCTAGGCAATTGATTGGCATTTTTATAACAAGGCTTAGGAGGACAATGATACTTTGCAAAACCATTTCTAGTTTGATCTCTTCTAAGCACATGATAATTGAAATTATGCATTGGCTTAGAGGATCTAGTATATCTAGGAAATGGTTTGCTATTGTTATTTTTCCTAAGCACATGATCAACATGATTTTTCTTGGTCTTAGGAAATCTAGTATTTTGAGCAAACACATTTCTAGATTCATTTCTCTAAGCAATTGAATATCATAATTTTGCAAATACTTGGGAGAATCGACAAACTTGGCAAACACATTGCCATTTTGTCCTTCCTAAGCAAATAATGATCATTGACAATAATAGACTTAGGAGTAATACCTTTGGAACAATCCTTACCGATGTGCCCTTTTCCGACAATTGTAGCAAGTAGGCTTTGGCGTCTCTTGTTCTTCTTGACTTGCTTCTTGCGGTGTGCCTCTCGGTTGATGGTTGTAGCTTGATCTCCACTTTATGAGGACGCACTGAGGCGTAGTGGCCCTTCATTTTGTTCTCCTCTTGGAGATGTAACCGATTCTCGCTTATCTTGAGGCGCCCTTGGCTTGCTCAAGATCTCATCGAAACGACTTTTCGCTTACGCACTTCTTCAAGTCATTTTCCAATTTAATGACTTGAGCTTTGAGCTCTTTATTTTCCTTTACAAGGTTAGTCTCACATTGTATAGAGGAAGTAGAAACATTTGAATTTGAGCAACAAGGTAAATCATTGCAAGAGGTGGATATGTCAAATTTTGATGAAATATTAGGATTAACATTTAAGCAAGACATTTCATCAATTAAATCACATGAGATTCCTATATCCACCTTAGGCTTATGAATTTCTTTGGAAAGGAGGGATTCATGATTTTCTTGAAGCATATTATAATCATTTTGAAGTGATTCATGTTCAAGCTTCAAAATTTTATATTTCTTTTTCTCCTTTCCAAAACATTTATTGAGCTCCTCAAGCAAATTCATAAGTTCATTATAAGTGAGCTCATCATCGTCACTTACCTCATTCTTACCTTTCGCCATGAAGCAACGGATTTGTGATGGAAGAGCATCTTCACCATCACTTGAGCCGGAGGTTGAGGTTGATGGAGATGTCGGTTCTTCATCACTTGAGCTTGAGGTGGAGCTTGATGTTTCATCTCCCGACATCTCTTCCTTAATGCAATCCTCAATAGAAGTGGATGATTCAAATAGTTCTTGAAGCTTTATCCACATTTCATGAGCGCTCTTGAGATTGCATATTCTATCAAAAATTTCATCACTCACAACACAAAATAAAACATTAGTAGCTTGAGCGTCGAGATGTAGGCATTTTCTCCCTCCTTCAGTTGGAGCAACTTCATTCAATGGAGAGAAAAAGTCGACATCTACGATCCACCATATTTGGGGGCTCATGGATTTAAAATGAGAAGTCATAATTAATTTCCATGAAGCATAATTTGTGCCATCTAGCACAAGTGGATCATGTGAGTGCACTAATCCTCTAATCGACATCCTTTACTCTCTAGACGGTTAAATCTAATAAAGCAGAGACCTTGCTCTGATACCAATTGAAAAGACAGGGGATGTCGCCTAGAGGGGGGGTGAATAGGCGAATTAAAATATTTAACACTAAATGCAGCGGAATAAAAAATTTGCAGCTAAATAAAATCTCCGAGGGTCTAAGTCCGAGTGTCCGGATTTTTATCCGGATACTCAAATATCCGGATCGTCAGGGTTCGGAGTTCGGATACTCAGATTGGATCCGAGGACTCGGGCGAGTGTCCGGACTTATCTCGGATACTCGAAATGTCCGGACTATCCGGGTTCGAAGTCCGGATACTCGGATTTAAGACCTCGAAATGAGATTTTAAATCCTGCAATTTTTCAACAATCTACTTGAATACAAAAGATCTAAAAGCTATCAGGTACCTAGGGAAATTGTAGATCCGGAGCCAAACACAACAAAAGAGTAGATCGGGCAATTTCAAGATTCAAAATCAAATACTAAAGCATGAGTAAGAAGCAAACTTGGAGACGATGATTTTTCACCCGGTTCGGATCCTTGAGGGATCCTACGTCTCCGTTGAGGCGGCTCGGTCACACTTGAGGCGGGTCTCTTTCAACCCTCTTCCTCCGGTGTTGCACAAATGCACTCGCGGTCTTCACTCCTTTGATTCCTTCCCTTACGGAGGCGGAACCGCCTTCACAAACTTCCCACGGCCAACCACACAAAGCTCAGATGGCTCGTAGGTGACCTCCTAGCCGTCTAGGAGTCCTCAACCTCCAAGAGTAACAAATGCTCACGAAGAACAAGCTTGGAGATGAAATCAAGTGCTCAATCAACTCAAATCTCACTCAACCTAGCACCTCACTCCTCAAACTCTCCCCAACCCTTCTCACCAAGGGATCACTTAGATCTAAGGGTAAAGAGGTGTTTGGGGCTCAAGAACAAGGGTATAGCACCTCTAATCTATAGGGTAAAAGCCTCTTTGAAGTGGGAAGAAGGGGTTTATATAGAGGTCCCAAGAAAACTAGCCGTTGGAGACAGTGGGCACAACCGGAGACTCGGAGAAAACCCGGATACTCGGATTGGTGAGAGACCATCGAGGGTGTCAACCGGAATGTCCGGATTGAATATCCGGATACTCCGGATTGCACCGCACCCGACTAAAACGAGCATAACTTTTCACTCCGGACTCGATTTGGTGATTTTGGACTCTATCAAAAGCTAAGAACGAGGGCTACACAACTAACAAGGTCTCACTAACCAAAAATCAAAGGATAAATACAGATTTCACAAAGAATCCAAAGGAGACCTACAACTCTCACTTTTAAGCACCACCAACACCACTCTCTTTCTAAGATTCACAAGGATGGATCACTTGAGCACTTGACACATCTAAAAGTCATTCGACATCGCATCCCTCTTAATAGTACGGCAATCCTTAGACTCAAAATAAATCAAAGATAATATAAGTCTAGAAATAGTCACTTAGTCTTCTTTCTTGATGTCGATGCATGAAGACCTTCACCATATAATTGATGACATCTTCGCCTTATCCAACTCGACTCGATTCACCTCATGAGACTCTCGTCCTATCAACCTTGACTTGATCATCCTCTCTGACGATCTCCACGCCAAGTCGCTCTTGACTTAGTCCTCAACTCTTGGTGACACCGCCGTCTTGTTGACCTCAGCTTAATGATCATCCTCCAAGATACCTTGGTCATCATACATAGACGGGACCTAATTCTTTCCAAACTACTCATGAAAGACATTAGTCCCAAAAGCTCAATATATATGAACAAATTGATATTTGTGAGTAATTGATTACAACAAGTGTTTCATATAAAGAAGCACAACATAAATGGAAACACTTGACATAAGAAATGTTCTCTACTAAGTACATCATGATGAATATGTAATTGATCTATATGCACTAGAGAGATAATTGCCAATATGATGAATCAATTAAATCATGGCGAGGATCACAGTCTTTACTTAAATGAAGCACATGATAGAATGTACACAAATTGTACATGTGCAAATAATATTTGGAATAAGAGTAAATATGTGATCCAACTCTAGATTAAACTTCACCAAGAGAAGTGCATGAGAGGATACACAACTAAGACATGCATGCACCAAGTCAATCTATAGCAATACGAAGTTTAACTCTAGTTAATACATGCATACTAAAAACAAAGCACATAATGAACTCAAATGAATATATATGCACAAATAAATATGACATGAACCAATGTGCATATATATAATCAACATGCTACTTGGAGTTCACTATGCATTTGCACGAAAGGAATGCAATAACAAATATAGAATAGATACCAAAATTGCATACCTTATCTTTGCTTAACCATCCCACTTGATTTTCCTCTAAATAGATGAGACTGATACTCAACTAGGCAATAACAAGTTAGTCTCATACCAATATAATCATATTAGAGGTTTGTCATTTGTTAAGCACTAAGTTAAGCATTTACTTAATTGTATAGATTGTCATTATGAGTGTTTGTCATTAATCACCAAAATAACATAAGTGCATAGATGCACTTTCACTTTGGCGGGGTTGACATCGATCTTAGGGAACAACATCTCCATACTCTGCGTGACATTGAACTGTACGGTGTTGTTGATGTAGTCCTCGTCGGCATCGACATCAGTGTCCGCAAAGTCCTCAGGGATGGGGGCCGCCTCCGTGCCCAGCGCGTGAAGCCCCACGGCGGCTAGGCGCTCCCACTCGCGGTCGTCGCGGCGGCGCTCGAGGTCCGCGATGATGCGATGGAGGCTGGGTTTCCTTTTCCAGTTTTCTAGATCTGTTTTTTCTGGAAACTTGAATGCATTCAACTCTTTTTCTTTGCATGTGAGAAGCACGTGGGAGGTGGAGAACGGACCACCACCAACTCCTAATTAAAAGTAGTAGAGATGATAAAAGGTTGGGGCATTCGTAGAACAATCAAGGATATTCGATGAATGAGGACTACTAGGAAAACAATTATTAACGACACGAGAGTTATGGTCGTTAGTCATCGTTAAAAGCTCAACGATTAATAGTACTAACGACCATGTACATTTTTTTTAACAACAGGATAATGTGCCATTATTAATTATGAAGACACAACAACTACTTTTCTAGTATTAATAATCACTTTTTGATCACAGCGCTGCTTGAAATTGTTGAGTATTAACGATCACTTTATAGTATTAATAACAACCGATTCTTTCATCACAGTTGGTACCACATTTATATTAAAACTAGCCTAGCTATTTTATCCCGTTTATTTCTTAGAAACAAAGACATAATTTCGATTCCGTAAAAACATCCTGGATTACAGTGAACCAAAAATTACATTATTGCATCTGAAATGTACAATTAGAATGTATACATAACCATATATATATGAAAGTTTTTCTTTTTTTTCTTTTCTATTATCTATATTCGGATTTGCTCAAAAAGTCTCCCAAATTCGTTTTTTTCGAAGAAAAAAAACATGTTAGATGTCAAAAAGCTATTAATACTAATTTTAGGGAACTTTTAGATAATTTTTTAAAAAATTTCTGAATTTGAATTGGACCGGTTTATCAACTGGTTCCAAATCTCGAGCTGGTCCAATACAATAAAAAAATTGTGATTTTTGAGTGATTTTTGTCGACCTTTTAAACGATGTCGTAAGCGGGAAAAGAAAGAAAGAGAAGTCCATTGTTGGAAAAGCAAGGCCAAAGCCATCGTGCAAGTCGTTATAAACTGCAAGGCGCAAGTGGCCTCGGCCAGATTGATTATCCCACCACAAAATCCGAAGAATAAAAATCGGGAAAATGCTTCAGGTACGATGGTTAGGCGTACGACGCTCGTACGACGACAGTAATAGCGTGTGAGTGCGCTCTTCTGCTGGTCTGTACCCCCTTCCAGGGGCGGATCTATAGGGTATGCCAGGTGGGTCACGGCATACCCTGTAGATTTGGCCCAACACATACATGATTCTCGTCATAATCTGTCACAGCAACCTTGCAGGATTTATAACTTTTGATCCGTAGGTCTGATTGTGCTAATTCTTTTTTAGTTAGATGCGTATTGGAATCTAGTTTATTATGTTCAAATTTCAGGTCAATCCAATGGTTGGATCTCTGAGAATTTGTGATTTACCGAACACATCTACTCTGTTTTGTTGAATACGAAGCAATTATTTGAGTCTGAATTGGGGTGAATTTTTTGTAGATCAAAAATTTGATTTTGACTTCCGCGCAATCATTCACTCCCCCTCTGATTGCTAGTTTAGTATATTTCGATCCTACACATATACTTTATTCGACTCCTTTTATAGCTGACATAGTTATATCTTTATTTATTGCTTATCTTAGTTAGTATTTTAACCACTCAATAGACATATTTTATTTGCAAGGTTTTTAAATTATGAAGAGAAATGGAGATATTGCATCTCTTTTTCGGAAACATGCAGCAAAGAAGGCTGCTGCTGCTTCACCTCCTCCCCCGTCACAAACTGCAACATTGAGCGAGATATTTTCTTCAAAGTGGAAGAAGATGATATAATCAAGAGTTTTATGGCCATTAAAAAGCGTAGACCGAACAAGAAGAAGTAATATTATAAGTATATAAGCTTCTTTTAAATATATCATCTTGTTTTAAATTATTTTTTTAATTGTATACCGAATTACTCGATAAATTTTAAATCGTTTACCGAATTATTATTTGATCGGCATACCTTAGGTTTAAATCCTAAATTCGCCACTGCCCCCTTCCTCTCTGCTCTTCCTTCCTCCTGGCTATACTTTTCGTAGAGATGAAGACGAATTAGATATTTTTTACTTGATCTGAAATTAGATCTGGTTAAGATTGAATTCTAAACCATATTTGGGACGGGATTGGGATTCGGGGTCAAATTCGGAGCAGCCAATATCCGGTAAATACAGGATAGGATCCTGATATCCGGATTTTTCCTATTCGGATATCAGCAAGCCCCAGTCCATTTTTCATCACATTTTTTCATGATAGCTTATTTATATTGATAATTAGTTGATTCTATTGACCCTCAGGTAGAATATTCTTTCTATGATGTCTATTTGTTTTGATTGATATATAACTTGCTACTATGGTCATATACTCGTATGGTTTTAATTCAACATATATTACTCTATATATGCGTGCGTTATCCATACGAAAAAAATATATAAATTAAGATACGAGAAGAGCAATATCCACCTATATCCGATCCGTTTTCACTCCTACTTAGTCAACCTTTAACTTTCCTATTATTCTTCAAACCTTCCCAATCCTCTCCCCACCTTCCATACTACTATACTAAACCACATGAGCCATCATCCAATGGACTTCCGCCTCTAGTGATCACAGAGGAGCCGGGTGGTTGGTGCTTCTAGGCCATCGGCAGGTGTCAGGAAGCACAATATATGGCAACAGCATGCGCACGATGTGTCCCCGAGCGAGGCAAACTCGTTAGTATGGCCAATGTGCATAGAGGCGATCAGCTATGGTGGGAACAACACGATGACCGCCATGGTGGTGGCGCGACAAAAAGGTTGACACTGTCGGGAAGCGGCGAAGCTCCGGTAAAATTGGTTGGCTTATGAGCAGGAAAGGGTCATGTTGGTCCTTTAGGTGGCAATGCCTTGGTTCGAGCTGGTCGCAGAGAGTTGGCGATGATGGCAGCAATGGCGACACGAAGGAACAAAGTGAAGCTACGGACGTAGATGTTAGGGAAATGGATGGACTATGATGGCGGGACAACACTCGTGACGGCAAGGCCTGCAAAAGAGGTGGAGTAATGCTGGCCAAGTGTGAGACAACGACGCGACACTTAACCAGGCAAGCAAGTGCGTGGCGGCGAGGCACATGACTAGGTGTGTGTGTGGTGAGGGGGGTGCGTTATGAGAATAGCGCAGGAGCGGGGCCGTGCAAGGTGGGAGTGGGGATTTTTCTTTTCGCAGGAGGCAAAGCCTAGCGAGAGCACTGTCTCATGGAATTACTGTAGTTGTACGCATATCGGATGTGGAGACGTCGCATGCATAGGGGTGAATTTTTTAAAATAATTTTGCAAAATTAATACGTCGAAACAAAAAATTACAAAAATACATCTATGTCAACAGAACCCATATTGATGACAGATATCTGTTTTATCATAGGTTGAATTGGCCAACATATTATTTGTCGGAGATTCATTTGGTCAACAAGGCTGAGGCTTCTATCGTCAATTTCAATAGCGACAGAAGGTCAAATGACGGTAGATCTATATTTTTGTAATTTTTTGTTTCGGTGTATTAATTTTGCTAAATTATTAGAAAAATATATATTATTTTTAAAAAAATCGTATAGCAGCGCGCCAGCGCCATAAAAATCGCCTCGGCGGAGACGGTCGAACTTTAGATCCTGTCCACCCCTTTCGATTCTTCCTCCGCCCTATTAAAGCCGTCGCCGCCCCGGCTCACCTTACACGCCTCCACTCCCACCGCAGACCATAGCGAAGCACACCTGAGTCGAGGGAAGGGGAAACCCAAATACATCGCCGAGATGAGGCCGCTGCTGAGATCCGCGTCCCAGCTCCTCCGCCGCAGCCGCCGCGACTACTCCTCGGCCGCCGCCGGCGGGCAGCCGGAGCGGAAGGTCGCCGTTCTCGGCGCGGCCGGCGGCATCGGCCAGCCCCTCGCGCTCCTCATGAAGCTCAACCCCCTCATCTCCTCCCTCTCCCTCTACGATATCGCCGCCACGCCCGGCGTCGCCGCCGATGTCTCCCACATCAACACGCCGGCCCTGGTACCGACGCTCGTCCGTGTTTTACTTTTATTCTCGCACTTCGCTAGCTCGGTTGGATTGGATCTCATCTAATCTAGCGGAATTCCGAATTCTGCTGCAGGTGAAGGGGTTCGTCGGGGACGACCAGCTCAGGGAGGCTTTGGAGGGGTCGGACGTCGTGATCATTCCGGCTGGGGTGCCCAGGAAGCCCGGCATGACTAGGGACGACCTTTTCAACATCAACGCCGGCATTGTTAAGAGCCTCTGCACCGCCATCGCCAAGTACTGCCCCAACGTAAGCATCACGTCCTTGCCTCCGTAGATCTGCAGCGGAACTAGATAGATTTCGTTGCTAAATATCGTAATTGTACTTTTGACGGCCCGGAATTGCATTTACTTAGCCATGGTGTATCTCTAGTGTAGTGTTCATTGATTATTTGGGCAGTGCAGTGATTTAGGATTGGTAGGCAACAATCAATAGTTTGCCCCAAATGCACCGAACTGCCAAGTCAAGTGTTTGCCTTCCTCGATGTTGCGTGCTGTTTCTAGCAGGCATGTTTGCTCCAGATCTTGTTTTGCATTTTGAGCTTAATCTTTACGTCTCCTTGCTATTGTGTAGTGTATACTAATATGGACAAGTGAAATGTTACGTGACATTATTGGGTAGTCTAGTGCTTATATGTGTGATCCAAGATGTCAAATGACATTTACCAAGTTGATTTTGTTAGATATATATCAATGTAATCGTGAACTTATTGATTGTATGTATGTTTAGGCTCTTGTCAATATGATCAGCAACCCTGTCAACTCGACTGTCCCGATTGCAGCTGAGGTGTTCAAGAAGGCTGGTACTTATGATGAGAAGAAGCTGTTTGGTGTGACCACTCTTGATGTTGTTCGTGCTAAAACTTTCTATGCTGCAAAGGCAAACGTGCCAGTTACTGGTATTAAGATGATATTTTTTTTGACAATCACAGGGAGCTTTGAGATTACGGTTGTTGTATTTTATTTCTCTGCCCTTTCAATCTGAGTGGTTGCTGTGTTCTTTTGCAGAGGTGAATGTTCCTGTTGTCGGTGGCCATGCTGGTATTACTATCCTGCCGCTGTTCTCACAGGTACGCCTTACTTTCTTATCCTTCAATATGAACCCAAATTAACCTCCAAAACTTACAAAGTTAGACATTTTTAATGATAATAGAACCTTATTGCATAGGTGTAAGAATCATGTATTACTTTGAATCTTGTTGGCAAAACATGCAGGGCTATTTAGCAAAGAGACTGCATTTTGTTCATAGGAGCCAACGCAGGATGATTAAGCCAGTCTAGTGTAACGATCTTCATTTGTCAATCACTGAGCTGCCTACCTCGCTAGCTAACATCTCAGCCTTTCAATTTGATATAGGCAACTCCTGCAAGTAATGCGTTGTCCCATGAGGACATTAAGGCTCTCACCAAAAGGACACAAGATGGTGGAACGGAAGTTGTTGAAGCAAAGGCTGGAAAGGGCTCCGCAACATTGTCGATGGCGTAATTCTATAAAGCATACGAAATTTCCTGAGCATATCCATTTTCTACTAGTTATTGAAACTAGCATGCTGTTATGCCGTTTGTATATGATCCTTATCAAATCTCAGGATATTGTGAATAGTTTTGTTGATCATATAAATGCAACATATGACCAAAATTTGATACTAGATATCCTATTTACTTTGATTAACTAGTGTGTTGTGGTTTTTCCCCATCTTCATTTGGTTGTATGTCCACAGCAGTGTCTTACTGCCAGCTTTGTTGCTGTCAGTGACCAGCAATTACATGTTCACTGTACAATTGAAACTGAAGTAACCTCATGATTATAATAGACCTGGTCACCTGGCATGTCTGAACTTGTGTCTAGTTCTGGCCTGCAGAGTGATTGTATAGACCCTTTTTTCCTGAAAGAATTTGCTAATTGCACCATTAATTTTCTGCTATTGCTTTCATGTGAAATACATATTCATTCAATTTTGTGAAACGTACCAATGTACTCATTTGCCCCCCCTCTTTTTTTCTGGAACTACTATTTGAAATGAAGCTTCTTGCCAAATGGCCACTTGGATCTGTGTGAATAAACTCTGTTGTACTACTTTGTTTTACATCAACACGTTAAATACATATCTGCTTTTAGAGCCAAATCTATCGCATTGTTTTTGACACTAACATATTTATTCCTCTTTTCCAGATATGCTGGTGCAGTTTTTGCAGATGCATGCTTGAAGGGACTCAATGGGGTTCCTGACATTGTAGAGTGCTCTTTTGTGCAATCAACCGTAACAGAGCTGCCGTTCTTTGCCTCCAAGGTGCTTTTCTTTTGTTTTCATATAATGCAATTATGTGCTACCAGATGATTCTGTCAAACTAAATCCACACAGTTCTCGCTCTCTTCAGGCGTTTAAGTGCTTACACAGGTTACCAATGTTTTTCATTCCTATGTATATTTTGGTTGCATGCTTGTTCCTTATAAGCTTCATTCTGTTTTTTTGAGTTGCTCTCTTGGGTTATGGTTTTGGTTAGAGACCTTACATACTTTTTTTGTTGATCCATAAGTTTATGAAGTTGCCAATTTTGTATATAGGTCTGCCATGTGTCATACTGATTGCATTGATTGAAGCATTGAATTATTGCCACTCGTGATACATTTTTAAGAGGTGATTGCATATAATGAGTTCTAGTTTGTTAGTAGACTAGAATGTCATGCACGCTGCACCGCGCATTTTTGCTGTGATGGGAAGCACATAAACTATACATTGATCCAGGAATTTGGATTCTCCACGGTATGGAAAGAAGCATGAATTAAAATAGTATATTATGCTGCAATCTTAAACATGCAAAATATGAACAGCCAAGCATGAAGCAAAAGAGTATGCTGATAATATCACGTGAGTATGAATTGTACGAAAGTAAAGGGCATATAGTGTCTAAAAAAACATATCAATGTCACTTACAATTTACATAGTTTGTGCGCAAAAGCAATTGAAGTCAAGAAAGAATAACAACTAACAGTATTTGGGTCTAACTATACTTTTTTTATTGAAAGAAACAGAAGCTCTAATTACATCTATATCTACACACACGACACAACCACACCTCAATGAAAAGGTTGAAAAAGTTTTTCCCGGTCAACAGTATCCTTGCAAAAGAACATACATGCTTATCAAACAACTGCCATTAAAAAACATACACATTTATGCATCAGAGTGATAACTTCCCTGATCTGATACCCTAAAATTAGTGTGTCTGACCTCCTAATAACTATCTGGTTCATGTATCTTAGTTCCTTCTTGCTATATATGATCAGTGCATAAGAGACTTTCACGATGAAATGATAATTATTTTTCCAAATTAATTGTGTGGACTGTGACATGATTGTGGCAAGAGAACTCCTTTCAGCTTAAGTAATAATCGGTAAATAGTTATGAGTAGCAGGTTTCAGCATATAAAGATGCCATAGACATAGAAATAGGTAGAATTTTTTCATTACTTCTTTTTACTCTTTGCTGTTTCTCTGATTAAACAGTTCTATAAGATAATTAGAACTAAATTGTATCAAAGAAAAGATGGTAAATTGTCCTTCTATGATTCTAGCTATCTATGTAACATGGGGCAAAATATACCACATTTGAGATCTAGTTATAAATGAGACAATATTAGGTTGTCTCCTTGCAGTGAGAACACAAAACTAAACTCAAGTAAGCCATGCCAAATATTACACCCTTCCCAGTTCCCATACACAGGAGTAGCTGTCTATCCAAAGCGGGAACAAAAAAACATGATTAAATTGCAGACCAAAAGGCATTTGCATTGTCAGTTGGTGTACCTTTTCTTTCCTCTTTAAAGAAAGCACTGCTTGCTATTAGGGACTTCCGGGCCTAAAAGCATTCCAACTTCCAAGGAGACATAAAACGGAAATGCTGCTGTACCCAACTTGTTGTAGCATCGCTAAACAGTGGGTATTTCTATACCCTTTGTCATGGGGGACTATATGAGAGCGAGAAAAGTAAAGCTATATAGATGTGTATTGAGTGATCAAGATCCTCTCCTCCATGCCCTCCTTAGGGTGTGCTTTATATAGAGGAGAGTTGGTGGGATGTATTCCCAAAATGCCCCTCAATTGTATGATTTAGAAAAGGGCATTTTGGTACGTTCCTCTTTAATACAGCATGGGAATTGATATATACATTAGTACATTTTTCTTAGGACCTCCGACTATTCCTGACTGAAAGAGTATGGCTGGGAAAATAGTAGATTGATTAAGGGAGGAGCCCAAGGCTCAAGTACATATAGGCAAGGATATCCCTAAGAATAGGAAAGATCTAATCTAGGAGATCCTTGCCAAACATAACCAACTAACCATGGCAAGGATATCCCTAAGAATAGGAAAGATCTAATCTAGGAGATCCTTGCCAAACATAACCAACTAACCACGGAGGGGAGTACATTACGCTAACGCTTTCATGATCGGAACGTCGGTGGTTAGCCACGGACATTGATCGGACCGAAACTCGGAGAACACGAAGAAGGCGACCCTTTCGTGAAGATGTCGTGAACCGGGATGTCGTGGGAGCGTGGAGAACCCGACGGCACCCATGGCTACCTTCTCACGAACGAAGTGAAGATCGATCTCGATGTGCCGTCCGTTGATGTTGAACCGGGTTGGAGGACATGTAGATCGCAGCGTTGTCGCGATGAGACAATGGTAGCACGGTGAAGCGGAATGTGGAGCTCATGAAGAAGTCGCCGAAGCCAAGAAGCCTCGGCAACACCATTGGCGGCGGCGCGGACTCGACCTCGATCTTTGGAGCGGGACACGGTGTTCGGCGTTTGGATGACCGGAGACCGGGTTGTCACCAAGGAACACAAAGCATAGCCCGAGGTGGACTTGCGCGAATCGGGACGACCGGCCCGATCGAGATCGAATAAACCACCAAGTCATCCCGGGTCGACGGTCGAAGATGAAGACCAGTGTAAATACCGAATGTAGCGAAGGATGCGCGAGGCGGCCAGTGGGGCTCTCGAGTCGTGCATGTAAAGGCAAACCTGCTTTGCCGCGGCGTAGGCGATGTCGGGCCGTGTGAAGGTCGATATCGCAAAGCGCCAGAAGCAAGACTCCGTAGTCGGATGGGTCAAGAACCGGAGCTCCGAGTCAGCGAGACCTTGAAATTTGGTATCCACAGGCGTTGTGCATGGTTTGCACTCGGCCATCCAAAGACGATCAAGATGTCAATCATGTATGGCGAGAGAGAACCATCTTATCGGCCTTCTTGCGAACTTGCATCCGAGGAAGTGATGGAGTTGCCCAAATCCTTCATGGCAAACTCTGCTGGAGGCTGAGATGACTGCCGCGGGAGGTGTGTCGAGGCGGTGAGGCGATGTCATCAACGTAGGAGCGGGTAGGCGTGTCGATTGCCACGGCGGTGAGACAAACAATGAAGTGTCCGACTTGGCTTCCACAAAACCAAGAGAGACCGGATCGTGGCGGCGGTGTACCAAGCACGGGAGCCCGCTTGAGACCGTAGAGCGACTTGTTCGAGACGACGAGACAAAGTTGGGCTGGCGGGATCCTCGAATCCGGAGGCTAAAGCGCAAACACGGTCTCTGTCAAGGTGCCATGGAGGAAGGCGTTCTTGACATCGAGTGGTGAAGCCCGCCTTTGGCGAGAGAGCGAGAGAAACCTTTGTCGCGAACCGTGGTGGGTTTGACGCCGGATGAATGTCTCGGCAAAGTCGATGCCCGGACGCCAGGTGAAGCCGCGAAGGACCAACGTGCCTTGTAGCGCTCCGAGAACCGTCGGCGTGGAACTTGTGTTTGAAGATCCACTTGCCCGTGACAATGTTGGTATGTCGCGGGCGAGAACCAACTCCCAAGTGCGGTTCGGAGAAGGGCAGCATGTTCTTCCTCCATAGCGACCGCCAATTGGGATCGGCAAAGCGCCACGGAAGGTCTTGAACCGGGACGGTGGCGCGACATGGTACAAGGATGGTACGCGAAACCGTCCTTGGCCCGAGTCGTCATCTTTGTCTTTGGTTCCTTTGTCGGGAACGGCAATGGCACCCGAAGCACCGGCCGGTGCGCAGGGCGAGTCTTGTCGGAGGACCGCTGACTGGTTTGGGCGCTGGAGTAGGCGCGCAAGGCGGGAGCCGTAGCGTGGGCTGCGTCGGGAAGTTGGGTGGAGAAGCGGTGCGTGCGTGGCGCAGACCCGCACGGGAGCGCGGGAGAAGCCGTCGGTCTTGCGCTGGGATCGTGGCGCTGCGTGCGCGGAGGGCGGCTTGACGGACGGGCGGCGGTTGGCGAGGCGGTGCACCACCCGCACGTCTGAGTCGCGGAAATCTTGGTAATCTTGGCGGCGCAGAAGCGGTACGCACGTCGGCATGGGGCCGTATAGCAAGCAGATGGTGGCGCGGGAGGACTGCAGGAGACACGGTTAGCGACCACATGGGAAGAAGCGCGGGTTAGGAATTCATCGAGGAAGGTGAAGTCCGTAGCGGTGGGAGGAGGTATGCTCGGCAAAGGAAAAGCGGTCGTCAAAGAGAACATGGCGGAGATGATGATTCTATTTGTGGTAGGATCAAGACATCGGTATCCCTTGTGGTGAGCGAATAACCAAGGAAGATGCAGAGGCGAGCGCGGGGCAAGTTTGTGGGGAGCGATGGCGAAAGATTGGGGTAACATTTACTGACCAAAAACACGCAGATTATCGTACAGCGGTGCCGCCGAAGAGAACAAAGTGCGGGGTTGAAAAATCCGGTGTCTTGGTCGGCAAGATGTTGAGGAGGAGAGTTGCGGTGTGCAACGCCTCATTAATCTGAAGGTGGCATGCTCGCTGAAAGTAGAAGAAGCGAATGACATCGTTTGTGAGTACGAATAATCCGCTCACTCGGCTGATTCTGCGAGGGCGTGTAGGGACACGACATGCGGCCCGAACGCCATGTGTGAGGAAGAAGGTGCGCTGTATGGAGTTGTCGAACTCCTACCGTTGTCACTCTGGACGGCCTTGACGATGCGCCAATTGGGTAGACACATAGGCGAAAAAGTTAGGCAGGTGGAAAACGTGTCGATTTAAGCCGTAAAGGAAACGTCCACGGTGATGTGGCAATCATCAAGAACAACTAAGTAATATTTGTAACTAGAGACACTAACAATGGGAGATGTCCATAAGTCACAATGAATAAGATCAAAGTTGTTTGGCGCTCGAGATCTTGAAGGATGAAAAGGAAGGCGAACATGTCGTCCTAGGTCGACACGCATGCCACAAGGATTCCAAACTTTTATTACTGACCGGGGATAGCCAAGTGAGTTTGGAGAGGGCCTCGCGACCGGGGTGGCCGAGGCGGCGGTGCCACGGGGAGGATGGCGTGGAGTTGGCAACAAGGAGTGAGCCACGGGCGGTGCGGCGAGTAGAGCGGACCGAGCTATTGCACTGATGATCACGTTCGCGAGAAGATCCTTCACAGAACAACCATACGGGTCAAACTCCACGAACAATTGTTATCGATGAGTGAATTGTGAGCGAAATAAGATTCTTGATAAGTCGAGGCGAAACAAGAACATTATTTAGAACAAGAGAGCCAAGGTGCGTCGGCCGGTGGCGGTGACAGCAGGAGCGAACCATTACCGACAACAATGGAGGTGGGAGAGGATCTGGGGTTGAGGAGTGAGAGAGGTACCATCATGGGAGGTCATGTGGGAAGAGGCACTGTATCAAGGTACCGATCGTTGTTCGCGGCGGAGTGAGGGTGACGTCTTTGAACGTGGAGGCCGAGAATTCGGTCCAAGAACGGAGACCCCACCATGAAATTTGTCTGCGCTTGCATTCTTCTTCTTTGTTAGTCTGTGGCCGCAGAAGGCTCTTGTTGAGGCGGAGTGCATTCTTTGGGCAATGGCGCTTCTTTGTTGGGATTCTTCTTTGTTGAGGTGTGGCGCCCACAGGGAAGCCGGGCGAGGAGGCGCACGGGGCCGGGCCACATTTGGATGGACCGTTCCACGGGTTGAAGAACGATGGCCACCATTGCGCTTACCGCCGCCAGCAGCAGCGATCGTCTGCCGGCGTAGAAGAGTAGCCGGAGGAAGCGTCGCCGCCGCCAGTGCAGCAGTGATCTGCTGAGAAGGTCGCGGTGGTCCGCCGGCTTCTTCTTCTTCTTCTTCTTAGAAGCGGCCGGACGAGGAGGACCGTTCTTTGGTCGAGTCTTGTTGGCTGGCGAGGTAGAGCCGATGGCGGCGAGGCGTCGGAGGAGCAGAGGAGTCGCACCATGTTGATCTCCTCGAGAGGAGTTCATTGCGGGCGGCGGCGAAGGAAGGAAGGGCGGCCGCGGCGGAGGTGGACCCGATGTCCCTGTCTGCTCGTTGAGCCGCGAATCACGTTGAGGACAGTGCGGTCGATCCGCGTGTTCGCCGAGGTCGATGGTCGTCGGCCATCTTCTTGAAGTGTTTGCAATAGTCGGTGTGGAGAGGTCACCTTGGGCAAACGCGCGAAACTTGGCGTCAGGTGGAGAGCACGGGTCCCGATTGCCAAGGAAGTGATCCTCGATGGCGATCCGAGCCGTGGCGGTGGCGCGGTGGTCGATCACGGCGTCGGCAAGGTCGGCGGTGGCCGTCTTTGTCTGACCATGATTTGACGACGGCGTTCATCCGAGCCCAATCGGGAAGTGCCGAGAGTGGCGAGCTGCGGACGTGGTCTGCGGCGAATACTTCGTGACGGCGAGTAGGAATTGCTCGCGCCAACGTGGGTAGTTGCGGAGGTGTCGAGGACGAGGGACGGTGCGGGCGTTACGCGCGGAGGCGAGACTGGCGTGGAGGTTGAGAACGGCGGCGGCCTCGTGGAGGATCATGGCGCGGAGATGTCCGTGTCATCCTCGCGGTCGTCGCCGGCGGTCGGCGGATCGGCCGCGGCGGCAGCGTCGGCCGGCTTTGGCCGCTTGGCGATCTGGCGCGAGACGCGCGGCGCGCGTGCGTCGCGTGCGCGGATCTGGCAATGACCTCTGCTTTCGCCTGGCTTCAGCCGAGGGCGGCTGGCGAGTCTCGGCGAGTCGCCGCCATGCAGCGTCGGCGTCATGGCGAGCTCGCTCAGCAGGTCGGCAGACGGAGGCGCAGGGTCCCGACCATCTTGCAGTAGCAGCTAGCGCCGCAGGCGCAGCGTGAAGGCGAGAGGAAGATCCGGTCTCGTGATACCATGAAAGAGTATGGTGGGAAAATAGTAGATTGATTAAGGGAGAGCCCAAGGCTCAAGTACATATAGGCAAGGATATCCCTAAGAATAGGAAAGATCTAATCTAGGAGATCCTTGCCAAACATAACCAACTAACCATGGCAAGGATATCCCTAAGAATAGGAAAGATCTAATCTAGGAGATCCTTGCCAAACATAACCAACTAACCACCAGAGGGGGGGAGTACATTACGCTAACACTGACAACCCTAGGGGCTGGGCCCCCCTACAACACAACTCATGAAACCAAATAAAGCAAGAACCTATTGATCTGTTGTATCAAATTAACAGATGATTTATACAGGCAATGGCATTACAAATTCGGAATATCTTGTCTAGCGCACCTTGCTGCAAATACCAAGTATTTCTTACCCAAGTGGTGCAGCCTGGCATGCACATAGATGCATCCAAATGTAGCTTAAAAACCTGAAAGGTGTATAAAACTTAAATCACTTTTTCATTGCCAAAAGAGTAAAGAAGAAACAAACTTGAGCCAGTCTAATACGAAGATGACGAAAGTTCTATACAAAGATCACTCGGTAAAAAAACAGCAAGATTTATCACCTCGCATTTTAGTCCCCATGTTAATGTACTACTATTTTAACTTTGAGGGCATGCTCAAAGAGCCTGAAAAAAAAGGGAATCAATTAGTAACTTCATTGAGTGTGTAATGAATTTGTTTTTTTTGTTTTTTTTACACTGAATCTAACTCACCACAAACAATTTGGAGTTGGAAAATACCGAGCTGCTCATCTGGTGGCTACCAGGCAAGGTAGCCAAAGGAAGCAGAGGGTGTTTTTCCCCTTCCTTCGAACACCTAGCCAGTACACGAAGAGCATCATGGGTGGGACGACCATCCAAAATGCAACAGTAATATTGGCAAGAGTAATACTAAAATACACAGGCACATCATTTTAACTATCTGTACTTTCAACACAAATTGCAACAAAAAGTACAAACATAAATACACCTAGAGACTGCAAGCCTTTGGCTGTTCATTTCCTCGCTTAGCAAAGGGAGCATACATTCTTGCCTTAACAGTGTAAACACAAATAGATAACTATATTCCATTGAACAACAAAGAAGAATTTTGGCAAGAGCATAAAAAACTACTTAGTGGCATTGGGGCCAAGAAGCATCAGCCCTGTCCTGATCTTTTACCCCATGCCTGCCACTCATAATAAATACTTGATGATGGCAGTGCCAAGCTGACTATGTGGAAATGCTGCTTCACTTGGCATAATGAGGTATGACATATCATCAGGTGCAGAAAATTCGATAGACTTGTAACATGTTTATCATTTATTACGAAGAAATCAGATACTTCCTTCTTACTAATCTATTAGTTAACAAAAAAAACTGAAGAACAAACTGCCACTCCAATAGATTTATTTTATTGTTCACAGCAGCTTAACAAAAAGAAGAGGCATATTTACTACCATGCAAAATGCAACCTTCTAATCAATGTGTTCGGAAATCACATTGTGTTCAGAAAACACACGGATGTCATACTGCCTCTTGCTGGTAAATGCACACCACCAGCTCCCCTCCCTGACTAACCTTCTATCCCTCTAGGCTTCTCTGGGAAACCATTTCAAATTTCACAATGCAAAAAAGGAAGCAGTTCACATTTCACAATGCAAAGAACAACAAATTGCAATGGAAAGTCAAAACTACCTTCTCAGGTTGTCAGGTTCTCTTCCTCTGGGAATCTGCCTCTGTTTCTGCTCTCATGTTCGCTTCTTCTCCTTGAGACATTGCCGCTCTCTGCCAACTCACCATGCTCTCGCTTTGAGACACCGGCTTATCGCACCCTTGCATTGGCCGCAAGGCGACGTCTCTCACACCGAGCCTATGGGCTGGAGTAGTGGGGAACCGTGAGGGTCACTGACGGCACAGCCGAGGAGGTCAAGCGGAGGGGAGTGGCGGCAGGTTTAACAAGGTCCGGGGAGGCGCGCCAGCGTGAAGACCAGGGCGGGCAGGCCGCACCCTAGGTGACGGCGCGACGTGGGGAGGGGAGGATGTCGTGGCCTCTACCTACGCCGCCTCCCCTTCCTTCCCCGACCCTGCCGCTCCTTCCTTGCCATGATCTCCCATGCTAGACGCTTCTTCAACACGTCGTCGACACCCCACCTCACTACCTCCTCTTGCCCTTGGTGCCGTGTCCGTCGTGGCTACCTCCAACCCCACCTTCCATGCACGCCGCCACAACATCCAGTCATTGTCGTCCACAGATACGCCAGATCCAGGCGTCCCCGGCGATATCCCCTCCAGATCCGGCTGTCCCCATCAACCGGAGGTGACGGTGGCCCAGATCTGAGAGAGGGGAGGGGGTGAGGGAGAGGGGATCCAACAATTCGCCCCTTTAGGACGCGGTCCAACAGCCGCCGAAGGGCGCAGGTGGCCCTCCTCCTCACCAGGTGCCGTCGTGGGCGCAAGCGGGAGCGAACACATCGCCTGAATTCTTGTGGCTGCAGCACTTTATGTTTAGAATGTATATACCCAATATGCTGCCTCCCAGGTACTACTGAAAAGTAGCATCTTACATGGTTTGACAATTTTTTTTTTACCTTGTCTGGCCTGTTGCAAGAGTTGTTTTCCCCTTTGGTCTCATCAAAATAACATGCTTTTAAACGATGTTCAAGAAACTTGTGCTTAAGCTTTTATTGTTTCAAAATTTGTTATTTTCTCTTACGAGATGGGAGTTTGTGTACCGAACTGCTGGCCAGTGAAGTTTGAACACTACTTCCTTTCATGTTACAGGTAAAGCTCGGCAAGAACGGAGTGGAGGAAGTGCTTGGGCTGGGCAAGCTGTCCGCCTTCGAGGAGGAGGGGCTGGAAAATCTCAAGGGCGAGCTGAAGTCTTCGATTGAGAAGGGTATCAAGTTCGCGCTGGAGAACTAGGCAACTTGCTCAGATTCTAACAATTCAAATATGAACTCGATGGGATCTCATGAATTTTTTTGGTTTGACTGCCTTTTCTGCCCCCTTCCCCTGGGGCATTGAGGCGTTGTGCTCCAGAATAAAGTCCATCGGCTTGATGCCAACCTGATCTAAACTTGTACCAGAAAGAGTGACACCGGTGCCTTTTGTGCCTTGGTCAATAGTACGGTGAATCTGAAACATGAAGCGAACAATATGCTGTGGAATTTGCTTTTGTTTGGTTTTATGTTCTATGAATTTTATAGGAATTTTGCAGGAATTTTATTGGAAACAGCTCAATTTGCTCAGGAATCGGGAAAAATTTCCGCGTTACAGCAGCTCAGGGTTGGACGCTACACTGGAACACAGCTGTTCTTGCAAGATTCAGTACAACTTCAGCAGTTGAAGTTAGTTATGCGCAACTATGACTCACCCCTGTCTGTTCTGTTGTCATGAATGTTGGAATTAATTCAGAATTAATTTAATGGAAAACGTCAAGAGATGTTGCTCTTGTATAGGCTCTGGTATAAGTTGGTGGCAAGGCTAGAGATATATTTGGTTGGCAGGTTATGTACATGCGCGCGCATCATGTATTTCGTGTGTTTATTTCGTGACTTGTGATTGAGACGTTCTAAGTGTATTTAACCTTTTGTTATGTGTACCGACTATGTCACATCACTTTACGTCTCGACTGTCGACGTGATACTACGGACTTAGTGACACACATGTTCTCGTGTGGTTAGTCTGTTCGCCCGCGATGCGAGATTTCAGGGGGTGGTTTTTAGAATCGTGGTAGTTCGATTTTCGTAGTGCTGAGGCTTCGTGAGACGGTTCGATGGGACGTGTCTTCATATGGGAGACGTCCCTATTCACGAAAGATAGTGACGAAAAATAGATCTCGTCTCGTCTTCCTCTGGCGTGATAAAAATGTTTGGCCTGATCTTTCGATGAGAGAGATAACTACGATTGATTGATATGACGTTGACGATGAGGCTACTTGACCGAGACGATCAAGTCCGTCCTATAATTGCTACACCACACACTATATCGTTATTAATCATGCCTAATACAAACCTTTCTTGCAAGCAATCAAGAATCAAGCAAGAAAGAAATAAGCGCAATGTGAATTGGACAATGGAAGATGCAGTTTTATTGAATAATAGAGAGTCCTGAAGTCATCGTAGTTGGTCTAGTCGACACAAATAAACAACTGATGTTTTCTGAACGAAAAATAATCTAAACCTAAGAGTGGAGGCCTAAGGGTAAAAGGAGGTGGTGACAAAGGGGGAGCCGTCCTAGGGTTGTGCGTCAATAGTGGTGGATGCACACAATCTGGGTTCGGATCCGAACACCATTATGAGGCTCAAGTTGGCTCAGCAGGTGACGCATCACCTCTCTTTGATGATTGTGACGTGTAGACAATGAATATGAAAGTGGGGTCAGATCCGTTGGAAAGTTCTCGTCGTAAGCTTTCAATCAATTACTCATACACCTCCAACGAACTCCGTATGTGAAAGTTGTGGTTGTTTTAAATTAGAGCTATTAGGCTGGTTCGAATTGGACTGGAATTGAAGCGGGGTTGTCCTAGACTTGTTGTAGCAGTAGTGCTGCTCTCCTCACCTTAGTTCTTAAGTAGAATAACATTACATAACTTAGGTAGCAATCCATCTACAATAGAAAAATTATGAACTCCTAGAAATGAGCTCACCTGATAGTTTAACTGTCGTGTACGTACTCTTGTCATAGGTCATTGCCTAGCATCTTGTGGAGTGTTGTTTGTATCCAAGGAAGTAATGCCCTCATCATGGCGCCCCCTCTTCCTCTGGTGCTTGCTGCCACCTGAGTCGTTTCATCCCTTCGCCTGTCGTGCAACAGGCAGGAGGGAGAGCAGTGTCTCCGATCTGACGCCAGCCACTTGGTGACCTACATGGGAGACTAGTGATCAGGTTTCTACGAAGCACCGCACCGCACGACTGCTCTTCTTCGCATTCGATCGTTGTGTCGCATCTAGGCAACTTCCTTTTCTTCATCAAATTCGCTGCAAGTGTGTCACACCGACTAGTTGTTGATCAAAACGATCTCCTTTTGTGACTACTATGATAGTATTACTTACATCTATGTATCAATTGGGTTATCTAACATGTGTAGGCGTGACTTCCTTACTAGTATATTTTATATTCTTTAAATATATGTTGGCCGCTAGTAATCATGTTGTAGATGTAATGTTTAAATTTATATTTTTATTGTGTAATTATGGAATTAAATTAATGTTATGTTAGGTTAATTTTCCAACCATGAACGCGTGCTTGTGTGGGTGTGGGTTGGGTTGGGTTGGGGGCACAGGATCGGTGCCAAACCCAAGTGTGGAAGCAACAAACACTACAAAGATGAGTGGGTATTTCTGGCTGGTTGGAGCTTGGAACGGGTAATTGATACATGAACTTTTTAGTGACTGGCAGTGATGAGTGCATAAGCAGCTAATGGAAAACCACCCAAGTTAAATTGTCTCTGAAACTTTCTTTAGTTCGTTACGGACTTGCGGTGCAGTATAATGCTACTCTTGTCCATCTTAAGACATGGATGGGCGTGTTCTGTGACTGGAGACGATCAAACTTTTTCTATACCATGAGCAAAGCAGCCAGTAAATACGATGTCGCCGTCTCTTTCCTAGCTACTCTTTGAAGGAGATTTTGGAACTAAAGAACACTGTAAAATCACCTCTGTTGCATAATACTTCTTTTATTGGGACCCGTGTTTCACCCTTTAGCCAAGCATACAAGTAATTTCCTTGTGCCTCTCAAGTATCAACAACGTTCTGATAGGCTGGAGTTGGAAAGTTGGAACTGGCAATGGGCTCAGGTAGTCTGGAGCTTGGAGCTGTCAATATACGTACTCCAGAAACAGAGTGCTGTTTGCTGAATGTATAACCAGCTAAGTGCATTGTCTCCTAAAACTTTCTTTACGGGGTACTGGGGTAGTACGATGAGTGCTACTCTCGTCCACCATGAGAGATGGGACACGAATGGTCATTCTCTGTGGTTGGAAACAATCAAACTATTCCTACATCATGGGCAAAGCGGGCATGAAGTATGTATGCTCTATCGCTTTCTTTGCCGCTCTTACGGGAGAAGACTTTGCAATTAAGAACTCTTGATCCTGACCAAGTAGAAGCATGCCAATATGCAATCTATGTTGGATACTTGTTTTCTTGAGAAGATCATGTTGCACGCTTGAGCCCGATGGCCACCTGGCTAAGTGATTTTTTGTTTTTTTTTTGTTTTTGTTATTTTGAGAGGACGGCCAAGTTATTGTGCTGTGCCTATCCACAGCATAAAAAGAGCAGAATACACCAAGATAACGGTCAGACGTTCGTCCGTACAAGCAACTAAAGCTTGCACGCAATTAAGTGGCTAAAACACTCGCACGTTTATCTTTAACAAGCAAGGTGGTCCCCGTATTTGTAGATAGGTTTAAATAACTTGATAATACATATATAATTTTGCTTTTTAAAAAATAGATCATTGTCGAACTCTATTTTGCTATATTTTAATATTATATATTATAGGAAAGACTATACTCATCCGTTTCCTAATACTTGTTATATATGACCGAATTTATGACCAAAACTTCTTTTCATAAATACTTGCATAGTTAAACAGTAAACATAGCATAACATAACATTTTTCATTCATATATCGTCTTTTAATTTCGTTATTGCAATGCTTGTCTCTTTTTCCAATACTTCTTTTAATACACATCATATTGTTTATATCGGTATAGTCGAGTAAACACCTGTTGATATATTACTCTCTTAATCCCTCCATTTTGTGGAGATCCACCAAATAAAGAGTCAAAATATATTCTCTTTATTTTATATAATTTTTATCATATTCTATATTTTTTAGTGACGGTAAAAAATCTTTCATCGACTATTATTACATAATAGTTAATAACTTATATATAAAAATTAAATTCCTTATATTATTTTTTCTTGAATTAGCATATCTCTAAAATTTTAATTCTGAATAAAACTAAAATTTATATATTTTTACATTTAGTATGGAATTAAAAAACAATCCCTAAGTTCCTTTTATTTTTATTCTTCTCCATTTTTTAGTTCTTTTTTTATTTAATTTTGAATTTTAGTTTTAGATTAGAATTTGTATACAATTTTAGGTTATTTTTATTCTTATGCTAATTTTCATCTAATCTTTATTTTGAACTTTAGCTTTGTATAGGTTTTAATTTAGAGTTTGTATGAAAATCAAATAGCTAATTTTTTTTATTTCGAATTTATGTAATTTAATTGTTATTTTTATTTTATTTCTCATGCATTTTTAGGTTATAATTATTATACAAATTCCAATTGTTAATTCTTATATAATTTTTATTCCAAATTTCAACTATGTACATATTTTAGTTTGGAGTTCGTGTGAAAGTTAAATGGCTAATTTTATTTTATTTTTTATTGTACTTGGTATGGACCTATTATTTTAATATAAGCCGTTAATTTTATTGTTATTTGTATTAATTTGTAATATTAGTTTTAGGTTAGAATTCAAATACAAATCCAACTGATAATTTTTATCTATTTTTATTCTAAATTTTAGCTATGTGTGGTTTTAATTTGGAGCTCATATGAAAATCAAATGTCTATTTTTTATTTTTCATTTAAAATTTATTTTATTTTTTTATTGTACTTGGAATTGACTCTTTTTTAATCTAAGTCGTTATAACTCGGATCCACTAGATAGACGGTTAAAATATTTATTTTTAAATAATAACATCTAATGGCTACTATAATTCAACTTAGTTAAGATCCACCAAATTTTGGCTAAATATTTTACTTTTTTATGAGAATTTCCAACTTATTTTAATTTTTTTTCTTAGCGACTCTAAAATATATACCATATTATATAATAGATAGATTCGTTTGTGCAACCCTGTGGCCAAAGGCATTGAATTACCACGAGCATTTATAAAATATAATAGCCAGGTTGGCCGAAGGCATTGAATTACCCGGCTTCTTTTATTGAAACCACGGAATTACCAAGTTCAAAGACAAAGTACTTGCCACCGCAAATAGGAACTGTACGAAAAGTCGGGCTACTATAGGAACTAAACAAGTGCGCAAATGACAACCTAGGAGCAACAACAAGAACCAACTTATATTACTCCCTACAGTCATAAATAGTTATCGATTTGGATATAGTTATAGTAAACTTTAAAAACTTCAACTATCAATATCTTTTAAAATATTTAAATTGGATATATGAAAATTATATGGGTTGATTTATCTCGAAAAGTACTTCAACAGTTTTATAATTTTATTAGATTTTATAAACATATTATAATAAAAAAAATAGTGATGAAAGCTATTTTTAGTGATCATATCGATCTCCAAAACAACTATTTATGACCGGAGGGAGTATGATTTACTGGCTTAGATTCTGGTCAACCTTTTCTTTTTACTGCTACTAGAGCAACAATTCGGGACACATTTTTGTCGAAATCATCACTTTTCTAGACACGTGTGTAATATTTTTTTTGGTAAATTTAGTCTCTTTCCAAACTCAAACACAAAAATAGCTTTAATCCCCAACCGCGAAAGCTCTAGAAAGTAACACATATCTATACCACGTTCCCCTACCATGAAAAACGCTATCGCTCTCCCCTACCATGGTAGCTTCGGTGGCTTATCGCGCTTTGGGAGAGTGGTAGTGCCTTCCATAATAGGGGAGCAAGGAAGGTGATATGTGCCACCTTCAGGTGCTTCTGGGGTCAGGAATAGCACTATTTTTGCAATTGCATTCGGGAGAGGATCAAAGTTACAACAACAAAAAAATTGCACATGGGACTAGAAAAATGATGAACACACATTTGTCTAGCTGCAGCTTGTAGAATCTATCCCAGACACACAAGGTTCAATAGCAAGATATAGAATAGAAAAATTAAAAAAGGGAAGAAACGTTATCACGGCCAAGTGCCAACATTTTCTGAACGAATGGAATTTGTGTGCACGGAACGAATTGTTCACAGATCTATTCCCCCGAACAGCAGCCGTGACTCTTCTTTTTGTCTAGAAAATAGCTGTTGCTGTCAGTAGATCACGAAACTAAATGAGATAACTGCAATTTCGCAAAGGAATAAGTAACGTTGTGTCCGTGCATGGTCAGCCGGTTAGTTGTAGGCATGACAAAATACTTTTGGACTCACCGATGGACACATTTCTGAAAGAAATGTAGGATTAGAACAAAGTTAACAAAGTCACATTGACCGATCGCATCGAGACAACCTATACACATCGAATGATATACATACACACCCAACCCAATTAAGCTGAAAGAAACAAGCCAACACCAGCCAAGCAGCCAAAACCAACGCAGTCATAGCGCCACTGGGGCGTAGCCAAGCCAGGGCGAATTAACAAACACCAACCGCGCGCGCGCCATGTCGTCGCCGATGCTTGGAAGCATAGCCAACAGGTGGCGGGAGCTCCATGGCGAGAACTCGTGGAATGGCCTCCTGGACCCGCTCGACCTCGACCTCCGCACCTCCATCATCGCCTACGGCGAGCTCGCGCAGGCCACCTACGACGCGTTCAACGCGGAGAAGCGCTCGCCGCACGCCGGCGCGTGCTTGTACGGCAACGACGACCTGCTGGCCAGCGTGGACGTGCCCAGCGCCGGCAACTACGCCGTCACCAAGTTCGTGTACGCGACGTCGGGGCTCCCCGTGCCGGAGGCGTTCCTATTCCTGCCGCTGCCATCGCTGCCGGAGGCATGGTGCCGGGAGTCCAACTGGATGGGGTACGTCGCGGTGGCCACGGACGAGGGCGTGGCGGCGCTCGGGAGGCGCGACATCGTCGTGGCGTGGCGTGGCACGATGGAGACCCTGGAGTGGGTCAATGACTTGGACTTCACGCCGGTATCCGCCGCGCCGGTGCTGGGCTCCGCGGCGGCCGCTAACCCGTCCGCCATGGTGCACCGTGGCTTCCTGTCCGTCTACACATCCAGCGACGCAAACTCCAAGTACAACCAGACCAGCGCCAGAGACCAGGTAAGTATATGACACACCATTTCCTAAAGGTGGAGGAGCTTGAAAACTTTATATAGGAATTCATATTTCACATGTACAACTCTGCAGGCCTGTATAAATTAATGATTTTATAACATCATAAATACAACATATATATTTGAAATTTGCTAAAAGTCACCAAAATCAGAATCAATTAAATCGATAAATTTGGCATATTAAAGAGACGGTCTTGTAGTTTTTTAAAAAAAAAAATTTGGAGCTGCTATAAGGCATACTTGGCACCGTGGATCCACCCCTGTTTCCTAAGTCCTAACTGTTTCGCTTATCACAAGGCAGAAGTCAAGAGGAAACTATTGCATGGAATTATGTTAATTCATGAGAAAAAGGATGTTCTGTGAAGATTTCGCTGTTTTATGCAATAGAAGCTACATTTACACGCACGTTACACGTATTTGTTGTATGAAACGTTTCAATTGGTCCCACTTGTCAACCACTGTTTTGTTAAACTCTTGCATTTAACAAAAGAAATTAGTTAATATAGTTAGCAGTAGTACATTTGTGTGGTATGTTGTATTGATGATGGTCAGCAATACAGGTAGCTAGGTACAATTAACTCGGAAAAAGAAGATTTGATAGAAGAGAGAGAAACTTTGTTGAAATATAAACAAAAGCAAGCATGCACAGTGAAGAAAATATGAGGTTCTAGTGCAACTACCAGCCAGTACATACTTCGTAACCGAACTAATTAACCGACCCCTCAAAACATCTATACCCCTTTATAATGCACCTAAACATTCTTTTCTACATCCACCTCAAATAATACACCCCACTAGAGATAGCCTAACCTTCATGCACCCAACAAAACGTCCCCAGAAACTTGCCTCCATCAAAATTAACATCTCAGATCTTTCTTCAGCTTTACTCATCCACATCCGATGGCCATTGTTTAATGTGTCTAACTCATCCCTATGGCCCACAACAGATCTCCCCCAACCTCCAGCATCATCTCAAGGAAAAGGAAACAAATATCCTGGAATTAAGGAAAAGGAAACAAACGTTCTAGAAAAAGAAAAGACCATATATTACGTGCTAGGAAAAGGAAACCGGAAGACAGGGCACTGTACTAGTATATAGAAAGAGGCAAAGAGCTTAATTAGTATATGTTGCGTCATGTAGCTAATACTGGCTAGTGTCACCTAAAAAAATTGACTAGTAAAGTGATGACTTAGGGCCGGCTTGTTTTTGTTTTGAATTCTTTAAAAGCTGATTTTGAATTGTGATTATAGAGAAGCTGATTCTCCAAAAATTTGAAGATTATATCAATATCTAAAGTTGACTTTGCACCTAGTAGGTGCTGTGATGCGCGCATTCAGAGCGGCCCCAGCTTCGACGAGCTCAGCCCGCGTGTTGTTGGTTTCTTCAAGTATTCGACCTCCGAATGTTAATTGTATCTGTCCACGAATTGAAATCGACACTGCTAGTTGTTGGATGCATGAAAGATACGTGCTATTGCCCTGTCTGAATTGCTAGTTGCGTCGATTAGTTTTGTTCGGCTATATATCGCCAGAAATCGCATAGAAAAACGATGTGTTATCGTTAGAATTTGTCTTCGCTGGACTGGTCTATTTTTTTCTATGGATTCTAGATTCTAATCTCAAAAGCTGAATCAAAAATAAACAACTCGATTTTAGAAATCGATTATCATAATACAGCTCACCCATATACACTAGAATCCACAGTCCACCTCATATATATATATGCTTATGTGGATTCTAAGAAATACAAATATGAGAATACTATTGAAAGTTCCAAGTAATTAACCATCAAATACCATCCTAAAATCTAAAATTATCCAGAATCAAATTTTGGAGAATAAAAACAAACAAACAAACAGTGCCTAAATTATGCTCAGTTGTTTATTAACCATGCGTATGTGCAGGTTCTTGAGGAGGTCAGGAGGCTAATGGAGTTGTACAAGGACGAGGTGACGAGCATCACCATCACCGGCCACAGCCTCGGCGCGTCGCTGGCTACGCTCAACGCGGTCGACATCGTGGCCAACGGCGCCAACAGCCCGGCGAACTCCTCCCAGCCGCCGTGCCCGGTGACGGCCGTCGTGTTCGCGAGCCCGCGTGTAGGGGACGGCAACTTCAAGGCGGCCTTCGCTTCGTTCCCGGACCTGAGGGCCCTCCACGTGAAGAACGCCGGTGACATCGTGCCGCTGTACCCGCCGCTGGGGTACGTGCACGTGGCTGTGCCGCTGCCCATCAGCACGGGCCGGTCGCCCTACCTGCGCCAGCCGGGCACGGTGCAGACGCTGCACAACCTCGAGTGCTACCTGCACGGCGTGGCTGGGGAGCAGGGCAGCGCCGGAGGGTTCAAACTGGAGGTGGACCGCGACGTGGCGCTGGCGAACAAGGGCGAAGACGCGCTCAAGGACGAGTACCCGGTGCCGGCGGATTGGTGGGTGGCCAAGAACAAGTGCATGGTCAGGGGCGCCGATGGCCACTGGACGCTCCAGGACTTCGAGCAAATTTAATTTAGTTACTGCAGCCGCTAGCTTGCTAGAGCTCATTTGTCGTCTCTCATACCGCCGCGTTAGTGTTGTTCATGGGCTTTAGATTGAAAAGAAGAAATGATTCGTGGTAAAATAGCTTTTTTTTTCTATATACAGTTGTTTATAAGTACAGCTCAAGCCAAACAAGTTTGAGAAATTCGGCTAGCAAGTTGATACTACTTCTGAACACGGGCGAACATGCAAGTAGATCCCAGAACCAGACAAGTATAATAATTGACAAACCTAACAAGCCATGCATCTATGGGGAATCTGTTCGTAACACGGATTATTTCTGCATGCAGATGTTTGCGTCGGTCTTGAGAGGTTAGTTGGCATCCTCCTCGTCCTCGCAATCCATCAAACTCAAGCGCCCATCGCCGCCTTCACCATGCTCCTGTTCCACGGGATCCACCACCCGTCCGGCAACTCGTGCTCGTCCCTCAGCGCGTCGTACGCCTTGTTCACCCGCGCCAAGTCGCGCTCCACCGCGAGCTCGAACCCTCCAGCTCCGCCGCCACGTGCCAGCCACCCCGTGCAGGTAACCACACCAGCTCGTTCCCGGGGCTCATCACGTACGGTGACTCGCTCGTGTCGACCGCCAGCTCGACGCCCACGTCGTGTTAGAACAGGGCCAGGAACTTGGGGACGATGCCGCGGGCATTGCGGACGTGGAGGAGGCGAAGGCCGGCCGTGCCGTCGAACCGCTTCTTGAAGCTGGAGCCGCCGACGCGGGGGCTGACAAACGCCAACGCGGTGACCGAGCAGGAGGTACTCGCCGCGGCGCGCTGCCCTGTTGTAGCCGTTCGAGAAATGTTCTTCACTGTATTGGCTCCTCTCCTTTTATTTTTTTTAAATAGCTCTTTTTATAATTTTTTTGCAAAACTAGTTCCCTTTCCGACCCAGGAAGGACCAGGCGCGATACTTAGCACCTTCCACGCCATGGGCCACGAGAGGCCAAGTTGCCGTGCTCCGGTGGTGCGGGAGGTGGGTGGCGTGGCGAGTGTGGGAGGCAGCCAGTTGACACGATCTAGAAGCGTGGTAGGCATGTTTGCCGCGGAGCGGGGGCGCGGGACGAGGCGTGCCATTCATAGGAGGCGGAGCGTCACGTGTGGGATGACAGGTGCCGCCGACAGGGACCGCAGGAGGTCCTTATGTGGTACAGCAGCGCAGAAGAGACTTTTCACGGTCAACAAGGGGCCATTAATTTTGCAGTTTTTTGCGGGAGAAAGCTATTATTGGGGAAAAAAGTGAACAGGGCCAGTAAGTGAATAATTGAAATGATCACTATTCTAACTTCTTTTACCACCGAAATTACAAATTTAACTCTCTTCCCACCGGTTTTGCAAATCTAGCCCTCTTCACTGTGCTCCCCTACCACGGAAGCCGAAATGCCACGCTCCGAGAGTGCGCGCTGCCGCGGCAGCCGGGCACGGGAGGCCGACGAGCACGACGGAGGCGGCCTGCAGCTGCCGACGAGTACGGGAGCATGTTTGGGGGCTAGATTTACAATTTCGGTAAGAAGAGAGCTAGATTTACTATTTCGATGGCAAAAGGAGCTAAAATAATGTTTGTCATCTTTGTATTTTTCCACCACAGCCTCTCGCTCAACACCTGCATGCATGCATGAGCTATGGCCTATGAGCAATGAGGCAAAAGATAAGAGGATGTGACCCGTCGCAGAGTTTTACAAAACCGTACTATCAACTGATCTCTTGAGAAATTTTTACTACACTAGCTTTGTTCGCCGTTTTTTTTATGGAAGTAGCTCAGACACATGCGTTTTTGTGGAAATAGCCCCACGAGCGAGAGTGGAAGAACAGGGAGGGCCCTCTGAGAGTGTGGGTCCCGACGGCCAATGCACGCGACGTACCCGAATACCCGATCCAGTTGGCCTCCTTGCACCTGCCCAACCTGGACATGGACCTCAGGATGAACGTCTCCGGCACGGCGGGACGACGTCGCGTACAGGAACCTGTTGACCTGGTACGTACGTACCGGCGTGGTCCGGCAGCTGCACCCTCTCGATGAAGCTCTGCCTGCCGAACCTGGAGAGGCCGGCGTGCGGCGAGACTTCTCGTGGTTGAATGCGTCGTAGGTCGCCTGCGCCATCTGGCCGTAGCCGATGACGGTGCGGCGGAGGTCGAGTTCGAGCGGGTCCAGGAGGCTGTCCCAGTTGTTCTCGCCATGGAGCTCATCCTTCCACCTCTGAGTCGTGTTTCCAAGGCATTGCTCCGACATGTACACTTTCCTGAATGTTTGCTTGCTCAATGTTTTATACAGCGACAATGCATGGTATCGAATTACTCTTCCTTGCTTGAGTTTGCTTGTTGATGTGATGGCCGATGACGAAAGAGTACGTGCAAATGGCATGGCATTGTGCTGGGATGCATGATGACATGAATGGATATGCTTCGTGTCACCGTGTGCAACCGCATGCCCCAGCTGGACAAGAAGATCAACATGCACAGGGAACACGGCACAAGGCGTCAGTGGAGTGGCAAGCCATGCAAACGGCATGTCACGCCTAACTTCTTTGGCTCGAGGAATTCAGTTATGGCCACTCCTAAGATTCTAACAGAACTCCTGCTTCAAAGTAAGGTGACAGTTTTACTTATGGGTTTAGGTGCCCACGGGTACCCGATCCGATAAGGACGGACACGGGTAATACTTTAAACTTATGGATTTTCGGGTTTAGATACCCGATAAGATCATAGGATGGACGTGGGTGTCAATTTGTACCTATAGGTACCCGATAGGTATCATATTGTATGTGGGTTTCACTTTTAGATATACATTAAAAAATAAAATCCTAGATCCAGTGCTGCAGTGCCTCGGCTCAACTCCTTGCGACCTCGCCCCCACGGCGGCCTCCCCCACAGCCGCGGCCCGTAGGCCGCAATCCCCCTTCACCTCCAGCCTCCTCGCCCGCCTCGCCGGCAGTTGGCTCGCGGCTCGCCCCCACAGCCGCCGCCTCCCCCACGGTGCCCCCCTTGCCCCCATCACCACCCTCGCCCCAATCGCCCCCCACAGTGCCTCCTCCCCCACGGCCGCCTAAGCCACCTTCGCCCCCACGGTTGCCTCCTTCAGCTCCTCCCCACGGCAGCCTCAGCTTCCTCCACCATGGCCAACTCCCTCGGTATCTGGCGTGGTGCGCGAGCGAGAGCGTGTGGTGCAAGAGCATGCTGTGGTCGTGGCACCCCTGTCTCTTCGCCTTCCCCTCCGCAATGGCTACGGCTACAGCGAGCACAATGATGGCTACAGGGCGCCACGTGGCGATGGCCCTTCCATTCACCTTCCCCCTCTGGCCAGGTACGCGCTGCCTTCCCCTTCCCCCTCCGGCCCTCCGACCGTGTGCCCACTACCCATTGAGTATCTAGTACCCATCGGGTTCGGGCGTGAGCACGGATTTGTGCCCGTGAAGCTTAGTGGGTTCGGGTGGCGGGTCTAAGGCGGTTGTACCCAAAGGTACTCACCCGATTACCATCCTTACTTCAATGTCTCCGAGAGATACTAAATCATGGGTTGCTATGTCATTCTTAAAAATGAATCATGTTACAAATAATGCATAAAAATAGTAACATAAGACACGAATTTTACATGAGAAATATTTTTAGAAAAAAAATCATGGACGCACAAAGGTAAATATCACTATATAAAGAGATGTTTACAATGAGGCTTTCTTTATCATATTGACTAAGGTACACATTTAAAAGGTATAAAAGATTTCTTATAGAAGTAAAACTATGAGCTAGAGTAGTAAACGAATTCTAATCACAATCAAAATCAACATTGGAGATGATGTCATCCTGAACTCCTGAAGTGCACACCGTGCAGTGATTAATTGTGAGATTGGCTAGGCCAGTACTCCACAGGGTTCAAAAACTCACCGAGATTTTGAATTTTGGTGGGACCGAGATTCTAAATCTGGGTAGAATAAAAAAATTAAAATTTTCAAATTGCTACAGTGTTGTTTGGGGAATTTCAGCTTTTCGTACCGAAATTGCCACAAATTCAACCGGTTTTGATATTTTTAGAACCGAATTTCTCTCCAAAGTTTTTTGTAGAGAATTGTAATGCCTTTTATATGAAGTACATGTGAAAATTTTGTAAAAAAATACATATACAAATTAATAGATCTTTAATTTATGGTGTCATGAACAATCATGTGTGGCTTGGATACTCATCTATCCGATGATTATCATGTAATAAGGACAAAAGAAATGAACAATTAAATTAATCTACATATACCACGTTCATGCATTAGCATTAACAAAGATTTACAATTCCATGGGTTGTACTAATTTCACTGTTGCCGCTCTATTATATCGCTAACACTTGGTCCTCCTGAGACCCACGTGCCAATAATCGAATATGATAATCCGAATATATGCCTGCAGGCATGCCATGAAGGGTCAGGTGTTCATAGATACTAGTAAGTTGTCCATACATTACAACGGGATCCTAAAAAGTTTGATACATAGCCAAAATCGTATAATAAACGTTTAAATTCCCACACACATATATCAATCAAAGTACACATTTAGTAGGTGACATTGTTTCTTGTACAACATGAATACTACCTACATTGTTTCTTGTACAACATGAATGCAATGGGATGGACGCAATGGCATGATGTTGGTGAATATAAATGTCATGTGTGTCAATTTTGTTTCATGTTTATCATTTGTGATCACAACATATATTGATTGTTGCCAAATGTAAATGTTGGAATCGAAAAAACAGTCGAAATGCTGCCGAAATTTCTAAATTTAGGGCCTTTCATGTGCATATACTTAGTATTTTGTATTAAAACGAATAGAAAATGTAGATAAATGATTGTATGATTTTTCATATTTTTTTCTAGCCTTGGGAGACTATTTCACAGGTAGTTTAAAATGGCCGAAATTTTGATTTTCCCGGTCTCAAAATTACCGGATTTTAAACTTTTCTTCTGAATTTCATCTCAATTTTGACTAAAATTTTAGATTTCTACCGTCTCCAAGATATAATTCGGAAATAAAATTTAAAACCTTGTGCCCCGAAACATAGCCTCGATCAAGGTTCAAAAGCTGGAGTGCAACACCTTTTTGGGGCGTCACGCCCAGTTCCATCAGCGTTGGCAAATTGGGCCAGACTAGTAAACTCAGAACTCTTTCTGCTTGGCCCAACCAACTATGTTACCTCTATGGAACCTGTTTGGACGTTTCAAATTTCCCTGAAATATGGACTTTTCTGTTTTCCAAAATTTGGGAGTTTGTTGCTTTTCTAATCCCGTGTAACTTTTTTTTTTTAAATGGCCTACTTTCGAATGTAATTGCAAAATTAACACTATCTTCGACACATGTCTTCCGCAATGAAACCTTCTACCACTTCCACGGTCAGGGATAGAGTTAGTCAAATTTGTAAAAAAAAAAAAGTTACACACGGCGTAGAAAAGTGATGATTTGAAAATTTGGCTTCAGTGCACTGTAGGCAGTATTTTTGGTTAGGCCATCTAAACTGTGAGTGTCTTCGATTTCCGCATTGCTCTCTTATGCATGAACCAGGCAATTGGTGGTTGCTTAAAGTGATGAACACGCGAGGATTAATTTGTTTCACCAAACTGGGTCCGATCGATCGAATATCTCATTCCCAAACTCCCGCACGAAGACAACGTCTGTGACTTTGTGCGATATTCTCCTGTGGCGATCGATAATGCTCCACCTAGGAGATCCTTTGCGTCGATGCTACTACTTTCCAATTCACTCCTAATCCGGTGGCGTTCGTGCCAAGCGTTCCCTACCAAAAACGCGACTGATCAATATCTTAGCTCTCGGCGGTGCTGCTTTCATCAATGGTGGTATTTCGCGTAGCTCGTTCACGACGCAAACGCTTAAAATACGTCGATTACATGAGCATCTTGGCCCCGAATCCCCGATGATCTGAATTTGCACAGCAGGTTCTGCACGCGTGTCCATCCTCGTGATCTGTAGCTCCCTGGCATGTCAGCGATTCCCTGAATCCTTGGCCACAAAACTGTTCGCACAAGTTGCGTTGTATACCACGACAAGCTCTAAAAGGACTCAACTCGCTGAAGCATCTCAAAGCTTGCTGGTGGCCAGCCAGCGCGTCAAGAGACACACTTGCATGTGTTGTTGAAACTGTGTGAACTGTACTCTGCAGAGTGCAGCGCAATGCTCGTGTTAGTGTGTGTGTTTTGTCTATGAGACCAGAATGTATGTGGAAACCAGCTTTCCACAGAGGCATAAAAAGAAGGCGACGTGACCCGTTTGCAGCGTGAACACGATCATTTGCCCAAAACCACCAGGTTTACATCGATCATGTGGGGACGTGCTGCAGACTGAAGTAGGGATAGCAACCGGGTACGATGGCTATATGTAGCGCTTGTTTATACTCATATCCGTCAGCAAAAATCTCCTCAACGAGTATACCCGTGAAGGGTACCTAATAACCGCGGACATACTCGTGTGTCCACTACCACTTAATGTAACAAACATCTCATCATAAAGGCAATAAACATATTAAAAGATAAACAGTAGTTCAAACCCAGTTTGGTTACTGCTTTCCAGAGTTGACATCTGATAATCATATAATATAGCTTACAGATCCGAGAGCTCAACACAAATCACAAGCAACACAACACAAATTATAAGCAACTGATCGGGATTTAGGATAAGAAACGGAAGAAAAACAAACTTGGTGGTGGAAAATCATGGGCTGAGAGGGGTGTGACCATGTGATGCATCTAGTGTTTTTCAAATATGGCCCACTTGTTAATGCTTATTGTCAGGTAATCAGGTAAAACGGGTACGGATGAAGCTCATCTATGCCTGTGCTGGTTTGCCCATCAGGTAAAGATTTGCCTCCACGAATATGCCGCGGATAATAAAGGAGGAACATATATGCATCTATTAGGGTTTTTACCCTACGGATTCGCGAGTGCCACGGATAATAAAAGAGGAACACATATATCTATTATGATTTTTACCTTACGAATTCGCGACTAAATTCGTAGTAATGAGATAAGATTGCCATGTCTGAACTGAAGGGTACCTGCCCGACTGGACTTGGACAGACAAGGTAGTAGCAGTATTCATTCAGGTGGTTGCTTGTATGACGAGTCTTTCTTCACTAAAATATTAATAAAGGATGATAGTAATTATTTACTTTTTTTCTTATTTTATGATTCATATAGCTTATATAGCTTGTATTGAGACGATGATTTCTAGAAGTATTGCTCCTTCGTAATCATGATACGACTGTGTCGCCGTGTGGGTGGAAACCTGATAATTGGGCGTTGTAATTATCTCAATAACTGCCATTACTAATGATGCATGCAAGCGTAAGGACACGTATAATATAAGATGTTAATACAAGAGTGCTTAAAGAGAGACTGTAACTACATCATTAAACATCTATGTAAAAGGTTTTCTCTAATATAAATATCTCTTTTATAGGTGCTTAGATGAAATATTCTATTAATTACATATAGTTATAAACATAAGCACTTGCTAAGTACCGTGCTTAATTAAGAATCGATGCTTCAAAATAAGCACCTTATCTATCCTATAAGTAAGAAGATTCAGTATTTCGTTGCTAAACACATCTCTGAACATCTGTACTGTACATACTTTAAGGGTGTGTTTGGTTGGTGGGATAAGGTTGAATAAGATAGGATGGTCTTGTACTATTTGGTTCCATTGTTTTAGGTGAATAGAATGGTTCATCATCTATAGGTAATATTCCTCAAATTTGTATCCTACCATCGAGAATATGATGGTTCTATTCAAATAACCAAACACATGGATGATTTTTTCTTGAATCATCTCATATATATACCATTTGGTACAAACAACCAAGCACACCCTAATACACCGAAAAACCCGATTAACTACCTAAGCAGGTGAAGTCGTGGGGATGATAATGCTTTCTTGCTAGTGTGCGTGTGATTGTCGGCTGGCTGCTACCGTATCTGCTCAACGTCTGTCGCTGAAGAGAACAAACCGGATGGAATGGGTCAGTCACGTGAAATCGGCATTGGGAGAGCGTCTCGACCGCTCCAAATTCCAAACCAGATGATGAGATGGGACGAGCAACAACGGTTGCTCCTCCATTTATTTCCTGGACGGTTTTCCCCCTGGCATTATGGAAACGCCATTACACCAACTCTGCATTCATGCAGCAAATACTTCGTTTTTTTTTTCTTTTTGAATCAACCGGCCGGTAGGAATACGGGCCATAGGCATTTACTAGTGCGGCGAGCTGTACATTCTCAGCTTATCTACCTTCGAGTGTATTTTTTTTTTCAAATATAGTCTTCGTATAGATGTAATTGTAAAAATAATCTCCTCTTCGACCGCGGAAGAGTCGACTGTTGACACGTATCATTTGTCACACTCAGGAAACTACCCTGCCGAGCCTCCCTGCTGTGCTGCACCTGCTGTCGAACCGTTGCCGCCTTACTGTCGCTCCCATGGTACTCGGCAGCTGGCTGGCCATACAGACGTGGTAGGTGACACGTGTTACCTGACGGCACCTCTATAATTTAAGAGGCGATTATTTTTTAATTTTGTTAGTTAGATTTATAAAAATAAAAAAAATGCAGGGCCAAAAAAAGCTCAGACACACCAGCTAAGCTAAGTGGAGTATGCACTATGCACTTGAAACTTGAAAGGTGAGACTATCACACCTGGTGCAGAGCTCTGTGGGCCCACGTGCAGTGACACACGTGTGCCCCACTGACACTGGCTTGCGGGGCCCTCCACGTTGACCGTGTGCTTGTAGTACTGGTCTGGATATATGTCAATGTAAGGACAAGTAAGGCAATGTAATGTAAGGACAAGTAAGGCAATGTAATGTAATGCCAAAAAAGTAATTAAGCATGTCACTGTTATTTGGATTTGATCAGATTTATGTGTTAGAAGTAGTAATTACTCGTCATATGTAGTGACTGTGCACGCATGCGTGCATCATTGTATGGGCCAGAAATATCACTGTCGAATGTACAGTTGCAATGCAGGATGATGATTCAAAGCTGCAGGCGAATGCTAGGTAGAAGTACTAGTAATACGCGTGTAAGGATTTCTGAACATTGAAGTGTGTAAAACACCGGCATTAATCAAGAGATTCTGGCGTCTTCTAGTTCTGGCTAATGAAGGAAGCAAAGCAAAAGCAATACGGACAAATTTTGATTGGTAACCAGCAGATTCGGATCAATTCCAGGTCACCCATTTCAAATCTGATGTGTGGGATTGGCCCGACGCCCGAGCCTTTTCCTCCTGTAGGAGTTTACTAAGTAATTGTCCGTGACGTGTCACGTCGTGATCATCGCCTGCCACATGAGCAAATCGAGAAAACGTACGCAAAAAGGACAAACAAATTTTTTCCTTAAAAAAAAAAGGACCCAAGCGTATTTTTTCGAAAAGGACCTAAACGTAAAAAGAAAAAACAGCAAAAGGACCTAAACGTAACGCGTAGTTTTTGTTTCCAGATAAAGGATCTGGCGGTTTTTTTTTCTCGAAAAAGGAACTAAACGTAATTTTGATTTTCCAAAAAAGACCCGAGCGCTACGCCTAAAAACGCTAAAAGGGCATGAACGTAATATATATTCTTTTTCAAAAAAAAGGACCCGATCGTAATTTTTTGCCCGAAAAGGAACTATATGTATTTTTTTTTCGAAAAAAGACCCAAGCGTAATTTTTTTCGTCGGCTCGACTCAAGCCGCGAGCCGAACCGGCTTGCTCCCGGCTCAAAGCAAAGAGGAGGCGGGAACTCTTCAGGCTTTAGTAGAGGGAATGATTCAATTCCTAACACTCGTCATCTTTTCAATACAAGCTATATAAATCTTAAATCAAGCGAAAGTGTAATTAATCATCGTTTATCCTTAATTCGTTCTTGAGTAAATTTGACAAAACTACATGTTTTTTTATACAAACTATCATAAAATTACATGGTTTTAGCTTATATTTTACAAAACTACGTATTTTAGAATCGACATTTCTGGTTTTAGGATTGACTGTTTCTTGACATATCTGATAGTGTGAGCCCATATAGCAGTCTCACCTACGAGTAAAACAGGAAATGGGGCACGTGAAGCTGCCATGTGGATCCACACTGTCAGATCTGTTACAAGAAATGATTAATTTTAAAAATTGTAGCTTTATGACACGAGTTCACCTAAATTATGTAGTTTTGTGAAATATGAGATAAACATATAGTTTTTTTTATACTTTATACCGGAAATTTATTTTTTCATAAAATCTATATTTTATTCTTTAATATTTGTACAACTTTTAAACCGGGTACAGAAGCACCTTGTGCAAAGAAGTGTGGAAAGCGAAAGGTCAAAAGGAACTTCCAGATTTAGAACATGCAAAACAGACGTAGGCGAGTGATGCATCGCACACCGGCACCGGCACCGGCACCGGCCGGCCTTGCTCCCAACGTTCAGAATTCCACCTCATCCCCCAACGAGCTGTGACGACGAGTATTTTACCCCATCCCATCCACACGGTCTTCAGCATTCACTCCTCGCGACGCTCAGACCAAACCGAAGACCGTTCCTCGGACACCGTGCCCACCTCTTCCCCCGGGCGGCTAGTTAAATTTTAACTCCACGACACGACACGGCCGCAAACCAAAAAGCCTAGGCGATAGAGAGAAAAGAGAGCGAGAACACCAGCACGAGCACGCGACACACCATGTACGTGGCGTGATCCTAGCCGCGCGTTTCGTATTAGACGGCCGGACGGAACCCGCACCGCGCCGGGCGGACATGGTGGCCGGGCGCGTGAAGGCGGTGATGGGCTTCCAGCGCAGCCCGGCGACGCCCAAGTCCTCCTCCTCCCGCAAGGAGCCTGGCGCGGTGGCGGGGGCACAGCCGGAGACGCCGTGGCGGAGGTCATCGGGCTCGCCGGCGTCCTCGGCGGCGCCGGCCGGCTCGGGGTCCAAGACGGGGGCCTTCGCGAGGTCGTTCGGTGCGTACTTCCCGCGCTCCTCGGGGCAGGTGCAACCCGCGCGCGCGACGCCGGAGGTCGGGGAGCTCGTCCGCCTCGTCGAGGAGCTGCAGGAGAGGGAGTCGCGCCTCCGCACCGAGCTGCTGGAGCACAAGATCCTCAAGGAGACCGTCGCCATCGTGCCCTTCCTGGAGACCGACCTCGCCGCAAAGAGCAGCGAACTCGGGCGGTGCAAGGACGCCTTGACTCGCCTCGAGTCCGAGAACGCCCGGCTGCGCGCCGAACTCGACGCCGCCGTGGCGAGTGCCAGGAGCAAAGAGCAGAGGATTCTTGAGATGGAGAAGCAAATGACAGAGCTGAGGATGCGGCAGAGAGAAGCTGGTGCCGATCCCGACGATTGCTCGTCGTCGGCGTCATCGGATAACTCCGAGAGCTCCAATGCGGCAAGCAAGGCGACCAAGCCAGCTAAATTCGTTCTTCTCCCTCCTCCGCCGCCGCCAATGCCGGTACCTTTCAAGTCCAAGTCCTACTTTTCCTGCTCGTCCCGCGCTTCGCCGGCGAACTCCTCGGCTAGTTCGCCCTCGTCCGCCCCATCGACGCCGTCCTGCTCTTCAGACACGGCAGCATCTAGAAGCCACATACCGGAGCTCTCAAAGCTCCCGCCGATACCCCCGCCGCCTCCACCGCCAATGCCGACGCGGGGACGCCTTAGCGCAAGCTCGTCGCCGTCGACCTCAAGCTGCGGCAGCGGAAGCGCGGAGCCTCCGGTTCCACCTCCCCCGCCGCCGCCTACGGCGAGGAGAAACTCAAGAGCGTCCTCCCCAGCGGCTTCGGCTTCGGCTTCGGCGTCCGGCCCATGCGTGAGACGAGTTCCCGAGGTGGTGGAGTTCTACCAGTCGCTAATGCGGAGGGACTCGAAGAGGGACGGAGGCAGCGGCGGCGAGGTAGGCCCCGGCGGTGGCACCGCGACTGCGAGGGACATGATCGGCGAGATCGAGAACCGCTCCGCCCATCTTCTCGCGGTAAGTGTTCGTAAAAATCGTGTTTTTTTTCTTTTTCATTTTAACACATTATGCTCTCGTTTTCTTTGAAAACATTATCATTATATCTGCCGCGTTGAAAAATCTGAAAATCAAGAAGGCTTTCACAAACTGATGCAAGAGTAGTGAATGAATTTGCTGATAAGAGTAGTTGGGCAACTGACTAAAGAACACAACACCATAAAGTTATCGTCTTTTCGAGCGTGTACACGCATACGGCCAATCTAACACCAACATACAGGTAAAACAAATACCTTTTAGTTTTCTCATTCATCTTTCTCGAGTCCACCGCCACCAGCCCACCACCCGTTCCATGGAGAACGAACTCGTTCCGTCTGTATTTCCAATTCCAAAGCGAGGCCAGGGTAACTTTGTTCTGATGTGCATTTCTTTCTCTCGAATGTATAACTTATACTAGTTAAGTGCCCGTGCGTTGCTACGAAAATTCTCAAACATAACTTTTTTAAGAAAAGTTTTTCAAAACAACAGCCAAGTTGGTTGATGAGAAAGACATATATGAAGCGAACTTGTTAACTATTTAAGAGTGCTTCAAATTATCAGTTAATCATTTATGCTAGTACAATTTTAAAAAGTCTCAACATGATAGTACAACGGCAACTTTAAAGAATTTGATTTTTTCTTTTTTTTTCTCCTTCCCTTTTGTCTTGAGTGCAGTCTTCTGCACCTTATAACTTTAAACTTTGTTTTCTATACTCGCCTTATAACTTTAAGCTGTCTTGAAAAAAGAGAGAATGAGTCATAGCCTCATTCCATATAGTTTCTTGTGTCCCCTTGAATCTTTTGTATTGCTTCTTTCTCTCTTTCTCTTTCTATTGTGTGTGTATGAGCTTTCCTCTTCTTTGTCTCTTCCTGCGTCTCTTCGTATGTCCTCTATGATGGAGATGAAGATGGCCTTTTATAGGTGGAGGAGAGGGCAGCTAGGCGTGTGAGTGCTCAGTCTCTATAATACGGTGCCTTGTGATCTCCGGGATTGGCACGTGATTTGATTATACAATTCTTGCCTTTTAATCTCTGCATTTCCATCCGAATGAGATACAATGAAATAGGATTTTCATGTTATGGGATATGATGAGTATAGCATTCCATCCAAGCGGATATGATAAGGAAACTCTTTCATTTATAAGAGATATGAATAAAATCCTTCCATTTTAGGGAGATGTGATCAGTAATATTTTCATAAAATAGAGGGGATCAGGATCAAGTGGGGGGTGGGCTAAGCGAACAGAAGGAAAGGGGGTGGGGGCGGGCTGAGCGAATAGAAGGAAAGAGAGGGTATGAAGAACGGACCGCTACCACCCAGTCGTAATTAGAAGTAGTAGAGATATTATAGTGGAGTGAATCAGCCGAACCTCAGCCCGCGAAAAAGTCACGCAAAAAATTTGAAATTGCGTTTTGGTCCTCTCATCCTTTTTTCATAGGATGAATCCGAAAAAACAGAAATTATGTTTAGATTCCTTCATGGTTTTCTCAAAAAAAAAAGTCTGCGGTTTCGCAGATTTGCCAATGACTCCTAGTAACCTATTTTTTTAAAAAAAACACAAGAAAACTAAAATAACCAAAAAGGAACCCGCGGTTTCGCAAATTCGATAACGACTCATAGTAGCCCATTTTTTTAGAAAAAACCGAAATTACATTGAGATTCTCAAGTAGATTCGACTATAACTTCTAGCTAGCACATTTAAAAAAAACCCGAGAAAAACCAAAATTATATTCAACTCCTCGTGCCTTTTTTTCATAGGTAATCGTCGGATCAAATTTCGTACCACACAAAGAGGAGGACCGTGCTTCAAATTCGCCGAATTTTTGAAGAAAAAAAACACCTGAGAAAAAATGAATTTACATTTAGAACCTCGTACTTTTTTTTTCCGGAGATAACTGACCAAATTTTACAAGAGCAACATATAGTCGAGTTTTATGATCCATTAGAGTGAGAGGACTAGGATAAGACGATTGACTATTTGTAGTTTTTTTCTACAAAGGCAAGACAAGACAATTTGTAGTTGGGAACAAAAAAGCTGCAGCCTGAACAGGGAATCATTCCGAAGTGCTCTTGTCAGACTGATTCGTGGGCCCCAAATCTGTCAAACCACAACTACGTACAAACGCTGTGGCAAATGAATTTAAAATAGGAGCGTAATAAATGTGCTGACACCCGCGGCTCGCCGCATTTTTAAACTTAAAAACTGTGGACTTCGGCTTTGATCTTCGAGGCCCAACTAGCCGTTGGAGCGAGTTATACAACTTGACCGTTACTTCGCGCCAAGTATTCCTGAAAATTGAAACGAAGAGATTTTGAAGCCAAACGCGTTTGCTTCTGTTTGTAAATTAGGACGCAAGCATATACGATCTTAAGAATGACTGAAGAACCAAAATGACGATGTTAAAGTAATCACAACAAGAGAGATTTAACGAAGCCAATTGCAAATTATTTAAGTATAACCTCTTGTTACTCTCTCACAATCTCTCGAACCTTTTAGGATTCTCGAATCCTTACCCTATACAAGAATCTAATATCTAGTCTATAATCCTCTTATACATCTCTTACTTTTGATGATTTGGTTTGTGGGTTTTTGGTTGTTTGGGTTCTCCGTGACTGCCCTATGGATTTATATAGCCATCTTAGTCCTCCTCCAAAACAAGTAAGATCTCTGCTCTAAAAGACTATATATGAATCACGTTAATTAGAAACATATCTTTCCAAATCCTAAAAAACTATACATGAGTCATCATAATTAACATACATGGCTAAAGTTACTGATCTTGCTTGGTTTATGATGGGTAGATAAACTAATGGTTTGATGTGTGACTTGGAATGCACAGATCAAATCGGACGTGGAGAGGCAGGGCGATTTCATCCGGTTCCTGATTAAGGAAGTGGAAGGCGCGGCGTTCGGCGACATCGAGGATGTGGTCACCTTCGTCAAGTGGCTCGACGTCGAGCTCTCGCGCCTGGTAAGCTATCCATTCACTGTCCACATCGCGAATCCACTCAACAACGACAGAGGAGAGAAGACTGACCAGTATTCACCTGACTTGCACAGGTGGACGAAAGAGCAGTGCTCAAGCACTTCGAGTGGCCGGAGCAGAAGGCGGACGCTCTGCGCGAGGCGGCGTTCGGTTACCGTGACCTGAAGAAGCTCGAGGCGGAGGCGTCATCGTTCTGTGATGATCCCCGGCAGCCTTGCTCTTCTGCCCTCAAGAAGATGCAGGCCCTCTTCGAGAAGTAAGCCATCCTGCACGCAGCTTAATTCTGCTTTGAGCAATCAGCCATGGTTCTGGTCTGTTCGTTGTGCTCATCTATGGTCATTGGCAGGTTAGAACATGGTGTGTACAGCCTTGTGCGTGCGCGAGATGGCACGATGAGCAGGTACCGCGGTTATCAGATCCCATGGGAATGGATGCAGGACACCGGGATTGTTAGTCAGGTAATTCAATTGTTTTCAATTGTTAGTATGGAATGTTTGATTTAAGTAGCACAGCTACGTAGCAAGACATAAGCTCATACAGATAAGATCATTGCGACATGTATGTATGCTTGTTTTGTTACCGGATCTAATCATTATTCCATCCTTTGCCCCCCAAACTCTAGACGTTTAGAGGAGCATGTTACTAGCGTGTTTCATGCACCTGTACTCGCACGAGGTAGGTACAAAACACATTATTCACTATAAGACACATGCTCGTGATAGCAACAAAGTGAATTTTGGGGTAAACTGGTGTTTTGGGGACCAATAAAGGATCTAGCTTTTGTTGCGATATCAATGCCGTGGAACGTGCATGCGTTTTGTTTTTGTGTGTAAATATAGCAGACAATATTGCTAGAGCAGTGCTTCAATGCTTTCACTCTCAATACAAGTTGTACAAATCTTGAAGCAAACGAAGAAGTAAGTAATCATTATCTACTTTTCATTCATGCTTTAATATTTGTATAACTATAAAAAAGAAAAGCATGAAAGCACATCGCATATTGCTATCTTCTGAAATCAGGGTTCAAATCTGCAACACTGATCATATTGGTCCAAGCTAGTTTTTTACTTCACACTAGATATTTTGAAATTTGAACCCTGACAGGTACTTAGGATTTTGCTGCTAATATGGACCACTGCTGAGGATTTCTCACATGGAAATACTACCAAGAAATGACCCAAGTTGCATTTTCCTAAATACTAGATACTTACAGTCATGTAATGGCATTAAACTTGGGGGATGACAAGTACGTAATTCTTTATGTAGCAGATAGATTTTGAGTAAGATAACATATCCTGAGTTGATCCGGACTAGATGATGAAGTCCAGATCTGTTTATTGGTCAGAGTTGCTTACTACATAGGCTAATATACTTACAGTCATGTGATGGCTAATATTGTGATCATGTAAGAACCTCTAATGCCTTCACAAGCTTCCTAAAAACTGTCATATACTTAACTGCTACATGTGTATTCTCTCCTTTAGAATTTGGACTTTTGCTTTTAAGTTGGCAAGGAAAATGAGCTGTAAGATGACTATTAGTCTGCAAATCTGTGATGGACAAATGTTTAGTTTCCGTCGTAGCGCATACAATTGCTATGTAGATTAAATGCCAACCTTTTGATATGTTCACACGAGTATCTGCAGCTGCCAATCTTTCCAAGACAATTCTGCTTGTTTCTGTGGATAATCCGCAAGTGCCTGTATGGTTATCTGCTAACACTACATCACTCGTTTTAACAAACATGGTATTTATTAAAGTGTGATCCAGATTCTTGTAGTGTCTATGCCGGACACGGGTGCTGACCCGGGCAGCTCTAGGAAACACACGCCAACAGGCACAACCGACTCTAATTCGGTTTCTTTCTCCGTTTGAGACTCTGTTCGTATGGTTTAGATATGCCGAAGTTTCTCGTGCTTGTAATCTCTTCTTATATAGATAAGCCTTCATACGTCTGTGGTTTTTCTCGCAAGAGTTCTCCACTCTAAATCAGTATCTTCCGTTCTTTCGATATTTTACTTTTGCCGTGCATTTTATAACAGCATTTCAATGACAAGTTAGGTCTTGATGGTGCAGATCAAACTCCAGTCAGTAAAGTTAGCAATGAAGTACCTGAGAAGAGTTTCCTCTGAGCTTGAGGCCATAAAAGGTGGCCCTGACGAAGAGGAGCTGATGCTTCAAGGTGTCCGATTCGCCTTCAGAGTACACCAGGTACCACTCCATTTGCTCATATACGCTACTGCATACTACTTACCAAGTTATCATACTTCTACATTGTTTCCATTCCTGTTGTTTCACGCAGTTCGCAGGTGGATTCGACGGGGACACGATGCGAGCCTTTCAGGAGCTCAAGGAGAAGGCATCCACGTTCTCAGCATCTGCAACAGCAAAGGCTCGCTGGCAGAAGTTAAGCATCTGAAACGATGTATTATACCACTCCATTACCATAGGATAGTTGATGTGTGTTGGAACCGGCGACAGTCCAAGCAGGAGGAACTAGATCTCACAAGCAAAACAAAGCACAAAAGAGACGAGGATTTGTTAACGTGATTCGGCAAAGCCTACGTTCTCAAGAGTCGAACCGTGGCGGCTCCGTCAGTACAAAAGTTTCTATTTAGATTAGAGTTACAAGAGGACGGTGGTATATATTTATACCCTAGTTATATGGTCTGATTCGGACACTTAGTTCATATCCTCAGCCCATAATATTTCGTAGCCCCATATAAACTGCGTTCCCTTCCTTTATAGGGCGGGCCGTGTTCAGAAAAGCGACTCTCCACTTTTCCGTATACAGACCCCTCTTTTGCACATACGAGCCATACACAGAAATATGCTTCCTCAACCAAATACTCGTCACCAAGGAACAATTCTTTTCATTCTCACAATATTCTTCTCGAGTTCAATGTGTTTGCTCTGATTTCTGAACGAATAAGGAGAAAAAGAAAAACGAGGCTAAACTACCCACGTGACATAGATATAGAGCTGCATTTGCACACTAGGAACAGTAATCATAAACTGTGGCCAAAAGAAAAATAAAACTGAACACTTGCATAGCGAGTGAGTTCAACAAGGCAAGCTCTTGGAGCTAGAGCTCGCAACTAGCAACTTAACATTTGTCAAGTCCACGGACGCCGTGGCTCTCCGCATTATAGACTTCATGTTCCTGTCAAGGCTCTGCTTCACTATCCTGTCCACGGCATTCCGGCAATCCTTTGCCCCTCGGCCTTCATCGTCGCCGCCGCCAACTCCCACGTCGTTGCCATGGCACGACGCGCCTTCCATGTGTGGCCCAGAATGCGCCCTGATCCTATTCTGCCCTTCGTCCTTGAACCACTGCAGAATCTTGGCCGCCCTCTTCTGCGCGAGGGGACTCCCGAGCAGTGAGACCTCGAGGAGAGCCTGCACGATGCCAAGCTGGTGCATCTTCCGCCTCTGCACCCGGCTGCCGTGCGCGAGCACCATGACCAGGTACGTCGCGTGCTCCTGGCACCGCGTGCTCTCGTGCCACGTCATGACCTCCACGAGCGCCCTCGGCGCCATCTCGTCCTCCTCCATGTCCTTCTTCCCCGCCGCGCTCGCCATCAGGTTCCCGAGGATGGACAGCGCCGCCTCTGACGTTTTCTTGTCCAGGGAGAGCACCAAGAGGGTGTGCACCGTGCCGCTGGAGACGACGACCCGGACGTGCTCGAGCTTCGTCGAAAGGTTGTGGAGGGTGGCCAGGCACGACAGCTTCGTGTCGGCCGGGACGTCGTCCGCGCTGAGGGTGGCGACGAGGAAGGGGAGGAGCTCGGAGGAGGTGAGCGGGAAATCGGTGTTGGCCAAGGAGGAGATGGAAAGGAGGAGGAGCGCGAGGTGATGACTTCTTGTCAAGTGCTTGTCGTCCACGAGCTGTGTTAACTTCTTGAGCAGGCCGGCCCTCACTATATGCACCTTATTTCTGAAACCAAAAGTAGTACCCATTACCAGAGAACCAACACGCCACATCACAGGCACTGAAGAAGAGATAAAATACACCTTCAAAAAATAAGAGATTAAATGTGCAGAAAACAGTTAAGGGAATTGCTAAACTGCACTGGAGTGTTTTTTGTTTGTGAGCACTCAAATTTTTTTGTCTATTAGATATTGGTGTTTTTTTTGTGGGCACTTAAATTTTTTGCTTATTATATATTGTTTTGTGATTCACGTCGTGCTTTATAATTTTGACTTTGTGATCCACGTTTTTGTTTGGTGTGTTCTTTATAGTTTGTTTTGTTCCTCTATTTTTTTTACAAATTGTCACGTTACTTTTTACATAATTTAATTTGTGTAAAACTAGTGTATAATTGATGTAAAAGAAACCATGTAGAGAAAAATAATGTTTTTTTTACAAATTTTCACATCATTTTTACATAATTTAATTTGTGTAAAACTCTAGTATATAATTGATGTAAAAAGGCCATGCAGAAAAGAATAATATTCCTCCTCTAATATCTAAAAAAAACTGAGTACTCCTTGATAAAATAGTACTCAAATGGGAGGAAAAGAGGCAAATTATTTCATCCATTGGATCAAGATCTAAAGACTCAAAATTTAAGTGCTATTTAGTAAGAAAACACTATTCTCCTTAGAAACCCCAACAATTAATCATAAATAACATTATATCTTACACGTGTAAAAATAGTACGATATGAAGTGCTTATTCTTCGGGTGGGATTCAGATGAATGCTTTCCCATTTAATAAGCACTAGGTAGACCTGCGCGCTTCGCCGCACCGGGTAAATTTTGATAGAGTTGACGTCATATTCTGAAACCATGAGGTTTTTTTTCAAAAGGACTTGGGTACGGATTTGTGGAACTATGGAGTCTTTTTGCAAAAAGGGCTTGATTGGGTGCGACCGCAATTTTCCATAAATGCGAGGGTATGTTTGTGAAAGGGCTTGGTTCGGATCCGGGTGCAAATCTGCGGAACCACAAGACTCTTTTTGCAAAAGAGTGGGTGGGTGGAAGGGCCTCTACGTTCGGATTTCGTGGAGGTTTTTTTGCAAAAGAATGTGTGCAAGGGTCTGTACGGAAATTCAGATTTCTTGGAGGGTTCTTGTGCGAAGAAGATTGCGTGGACGCCCTGGGAGCGCTCCAAATTGTTCCAGTTTAAAGAGAGTAGTTATTACTTATTGGAGCAAGCAAAAGGGAATTACATGGATCATGGTCGAATTTATTAAAATAATACATTTTAAAAATAGTTTTACAAAAAATACTATGCCAATTTTTTTAACAAAAATATACCTTTGTAGCAATTTCAATTGCTGACAGAAGCTCTATCATCAATTGAACTAGCGAAAGACCTTCTATCGTCTGTTCAATTGGCGATAGGGTTTTATCGCCAAGTGAAATGGCGATAGAAGTCTCAACCGTGTCGAACAAATGAATCCACGACAAAATAATCTATCAGTCAATTTGATTCGTGATAAAACAGAGCTCTCTCACTATTTCAAATGGTGATAAATGTATATTTTTGTAAAAAAAATTATGTGTTATTTTTGCATTTTTTTAAATTATTATTTAAAACAATTCGACCATAGTCTTACACCTTTGTTTTATGTGCGATTCGTGGGGCAAAGAAGATCAAGAGGAAAATCACCATTGTGGACATCAATTTCATTGTCGCCATTGGCCATCCTACACGATGTTGTGTAGAAATGTGGACGTAGTGGGGGTCTACATCGAACTAGTAAAACTGGGTACGTACAAGTTCTCAACGTGGGATCACACATACGATAGTCTTATCTTTTCTGGCGCACTATGTTTGCATCATGTCACTATGGGGCTATGGTATGGGCTCCATAGCCACATCCACATAGAAAATATGCAAAAAAAAAAACATATCTTTCATGCGTCTCAAAGAGTTTTTTTCTCATCCAAGTGACGGAAACAACGAAATGAAAAATATGGTTAGGTACACTTAGGTAAGATTTTTCTCTCTTGAAAATAAGGAAGAGGGAATATAAGAACAGAAGTTTGGTAGCATCCATGTCAAATTGCAGCAACCCTTATATTGTACGCCTGGGCTGCCTAATATCAACGAACAGAGGTTTGGAGTCGGATAAAGTGCTGACATTTTGCCCCGGGTCAATGATTCTGTCAGATAGCAATGGCGTGAGGTGACTCGAAGAAACAAGAGTTGGCCGTGGCCCAACCACACCTAATGCCTGTAGGAAGCATAAATAATGGGTGACTATTGTGCATGTTCTTTTGGGAGGAGTTTGACAGATTAGATTCGTAGTTCAGATCAAGTTGGGAGGATTTGCTAGAGCGAGGTTGTCCGTGGTGACATCGTTGTCCAAGCTAGCCAGTTTCAAGTTTCAATTCCTTATTTCGTTGTAGTAAAAGATGTGTTTGGTCTTTGCAAGTCCAGTTGCTATTAGACCATGGTGAACCTGGCAGTATCGTGACTATACTGCAGTCTAGATATGAGGATTTGTAACGGACCAAACTTTTGAAGTAAGCAAACAGCGTATTAAATTCGACTTCTTCGAGAAAGAGCGCTTTATTCGTGGAGAAAACACTTTCATGGAGGCAATTCGATCACCAAGCTCTTGAATCCAACTTTGATCAATAAGAGCACACTAATTATGTGTAATAATTTGTGCATAACTAACTACGTACAAAACCTGGTTAAATGGTGTAGATCAAGCAAACTAACTATGAAACCAAGTATCCGGCAAAACGGGTATGTGTTTCCGGCGAAGAAAAGCAGGACAATTCAGAACAGAAAAAGGTGGCATTATCTCCTCCCTACTCAGCCATGTAGCCAACTCAACTGAGACTCAGTTGATCAAAAATAGGCTGGAGATGTCAGAGCATGCGTTTCCTTGTGTTGATCCTATAGTAGGCCTCCCATAAGGACAAACTAGTATTAATTTCCCTTATTTTGCTCGACACTTGATTTACTGATCAACAAATTGTGCAAATCATTTTCCCCTCTTGGTTGAGTTTCACAACACGATCATTTCTTCCCGGTTTTAAATCTCAAGAAGGCCCAAACTTTCCAGCCAGAAAACTTGGAGTTCGTATCCCCGTACTGACTGATCGATTCTTGATCATAAATCGTACGCAATATTAAGTACAGAGAGCTTGGCATCGAAAGAACTAGCGGATTTGGACACCACGCAAGTACACTACGCAACAAGCAATTTGGAACAACCAATCACTGACCTGTGAGTTCCTCTGGCGAGCTCAAGCAGCGCCCCGGCCGCGGCCAGCCGCGCGCCCGGACCTCCCTTGACATCGGCAAGCATCGACACGAGCGGCGGCACGACGCCGAGCTCGGCAAGCTGCCGCTTCCTCCGCTCGTCCGACCGCGCCAGCCTCGCGACCTCCCCCGCGGCCTCCGCCCTCTCCTCCGCCGTGCCAAAGTTGAGCCGCTTCACCGCCGTCCTCATCGACGCCGCGTCGCCCGCCGCCGCGCCCATGCCGACGTACGTACGTACGCACGCCCACGCGCGGGGCGGAAGAGAGCTTCCCGCCACGGAACCAGCCGCCCTTTGTAATTAGCTAGCCTAGTAGCACCGGTGCATGTGCACGTCGTCAGGATACATTCACACGATCGACAAAAAGTTTGAGAGGGTGGTGGCGAGGTGGTTAACGTTTTTCGCGGCACGGCGGTTGGTTGGGTTGGGGCTCGCCTTGGGGGACCTCCGCACGGGTGTTTTGGGGGAAAGTCGGTCGGATTTGCGTGGTTTCGGCCGACGTGTACAGCACTAGGGTTTGTGTTTTGACATGGTACCACCGCAACACCGTACCTCCTGACAGAGCTAGAAATTTTTTTAGTAAAGTTGTATATACTTCGTACGCACAACTCTATAGTTTTATATAATAATTTTACAACATCATAAATCTAACGCATATATTTAAAACTTGTTAAAAGTACAATACAAGTAGTTATAAGATTTTATAGATCTCAAATCAACAAATTTAATCTATTGAATAAATAATGTTCTAACATTTTTTAAACTTTTATGGGTGCCGATACATACCTAGTACCCATCTTGGTCCACCCCCATCACACCACCAGGAAAGCTGCAAAGTGCGGCTCGGCTTTATTAAGTGAGAGCCGCCTGTCAATGGCCCGCCGCCTCGACCGCCCTCTTTTGTGACCACGGCCGGCCACAATTATCCCCCAGGGGGTACAGGCCTGATCCTTACCGGCGGCCGCCGTGCTTGTACTCGGCACAGGGAATTATGATGCGGTGCTTCAGAAAAAGAAGGTTAACTCGATCAAGTAACCACCGGTCGCCACCAGATGGCTAGTTCACTTGGTATAGCATCCGTGTCTTGTGGATAAAGGTTCATAGTTTAACTGATTAACTCTTTATAAACGTGTTTTCAACTTCCCGTGTAGAATACCAAAATACCATCTGTTTGTCTTTGTGAGTCTGTAGATCCGAATTTTTGCGAGATGTTTTGAGTATAGGTTGGATGCTATTAATTGAATCTGCCAGTAGTAACCATAAACTGCATGTATGTTAGCAATGGAATCCAGGAAGCTGTGAGCAGCCTGTGACTCGGTATTGCTAAAGATCTGGCCGCGTAATCATTTCGTTCCGGGTGGTTTAGGTATGGATTCGCCTGTACACGTGATGACGATGATGATGTTACTGACATCGTTGGGAGATCGGTTGGATCATAAAATCTACCCAAAACTTATTAGGCCCCTTTGTTCTAACTTTCGTACTATTAGCATTTATGATTTGGCCGAACTCCCATTTACTATATAGTACTTGTTCATCGGTTGTTTTTGTTGCTAGATCAGAGCTCGGCAGCATTACAGATGTTCCAACTAAAAAGAAGCTCAATTCAAATGCAACCATTGTAACATTGGGTTAGCCTGTTAGGTACTAATCACTAGCCCACGTTCTAGAATCGTGTCTATTTTATATTTAACAACAATTGAGTCATTTTTTTGTTCTTGATTTCGTCATACATGGTTTTTATATTTCCCCATCTCTTCATGGTCCAATAAATGACGGTGGAAGAAAGATTAAAGTGCATGCAATTTATGATCTTGCGAGTACATTCCGGCTTATAGTCCGTTACTATTTGGAAAGTCAATTCTGGTAGAAGTTCCACCGCAGCAAAAATGCCTCCACCGCAGCAAAAATGCCATTTCCAAGTGAAAGGCGAGAATGACGCAAATCAACAAATATACTTTCTCCGGACACAAATAGTTATCGTTTTAGATATAAGTACAGTCAAATTTTGATTGCCAATATATTTTTAAATATTTAAATTGGATACATGAAAATCATACATATAGATTTGTCGCAAAAATACTTTCATAATATTATAATTTTATTGGATTTTATAAATATACTATAATACTCCCTCCATTTATTTTTATAAGGTATAGTTTGACTTAGTGAGGTCTTCAAAGCTAAACCTTGACCATTAATTTCTTTTATAACAATTTATTCATAGCTACAAAATCATAACCATAGTAAAGTGCTTTCAAATACGAATCTAACGGTATCACTTTTGTGTCATATAATCTATATAATATTGAACTAATTGTTGGTCAAACTTAGAATCTTGAAATGCATGAACATCTTATAAAAATCAACAAAGGGAGTAGAAATTAGAGGTTAAAGCTATGTTTTAGAGCTTATATCGATATCTAAAATGACAACTATTTATTACCGGATGGAGTACTAAGACGGCTGAGAAGTTAATAATAACGAAGCCTGGTTAGAGCAGTCATCCTACAAGTACGTGTAAGCCTAATAAATCTGAAGTGAACTCAAGATGTTACTATCACGAGGAGACGCATGGTAAAAATGTTAGATGATGCGCCTCTACATACATGTGCATTGTTAAGGAACCTCGCTATCGAATAGTCCGGGGTTCCCGAACAGATCTGAATTGGAGAACAGAAAGAGAGAGAGACACGTGTTTAGGGAGAGCAACCGCGGGAATTCTTTATTGCTAATGATTGCATGTACATAGGGGGGACCCCTCCTCCTTTTATAGCGCTCATCTAGGGTTTCGGCTAAGGGTCCACATGGGCCTTCAATGGGCTATTAGGGTTTCTTAACACTCCCCCTTGGGCCCTTTGCCGCGAGATGCATATGCCTCATTAAAACTCCAGAAAAACCTAGTGGGAAAAATACTTGGAGAAAGAGTACATAGCATACGCTTTACAATGTTGCACGAATTGCCTCGTTAAAACCTTATGCAAGAAAACTTCATGAAAAACTTGCTAAGGAAAAAGAGTACAATCCTCCCAACTTCAATTGCTAATCTTCGAGATTCATGTTGGGTATTCATAATTCATCTTCGAGATTCATGTGGGAGTATGTGACATATCTCCCCCTGAAATCTGCACTTCTCTAAGTCTCATCATCCCAATTCCTTTCACGCACCTTTCAAAGGTAGATGCTGGGAGTGATTTGGTGAACAAATCTGCAAGATTTTCACATGACTTAGTATGCAATATGTTGATCTCGTTCATCTTATGCAATTCGTGAGCATAGAAGAACTTGGGGTTGATATGCTTCGTGAGGTTGCTCTTCACATAACCCATCGTGCTTGGGCAACACAAGTGCATTATCTTCATAAATTATTGTGGGAGTTTGCTCAATGTTCAAACCACATGACTTACGGATGTGGTGAACCATTCTTCCGAGCCATGCACATTCACGAGATGCTTCATACAAGCGATGATTTCCGAGTGGTTTGTCGGCGTCGAGACAAGAGTGCGCTTAGACGATTTCAAGAAATTGCTGTTCCTCCACATAGGAAAACATAGCCGTTTGGGACTTGCCAAGTATCTGGTCGATAGGTACTGCATCGGCGTAGCCAACCAAATTCAATTCATTGTTTCTTCGAAAAAGCATCGAGGTCTTTGCTTCCTTGGAGGTAACGGAAGATGTCCTTGATCCCTTTCCAATGCCTTTTGGTGGGTTACGCCTTTGCATCGAGCCGGCAAATTCACAGCGAACGCAATGTCCGACTGGTGCTATTCGCAAGGTACATGAGCGCTCCAAGCGCACTCGGATATGGGAATTCTGCTCCCGGACTTCCTCCCCTCTTCTCTAGGTGCGTATGGGTCTAGGTGCGCTTGGAGTGACCTTCCGACCATTGGAGTCTTTGCAGGATATGCCTTTTCAAAACCAAACCTTTCCAACACTTTCTGTGTGTAGGTTGATTGATGTACCAAGATTCCTCCTTGGACATGTTCAAGCTGCAAGCCTAAACAAAACTTGGTTTTACCCAAATCTTTCATTTCAAACTCAGACTTCAAGTATGAGCATACCTCTTCAATTTCTTCATCCGTCCCTATGATGTTCAAGTCATCTACATAGACGGAGATTATCTGAGAATCCATTCGAGGATCGTTGTATAAACACACAAGGACAATCTTATTGTTTGTGTAGCCTTTCTTGCAGAGAAAGTCACTCAGCGATTGTACTACATTCTTCTGATCGCTTGATCCATACGGTGATTTCTCCAATTTCACACTGTATGTGTTTCTATTTGCTCCGTCTTGGTTGGGATAGGAATTCCTTAGGTACTTTCATGTATATCTTGAATCCAAGTTTCCATACAAATAAGTGTGACAACATCCATTAGCTTCATTCTCAACTTCAAGTTGATCGCCATTGAGATCAAATATCTAAAGGTAATTCCTCCCATGACCGGAGAATAGGTTTCTTCATAATCAACTCCGGGGCGTTGAGTGAAACCTTGAGCTACAAGCCTTGCTTTGTACCTTACAACCGTTGTTTTCATTTCTCTTAGAACAAAGACCCATTTGTGACCTCACGGGGTTTATATGGGGAGGTGTGCGGCATCTGAGTCAAACACCTCTCTCTTGTTCGGAGAGACTAACTCTGCATGATTGCCTTTTCCATTCTTCCCAATCTAGCCTTTTCTTGCACTCTGCGAGAGATGCGGGCTCGGGATCATGATCAATGATTGAGGCAATCTTCTTTGCAAAGTATGCATCAACGTTGGTTGTTGCTCTATTGAGGATTCTCTGTTATTACAAAGTTTATGGCCATTTCTTCATGGGGTGCTTCATGCACTTCTACTTGCTCTTGTTTGCTTTTCCCTATCGCAGAGCAAGTTCCTTTAGCTTTCATCGCCTATGTGTGCACACATTATTTCCGACGGCTTCCTTGATGGAAGATTCAAGTGCAGAATTGCCTTTCTGTTGGCTTCTTTCCAGTGCAGTCTCAAGCGGCTCCCCTTCTTTCCTTGGGGCATTTTCGTGATTGGTTGTGGTAAGTCCTCTCGCTTGATTTTCTCCAGGCGTCTCCGGGTACTTTGGGTTTGAGGAGCAGATTTCTGCCCTTTTTCTTTGAGGTCTCGAGCAGTGAGGATACCTTCTATTTTCTTTGGTATTTCCACCCTCTCGGTGCATTTCTTGCGGGTACATGCGACTTAACCACGCCCTTGGATCACAAAAATGATCAGGCGGTTCATTCGCTAAATTCGCAAATCAATTATCTTCGGACTTCTTGATTTGCTTCATTAGTCTTGGGGTCATGTGCGGGGATCGGTGGAATGCCATATGATTTCCAGCATTTTTCATCCAAAGGTTGATTTCCTCCCTAATGACGGAAGCGATCCTCGTCAAAGATGCAATCGCGAATCGGGTGTATGCAAGTCTCGATCATGGGTTCCAAATACGATTATGGATGCACTCTCATAACCAACGTATATCCCGGACTTGCGGAGAGGGCCCATTGCGATCACGAGGGGTGGTATAGGTACATATACCATACACCCAAATTTTCTAAGATGGGAGATCTTGGGATGATCCGTGCACAAGTACGCATAGGAGAATGGATGTTGTAGGCCGACGGTCTAAAATTGATAAGAGCTGCTGCGTGCAGATCTGCGTGTCCCCAACAAGTGTTGGGCAAGTTACAACTCTGCAAAGCGGTCCGGCAATAAACTTAATCCTCTTTATTAGTGCTTACGCTAGTCCATTCTGCGTATAGGCGTGCGGTGCAGAGTGCTCAATCTGCTATCCCTGTTCTTTGTGCAATAATCATCAAATGCCTTTGAAGTAAATTCTCGGCATTGTCCATTCTAATGGACTTCACGCGATGATCGGGAAAGCATTCTTAATTCTTATGATCTGCGAGATCGACTTTGCAAAAGCATGGTTTCTTGTTGACAACAAGCATACATGCGACCATTTCGAGGAAGCATCGATGAGCACCATAAAGTATCGAAGCGGCTACGGCGGGGCTGAATTGGACCGCAAATATCCCCTGGATGCGTTTCAGAATGCGAGGATTTCACTTTGCACTTTCATAACAGAGGGTCTAGTTATTAATTTCCGGTGGCACATGCAGGCACACAAAATCTTCATGATTCGGAAATTTTTAACATTAATGCCATGACCTTGTGAGTTGTTCACTATATTTCTCATCATTCTAAGACCGGGATGACCTAATCTACCATGCCATAAGAAAAATAACTCGAGCTTCTAAAAGCAGTCTTCAAGGAAGTATACACTTGGTGCATGAATATTCGTGTAGTATAACCTGATTCATATGAGGACATTTTCTAATACCATTTTCCCACATACCGCGTGCTTCACAATGCACAAGTATTCTTTGCCATTTTCTTCATTGGTTTCTACGTGAAAACCATTGGCGCGGATGTCTTTAAAGCTTAAGAGAGTGCAGCGTTGATTCGAGGTACAAAGGGCTTCTTCAATTACGAGTTGTACCCATAGGCAATATAATAGTGGCTCTTCCCGAGCCGATTACATATGAGTCGCTTCTGCGATCGTAGTAATCTTTCAGCGTTCTTCGTGATCATTGGAAATACCTAGACTCTCTTAAGATGGTATTTGTTGTGCCACTATCAACAATGCATATCTCTTCCATTTGGGCGCTACACGATTTCTAGATAAAAGAAATATAATTCTAATCAAACAGAGGCATAATAATTCAAATACTGCTTGTAAATGAAAGAATACTGGAATAAAGAATAAATTGCATATATATTCATGAGAGAAGTATGCTCTTCTAGAGTTTACTATTCATTATTCAAAGGAAAAAAATGCTAACAACCATAATCTAAAAGCAAAAATGCGATTCATGCATTTAAACGGCAGTGCATTGTTTGATCGTTCTGCTCGACGGTAGGTTTCGCGTCCTGCGAGGACCCTAGACCAATCGCAGCACGGAGCTTCTTGCCCGAAAGAACTATCTTCACTTCCGATGCCCAAGTGAGGTAGTTCTGACCGTGCGGGGCCAGTTCTTCAAACTCACGATTCACGATTCATGATTTCAAAATTCTGGTTTAGATTACTGCGTGTAATCTGATAGAAAATGGTTACAAAAGCATAACTTGCAGGAAAATAAATTGTTGTGCATTGAGAATACAAAATCGAACAATGAATTCAAATTCATAAAGAATATTCATAAAACAGAGAAATAAAGCTAGAAAATTTAATACCAGAGCCAAAAAATCTTCTTGATTTTCTGGCAATTTTTCAAAATTTTCTGCAATTTTCTCTTCTTTTTTTTCCTTTCTTTTCTTTTTCCTTTTTCTTTTCTTCCTTTTTTTTCTCTTTTCTTCCGGTAGAACGGCCTTTTGGGCCCACGGCGCTCTGCTGGCCCATAAAGAACCGCGGCTAGGGTTCCCAAGCCCTAGCGCGGTGCTTCTTCTTTGCTTCTTGTTGCCGAGCCGTGCCTCTCGCTCAGGCGCGGCGGAGCCGAGGCGGCGGCTCTTCTTGGCGCGCGACCAAAGCGGCAGCGGCTCTTCTTGATGGTCTGCCTACTTCCATGAGGCGTGGCGGGAAAACGCCGGCGGCGGCGCGCGAGGCGCCGGGCGGCGGCTCGAGGCGCCGAAGGCGGCGGGCGGCAGGCGGGCGGCGAAGCGATCTGGCGCATGTCGCCTGGTGGCGGTTGCCGAGCAAGCGGCATCGGCCGGAGTTCGAGCCGCGAGCCGAGGCCGAGGGCAGCGGCGTGCGCTGTATGGCGAAGCGGTTGCCGAGCAAAAGCGGCGTCGGCGGACCGAGCGGTGAGCCGAGGCCGAGGCGCCGGCGAGCTGCGAGCGGCGGTTTCTTGAGCAAAAGCGGCGTCGGCGGACTTCGAGCCGGCGCGAGCCGAGGGCCGAGGCGCCGGCGGCGCGCGTGGGCGGCGTTGCGGTTGCGACGGCCTGTTCGAGGTCAGGCGGTTCGGCCGTGGCGGCGCGCGTCGTCTTGGCGCTTCGGCCGAGTGGACGAGGGCGGTAGCGGCGACAGCTTGCGAGCTGCGATGCCTGGCCAGCGGGCGGCGGCGGCGGCGGCCGTCGGTGGCATGCTGCGTCTTGCCAAGACCGAGGCGACGTCGATTTCTTTTCCTTTTTTTCGTGATGAGCGGTAAAAACATGTCGTAACCGTGCTAGTAGTCTTTGAGCGATCGCCGTGTAGCTTCGTGCCACGTGACGAAAGCGGTACAAGATGCGTAGGATAGATGCATGCATAGAAACGACAAGCGTCTAGATTCAATCGCTGAAATCCCACCTTTCTTACCTTTCAAATCTGATCTCCGGTAGAGCTTCGTGTTGATAACGTGTTAAGGAACCTCGCTATCGAATAGTCCGGGGTTCCCGAACAGATCTGAATTGGAGAACAGAAAGAGAGAGAGACACGTGTTTAGGGAGAGCAACCGCGGGAATTCTTTATTGCTAATGATTGCATGTACATAGGGGGGACCCCTCCTCCTTTTATAGCGCTCATCTAGGGTTTCGGCTAAGGGTCCACATAGGCCTTCAATGGGCTATTAGGGTTTCTTAACATGCATAACCCCAAAACTTTAATTCTTCACAGCAAGGGAGCTATAGCCTATAATGCACATCTCCTTCTCAACGCTGCTGATTGCTACCTTTCCAGATTTGCAAGCCGACCCCACTCGATCTATGGGAGTAAATCGTTTGGTGAACTTTGGTAGGCTGCAGGGTGGACCTAACGGTGGATTAAGGAGCTGACGCATATCTTACTGTTAGCGGCACCGTGAGTACCCCTTAGCCCCCTCAACCTTTATAGGGCATTGTGGAGATTAGAGGAAGAAAAAGAAAGCTGGTGTAGAAGAAGGTTGAAGGAGACTTCCCTCCATCACATGGGTCGATCCAACGAAAGCCTGGTATTGGTTGTTTCCTTGTTGTTTGGCCAGTAACACACCAAACTCAAATAGCCCACCAAAGCCTATCTCTCTCTTCCTAATCTCACCACTGCCAATCCCCAATCCCAATCCTCAATCTGGCAATCTCCATCTCTCTCTCGTGGGTCGACAGCCAGGCAATAGGAAGCATCACGGTAGAGATGGCCAAATGGACCGTGCTTGGACCGGCACCCGACGCAAGACGCGGCACGGCGCTCGTTCTGGCGGGCGGCCACCGCACCGCACCGACCGGCACTAAATGGCGCAAGACGGCCTAGTGCGGCCCAACACGATCTGATGCGGCGCGGTCCGTTTAGCCCGTTTAGTTTGAAAAATATCCGTTGGGGAATTAAAAAATTCGAAAAAAATCTACATACTTCGAGTTTTTCTAATTATTCTAAATTTTTCTTATTTTTTCTTATTTTTCTGCATTTTTTCATACTTTTTTTTTAATTTTTTATGGGTTTTTTATGCTAACGTGGCCGGTAGGCCTACCGTTAAGCCCCGAAGGACCGGCAAGACGCGATGCGGCCCGTTTAATAGCCGGTCTAAGCGGGAGGCGCGTGCGTGACACCCGTTTGACCCTCTTTGCACCACGGTAGGGACGTGCCACGTGCGAGTCGATGACAAGGCGACATGCAGCACTATAGCAGGGTTGAGTGGCATGCCGCATGCAGACGTGCGAGCCGGTGGTAGGGCGACAGGCAGCAGGGCGGTGAGCAAGGTTTTGAATTTCGTTTTTGGATTATCTCGTAGCCGAACGAAATTCGAAATTTTGGTAAGATTTCAGATAGAATTTGGATGAAATTCAAATTCGGATTTTTTTTTTGACCGGGATTTCCAAGATTTCAGCCGAAATCTCGGCAAATTTCAAACGAATAAAAAAGAGTTTAAACCAAATTATAAATTCTTGAAAAAAAATTGGATAGTTCTAACGCATTACTAATGTTCTCATAAAATTTTTAGGTAATGATTAGGTCTGAGGAATTTTCAAAAATTCTGACAGTGCTTGTGTCGTGATAAAAGCCTTAAAGTGGGATGGTTGAGTATATGTATTGCTTCTATAGATTTGATTGAGCAATCAAAACAGGTTTAGAATTTTTGAAACTTTTAGAGAATAGTGATAAGGCAATGATTAAGCTCTCCTAAAATTTTTGAATCAAGATCACACTTGAGCGAATTTATAAAATTCTGACAAAATTACCGTCTCATTTATGTTCCCTCTGTTTTTTATTTTTTAAAGATTACAAATAAAGTTCAATTCTTTTATTTTTTTTGTATGATTCTATACTGCTAAAGATAACACCATAATTTTTTTAGAACATAATCAAGCTTGTATATTTTTATAAAAATCTAACCGTGCTTATGTTATTTTTATAAAACGTCTTAAAAATTTTATTTTTCAAAAAAAATTCATAAGAAATAACATTCTTAAGAAGTATTGTCCCAAATCTGACCCAAAAAACTTGAAATCCGGTCAAAACACCAGAAATTTCCAAAATCACTTAATAATTTGATTTTTTTTAATATTTTATTTAATGAGATTTGTAATCTGGTCTCTGACCGAAATCCAAAATCTCTGTAGAAATTTCTGAAATTTCATCAGTATTTTGAACCTCGGCAGTGAGTGGGCGAGCGGATGACAGGCGGCAAGCGCACGCGAGTGGCTAGCTCTCGTCAGGGTGGTATTGGCAGGGCAAGGCGTAGGACAGCGACCGGCGAGCTGCAGCCGGCAAGTGTCAGGGCCGAGGGGCCAGCAACTCGGCATTCGGCAAACCGGTGACTGTGAGCAAGTCCATTAGCATCCCTAAATTATGATCTAGGTCTGTGAGTGGTAGGCTGGCTAGCTTGAGCATGTGTTAATGTGATAACGAAGAGGAAAATGCTACTGGTACGTGGTGGTGGGTCGGTTCGGATAGAAATAGTGGAGCATTAAGCTAGAGTGAGTCCACTATAGTGGAGTGCTTGGCCTTGGACAGCGACTAAGCTCCTTATCCTGTAATTATGTACCACCTGTGGTGTGCCACAAGTTAATTGGACCCGTACCGATCGATAATTGTGCACGTGCATGGCTCTCGTCCTGTCGTCCAGGGAGATTTAAGAGAATTTTTTTTTCTTTAATATTTATTTTTATTCTTTTTTTCAAAACTATACGTCCGAAAAAAAATTACGCAAATGACTCCCGTCGCCCGTGTATGGGGCGATCGCCCATACACGAGCGATCGGTGCCTCTACCATCAACGCCGTTCGCGCCACAGTGGACCCCACATGCGCCGAGACAGGCGGCCGGCCGGCGAGCCTTTTTAGTTTTGTTTTGTAATTACTATATGCTTTTAATATAAACCCGTAACTTTTGCTAGAGTGTCCAAATTAAATGAAACTTGTTTCTAAATTTAAATTTTGGAATGAAGAATTAGAGTGTAAAATAAAAATCCATGTGTTGTTTGCAGAATTTTTTTTTATTTGAGTTCGAATGCTAGGCTCTAACTGTGGATTGTGAAGGAATTATAATGTGTGTTGATTCATAATTCATGAAATAAATAGAATAAGTTACTACAACCTTATGCACTTCATTTTTGCAAAAATATCTAAATATGATTGCATTTTGAATAAAAGATGGCTAGTTTAAACCCTTTATAACATTCAAGAACCCTTTATAACCCTTTATAACCCTTTATAACTCGTCCTGCTGGTTGGCTTGGTCAAGAAGCCGTTGGTCCTCGGGGTTGATCTCCGTATCAAACCACTGCTCAAATTCACACAGTGGCGGAGGTGACTGCATGAAACGTAAATTAGCAAAGTTTCATTCACAAATATTATGTAACCCGCACGATTGTTACCATGCGGCGATCCTTGAGCTCTTCTCCGGCGGATCGAAGGCGTAGTTGCGGCACTTCCAATACCTCCTCTTCCAAGTTGAAATTTCCCAAGAGCGGACAAGCTCGCAAAGATCTCCGCACATACACATGGGTGCTCTGACTCCACGAGGTAGGAAGAGATCTTGGTACGCTAAATTCGCGGGCATGCACTTGCTTCTTCCTTTGCCTTCCCTTACCCTTTGCACTTGCACGCCTCGGCATTTTCGATTGATGCTCACCTCTATTCTTTCTCCCGCTATTCTTTGCGAGACCGCTTGTGAGCAGAATGTTATAAAGGCGATATCGCGGGTATGGAGCGATCGCCTCATATTTGGCGATCGCCCCATGTAAGCGATCGCCTCACATTAGGTGATCGCCCTACTAGAGGCGATAGGTGTCCAAAGCGTTGGTGTGTTGTCACGTCGTGTGGCATAGGCAAGCAATGCATAAATGATTTGAACAATTTATAGTGATAACATTGTCATGTTACTAACTCGGGAGTTATACAATGTCTTCTTGAGCGTAAAGCCATTACAAAAATACATCCGTACAACAAGTCAATCACGCCACGCTTCCTAATCGGCTGTGGGGTAGGTGAGTGGCGACGGCGGACGGACGTCCCTCCTAGGGCGGCCTGCGGCGCGGCGTAGAGAGTAGTCGGCGCGCGCACCCGAGAGCCGAGAGGGTCGAGGTAGTCGGTCGAAAGGTACTCCTCCAGGTCGAACTCGTCGTCGAAAGGCTCGTCGAAACCACCCTGGGGTCCTGCTGGGGCGCGGGACGACGAGGAGCCTCGCGACCATCGCCCCCCTCGCTGCTGCGTGGGAGCGTAGCGAGGAACCGGCGGTAGGGCGAGACGCGGAAGGAGCCTCCCCAGCCCACTGTCCCCACTGCTGCTGCGTGGGAGCGTAGCGAGGAACCGACGGGTAGGCGAGACACGAAGGAGCCTCGTCGCTACCACCGTCCCCCTGCGGTGCGTGGGGCGTGACGGGCACCACCGGGGTAGGGCGAGGTCTTTGGGGCGAAGTGGCGTGGTGTCTTTGCGTCCGCCGACGTCTCGCGCCCTCGGCAATTGGCTAAGCGAGCCAACCGCCTCACCGTAGCGAGGACCCGACCCCAAGCGTCTCGGACTCGGTGGTGGTCACTGTATGCCCCTCTAGGCGCGTCAATATGGACCGACCTCCACCTCAATCTCCGCCAAGAGTGAGTCTGCATGTAACGTCGATTGGTATTACGTAAGTTACATGAAAAAGCGTGCCCATGTAGGTTCGATTGCGACACTTACGAGGCGTTGTCCCTCCGGGACATATGTGAAGGGTGCGTGTCCACTACCGATGCATGCCGTGGCGACGACGTCGGTCTTTGGTGTGTACCCCACCGAGGCGAGTCTTGTGGGCGAACCACTCCATGTCTTGATCGTACATGTCATGGTCGTCTGGTGGGTCTCGGTGACCTCTCGTCGAGTCGGCCCCACCGCAGGCCCATGGTGCATACGGTCGTGAATCGAGAGCCACCGCAGCACCCATCCGGTCATCTCGCAATGCAAAAGCAGTAAGTACACACCACATTAATTTCGCAAAGATGCGGAGTAGTAGGATCGAGGCAAGTACCGTGAGCGCCACGTGCGACAACGTGACGAGCGGCAAAGGAAAGGATCGAGCAGCCGAGCCGCCTTGAGACTCGGTCGCGGGAGTACTCCTCGACACAAAGGTCAAAGACGAGCACCTTACGGGTGAGCCAAAGGCCTCATCTCGCGTGCAAAGCACGGAGACCCGTGAGGTGCTCGGGCGGACGTCGTCGCGGCGTATGGCGTCCACCGCGACGTCCTCGTCGTGGAGGCGGTCGAACTCGATAGGACCTTCTCACTGTCGGTCGCGAACCTCCGCCGCGAGGAAATAAGAAATGGCGAATGTTATTCAAGTGCGTTAGTGGGGAAAAGATACGAGGAGCATACATAAGCCGTCGGACCCGTGGTGGCCCATGGTGGGCGATCCACCGGTCGTCTCCGTAAAGCTCCTCGAGTGCGGTGTCGTGTCAACAACGAGCCTGCCGACGGAGAAGCGCCCAAGACCACAATGGAGGAGTAGGGCGCAACGACATCGTCGCGTCGTGCTCGCTGAGAGACGGCGTCGCCATGGACCTCTGTCGTCGCCGCAAGCCACCGAGGCCCACGACCGCTGCATCACTGTTTACAAGGGGAGTTAGGCGTGCTCGCCGAGACGAGATTGAACCGAGTGTGTTACCTCATCCACCGGGTGTCGGCGATGTCTTTGGCGTACTCGGTCGGTGACGGTCCACCGTGTTCCGTGGGAGGGCGGAACATCACCCAACCGAACAACAACAGGAGGTATGCCTCCAAGTGGCGCCACGTCCGCCTCCTCCGCGTCTTGGTGGAGAAGCCGAGCTGCAGCGTTCGCAACAAACATTATCGGCAACTTGGCGCTTCTATTTTAATTCTCAAAGAAAGAGGTACTCACCGTGAATCGGCGACCACGCCGTCGGTCCGTGGCGCTCGGCCTCCCTAAAAGTGGTAGGGGCTGCCGGGGTGCCGCGCACTCGGCAAGCGCGCGGACAACTCGGCGTGCCACGTGGCGAGGCGTCGTGCGGCACGCATCTGCTGGACCCGCGCGGGGAGGCCTAAGAGGTGCGACATGTCTGCGGCGTCGGAGCCATCTCTCCGCACGGAAGGTGGGCGTGTGCGTCTCCGGTCTCCACCGGTCCACGAGTGCGCCGGCCAGGACCGGTCGTGCGAACGCGGGACCTCCTTGCCCGCTAACAGGCGCGCCACCGCTCCACCATCCTACAAAGAGGAAGTAAGCCACCGCCGCAACTTTGCATGTAGTGCAATGCGTCGTTAAATTGCATTCACGGTAAGTACATGTATGCAAAAGAGTGCAAGCGTTGGCGACTTACCGTGGAACTCGGCGTGGGTCGATCGCGGCGGCTCGTTGGGCACCCGAGGTCGAGTGTCCCTAGCTCTCGTTCTCCTCTGCGGAGTACCTAGACCGGTGGGTCGCATCGGCCACGCCCGGCACTCGAGGCAAGGTCGCGCCATCGTGGCTGTTAGAAAGCAAATACAACAAATTTGTCAGTAATTACATGTGCACACAAAATGAAATGCGAAATAACGAATTGTACCATACTCATCAAACAATACAACCGAAGTGCAGAGAGCCAAAAAAAACTCATATTACAAACATACGAAAGACAACGACATGTTCGACGAGGCACTGGCGTCGAGAATTACATTATCCTCATAGCTACTAACTGGTACATCGAAGAATTACATGATGCGAAAAATAACTTACCAGTACATTGAAAATTACATCGATCATTACAACTTACATCACAACTTACCGGTCCATTGAAAAATACAAGATGGGAACAACATGGAAAATTACATTATCCGCGGTTGCGGCGCGCCTCGGACTCGTCAATATCGTTCGAATCGCCTTGTCCTTCGACGTCCGACCTTCGGCTTCAACATTCGGATGTCCGGCACCCATCGATGGTCGGAGGGGGTCATGTGAACGATCCGTCCACTCGGTACCGTACACCTCGTGATGCCACGTGTTGAGAACGCTCGCTTGTAGTAGCATGGGAGACGAGCGGACAGCGAATTGATGCGTCTCGGCGGTGCGGCAATGACGTGCGAGCACGGCAAGTCAAAGCAGCGTGGTTTCGCGAGAGCACTCGCAATCACCGCCGAGTATGCACGATGGGAAGCCCTCTCGGTGGGCACCCTGCGACCTCGGTCACCGCAAATGCACGTGGTATCTTCGTTCCACGCCACTCTCGGTGTAACCCGATGTGTCTGCGCCTTTCTTGTTTTCTTGGACATGTAGGTAGACACAACAGCTTGAGTAAGACAATCGATTGTCCGACATACATGCTGTGGAGGTCTTGTATCGCTCAATGAAATATCTCTGTGTCCCTAATAAGACACCTCAACTATACCCACCGATGGAAGGCATCCGGTGCCTTTCATTACCGTTGTAAATCTCCGCAGTTCGTTGTCATGATCCCATAACGCGAGCCGCCTCGTCGTGCATAAGGGACCATTTATCCAAAGGCTCATGTCGTATCCAATCGGTGAAACTCTTTATTTGGTACCGGCCTCGCCGGATGTTTGGGGTGCATCGGCGGCGCATAAAGGTGGGGTCCTCTCCTTGCTCATGGTACACCATCGGGTTCCTTGATGAACTAGCGGTACCTCTCGGATCCATTGATTGCTTCTTCGTTAGTTCGCCCAACGTCTTCCAAAGCGCGTCGAACTTCCTCCGTTGGTTCTGTTTGCACAGCGCTTGAACATGTTCATAAGCTCCTTGTTCTGAATCGACGGAAAAAATTGGCACCCATGTGCCTCATGCACCACCCTCCTCGGATCCGCCACTTTGTTGCTCCCACGACGGCGGACCCTTGTTGCATATCCACGATCGCCCTTAGCAGACCCCGCATGTCGGTCATGGATGACACAAACATCGAACTGCCGAGAACAAGCGCCACTTCACTCTTTCAAGGAACCCATGCCAGCTCTCCGTGTTTTCCCCTCCACGAATGCCAACGCAACCGGTAGAACACGGTTGTTGGCATCCACCGCGATCGCAGATTAGAATCGCCCTTGCACTTCCCGTGAGAATGTGCCGTCCATGCAAAGGACAGGCGGCGATGTTTAACGCATTTATGCATGCGCGCCAGGCGAAGAATGCACGTTGCAATACCCACTTCGGTGCACGCACCACCCGCAGGAACCGCAAGGTCGATGGATGTACTGGGGTTCCTTTGTGCGATTGCCACGAGCAAGTGGGAATATTCTCGTCTGAAGCCTCGTACATCCCGAACCGTATTTCGAGCTATCCTTTTGCTCTCCATGCCTTTGCGTAGCTAATCTTATCTTGAAACCTCTCCTCCACTACCGTGATAATAGATCGAGGTGCGGATGGGGATTGTCCACGATCGACCATAAAACACATTTGCCACCCAAGTGAACGACAGTTGCGGTGTCCTGCTCCGCTTCTTCCATTTCATGATTATGCTCCATCACTATGGAGCATTTCCGAGTCCGTCCACTTCCCCGGTATGCATGCACCGCCATGGGCACGAATCAACTACGCACTTCACGTCGTAGTCCTTCTTCTTGGACTTCACAACCACGAATTGCCACGGAGAGACATTGCCCAATGCTTCACCGCATCCATCACAGCCTCCTTGTCTTTATATATGGCCCCTGCGTCACCTCGTTCTCACGATACTCCCATGCATCAATCTTCCCTTCATTCATCGTTAGGTCTTGAAATTGTAATTGGTCCACGCACCGAGGATAGGCACCTCGGGCGTTGTCCTCCTCGTCGAGTGCTCACCATCGGGACTTTCTCATCCGCACGGTCCTCCTCTTCCATCAGTCAACAATGTCCTCCACCTCCTCCCCTCGTCGGCCACCCCTCGCGCCTCCACCGCTGTCTCCTCTCGCCCCGGTCCCTTCGCCACCGCCAGCCTCGTGCTCCTCGTCTCGGGCTCCTCGCCGCCTTCCTCTTCGCATCCTTCTACATTTGATGTCCTCCGCCGTAATGTCCACCCCGACATCACGAACTTGCGACACCGATGGAGCTACTGGGTAGCATTGTACCAACAACATGAGCGGCCAACCCCGCTCTCTGCAAAACCAACATAACTCCTCCATGTTGACGTCGAGTTAATAGGAATCAACTCTCGTAAAAGCGGTCTTGCGCTCGGCTCATACGCTCGACCAAGAACCAACATCGGGCATCCAAACCGAACATCCGAGACATCCACTCCAACAAACCCTGTATGTCCTATCGCTTCGTGCGCATATGCCCCGTCGACTCTTGAAAATGATGATAGATCCACCCCATCCCCCCGTGCTATCTCCCATCTCCATAAAATATTTGGAAATACAATTTCTCCGACATCTTCGCAACGTCGACGGAAAAATATCACTCTAAAATACAATCTACAAAACGTGCATTGATCGTACTACAAAATACGACTATGAATAAGTGATTCGACTAGCCTACTATACGGCCTAATATTAAATTTCTACTACATTACATTTGTATATATTGCCTAATACATTACTTACATAATAAAATTAGTAATACACGACCCTACTAAATTAAATTCATACCACATTACATTTGTATATATATTGCCTAATACATTATTTGCATAACAAAATTACTAATACACAACCCTACTAAATTAGATTCCGAAATATTGTCTAATATTTCTCAGATAAATTTCTACATCTTGAATACTACATTAAATTTGCACATACTGACGATACTAAATTAAATTTGTAAATACTACATACTACATTAAATTTCTGAATATTAACTGCTATATTAAATTTCTAAACAATACATAATCCTAAAATTTCTAAATACTACAACAAATTCCTAAATATTAAATGCTACATTAAATTTTAAATACTGCATAACCTAACAAAAATTCCTACATTTACCTCTACAAAAAATTGCTAAACTAACTCTACAATAAAATTCAAAAATTTACCTAAATTTCTCGGCTCTTCTCTTCTCTTCTTCTTCTTCTTCTTCTTCTTCTCTTCTCTCCTCCTCTCTTCTCCTCTCTTTTTCTCTGTTTGCGCTCGGCTCCCTTCTCTCTCTCTGCCGACCGAGCGGTCTTTGGGGTTAAAATGGCCTGTCGCCCTGCAGAGGCGATCGCCTCTGAGGCGATGGGGTCCCCCACTTGCAGATTAATGCAAGAACGGGAGGCGGAGCTATCGCCCGTGTATGGGGCGATCGCCCCATACATGGGCGACGGGGGGCATTTCTGTCATTTTTTTTTCCGGACGCATAGTTTTGAAAAGAAGAATAAAAAAAATATTAAAGAAAAAAAAATTCGATTTAAGAGCGGTGCAAAAAGATTTAGAGGACAATAGCTAAATTTCGGCCTAAGTTTGATTTGGTGGCTTTGGCCTGCAAATATTTATAGGCATTGGGCCAGCTCTCTACGGCCCATTAACAGCTATTATTTCTCGGCCGCTGCTGTTGTTGGTGTTGCAGCAGTGAGCAGTCAGACAGCGAAGCAAGCTTTCATAGACGTTTTTTTTTTTTGCCAGTGTCGTTTTCAGAGCGTATTCATCTGTCCCACAGATATATCCCGCGATGCCGCCACGGATGGTGACTACTGAGGGGGTATTTATTCAAGAGAGTGTCTAGTCTTCGTTCAGATATTTTATTTTTTATAAACATCTAAATTTTAAACTTTTAGATTAAAATATCAAACCATTCATCAAAACACAATCCCACCTCCCTTCACGTCTTACGGATCTCACCGCAGATCTAATGCTCCAAAATTTGAATGTTTTTTTTGCTAAGAAAATATCTGGATGATGTTTATCAAAACCCTTTATTCTAGAGCTCTTTTACAGTGGATTAAAATCAATATAAGCCATCCATTCTTTTGAATCTAATGGTTGAGATCAATTTAGATCTAGTTATACTACCACCTGTAGTATTGATAGTAAAATTGAAAGAGGGATAAAAGGGTCAAAAATTCTGTCATACTATCTGTCCTCTACGGTAAAACACATCCTGTGATCCTGATGAATGACGGATGAATGGATAAGAAGTCTTTGAAGATCAACAGGTATTCGATGAATCCAAAACTGTAAACGAATTAGAAAAATTCTAAAATACCCCTGATGAATGGATAGAAAAATCTAAAATACCCTTGGGAATGGATGGTTAGATTTGATTCCTACTACCACTACTTACTACCTATGTAATCCATTGTAAAATTTCTCTTATTCTATTGGTGCTTGGCAGCTCAACCCATTTCCCAAGCAAGAGCCGAACCATCGTTAAAACATCGCAATAACTTCTACCCAAAATGGCATTAGGCTTAGGCCCTTTTTGTTTCGCCTTAGGCTTTTTGGCTTTTGGTTTAAAGCTAGCCTTTTGGCTTAACGAGCTTTTAAGCCGTCTACTTTTAAGTCAAGACATGTTGTTTGGTATCTTGGCTTTTTAATGGGTTGGATGTTGTAGCCAGAGTTCACAAAACCGGCGAAATCTGCGGTTTTCGAGTGTACCACTGCGGTTCGATATCCAAAACCGCTCGGTAAACCGTTTTAATTTAAAATTTAAAAAAGTCAAAAAAATTGAAAAAAATTATGCGTTGAAAACCGCTGAAAAACCGCGCAGTTTTCGCTCGAAAACTGTTTCTTAAAAACCGAGCGGTTTCTCGCGAAAAACCGAATGGTTTTCGATTCTTTTGAATTTTTTTAATTTCTTAACCCTTCGGTTTCCGACGGTTTTCGAGTGATTTTTCGAGCGGTTTTTGCGGTTTTCGAATTTCGAACGATTTTTTGAAATTCGATTTTGTGAACTCTGGGTGTAGCTTATTGCTAGAAAGTTTGAAATACCTTTAAGGTTGTACGGACTTTTCTTATGTACTAATTTATCTAATACAAATGTTTTATACTTTTTTACTGAATGTCCTATTGAAAAACATAGATTAATCTTGAGATCAAACTTCATTCTGAGCATAATTATTTATCAACTTGATCCGGATCGGTAGAGGAGAAAGGAGGCTGAGGACGGCGGAGGAGGGAGAAGGTCGAGGACGGCAGAGACCGGAGCGGCGGAGGAAGAAGGCATGTTGCATAGGGGAGCGAGAGAAGACGAGGAGAAATGAGGAGATGGGAGAAGGATTCTTGAGTTTATATATGATGGTATTTAGTGGGTAATTTTGGAGACTTCCAGTGGCAAAGGGTTATTTCATCCCAAAAAAGCACATCTCAACTGGCTTTTAGCTTATAGTTATATGGAGGCTTTTGGCTTTTTTTAAGTCGGTTTAAAAGTCAGTTGTTTGTTTCGGCTTTGACTTTTCTACTTTTAAACCAGTCAAAAAGCCGAAACAAACGGGGCATTAAGTAATACCAAACCTACAGAACAAACGGAACATGATAATAGCCGTGCTGAGCACTGTCTCGCACATTTGCACGCCAAAGCTCCCCAAAAAGCAGCGGTTCTGCAGGCACGCGCATGAGCAGCGAGCGTCAAAGCTCACCGCCACCAAGGCACCAACCTCACGTCCTCCCGTTTGGGGAGGAGCTTTGCCGTGCACGGCGGCGGCGGCGCGAGACGGACGTTGGAAAAGCACGCCGCGTGCCGCCGAGGCAGCCGAGCTGTACGCCAAGAAACAATAGCTTGCCTTGCTGGGCTCGCGCATATCCGTCCATCGCGAAACCCGCCAAAAATTTACGGAGCGGAAAGGTGTCCTCCTGACGTGCTCGTGAGCTGAAAGCCGTGGCGTGGATGCCACATCCGCAAGCAGCTGCAGCTTGCCCCACGCCTCGGTTCATCACAGCCGCACAGAGCACATGATCGCACGGTCGAGTTAGCCGTATAAATCCAGTTAGGTTTACCACTAACCAAGCCCGCACCAACCACCGCTCCCCAGTCCCCACTCGCTATCTAGTACACTGCCGCTTCTTTCGCATGGCGGCGCCTACCTCCGCGGCTTCAACCCTCGCCTTCGCGCACCCCAAAACCCTAGCCACCGCGCCCAAAACCCTGCCCGCCTCGGCCGCCGCGTCCGTCTCCTTCCCCGCCACCCAGCCCCCTTGCGTCCTCGCCGCGTCCGTCTCCGGCAGCCGCCGCCGCGCGGTCACCGCCATGGTCTCGGCCCCGCCGGCCGTCGGCGCCGCCATGCCGTCCCTCGATTTCCAGACCTCCGTGTTCAAGAAGGAGAAGGTCTCCCTCGCCGGCCACGAGGAGGTCCGCTCTCGTATCCGTGCTGCTTCGTTTCGTTTTCCTTCGGGATTTTCCCTCTGATTTTTCACGATTTGTTTGTTTGTCTTCGATGTGTGGTGCTGCAGTATATTGTGAGGGGCGGGAGGAACCTCTTCCCGCTGCTTCCCGAGGCGTTCAAAGGCATCAAGCAGATCGGAGTGATTGGATGGGGCTCTCAGGTTCAATAAAGATGCCAACTTTGTTGTTTTAGTATATTGTTTGTTTGCCACACGCTACTAGGAAAAGTGGTTCATCCGTTGTAGATGGTTGATGTCGTAGATGTAGCATATCTAGCTACTGATAAGATACTCAGCAATTGTGTTGTGCCTGAATAAACACATTAATGTGGTCATATGTAGTGGATGGGACCGATTTCACATAGATTTGTTTGGTTGCTCAGGTTCAGGGCAAGAGAATCGCTTGTTTTTGCAAGTCTGTGTTCTGGCTATAACAGAGTCAATGTTGCTTTTGCAGGGTCCCGCACAAGCCCAAAACCTGAGAGATTCACTAGCTGAAGCGAAGTCAAACATTGTTGTGAAGGTCAGCTCTTCTCATGTATTTACCAGCTTTGATACATGGACTGAATTTTCTACATGAAAATCACGTGTTTAGTATTTTAGTGAAAGATCTGAACCTTGGTCTTGAAAGCTTGAATGAACACTCAAATATTTATCATTTTGAAGGAGCATTTGATTTTATACAACTTGGACATGGAAATTATGAGCCAGCATACACTCTGTCTGCTTCGATATGTACTTTGGCACTATCCTGTCAAGTCCAACAAGCTGCCTTTTTCTTTCAGATTGGTCTCCGGAAAGGTTCTAAATCTTTTGATGAAGCACGTGCGGCTGGATTCACCGAAGACAATGGAAGCTTGGGAGATATTTGGGAGACTGTCTCAGGCAGTGATCTTGTGTTGCTGTTGATATCAGATGCTGCACAGGTTTGCCTCATGCTCAGCAACTGCATGGTTTTCAACTTTTCATTACCACCCTTTAGTGTGACACTTCTAAATGCCTGTTTGAATTATGCTGAGTTTTAGGTGATGTTATTTTGTGGTCCTGTTGATGTAATTCAACCTTCATGTTGTTTCTGTAGCATACTCGCCTATCATGTCCTGCAGGATAAATTTGTCCAGTCACACCTTCACTTTATTCTATCCTTGTAAATTTCTCATTACTTTCTGCAGGCAGACAACTATGAGAAAATATTCTCTCACATGAAACCAAACAGTATTCTTGGTTTATCTCATGGATTTCTCCTTGGACATTTGCAATCACTTGGCCTTGATTTCCCAAAAAACATCAGTGTGATTGCTGTATGCCCCAAGGGAATGGGCCCATCGGTTCGAAGACTTTATGTTCAGGGCAAAGAAATAAATGGTGCTGGTATTAACTCTAGCTTTGCTGTCCACCAGGTATGATGATTTCATTGCAAATGTATTTTCAATTATGCATTGAGTGGTGCTTTTATGCTTTCCCTATATTTGGCGTGAAGACGTGTAGTTACACCTATGCTCTTTTGTTGCATAGGATGTTGATGGAAGGGCAACTGATGTTGCTCTAGGATGGTCAGTTGCACTAGGATCTCCCTTCACATTTGCTACTACTTTAGAACAGGAATACAAGAGTGATATCTTTGGGGAGCGAGGTGAGCCTACTTCCATTTGTGTGTTACCTCTGATGATTGCACTGTAACTAATCAGTTAGCGTCCAGGAATTTTGCTGGGTGCGGTCCATGGCATTGTGGAGGCTCTGTTCAGGAGGTACACAGAACAAGGAATGGATGAAGACTTGGCATACAAAAACACTGTAGAGGGCATCACTGGAATTATCTCAAAAACCATCTCAAAGAAGGTACACTTTTATCGAGCTTTTTGGTATCCCTTTTCGTCTTTACTCTTTTTTTTTACTACGATCGTGTTATTAGAGTGTGATATATTCCCCCTTTTACCAGGGGATGCTTGAAGTGTACTACTCGTTGACTGAGGAAGGGAAAAAGGAGTTCAACAAGGCGTACAGTGCATCATATTATCCTTGCATGGATATACTCTGTGAATGCTACGAAGATGTTGCCTCTGGAAGTGAAATCCGGAGTGTTGTGTTGGCTGGGCGGAGGTTTTATGTAAGTTCTTCCTCCTGTTATTTAAATTGCCATGTTCTATTTTGATTCTGTTCATGGTTCAAGTTTGGAGTTTTGACACAAAATAAAAGATAATTATTCATTCACACCATCTTCTTGGTTTTGCTTTCACAGGAGAAGGATGGTCTTCCTGCTTTCCCTATGGGAAAAATCGACCAAACTCGTATGTGGAAGGTTGGTGAAAGGGTGCGCTCAACCCGCCCAGAAGGTGATCTTGGCCCACTGCATCCCTTCACGGCTGGAGTTTATGTTGCCCTAATGATGGCCCAGGTTAGATTCCTTTCCTCTTGTTGCGTACTAACATATGATATAATGATACCCTGCCTGAATCAATAGTGATTATCGATTTGTCCGGTTTTGCAATGCTGTAGATCGAGGTCCTCAGAAAGAAGGGACACTCTTACTCAGAGATCATCAATGAGAGTGTCATTGAGTCTGTAGACTCGCTGAACCCCTTCATGCATGCTCGCGGAGTTGCCTTCATGGTTGACAACTGCTCCACAACTGCTCGCTTGGGATCAAGGAAGTGGGCGCCGCGCTTCGACTACATATTGACCCAACAAGCTTTCGTGACAGTCGACAAGGATGCGCCGATCAACCAAGACCTCATTAGCAACTTCATGTCCGACCCTGTTCATGGCGCCATTGGAGTCTGTGCTGAACTGAGGCCGACCGTCGATATCTCGGTGACTGCGAATGCGGATTTCGTGCGCCCAGAGCTCCGGCAGTCTTCCTAGACGATGAGAGTTTGCATCTCGAGTATTTTCTAAGTATTGTATGTGTGCGAGTGCGACTGTTTGTAGTTTGAACTTGCGAGCTACTATCAGAGGACCTGGAACTAGGCCCGAGTATCTTTTCCCGAATAAAATTAGGTCCTGCATTTAATAATTGTCTCGACTCACTATGGAAGTTGTCTATTGCTTATTTGCTTATCGGGATCGATCTATTTCGTCTGTTTGGTTGTGGAAATGTTCTTTCCCTTCCCTTTCAGTTTCAAATCTATCTATCTTGAAATCATCGCTTATACAGTCCTATGTATCTCTTTATTTGCAAATCTAATCCCCCTGTGTTGCATTCGCCAATTTAGTCCCCTCCCTAACCATGCCAGGCGACACACGCTCCTTGATGTGCCTGATTAGTGCGGAAGTTTGGTAGCACCATAGTAGTGCGGGGGTGTGCTAGCATGTGCGTGTGAGCCCCAATGCCCCAATGCCGTGGCTGGTAGCGTGGAAGCCTTCCTGTTGCGGTGAGAAACGTTGCTCCTGTGCTTGTGCGTGCTGTTGTAGCATCGACAAGCTTCCGCGCTCGCTGAGTGCTACAGGGGAGCTTCCACACTCCTTGGGTGCGTTAGGGGACATGTCCCCTGCCGTGCCTTCCGCGGTGAGGGAAGGGGCTAAATTTGTAAATACATATGTGGGAGGGCTAGATTTGCAAAAAAAAAAAAAACGAGGTACACGAGGCTAGATATGAATTGCATTCGATATCTATTTATTCTATCTATGTGCTATTGTATTATTAAAGCAAAGCCAAAAGAAGTCATCACGTTTGTTATCAAGGTGTAGAAATTTTCACATTAATCGGAGGAAAAAGAGATCTAGCCGTCCATTCGGCGGACTCAAGTTATAATGGTTTAGATTAAAACAAAGAGTACAAGTTAAGTATAATAAAAATAATTAAAATTTGAAATAAAAAATAAAAGAAAATTATCAATTGGATTTCTATTAGAACTTGCAAATAAAATCAAAACTTGGAATAAAAATTAAGTGAAAATTAGTAGTTGGATTTGTATATGAAATCATATGTAAAAATGAAATTCGAAAAAAAACTATAATAAAATTATAAATTTTATTTTCATATGAACTCCAAAGTAAAATATTTAAATAGCTTAAATCCGGAATAAAAAATAATAGGAAATTAGCAATATGATTCGCATACAAACTATAAGGTGAAATTGAAATTCAGAATAAATATTAAATGAAAACTGGTAGTTGAATTTGCATCCAAACTCCAACCTAAAACTAAAATTTGGAATAAAAAAATAAAATAAAATTAGTAATTTGATTTTCATATGAACTTCAAAGTAAAACAAAAAATTAAAATATAAATTAAATGAAAATTAATAGTTAGATTTGTATACGAATTTCTACCTAAATCTGAAATTCAAAACAAAAAATATCATAAAATTAGCAATTTTATTTGCATACAAACTCCAAATAATTCCTAGAAAGCTTAAATTAGCAATAAAAATAACATAAATTTAGCAATAAAAATAAAATAAAGGCTACATTCTGGTTCGCGTGGGGGAAGAATGGGAGGCCATCGGATGCCTCCACTAGCTGGTGGTGTACCTGGCGCGCGCGCGTGCGCGCGCGGCGCCAGGTACGAATGGGAGCTCAGGCTGACTCTGTTCCAAGTCGACTTGGAGTTTGTCAAGCTCGGCCCTTCGAGCCTCCAGCTCATCGCGCTGCTGCGGGAGCTCGGCCTTGGCGAGCTGGTATGCGTTCCAGGGCTTCTGGCGATATCTGCTCTCGCGCGGTGCGCGGCGAGAACTCCCGTACTTGCGGTGGTTGCGGCCGGGTCAACCGCGCCCGCCATGTTGCACTCGCGTTAGTGCGGCCTGTCTGCAATGCGCTCCGCGTCGGAGCTGGAGTCGTGGCTGGAGGAGTCCTCCAGTAAGTTATGGACGGAGGCCGGCACGTAGCTGGTCATTGCCACGAGCTGCGAACCTTCGGGCGGCGTCGCCGCGCCGGGTCCACGCGCGCCGCCGGAGCGGTGCGGCGCTTGGCGGGATCCGACCTCGGGGTCCGCACGGGGGCCTCGAGCCGGAGGTTGCCAAGGTCGCTGGAGACGGAGTCCAGGCTCCTAGCGGATGCCTGTTCTCGAGAGGGGGTGGGGACGAGCACGAGCTCTCCCGCCGAAGCGGCGACGAAGTCGAGGAAGCCGAAGCGGATCCAGCTCCTCGACGCAGACACACCGTTACGGGTGAAGGAAGCCATCAAGGAAGCAAATGGGAATCCGGAGATGACGATGAGGACGCGCAAAAGCCCCTACCTGGCGTGCCAACTGTCGGTGTTTCGAGCACCGACGAGTGAATTTTTAGTCAAGGAGCCACGCGTTCCCTCTCCTTGAATGGTTAGACTCAAGGAGCCCAAGACGTATACTGGTTCGGGCCGAATGTCCCTACTCCAGTTCGTGCGGTGGCGCTATATTGCTTCGGGTGCGGATGACTGCGGGGTGTTTACAAGCGAGAGCTAAGAAAACGAGAAGAGGATGGTTCGATTGTTCCCTCCTCCCAGAGAACCCTGCCTCCCTTTATACAGTCGGAGGGGGCAGGTTACAAGGGAAGTTGGGAGAGGGAAGGATGAGGTGTCCTACGCTAGGAGTTCTGGCTCTGGGTCTTGGCGATGTGACCGGTCGTCCACTTACCCCACGCCGGGTCGGTGGACTCATCGAGTGGCGTAGTTTTCCGTGTAGTTAGGGAATGGCGCTCCTACCCTCCTGTACGCCTGTCAGATGCTGCCTCCGGTGCTGCCTCGGGAGGGAGCGCATCCCTACACTGTGCATGACTGGATGATGAGACTGGAGCCTTGACTTTGGCGACCTTCTTGCTGCCTCGGGAAGGAGCCACCTGCCCTCGCACGGTCAATCCGTGCTGTCGTGTCCGTAGGGGCAAGTGACCAACGGCTCGTGGCAGTTTGGCACTCGGTCCTCGGTGGAGATCGCTTCGACTTGGTTGGAGCTCGCGGGGTCCGACCCGTGGTGGGGGTCAGACGCCCCCTGGTTGGTTTGGTCGGGGTCGACTGTCTTTCGTGGCCCAATGAGGCCTTTGGCGAGCCGGTCTTGGGCGGCCGTTCGTCATTCAGCCCCCTGGGGTACCGTGGTGAGAGTATTAAATCACCGCCATGTAGGACCGGTAGCACCGGGTTCCACTTCAACGGTTAGAACAGTGCATTTAATGCACTTGACAAAGACCGTTACAAAATGTTCGGTGTTACCGCCCAACTAGGACCGGTAGCACCGGGTTTTATTTCATTTTCTTTCTTCAAAAAGTGATCTCTCTGGAATTAAAGCACCGGGCTTAGGACCGATGCTACCGCGAGTCCGGTAGCACCGGGCTACCAAAACACCAAAAACACACCCTTCTGTGATTTTCACACCGGGTTGATGTCCGGTGCTACCGATAGTCCGGTAGCACCAGCCCACCATGGACGGTAGCACCGAGCTACCAAAACACCCAAAAATACACCCTTCTGTGATTTTCACACTGGGTTGATATCCGGTGCTACTGATAGTCCGGTAGCACCGGCCCACCATGGGCGGTAGCACCGGGCTACAAAAATGCCCAGAAAGGTGCTTCTCTGGAATTTTCACACCACCCTACTGGACCGGTGCTACCGCGCACCCGGTAGCACCGTGCTGCCATGGGCGGTAGCACCGGATTTCCAGAGGCTTGATTAGTTTAAAAAGATTTTCAATATTGGAACTTATTTATCATCAAGCATTCATTTGAATAAGTAATTTGAGCCTTTAAACCCTAAATGACATCAAGATAAGCATCACGATCCCTCTTTATAGTACGACCCTAAATCTAGCAAACCAATCTTTCTTCCAAACTCCAAGATCGACAAAAGACTAAGAAAAGAACCTTATAAATATACCTTTTCATGATCTTGACATATTTGACCTTCCCTTTGTACTTTCTTTGGTATTTTCATGGTCATCAATCTTGGGATTAACCTACTTTCAATATTCTCAAGGAAAGTGTTAGATCATATAACAAAGTTGTCGTTAATTATCAAAACCAAAACACAATGGGTGCCTAGATGCTTTCAATAGGTTAAATTTATTATAAAAAATGAAATAAAATTATCAATTTGATTCACATGCGAACTTTAAGGTAAATCTGGAATTCAAGATAAAAATTAAATAAAAATTAGTAGTTGGATTTGTATACAAACTCCAACCTAAAAACTTAAATGCTGAATAATAAATAAATAAAATTAGCTATTTGATTTCCATATGAAACCAAAGTAAAATACCTAGATAACTTAAATTTGGAACAAAAATAAAATAAAAAAATACCAGTTGAATTTGTATACGATTCCTACCTAGAACTATAAAAAAAATTTATGACATGTACAATCTAACAATTTGTTTATTTAGAATCAAATCAAATGAAAATTAGCTATTTTATTTTTTAAATGAATTCCAAATTAAAATCCCTAAAAATATAAAATTCAGAATAAAAATAAATTGAAAATAATGGTAGAAAAAGAAGTCACCATATTCACTCTCAAGGGCTAAAAATTACAATATTAATTAGAAAAAATAAAAGGTCTACGTCATTGATTTTGGTGGTTTTATATTATTATGGTGCAAATTAAATAGATATATGTAAGAACTCTATAACGAATACCATTGCTATATTAAGCTAGGAAAATATTATTTATAACATATAATTTTGACCGTTTACTTTATGGGTATGTCTCCACATTTATTGCTTCTTGATTGTTTTTGAAAAGTATATGTTATACTCCTTTCGTTCAGAAATATAAGGCATATAGTTTGAATGATCTTGTTTAAAAATATAAAGACATAAACAATGGTACGTGTATACTGTCTATAAGAGTATGCCACATATGATTTTGGATTATGTGGAGGAGAGAGAATGAGGTGAGAGAAAGATGCTGTCTACTATTTAATAGACAGCTTTATAGACAGCTTTATATTGTGTATACTACTGTACAAACAGTTTATTAATTATATAAGAGATCATTACAAACAACTATATAGACAATTTATTGTATGGATTGTCTTTAGTACTGTCTATAGATGATATGGAGGTGTATTATAGACATCCACCGTCTATACCACTCAATATGCCCTAAGGCTTGCATGTAGATTTAATGAGGCTTTTTCTACTATACCCTATTTATTCTCTCTTAACTACATGCATTTATTTATTACCACCACACACAAACTATTCCCTCTCATCTTCCAAGATAATTAAGTGGGGTATCTAAATCATTTTCACTCATACATTTCTCAATTTCATCCCAACCTTAATCTTTGTGCAAAGTCAAATACACCTTATATTTCTGAACAGAGGGAGTAGATAGTATTTTGCTTCTTGATTGTTTTCGAAAATAGATAAGACCATGACTCCATGAGTACGTCGAGGACTCAAAACCAGGGACACCACCCATTGTCTCCAACAAGCTGCATCGTGAGCTATTGGCTGCATGTAATAGCCTTGGTATATGATACGATTGGAAATCATAAGTTGAACGAATACAACACGACAAAACAAATTTCATATTATTGTGCATGTAAGATTTAAGAAGATAGAGATGCAGGGAGGAGTTCGGCCATAAGCGTTGTCGACAGTTGGATCTCTACATCGACTATACCGTAGCAGTGCACAACTCAGTGGCGACATCGACGCTCTTGAGCAAGCGATGATGGTGGACAATAGATTGACCTTCTGCATGAAGGCGATGCTCAGACAAAATGAGCCACAATGACATAGCAGGGACACACTGCGTTAGAGTGATGAGCAGTTACTTAGGTGTAAACGACAAAGACGACATGACATGATTAGTGAGTCAATCCAAGAGCTACAAGCTCAATGGATGGTAGAGCACCCAATGGCTAGCGATGAGTACAATGATGTGTGCATGGCAAGATTGGCCTAGCATGAGCGATGCTTGGGCCTCAGCGGACACACTAGGCACACATGTTGTTGTCGTGGTGAGGGGGCGTCATGTGGTGACGGCCGCTAGAGTAGCGTGGACCTTAGTTAGCCTAGTCAGCGCGGAGGGTGACATGGGGCTGCATATCAGCCACACGATAGATCCAATGGATGGCATAGGTAGAGGGACACAAAGGTGGCTTGGCCAAACACAGCGAGCCATCAACAATGACGATTTGAAGCACCGCGATAGCCAGTGAAGTTGTGTTGTGGGCTATGGTGAGCAACAGAGTGCAACAACGGCGGCAACTTGCAGCGGAGCGACGATACTTCAATGGCAAACTTCACAAACATGGGTGCCTACTTTTATCATCAAATCCTTTTTTTCCCGTGAAGCAGAAGCTCAATTGCTCATATATGAATATGTTGCTCAAGTACATGCATTAGATGTAAATTAAAGATAAGTACATGCATTAGATTTGCATGTGTTACTTATTACCCTTCAAACTTCAAAGTAGGTGTTATAGCACTGAAGAATTTGATTGATATTAATTGGTGAGACGTACATGCTTTAGATTGGTCCTAGAATGTGTTCCTTGTGATCCTTATCATTAAATTGGAGACTGGACCATAACCTAACCAAGAAAATTAAGTAAATACATACCAAAGTGCTTTTACAAAAAGACGACTAATGGTTTCATACATTTATAAGTTATGCTTTGTTTTTATATGTTGTTTTAGAATATGTGCAATCATCTTTTTAGAAATTTTGACTATTAATATACACGACAATCTAGCTTTAGTTAGCATGCGAGGGCATATATATTGTACATGAGCATGCAGGCTGGTTTCAACAAGAGAAAGAGAAAATTGGTGATGGTCAATAGTTTTGGATCGGTGATTCACCTTATTTCCCCTCTCCATGGAGATATTTACGTATTCTTCCTACAAAGTGCATTTATTTCATGCTCTCTCTTGAGTTAAACTTTATGTTCAAATTGATCTAAGAGCCACATGGGAAAAGGAGCTATATATCATATCTTTCTTTGCGATAATACGTAATACTATGATCTTAGGTAACCTTTGTTGGTGAAAAAAATTATTATGCTATTTATCTATATGTTATAATATTGATAGGAGAATAAAACGATCTCTACCATCAGTTTTTGTAGGTTCAGATTATAATGGTATGAATTAGTTAGATCTAAACAATTATAGCATGGGAAATTTGGAATTCAACTCTATTTTTATCATCCTAACGAGATAATAGGTACGCATTTGGTATATGGTTAGCAAGACACTATACATGTCTAAAAAAGCTAGAATATTCTACAATATCGAGATCACATAGCTTGACATTGTAAGGAGGAGGATTCACTGAATTGTGTGAACATGATCGGGATATCGCCGAAGGGTTGTTTGCCGGAAGCATAGGCTACGCCAGTGATTGGATGGTGCTAGTGAGTATGTCTTCATTGAGAAGCGGTGAGATGAGCCATGTCAAGGTGAAGAGAGATCTAGGGATATCACTAGAGAGGTGACAAGATGATATTAGCGTGGTGCAGCAAGCTGAGATTGGTAGGAATGTGCCCCTAGAGCTAGAGGCAATTGTCAGAGAGATAGAATAGCTTGAGGTTGGAGAGCACCCGTAGGAGTGCATCCGACATGAGTCCAGTGAGGACACACAACTCGACGAGCAACGAGAAGTGGGTGGCGGTGAGGGAGTTGGTGATATTGAAATTCCAAAGTATGAGCTTGGTGACAAGGCCACACCGATGAACGTCGTGCCAAGTGGAACAGAAGCTAGGTATGGTGACCGGGATGTGATTGGAGTAGTCAAGAGCAGAATTGATCGAGGATGTGCATGTCATCTATTATACCGATAGCGAGAACGAGATGGGTGGGTGGTAGAGCTAGATGGAATAAGTGAAGTATGAGCAAGCTTGGCCAGACAGTTCCTTGAGGCATGATGTCACGCTAATTAATTGTTGCAACTACAATGCGCTGAGTAGTGAGAGGTGGAGGAAGAGGAGACAAGATTTTGCAACGTCTGGTAAAAGCCACTAATATTTTGCTTTGATTATTGGTGAAAAGATAGGCGGTGAGGGCGAAGGAGTAGTATATGAGGAAGTTGGAATAGTAAAGAGTAAAGACAACATAAGATTTTGGATGTGAATTCGGTGTTTGGTCAACTATGATACCATAGACTTAGATGCCTCTACTTGCAAGAATGAAATGTGGAGAGAAAAGCATGCAAAGGGAAACAAGGGACATGAATAATAAGGTTAAAACGACATGAGCCTTGCACTAAAAATATGATTTCAAATAAAGGTGTATTTGAATAATAAGTTTATAATACATGAAGAATCAATGTACTACACAAATGGAAAGTTATACGATAACTTGAATCAGGTTTCCTCAAGATATATTTAGGTTAGAAACTTTTTTATTAGGTAAAATGCATATTTGATGACACATAAGCATCTAAGACTAATGACTATCGAAATCGACTTATAATTAGGAGGAAAAATGGAACAACAAATGAGGATAAATATCAATAGTTGATATGAGAATGATACGTATCAAATCTAGCTACGCAAATACACGGTTGATACTTAACAGTTCTGGCAAAGTTTAATCTAGATAAACAAACACAACAGAAGTCTAAGGCCCTATTTGTTTTAGCTTTTTCTTTAGCTTAAAAGCCAAAGCCTAAACAAATTGATAGTTTTTTAATCGAGCTTTTTAAAAATCATAATACCCTATATAACTAAAAGCCAAAAGCCACCTAAGAGATGTTTTGTTTGCTTATTGAGGGTTCTTTTTAAACAGATACCATTAAAGTTGAGGTAAAATTACCCACCTCTAGCACATATAAAAGCATACTACTCTTAAGCTGTTAAAGAAAAAAAAACTAGCTTTAAGCTATAAATAAAAAGCCTAAACCTTAATAAATATGGCCTAAATAGTGAGAAGCCACTCGTTCTTTCACTCCTTCAATTGCTCCTTTTCCGCTTGTCTTTCTTTAACAGTAGCCTTTTGGGGGTGAGCAAGAGAGCTACACTGGAAGGATATTAACCATTGCAGTTTGCAAACCATTATACGACGAATCACACCCCCCAAATGGGCCTATAGTCACGGAGTTCTTCACCAGCCAAGGACGAACCTGAAATCGCGCACAAGATCTCAATCTCAGCGGTCTCTGGCTCACAGAGAATATAGCCCATCAAAAAAATATGAAGGAACAGACGTAGGCCGCAATCCTACACACATTTGATCCATCAAGTATCCCCACTGCACACTGGGCAAGGAAGGCATCCTAGCCCGAATTCCACGAGTTGGGCTACGAATTCCACGAGTTGGGCTAGAGCCGTCACAGACCAACACAAGTGCAATCCTCAAGATTCCACGAGTTGGGCTATTCCGGTAGTTTATCGATGATGTTTCACGCATGAAGTTATAAACGGGTGAATTATCAAATGTTTCATGTGTTTGATTTCAATGTTCTAATGATTTATCATGTTGTTTCATACATTAAAGTTCTATGTTCCACGCATTTGATTTCAATGTTGCAATGGTTCATCGACGATGTTCCATACATTAAAACTCTGTTCCATGTATTTAGTTTCAATGATCCAACCATTCACTCGACCAAAACCATGGTTGCAGAACCAACTGATGTACAATATCATCCAAAAATGAATAAATCATCAAACAACAGCGATAGCAGAAATATAGTTCAATGGGAGACCAAAAAAAACCATTAAAGAAAAAAAGAAGCAAACTGATCATCACACAAACATGGGCCACCCCAACCTGCACTTGAGCGTGTGCCTACTAGCAGGTGCTTTGCCTGCCGCGCGCAGAGAAATAAGGTCTGTTTGTTTGAAGATAACGTTGTCGTAACTTAGGCAAGTGTGGTTTATCATATTTTTTATAGTAATAAAATTCAACATCATAAGTGTGATAAAATTTAATAAGAAACTAAATGTATGATACGTAAAATATAGAGCTAGGAAAGTACGGTAAATTAACTAAACACCCTCACAGAGATCTATAGCATACAACGCGACAAAGGCTGCTTCGAACCAAGCACGCCAGCTAGCCGGCCGGCAGCTGTGGCGTAGCGTAAAAGTTCAGGGGAGGCGCGGTTTGCCTTAAGTCGCGCGCAGCGGCCACCCGCCTGTTTTAATTGACTCATTGGTGACATGTGAGCGCCTTGCGCAAGGCGAGGAAACGTGCATGACAGGAGGTGATCGAAGGTCCGACCCTACCGGCCGAGGTCGTCAACGAAACGGCGCCGCAAATCTCCGTGGGGAGCCAGCCTGAGCCTGACGATCAATCGAGGTTATATTTTTAGAGGAATCAAGGTGATTTTGGCATCCACGCCAACGAAACACAGCCGTCAGCTACTAGAGCTTGGACGCTTCCGAAGATCTGCAGCAAACTGCACTCCGAGCCTTTACACGGTAGTCACAAAACATTAAAATGCAACCACAGCACGCACTGCCGGCCCTCGGTGTTCTCAAGTCTCAACCACAAATCTGCGACGCCGATGCGCTTGTGCATTGTCCAAATACAATGTCATGGCATGTACAAACACCACGCAAAATTCCCAAAACCAACGGCAAATCCGAGGAGAACATAGTATTAGTACCCACCCCACCTTGTCATGACTCCCCGCATCTCCTCGTACTTAAATCCCCATGGATGCCACCCCATAGACACCAGACCACAGCGAGCAAATCTCAACTAAGCAAGCGAACCACTGCAGCGCCTGACAAGCTAAGTACCGAGGAAGCAAGCTAGCAACGATAGGTACAGACAGCATTAATTAATGGCGGAGAGGGAAGGAGGCGTGGTGAAGAAGGGCCACGACGAGGGCCTGAAGATGGCCGTCGCGCTGCTGGAGGAGTTCGGCCTGCCGCTCGGGCTGCTGCCGCTCGCCGACGTCGTGGAGGTCGGCTTTGTGCGCGCCACCGGCTACATGTGGATCGCGCAGCGCAAGAAGGTGGAGCACCACTTCAAGATGGTGAGCAAGCACGTCAGTTACGACGTCGAGATCACCGGGTACATCAAGACAAAGTGCATCAAGAAGCTCAAGGGGGTCAAGGCCAAGGAGCTCATGCTCTGGCCGCCCGTCAACGAGATCACTGTCGACGACCCTCCCAGAGGCAAGATCCACTTCAAGAGCCTCGCCGGCGTCACCAAGACGTTCCCCGTCGAGGCCTTCGCCTCCGGCCAGTAGGCAGCTGCACCATATGCTCTATATGTACTATTATACGCTACCACGCACGCTCTAATGGACGCATGCATGCACGGTGACGAAGATGATGATACGGTGAGCTGCTTGGTTTGATTCGTGAGGCTCTTAAGCAGGTTACAGCTTCTTCGGTTTGGCTGTTTCACATGAACGATTCCTCAAACTATGATGAATAAAAAGTCCAAGAATGTTGTGTTCACTAATTAATACCCATGTTTGATGAAGCCATACTCCCTCCGGACATAAATACATATCGTTTTAAACATTAGTACGGTTAAATTTTCTAAACTTTCACCATCAAAATATTTTTTAATTACTTAAATTAAATACATTAAAATTATATGGGTAGATTTTTCTCGAAAAGTACTTTCATATATTATAGTAATTTTATTGGATTTTATAAATATATTACAATATAAATTAGTGGTCAAAATTGTGTTTTGAAGACGATATTGATGTCTAAAACATGTAATTGTGACGGGGTGAGTATTTACATATGGCTATAAACACTACTACATAAAGGACTATATAAGGCACCTCATCATAGATGATTTTCAAAAATCGTCTGTGTTAAAAGTAATTACAGACGATTTTGCTAGCACGACCGTCAAAGTTACAAGATATGTTAAAAACCGTCTGTGATTAGTTAATATCACAAACGGTTCGTGGTACAAATCGTCTGTAATACATTACAGACGGTTTGTACCATGAACCGTTTTCGACGTGAGCTAATTGCAGACGGTTCTTTAATCAAACCGTTTGTAATAACACTTCTCTATCATATATCATTCTAGGGTTTTTGCCCGCCGCACTCCTCACTCAAATAAAATTTTACAGACGAACTCGGCCTCCTTCCTAAGCCCCTCACTGCCACCCGTCCTCGAAGCTACCGCTCACAAGCCTGAGCACGCCTCCTCCCCTAGCCCGTCACACGCCTCCTCGTCGAGCATGTTGCTGCCTCCTCCCCCGAGCCCTCGGTAATATGGTTTAGATATTGTTCATCATTAATTTATTCTTTAATTTTATTGTTGCTAAGATTGTTTGGGACTAGTTCATATATGAATCCCGTTTACTAATTGTCAACAAGCAAAAAATGATCAACCAGTGGGGGTAAAAATTAGATATTTAGTTATATTATTCCTACTATTGCTTTTCCCTTAACGCATGTATAATAAGTCGCGCCCTCGTGCCTGCCCCTAAGCCAAACTCGTCGACGATAGGCTGGTTCTCAACTACCTGCTCTCCCTCCTAAAGTTGAAAAGGAGCAACGAGAGTTTCGCAAGATATCTCTGAATTTACCATGCAGGGTAGCGTGAAACGGCCAGGGCCAATACGGTTAGAAGATCCATACAACACACGACTGAACTTGCGGGTTCTCTAAAAAACACACACGACTGAACTAGGACCTACGACAGGAGGTGTGCACATCCCGACTAACAAAAGCAGAATAATTTAAAGAGAGGAGCGAACATCCATAAACAACAGAGTACAGGAAGCACCCTGCTTGCACAGAACAGGATGCTGGGGCCTTTTCCCAGCAACAACGGTTCTGCCATCACATTGTTAAGGAATAATATGTTTGATTAAGAGGTATTCGCATGTCAATCAGTACCACCCTCCTTCATCCTACATGCCCTCAAACTGTCGAGGAAAAAAAATGTTCTAGTGAGAATAATTATGTTTATCCAAATGCAATTTGCATGAGGATCAGCATGGCCACACAAAATGGCAGAAAACGGTACGTAGTAAGAAGCAACAAATCGACCACATACACAAAGCATATTACACCAAAGCTTAAAGGCAAACGGGAAGTAAATGGTCAAGTGAGGCACTGCTCAGCCATGCCTATTCTACCAACAATAAACCTCTCGGGATGACAGATTGGTGATACAAAGTAAGCTTGATTTCAGAAAACCGGGTACAAAAAACAGGATTTGTGTCTGGTTTGTCAATTGTTTTTATTACTGAGCAAGTCAAACATATTACAGGCCCAAGGCCCAAAAGGTTTAGCTTAGAAACTCAAAGACACATGTCACTCTTTGCTAAAGGAAATAAAGGTTGTAGCACATGTTGTTCGCCCTAGCAAATATTACTGTATTGCAAGAACCACTCACTATTGAGTTTCAACGGGTAATTAAGTCCACTTGCTAGTGGTTCAGAACAACAGCCAGTATTCTAAACAAAGAACATTATAACATTTTCACCCTCCTTCTGTGTCTACTACTAGCATAATTTTTATTGAAACAGGCAAACAGAGTTATGTGACAATTTGATATAGCCCTTCCTTCTAGAAGAAATAATATAAATATAACAAGGCATAGCCAGAATATGTGAAGCAATATAACCTAAAAGTGGAGTAAGGCAGATGGTGATGAAATATTTCATTCTGATTGAAATTTTCTGCAGGGAAATACATATTACCAATGATCCAGGTTTCCCATTAAGTACAATCTCTTTCTTTCCTGCATGATCAGAAGATCTCGAACCTTTTGTGTCACCCTAAAAGATTTAGGGAAAAGGTTGAAGAAATTCAGTAAACCTGCATCCCTAAGATAATGAATTACCAAAACATAAAAGATCAAAAAGTACTACAAGGCAATGGAAAATACCTCCATCTTCAATGCCATCAAGGGTAATCAATGGTTAGTGTTCGATGTTCATGAAAGAAGAGCAAAAACAACTCATTAGCACACAAAAATGTTTCTGTAAAGGGTAAGGAAAAAGGGAAATTCTGTAGGTAAAGAGCACTCTGGAGGACAATGCTAGAAAAAAAAAAGCACAACAAAAAATCTGTGTTCAACCTATATGTTTCCAAAAAATAACATCATGTTATTTAGCTATTTTATATCTCATCAAAGAATTGGCAGACATTTTATGTAGATTAAAAAAAATCAGTTATGAGCCATGCACTAATGTTCACATATCTACTTTAGAAATGATGTAGTTGGCAAATGTAACAGCAACAAATTTGCATTAACAATCAGCAGATTTATAGCTTAATGAAGGTGAAACTGAGGAACTCACATCTTTTACAGTCTAATTGCTAACCTGACCATTTCATCACCAGCATTCATCCAGGTGCTTTCAGTTGCAAAATTAGGACCATGAAAATTGAATTATTTCATAAGTTGCTGCCCCAATTATCAATAAGTACAGGGCAAATTCCACCCCAACTGTGCATGCGTTGGACTTAAAAATCCTGGGATGTTTATTTTCCACCAACATCTTCAACCACCCTACTGTTGATAACTCCATCCACCAACCATCGACAGAGAGTAGTGAATCAATCCATGTGACAGCCCAACTATGTCAATGCCTTGATGAGCACTGCCACACCAATAGCCTCCTTTCGCATGAAACAAACACGACGCAGCCAACGCATAATCCATATCACCATCAATATGCCTAGGTACAGTGAGCTTGTCTGCCTATCAGAAGCTTAGGCAATCTGACTGCAGGTAAACATAGGAATGTAGAGCCCCTGGGCAAATTTAGACCTCCTAAACACCTACATTGTGCCCCAACCTTCCTCACAGCACATGCCTTCCTCATAGCACATGCATAACGCAAACAAGTTGTGCAGAATTAGCTGTGTAGCAGCAACACTAGCACAGGAAACACCCTCAAAGGGGAAAAGTGATACCTCCCGGCAGAGCTTGAGGTACAGCTTAAGGGGCTCGACGTAGTCCTCGAAGCCGAGGGTACCCATGGACCAGATCAGGTCGTCCCCATTGATGGTCTTCCGCTTCTCCTTCATGCACTTGTCACTCGCTCTGCAGGGATAACACGGAACGTGATCAAGGACTTCGCGTCTAAGCGCATCAGAAGAGGAAGAAGCACCGCCGTTCGAACTGGATCAGATCAAGCTTGAGGGGACCAACCGCCAACCAACGGCAAGGAAACAGCACTCACTCGCTGGTGATGAAGCTGATGAACTCGGAGACGCACTCCTGGACGGACTCCTTGGCGTCCTTGGCGATCTTACCGTTCTCCGGGACGCCCCGCCGCATGATGCGCCCGATGTTCGCGATCGGCAGGAACCGGTCCTGCTCCCTCGCTCCCCCGCCGCCGCCGCTCTCCGGCGTGCCCACCGCTTCCGACATCGCAAGGCCTGGTCGCTATGGGAGGCATTGAGACGAAACCCGCACAAGAGCGGGGGTGCGAGAGTTTTGTGTCCGGGGAGAAGAGAGGAAGCAGCAGTGGTTTACCTTTTTTGGAGAGATGGCGGAGGGGATCAGCACCGTTGGTTGGGGTGGGTGGGAGCCGGAGGAGGACGCGACCGTCCGCCGGATCTGGAGCGGTGTTTGGGGGCGTTGGTGGAGACTGGAGAGGATGGTGATGCGTTGCGTGTCTTTTTTTTCTGCACACTTTTCCTGTTTCATGAGGGCTCTGCCAAGTGCCGAGTGTGCGGGAGCTAGGCCAATCTGGGCCCAAGATCCCGTTGATTTACGGTACGATTTTTTAGTTTGAATCGCACTTCTTTTTTCATGACCAACAAGGTGGCTTTGTGTTACAACAGAGTACTAAAAATATTTGATACATCCAATAAAAAAAAGGTGAGTGATGCATATTTATATAACATGATTCTAAATCGTACCGTAAACATCAATTTTATTTTACATAGTAGCGAAACATACATTAATATAATTAGGTCTAACCGAACACAAATATCAACATTTAGTATTAAACGTTGTTCGTTGTGCAACATTAGTACAAAAATAAAATACAAAAGGTATTGTTGACGTCAAAAACTTGATGTAGGGTTTCTGACAGCAGCATACCAGACGAACACCTGGTTCAAGAGCGTGCCAGTCGATTTGACCTGCAACCGACAAGGTAAAATATAAAATTTACTCAAAAACCGATCGTAACGATCAATCGGCTCAGACCCAATCAGCTTGAAGCCGATTAAGTTCAAAGTAACAAGGTAAGTCTAATTAGCCGATTAAAGCTAATCAGAGGATAAAAGGTAGATCGATTCTGAAGAAGACGATGCGCAACAAAATCAGAATAAATCAAACCTGGGGTGTAATTGAAGAAGATCAACAATCGGCGATGCGCAACTTTATTGATCAAGGTCGATTACAGAGACTAAATTACAAAAGCTACTCCTAGTCGACAGAAAGGAAGAAAGTAAAAGCTGGTTGATTGTATTGTGTTGGATCCTTTTTTGCAGCTCGCTTCGGTCCTTCTTTTATACCTTTGGCCGATAGTGTCCTGTTACAACACGCTTCAAGCCCATATCCGTATCGACCATATCTTTGAACAGTTATTTCCTAAAAATCTTGCCGTTAGCATAAATATCTCCAAACTTTCTTAACTCGTCCATATCTTTGATTTCATTGCCGATTATGGTTAGACTTGCCAAATTTTGGTGTAAACATATGCCCCCTATTTTTGAGAAATGACTTGTCATTTGTCAAAAATTTCACTTATCGGCTTTTCTAATCGGCTAACCATTGAACTTCACTCAATAACTGCTGCTTTATTCGCGCCGTAATTTTTCGACATGAGGGTAGTGCGCTTTAATTACCACGTCCTTTGAAATTCGTTTTCCGCCGCTTCAAATTTTTCACTTTGTTATAAAAAGCGGCCCCCACTCGGTCATTCTTCACGCTTTTGAGCTCTCGCATCATCTCTAATCGGCCTCTTCTTCTTGTTTCCTTGTCATCCGTACATCAGCAAGTCATCCTTTTAGTTCAATCGGCTTCTGCACCAAGATCGGCTGAATGGATTCCTCTCAGGTACTCATCCCAATTCCTAACAGCGTCGATCAGTTTTTCCTCGGCCCATTAGGAAAATTAGATGCAGCTACAATTATTGATCAAGAAGTAACTCGTCTCCCCTTATCGGCTAGAGGGTATAATATTGAGGGTTGGAGTAAGAGTTTTAGAGCTTGGCCGACTGCGCTCAAAGGGTGAAAGAGTTGGTATAATCGGATAGCGGCCCAAAAAAGGGAGTCTTGGGAGAGGATGGGCATAGCAGAATGCATCCCTTTAAGTTTAGCCGATCCAGAGGCCAATGAGCCCTTAGTGGCCAAGGCTTGTTATTTCTGGTCGGACTCCTTTAATACCTTTATATTTCGTATTGGCATGGTTGGCCCGACTTTGCTAGATGTTGCTCGGATTTGTTGTTTAAGGCCAGATGGGGAACAAATATCGGCCTTTAGTGCCAAACCAAAGTACAAATTGATTCGGGCTAAGGGTGAAGGATGGTCTAAATACATATCCAATAATAACAAGATAAACGGTCTGGTATCGGACGAAGAGCATGTTGCTTTCCTCAATCTTTGGCTAGACCGATTTCTATTCTGTGGTGCTTCCCTAGGGCCAACCCAAGTATATCAAACAATTGCTGAAGGACTGGTGGAAGGTCGTCGGCTGGCATTGGGGAAAACATTTCTAGGAGCAGTGTATCAAATGATGCATGTCATCAGGAGTCGGCTATACACGGGCTTCGCCGATTTTACTGTGGGCAATGTAGGCGGGCCGTTGTGGTTTATACAAGTCTGGTTATATTGCTTTTTTAGCCGACCATTTGATTTGGAGCCCACTGAAGATACAGCCTTCCCAAGAGAGGACAATGAAGAAAATGTCATTCCTCAATTTCGAGCGGGACGATCTTTTGGTGAACGATTCATCATGTGCTCAGGCAATGAAACTAATATCACAGAAGTCGATTCGAAGAAATACATGTCCTTTTTTCTTAATCTGAGCGACACGGATTTGAGACAAAGAGATTTTTTTCAGCTACAGTAGTGTGGCCGATTTTCCATGGCCTTCATTTCTTCAACTTGAAGCCGATAGTTCTGCAATGTCTCTGGAGACTCTTGACTTGTATAGGATTTTCATTTCCCCTTGCGTCCTTCATGCTGGACTTCATACAAGGAATCGGACTTTCCAGCCGTCATACGAATTTTATCATCCATCAGTTTATGCGAGGCAGCTCGGTTTTGGTCAAATAATCCCAAGCCTCCAACTCCTTGATCGGCTTGAGCCAAGAGCCAGAGTCCGTAGTGCTACATCTGCTGAAATCGTCCTTGAAGTGGCTGATGACTTGCAGATCCAATCTTTGCCACACTTCTTTCTGAATACCAAACGGGCAGGAGGTTATACAAAGTGGTGGCCAGTTATTGTAGAGGCTTTATATCGATCAAAGTCTCCGTCTAATATCATTTCCGAATTTTTTCCAAATCTTCCAGAGCCGACGCTAGTATCTAATGCTGACTCTAGCAGCGATACTTCATCGTCAGGATATACTAACACGAATTTAGGCGTTTCTAGCGAGGTATTGGCTTAGAATATAAACCTTTCGTAATATCACTTTCTGAAGTTTGTCTGAAAATTACTTTGCATCTAACTTGGTTTTTTTCCTTTTGTATAAGGCAACTGTTCCGGCTCCATCGGGTGATAAGCAACCCAAAAAACAATCGCAGGCGACTGCTGTCACTGGCTATGCATCAGGGTCCTTGGGCATACAAAGCCCAACTCTTTCGGACTTGGAGAAGCAAAAACAACCCAGTAAGTTTTATTGTCGGCTTCCTTATAAAACTGATCTTTGTTTAACTAGATCGTTTGTCTGACAAATCTTCAGAGAAGAAGCGAAAATATACAAAGGCTGCCGCCAAAAAGGTCCCCAAGCCTCTCGAGCAGAGTGGTGAGAGTTCTCTGACAGTATCAGCTACGGGGAAGGTAAGTGATCGTACTTTGTGTAATGAATAAAATTTGATGCATTGGCTTACCCTATATTTATCTCTTTTAGCCAACGCAGTCAGCTCAAGTCGCGAAGATCTTAGCCGATCTTCCGAACATGTCTTTTGCGCCAATCCCGGCGCCGCAGCCGACCCCATCTGCTCCATCCGCTGATCTGCCAGAATCGTCAGATCCAACAAATTTGCTAGGATTCTCCTTGGCCGATCTTGATGACCCAGAGATCATGGCCATCGACGACTACGATGCTGAGATCAGGAGAATACTACAAGTCTCAAAAGAAGCATCGGCCATAGTGACTTCTGAGCCTGGTACGAAAGAAAAACTTAACAAGCTCTTCGATTTAGTCACAAGGCCACAATCGGAGATCCTGGCCAATAGCCAACCCATCCGTAATGCTATGGCGGCCGTCGAAGCCGACCTGCCTCCGAAAGCAATGGCGGCTCTTCTAACTGTGTGCCATTTGGACGAAAGAAAGTCCGATGTGGAGGCGGCGCAAGATTGGATTCGGCGTCGTGAAGCCCAAGAGGCCGATCAGAAGCTTTTGAATGAATTGGTCGCTGATGCCAGAGCAAAAAAACGTAAGTTTGTTGCCGGTGCTCAGCAGCTTAAGTCGACTAAGGAATCCCTCTCCAAGCTAGAAAAAGCAAAGAAACTTCTCTTGGAAGAGCTGGCCAAGCTTGAAAAGCAAATCGGAGAAGGCCAACAAATCTTGGAGACCACTGCGTCGGAGCTGAAGGGACAAAAGCTTAGTATTGCGGAGGCTGTCGACAATGTGACAAAACAATCAGCCAAAGTCAAGCCAGTGCCCGGGAATGCCAAGGACGATGAACGTCTTCTTGATGAGATCCAAGAGATTATTGCAAAGGCAGCGGGCGCTCTGTCGGCTCTGGGTGCATCCCTTCCTGATTCGGGTATCTGCTGTTAAGCTTCTGATCCGTAAAACTTTGACGGCTGTTTTGAAAGCACTTGTCCTGAATGCTTGTAATTTTGTTATGTTTATAATCGGCTGTTTAACCGATTTATATTCTGCTTATATCTCCTGGGTTTGCAATCTTTTCAGCTGATTAACAGCATCGTATTTATCTTGGCTCTGAACATATCTTTAATCGGCTAGGCTCCAATCCAAACACTAGGGTAGTATTTCTTCAAGTATTTCCCGTTAATAGCTTTTGGCAATACATATCCTTCTAGCGTTTCTAGTAAGTACGAGTTTCCGCCGACTAGCCGATTAATTTTATATGGCCCTTCCCACGTAGGTGACCATTTTCCAAATCGGTTATCCTTAGAACCAACAGGCAATATTGTTTTTCATACCAAATCGGCTTGATCGAAAGACTTAGGCATGACCCTTTTATTGTACGCCTTTGCAACTCTGATCTTATTCTTTTTAAGCCGATCAAGCGTAGATAAACGTAGCTCTGCTAACTCATCCAAGTTGTCGATCATTAAATCATTGTAATCCTGAGCCGACAAACCATTTTGTCTGGCTATTCGTATCGACTCAATGTTAATCTCCACGGGTAGAATGGCTTCTTGCCCATACACCAATTGGTAAGGTGAAATCTTCGTCGCTCCGTGATAAGATAGCCGATAAGCCCAAAGCGACTTCGATAAAGTTGAATGCCAATTCCTTGGCTTTTCATCATTTTTTCTTTTGATCAACTTAATTAGTGTTTTATTAGACGACTCGGCTTGTCCATTAGCCTGAGCGTAATAGGGGGAAGAGTTCAACAATTTGATCCCTAGACTCGTTGCGTAACTCTGAAACTCGTTAGACATGAATACCGTACCTTGATCGGTCGTGATTGTTTGCGGTATTCCAAACCGATGGACGATATGTTCATTCACAAAACTAATCGCCTCAACATTGGTCACCTTTTTAAGTGGTATAGCCTCGACCCACTTTGAGAAGTAATCGGTTGTGGCCAAAATAAACTTGTGGCCTTTACTCGAAGCAGGAAATATTTGGCCGATTATATCTATTCCCCAACCCCTGAACGGCCAAGGTTTGATGATTGGATGTAAAGCCGATGCCGGTGCTAGTTGTACATTGCCAAACTTTTGACATGTTTGACATCCTTTATAATACTTGAAATAATCTTCTAACATCATCGGCCAAAAATAACCCGTTCGTCTGAGCATCCATTTCATCTTATGTGCCGATTGATGAGAACCACAAATACCTTCGTGTACTTCACCCATTGCCACTCGTGCTTCTTCGGCCTCAAGACATCTTAACAACAAACCTTCCATAGTCCGATAATATAGTATATCGTCCATAATGACGTATTTCAACGCTTGTTGCCGTATCTTCCGTTCCGTCGGCTTGGATGGGTCAACTAGATAATCTTTTATCTGCGTTCTCCAATCGGCAATATCTGTGCACAAGACTGCCTTGTTTACCAGTTCAGTCTCCTGACTTAGGCCAAAATCCTTAAATCCTGATGCTTGCTGTGCTAAAGCATTAGCTCTATCGTTCAATTCACGAGGAATATGACCGAAAGAAAATGACATAAAAGAGCCGATAATCTCTAAACATTGTTCTAAATACTTCAGTAGTACTTCATCTCGACATTGGTATTCTCCCTTTATTTGCTGCACCACCAACAGTGAATCACCATATGCCTCAACAGCTCTTACTCCAATATTTTCTAACAACAGTAAGCCTTTGAGTAATGCTTCATACTCGGCCTGGTTGTTCGAGCATCGGCTATTTAACCGAAATGCGAATTCAAAGTTATGCCCCTTGGGTGAAGTGAGCACAATACCGATACCATCACCTTCCCCGTATACTGATCCGTCAAAAAACAACTGCCATGGTGCAACCAAGACTAAATTTGCCGCAGTGTCATGTCCTGTTATAAAATCGGCTAGGACTTGTCCTTTGACTGCTTTGGCCGATTCATATGATAAGTCGAACTCGACCAAGGCGTAAGCCCACTTGCCAAGTCGACCTGCGCGAATAGAGGCGACAATATATATTTTATAACATCGGTTTTGCAGATCACTTTACAAGCCGATGCTAATATGTAGTGCCTTAGTTTTGTGTACGAGAAGTACAAGGATAAATATAGTTTTTCGATAAAAGGGTACCTGACTTCTGCGTCCAGCAACCGTCGGCTTAAATAAAAGATAACCCTTTCTTTACCATGCACCTCTTGTGCCAAAACAGCTCCAGTAGTATCTTCTTCGACCGAAACATATAATCTGAAAGGAACCCCTTTTTGAGGTGCAGCCAAAACTGGAGAGTTGGACAAATACCTCTTGACTTCGTCGAAAGCTTTCTGCTGATCAGCTCCCCATATAAATTCTTCATTGTCCTTTAACTTCAGCAATGGAGTAAAAGCACGAATCCTACTGGAGAGGTTTGAGATGAACCGACGGAGATAGTTAATTTTGCCGATCAACTTTTGTAACTCGTTTTTGCATGTCGGTGGTTCGGTATCGGCTATAGCCTTGACCCTTGTTTGACTGACTTCGATTCCTCTTTCATGTACCATGAAGCCTAAAAACTGTCCAGCCGACACGCCAAACGCACATTTGTAAGGATTCATCTTCAAATCGTGCGATCTTATGTTCTTAAACACCCTCTCTAAGTCGGCCAGATGTTGCAAATCTTCTGCAGATTTTACCACTACATCATCAATATAAATTTCGACGATGTGACCGATTAAATCGTGAAAGATCAGATTCATTGCCCGCTGATACGTTGCTCCAGCATTTTTCAAGCCGAAAGTCATCACTGTCCACTCGAACAATCCTATTGCACGGGACATCCAAGGTGTCTTGGTATATCGGCTTCTGCCATGAGTATCTGATTATACCCGGCATTACCATCTAGAAAACTTATGATCTTATTCCCTCATGCAGCATCAATAAGCATATCGGCTATCGGCATCGGATATCCATCTTTTGGCGTCGCTTTGTTCAAATCTCTAAAATCGACGCATACTCGAAGTTTTCCATTTTTCTTCATAACTGGAACGATGTTGGAAACCCACTCCGCGTATCAGCAAGGCCTGATAAATTTTGCTTCCAACAATCGTTCTATTTCTTCTTTTATAATTTGGTACAAGGCCAGATTGAAACGCCTCGGATATTGTTTAAACGGCCGATATCCCGATTTTATAGGTAGCCGATATTCCACAAGCTGACGGCTTAATCCAGGCATTTCGTGATATTCCCAAGCAAAACAATCCTTATAATCCTTAAGGATTTTTATTAGTTTTTCTTTGTACTTTACATCCAAATTTGCACTAACAAAAGTTGGTCTTTTTCTATCACCGCTTCCTATATCGACTTCTTCAAGCAAATCGGTGGACGTGAAACCTTGACCTAACTTTTCAATTTCTTCAAAATCTTCGATGGCTTCGTAGCTATCCGTTGTTTGCCGATAGCTTTGCATTTTATCTTGCAACACCTTTATGTTTTTCTTGTCCCCATCGTCGTAACACTTCGTTTGCTCGATCAAAGGTGCCAGGCTTGACACTGATCGGCATGAGCCCTGATTTGCTTACGCATATGAAATCGCAATCGTCAGTGCATTGCCCGATATGCAACCAGCTTCTTCGTGTGGCCAATTCGCGTCGGAGCTAGCCATGGCGATATGAGCCGAGGTGTCGGCTGCAACGACCTCAACTTCTTCTCCGTTCCATTGGACAAGCGCTTGATGCATAGTCGATGGGATACAGCAGTTAGCATGAATCCAATCCCGACCGAGCAGCACACTGTAGTTTCCTTTGGCGTCAATCACAAAAAATGCTGTCGGCAAAGTCTTGCTACCGACAGTCAGTTCTGTGACCATGACACCTTTTGCCTCTGTAGGGTCGCCTGTGAAGTCATTCAGAACCATGTTAGTTTTGATTAAATCTTCATCAGACTTACCCAATTTCTTGCATGTTGTGTACGGCATCAGGTTCACCGTGGCGCCTCCATCTACCAGCATCCTTGATATCGGCTTGCCATTTATATATCCTTTTAGATACAATGGTTCCAGATGCCGATGGTCATCTTTAGGTTTCTCGAAGATGGCACTCTGAACGCCGAAACACAACTGAGCAACTGCCTCTTTTGCCGATTCGGTTCTAACTTTGAACTCGGCTGGCAGCGTGAACACCATGTTAATATCTATGGGAGGTGTGTCATCCCGAATCATGGGAGAATCCAAGTCATCAGCCGATTCAAAATCCTCTTCGGCCTGTTCTTTTCTTCTCCACTCCTTCTTGATGCACTTGATCGGACGAAGTTCGTTAAACGTTTCGTCTCTCTGTTTTTCGGCGTCGGCTTCACGAATCTCTTGCGTCCTTAACCTTTGGAGCCGTCGACGTTGTGATCGGCTAAGACCTGACGGACACCACCTGGGTCTAGGTTCCACTGGCTTCCGTATTTGACCAGCCAAATCTTCTTGATTAGAATTGGGCTCGTGTGTCTTGATTTGACTCGGTTCTTGATCTGGTTTAGATATCCTCTCGTGGACAGGCCTCCTGTCACCTCTGCCTTGCTCTCTAATCGGCCCAGACAACCTATCTCTGGCCGATTGCCTTGGCCCATCGTCTCGGGGATAATGTTCCATCGGGCAGGTGTATGGTGATGGCAACGCTACCCCTCTTTCCTAGCAAAACTGCCAAAAGGGACACCTTCTATGTGCCCTCTCCACGTTCTCAGTGTGGTACAAATTATCCAACCGGCGAGCCTTATACCGTGGTCGGCTACTCATCCTCTCGTATTTCTCCATTAATTGTAAAAATGTTGGTCCTGACCTTTTTGCAGGCTGCCTTAATGGAGACTTTTCTGCTTTATACCATTTACCTACCTGAGGATTCCGTTTGGGTTTGATGGTTCTTGAATTTTTCCCTCCACGATCGGCTTCTATTTGTAAAGAGCCGATTGTAATCTTCAGTGTTTGATCGCCGTTCGAGCTTGATTGGATGTTGACTTGTCGATCCTTTTTCTGCTCGTCGTGCATCAGCTTTTTCCCTTTAGCCGAACACTGTACCATGTTGATGGGAAATGGATCAACATCAACTTGCATGGTCGGCTCATCAGCAAACTTCAACCGACCATCCTCAATAGCAGATTGGATCTGTTGACGGAAAATATTGCAATCATTAGTGTTATGCGAATAAGAGTGATGCCACTTGCAATACCTGCGTTTTTTGATCTCATCGGGCGACGGTATCACGTGTCCCTCTGGCAATCGTATTATCTTTTCTTGCAGAAGTAAATCAAAAATACGATCGCACTTTGAAACATCGAAAGAGTACTTAACCTCCAACTTGTTCCTAGTCGGCTTAAGCCAAGAACAGACTAAGGACTTTTTGGATCCTTTTACCCATTCGGCTATGTTTATTTCTGCTTCCTCGTCTTCCGATGAGTCACTTGGACAATATTCAACCATATTGACTTTAGCCTTGTCCTTTTCTTTGTTATTGCTATTTTTAAATCTATCTTTGAACACTTTATTGTCAGTGAATCGGCTTTCTTGAGCCGATACGTGATGCAATAAGTGGCTAAGGTCGGTGAATTCTTGTCCTCAAAATTTCTCCCTAAGCGGCGGAATCAAACCTTGAAATGCTAAATCGGCAAGTTGGTTGTCAGGCAATGTGACGCTAAAACACCGATTCCTAATTTCTCTAAATCTCTTGATGTAATCCGTTACCGATTCCCCAAACTTTTGCCGCACAGAACTCAGATCTGAAATCCTGAGCTCCAAACTGCCTGAAAAGAAGTATTCATGAAATCGGCTTTCCAAATCGTTCCATAAATGGACCGAATTCGGAGGCAAGCAAGTAAACCAAGTAAACGCTGCCCCAGACAGAGACAACCGGAATAGTCTAATTTTAAGCCCGTCGGACTGGGCCGCTTCACCGTATTGCGTGATAAAGCGTCCAACGTGTTCTAGGGTGGTGATAGAATCATCCCCAGAGAATTTGGCGAAGTCTGGAACTCTGAAGTTATGAGGGTAGGGCATGCGATCTATGTAATCGGGATACGGCTTTCTATAGCCGATAACCTTCCCTTTTGGTTGTATGCCGAATTGATCCTCAAAGCGGCAGATCGATCGGCCCAATTAGCATTATCGGCCATAGCAGGCCCTTGACAATATCTGTCATAATCGGCGTTCTGCCCCCCGAGTGCGAGCTCGGGTTGCCAATTATGCTGTCCTGCCGGTGCGCGATCATACTGCTCGTGCCGATTACGTCTGACTTGAGGTTCCGGCACCGGGACAAATGGCTCTGAATATGTTACTACCCTGTGTGGACCTGGATTTCTCAGCAGGGTGGGTTCTTGTGGGAATCTCTCGGAGCCAATCGGCTGTGAAACCGATTGTGGAAAAGCGTAGAACGGAGCCGACGGTGGCAAATTGATTGATGCATCTAACTTAGCAGCGTCGGTATAGGAGTGGTAATGGCTCACCCCACTTGACCGAGGGTCCCTAGGCAATATGACCGTGGGTTGTGTGGGCATCATGGTAGGGGGTGAGGTTATAGCCGATGGTTTAGGATCGGCCGGTGTGCTCTGCGTGTTTTGCGGTGCTGAAAAAACAGGATAATTTGGCAGAGCTTGCAATGGGTCGAGTAGACTTCCTGACGAGACCAACTCCTGAGCTATAGATTTAACGCTATTTGCTATCATCGGCTTAAGCGTTGTTATGAGAGCCGGTGATTGGTTTATCAAAGCATGGTGCACAGACTGATTAATCATAGCCGATAATTCGGCTTGAGCGGCGTGATATCGGCTTACGTTACACTGCATCTCCGGGCGTTGACCGTCAGCAGGGCGGATTTTTGAGTGACGCCGCGTCTAGTTTTCTGATAGCAACTTAGCATCATCTCTTCCAGCGCGGCCTTCCGAGCTTCAATTTCTTGACGTTGCTCTACAAATAAATCGTCCATTGTTGGCACGATTATAGCTTCTGCGTTGAGATCGATGGCGGAATCGACTTCGATGAAGATATTGCGGGTCCCACCGGCGTGCAAGAGTGTGTTGACGTCAAAAACTTGATGTAGGGTTTCGACAAAGAAGACACCGCATTTAACACAGTTCAAGAGCGTGCGAAGTCGATTTGACTCAAGAATCGACAAGGTAAAATATAAAATTTACTCAAAAGCCGATCGTAACGATCAATCGGCTCGCACTCCAATCGACTTGAAGCCGATTAAGATCAAAGTAACAAGGTAAGTCTAATTAGCCGATTAAAGCTAATCGGAGGATAAAGGTAGATCGATTACAAGAAGGCGTCGCAACACAATCGTAATAAATCAAACACAGGGTGTAATTGAAGAAGATCAACAATCGGCGATGCGCAACTTTATTGATCAAGATTGATTACAGAGACTAAATTACAGAAGCTACTCCTAGTCGACAGAAAGGAAGAAAGTAAAAGCTGGTTGATTGTATTGTGTTGGATCCTTTTTTGCAGCTCGCTTCGGTCCTTCTTTTATACCTTTGGCCGATAGTGTCCTGTTACAACACGCTTCAAACCCATATCCGTATCAACCATATCTTTGAACAGTTATTTCCTAAAAATCTTGCCGTTAGCATAAATATCTCCAAACTTTCTTAACTCGTCCATATCTTTGATTTCATTGCCGATTATGGTTAGACTTGCCAAATTTTGGTGCAAACAGGTATCTAGGTTGTTAGAACATATTTGTAAACAATATTTTTGGTAAATGTGTCAGTGGAATTGAAGCCCCCATCTTTTCTCGGTGCAGCATGTATTCTAAGATTGCTTCTAATAGTAGTTGACCGAGAACCAATATTATCCAAACTCAACTCTGCAAAAAATAAATGGACACATATCAGTAACAGTAGCATAATTAAATGGAATCCTATAAACATGAAATGAAACTACAGCATCAAATTGTGTAGAAAAATCAGACCTCAACACTATGTGGACCCCGGGAGCAAACAAAATCCACACAAAAAAGATCACCAAAATTTTATACAATAGAATTTAAGGTGCACCGAACACTGAGTAGACAAAAGGAAAAGAAAGCGAAACTGAAAATGCATATCTTCGTGGACACATTAACAATCAAGAAAGAAAAAGGCTGAGATCAGAAAATATGAACAGAAATATTTGCACTTGTTCATTGCAAATATGCTAATAAAGCTGCTATTGGTTAAAACTGGGTTGCTAGCGTACAAGGTTCTAGCACAGTCCCTACAGGACTACAACTTAAGCAATTGTGTGCGTACCGTTTGATCAAAAAACGATGGTCCAGATTAATTCGGAACCGCATCAAAAGTACTATAGCACATGGATTTGAAAGATCTGGCCCGTCGATCGGACGGTCCAGACCTGTAGAGACTGCTTTAGTTGCAATCCCTATAGAGACTGCACTGGAACCTTCTCCGTTGCCAGCATTCAAGCTTGTCAGTAGACTAATGAAAATTTCTTTGTTTCTTGTGCCAGCTAGGGATTCCTATCATACTAGTCCTGTCCTCTTTTTATTCACTTCTCATGTCCTTAACAGTTGATCGTTTATTATGTACTTGAGAAATGTAAATTGCAGTTGTGGAGTTATTTATTCAAAGCGCTAATTAGGCTGAATAATGTTGGCTACTATTTTTTTACACTATCCACATTCTGGAGCCAGATTTGTATATTCATGGATGATATCCCCAAGTATGCTTTCATGGAAGGAAGTAATTTCTAATATAGCAGAGATCATTTTAGATTGGTGCAATACTTCACCTATAACATGGTACATTATGTACACTTCGGATGTGTAACTTTATGAGGGTTTAGGTATATGAAAAATTAATAACTATATTGATATAGAAGAATATGGAGAGGGGGATCTCATCTAGCTTCTCTTACCGGTTCATACCTTTTTTTTCAAAGGAAGTATTGGTTTCCGATCGAATATCATGTTTATATCAATTCATTGTTCTAGTAAAAGCCATTACATTGGTCTACTTATAAGGGAGCAATACTGACATCAAAGTATGTACAAAGAAGCTGGCAATTAAAATTGTGAATGTGAAATAGATTGCGATGTCAATTAAAGTCCCGGTACTAACATCAAAGCATGCGAAATAGATTAAGATGACAAACTATGCGGAAAAACATGGATCGACCCAACTATGAGCAGTAGACAATAGAATTCACCTTGCTGCTTTCGTAGTTATCCTCACAGAGAGAGATGCAACCAAAGTAATGTTGATAGTTGCCTTTCCGAGCTTTGATCTCCTTAATTCAAAACCCAACCAAGTTTCCTTGTTCCACTGAATTGTTGTAGGGGCAGAAAGTAGGAAGAAACTCAAGCCAAGAGATTACCATATGATGAATACCTTTCGGCTAGAAATCAATTGGTACATTAGCTATATACTACTTGATAAGAACCAAGAAAACAATGACTTGGAAATAATATATCTGTTGACACCTTTACCACCGAGAAATCCAAGAGCACATGCAATTGACATATTTCCATAACAGTAGTGGTTGTATCCAGTCTATGAGGTGTATAGTTCAAGAAAGTAAACAAAAAATTCTGATTTAAACAATAGTTCTTATGTTCAGTTTGTGAGTTGTATACTTATCTTTGTTGTCCACTCTACTTAAAAGAATAACAAAGGTTCAAGATTCAGAAATCCGTAGCTCACACTTAACCCAATTGCACATCATTGAGGCCATTTACACATGTAGGTTGGTAATAATAGTGTTATTCACATCCCATATCACCAAAATAGCTAAAACAGCTACTGTTAACTTTGTTTAAAAAAAATACAGGTCTTAGAAAAAAGTATGTCCTCATATCCTTATGTACTCGGAAAAAGGGGTAACAAAATAGAAGAGATGGCATAGAAGGGTAGCAGCAGAGAATATAATAAGGGAGAATCAAAAGAGTATAGAACTTATTTTCTTTACTACGTAAATGAAAAAAAATTGAGCTAATGGGGCTGAAAATTAGTAAGGTCAAAAAACAATTGGACATCACCCATAGAATGTTATGAACATCGAGTGATAATTATTAACTACAACAATGGTATATAGAACAGTATGAATGTTATATACTAAGCAAATGAAAAAAAGGAGTTAATGGTGTTGATAATTATTAAAGATTAATTATAGTTAATGTTCTTGTGTCCAAATTAGCTTTTTTTAGGACTACATCTAGAGATTGTAATTGTAGCATAAATGCAAAAGGATAAACTAAATCAGTAACTGACATATCAAATTATAATAGAAGAAATGTTTGCATTCACTCTTAAGAATTCAGTCTAGAGGGCATGACCATAATTGCCTATTAGAAGGAAATCATTTTTTTGTTGCTTTTTTATAATAATAAAATAATGCTATGTTCTATTATTATGCAGAAAAGGGAGTCAATGGATGTCAAACCTAATGATCAAGAGAAATGAAAATACTATTATTGGAAGGAACTATGGCATTTTCAACACAAGTGCAAAATAGGTAAAACAGTTCACAAACTTACAAGAAGAAAACGATGAGGAAGAACAAACAGTATCAGATGCTGATGGCAAGCCTAAGTTGGGTTTCAGAACAACACCATCCAGTCTAGAACAGGAGAAGAGTCAACAACAATTAATGCAGATTTCAGTAAATTTAGAAGAGTCAACAACATAGAAGTAAATTTAGAGATCAAAGCATTGACATATGTCTCTCCATTAGCATCATAGTAATATTAGAGGACATGTAATTTACGGTATCCTAAAAGAGGGCAATACATATCATTTGATGAGTAACTTTTGGAAAGAAATTGGGAGATACAATGGCCATATATTGCTTGACAAGAACCAGAAAAACAATGACTTGTAAACAATATCTCTGTTGACAACTACTCATAAATAACTTATATATTTGAGAAGTAACTATCATCTAATTTGATTGTGAGCCTAGTATGCAGATAGAGAAATCGAAGTCTGCACCGTCCATCTCGTCCACAGCCCTAAATGTCCTTTGTTCCTCTTCGTCTGAGTATATTGAAGCATTGATGTCAAGTGACACTAGCCACATCCCATCTATGATAGCTTGCTGAATGCAAGCATCCAAAAGAGAAAATGTTAAAAAAGTGCAGCTATACCTAGGGTTGAAAGTTCAAACAGTAAAGCCTAGATGCGTAAAACAAAATAGGCATTAGGGGGAAATTCACTATCCTAGTATTTCAAGTACTCATATTTTATCCACATTGCATATAGATATAGATAATGTAACTTGACATAACATGCATAACATTCAAAGAGACAATAATACCAATGTCCCAGAAAATTGTGATATGCTTCAACATAAAAACTTTTTTTTTTGCTGATATTTACTACTTGTTTACAAAACCAAATACAAAATATCACCATTTTTTTTGCAAATCCATATAATTATTCTTTGCCAAAAGATAAATACTAAGGCCAATTGTAGCACATTTAAACATAATATCTATTAAAAGTTTACATATGTAGAGAAGAAGATAGGCAAGATTCCTAATGGTTTCTCTACATATCAATAATTCTTTGAACTGGTTAGAGCTCGTGCTCTCCACCTGGGATAGGCGAGATTCCTAATGGTTTCTCTACATCTATTTAATGACTCCCTTTGATTCATCTACTCTCTCCGTCCTTGAAAGTAAGGGAGAGAAGCGTTCAAATTGTGTCCTCCAATATTAGGGATTGAGAGCTCTCCCCCCTTAAATTGTGTTTTCAAATTGTGCCCATGCATGCAGATGCACGCAGATACATACGACCACACATATTCCAAAATAAAAACGCGGCAGGTCATTCCCTATAATCTCGATTAATTAATGCATGCATGTTGTCAATTAATAGAGACACAGTATTAAAAAGGGGCATTAGAGTCTTTTAGCAGAAACCATAATTTGTCCTAAAATTTCTTATGTCCCTTACTTTCCAAGACGGAGGGAGTATCGTCTATCCAATAAATAATAGTCTATAGTCTAGACAGCAGGTAATTGATTTTGTGCAGTTCAAGTACCCAAAAGATTACACCCAATTCTTATAGGCACTTAATCACATATCTAGTGTGCACAAAACCATGAAACCATAACTCGATGTACACCCAAAGGCCTCCTAGTAATTTTAGTATCAAACATTTGATCTTCACACACTGAAACTTATATGCGTAGACAGACAGAATTGAATATGCTAAATCTAGCTGGAGAGGGGGAGAAAAGCGAGTGTGAACATGTGAAGCCAGTACAAAGTAGGAGATTCCATTTTGATTCGTCGCATAATCATGAAATTTGGTCAGATAAAAACAGGGACCAGGAACCAACAGTCTAACGGACAAACTTCATTTTTCTATTAATAGAGATTTATAATTAGACTTACAAACGCACACAGGCACTACGTGTCTCTTAGTGCACTTCTATGGCTCCGTCTAAAACGGAGAAATTCTAAATTTTATAGGATTTATAATGCTTCCTGTGAAACTTCTATAAAATTCGTCCGAAATTCTTGTATTTCAAATAGGATCTAGAATTGTCGAGGACAGGGCTCACCGCATCAGCGAACTCACGGAGCACAAGCAAACACTGTGTAAGCCCTAAACTCCACGTTGCACTGATATATATGCATTTCAAACAGGCCTTAGGTACTTCTATTCGTAAATTGGTGCTGCCTAGTGGTTGTTGCTGACGCCGTTCATCTCCGGCTGCATGGGTCGCCGCCGCAAATAAAGTTTCAGGAGGCTTCAGCGTTGTAGTGAGGACTGAAGAATAGGGCGAGGGAAACGTAGAGCCGAGCTTTCGGACAGAATGAATGGGCTATTGCATAAGTTTGGGTCTAGTGCATGGGCCGATTGGGTCGAATCGATCCACCTGGACCCCCTCCGCCACATACCGGAGCCGGTCTATCCCAAGCCCACCCGAGACTCATGTTTCTCTTATGTCTACCGATTGGTGCAGTGAAGACACTGGTGCAACGGTTGTCACATTTTCTTTCTGCACTGGTACAGCTACCGGTGACGAGCTCGGTTTGACGTCAACTGAGACTGTGTTTTCTGTTGAGAAACCCTGAAAGCCCACCGAAAGTCCATGTGGTCTCTAATGCCGAAACCCTAGAGAGCGCTATAAAAGGAGGAGGGGGGGTCCAACCCATGTACACACAGAATTCATTAGCAATAAAGAATTTCCGCTTTCGCTCTCCCTAAACACGTGTCTCTCTCTCTTTCTGTTCTCCACTTCAGATCTGTTCGGGAACCCCGGACTATTCGATAGCGAGGTTCCTCAACACGTTATCGCGACGATTGCTCTACGGAGATCGATTGAAAAGGTGAGAAAAGGTGGGATTAGCGTTTGAATCTAATCGTTCTTTTCTATGCATACATCTATCCTACGTGGCACGGTTACGCGAAGAACGCTCGAGCGTCTCGCAAGACGGCCACGATACATGAATTTATTATTCACGCAAGAAAAAAATGATGCCGCGATCGGTCTTGGCAAGACGCAGCTGCTGCTGTCGACGGCCAAAGATCGCCGCCTCAGCGCTAGCGGCCGACGCCGCCGCATCGCCGCGCCGCCTCGACGCCGCCGCTTGAAGCACCGCCTTGAAGGCGCTCAACCGTCGGCACGCGCGCGCGCTGCCGCGATACCGCCATTGTCGCGCCGTCACGGCCGCCGCCGGCGACGCGCCTTGCGCTTGAAGTCGTCGGCCCTCCCGTCGCGACGAATCGGCCGACCGAGCCGCGGTCGCAGCGCCGCCGCCGCTGCCACGGCGCCGTGCTTGAGCCGCCGCATCGGCCTCGGCCTCCACGCCCCGGCCTCGCGGCTGCGTGCCGCCTCCGGCCTCGCAGAGCGCGCCCGGCACAGTCTCCGGCCGCTGCGCGGCGCCGCCGCCCGGCTTGGCCTCCACCTCGCGCGCCGCCATCTCGAGCTCGTAAACGCGCGCTTCGCGCCGTCGCCCGACTGCCGCCTGCGCTGCGTCATTGCCGGCTTCGACCATCTCGCCGCGGCGCCTTACCGACCGCCACGAAGCCCGGCGGTGCTCGACGCCCTCCGGTGGCCGCCGTCGCCGCTGTCTCGCCGCAGAAGCGCGCGCAAGAAGCCGCCGCCACGGCAAGCGCAAGACGAAACCCGGCCACCGGCTCGAAGCCGACGTAAGCGCCGCCCGATGGCCTCGGCCAGCGGCGCGCTGTCTCGGCCAGCGTCGCGCGTCTCGGCCGCCCGTATCGCAAGACGCCGCTTGGTCCGCCCGCCGCCCGGCTCCTAGCCTCGCCAAGATCCGCCTCGCACCGCTTCGCTCGAAAAGCACAACAACGCGCGTCGTCCTCGACCTCGGCCCGCGCCGCCGCTCGAAAGCAATGACGCCGCGTCGTCCTCGACCTCGGCCCGCCGCGCCGCCTGGCTCGAAGCACAGCGACGCGCGTCGTCCTCGGCCCCCCACAGCCATGCGCCGCCACCGCCGGCACGAAGCGCCGCGCCCGAGGAAGACGTCGGCAAGAAGCCGAGCCCGGCTAACCTCGCTCGCCGCGCGCAAGAAACGGCGAACCGGCGGCGTGAGAAAAGAAAAAGGGGAGGCAAGGCGTGGCGGCTAGGGTTTTTACCTAGCCGTCGTCTTGTCATAACGGCCTCTCGGCCCGATGGCGGTTCGGCGAATGAAGGAAAGAAAAGAAAAAGCAAAAGAAAGAAGGAAAGGAAAAGAAAGAAAGAAAGAAAAAAAAAAGGGAAATATTTGCAGAAAATTTTGAAAAATTGCCAGAAAATCTAGAAGATTTATTTGGCTCTGGTTTTAATTTTTCTTGTTTTATTTCTCTGTTTTATGAATATTCTTTATGAATTTTGAATCCGTTGCTTTATTTAATATATTGCAATGCATATGAATTTATTTTCTGTACTTTATGCTTATTGCAACCATTTTCTATTAGATTACACGCAGTAATCTAATGTCGGAATTTTGAAATCATGAAGATGTCTGGCATCGTGAATCGTGAGTTTGAAGAATCGCCCCTTGCGGTCGAACTACCTCACTTGGGCATCGGACGTGAAGATCGTTCTTGGGGCAAGAAGCTCCGTGCTGCGATTGGTCTAGGGTCCTTGCAGGACGCGAAACCTACCGTCGAGCAGAACGATCAAAGCCTTGCACAGAATTGGTACTAATCTCTCCCTATGTGGCAAGAAGATCACTGATGAGGAAAAGATTGAGAAAACTCTCTCTACCTTCCACCTAAATGCTATCCAGAGTGCACGCAGCTATCGTCAGGACGCATACAAGGAGTATAGCGAACTGATTGATGTAATGCAAGTTCTTGGAATCGCGAGACAATGTTCTACGCAAGAACTATGTCTCACTGACCACTGGAAGGGCACCGCACGAAGTTAATGCCAATAGCTATAAGGTGAGAAAGCTCATTCATAGAAAGAAGGGCGAGCAAGGTGAAAAAGAGAAGTTTCAGGCCAAGGGAAAGTCCAAAGCCCGCTAATGCATGAATCGCATTATTATTTTTAGATTATGGTTGTTAGCATTTTCTTTGAATAATGAATAGTAAGCTCTAGAAGAGCATACTTCTCTCATGAATATATATGCAATTTATTCTTTATTCCAAGATTCTTCAATTTTGCAAGTAATATTTGGATTGTTTTGCCTCTATTTGATTAGAATTATATTTCTTTTATCTAGAAATCGTAGCGCCCAAATGGAAGAGGTATGCATTGTTGATAGTGGCACAACAAATACCATCTTAAGAGAGTCTAAATATTTCCAATGATCACGAAGAACGCTGGAAAGATTACTACGATCGCAGAAGCGACTCATATGTAATCGGCTCAGAAGAGCCACAATTATATTGCCTATGGGTACAACTTTGGTAATTGAAGAAGCCCTTTGTACCCTCGAATCAACACGCACTCTCTTAAGCTTTAAAGACATCGCGCCAATGGTTTTCACGTAGAAACCAATGAAGAAAATGGCAAAGAATACTTGTGCATTGTGAAGCACGCGGTATGTGGAAAAATGGTATTAGAAAAATGTCCTCATATGAATCGGGTTGTACTACACGAATATTCATGCACCAAGTGTATACTTCCTTGAAGACTGTTTTTAGAAGCTCAATTATTTTCTTTATGGCATGGTAGATTAGGTCATCCTGGTCTTAGAATGATGAGAAATATAGTGAACAACTCACGTGGTCATGGCATAAATGTTAAAAATTTCCGAATCATGAAGATTTTGTGTGCCCTGCATGTGCCACGGAAATTAATAACTAGACCCTCTGTCATGAAAGTGCAAAGTGAAATCCTGCATTCCCGAACGCATCCAGGGGATATTTATGTCCGATTCACCGCTGTCAGGCCGTTTCGATACTTTATGGTGCTCATCGATGCTTCCTCGAAATGGTCGCATGTATGCTTGTTGTCAACAAGAAACCATGCTTTTGCAAAGTCGATCTCGCAGATCATAAGAATTAAGAACGCTTTCCCGATCATCGCGTGAAGTCCATTAGAATGGACAATGCCGAGAATTTACTTCAAAGGCATTTGATGATTATTGCACAACAGGATAGCGATTGAGCACTCGCATCGCACGCTCATACGCAGAACGGACTAGCGTAAGCACTAATAAAGAGGATTAAGTTCATTGCCGGACCGCTTTTGCAGAGTTGTAACTTGCCCAACACTTGTTGGGGACACGCATCTCGCACGCAGCAGCTCTTATCAATTTTAGACCGTCGGCCTACAACATCCATTCTCCTATGCACTTTGTGCACGGATCATCCCAAGATCTCCCATCTTAGAAAATTTGGGTGTATGGTATATGTACCTATACCACCCCTCGTGGATCGCAATGGGCCCTCTCCGCAAGTCCGGGATATCGTTGGTTATGAGAGTGCATCCATAATCGTATTTAGAACCCATGATCGAGATTTGCATACTGACCGGTTCATTGATTGCATCTTTGACGAGGATCGTTTCCGTCATTAGGGAGAAATCAACCTTTGGATGAAAAATGCCGGAAATCATATGGCATTCCACCGATCCCGCACTAATGAAGCAAATCAAGAAGTCCGAAGATAATTGATTTGCGAATTTAGCAAATGAACCGCTGATCATTTTTGTGATCGAAGGGCGTGGTTAAGTCGCATGTACCCGCAAGGAATGCACCGAGAGGGTGGAAATACAAAGAAAATAGAAGGTATCCTCAACCTGCTCAGAGGCCTCAAAGAAAAAGAGCAGTAACTGCTCCTCAAACCCAAAGTACCCGAGACGTCCGAGAAAATCTGGCGAGAGGACTTACCACAACCAATCACGAAAATGCCCCAAGGAAAGAAGGGAGCAGTTGAGACTGCAGCGGAAAGAAGCCAACAGAAAGGCAATTCCGGACTTGAATCTTCCACTGCAGGAAGCCGCCGGAAATAATGTGTGCGCACACATAGGCGATGAAAAGCTAAAGGAACTTGCTCCTGCAATAGGGAAAAGCAGCGAAGAGCAAGTAGAAGTGCATGAAGCACCCCATGAAGAAATGGCCATAAACTTTGTAATAACAAGAGAATCCCTGAATAGAGCAACAGCCAACGTTGATGCATACTTTGCAAAGAAGATTGCCACGATCATTGATCATGATCCCGAGCCTGCATCTCTCGCAGAGTGCAAGAAAAGGCTAGATTGGGAAGAATGGAAAAAGGCAATCACTGCAGAGTTAGTCTCTCTGAACAAGAGAGAGGTGTTTGGGCCCGTATGCCGCACACCTCCCCATGTAAACCCCGTAGGTCACAAATGGGTCTTTGTTCGGAAGAAGAATGAAAACAACGAAGTTGTAAGGTACAAAGCAAGGCTCGTAGCTCAAGGTTTCACTCAACGTCCTGGAGTTGATTATGAAGAAACCTATTCTCCGGTCATGGGAGGAATTACCTTTAGATATTTGATCTCAATGGCAGTCAACTTGAAGTTGAGAATGAAGCTAATGGATGTTGTCACAGCATACCTGTATGGAAACTTGGATTCGGAGATATACATGAAAGTACCGGAAGGAATTCCTATCCCGAACCAAGATGGAGCAAATAGAAACCTGTACAGTGTGAAATTGGAGAAATCACTGTATGGGCTGAAGCAGTCAGGAAGAATGTGGTACAATCGCTTGAATGACTTTCTCTGCAAGAAAGGCTACACAAACAATAAGATTGTCCATGTGTGTTTATACAATGATCCCGAATGGATTTCAGATAATCTCCGTCTATGTAGATGACTTGAACATCATTGGGACGGATGAAGAAATTGAAGAGGCATGCTCATACTTGAAGTCTGAGTTTGAAATGAAAGATTTGGGTAAAACCAAGTTTTGTTTAGGCTTGCAGCTTGAACATGTCCAAGGAGGAATCTTGATACACCAATCAACCTACACGCAGAAAGTGTTGGAAAGATTTAGCTTTGAAAAATCATATCCTGCAAAGACTCCAATGGTCGGAAGGTCACTCCAAGCAGACCTAGACCCATACAGACCCAGAGAAGAGGGGGAGGAAGTCCTGGGAGCAGAATTCCCATATTTGAGTGCAATTGGAGCACTCATGTACCTTGCGAATAGCACTAGACCGGACATTGCGTTATTTGTGAATTTGCTAGCTCGATGCAATCTGAGTAACCCACCAAAAGGCATTGGAAAGGGATCAAGGACATCTTCCGCTACCTCCAAGGAAGCAAAGACCTCGATCATTTTTGAAGAAATAATGAATTGAATTTGATTGGCTATGCCGATCTTCGGGTATTTATCGACCGCATACTGGCAAGTCCCAAACTGGCTATGTTTTCCTATGTGGAGGAACAACAATTTCTTGGAAGTCGTCTAAGCAGACTCTTGTCTCGACGTCGACAAACCACTCAGAAATCATCGCTTTGTATGAAGCATCGCGTGAATGTGCATGGCTCGGAAGAATGGTTCACCACATCCGTAAGTCATGTGGTTTGAACATTGAGCAAACTCCTACAATAATTTATGAAGATAATGCGACTTGTGTTGCCCAAGCACAAATGGGTTATGTGAAGAGCAATCTCACGAAGCATATCAACCCCAAGTTCTTCTATGCTCATGAATTGCATAAGATGAACGAGATCAAGATATTGCATACTAAGTCATGTGAAAATCTTGCAGATTTGTTCACTAAATCACTCCCAAGATCTACCTTTGAAAGGTGCGTGAAAGGAATTGGGATGATGAGACTTAGAGAAGTGCGATTTCGGGGAGATATGTCACATACTCCCACATGAATCCTGAGCATGAATTATGAATACCCAACATGAATCTCGAAGATTAGCAATTGAAGTTGGGAGAATTGTACTCTTTTTCCTTAGCAAGTTTTTCATGGAGTTTTCTTGCGTAAGGTTTTAACGAGGCAATTCGTGCAACATAGTAAGCGTATGCTATGTACTCTTTCTCCAAGTATTTTTCCCACTGGGTTTTTCTGGAGTTTTAATGAGGCATATGCATCTCGCGGCAAAGGGCCCAAGGGGGAGTGTTGAGAAACCCTGAAAGCCCACCGAAGGCCCATGTGGTCCCTAATGCCGAAACCCTAGAGAGCGCTATAAAAGGAGGAGGGGGGGTCCCCCATGTACACACAGAATTCATTAGCAATAAAGAATTTCCGCTTTCGCTCTCCCTAAACACGTGTCTCTCTCTCTTTCTGTTCTCCACTTCAGATCTGTTCGGGAACCCCGGACTATTCGATAGCGAGGTTCCTCAACACTTTCAACCGGAGTCCGTGGCGTCGAGAAGGTGTCGCCGACAATTGGCCAGTCACCATCATCTGCGATCCTGGTGTCGCGAAAGGCGCACTACAGGTACGTGACCAACGCCACCCTTGTTTCTCCATTTCGCGACAGCTTGTCGTCAGGGCCATCCAGCCATCGGAACAGATTTCGGTGCGGATGGTGTATGCCGGCCGGTTTTGCTAAGCGTATAACTTCAACGCATTTGGTCTAATGCATGGAATCCTCTACCGCGCACCGTACTAGCTACTATTTTCAACGCGTACGTGCTAGTCGTGCAAATCGCAGAGTACATGTGATATCAAAAACGGACGCAAATCAAACAGGAAGGTTTATTGCGTGTCTCCATGCGCCTTTCACCAGCGTCCTGTGTGCTCTTATTCATGTCGTGCGTACTTACAAAAGCACAGGCTGTCGGTGTGACTATGAGCAATGAGCATATATACGTGGCAACGTACTGAAAAGAAAAACCACCAAAAAGTATTCCAGCTTAATTAATTAGAGGCAGTAAACATGATGCCGGATGTCCTTGCAGTGGAGCTGGACCTAAAACAATGTGGCACACGATTGATATATTGATATGATGCTACTGCTACAAGAGTGATGGGTACCATTGCAGGATGCTTTCACGCGCCAAATGGCATGTCCTCGTCCTGTGTGTTAAGTGTGTTGAAGGATTTAGTTGGACACGATCATGACTACAAGCATCCACTCCAGTCTCCAGCCATCGTCACTATTACACGAATATACATCACAATCGGTTCTTTTTTATCATCACAATCGGTTCTGATGGCGACACAAAGTCATGAGACAGAGATAAGACAGTGCTATTACAGTCGGTTCTTGCCCGATAGAGATGAGTGTGTCATCTCTATCGGTTCTTTATAAGAAGCGATAGAGATGACCCCATCATCTCTATCGGTTTTTATAAGGAACCGATAGAGATGAGCGTGTCATCTCTATCGGTTCTTATGAAGAACCGATAGAGATGAGCGTGTTATCTCTATCGCTTCTTCTAAAAAACCGATAGAGATGAGGGGCTCATCTCTATCGCTTGTTCTAAAGAACCGATAGAGATGATCCAATTATCTCTATCGTTTTCTTCTTAGAACCGATAGAGATGAGAGAGTTTGTTGTTTTCTAATTCACCCTCCAATCAGTACATATTTCACACAGTATGCACATATCACATTCACACAGCAATAGCACACATTATGCACATGTCACATTCACAGAACACAAACATTTTATTACTACACATATCACATTCGTTCACAAAACAAAACTCAAACATGCTTCACAGTTAGTACACATGCAATCGCATTCACATATATAATATTGTTCACATATGAACTAGTAGGAGCTTTCAGGATCTCTAAACCTACCCATCTACGAGATAACTTCCATCCAGTACCACTGGATTAAGTGGTCTCGTAACTTGTTGAGTGCAAAGCTGTCTAAGCTCTTCTGGGAGATATTGATATGCTGCAAAATAGAAACAATTACTCTAATTTAAGTTTTGAAATTTCTATGTGAAAGGCTAATCGTATTATTATGCATGTACATATACCTTAAGGAAAAGGTCTGAGATGCCGACCACGATAATCATGTGCTTCATGACGTATAAACCGCAGTGGTCGTCGCTGCCCTATTGATGACACTGTGAAGAAAGAAAAAGAATGTGCCGAAATGGCATATTCATAAACATGTACCCTCGAACGGGAGATATAAATACCAAATTAAAACTTACCAAGAAGAACAAGGTGATTTTGAGTTCTTGAATTATCTCTTGTATAACGATCTCATTAGTACTTAGTTTAGGTGAGGCCATTTGCATGATTGTGTTATTTTCATTCATCGATTACAAGAAGCTATAACTATGAACATACATAGAGTTGTTTACGAATTCAAGAGGCTAAAATTATGTATCTTCGTATTTATAACTTCAAATTCTAAATGCTAAAATTATTTGGTTTAGAAGGAGTGAGTCATTAGTTAAAGTATTATGCATGAATATTGCTTAGCATTAAGTGTCTTTGGATAGAAGCAATCTCTACAAGTTGGGTCTGAAATTTTAAATTATTGGTTGCTACTACATGGTTATAAGATGATTCTTGTGTTACGGGTACTTTGGTTAAAGGCATTTAAACTCAACTATTCATACAATGTGGCTCCGGCAACTTTATCACTTAGGGTGTTTGCGTTAACTCAAAGTTGTTCAAACTAACATTATCTTTGCATAGCAAGCAAGGACATAACATTTTAAGGTCATAGTACTTGGTTTTGTTGAATTTGAGGTTCGTTTGAAGAAGTTACGATTATTGAACATTTCTCTCATTACAAGTTCGACTATTGAGCAATTAGTGCAAACCAAAGTAAAATCTAACCAAGTTTTGAGCCTATCTGATTTATTCCATGATTTTTGGAACTAGGGATTGCACAATTTCTTCATGTTACCTAAAAAGGGGTTTTCATTCAATCTCTATTTAAAAGTTTTTACTGCAAGTAACATGTGAAGTTTCATTGCATAATCCAAATCCTTTTTTCATAACGCAAATTTAGAAACTATGTTTGCTGCATTTGGATACTTCTAGCAAAAGATATGAAGGTTTGATTCACAAGGGAAAAAAGGAAAGATAAAATGAATTTTCTAGGATTTGAACCCCAGACCTCTCGGTTCAAACAACAAGGCTATACCACTGGGCCAAGGTGTTGCTTGTGACAAGGCTATATGCGAAAATATTTGAAGCTTACCCTCACTTACCCTAGAGCTTTACTGGAACGGCAATGGCGACGGCGGTGCTAGAGTTAGGAATGACTGGGGAGTGAGCTGCAGGGAGATGGGGTTCGGCTAGGGCAGTCCTTGGCAACAGCGGCGACCACCAGAGCTGGCCACGATGGTGTCGGTGGGGCGAGCTACCACCGAGTGCAGCTCATTGGGAATGGAAGCCACGGCGAGTCTTTGGCACGGATGTCGTGATGCAATACATAGATCAACCTCGGAGATTGTATGGCGGTGTGTGGGGCGTCGGGGCTAGGGTTAGGAGAGCTGGAGGTCGCGCACGCGTCGGGAGGAGTGGAGGTCGGGAGGAGTTGGCTGCAGCCAAGGTAAGTTTAACAGCGGGGAGGCGGCGGGGAGGGAGAGAGCGGTGGGAAGGAGCGAGCGAGAGGAGGGGGGGGCGACGGGAGGCGTGGCGGGAGAACGAGTGAGTCGGGAGAACACGAGGGAGTGCAGGAGAACGAGTGAGTGTGGGATATATATGGCCGAAATGAGCTATCTCTATCGGGTCAAAAGAAAAACCGACACTAATGAGTATATATCTCTATCGGTTTTGATAAAAAAAACCGACACAAATGAAGCATATATCTCTATCGATTTTGGGAAAAAACCGACACTAATAGGAAATGTATCTCTATCGGTTTTTACTAATAAACCGACACAAATAATAACAATATCTCCATCGCTTTCAACAATAAAACCGACACTAATGACTTTATGTCTCTTTCGGTTTTGGACACAACTGGAAAATATATCTCTATCGGTTTTGACCAAAAAACCGACACAAATGAATCATATATCTCTATCGGTTTTGTACCAAAACCGACACTAATAGGAAATGTATCTCTACCGGTTTTTACTAATAAACCGGCACAAACAATAAAAATATCTCCATCGCTTTCAACAATAAAACCGACACTAATGACTTTATGTCTCTTTCAGTTTTGGACCCTTCTGGAAAAGATATCTCTATCGGTTTTGACTTAAAAACCGACACTAATGAAGAATATATCTCTATCGGTTTTTAAAAAACCGACAATAATGAGAAATGTATCTCTATCGGGTTTGAGGAAAAAACCGACACTAATGAGACATATATCTCTCTCGGGTTTGAGGAAAAAACCGACACAAATTGTACATATCTATCGATTTTGTTAGGAAACCGATACAGATGAACATAACATGGCTCCTTTTTCTTGCAATAAGTAGCTACATACCATAATTATATAGATAACATCACATGGAGACTGCACCATGTAATTGCTAGACAACAGCACATGAACAAACGTATTTCTTACATGCATCTTTCTCAGGTTTAATGAGGGTCTAGGAAGTGCTATAATTCAATATGACAAATGAAATGTGTGAACCAATAAACAGGAGCTAGTCTCATCATTAAGACAATGAGATGAAAACCCGATACAATTAAAGCCTTCACTTGTGTCAGGTTTCACTCAAAACCGACACAATCGTGCACCTGTCATTAAAATGATCATAACTTTTGCATACGGTGTCCGTTTTCGACGTACGAGTACTCGAATCGAAGGGGATGAAGATATAGCGAATTCTTCGCGAGGATTTGGAAAAAGTGTTGACCCCAAAAAACAACGTTTAAGGCCTCAAAACAGCCTCTGAAGTTTCGGTACCCGTTTTCATCGATTGTTTGTTGCTAGTTTGAATTGTTTTTCATTATAGCTTGTGTAATCCTTGTTTCCAGTCTATATTTTAGAGTATGCTCATTTGTGAGAGTTTGATTCTGAAAAAAAATTATATATAATAGATATTACATATAAGCACAGATCTGTTCTTTTCAGTACATATATTACACAACATCAACAGTCAATTCTTTAAGCACAGATAGTCCACATTAGCAATATCTAACACAATATCACATAACATTACCAAATATATGTACATTCACAACAAAAGCATATCACATTCACAGTACACAATAAAACCTAGCGAGGCTCATCACAATCGGTTCTTGCTCAAAATCGATTGTGATAATACGGTGTCATCACAATCGGTTCTTACTCAGAATCAACATAGATGAGGGTGCCCCTCATCACAATCGGTTCATAGCTAGAACTGATTGTGATAACACCCCATCATCACAATCGGTTCTTGCTCAGAACCGACACAAATAAGGACCTCATCTGTGTCGGTTCTGAGCAAGAACCGATTGTGATGAGGTGTCATCTGTCGGTTATAGCTAAGAACCGACTGTGATGATGGGCACCTCATCTGTGTCGGTTCTGAGATAGAACCGATTGTGATAACACCCCTCATCACAATCGGTTCTAGCTCAGAACCTATTGTGATGACCCTATTTTCAAAAATTACAAATTACATACACATATCACAATCGGTTTTTCCTTCAAAAGTTAGGAACCGACACAAATGAAACGATAGTATTGTACCATTCTATAGTAGTACGCGTACGTTGTCATGTAAGATAGTTGGCCCCGAGGAAGGATGGAGACCTAATTCAACATGAGTATCATCAGCTTCCTTTTGCTGCAAGAGTTCACATGAACATATCATATATCGCGCTGTACATCCCACGTGAGCCATTTGTATAACGCCATCCATATATGAGGTGTTTGTAATTATTGGAGCATAGAATTAGGTTGAAGGCCCCCATGCATTCTCCCCTCCAGTGAGGTCTTCATTCAATTTTGATCTTTGCTGCATGTGACCATGCTTTCAGTAGTAAGTTATATATACTAGTTAGTCAGTACTCTCGAGACGCCGGCCACTGGTATCACCCACTATCTATATAAATAAAAAGCTAGTGAGAAAATCACACGTTAATCTTAAAAAGGAAAAATCTAGAAATTATCACATTAATCGAAAGAAAAGGAGAAGAATCTCTACCATTTATTTTGGTGGGGTCAAATTATATCGGTGCAGATTAACCGTATATAAATATTAGAGTTATATAATAAATATAATAGTATTTTAATTATAGAAAAGTAGAGTTGTATATTATATCTAGCTGCGCAGTTGCAGCATAGATAAATATGCTAGTTTTCACAAACAACAACAAAGGAATGGGCCATGCATGGGCGAGATCAGAACTCTGATGTTTTTTAAATTATATAATAATAATAATAATAATAATAATAATAATAATAATTTTGTAAAAATAATACGCTGAAAAAATTACAACAATATGCATTTGTCACCATTTGAAGATTTGTCGCCAATTCTTTTGGCAGCAGATGCCTATTTTGTTATGGATTGAATTGACCGACAGTTTATTTTATCGTGGATTCATTTGGTCGATAAGGCTGAGGCTTCTATCGCCAAATGAAATGGTGACAGAACCTTATCACCAATTGAATTGACGATATATGTATATTTTTTAAAAAAATTGATGTATTATTTTGTAAAATTATTTAAAATGTATTATTTTTTTATAAAAAAATCGCAGTCTGACCATGCATTACTGTACAGTCAGGGGTCAGGCGAAACAAACTTACACCCATGCATGCATGAGGCCTAGCAAGCAGCCAATCCGTCTATGTACAGCATTAGAGTAGAGAGAGGTTGTCCAGGGTTGCATCACATGCCTAGTGAGTTGATGCCTGCCTGCTGCAATCAGCCACGGCGCGCGGGCCGGGCAACATCACGTTCTTCACTCACATCGACGATGAGGCAAGCAGGTCCAGGGGAGAGGGGACAAGGGCACGCACAGGGCGGTGCGGCACTCACGGAGTCACGGGGCCAATGGGGAGGAGACACCGTGACTCTGTGAGGCGGATCCATTTGAGGAAAGGACATGATATGAGTAGTTGAACGGCGCGCGTGTCGTGTCGTCGTCCGCCTCCCCGCCGAGGCAGAGAGGACGGCAAGGTGCGCGCGCGTCAGCGAATTCGTGGGTTTGGCGCCGCTGTCTGGCCCAGAAACAGCATAGCAACAGCCGGCTCCAACGGCTTCAGGAGCAGCAGCGGGAGTGGCCTCGCTTGGGCCGTTGGGCGGGCCACGTCGGGTAGTTGTGTGGGACCCTGCTACATTATCCATCCCCACTCCCAAGGCCGATGTAGGTATTAGATTGTTGGTATTTCCTGCCATTCCGCTGTGATTGGCTGCTGCCGTGCAGCAGGGGCTCCTTGATTGTCTACGGCAGGGTTCAAAAAAACCGTCGAAAACTGTCTACCGAGCCGGTTCGGTAATTAAAATCGTTCGGAAAACCGGCTAGATGAACAGTAAATTTAAAAAAAATTTGAAGAAATTTAGCAAAAAGTGTCAAAAAAATTTGAATTTTTTTTTGTGCATTGCTGAGGTAATACTAATGATTCTATAAAATTTTCAGATTATTATCAAATATGTACATTTTTTAAAAATTCTGAGAGTGATACTGTCACAATATATGCTCTTCAATTTTTTATTTTCTAGGGGCAAAAAATGAAGTCTAATATTTCTTAAACTTTTTTTGTGAAGTTATAACGTCATTAAAATAATTGTGTAAAATTTTGAGATGATGACCAGATATGTGTATTTTTTAAAAATTCTGAAAGTGCTATTATCATTGTATATGCTCTTCTGTTTTTGATTTTATATTTGAAATAAATTAAGTCTAATATTTCTGAAAATTTTAGTACAAGATCCTTTGGAACTATTTATATTTTAATTAAAATTTTAGAATATAATAAATCATTTTACTATTTATAAAAATCTGACAGTGTATTTGTTCCTTTTCATTAATTTCTATTTTAGATTTTTTAGAAGAAATAAATGATTTAAAAAATTTTAAAAAAATTCTCTTAGGTGTTTTATAGATTAATTGTGATTTTTTGTATATTTTTAATTTTTTTTCAATTTTTCAATTTGTTCTTATATTTTCACCATTTTTCCTTCTGTCATCGGTTTTCGATGTTCCGTTCATATAGGTCAAACATGTCATTTTTGCGACAATGAAAGAGTGACGAAGCTATGCTTATGCCTACTCCACAACTTCAATTTAAATGCATTATAATGTAAATGGTGTTGATAAGTAAATGGTAGTGAAATTGCGAATGATTTTGCTTTGCAGTTATGTAAATGCCGATTTTTGCACTTGTGTGATTGTAGTATTGCAATGAAAGATTATTTATTGACATATTATTGCTAAATACATAACTTACAACTTCTAATCGTCTAAAATATAGCAAAGGTAATGTCGATTTTTTTTCCAAATTTAGGAGAGATCATTCTGGAATTTTTTTCACGTTTTCACATACCTTATTTATATATTTATTACATTTTTACTCAATTTTATCCTTCCCTGTATTTCTACAAATTTTACAATATTTTTTTTTTGTATTTTCCCAATTTTTTTCAATTTCCCCCTAATTTTCCAACCTCGGGCGGTTTTTGCGGTTTTCGCGATCTCGTTTGACCAAATTTCAAAATTTTTAAATTTGCAAACCGTTCAGTTTTTCACTGTTTTTCGCGAAAACCGCTACCGTAGGGCTAGCCGTTTTCGCGAGCGAAACGAAATTGTGAACCCTGGTCTACGGAGCTAGGAGCTCTATTCTTTTTTTTTTCTAAGGGAGAGGCACACAACTCAGAATTCTTTTTACTTAACTCGCCTTTGGCAGCAATTTTGTCCGAACATAGCCCTCTTCGTGACGAATTTACCCCCGTTAACTCATTTCTCGTGCGGGGCTCCGCTGGAATAAAAAATCGTGGCCGGCGAGCGCTTGTTTATTTTTTTCTCTTTTTTCCCGCGATCAAGGACCGCTTGAAATTTTTTCATTTTTTTGCACGCGCTAGAAATTTTCAAGTGGTTGACGATCACTTGAAGTCTTTTTTTTAAAAAAAAATCGCTGGCAATTTTTCAGGGGCGGCTAAGCGTGGCATTTTTTAGGCCGGTCACTGGAATAGGTTAATTAGCTAATTAATTAGACATGCATGGAAACCAACGATAAACCCTTCATTGATTTGGCTGCTTCGATTTTATTTTTTTCCGTTTTTAGCTCTCACGTTGGTGTATTTGTGGGAATAGCCCCATGCAGCAGAGTGGGAGAACGGCAACAGTGATCTATTACTGTAATTTTTGTTTTCGACTTATTATTTTTGTAATTTTTAATTTCTCATGTAATATTTAAAAAAAATTCTAACAAGCTTTCATCAATGTCGTAGTATTGTCTGGCAACATATTTATACTGTATTCTAACAAGCTCCTACGTTACTGTCTTTTGTGCATCTTCATGTTTATCACATGCACTACATCGATTTTATTATAATTCCACAATTTTGAAGTACAACAATAAAAAAACAACTATCCATTCAAATTCCACAATTTTACCGTACATCACTTGACCAAAAAAATCCGAAAACTGTCGATTCATAAACCTCAATTTTGCAGTACATCAGTGTACCAAATAAATTCAAAGAATATTGATTCAAATTCTCTAATTTTGTGGTACATCACTGAACAAAAAAAAAAATCAAAAACTAGCAGTGATGAAAAAAAAGCAAAATTAAAAAAATAAAGCCGCTGCACCAGTGGAGCAACCCTTACCGCTACATCGCGTTGGGTGCAACGCTGCTCGCCTACGAAATTCACGCTTTCTCACTCTCCCACTCCGCTGCATGGGGCTATTCCCTCAAATACGCCAACGTGAGAGCTAAAAATGAAAAAAAAAAAATCAAAGCAACCAAATCAATGAAGGGTTCATCGTTGGTTTCCATGCATGTCTAATTAATTAGCTAATTAACCGATTCGAGTGGCCGGCCTAAAATAAGCCGCGCACGGTGGCCACTGAAAATTTGTCAGCAGATTTTTTTTAAAAAAAAATCAAGTGGTTGCTGACCACTTCAAAATTTATGGCGCGTGCGAAAAAATAAATAAAAAATTTCAAGCGGTCGCTGCCGGCTGCAGCGGTCCCTAGCCATGGGAAAAAAAGAAAAAAATAAATCAGCGCTCGTTGGCCACTGGTTTTTGATTCCAGCAGAGCCCTCGCGCGAGAAATGAGTCCACGGGGCTAGATCCGCAAATTCGTCGCGAAGAGGACCATGTTCAGAAAAATTTACTGCCAGAAGGTCAGTACAGTAAAAAAAATCCACAACTCATACATATGCACACTCACGTAACCTACGTATACACACACATGTATAATCTACACATATTAAGAAAGCAATTTTTGTTGAACGCGCACGTATATATGCCCGTTTTTAATTATTTGGGTGAGAGGTGCTGGGCTCAATCTCAAGGATCGAACCCATGCCGGAGGCTCCCTCCCTCCCATTGGGGGATCGCTTGGTCCTCGCCGCTAGCTCCATTATCACCGTCTTTGAACGTGGTTTTCCCACAACTGCATGTGGCTATATGCATTATCACCACCGCCCATCCTTGCATTGAGATTTGTGCTCCCCTTCTTCTCTGTCTCGACTCAAGCAAGCGGCAAGACGGGAGTTGGCAAGGTACGACGCTGTGGTGGATCTCAATGCAGTGCGACAGACAGAGGCGAGGTGTCTAAGTGCAGTGTGACGGTGCGGCGGACGACGGTGAGGCAGGAGGTGGCGCAATGAAGAGAGAGGAAGTAGAGAGAGAGAGTGAGAGAGAGTGGGGAAGAAGAGAGTGCATGGATTTCGAAGTGTTTCGACCGTCAAGTTAGAGCTTGGAGCCACAAGCAGTTGCTGTTTTTCATTTTCCCACTCCGTACTGTTGCATAACTAAAGCCCCATGTTCGGAACATGAGAATTAGATTATAATTACTAAGAGTTTACTATATTTCAAAGTTGTGCGCTCCAAACAAGATCCAAAACATATACATGGTAATATAGTGCAGTTTTCGTCAATTACATATGCCTGCACGCATTTCCAAATGTTGGCATGGCCATCACCCTCCGTACTCTCCTTGGAAGAATGAGAGGAGCTAAGCTTCGACCAAAGCTTCACTATTGTATACATGGGTGGAGCTAGTCCATGACCTAAAACTCAAATTAGGTCAGCTATTCTTAGACTTTGGCCCGGCGGATCAACCCTCGGACTTCCACTTTCAACGATCCGCGAGGCGGTACGTCAATATATGGGCAAGCCAGCCACGGACACCCAAAGAGACAGGCATGTCAACCCACATTGACCGGCTGTTACCCGTATGTTCACGGCGCGTATCAACTGGCTCTGCGTGTACCTATCTCACCATCATTCTGCAGGGACCAAACTTCTGATGCCAAGTGACATGTTAGTCCAATTAATGGACTTACGTGCGTTCATCTTTCAGTACATGCAACGGCGAATACATCACTTTTTTTAGTCTCGTAATAATATTTTTTTTACAAATCTAACATCTTTTCAAACACAATTAAAAAATAATCTCATCATCAACGATAAAAATGATGATAGATGATACTTATCGTGTACCATTCTCCCAAAACACTCCCACCTCCCAGTCTGAGGCTACCTGCAACTCCAAGTGGACACGCAGCAACTCCCTCTCGCCCCCCAGCCTACTCTCTCTCGGATGAAAAAAAAAACCGAGCAGCTACAGCTGCTGCTAGCCTTTACCACGCCGGGCCGGCCGTCTTACGGATCGGTTGTAGGTTCGGCTCCACGACGGCCGGCCAATTCTGGAAAAATTAGGTATTTTGGGTCAGAAACGTGCATAGAAGCATGCATCAAGCGACACATGTTTTGACGGTAAGGAGCGAAATCGTCACTGCTGACAGATCGTCACTTGTACTAATCAGTGTATAATTGACAATGGCACTGTATTTAGTTGTAGTGCTACTGTATAGTTTGCATTCGGCACCACCATGCACCGCTTTAGATGTTACTCTCTCCGTCCAAATTTATAAGCCATATTTCTTCTTGGTACGTACACCAAAAAGATATTAAAAATAATTAGATTAACTCTAATTATTATCATTTAGCACTATACTCAATGCATGTATGTAGAGATATAAAATAAAGCTGTATATTTATTAAGGTTATAAATAGAACGTCACACTAATTTTATATTGAAATATGAAATACGTTATATTTATGAATAACACTATTTAAAAAATAGGTGTTATAAACTTGAGAGGAGGAAGTATTCAACATTCATGATGAAGTTTGGTGCAGTTGGTACTCCTCGGTCGACCAATAAAAGTCCAAACATGTGATGCAACAATGCAGGGACTACGACCAATAAGGCCGGTTGCAATGCATGGCATTAAGGCATCATGCATGAATCATGACATCCTTACTTAATTAACTGGCTTTTCCGCGAGAAAACAAATAAGAACAGCGTTTCTTTTGAAGAAAATAAGACCAGAGTTTTCTATTTGAAACCTATGTGCTAAAGGGTATGGCTTGAAAAAAAAATTAAGATAAGCATCCACGAGCTTTTTTTTTAACTCTTTTACGTTCACTAAATTTAATATGAGCCGTTCATTTTTTAATCCAATAGATCAGATTAGCTAGAATTTATTTATACTTCCTCTAATAGTAGAGTAGTAGAAATATACTTAACAAATCAACATCTAATTTCTACTATTCACTATATACTACTAGTATAATGCACCGTGAAATTTCTCTTTTTTTTATCCACCGCTCGCTTGGTTAAATAAAGCTTGTGCAAAGAGATATTGCCGGCACTAATTTATGTTTCTCTTTATCGCTTTAGGCAGATCACGAGGATATACTTGTGTATTGTTCTACCCACAACATGATCCTGTGCTACCGACCATGCTAGCTGATGCTGATATTCATAGGCGACTCCCAACATCTCGGTCAGATCACGCGTCGGAGATGATCTCCACAGCGTCCAAAACGTGTGCTATGGTCATTGGAATCACCTAAAGCCAGAGGCATACACCGAGTTGAACCGATATATTAAGAAACATATCGAAATGTTCACTTGTCGCCATGGATTCTTCTAATTAGCTCCTCGCTGATGATACGAATCGACCATGACAGGTTGACAGATGGACCAAGCAGAGTCGCCCACGGGTGCACGTGAAAGCTACGCGTTATCCAACTCCAGAATGACATGGGCGGTCGCGAGGTGGTGATGGTGCAGATGTTCAAAATCCGGGCGAAACTTCAGAAATTTAAATTAAAATTTTGAATTTCAGCCGGATATAAGATTTCAAATCTCAGCAAAATAAAAAAAACAAATCGCTATAGTGATTTTGAAAATTTTGGGTATTTTAACCGGATTTCATGTTTTTTTAGATCGGTTTTTTTTTTATTTTAGACTGGATTTAGAGCTAATTTTTTTTTGTGGAGAATTATAATGCCATTTATAAGGAAACATGCAAAAAATTTGCAATAAACTCAAAAGCTGACTTTAGCTCAGTAGTTAGTGGACAGATGGCTAAAGTTGGTTAAATGCCAAATTAATGGTTATGTTGCCTGCACTCGAACCCAAGACCGCAAAGCTAAGACACATACGCTCTACCGAATGAGCTAGATGGCCTGGTATGTACTCATATTTTCTCCTAATTTTTTTAGTCTCGGGAGACCATTTCATAGGAGGTTGAAAATCACCGAAATTGCAGTGATTTCGGCCGAATTTTCGGTTTTATATTTACCCGATTTCAAATTTACTTTTTGAATTTCGTCAAAATTTTAAATTTTGGTAGCCTCTAAGATATCATCGGAAAATGAAATTTGAAACCTTGATGTGCTGCATTTGGTCGCCATGGCCGGTCATGGCCAGAATCAGGACTCCTGTGACTGTCTTGTCCCAACGCGCGCGGCCGGATCGCCAAATGCGCTCAGCTAGTTGAGCACCGCCCGGTCAGGCGGTCAGGACCTGGTGGACTACGTGCCGTGGCCGCGACCGAACATCGGCGCAGAAACATTGACAGTTCCCACTTCCCAGACGCCTTTGCCAAACCGATCAAAGTCTCTCCCGTCGCTCGCTAGAATGAACTTGCTGTCTCGGAATCTCGGATCCGATCGAAGTCTCTTCCATCGCTCGCTACAATGAACTTACTGTCTCGGGAATCTCGGATCCGTATGAACGACGACGTGGCCTCATTACATGGTGCATGGGTTCCATCGGGGAAGATGGATTTGGTCGCGGGTTGGACCGAGAGTAAGTGTGCCGTGGCTGGCGGGCGGGCGCGCGTCCGTGCACGCACACCGACAGTGCGTATGACGGAAACGAGCAGCGGCCGCGGCGGATTTTGACGGGGCGGCGACGGTCCGTCCGGATGTCCGATCGGAGGACGACGCGAGGGTTAGTGAAGTCACGTCCAGATCAGATTAGATACCCGATTTTATTTGACCGGAGGACATGATGTCCGCTCGTTCTAGCTAGCTACCTGCCATCCCCGTGCCTACGTTTTCTAGGCTGCTGCTGTCGATACACTTCCGTGACCTGCTGCCTGCTGTAAAGCGCTGTTCCTTCTAGTCACAGTGTGGTGCATGCATGGTTTGGCCGCGATATGCCGACGTACATGCCTTTGGCTGGATCGGCGAGGAGGATCCCACGTTCCCATTACACTTCCAAGGATTAAAATCTCGTTTCGTTTGAAATCTCGGACGTGGCCGAAGAACAAAATCTCGACGAGATTTATAAATTTTAGACGAACCACAAAAACAAAAATTTAAATCCGAATTTTTTTCTACTGAGAAAACCGAGATCTCGGCAAAATTACACAAGCGAAAAATGGCTCAAACGACTTTGAAAATTTTTGATTTTTTTTAAGGTTCCTGACACATCAGTGATGTTCCTATAAAAATTTCAGATTATTATCAAATCTGAAGAATTTTTAAAAATTCAAACATTGCTACTATCCTCATAAAACGCTGACCAGCAAGTTTGAACCGAATGAAAAATGAAACAAACTACGTTAGAAAATTTTGAAATTTTTTGTGCATGGTTATGATGTATTACCAATGTTCCCATAAAATTTTTAGATGATGATCAAGCTTCATGAATTTTTAAAAATTTTGACAGTGCTACTGTCCTGATAAAAGCATACTAGCAAATTTCAACCAAATGAAAAATGGTACAAACCACGTTAGAAAATTTTCAAACCATTTGTGGATGGTCCTGATATATTATTAATGTTTCTATAAATTTTTTATATGATGATCAAGCTTCAAAAGGTTCCAAAAATTCTGACAGTGCTACGTCTTGATAAAAACCTGATGATCAATATATAGATTTACTTTAATAATAAAAAAATTCTAAAATTTTTGAATACTTTGCAGAAGGGTTCTAATGAAATGTTTAAGATCTCTCCCAGTGCATCATAGGAACTAGAAAAATGGGGTTCTTTATCTTTCGTATACTTATAATTATTATTATTGTAACTTGCTTTTTGATTTGGATAGTTTCAGAAATTTTAAATCATGATCACATTCCAGTGAATTTATAAAATTCTTACAAGTTCACGGTACCATTTATGTTCTTTCTGTTTTTGATTTTTGAAATATAATAAATGAAGTTCAATGCATACATAGATTTGATTGAGCAAACAAAAAAAATATATTTTTTAAAAAATTTATAGAATGGTACTGAGGCAATTATTATTAATCTCTCATAAAAATTTTAGATCATGATCACACTCGAGAAAATTTATAAAATTCTGACAAGGTTACTGTCCCAATTATGTTCATTCGGTTTTTTATTTTTTAATGATAACACATTAAGTTCAATTATTTTTAAAAAATTTATGTATGATCCTACACTTCTTAAAATGGTAACATAAATTTTTCACATTATGATAAAATATGTACAATTTATAAAAAACCGACAATATTTCTGTAGTTTTTAAAAAATATCTCAAAAATTCGATTTTTCATCAAATTTTCATAGGAGATTACTTTCTTAAGGGTTATTGACCAATTTGACGGTCAAAAGAAGTCAAAAACTCTGAGATCTCGTCGAGATTTTCGAGATTACTGAGCAATTTATTTTTTTTTACTCCGCTTGGCATTTCAAAACTCGTCCACCTCCGGTAAGCGAGGTCTCGCAAAATTTCGGCGAGATCTTAATCCATGTACACTTCTTGTAGTCAATCTGTGTGTATCGACGTACAGCCCTCTGTTAGCGCCGAAAAATGTGACTACGGTTTGATCGGTTCAAACACACGCAAACATCATATTTAAGAGGTTCAAGACGTGCCAGCCAATTTGATCATGTAATCAGCAAAATAGATTGAAAATTACACTCAAAGCCGATATAATGTGATAATCGGCAAGGATCTAAACAGCTATATAACGCCGATTAAATCAAAGAAAATGATAAGTCTAAACAACCTGTTAGGACTGATTAGATGGTCGATAAAGATAGATTTTCCCGAAGAAGGCAATGCGCAATAAGATTGGAGAAAACCAAACCTGATATAATCAGAGAAGATCAACAATTGGCGATGCGCAACTTTATTGATCAACGACGATGTACAAAGATCTAAATTACAAAACTACTCCTAGTTGATAGGAAAAGGTAGTTAAAAAGTATATACGAGTTGTTTGATGGATTAGTTATTTTTTTCCTACTTGCCCTTGATCTCCATTTATAGTGCATAGGACAATCGTATTCTTCTCCAATGTGTTGTCAGTCGTGATCTATATCGGTTTTTATACAGATAAAGTTCCATCTTTGAATCAACGTCGGTCACAATTCTATCTTCAACTTAATCTTTTTCCTTTTTAACCGATATCAACCATAAATATCCAATTCCATCTGCAGCCTGACACATTGGTTATGTCTTGCCAAATTCTGATTTAAACACCATCCCTTGTGGTCTAGTCTCCTCTCGGTCATGACACGTGTGCCATCGTATGTGTATCTGCGTACCTGGTTCAGGAGCAGTACGAAAGGGGTGGGGTGGGTGAGGGATCGATGTTGCTAGCGTTAAAGAGCGTTGGGATGTGGGTACGCTTGTGAAGGAATCAGGAGCAAAGAAACAAGAAGAATATCTACCGATAGAGATTCGGTGTTGCGTGCGGCTATCCGAATCAACATGCATTGCATGGTCCCGATCGACCCAGTCACGTACAAGAAAAAACTAGAACACAAGATCACACCAAATGATCCACCTAACTTCACGGTTATAGCATTTGGCTCACTCACGCTACTGATCCCCTGATCCTAGAGAGAGACAGAGAGAGAGGAGGGATCGATCGTTTGGGCGCCCTGTAACTACCAACGGTCGTGGTGGGGCCAGCTGGCGCCAGGGGGCCACGTGGTGGCGGGCCCACCGGCTGTCGGCGGTATCCGCAACGTGGTGGGGCCCGCGCGCACCCACCTGCCTCTGCTCTCTCGCCCGGGGTGGCCCACTCCCACCGCTCCGCTACGTGGCACCTAGTACGGCCCCACTGTGGCTCCTAGGATCCAGGGCGGGGCCCGCGCACCCCCCAAAAATGCCAGATTTGGCTCTGTTCCTCCCGTGCATCATCGTGCCTCTCTGCGTCATTCACTGTTCCCACGTCGCTCCACATGTTCAAGCAATACACTGATGATACACCTCTATAGTACTACTACACGGTTCCAAATAGAATTATACGGTACTAAGTTAAAAAAGAAGAACAATAATTGTACTCACTAACCTATATTAGACACTCCCTCTTTTCTAATACTCGTCTTCAAATTTTTTCCGAGTGCTACCCACAGTACACTCTCAAATGGCGACAGCACGGAATAAATTGACGGATGGATTATTTTATTGTGAAGTCATTTAGACTGGCGACGAAACACGGTTGCCAATTCAAATGCATGACAAAAGGTCTGTCGTCGTTTCAAATGCGACAGAAGTGTATTTGTGTAAAATTTTGTTTCGGCATATTATTATTTTTAAATTATTTAAAAAATGTATTACTTAAAAAAATAATTCCGGGTCTTTTAAAAGCCAACCAGCACAAATCACCTGCTAATAATACAAGCATGATTTGGTTTTTACTCCAGATTCTGTGGAATGTGCTTGATCCATATTCGATTCTCTCCATTTAACACCCCGCAGCCACACGACTACTGGTAGCGATTGCCATGATACCGACGTTGCGGTTTGCATCCAAACTCTGAAGCTCCTGCACGTACGTGTTCCAAGGAAAGCAATCTGGCGAAGGAAAGAATCAGTTGACACCTGGTAGTATGGTACTCGGACATGGCCATCTATGTTTTGAGCAGCATATGACGAAAAGTATACGCGTTGAGAATCTTCACCCCTTCATAGTTCACTCTCGAGTCTCTGGGACAGCTGCCGTAAGGGAGTTGGTCCTGGAGCTCCAAGTTTGAGCTTCTCCAGCTTCGGAATCTAGAAATACTTAACCATGACAAATTAGTGGTATCAATCTTCCCTAACACTTTGTTGTTCATGGCTACTAAATGCAGAAAGATGCATCTATCGGATAAGCCGATAGCGCAATGCTTTTTTTTTTTTGACACTTTTGGGATTTCGATAGTCACCATTAAACGGAGTGCCCTACTACTAGCTCTGCATGAGCGTGAGAACGCAGGCCGGAGTCAATGGCGAAAGACTTGTTGAAAAGTTGGCCGACATTTCTACACTAGGAACAATTAAAACCCTACGTAGCTTTGCAGATTCAATTAGTGCTTGTTCTGTGTCACCACAGTTTGCCACGACCCCGTGTTAAGTTAAGATGTGGCAAGGCAAAGAAGACGACGATAGAAAAGCTCAAATACTTATCGCATTCCCTGCTTCCTTTCGATGGAAGAAAGAATTAATCATCCGATCATGTCGGCCCCATCCCCACTTTGCCACCTCGCGCTCGCTCAACAGACGTCAGTACTGGTCGCCGACTCGTCGTCGCATCCTCGATGCTTGCTTTTGCCCATGTCCATGGAATCACCCGGATTCCAACAAAAACTGGCAATCCGTGGTCGTCCATGCAGAAGTACAGCGAACGGAAAGAATCTTTACGAAAGAACCGCTCATACTCCGACTTGTGCTTCAGTGCGTATCGGTTACACTAACGACGCTTCCACCTTCCAAGAAATTGATGTAGAATGGTTTGGACTTTGAGCTAATGCGGATGCGTATATATTTCGCCTTTGAACCTACAAAGAAAGCTAAATTATGCCTCCCTTGAAACTCGTAAAATTTTATAGGTACAGTTTAATTTCTCCCAGAATCAGGTAAAATTTATGCGTTTCAAACTAGGCCTACTATTTGGCATGTTCTGAAAAAAGCTCAGTGTTTCAGATCAATCGCTGTACTATTACCCCGATTAATTGTTGATATTATGGTTATATACGTACGAATCATGCATAGCGTTATAGCGTCATGAATTTCATCATCTATTGCAAAGGATTCGGGGTCCATCAAGCCATTGATGGAGGTTTTTTTTTGACAAGTTGATCGAGGGATTAATATTTCACATCTGCGCATTATGAATTCCGCAACAAGTTTGGTCATTTGTCTGGCAAGGATGAATGAATAGTTTGGTCCAGTCCACAAACTGAACATGTGCTGCCTTCAGTACTCCTACATTATTGTACCAGCATCTATAGATTATCACAATTAGGGTGTTAAGTTAATTTTTTTGCTTCTCTCTTCCACTGCCTTGCCCCTTATCACATGCAGATGCAGGGTAAAGAACACAGACCATGCAACTCTGCGACGTGGAATTCTGCCTTGGCTACATTCAGCTCTGTATCATCTGAGCCAGTGTTGCATCAGATACTAGTAGGAAAGTAGAATGCAAGTGTGTAGCAGGATAAGTTAAGACTCATCCACTAAACACCAACTATGGCCTGGCCTACTACTACGTACAGAATGGTTAACAGATTCGCTGTAAGCCTCCGTGAATCATGAATCTGATTCGTCGAACTCGAACTGATTTAGGGTATGGGATTTATGTTCGCAGTAAAAATTAGAAGAAAAAGTGACGAACCACAAGCACAAATCATATACCACGACTCAAACGAATTGTGTTTTTGGTAGCTATGAAGATGTATAGGTAGGCAAACCTATGATCAATTTAATTGGTGGTGAAGCTATGGATAACGTGCGTGATGAAACCAACAACTACCCAGATGATATCGACGTGTGAGAGGGATAACGTAGTTTAGCTAACAATTCTGCCACAAGCTGGATTAGGGCTCGGGATAATGATGACCAGAGCATCATTAAAATTAGCTGCCATGCTTATACTGCAACAAATTGAAAGGTGGTGGTAGGAGTATACGTACATTTTTTAAGATAACAGAAGATTATGTCTTTTGGTCTCTGCATCATGAGATGTACATAGCTCATCATTTATTTATTAAGGAGTATACTTACATGCACACATTGATTTTTAAACGGTGACAGATCGATAGCAATAACATTAATTATTTTGCTCCAGGTGCTTAAAATGTGATCAAGGAACGGAAGATATTTCATCGGCGCACTTGATTATTATGCCCCTGATGGCCGAAGTCATGGCTTTTGCTCTGCTGTTCGGCTGAACTGTTGTCGAACGAGAAGTGTTAACAAACAGTTTTTTTTTCTTGTACCATTAACAACAGTATCTTTGTTAAGGATATATACCGTTCATTTTATTAGACAGGAGGTCCAATCTTTGTACTTTGGTGAATCTGAATCCCCAGACGACAAAGTAACGACTTCATTAGAACGCAAGAATTTCATAGAGAACGATAATTCACACAGAATTTACAAATGGGACATAAACATTACTCTACTAGGCTTGCGTAGCTAGTTGGTATAAAAGGGATAAAAATAGCCAGGCCTACGGTTGCTTGCTCTTTGCACAAAGAAGCCTGCACGAATCCTAAAGCAATTAGGGTACTTTAATATTAAGAGGACTAATTCAACTCCTACATCACTATGGCTTTAAAACTCATGTAACTCTCACGGTGACCCTACATACTCAGCTAACTAAGACCTTGTTTGTCCGGACTTTTTCATTAGTTTAAAAGCCAAAACCTAAATAAATAGGTGATTTATTACCTGAGCTTTTTCAAAAACCATAAACCTCTACATAACTAAAAAGCCAAAAGTCATCAGAAAGGTGTTTTTTTTGCTTATTGAGGATTGATTTTAGACTAATGCTATAGAAGTTAGGATAAAATTACCCATCTCTACTACGTATAAAAGCCGATTAATTTTAAACTGTTTTAAGCTCAAAAACTAACTTTAAGCTATAAGCCAAAAAAAAATACCTAAACCTAAACAAATAGGACCTAAATCCATTTGGTAGGTAGTTGGTCCAAAAGTTAGATTGTACTCCGGGTTTGGCTGATGCTGGCAAGTAGGTACGAACCTTTGGCGCCAAGTTTCAAATGGTCACCTTTCTACTGATCTCTCACAGACCTATAACAACTTATCCCAATCTACCTACTTCGTTGTCAGTCCCAGCAGGGCGGATCTAAGGGTGCCTGGTATACCATGATAATCCTCAAAATTTGAAAAACACTATAATATCATCTCTTCAATAGATCAAATTTATTGATTGAATTGGTTTAAATTTTGACGGTTTGGGATTTTTAAGATCTTAGAACTATTTGTATTGTACTTTTAGCAAATTTTAAATATATATGTTGGATTTATGATGTTACCAAATTTATGTATAAGACTATAAAATTATACGTGTGAAGTGTACACCTCTATAAAAAAAATAGCATCACACGGGCGAAAAGGGAGCATTACTTGTGCTAAGTTCACTTCTGGAGATCATGGCAGATTAGACCATAACGTAATAAGATCGAGTAGCACCGAAAAAGAAGTGAGAACCCGATGGATGGATGTCAGTAGCATCAAAGCAAACTTGAGTTGTAAACGGGCTGGCAGATCGAGCAACTACAAAAAAGACTTGATCAAAGAATACAAAGAAAGGGATAACCCAAACCCCACAAGATTACGATGTTCTCTCGATCGATAGCAAACCCGGGGCTGTTACTATTAGTCGGCATATGTTAATTTCAGGCTGGGGCAGTGCGACAGCTGAGCATTCTGAGCAGTACACGGTTCTCTGAATTCAGAAAATGGGAGAGTATTTCACAGTTCACGGTGCTTGGAGTTGTTGTGCGTGTTTTTTCTTTTTAATTTTTTACCGTGTATCATACTAGTATATATACTAATGAGTAGTATAAATCAAATATAGCAATTGATTTATTAAGGTTATTCCTATTACCGAAGGAAGTATAAATATATACTATCTAATCTATCTATTGAATAAAAAACAATGGACTTCGAATTAAATTGAATGTACAGTAAAAGAGCTGTTCTTTTTAGAATCGGATTCGCCGTGGGAACAAGCCTAAAAAGTACCAGTGCTAGCTAACCTTGATGGCCTGATTCGAAGACAGACAGGTCAACCAGGGAATAAAATGCAACTTTTGCAATTGATGAGAGTATGATTAATTATCTAGTGAAATCAACGTGTGATGGTAAATAGAGAGGAATATAGCATTTCTTGATAATGCCCGACAGCTAAAATGAGGCTCATTGGACCTGCAGGAGTGGACGGAACAGATTCTGTGTTACAAAAGGTTGCTAGGTCTCCCAAAGTCACAAATGGAAGCTTCCTACTAATGGTGGTATTCCCATATCTTTACCAGTGTCAACAATTAATCACGGTAGTCAGATTCTAAATGGCATGTAAGAGTGAACGGTGATGTTGTTGCTAAGTGTAAAGCTTCAAATGTCTCACCACATTCACCCTAGGAAAAATGAGTCATGTACTCCTCAGTTCTGTTTTTTTCTGAACTAGCTCTGGCTCATCTTGTTTTTTCCTTCCAAGATAAGTAAGAATGTAAGATGTGTTCTGTACTAGAAAACCCAACTGTAGAATACTACGAGCACATGAATGATTCGTTACGCCACAGTCTGTTAAACTTTGTTTTTTTCCCCTCTTTTTACCGAGGACATAAAAAAGAGTGAGCAGGAACTCCAATATTAACCACGAGATCAAATTTTAACAGTGAAAATCGACACAGGTATTCATAATAACAAAGGGTGTGGAAGTGGGTGGGTGCAAATGGGAATTGGAACAATTAAATTTTCATAAAAAGTTGCTGGTTGGTTTTTTTGTAGTTGATTTCTATTGTCTGAATTCAACTCAATGACCAAAATTGCTACTCCCTATTCTTCTACTTATTTCCATTTAATGCATCCTGTTATTTTGAAGTCACCACTCCACTTGTACGAGCCTACGAAGAAAACCTAACTTTAATCTCCCGAGGTTAGTGGTGAGGTGGGATAAAAGAGTAGATAGAGATTAAAAAACATGCAAAATCAAATGTGGTCCTTCCTAGGGCCTTAGATTTCTCCGATTAAGTTAAGATTTGAAAGGAAATTGAGTGGGTGGGGAGTTGACAAGAGTTTCCCTTTCAGAGAGGGGGATGCAACGTGGTTTTGGCCACCACCAAGGGCCATTGCCTATTTAACCCCGCCTCACCTCGTCCCTCCCAACCTCCCCTCATCCCAACCAAAACCTCTCATCTCCTCTCTCAGTCTCACCTCCTTCGTTTTGGCGCTAGCCATCTCTTCCTCCTTTTCCCTCTCCTCCCAAAGCAAGAAAGCAACAACCGCACGAGCCACTTCAGTGACCTAGCTTGCTAGGAGAAAAAGGGAGGCCATGAAGTACGTGCTGGTGACCGGCGGCGTGGTGAGCGGCCTGGGCAAGGGCGTGACGGCCAGCAGCGTCGGCGTGGTGCTCAAGGCGTGCGGCCTCCGCGTCACCTCCATCAAGATCGGTAACGCCCCCGCCGCCGCCGCCGCCGCCGCCGCCGCCGCCGCCGCCGCCCGTTTCTAATCTCCTCCCCGCACTTGCCGCTGTCTCCTCTTTTCTGGTCAAGATTAAAAATACCGTCCGTTTCTCGTTCGTAATGGTAGCCACGTGATCGCACAGGGCACGAACACCACGCTTCCCCGTACAGAGCCTGCACTTTTATTATAACCCATTTTGCTTAGTTTAGTCTACCTGTGTACGTGTATCTTTTTTTCTCTCCTCCTTTGGTTAAACTTAGCGAGCTAGGTTCTGTTCCTCTCGAGATCTCACAAATTGGACTCATTTGGGGTGAGAAAATGCGCAGAAAGCTTGTTCTTTTCAAAGAAAGTTAGCAGCATTCCATCGGAATGGAGACGTGATTTGGTCTCCTGGATGGATAAAGCTCTAATATTTCTTTCTGACGGATCCAAAGCTCTAATCTTTCTCCCATTTCAACAGTTCCATGTGGCGCTTTTAGGCGCTTTCTTGCCTACATATCGTGATGTTTTATGGCTTATATATGCAGTTTCTTCCGCCCTTTTCTTTCTCTGTTCGTAGTCCGTCTGCATCGTGTAGAAAGCTTTCTTTTCTGATGGCTTGCGAAGTCGTTCCTTCCTCCTCTCTGTTAAAATAATTTCATGTTTCACTCTGTTTTGAATTCGATTACTCGTCGTTGCTTTGATGAAGTGGGCATCTGATACTGTGTCAGTGTCACTGTCTTGGTTCCTTGAAACAGATGAACTTCTCAGGATTGAGTATTTTATATGGGTAGTAATACAGGTCAAATTTGTCATCTCGTGCTCTGAAAATTTGTCTGGACTGAAAGTTTTGTCTCTTCATGATCCAGGCCAAGTGCTGTGCACCTTTCTTGGGTCTCGTTCTTAGCAAACTATTTTTTTCCTTGTCATGTCACGCATATCAGCTTCCCTTCTTGTTTATTCATTCTTTTAGGTACTAAGTTTGTTTTTTGAATTAGTGAAGGAGCTTACATGAAACAATTTGATTTTATTAGATGAGGATTGATGGCTCTTCTGTTTGTTTTTTTTGTCACTGCTCATACGCAGATCCATACCTCAACACCGATGCAGGGACCATGTCTCCATTTGAGCACGGTGAAGTGTTTGTTTTGGACGATGGTGGTGAGGTACTAGCTCTGCTTCACCGTCTCCTTTAGACTCTCGCTGCATAGATTTGTATATACATGATACTTTCTAGCTTAAGGTCCACCGGTTACCACCCAAATGTACACTTTTGGTGTTTTGAACTTTTGATGCCATCATTTTTTTAACAATACTTGTGTTATCAAGAAAGTTTAGAGAGTGCACCATAGGCTACAAAATGCACGTCAGCACCTACACGATACAGCAACATGTTCTCCTCTTTGCTTTACTCGAATTACCATGGACTGGCAGTCTGACACTAGCAGCACTTCATACGCTTGTCCACTTGTTAAAAGGATAGTTTTCTTCTCTTCTACGTTTTAGCATTGTTAAAACTGAGGTATACGTGATGGCTGCAAGTTTTCTTTCTTCGGTTAAACTGAACTTCATTTCGTTCTCTCCTTTTTTCAAAGGTGGACTTGGACCTTGGAAATTATGAACGGTTTCTGGACATCAAGTTGACTCGTGACAACAATATAACCACAGGAAAGATCTACCAGGTGATTGGAATCAACAGTCTCTGTCTAAGTGCACATAAGACTTTCAGCATAACTTTGTATCTAGTCAAAAATTGCGGTTCATACTTCACCTTGACATGTACATGTTGGGAATATTTGGTTATATTTCTTTTATCAATATGGTTGAGTGCTTGATTACCAGAAGTTTTCCATGGAACCCACGAATTTTTTCTTATGTCACTTTATGTTTCATCTTAACATCTCCTACAGTTCAATTATACATGTGGACAATCATCTGGGCCTCTAGTACTCTTGTCTGAAGCTATTGGTTGGTAGACACATATCTGATTGAGATTCAACCTGTCATACGGTACATTCATTGTAGCATTGGATGTTTCACTGGCTGCTTCCTCAGATTGGTGAAGAAGGAATTCATCACAAAACAAAACTACATTATGTGAACTAAAATAGCTAAAAGGGAGTCTAGGACTAGAAATGTAGTTTAAATGCCAAGAGATCTGTTGGCTATTATGCAACTGTCGGAATAGACCACCGGAGAATATGCTACACCTTGGATATGATATCCTGAACATAGTACTTTTAAATAAAAAGAAATTAATTTTACTTGTTGGTTTTAATCACTTAACAGTTTTTTAAAATCATTTAACAGTAAATAACGTCTCTTCTAATGCTTAAACCGCAGTCTGTTATCAACAAAGAACGAAGAGGAGACTACTTGGGAAAAACTGTTCAGGTGCGGATTGCTAATTAGGATGGAGTTTCCCTGTTTTCGGTTCTTATGTGAAAAATACCATTGTTAACGATGACTTTACTGAACTAGAGTTAATTCTCTTTATCAGGTTGTGCCACACATTACAGATGAAATACAAGAATGGATTGAACGTGTAGCAATGAATCCAGTTGATGGCACAGAAGAGCCAGCTGATGTTTGTGTCATAGAACTTGGTGGCACTATAGGTGAAAACAGCATACTAAACTACTACAGCAAATTGCATCACTAGTTAACAGCGTTATGTATTTTTAAGCATCATAAAATGTATTCTTTTGCTCAATTTTTCCCATAGTTGTGTAATTCTGCCGGTGCAGGAGACAAAAAACTTTTCGCCGCATAATGACAGTGGCATTCTTGATGCAGGGGATATTGAATCAATGCCTTTTATTGAAGCATTAGGTCAATTTTCGTACCACGTAGGTGAGAAAACAGTGAATTCCCTCAACATTTTTTCCCTATTTCTTCAACTATGCTACCATATCTTGTTTCAATTGTGTAATCTTTTGCAATTTTTGTTTCAGGACCTGGAAACTTTTGTTTGGTTCATGTTAGTCTGGTACCAGTTCTAAATGTAGTTGGTGAACAGGTGATTTTACTCAGTTGGAAGCACAATAATACTTCTAAAAATATTATCATTGTCAGCAATATGCATTTTCATTGGCGTTTTTTCCCTTCAATAATGTAAATTATCGTTATCTAGAAAACCAAGCCTACCCAGCATAGCGTGCGTGGACTAAGAGGACTTGGACTGATACCTGATATCTTGGCATGCCGCAGTACTCAGGTATCGTGCAGCGTTTGCCATGCATTTTCATTCTTTGGAGTCCCACTCCCTATGTAGTACCTTTCAATGCTGATGAAAACTTCATACATGGTTTTCTCTGGGCTTTATGACAGCCACTGGAAGAACATGTGAAAGCGAAACTCGCACAATTTTGCCATGTTCCGGTAACTAGTGTTGCCTTTTTTTTGGAAGAGTACTGGAAATTGTGTTTTGCATCATGCAACAACAGTGCTGACTTCAAATTCTATATGGCAGATTTCAAATATTGTTAATCTCCATGATGTTACAAATATTTGGCACATCCCCTTGTTGCTCAGGGTATGGCACATAAACTTTGCCCTAATGCATGAATACCCAATTTCTCATTGTGCTTAACTAACCATATATACTGATACTTCTATAGGACCAAAAGGCCCATGAAGCTATTCTGAAAGTTTTGGACCTTCAGTGGTAGGTCTTTTGGCCTAAAGTACAATCAGTTCATCAATTAAACTCATTTATAGGAATACTTAGATGTACTCTTGCTTCTCTTACATGCAGTGTGGCTCACGAACCCAAGCTGGCTGAATGGACTGAAAGAGTGAGCAAATTCGACAAATTGAAAACTCCGGTTCGTTTCTTGATCTTTTAGTTGTTTATTTTAATAATACATGTACGCCCTTAGCCAATAATTCAGTGCTAAATTTTATTGTGCAAAAATATTTCCAGGTTAGGATTGCCATGGTTGGAAAATATACTGGTCTATCGGATTCCTACCTGTCTGTTTTAAAGGTGACGTTACTGACTTGCTTGGCATGCATTTGTGCGTCACTAAACTGTCATAATGCCATTCAAGTGCTACTTAGCGTGCTTCTCAGCCTGTTAATTTTTGTGATATCATTCATGGTAGCTTTCCCTTTTTCTTAGAAAAAACCGGTATGCTTGTGAAGAAAATTTTTGGGCTTACATAATTTGTTACTTCTATCAGGCTCTTTTGCATGCAGCGGCTGCTTTGGACAGAAAACTTGTGGTGGACTGGGTTCCTTCATGTGATCTCGAAGATTCTGCAGCTAAAGAGGTCAGTTTATTGTTTGTGGATACCATTTCAATTCCACTTTCCATACTGGTGAATTTACTGATGCATGGGGTATGGTTGCATTGTGCAGACGCCTGATGCCTATGAAAAAGCATGGGATCTACTAAAGGTAAGCACAGCATACATTTTCAAGTGATATCGTTATGCAGAACTTTCAAGAGTTTTCAACCTCAGGGTGCACATGGTGTACTAGTTCCGGGAGGCTTTGGGGATAGAGGTGTCCAGGGAAAAATTCTTGCTGCAAAATATGCACGAGAAAACAATGTTCCATATCTTGGCATTTGCTTGGGAATGCAAATTGCTGTGATCGAGTTTGCCCGTTCTGTCATGAAATTGCATGGCGCTAATAGCACAGAGTTTGATGCAGATACAAAAATACCATGTGTTATAGTCATGCCAGAGGTAATTTACTTTGCCAGCTATTGTATTTACTTAATTCCTTTCTGCTGAAAATTCACTTGTGATTCCTTGTATTTTAACATTGTCTTCAGGGCTCCAAAACACATATGGGGGCAACAATGCGCCTTGGATCAAGGAGGACATTTTTCCAGGTCAATAGCTGCAAATCTGCAAAGCTGTAAGAAAGCACTAACCCTCATCTTCCATCTTTATCTTTACATAGATTTTGCATTGACTGCCTCATTCCCTGTTTATGCTATAGAAGTAATTGTTCTGAAATCTGTACTGTCTTAGGTATGGCAATGCTAGCTATGTAGATGAAAGGCACCGCCACAGATACGAGGTTTGTCAAGTAGAACTATCGATTTCAGTAACTTCTTTTTATTCTCAAGTCAGCTTGGTGACAAAAGCATTTTTTTCCATTTTTCAGGTGAATCCTGACATGGTCCCAGAATTTGAGAAGGCTGGGCTTTCTTTCGTTGCAAGGGATGAAAGCGGGAAACGCATGGAAGTAGGGTTCCTACCCTTTTTTTTTATGAACAGCTTACTGAACTGCTTTCAGTTACCTAATGTATAATGCTTAACTGGATGCAGATTATTGAACTGCCAACCCATGGGTTTTTCGTTGGCGCACAATTTCATCCTGAATTCAAGTCAAGACCTGGAAAGCCATCCCCACTTTTCTTAGGTAAAACAGCCTTAAAACTCTACTTCATTTTGTCTTACATGCTGTTTCTTTCGTTTAAGTGAATTTCGTCTGGCAAAGATGAATACTTCGTCTGAATTAACAAGAATGCCTGCTTGCTTGACAGGATTAATAGCAGCGTCATCTGGACAACTAGACCATCTGCTGCAACGTTCTTGTGGCGTCGTCAGTTCACCAACCAGACGCATCCCCGGTAACGGAAACACGAAACTGAAACCGTTCCAAAATGGGCACGTGACGAAGCCGTTGAACGGCCTGGTGAGTGCGTGCTATGCAAATGGCAACGGTATTCATATCTAGCAGTTTACTGCTGCATGAAGCCGTTCTTCTTTTGGTATGGATTCGTCTCTCTGCTCAACTAAGAAGAGATCGAAGGGGCCGTAAGCTCCAGCGACATGGCGAGCCGTTTCCGATGTTTTAACAAGGGAACAATTGGCACATGAGCTGTCGCATCGAAGCAAATTAGCTAGGATTTAGTACTCTAATACGCTGTTCCTTTTGTTTGTTCGTTTGTTTGCTCAATGCCTTATATATTTATTAAGCTCAAGGCTCGGGATGTGTAGCTAGCTTTCGTGGAGCCTGCCATCTCACCTGCTTGTACATTGGAAAAGAACCACTACTCTCCAAGGACCGAATGAATGAATGAATACACAAGTATTGGACAAACGTACGAATTGATCACATCTGAATTTGCTCTTGTGTAGCTCATATGCATGTGTTGGCAGCGCAGCTTTCTCCTTTTTCCTTGGACATATTTCGGCAGCTCATTCCACCGGCAACGCAGGAGTGATTGAATGAGTTGGAAGTTTTTCTGGTGAAAACTGTAGCTAGAAATCTGCAGCATTGTTCGTGAGTGATACGAAGCGGAGAAGCTACTAACAAACGAATCAACGAACCAACCCCAGTCACACTCGGCGCGGCCGCCGCCGTGCAGGGATTGGAGACGAGGGGCGTGTTATCACTTATCAATGGAGTGTTTACTAGTGGGAGTCGCGCGTTTTCTGGCCGTGTGCGCGCGAAGGTTGTTGCGCGAGCACCAGAGCAAGCGCAGCTGTTCCATGACGGTTCCACGTCACGTCGGGCGTCGAACAATGCTGCTGCCTCTAGACTGATCGCAGGGATCGTCAAAGGTACGTGTACTAGTACCAGTGATGAACCAACCATCAGAGACAGAGAAATCATCGCTCGTCTAGCTCTATATACATCGTTTTTTTCTTCTTCAAATCTAGCCCCACACATATATTTGTAAATTTAGCACCCTCTCTGCCGCGGAAGACGACACTCCACGCATCCCTGTCACGCCTAAGGAGTGTGGAACCTTCCCGGCACGTGGCAGGCGAGCGAGCATAGGAGCAACGTGGTCCACCGTGGCTTCCGTGCTAAGCAGTGAGGCTCGCATGTGCTTGCGCCTGCGGTTAGCCACCTGCTTCCACACTCTCTCGCCTTGCCGTGGCGCCGGCAAGGTTTCACGCCCGGGACAGGTCGTCCGCCACACCTTACGTAGTGATGGAGAGGGCTAAATTTGTAAATGCGTACGTGAGGCTAGATTTATAAAAGACGAGGTACACGGGGCTAGATAATTGATGATTTTAATGGCAAAGACCATCTTTTTTTCCGAAAAGATGGCACGAGTTCTGCCCGTTCATTAAGGAAAGAGATAAAAATACAATAGAACAAAAACAAGCGAGACTAGCCTTCCATCCTAGCTAGGAAAAGACAAAAGACGCCAAACCAGACCGACCCCTTCAAACTACGGAATAAAGCAGAGATGTACAGGAATTACATGCACCAAACAACTAGGCAATAGTGGATCGACGAAGCCCAAGCAAAACCGGAAGACTATTCTCTTGGACCCTGCGGAATGACGCCTTCCAGATTCATACCTAAACTGAGCTCCGGTTTGAACTATCATTTTTGCACACCATATTTCGGGTAGTGAAATCATTCACGATAAGATGAAATACTGTTTGCACCGTTCGGTAAAAGGCAAAGACCATCTTGAATAGCCAATAGTTCTGAATCCTTTATTTGACGCATCCAACTATCGAAGTTACATAAACCCACAATCTACGGCATGTTCGCACTGGCAATAATCTGCCTCACATCTGCAGATATAGTTCTGTTTAGCGTGGTAGCACCGAAAAGAAAATGGCGGCATAAGCAAAATGACTCGAATCAAATGAGTGGCAGAGAAGCATCAAAGCTTCCGAATGTGATTCTTTTAGCTTCAGTTGGCCGCCAGTCTTGATCTGAGCTCATCAGCAACCGCATCAATGAACTCTTCAGTGTTCAGGTAATGACTTCTCGTGACGCTACACGAGAACAACAGCACGATGTGACATCAGGCAGTGCAAACTGCAAAGTGCAATAACATAGGGAGAAAATACAGTAGGATGAGACGGCAAGACAATGAATGCAATAACGTACTTTGAAGGTCCTTGAACAAGAAGGGCAAGGTCCTTGGTCATCTTCCCAGACTCGACAGCGCCGATACAGGCAGCCTCAAGCTTCTGAGTGAAGTCCAGTAGTCTGGCATTGTCATCTAGCTTTGCCCTATATCACAAAAGGGAGGGTCGTAAACTCATAATGACATTTCAAACTGAGAACTGGGAAATCATTTCAGACCTGAACAATGGTAATTAAAAGTATTTTTCACATCATAAGCAGAAGGCAATGCTGCCACTTGCCAACCATGTAAATGAGAACAAAGGATGAAAGTTTCTGCACACTACCGAAAACTGAAGTAGTTAATAGTTGAACCTGTGTGCAAGTCCTCTTGTCCATGCAAAGATTGAGGCAATGCTGTTTGTACTGGTTTCACCTCCTTTCTGATGAACACGGTAATGACGGGTCACAGTACCATGGGCAGCTTCAGCTTCGATGGTTTTTCCATCAGGGCAAACCTAGAACATGGTTACATGAACTAATAAGCATCATGGTAAAAGATAAAGGGTTCTTCTTAATGCTCTAAAAGTTAGCACACATCCTAGGACAATGCACTCATTCTCTTCATACTAGACCAAATTAGAATCAGCATGCCTGATGAAACATTTATCATGAGTCAATAATAAAAACAAATTTAGTTACCTACCAATACCGATGTCATCAAACCCAATGAGCCAAAACCTGCAATTTAAAAAATCTTAGGAGTTATTACGAGCTAAAATGCAAATCAACCTTTATTGTTTGACACTTACTAGCCAAGAGCAAGCAACCGTTACTAAGAAATTGAATATCAATTGTAAAAGCTGGCAGTTGGGTATATTGTATAACCTTGAGCTAAGAAATCACTCTGCACATCTCCATCATAATTCTTGCAAGCCCACACATAGCCTCCTTCGCTCTTAAGTGCATATGCAACCATGTCATCAATAAGACGATGCTCATACCTTACAGGGACCAAACAGCGTAAGATAGGCTGACAGCAAAAGAGTCCACAAACCATGTTTACTAAATATGCAAGTTTGAAACATACCATATTCCAGCAGCTTCAAATTTGGATTTCCACTCAGTTTCATAGACCTCCTGGAAAATGTCCTTGAACCTGCAAAATAAATCACAATGCACCAAATCAATATGTTATACTATGAAAAAATAGCATCAGTGTAAAATGATCACTGTTATAACAGGCTAGCAACATCATACCTTCCATCATATTTCTTCAAAATTGTGTTCTTGGTGCTAAGGTACAATGGCCATTTCTTCTCATAAGCAGTGGCCATAGAAGCCTCGGCAAAGGCACAGATTGACTACACAATTAAACATATGCTAAAAGCATGAATCACAAAAGATATGATATATGTAATATGCCAAACGATGGAATAGTAGCAAGTAACTGTCTGTACCTCGTCAGTGTTGTACATAGACAATGCAACTCCTCCAGCACCAGTAAAGTTGAATACCTCCAGCTCAATTTCTTCTTCTTTTCCCTCTATCAGTAGGGAAATAGGAAGAAAAAAGGAGGAGAGGTCAAAATCATGTTCACATCAATAGCTCATATGTGCAATATAGTGTAAGGTAACGTAAACGTACCAAAAACTAGTTTAAGCTTGCCGGGTCCCTTGATAACTGCATCAGTTGCCCGGTACTGATCACCAAATGCATGCCTTCCAATGCAGATGGGCTTAGTCCATCCTGAATCCACGAACAATTCGGATTATCATGGGAAAAACACATAAAAAATTAGCAAGTTTCCAATCTTCCTTCAATACCTGGAACAAGCCTTGGGATGTTTTTGCATATAATTGGTTCTCTGAACACAGTGCCTGAAGGTAGCAAGAGCAGAAACAGAAATGTTAGTTTCCAGAAGTCTGGACCAGATTGAAATTGCAGTGGCAGCTTACCGTTTAAAATGTTCCTAATTGTGCCATTTGGGCTCCTCCACATGGATTTCAGGTTGAACTCCTTAACCCTTGCTTCATCTGCCATGATTTTGATGCAATTGTCACTTGTCAGTAACCACAAAAAACGTCCCAAACCGTTGTCAAGATATGTCAGCCGCACAATAACCAAATGTCCTGGTGTAATACAATAACCAAATGTACCTGGTGTAATTGTTGCACACTTGATAGCCACATTGTACCTAAGAAGGATCGGAGGAGCATAAGCAATAGAAATGCTGGGTATACAAATGTACTGAAATGTTCAACAAAGGCAACAACAAGCTAAGCAAAGAACTGAAGAAACAAGTGAATAAGGAAAGTAGTGCACATTAGCTTCCCAAGGAAATTCCTTTGCGCTGCTCAAACAACTGACCAAAAAGGTTGATTACATAGAATTCCAACACACACAACTAGCTCCTCGCAAACAATTCAACTACAAATCAAGCATCTGGTCGGTCATTGTGAAGCTTTAGTAGCAGAAAATTCTTACTTCAAGGTAGCCTCTGCAGCCTCCACTGTGACTCTGTCGTCAGTTTCATCACGGTATGGAAGTCCGAGGTCAAAGTACTTGATGTCCAACTCCACGAACGGGAAGATAAGCTGCAAGTGAAAATCCACAACAAAAAGTGCAAGGAAAAATGTATTTTCTCACAATAACGGCACGGGAAGGCCAAATTACACCAAAATAGAGTCAACATGTGTCCATTACCTTGTCCTTGATAGATTTCCAAAACACTCGAGTCATCTCGTCACCTGCACACGCAAAATTCGGGAACACACGTGAGTGACATCGCGAAAGCACACTGCTTTTGACGAACTCCTGATGCGAAGCGAATCCCGAGCACCAAACAAGCACCGTGTAGAGGATCTGGTAGATCTAGGAGATCTCCTATGATGATTCCACTAAAGCTATCTGAGAACAAGATTCACAGCGATCTGAAGAGAGGACACATGACGAGTCGAGGACACGACGTAATGCACTGGAGACTAGACTGGTAGATCTGCGGGGGGAGGAGAGGGATCTGACTCACCGTCCATCTCGACGACGGGGTTGGCGACCTTAATCTTGTTGAACGCCATGGCCAACCGGCTTCCCTCGGAGATCGGGAGAGAGGGAGGGACCGGGGGCAGCGAGACAAGCGGGGGGATTGGATTGGAGAAGAAGATGGAGGGAGGGGGAGAGCAATGGGGGGTGGGAGGGTTTTAAAGGAGCGCAGGGTGGGGTCCACCTGTCCGACGTGAAAATATTTTTCTGGCCCAAGGGAGGCGCCACCGTGTCAGAAACTGTGGGCACTAGATCAAGGTATCAACTCGCCTGATGAGAAACCACGTGGCCCAATGAAAGTCCACGATGGTCCCTTAGCCGAAACTCTAGGCGACTACTATATAAATAGGAGGGGGTCCCTCTATGTACAAGCAATCAGAAAACAATAAAGAATTCTGTCGTCGCTCTCTCTATACATGTGTCTCTCTCTCTGTTCTCCAATTTAGATCTGTTCGGGAACCCCGGACTATTCGATAGCGAGGTTCCTTAATACGTTATTAGCACGAAGCTCTATCGACGAACAGATTGAAAAGGTGAGAATCGGCGATTAAATCTAATCACTGTTGATCCTATGCATGCATCTACCCTACGCATCTGTTTTGTGTTTCGTCGTGTGGCAAGAAGCTACAACGACATGCATCTACAGCTTTACTGTTCATCATTCAAAGAAAAAAAACATGCGCTTCGGTTTCCGCCAACGCGCCGCCGTCACTGCCTCGGTTCGCGTGCACGACACGAAGTCATCGAAGCACCGCGCATGAACCTCGATAGCCGTGCTTTCGCCGGTGGAAGAGCCGCCACGGCGTCGCTCGGCCGGCTTGTCGCGCAAATCCGCGCGCTTCGACCTCGGCTCGCGGCCGCATTTGCTTTCGGTTCGATCGTCATGCGCGCGAAGCACCATCCGACAAGCCATTGCTCGTCCTCGGACGGCAGACGCCGCCGACGGCCAGCCAAGACGTAGCTGCGCCGATCGGCGGCCGTCGTGCCACGGCCTCGGCCGTCTGCGCATATGAAGCACCGCCGCGCCGTTCGGACCGCAAGCGCCGCCGCGTCGTCTCGGCCGGCCGCCGCGCGCCACGAGCGCCTGGCCACCGCCCCCGCCGCCTGGCCGGGCGCCGGCCGCCGTCACCACTCGGCTCCGGCTGCGCGACAGCGCCACCGCCAACCTTGCGCGCGCTCGCGATCGCGCCGCCGTTAAACCTACGGGCTCGTCTTCGTCGCCGCCGACGCCGCCATCGCCGAAGAGATGGGGCGGCGGGGCGAGAAGTGGAAGCGGCGGCGCGACAGAGCGGAAAGGAAGCTGCAGACGGACGTGGCGGGCAGACGGGCGGCGCGCGCCAAAGCGGCGGCGTGAGGAAGATGAGATGTCGCGAGAAGAAAGAAGAAGCGGCGGCTAGGGGTTGGAACCCTAGCCGTCGAAACTTAAATGGGCCAGAGACGGGAAGGCCCAGTGGCCGGTTTGGCCGGAAAAGAAAAGAAAAGAGAGGAAAAGAAAAAGAAAAGAAAAGGGAAAGAAAAAAAAGAAAAAAGAAAAAAATATAGCAGAAAATTTTGCAAAATTGCCAGAAAATCCAGAAGATTAATTTGGCTCTGTTTTTAATTTTTTAGCTTTATTCTCTGCATTTATGAATATTCTTTATGAAATTTGAAGTTATTGCTTTATTTTATATACTGCAATGCATTTATTTTCTGAACTTTATGCTTTTGCAACCATTTTCTATTAGATTACACGCAGTAATCTAATGTCGGAATTTTGAAATCATACAGATGTTCGGCATTGTGAATCGTGAGTTTGAAGAACTGGCCCTGCACGGTCAAAACTACCTCACTTGGGCATTGGACGTGAAGATCGTTCTAGGGGGCAAGAAGCTCCGTGCAACGATTGGTCTAGGGTCCTCGCAGGACGCGAAACCTACCGACGAGCAGAACGATCAAGCCCTGCACTTCCTCAGGCACCACCTCTCAGCCACTCTGAAGAATGAATATATGGCTGAGGAGAGTGCACTTGAGCTTTGGACTGCACTTTAGAAGCGGTTCGAGAAGCTCAAATACACCATCTTGCCCCAAGCACAACAAGATTGGGTCCACCTGAGGTTTGCAGACTACAAAACAGTGGCCGAGTACAATTCTATCTTGCACAGAATCTGTACTAATCTCTCCCTATGTGGCAAGATCACTGATGAAGAGAGGATTGAGAAAACTCTCTCTACCTTCCACCCAAATGCTATCCAGAGTGCACGCAGCTATCGTCAGGACGCATACAAGGAGTATAGCGAACTGATTGATGTAATGCAAGTTGCGGAATCGCAAGACGATGTTCTACGCAAGAACTATGTCTCGTAGCCACCTGAAAGGAGCACTGGCACAGAAGTCAATGCGAATAGCTATAAGGTGAGAAAGCCCATTTATAGAAAGAAGGGAAAGCAGGGTGGAAAAGAGAGGTCTCAGGCTAAAGGAAAATCCAAAGCCCCAGTGAAGAAGGATGACAAGGAAAAGGCGCACGCCAAGCCGTATGGACAGCAGAACCAAACGTGCTTCAGGTGTGGCACTTGGGGACACTGGTCGAAGATATGTCGGGAATCCTAGGAAGTGATCAACGCATATCAGGACAAGAGGAAGGCAAAGGAAAACGCCCCAGCAGAGGCGCACTTCGCCAATATTGGTGATGTGATGCCATGGATGAAGATACCTCACTTGTCTCATCCTCACAGAATAGCCTGGACATCGATGCCGCAGCCAATATTATAGCAAATGAAGAGAAAACTTCTGTCGATGACATAGAAGCAAAAATTAATGCATATTTTATAGATTCTGTTTAATGCATTTTTTTAGATTATGGTTGTTAGCATTTTCTTTTGAATAATGAATTGTAAACTCTAGAAGAGCATACTTCTCTCATGAATAAATATGCAATTTATTCTTTATTCCAGTATTTTTTCATTTGCAAGCAATGTTTGGATTATTTTGCCACTATTTGATTGGAATTATTTTTCCTTTTTAGAAATCGTGTAGCGCCCAAATGGAAGAGATATGCATTGTTGATAGTGGCACAACAAATACCATCTTAAGAGAGTCTAAATATTTCCAGTCGATCACGAAGAACGCTGTAAAGATTACTACGATCGCAAGAAGCGATTCATATGTAATAGGCTCAGGAAGAGCCACTACTATATTGCCTATGGGTACAACTTTGGTAATTGAAGAAGCACTTTTGTACCCTGAATCAACACGCACTCTCTTAAGCTTTAAAGACATCCACGCCAATGGTTTTCATGTAGAAACTAATGAAGAAAATGGCAAAGAATACTTGTGCATCGTGAAGCACGCGGTATGTGAAAAAATGGTATTAGAAAAATGTACCTCATATGAATATGGGTTGTACTACACGAATATTCATGCACCCGAAGTGTATACTTCCTTGAAGACTGTTTTTAGAAGCTCTGAGTTATTTTCTTTATGGCATGGTAGATTAGGTCATCCTGGTCTTAGAATGATGAGAAATATAGTGAATAACTCACAAGGTCATGGCATTAATGTTAAAAATTTCCCGAATCATGAAGATTTCGTGTGCCCTGCATGTTCCACCGGGAAATTAATAACTAGACCCTCTGTCATGAAAGTGCAAAGTGAAATCCCTGCATTCCTGAAACGCATCTAGGGGGATATTTGCGGCCCGATTCAGCCCTTGTCAGGGCCGTTTCGGTACTTTATAGTGCTCATTGATGCTTCCTCGAAATGGTCGCATGTATGCTTATTGTCAACAAGAAACTATGCTTTTGCAAAGTCGATCTCGAGATCATAAAATTAAGAACGCTTTCCCTGATCATCGCGTGAAGTCCATTAGAATGGACAATGCTGGAGAATTTACTTCTAAGGCATTTGATGATTATTGCACGGCAACAGGGATAGCAGTTGAGCACTCCGTACCGCATGTCCATACGCAGAATGGACTAGCTGAAGCACTAATTAAAAGGATTAAATTCATTGCCAGACCACTTTTGCAGAGTTGTAACTTGCCCAACACTTGTTGGGGACACGCAGTCCTGCACACAGCAGCTCTCATCAATTTCAGACTGTCGGCCTACAACATCCATTCTCCTATGCAGCTTGTGCATGGGATCATCCCGAAGATCTCCCATCTCAGAAAATTTGGGTGTATGGTATTTGTACCTATACCACCCCTCACCAGATCGCAATGGGCCTCTCCGCAAGTGCGGGATATCGTTAGTTATGAGAGTGCATCCATAATCGGTATTTGGAACCCATGATGGAGACTTGCATACTGACCCGATTCATTGATTGCATTTTTGACGAGATCGTTTCCGTCATTAGGGGAGAAATCAACCTTTGGATGAAAAATGCGGAAATCATATGGCATTCCACGAGGATCCCGCGCATGACCCTCGCACTAATGAAGCAAATCAAGAAGTCGAAGATAATTGATTTGCGAATTTAGCAAATGAACTGCTGATCATTTTGTGATCTAAAGGCGTGGTTAAGTCGCATGTACCATAAGGAATGCACCGAGAGGGTGGAAATACCAAAGAAAATAGAAGGTATCCCTCATCCTGTTCAGAGGCCTCAAAGAAAAAGAACAGGAAATCTGACTCCTCAAACCCAAAGTACCCGGAGACGTGTGGAGAAAACTGGGCGAGAGGACTTACCACAACCAATCACAAAAATACCACAAGGAAAGAAGGGGAGCCAGTTGAGACCTGGCACTGGAAATAAGCCAATGGAAAAGGCAATTCCAGACTTGAACCTTCCACTGCAGGAAGCCGCCGGAAATAATGTGTGCGCACACATGGGCGATGAAAAGCTAAAGGAACTTGCTCCTGCGATAGGGAATAGAAGTGAAAAGCAAGTAGAAGTGCATGAAGCACCCCATGATGAAATGGCCATAAACTTTGTAATAACAGGAGAATCCCTGAATAGAGCAACATCCAACGTTGATGCATACTTTGCAAAGAAGATTGCCTCGATCATTGATCATGATCCCGAGCCTGCATCTCTAGCAGAGTGCAAGAAAAGGCTAGATTGGGAAGAATGGAAGAAGGCAATCACTGCAGAGTTAGTCTCTCTGAACAAGAGTGAGGTGTTTGGGCCCGTATGCCACACACCTCCCCATATAAACCCTGTAGGCCACAAGTGGGTCTTTGTTCGGAAGAGGAATGAAAACAACGAAGTTGTAAGGTACAAGGCAAGGCTCGTAGCTCAAGGTTTCACTCAACGTCCTGGAGTTGATTATGAAGAAACCTATTCTCCAGTCATGGGAGGAATTACCTTTAGATATTTGATCTCAATGGCAGTCAACTTGAAGTTGAGAATGAAGCTAATGGATGTTGTCACAGCATATTTGTTTGGAAACTTGGATTCGGAGATATACATGAAAGTTCCGGAAGGAATTCCTATCCCGAACCAAGACGGAGCAAATAGAAACCTGTACAATGTGAAATTGGAGAAATCACTGTATGGGCTAAAGCAGTCAGGAAGAATGTGGTACAATCGCTTGAGTGACTTCCTCTACAAGAAAGGCTACACAAACAGCGAAGATTGTCCATGTGTGTTTATACAGCGATCCCCGAATGGATTATGTATAATCTCCGTCTATGTAGATGACTTGAACCTCATTGGGACCGATGAAGAAATTGAAGAAGCATGCTCATACTTGAAGTCTGAGTTTGAAATGAAGGATTTGGGTAAACCAAGTTTTGTTTAGGCTTGTAGCTTGAGCATGTCCAAGGAGGAATCTTGGTACATCAATCAACCTACACGCAGAAGGTGTTGGAAAGATTTGGCTTTGAAAAGGCATACCCTGTAAAGACTCCAATGGTCGGAAGGTCACTCCAAGCGGACCTAGACCCATCTGAGACCTAGAGAAGAGGGGAGAAAGTCACGGGAGCGAATTCTCATATCGAGTGCGGTTGGAGCGCTCATGTACCTTGCGAATAGCACTAGGCCGGACATTGCGTTAAATCGTGAATTTGCTAGCTCGATGCAGGCGAGAACCCACCAAAAGGCATTGGAAAGGGATCAAGGACATCTTCCGTTACCTCCAAGGAAGCAAAGATCTTGGTTTGTTTTTCAGACGGAACAATGAATTGAATTTGGTTGGCTAAGCCGATGCTGGGTACTTATCAGACTCGCATACTGGCAAGTCCCAAACTGGCTATGTTTTCCTATGTGGAGGAACAACAGTTTCCTGGAAGTCGTCTAAGCAGACTCTCGTCTCGACGTCGACAAACCACTCGGAAATCATTGCTTTGTATGAAGCATCTCGTGAATGTGCATGGCTCCGAAGAATGGTTCACCACATCCAGAAGTCATGTGGCTTGAACATTGTGCAAACTCCCACGATCATATATGAAGATAATGCAGCTTGCGTTGCTCAAGCACAGATGGGTTATGTGAAGAGCAATCTCACGAAGCATATCAACCCCAAGTTCTTCTATGCTCACGAATTGCATAATATGAACGAGATCAAGATATTGCATACTAAGTCATGTGAAAATCTTGCAGATTTGTTCACTAAATCACTCCCAGCATCTACCTTTGAAAGGTGCGTTAAAGGAATTGGAATGATGAGACTTAGAGAAGTGCAGATTTCAGGGGGAGATATTTCACATACTCCCACATGAATCTCGAACATGAATTTTGAGTACTCAACATGAATCTCGAAGAATTAGCAATTGAAGTTTGGGTGAATTGTACTCTTTTCCCTTGGCAAGTTTTTCATGAAGTTTTCTTGCATAAGGTTTTAATGAGGCAATTCGTGCAACATAGTAAGCGTATGCTATGTACTCTTTCTCCAAGTATTTTTTTCCACTGGGTTTTTTTAGAGTTTTAATGAGGCATATGCATCTCGCGGCAAAGGGCCCAAGGGGGAGTGTTGGGAAACCACGTGGCCCAATGAAAGCCCACGATGGTCCCTTAGCCGAAACCCTAGGCGGCTACTATATAAGGAGGAGGGGGGTCCCCCCCTATGTACAAGCAATCAGAAAGCAATAAAGTATTCCACGTCGCTCTCCCTAAACCTGTGTCTCTCTCTCTGTTGTCCAATTTTAGATCTGTTCGGGAACCCCGGACTATTCGATAGCGAGGTTCCTTAACAGTATTAGCCGGTAGAATGAAGATTGTGTCAAATTATTCGCGTAGTACTACTAACCTAATAAATGTGCTTTGCTACGAAAAAAATAATATTACTCGGCATTGTTGGCGTTAAAAAACATGGAGAGGGTTAATCGGTCGCAACACATTACACACCTGACAAACATCGGGTTCATTTGATCAAGATGTGCCAACCGATTTGATCCTACAATCGGCAAGATTAATATATTATATACTCAAAGCCAATCTATCGCGAAACAATCGACTTAGATCTAAACAGCTAAAAAGCCGATTAAATCAAAGAGTAAGGATAAGTCTAATCAATTGATTAGGGCTAATCAGATGGTAAAGGTAGATCTTCTCCAAAGAAAGCGATGTGCGAAAAAATTGGAGAAAAATCAAACCTGATGGCGTAATTGATGAAGATAAATAATCAATGATGCGCAACTTTATTGATCAAGATTGAATTACAAAGATTCTAAATTACAGAAGCTACTCCTAATTGACAGAAAAGTAGATAAAATAATGCAAATTGATTGATTTGATTGTGTTTTTTCTCTCGCTTATCCATGGCCATCTTTTATAGCTATCGGCCGACCGTGTCCATCCCTAATACGCTGGTTGCTATGATCCGTGTCGGCTTTAACTCGGACAATTCCTTCCATCTTTTGATAAATATTGGTCATAATCCAAATTTAAACCATTTTTCCTATATCCGATATCGGCCCAAAATCCTCCTGATCCTTATCTTGACAATTTCATCATGCCTTGCCAACATCTGGTACAAACATATGCCCCCCATTTTTGAGAGATAACTTGTTATTTTCCAAAAATCTCATTTATCGGCTTCTTTTTCTATCGGCTTGTTGCAACATTTTCACTAGTAACCATCCCATTTATGGCGCCGTAAAAATCTCGATACGAGCATCGTGCGTTTTAACTGCACGCGCCTCTTCGATACTTTTCCCGTTGTTTTACTTTTTTACCCCTTTATAAATATGAGGCCCCTACACTGTTATTCCCACACGTACAAGCTCTCTAAACATTTAACATCGGCTTCCTTACTTCAGCTGACAATTTCTTCAGTGCTCCAATCCTCACCGATCCCCAATTGACTTCTGTTCAGATCGGCCAAATGGATCCCAGTCAGGTACTCATTCCGATCCCTAACAGTAACGACCAATACTATCTAGGCCCGATAGAAAACTTAGACTCCGACACAATCATAAATGAGGAAATTCTACGTCTCCCCTTATCAGCTACCGGATATAACTAGAGGGGTGGAGCAAGAGTTTTAGGGTCTAGCCGACAGCGCTTAAGTGGTGGACGAACTGGTATAATCGGGTAGCGGCCCAAAAGAGAGAAGTGTGGGAGAGAATGGAGATAGTCGAGTGCGTGCCACTTCCTTTAGCCGATCCGGCCAATAAGCCCTTGTGGCCACGTCCTGTTATTTTTTGTCGGACATTTTTAATGGCCTGACAGAGAACAGATGTCGGCTTACAGTGCCAAACCAAAGCTCAAGCTCATCAGACCCAAAGGTTAAGGATGGAATAAGTATATTAGCAATAATAACCAAGTCAGCGGGCCAGTATCGGACAAGGAGCATATCGCCTTCCTCAATCTTTGGCTAGACATATTTCTTTCCTGCGGGGATTCTTTTGGGCCAACCCGAGTTTATCATACCATAGAAGAGCAGTTAGTAGAGGGCCGTCGACTAGCCCTAGGAAAAATGTTGCTAAGGACAATGTATCAAATGATGTATATCATAAGAAGTAGGCTATTCATAGGCTTTGCTAGTTTTACTGTTTGCAACATAGGAGGTTCACTTTGGTTTGTGCAGATCTGGATGTATTGTCTATTCAGCCAATCTTTTGCTTTGAACCCAACCGACGATATAGCATTTCAGGAAACTTCAGAGGATGCAGTGCCTCAGTTCAGAGCAAGCCGATCGTACAGCGACAGATTCATAATGTGCTCTAGGAACGAGACAAAGGTCACGCCTATCGGCTCAAGGAAATACCTATCGTTCTTCTTACAGCTTGACAGTGAAGACTTCAAACAACAAGACTTCTTCAGCTATAGCAGTGCAGCCGATTTTCCATGGTTGTCTTTTTCTGCATTTAGAAGCTGATAGCTCCTTGATGCCTCGAGCATCTTTGGAATTTTATAAGCTTTTCATTTCTCCGAGTATACTACATGTTGGCCTTAACACAAGGAATCGGATCTTTTAGCCCTCATACGAATTTTACCACCCGTCGATTTACGCTAGACAATTTGGCTCTGGACAAATCATTCCAAGTCTCCCACTCCTTGATCGGCTTCAACTAAGAGCTCGAGTTCGTAACGCAGCCGCAACCAACATTGTGTTGGAAATAGCCAACGAACTTCAAATTGAAAACTCGTCGCGTTTTTTCTTGAACACGCGTCGGGTAGGGCACTTTTCTTCTTGGTGGTCAGCCATTACAGAGGTGCTTTATTTGCAAAAGATACCGTTGGCTATTATAAATGAATTCTCCCCAAATCTTCCAGAGCTGACGGAGAGACTAACAGTGAATCTAGCGATGAGGCTAGCTCTTCGGGATACACTAACACAAATATCGTAGATATAACTGGAGAGGTATCGGCTTGAATGAATCTTCGTTATATTCTTCCTTTCATCTAGTGCTTTTACTAATTGGCTTTCTTCCTTCTTTCAAACTAAAGTTGTGGGGAAGAAGGTTGCAACCGGTCCGTCGGGCAGTGGTCAACAAGGTAAGTAGCCTCATCAATCGACATGTCTTACGGGGTACACGTTTGGCACGTTGGGAATCCAGAGTTCCTCTTTTTAATTCCCTTCCAACCTTCTCTGTCAGTGCAAGCGGCTACCATTCTAGCCGATTTGCCTGTCGTCTTTGTCGTGCCTCCACCATCGTCATCCCAGCCGACGCCACCGGCCTCGATAGCTACTGCTGCTCCAGCATATTTTGACCCAACTGACTTGTTGGGTTTTTCGTTGGCTAATTTGGAAGACCCTGAAATAACGTCTACAGACGACTATGATGCGAACATACGGAAAATCCTTCAAGTCTCCAAGGAGGCGTCGGCTGCAGTGACATCGGCCCCGGGATGCAAGAACGGCTTGACAAGCTTTTCGATCTAGTGATGAAGCCACAGGCAGAGATCATAAACAACAACCAACTGATTCGAGACGCCATGGCTGTGGTTGAAGCCGATCTGCCCCCAGAGGCAATGGCTGCGCTGCTCGATGTGTGCCATTTGGACGACAAGGAGGCGGCGATCAAGGCAGCCCAAGCTCGGATCACCCCGCGGGAGGCCCAGGAAGCCGACCAGAAGCTTTTGGACGAACCGGTGGCGGATGCTAAGGCAAAGAAACACAAGTTCGCTGCCGACGCCCAATCGCTAAAAGTTAATAAGGAAGCGGTGCAAAAGCTTGAGTCGGCTAAAAGACTCCTTAAAGAAGAATTGGCCAAGCTAACAAAGCAAATTTATGATGGCCAACATCTCGTTGAACAATCGACATCTCCATCAAGGAGCGGAAACTTGGAATAGCTCTGGCCGTAGCCGGCGTCAAGAAGTAGTCGGCTAAAATTGTCCCTGTACCAGGCGCCAAAGAAGACCAAAGGACTTTAGATGAGGTGCAGGAGACAATCACCAAAACCGTGGGAGTTTTATCGGCTCTTAGGACTCGCCTCCCTGGGTCGGGCATGTAATCGGTTTTTTGTAATGTGTATTAAACATCTGAAGTGTCTGGTTGTTGGAGCCAACCTAAACTAAAAACCAACCCACTTAACCCATTTCCACCCACACCATTAGCATCCCTACCACAGGGCGATGGCGATCAGGCTTATGCCACATTCTTCTTCTCAGGCGACGGCAATGGCGAACGAGCTCTCACCATATGCTTCTTCTCAGATAACAGCGACGGCTATCGGCCACTAGTGGTGGAGGCAGGGGCGGAAGAGGGGGTGGAGGCGGGCGGAGCTCATGAAGAAGCAAAGCAGGAGCGGCGGTGGAGGAGCGTTGGAGATGAAGGAGATGGGAGAGGGAGAACTCTGTGCTCGTGGAGGTTGCAACAGAGCAGCGACACACGGTGACAGAGGGAGGTGGAGAAGCGGGCAGGGGGCGCACTATAGCTATTGTGTGACTAGAAGTGCAGTAGTCGCATCCATTATATATATCATTATACCAAAGTATATTAGCATATATTAATAGTCTATGGATATATGCTACATAGTACATAGTAATAATTTCACTCGGATTAAGTTCTAATCCAAGCCTCTTTAGTTGAGTTGTTCTCTTATCGGTTGGAGAAGTATTACTTGAATTGCTTGTGAAATAATTACGCAAAGTTCGTTTCTCTATTATTGCAAATCTACTAACAAATACAAGTATACAGTTGAAACCAGATTCTTTAGCTCTATCACTTCTGATGGACAACAAAGGCATGACCTCACTTGATGTTAGCATCACGGCTCCAGATTATGTCACTTTAGCCGAAAATACAGCCATGTTGAAGCAAATGATCACAATGAGGTATGCTAATGTAAATGAGTAATTCATCTCTGACGATAATTATATTGATGGGCTTTTCTCCCTTAATACTTCCACATATAATGTTAATGTCTACAGTATATTGCTTCTGCATGTAAGAATTCAGAAGATACTACCTTTTGTTCATTTTTGCCTTGGAAGTTTTTCCAGAAAGCTTATGAGAGGATTATTGCACTTTCGTATGATCGTGGCTGAAAACTTCAATTTAATTTGTGTATTGTCTCGCATCAATGGTTTGTGAGTTCTATGTTTCACATGTGCTACAGTACGATATGCCGTTTGCTTATCTCGGTTTATATACATACTTCGCTGAACTAGCTTATTTATTTTTTGAATGCTTGTTAGCAATCTCTCTATGGGTTGGCAGAATATTTAATACACAACTGTTGCTTTTATCTGCTTTTATATAGTACCGGATATTTGGCATTTTGTTTTCTGTGATTTCAAGTGGTAAACTGATCCTTTGTTCTTTTGCTATCGTTAAGTTAGACACAGGTGAGTGTTTCTAGCAGTGATGCCACTAACAACACCGCGATAGTTCTCAAAGTTGCTGAAGAAACCTGTGATATTAACATTCACTGGGCAGTCACAAGGGCGACAGGTCGAGCAATACGGATGCAGGTTGCCTCAACATACATGCTGGTGCCTGTATTTGTTCTCCTTGGAATGGTGAGAGTATGCATCAAACTTCGGAGGACGCGTAAGCAAGACAGTGGCGCAGCATAATAAAAACTCGATGTGGCGGAGCTACCGGGTTCAACTGGAGGGAAGAAAGATGCTGATCGATCTGATCAGTGGGATGACAACTGGGGAGATGATTGGGACGATGAGGAGGCACCGTTGACACCATCCAAACCTATGCCCAACCCATCGTCCAAAGGTCTCGCTTCTAGGAGATCAACCAAAGATGGCTGGAAGGATTAACTGGCAAAATAAACCGTGTTAAAGGAGCACTGAGGAAATAGTTCCAATGCCTATTATCATTTTTTTTGTCATCTTTTGAAAGGAAAATTTTGTGCTCTTGATTTTTCGATAGATTTCTGGAGTAGACTACCGTAGAGTGTAATACACTGACACCAGTTAAGAGACTCATGGAAGATCTTGTGGTAATGTAAGTTGCGGATGAACGCAATTATTTTTCTGGCACATTTCTGTTCTTGTTTGCATTGGCAGATCAGGAAATCATCACTTATTTAGCCCCTTGAACCTCTTTTTTTTTTCTTTTCAAATCTAGACCCCGCGTGTCCATTTGCAAATTTAGCTTTCTCTCCTACCCCAAAAGACGCGTCAAACGACTCGTATCCTCTGCCGCGCTCAAGTAGCTTAGAAGGTCACCGGCTCCCCGGGAGCTCGGCCGACTTCACGAGCAGGGCATGTCCCACCACGACAAAGTTCTTTTCGCGCTACCTAGACGTGGTAGGACGCCTCGTGCTCGCCAGCATGCTCGGCCCCACGCTAGTGTCCCGTGCCTAGCTTGCCCTACTCACGCTAGCCAGCGCTGCAACGCTCGGGTAGCATGAAGGCATCCTCTCGGGGTCTCCAAATGATGGCAGCGTGTCCTCCCACGCTACTTTGCGGTGTCGACCACCTCCCGTACTCCCTAAGCTTGGGAGAGGATACGTGTCGTTTGTCGTGCTTTTTTCGGTAAAAGAGAGAGGATAAATTTACAAATATACATACGAGAGAGCTAGATTGAAAAAAAAGAGAAAGAGAGACAGTAGGCTAGATAAGCAGGCTAGACAAGCGACGATTTCAAGTAGAGCAATGCTTCAATGCATTCCCTTCTAATACAAGTTGCACAAATCTTAAAGCAAGCGAAGGGGTAAGTAATCACTATCTACCATTCATTCATGCTTTAATATTTATATAATTGTCAAAAGGAAAAGCATAGACTCTTTCAAGTATCAGAGCCGATTTACCTGCGTTTCTTTGGCGATGTGGCAGATCTGGGCTGTATCCGCCGTCTCATGGGTGGAAACGAAGGCCGTCCAGAGGTCGCCCGCCCAGCCATATTACTCAAGGGCTGGGGCCCCTAACTCAGGGGACCATCTAGAAAAACTTACTAGTCCATGCCCTGCGCCATTTCCATGGCTATCACCTGCGGCGCCGCTCTCCAGCGGCACGCAGCCGTGGCCGTGCTTCGCGCAGCGGCTGCCGCGGGCGAGTTGTCCAAAGGCAAGGCGCTCCACGCGCAGCTTATCAGAGCCACTCACTTCGATGTCGTCCAGCACAATCACCTCATCGCCTTCTATGCCAAGTGCGGCCGCCTCGGCGTTGCCCGTAAGGTGTTCGACGCAATGCCGTCCCGGAACCCCGTGTCGGGGAACCTCCTCATGTTTGGCTACGCTTCTTCCGGGCGTCCTAAGGACGCGCTCGGGCTTCTTAGGGCGGCCGACTTCAGTTTGAACGAGTACGTTCTGTCGACCGCTGTGGCCGCGACCGCCCATGTCCGGAGCTATGACATGGGGAGGCAGTGCCATGGATATGCTGTCAAGTCTGGGTTGGCGGAGCACCCTTTCGTTTGCAACGCGGTGCTGCATATGTACTGCCAGTGTGCACACATGGACGACGCGGTGAAGATGTTCCAGAATGTGTCCGGTTTTGATGCATTTGCATTCAACTCGATGATAAATGGGTTCCTTGATCGGGGGCAGTTGGATGGTTCAGTCAGTGTTGTAAGAAGCATGATCGGAGAAGTTGAGCAATGGGATGGTGTGTCATATGTAGCAGTACTTGGGCATTGTGCTAGCACAAAAGAGTTGGTGCTTGGATGTCAGGTGCATGCCCAGGCGTTGAAGAGGAGGCATGAGCTCAGTGTGTATGTGGGGAGCGCACTTGTTGATATGTATGGAAAATGTGACAGTGCCCGAGATGCTCATTGTGCGTTCGAGGTTTTGCCAGAAAAGAATGTTGTTTCTTGGACAGCTGTTATGACTGCTTACGCCCAAAATGAGTTGTTTGAAGATGCATTGCAGTTGTTCTTAGACATGGAAATGGAAGGAGTCCGGCCAAATGAGTTCACTTACGCTGTTGCTCTCAACAGTTGTGCTGGTCTTGCAGCCTTGAGAAATGGCAATGCCCTTGGCGCCTCTGCTATGAAAACTGGGCATTGGGTTGTTCTGCCTGTCTGTAATGCTCTCATTAACATGTACTCAAAGAGTGGCAGCATCCACGATGCATGGAGAGTCTTCTTTTCTATGCCATATCGTGATGTGATCTCTTGGAATTCAATCATAACTGGCTATGCTCATCATGGTCTTGCAAGAGAAGCCATGGAAGCATTTCATGATATGTTGTTTGCAGAAGAAGTCCCATCTTATGTGACTTTTATTGGGGTGCTGTCAGCTTGTGCTCAGTTGGGTCTTGTTGATGAAGGATTCTACTACTTGAATACTATGATGAAGGAAGTGGGAGTAAAACCTGGAAGGGAACATTATACTTGCATGGTTGGTTTGCTGTGTAGAGCTGGAAGGCTAGATGAGGCGGAAAGATTCATAGTAAGTAATTGCATTGGCACAGATGTTGTTGCATGGAGATCACTTCTAAGTTCTTGCCAGGTATATAGAAATTATGGTCTGGGTCATCGAGTAGCTGAACAGATCCTTCAGTTGAAGCCCAACGATGTAGGAACTTATGTCTTGCTTTCTAACATGTATGCAAAAGCAAACCGATGGGATGGTGTCGTGAAGGTCCGGAAGTTGATGAGAGAGAGGGGCGTTAGGAAAGAACCTGGTGTTAGTTGGATTCAAGTAGGAGGTGAGGTCCATGTTTTCACATCAGAGGACATGAATCACCCATGGATGAACCAGATCACCAAAAAACTCGAAGAGCTGATAGATCAGATTAAAGTGAACGGATACGTTCCAAACTTTGCAGTGGTCCTACATGATGTTGAGGATGAACAAAAGGAAGAACATCTTATGTATCACAGCGAGAAAATGGCTCTTGCATTTGGCCTTATTCGCACCCCTAAGGGAGCAACTATCCGTATCATGAAAAACCTCAGGATATGCGATGATTGCCATGTTGCTATCAAACTCGTATCACTTGTCACAAGAAGAAGAATAGTTGTAAGGGATACTGTTCGGTTTCATTGTATAGAAGGTGGTGTATGCTCATGTGATGACTATTGGTGACTCATGCTGTACTTGTCAAAAGATGATGACATAGAGCCCCTTGAATCAGTTGGAGAAGAACATCAACAGCTACATCCTACATGTGTGGTCAAATTCAAGAGCAAAGGTAGCAGCTCCAGAGGACAAGTGAAGTTTTGAACATCAACATGGAAAGGCTATCTTATTTTTTAGAACAAAAGTTAGGCTGTAAATATGCGAATATGCGAAGGATTTCCACAATTAACAAAGAACGGATATTCTTGCTCGTCAATTCATGAATTTCTTGACCAAATAGAGAGGGAAAGACCAAATGAGCTGAAATTCACCTGTAAATATGTGAAGATTATTACAGCAACAAATTTCTATGTTTGCTATATTTGATGAAGTAATGGATCAGAGGTACTGTATATAACATTTAGTTTACATAAATACATCAGTGAATTTCTGCAACTAACATGCTATTTTCCCCCAATGAAGTTTAATTTGACCACAAAGTTTGTCAAAAGAATCTCAGTCATCAACTTAGATAAACTAACACCAGAGATGTATCTGGCTAGATGTCTATTTCCACGGAAATTGTAGAGCTGGTCATTTTGATCAGGAAATGTAAATTTGCTTTTGCACATAACGTTCTTCCTTGAATCAGTGGGCACAGCATTTATATCTTCAGTTAGTAATCTAAATAGTTAGGGGCCACAACCCAATTTCTTCCTGCTCTACTAAATATTGTCTGATGCTCTACAGGGTGAGTTAGAAGTTAATGTCAAGCTTCAAGCAAACAATCACAAGGAGGTATGCTAACGTGGTTGGGTGATTTGTCCTTGAATATTACAATACTACATTGATGGGGCTATTTCTGGGTTAATGTCGTGTATACATATAGTGTCCACAATTTATTGCTTCTGCATGTAGTGTTTGAGAAGTAAGAGCCCTTTATTCTGTGGATGTTTAATTTCCAGATGTTTAATTTCCAGAAAGCTTGTTGCTCATGAGTTTTATATTTCACATGAACTAGAGTGTAGTGTTCCTATCTTGATTTGTATCAGGGATACAAATTTGGGCGCCGGATAATTTTTCTAAAATTGCTACAGTACCAGCCAAAAATTCAGGATTTTTTTGACTGGTTTTTGCTGTTTTATGGCCGGATTTGGTTCAATAACCCTTAAAAAAGTCATCTTCTATAAAAATTTGTTGAAAAACCGATTTTTTTAGTCATTTTAAAATTTTGGCAGAAATACTGTTAGATTTTTATAAAAGTGTACAAGCTTGATGATTATATGAAAAATTTATGATACTATCTTTAGTAGTGTAGGATCATACAGAAAAATTTTCAAAATAATTGAACTTCATTTAGTATCTTTAAAAAATCAAAAACAGAATGTACATAATTGAGACAGTAACATTGTCAGAATTTTATAAATTTTCTCGAGTGTGATCATGATCCAAAAATTTTATAAGAGCTTAAGAATTGCCTCAGTACCATTCTATAAATTTTTCAAAAAAAAATTAACTTTTTTTGTTTGGCCAATCAAATTTATGTAAGCATTGAACTTCATTTGTTATATTTCAAAAATAAAAAAGAGAAAGAACATAAATGGTGCAGTGCATTGTAAGAATTTTATAAATTCACAGGAGTGTGATCTTGATTCAAAATTTTTATGAGATCTTAAGCATTTCCTTATCACCCTTCTGTAAAATTTTGGAAAATTCTAAACCTTTTTTGACTGCTAAAGCAAATCTATGTATTGACCATCAGACTTTTTTTATGACGTAGTATTGTCAGAATTTTTAAATTTTTTTTAAGCATGTCATCATCTAAACATTTTATAGAAACATTAATGTTACATCAGGACCATCCACAAAAAATTTCAAAATTTCAAACGTGGTTTGAACTATTTTTCATTTTGATCAAGTTTGCCGATAAGACTTTTAACAGGACAGTAACACTGTTTAAATTTTTAAAAATTCATGAATCTTGATCATCATCTAAAAATTTTATGAGAACATTAGTGATGCATCATAACCATGCACAAATCTTTTTAAAATTTTCTAACGTGGTTTGAACCATTTTTCATTCGGTTCAAAATTGTCGGTCAGCGTTTTATCAGGACAGTAGCAATGTTCGAATTTTTAAAAATTCCTCAGACTTGATAATCATCTGAAATTTTTATGAGAACATCATTAATGTGTCAGGAACCTCCACTAAAAATTTCAAAAATATTCGATATCGTTTGAACCATTTTTCGTTCAGTCGAAAGTTGCCGAAATTTCGGGCTAAAAAATTCCGGATTTGAATTTTGATTTTTGAATTTCGATTGGATTTCATCCGAAATAACGAGGTTCGCTGAAATTTTGGATTTTGGAGGGGAGCGAAATTTAAAACGAAAACGAAATTTGGATCCTTGATTTGTATGCAAGCTTACTGCTTCGCCGCACTAACTTGTGTTATTTTTTGAAAGCTTGTAACATTGTCTTCGGATTTAAAGCTTGAAAATACTGTGCGAAGGTACCTGAGAAGTTTGTTGGAGAGCACTGCCAGGAGAGGCTTTCCCGGTTTCCCCCTTGTGAGTTGCGACGCAGGGTGTGCAGGTTGCTTTGGCGATCTGACCTGTTCCTGCCTCTCATGCATCTATACCCCTTTATAATGCACCTAAGCATTCTTTTCTACGTCCACCTCAAATAATAAACTCCATTAGAGATGGCCCAACCTTTATGAACTCAGCGAAACGTCCCCAGAAACTTGCCTCCATCAAAATTAACCTCTCAGATCTTTTCTCAGTTTTACTCACCCACATCCGATGGCCATTGTTTAATGTGTCTAACTCATCCCTGTGGCCCACAACAGATCTCCCCCCACCTCCAGCATCATCTCAAGGAAAAGGAAACAAATATCCTGGAATTAAGGAAAAGGAAACAAACGTTCTAGAAAAGGAAAAGACCGTATATTACGTGCTGGGAAAAGAAAACCGGAAGAAAAGACACTATATAATATGTGTTGTGTAGCCGACTAGCAGGTAAACGTGTTTTTGTGAAACGTAGAGCCGGCGTGGAACACGCTACATGCCGATGTTGTTTTTCTTCTTTTGAGACGGAACACATGCCGATGTGTTGAGCTGCCGGCGTGTGTGCGCATATGGAACGCTTGTTGCTGGTGCTCCTGCGTGCCGTGGAGCCGCCAAGTATGCGTATGCGTGAACGAATTGAAAGTGCTGTGTATATTCAATGTTCGATATCACAAGTGTACGTCTTCGGTGTATGAGTGGCGCTCGATCTTGATGTTGTAGTTAAAACTCTTGTGTGGTGGTGGTGGTAGTAGTACACTCTTAGAGTCATCTTTTAGTCGACATTTTCTGAGTGTATCTTCTGAAAATGACGTTAGCAGATACACGGATCCTTCCGTGTACCAAGACTTCCTTGCGTTTCGGCGCAAGCGAGGATGATACGACACCTGACCGGGAGGGCACGCACGCGTGCAGGTGCGAGGTCGGTCACTGCAGTAGTCGTGGCGAGACCGTACCGGCCGTGCCATCACACCGACGTTAGATGCGCCAGAGAGGGGCTTCACAACACCACGGCGCGCGCGGGCAGGTAGGCACAGCACTAGGCAGACCGGCGGCGTTGCGCCGTGCCCGTGCCGAGCTGCACGGGACGGTGGAAGGGTGCGGATTGCGTGCTGCTGCCCAACATGTGCTCTGACTGCGCGTGTGCAGCAATTCGTCTTCAAAGGCTTTCCCAACGTCGGGAGGGCGCACCCGAGCGTGAAGCGGCTCTTCGTTTGTGTGGATGAACCGGGTACGTTTCTTCGACATTGTTACGTTCCCACTTGGTTATCACTTATCGACACCAATCGCATGCAAGAGATATATTCCGATACCAACACCGGACTACAGGTATTTGAGGACACAAATTGAGGTAGACTTAGAAGCACAAGGACTGGGAAGAAGTAATACAGTGGGGAGCAGGGATTGAGAATTGGAGAACTAGAATTTGGGGGATATCTCGACGCCTATTCTGTTTTTCGATGCCTTCGTCCTTCCGGTTGCTTCTCCTTTCCTACTGCTGCCACCTTGGGCTTGGGATTCCACTCGGGCTTGTGGCCGCTACGAACCATGGCGCAGCCCAATCTCACGCGTAGGATGGTCCCTGACACGTATACTGAAAGAGTCTCTTAGGGGTGTTTGGGATAGCTTCAGCTCCATCAAAATCCGTGGAGTTGGTGGAGCAGGGTATTCCTAGCTCCAGAAATTTATGGAGCTGGAGCTGTGGGTACATTAAGAGTGTTTAGGTGGGTCATCTTGTTTACATTTTAGACTAAAAATATAAACTTAATTCACTTTATTTTAGTCTACAAGCTTCAGCTCTGAGGTGGAGCTGGAATCTGGAGCTATACCAAACAGGGTCTTAATCGACAAGTTGGCGTTTTTTTCTGAGACCTTATTCCAAGTAGAACTCATGCTATCATTGCGCAAACACACGTACACTAACTTTCGCCGTTGATTTCCTAGGTTATATTACGTGCCACTAGCTTCTTAGAGTAGAACTTAGGCTCATCGATCTATCTGAGAAAGAGATGCCGGGAGAGGGACATGACATGACGGGCCGGACGGAGGGATCGATCGCTTTGCTCGCTCGCTCGGCCGAGAAAGCCGAACCCTCTCGAGCCTCGAGGGAGATTTCTCTGTTCCTGCACGCCACGTACCATGGCGCCTTTCAGCGACTAGTACAACAAAGGCGAACGGTCCCATGCCACGTACTGCCATGACGCCCTCGAGTTCTACACTGCACGGGCCGCGGGTAATATATCTCCGCGCACCTGTGCCGCCGCATCCTCCAAACAAAGTTTAAAATCTCGCCCTAATTTCACGGGATCTTGGTTTTAGACGTAAATGATTTTTGAAATACCGACCGGAGTAAAAAATTTAGAAAAACGTTAAATTGTTATGATAATTTTGGAAATCTCGACGAGATTTCACTAAATCTCGCCGAGATCTCGTGTTTTTTTAACCGGATTTGGTCCAATAACCCTTAAGAAAGTCATCTCCTGTGAAAATTTATTGAAAAACCGAATTTTGACATATTTTTTAAAAATTACATAAATGCTATCGGATTTTTATAAAATTGTACATACTTTATCATGATGTGAAAAATTTATGGTACCATCCTAAGAAGTATAGGACCATACATAAAAATTTCAAAATAATTGAACTTCATTTGTTATCTTTAAAAAATAAAAAACAAAATGAACATAATTAGGACAGTAACTATGTCAGAATTTTATAAATTTTTTCGAGTGTGGTCATGATCCAAAATTTCTATGAGAGATTAAAAATTTCCTCAGTACCATTCTCTAAAATTTTCAAAAAAATTAAACTTTTTTCGTCTGCTCAATCAAATCTATGTATGCATTGAACTTCATTTGTTATATTTCAAAAATCAAAAATAGAAAGAACATAAACGATACAGTGCAATTGTAAGAATTTTATAAATTCACTGGAGTATGATCATGATTCAAAAATTTTATGATATCTTAAGAATTTCCTTAAAACCCTTCTGCAAAATTTTCAAAAATTTTAAACTTTTTTTATTTCTAAAGCAAATCTATATATTGATCATCGATGTAGCACTTCTTGAAGCTTTATAATCATATAAAAATTTTATAGAAACATTAATGATACATCAGAACCATCCAAAAAAATTTCAAAATTTTATAATGTGGTTTGTACTATTTTTCATTTGGTTGAAGTTTGCCGGTAAGGCTTTTATCAGGACAGTAGCATTGTCTGAATTTTTTAAAATTCATAAAGCTAGATCATCATCTGAAAATTTTATAGGAACATTAGTGATGCATCATAACTATGCAAAAAAATTTCGAAAATTTCTAAAGTGGTTTGTTTCATTTTTCATTCGGTTCAAACTTGTCGGTCAGCGTTTTATCAGGACAACAACAATATTTGAATTTTTAAAAAATTACTCAGACTTTATAATCATATGAAATTTTTATGGTAACATCACTGATGTGTCAGGAACATCTAAAAAAAACAAAAAAATTCGACGTCGTTTCATCCGGATTTCGCGCTATCCAATTTTGACCGATCGAAAAAATACCAGATTTAAAAATCCGTTTTTGCGATTCGTCCAAAATTAATCCGAAATTTCTAAATCTCATCGAGATTTCGAGCGAAAACGAGATTTCAATCCTTACCTCCAAACACATGGTTCACCTTCACCGTCGCTGTCCGCGTGGAAAAGATCGAGCAAGGCGAGGGTGACAAGCCAAAGCAGAATCCCCTGGCGTTGATCTGATTCGGCCACCGTTTGCTGCTTCGCTCAGGAAATCAACGGAACGTGTAATAGCACCCGTCGATCTTGTTGGCAGTTGGCACTACGTTTCCGCTAGCTTGATCACTTTCCAGATTTATTTTCTACTTCTTTTTACCGCATACATGTGCTGTGCATGTGTTGGTTCGCAGGTTCAGGGAATAATGTGATGGCCTGTCGGCGGGAAAGAGCATGGCTTTGTTTTTTCACGTATCAGAGATTCAGAGAAGTCGGCTGTCCGTGCCGTGCGGCCCATGCATGGATGGATGCTAAACACGGGATCCTTGTAGAGAGTAGAAACCACGTCCACGGTACAACGTATCGCACGCACCTGTGGGTGCACTGCCGTGCATATGCATATATATACGCGCGAGCGTGCGTTCAAATACCGGCGGCGATTAGCTAGGTAGCATGCATATGAATATATATATATATATATATGATCCGTGCACGGATGAATGCCGTAAAAACCAGGCTACGTCTATGTGGCGAATTACGGCGCCCGCTGAATCTGGTCTGATTTGCCAGAGAGGTTCATGATGATGCATGCATGAATGCATAATGCATGTCTGTACATGACAGTATGACACTAGACTTACGAAGGCCAAGCCTTTTTTTCTTTCTCCTTTACTGCTCTGGTTACACGTGATAATATATATCACAAGTAAACTGGTTAGTCTGCACGTGGAATCCACGTAACCTTAAAAAAATATATAAATCAAGATAAAATGTGGAAGCAAATAGCACGCTAGTGAAGAACAAATTTCCAAAATTTTGTTATCCAATCAAGCTCATATTTGGATCTAGACAGAGAATTAAAAATACTGTGACATAAATTTGATTATTCACAAATTTTCCTCAGAATTATATAGGTCACTGGACAAAGAACTAGATGAAGATAAAGGGAAAATGAAATGGAAAAGAATACAACGATTAGCCAAATATGTAGGATAATCCACTTCTTATTAGAAGGTAGTAGCCTATGGTAACGTCCTAATGAAACTTATCTTGTGGTAAATAATACAACGATTTCAGGTCAGGTGGCCACCAGACCTTGCCCGAATGGTAGGTCCACCAGTGCTCGTCACTCGTCAGCAAGCACGCGCGGCAGAAGGCATCGTGGTGAAAGATGGAATCTGCCATCTCGAGGACGTTGCACCGTGCAATCGCCCCGTATTCTCAGGATCCAGCCCTACCGTGCTCGGATTTGATCATCGTCGGGATCGGCGTGTGGGAAAGCAAGGGCGTGGCGATGATGATTGACAAGAAATTAATCATCGCTTGTGTAGCCGTTTTGTCCCCTGCTTTTTATAAATCTAGTCCTTTCATAAATACATTTATAAATTTAGTCCCCTCTCTTACCGCAGAATGCGTGACATGCAACACTTGTCTCCTTCCACGTCTGGGGAACGCGGAAAGTCATCGGAGCTCTGGAAACTCAGCCGACCGTAGGAGCAGCGCATGGCCCACCACGGCAGGATCCCTTCTCACTACCCGGGCGCGGCAGCACCTCCTCCTACGCAGTGCAATGCATGTGCCGCAGCTCCTCCTGCGGTCTCTTGCCCTGCCGCGGCACTGTATGCATATAGGCCCCTAATTCTAGTGATGTATGTGTTTTTGTGATTAATGACATTTGATTGTCAAGACTAACAATGTTTAAAAGTTTCAAGATGAGTTAGTGCTTGACTTTGGTATAATGGAAGTTGTTGGTATTCATGGATCTCAGAAAAGTTATAATTCATGGCAAAGCATGAAAATCAATGACATTGTGTTTAAAAATGATTCAAGATGTTGAGGATGGATCATTGTAGTGTTAAGACTTTATTTTGCTTTGGTCGAACTATTAAAGGGGTGTCTAGGCTAGTAGCTTGAGCTTGGTTAGGTTAGGTAGCTAGTGATGACGCTAGTGCATACAATGACAATATATATGAAATATCATCCATATACAATGAATTATAAATAAATGACCTAAATTTGATAAATAAATAACTGTTGTGATATTATGATCAAGTTTACATTTATTAGGGCTCGAATGGGTTAATCATTAAATAAGATAACTGTAGCGGAACGAAAATAAACTCAAGTGGAACCCATCGACTTGTCACATGCAATCAACAAGGTACAAGATCTACGACTCAACATACTCGCAAAACTCCTCCAAGACATGTGTAGATTCCTCCAATTCCTCAATTGGACGATGATTAATGCAAGGGTGGGCACATAAAGTACTCCACAAGTTATGCACATAGAATTTGGAGTCTAATTTACTATGTGCAAATCTTAAAGAAAGGATATGACTTCATGATTTGTTTTGCACAAAGCATTATTTATAAGAATAAGATAAATAGATTGAAAGATCAATGTAAAACGATAAAATAGATAAATAGTTGGAGGATCAATGTAAAACGATACAACAGTAATAAAATAACAAGACGTTCACTGAGTTTCACAAAGCTTCACATAGCTTGAACAAATTATCCACACAACCAATCTTCCTAGTTTTATTTTACAAAAACTACGTACCCCTTGTGTGAAATCCCTGAGCACGTCCATGACCATGGACACGGCTATTTGAATAGATATGGTAAATACCCTGCAGAGGTTGTATTGCTTTACCTACAAGATATGATCAATATCATGGTCTAAACACATTTCCTTGGATTTGTGACCATGAGAATTATAACAAAGCTTTTTAGAAACTTCACCCCAATAATTGTCCCTCTCGATAATATGCCTACACCCTTATTCCAAAACTGTGAATATCCATACATAGTGATCGAGCATAGGAATCACTACTACAGAAATGGTCATCTGGGTCTGTTTTTTCTGTCATCTGGGTTAGTTTTGGTGTCGATATAAAGCCCTTAGATAGTGATGACGAGCGGCTATCACGGTTGGTTTTCATCCGATAGAGATATAGCGTTATCTGTGTCAGTTCTAAGGTCGCAACCGACCCAAAAGATCTATTATCTCTATCAGCTTCGAACTAGAAACCGATAGAGATAATTAGGAATCTGTATCGGTTTCACGATCAGAACCGATAGAGAAATCCTTATGATCTCTATTGGTTCTTAGCGTGGAACTGAAAGAGATTAGTGAATAATCTCTATCGGTTCTAAGCGTGGAACCGATAGAGATAAATTCTAGGTATCACCTTCACAATATATTTAAATTCAGTGTATTCACACTCACAGATTGATAAATTCATAGTATATTCACAGATTGACAGTATATGCATAATTGACAAATTCACAGTGTATTCATATTCACAGTATACTCACAGATTGACAAATTCACAATATATTCACATTCACTGTATTGTTGACAGAATACATACTCAATGCAGAAATCAGTAGCACAATCCTTTAACGTAACTCTCCTCAGGCAGCCCCGACGTCCCAGTAGAAGGCTTTTCACCCCAAGTAATTACATTTAGAGTACCACAGAGATTATCCACTGAACATACTTAATGCAGAAATCAGTATCACAATCCTCTGACAGCCTTTTCCTTGTAAAACTTCTTGGCACAAGAACAATCTTTCATATCATTTTTAGAGCCAACTTTTGTTGAAGTTTTTCATGCTATGTTACAAGGATACAATAAACTAGTTAATATATTAATAAATATACATTGAGAAACAACATTATTTAATAGATCAAGGCAAGGAGACCTTAGGGCTTTCTCATGTATGCCATCATATGTGTCATAGCTTCCGCAACAGAGGCTTACTGGTTCTCCTTGTAGTTTCACAGCTCTGACACAGTGTCCATTTGTTTGACACCAATAACTGATTAACTTTTAGTCATATCTCTTAATCCCTACAAAAGCGATCAATTTGTTGTGAAAATAGACTATCTTGGTATATTATTAGTTACCACGTCGAACTAAATACTAGAAATCTCTATAAGCTCAGCTTTAGCTTCTTCCAACTCTACGTTCTCCCTATGCTCCTTAATAATGAGTATATGTTTAAGAGATTCAATATCTTGCGATTTGTCATCTATGTCTTTCAATTTTTGTTTCATCTTATAAAGTTTTTTGTTAACTCAGACTTTCCCTTCAATTGTTCTATCTACACCTCAAGTTTTCGTTTAGTATCCAATAGCTTTTTCACGTCGTTTGTCTTGTTTGTATACTCCATTTTATATATGATACTTGACAATATCAAAATAATCAAGTAATTAAGCATATACATGACAATTAACATTAATAGAGGCATATATCTAGCAATCAAGCTCAAGTTGATTTAAGGTATTCTCATATGTCGGACTGCCTTAGAAAGGTCTCCTCGCCACTAGGGACAATTAACATTAACAGAGGATGAGAGCAACAGTTTGGATGCTAAAAATAACCAACAATACCATGAACAAAACAATAACAACCATGCACATGTAGAACAGTAAGCACAATGAGCATGAACATATATCTAGTAGCACTTAACAGATGATACCAATTGAACTAATCAAGTATTGCAAGATGTAAAGGATTAATGAATATTATCACAAATAGTCAAACCAGCCCAACTCCTCATCGAACAATGCCTCCCCACATGCAAGGTCCCCAAGACAAGTAAATTGTATAGCCATTTTGCAATAGCAGTAAAGAAATTAATCAAAGGGAGATGATTATACTCACAAAGCACCAACTGAAAAGTCAGTGCAGCTAACACTGCTCAGGGAGGAGGCGATGACGACATGCTCAGGGGAGGAGACGACAACGACATGCTCAGGGAGGTAGCGACGACGTGCTCGGGGAAGGAGGAGGTGACGACGAGCTCGAGGGAGGAGACGACAGCGACGTGCTTGGGGAGGCAGTGATGACATGCTTGGGGGAGGAGACGATAGCGATATGCTCAGGGAGGCAAATGGGCAACGCTGGGGAGGGGAGGCAGATGGGCGACTTGGGGGAGGGGGAGGCTGATGGGCGGCGCGGACGAGGGGAGGCGAAGGGGCGATGTGAGCGAAGAGGAGTAAACTCCTTTTTTATAAAATGGAGGGGAAGCTGAGAGGTCAAGCGCAAGGTGGACACCTCGGCTTTTTGTATTTGAATGGATCGGGAGGAGAAACCGAGAAGTCAAGCGCGGAAAAAGAACCCGAGGGGTCAGACGCTATCACTATCGGTTCCAACCTCAGAACCGATCGTGATGACCAAATTATCACTATCGATTCTGATATCAGAATTAATAGTAAAATATAACTATCGGTTTCAACCTCAGAACTGTCGATTCTGAGGTCAAAACCGATAGTACAGTATCACTATCGGTTTGGACCTAAGAACCGATAGTGATACTTATAATATCACTATCGGTTCTTACCTCGGAATTGATAGTGATGACAATTTTCATCACTATCGGTTCTGATGTCAGACCGATAGTAATGTTTTGTTCCATATTTCTCACCCACACTGAATCATACATCATTATCGATTTTTTCTAAATAGTTGGGAACCGACTCAGATGAATACATAGTGTTGTATCATTATGTAGTAGTGAGTATGCTGTTAGATTACAGAACAGGAACCATCCATAATGCGGCTAACACGTAGCTCACCACACCCCTCCACCTTGCACACGCAATCTAACATATAACCTAAGAATGCCAATATAGAAACTCGGTAACTTACTATATCAAGTTCTTCCTATTAGAACATGTGGTTGTACGATTAGGGCTCAGTTCAATGGCTTTCATGGTTAAGTCCTTAATTATTCAGAGTGAGACTTCCCAATACACTAAGCCTACACACAGAACCACCTAGTCCCACACATAGTCCATCACACGTAGCCTTCCACAAAGTTATGCCATTTGTCCCGGTCTAAATTATTAATCACCCTTGTTGATTATCACAAAGCATCCAAATTTCACACAGTTATTCTATAGTCATTAATCAAGTGTAACAGTCGCATTTCAAATGACACCAATATCCTATTAAGGCTAAGCATCATACTACACTAACCATCCCAAATTGTTGTTACAATAGTTACCAACTATTAATTAATCATACTAGGTTGACAAGGAATCATGGTATACAATCAACAAGGTAGAATGATAATAAAGGGCTGAATAACTACTCCCATAATAGTAAAATATTTAATAATTAAAATAGCATGTACTAATTTAAAACAACTTAATTTTTTATAATGAATACCAATAATGGGTACCATGTGCATACAGTACTAGTCCCATGATCAGTAGCTAGTACGCACAATTACAATTTGATATCACAGTCATACATAAGTTTTATTACACAGTGGAAGCAAGTTACATAATATTCTTACAATACCAAAAGTAAAAACAGCAGTGGAGACAACTTCTTGTAGTATGCCTTTTAAACCCATTGTCCCACAGGCAACTGACAAGGTAAAGTCTTAGAAAAATTCATCATTAAATTCCCCGAATCCTGCATCAACGTATGAGTCATCGGGGTAATCTGATTCTTCACCTAAAAACATCAACATAGGCAAGTTGAGTACTTACGTACTCGCAAGACTTTTACAAATCCTATAATACATGAAGGTTATTCCAATGGAAAGGCTATTATGGTTAATTTGCACAAAGCCAGTTTGAATGGTAAATACAGAATAGTAAGTTGTAACAAAATTTGCTTAAAAGCAGATTAAATAGAATGACAGTATGTAAGTACGAGTAAATAAAATTTCGAACCTGGGTATAATGATCATATCCAAGAACCATTTCCACTGACACAAAGTAGAAGTTTCCGACACACGGTAAAAACCAGATTTTATGAAAATAAAAACTGCTAACTATGTGATGGCTTTACCAAGTTCCCATAATCGCGAGTACGGCTAATCGATTAGTTTTACACTCTACAGAGGTATACAGCTTTCCCCACAAGACATGACTGACTCTTTGAGCAATCGATATTTGCACACTTCCTTTGGTGTGCCGCAGAGAGTCATGTTATAACTGTTACATTATTTAATCCTGACTTTGCACCAGCACGGTGACGATAAACCCATTCTGTGGCGGAATGACTCAGAGCATAGAAATGATGGAACTCCCCACAGTATGGCGTACACCGTTATATTGGTAGACGTTTATTCTATGATCACCTCGGTGTGGACGTCCCGTCGAGCAATTCATTAAGAAACAGCTCGTACTACTCCGGCCTTCCAAGTGCAAAGCCAGTTTTAAATAACTTAATAAGTTAGAGCTGTCCCATTCTAGCACTTGTAGTTGTATGATAATTCTTGGCTTGAAAACAACCCATAGTTCGGTCCTTAATCCGATACGGGCAATAATCTCCCCCTACACTACGTGCAACACCCGCACATTCGCCTATTGCCAATAATTGCCCGCATCTAAACCATAGTTTTGATTTTCATTTTTGATCAAAATACCAATCACAAAGAAAGGTCATACCCTTTTAAATGTCATATCCAACATTTTTAATCATGTCACAATTTTATATTGCTTTAAGCATGGATAAGCATGACACTAAGTGTAAGTGACCCATATTGACATCAAATAATGTCTATGTTATTCGAGGCTTATCAAGGTTCACAAATCCATACTTATCAAGGAAGTTCTATGTAGCTACATGTACAGCTACCAATTTCTATAATATAGCAGACTTTAATAAAAGTAATGTATGTAGTAAAACATTTAATGAAAATATTTATAAATTTGGGATCAATATGATCAAAGGGGATTCTTGCCTTATTGATTGTCTTCGACGTCGAACTCCTGGTCGTCGACTATATCGGATTCGTCGGGTTCTACACGTCGTACGACAATACATAGCAAATACCAAATTTCAATAGGGCAAAAAGAAATCAGATGGAAATATTCAAATAAAATAATTTCACACTCCAGGAATAATTGCATAGATTATTCATTCCTATTTTATGACTTAAAGGATTTAATTTATTTGGATCATTATTGAATTACTTTACTACATATTTAACCACTCAAACTTTTCTTATAACAAACCCTAAGTATTTTTACATATTAAGGTTCCTGAGGTTACAAGGAGTCTAAAAAAATTTATTTTACTAAATTTGGTGGTCATTTGCAAAAATTCCATGTATGACATATTTCTAGCTCTTTCTTTAATTTTTGAATTTAAATTTAAATAAAATTCAATTTTGGAATATTTTTGCATATTCTGAATGTACATGATTTATCATGAATTTATAAATTTATTTCATCAAATTTGGATTTGAAATGCACAAGATATAAGCTATTGAATATTCTAGGTTTTGAAAAAAATACTAAAAATCAGAAGTATACCGAAAATGGAAAGTGCGCTTTCGCGGGGGAAATGCGCTTTCCCTTTTCGGATGGCGCCGGGCCCATCTGGCAGCGGCTTGCGCCACGCGCGTGCGACGACACGCGGGCCCAGGCTGTTGGCAAGACGCGCGATCGGGCGCGAGAGATAGGGCGGCATGCGCGCGAGCGTCTACGGACGCGCGGGGTCCGCAAGTCAGTGACACGGTGACGCGCATGCGACAGACTAGTGGGTCCCTACTGATAGCGACACATGGCGCGGCGCGAGCGGCTAAGGCTGACACTTGGGGCCCACTTGGCAGAGAGCTAGAGCAGGGACGGTGAAGGCTTGGCTCGCCGGTGGCGAACTAGCGCCGGAGCGGCAGAATGGGTTCCACAGAGAGCTTCAGCGTGCTCTTGCGCACCCAGGGGAGGTCTCGCGGTGGGCGAAGGTGGCCGGGAAGGGGGGTGCCACCGGCGGGGTGCGACGGAGACCACGGTCGACCGACAGCGCGGAGGAAGAAAGGTGCAACGAGCTAAGGGAAGGGCAAGGTGAGCTTCACTGGGTTCACGAGCAGCTAAGGGATGCATTTTTGGCTGCCGGCTAAAAATAAAAGGGGTGCACCACCGTGTGGGTGCGGTAGTCACCATGGCCGACCGGCGGCGTTGCGAAACCAGGGCCATCCGAGCCTTATTTTCACCAAATTGAGCATCAAGGGATAAAGAATGACTTATTTGAGCACTTGATTCAACAGAAGAATATGCGAAAAGGGGGTCTCACCGTGCGCGGTCGCGACGGACAGGGAAGCTCGTCGCAGAGGCTAGCCGGAGAAGATGGGTTCAAACTGAAGGCGAGGGAAGGTTCCTGGCGACGAGAGGATGCTTTGGCTCGGCCGGTTCTGGCTGGAATTGGTTATAGAGGTGGAATGCGGGATTTTCCCTTTCTCGGTTTTCCGCCGGAGTTGGGGAAGAAGAGTGGGAATGGTGGCGAAAAGGGCTCGCGGGGAGAAGAATGGCTGGCTGCTGACGACGTGCGACACTTATATAGGGTGGCTCGGAGTCGGTTCGACAGGCGCTGGCGCGAGAAGGATCGGGTGAGGCGGTGTCGGCGCGAGAGAGAACAGAGAGGGGGAGAAGAACGCGCGGGAGAGGTCGACACCGAGGCTTACGCGTGGGGGCGAGGTTGCAGAGAGGCTGTCGGCAGGGCCAACTGTCCGCGTGGGCCCACATGGCAGCGACCGAAGGGAAGAGAGAGAGAGAGAGATCGGCTAGGTTCTGGACAGCACGGGAGAAATACAGCGAATTTGATGGTCAAACAAATGAAGAAAATTATGAAAATTGTACCATGGGTTGGAAAGATAATTAAAATATTCTAGTAAAAATTTCACCTTTTTATGATTTATGTATAATTTTAAATAATTCTGACAATGTGGCTTTTACTTTTCAGCCAATTCTGTTTTTCATTTAATTTATGCCCAAAATAAGGTTACAATTTTGTAAAACTTTTTATAGGAGTCTTAAATAGTTCTATCCACCTTCTGTAAATTTTAATATTTTATTTATTAATTTTAAATTTTAATAATTCTGACAATACTATTTTCCATTTAGTTTCTTCACTGTTTTCGAATTTTTAAAATTATAAAATCAAACATTTAATTTTTATATTTTTATAGGAGGTAGTAACTGTACTTATGTCAGCAGGGCAAAAATGTCAACTCAGGATAGCTTCGGGCGAATTCTACAAAATTCTATTACTTTTTGTCCTGATTTTTCTTTTACATGATTTGCTTTGATTAAATTATATTTTAATTGGTCTAGGTCTTCCACCACCTTAATCTGCTGTAGAAAGCCCTAAGATTTTTATTATGACTTTTGTAGATTTTTGTTGACTTGGTATTTTTACTTTTTGCTTTTACCATTTTACTATATCCTTAATTCTCTTTCTTTTATTAAAGAAAAGCCAAAAGAATTTCTAATAATTCAAAAAAAATTCAAAAAATTCAGAAATAATACACAAAAGATTTTTAATTCACTTTTCTTTATTTTATTAATTTTGAGGTTGTTACACGTCCACATTGAGGACATGTGAATAGGAGCGCACGAGAATTAAAGGTCATTGGCAGCGGCGGTCGATGGCAAAGGTTCAAGTCTGGGCAAATCGGCTACGATGAACATGATGACGCGATCAAAGATCACCGGTGAGAGCCATAGCGGCCAGTGGCAACGAATAAGGTGGCAAAGCATCGGGGCTCGCGGGGACAGCGGACTCCGATGATGCTCTTGTGACGGGGAGGGATGCACTGGACAGAACATGTGGCAATGATCCTAATGACGGTGTCGACAATGACGGGATCTGACGATGAAGCGCGCATGAGATTGAATCGGCTTGACCTTTGCACACAAAGCACGAAATCCAAATTGAATTGAGGGAGGAGTAAATCAAGGTAAGTACCCACGGTGACGCGGTTAGATTTGTGAAAGACTCAACGGAGTGGTGAGGAACGCTATGCAAGTGATGGGCATGACAACTCTGTTGCTGGAGGTGAGGAAGATGACTTGCGGCTGTGATTTTCAGTGCAGGAACAGCGTCAGCAGGGTACGAGATGAGACGGCGCATACGAGACTGGCCTTAGCTTTTTAAGGGCAACCTACGGTTTAGCAACGCGGCTCGCATGTCGAGAAAAGCGGCGGCGACACGAGCCAAGCTGTGGGATGGCTAGACAAGGATGGGCTAGGTGCCGATGTGGGCCGATTGGTGGGCTGCTGGGCGGTGCAGGAGAGAGACAGAAAGAGTGGGCCGAAACAGGAAATCGTCCCACGATGGATCTAGGATATATAATTTTTTTTGAAATGTTAGAAAATCCAATAAATCCAAATGAGCTCAAATAAACTCAGAAAAATTCAAAAAATACAGAAAAATTCCTTGCAATAAAAGGAATCTAACTAAAACTGAGTTTCATTTAATTGAGGTTTACATTATTAAAATTAATTTTTTTTACTTTGAAAATTATCTGTTAAGCTTTAATTAACAAGGAATATTGGTGATAATTTTTAGAGGACCTACGCTACATAAAGAAATTTTTAAAGAGCGAAAATGCTATCTAGCAACCCTCTTGCCATGGCATTACGCAGTACCTTATCTATAGCTAGTTCGAGAGCAGGAAGCTTTGCAAGGTTACGTTGTACTACTCTCTCTCTCTCATATATATATATATATATATATATATAATACTATAATAGTATAATTACCTAGGGCACCATGGTGTCTAGACTCCATGATCTAAAACGGGTATTTTTCCTATGTATTTTCATGCGATACTTTTTGAAATTTATGTGACGCTGGGTTTAACCAGTTTACTAACTAGTTCAAACAAGTTTGAACTGAAATTCAAACTAGAGTTTCCCTTTGATGATAGTTTTGTTGTAGGTATGTGCTGATTTTATATATAAATCAACAAAGCATGTGATCCAAACTTGTTCAAAATATTTGAATTCGAGTATATTTTTTTAAAGGTATGTGTTTCATTTAAATTGTTATAGATGGGTATATGCCCTAAAACTGAAATTTTTAAAAAATATACTCGAATATGGCTTGAATTCGCGCATCTGAAATCATGGTGCCCCATTTCGCTTCATATATATATATATATATATATATATATATATATATATATATATATATATATTATAGTTACTTAGAAAATGACGGACGACGATGCTGATAATTGAACGATACCGGGCTGCTGACACCAATCCTTTTCCTTTCGTTTCGTTTCAACCTTGAGGGAGAGCAACGTTCACAAATATCTTTGGTTACTTGCCAATGAAACGTTCGTTTCTACGTGTACTTTGCTTGGAGGGGCTCAATCGATCGATCGGAACTATCAACAAACTGCTACGTCAGTTGCTTCTAAAATATGATCCAGACGCGCCGTGAACTCGTAATTGTATCCAAGGTACCCGGGCGGAAGACTTGAAAGGAAGACGTACGTACGTAACATGGTTACATAGGTAATTGCACAAGCAAATTGTTTGGCATGCATGCGAAATTTAAATTGGGAAAACATCTCTGCTCCTATTTCTTATCCTTAATTTGACTCCTTGCATAACGACGGAACAGCCGCATATCATCTCCTCTCTCTTGATACATGTGGAGCATTATGCAAGCTAGAGACAGGAGAATAGGAGATGCTTCCGGGCGTACCTTCCTTGGTGATACAGAGTACGTATGTCCTAGCTAGCACCATACAAGCCGAAACGATTTGGAAGCATAAAGCGCTTACTGCTGGTTACGATAGGAGCACACGTACGTACCACACTCGATCCAGTCCCTCCACGCATGCATGAACCGGACAAAAGAGCTTTCCGTCAAAAGTTCAAAACTGGCAATGGCATGCGTGCGGTAGTTTGCGAAAGTATGGTACCAGTCGTGGCACCGGCCGGGCACATCTTGGAACGGCGTGCGAGCACAGAGTAGGTCTGAGCACGGCTGCATGACCACGTAAAGAGAGGGGAAGAGATTACCGGTCCTTTTCTTGTTTTTTTTTTAAAATTTAACTTTCTTCCTAACGAAATTACTAAATTAGTCTCTTCTCCCATCATTGAAGACGTGATAAATGACACCTGCCGCCTACCACGCTCGGCGAGAGCGGGAGCTAGCCTGTCACACACCGGGAGTGTGGGAGCAAGTGAGTGCGATAGAAGACAGGCGAGCGCGGGGTAGTGAGCTACAGTGGGAGGAGGCCTGCCACTGTCATTTGCAAATCCATTCGAGAATAGGTTAGATTTGAAAAAGAAAAAGAAGATAAATAGACTAGAGAAGTGATCACTTTGAGAGAGGAGGGTGGACATGAAAGGAGATAGACAACGGGGGGAAATCTTTAGCTAGGGACGTGCCTCTGTTGTCACGGCACGGTGCAGGTCTAAATTTAATTCTAGTATGCATTTTACTGGTACTATACTACTAGTATATAGTGAATGGTAGAAATTAATTCTAGCTATTAATTTGTAAAAATTATTTTTACTACTTTATTACCAAAGAAAGTATAAATAAATAAATACTCTCATCGATTATAAATAGTTGTCGTTTTGAATATCGACACGATCCTCAAAACATTCCTACGATAACAATTTATATTATAATATATTTATAAAATCCAATAAAATTGTAATGTTATAAAAATATTTTTCGAGACAAATCTATACATATAATTTTTATATATCTAATTTAAATATTTTAAAAATATTAATAGTCAAAGTTTCAGATATACCTATTTTAAAATGATAACTATTTATAACGAAAAGAAGTACAAGCTAACAGTATGATATTGAATAGAAAAGGATAGACATCATTGAATTTAGTGTATGTAGAAGAACTCCTCCACGTCGCCCGTAGTGCGCAGTGGCAGGAAACGGAGCCTGATCAGTGGCCCGGCCACCCGGCTCTTCCACCCCAACAGGAGCCGGCCGGCTGCAAGCGGCGTGGTGCACCTGGACCCTCGTGCCGTCGTGCGGCCCCCGCTTCCTGAACGGCCGCCACGCTCCAAATATCCATCCAACCTCTCCCGCTATTTCTCATCTCCACCCGCCCGGTGAACGCCCACTCAGTAGTCGCAGGAGCCATCTTCTCCAAGGCTCCGCTTCCGCAACGTCCGAAACAAGAACGTTACAACAACGTCCATTGGAGTTTCATTTTGATACGAACTTTACTTGAGCATGACCGAATGTTACGGATGCACATCTTTGCAGCATGGCATACGCAAAGCATACTTTCGGTTCGGTTCCAGTCAAAAACAGGTTTGTTTCGTGAGAAATTCGTCTTCCTTTGTACCTAAGGAATTGATTGTTTTTCTAGCCCCGCTGTTGTAAATCTGGCTCTCCACGCTTGAATTTGCAAAGTTGGTTTCTCTCTCACCGTGCAAGGCGTGGTAGGCGAGTCATGTCCTCTGACACGCCCGAGGAGCGCGAGAGGAGGCCACTCCCGCGACAACGCGCGCATACGAACACGACAGAGCTTGCTATCGTGTCTGAGGAGCGTGAAAAACGACCCTACTACGATGAACCGTGACGCTTCCACAGTGGACTGAGTCCTGTCGGCTTCCATAGTCCCAGATCATGATAAGTGACTAGATTTGTTGCAATATTCTAAAAAAACGTGGCATGGAATCTAGAAAAGCAACGGAGTCGCACGTAACGTAAGCTGTGCCTCCAACATTTTGTGCCGCGCGCGGTTGCCACGGTCAAATCGCACGGCATGCCCCACGGCCCCCACCCTGCCTTGTTCCACTTTCTCTCCACGTAGCCCCTCGTCCCTCCCTTCCAGGGTACCACGCGTTACCTGATGGCTCAAACGTCCAAACCATCCATGCACCCTCCCCACCAACGCCTGCGCCTCTACAAATCCGACCCCACAGCTGCCATGGAAGTGCCGTACCACAGAACTCCATGGACCGGGTTCAGGATTTTTCCTCGGATGGAGAGATCCCAAACAGCGCATCAGGAGCTCCACGCCACGCGCCACCAGCGACCACGCCGGTCCAGATCCCTTTACGGCAGCCGAGGCGCTTTCCCACATCTGACCGTCCATTTGAAATACGACGGGTATGATCTCTTCTTTGACCTTTTCCTTGCCTTGGCTTGGCAGTATTAAAAGCCGCTTCGCCTGCCTCCCCGATTTGGTTTGGCATTCTCCATTGTTCTCCGAGGGAGGGAAGGATATGACGGAGGCTAGGACGACAGATGTAGAGGGGCTTGTGTGCAAAGTTGTAGCCGCAGACGGGAAGGTCGCCCACGTGACGAGCTCTGCACGCCGTCGGCGCCGACTCGAGCTGCGGCGGCTCGGGTTGACGGCGTCGGCGGAGGACGAGCTGGCCAGCAAGAGAATTCGGTCGGGGACAGAAGGATCATTGTCAGACTCGTCGAAGGAAATGGCTCCGGGGAGCTGTTCTGCTTGCCTGTCGCACGGCGCGGTGTCGGTGATCGGCCGGCGGAGGGAGATGGAGGACGCCGTGGCCGTCGCGCGGACTTTCTTGGCGTCGCCAGACGCGGAATCGGCCAAGGAAGATGTGGTCGGATGCGGGGAGGATGTGGAGGACTTCTTCGCTGTGTACGACGGGCACGGCGGGTCGCGGGTAGCGGAGGCGTGCCGGGAGCGGATGCACGTGGTGCTCGCGGAGGAGCTGAGCCTGCGCCGGCGACGCGGGAGTGCATGGGGCGACGTGCGCTGGAAGGAGGCGATGGTGGCAAGCTTCGCCAGGGTGGACGGCGAGGTCGTCGGAGGTGCTGCCGCGGCCGCCGGCGTTGACGTCGACGCCGAGTCGAGCTTCCGGACAGTGGGCTCCACCGCCGTGGTGGCCGTTGTCGGGCACCGCCTCATCATCGTCGCCAACTGCGGTGACTCACGCGCCGTGCTCTCGCGCGGCGGCGTGGCACTGCCACTCTCCACTGACCACAAGGTTCGTAGCATAGATACTTTAGGGCTTGTTCAGCGGGCGCTAGCTCCTGCTCCTTCTAAATTCTACTCCACTTCTCTCTATTTTGACTTTTTAAGGACTCAGAAGTAGTTCGAGAAGATTTTCGGAAAAAAAGGGCTTCAGATTCTTGAGGGAAGAGACGAAGAGAGGGGATTCGAGAGAGAGGGAAGGGAGGGAGCCATACCTCGGCTCGGCAATAGAGACGAGGCGGCGAGGCGGCATGATAGGGAGAAGGCGGGGAGGCGATAGGTCAGTGATGGGGATGCGGCGAGGAGGAGGCGACGCGATCAAGAGTGACGACTGGGAGGAAGCGGGTCAACAACGTGACGAGGACGAGGCTCATCTTTGGTCGCGTGAGCTCAGGACTAGAGCTCTTTTATAGTGGACTAAAATCAATATAAGCCGTCCATTCTTTTAAATCTAATGGTTGAGATCAATTTAGATCTAGTTATACTACCACCTGTAGTATTGATAGTAAAATTGAAAGAGGGGTAAAAGGGTAAAAAAATCCGTTATACTATCTGTCATCTACGGTAAAACACGTCCTGTGATCCTGATGAATGACGGATGAATGGATAAGAAGTCTTTGAAAATCAATAGGTATTCGGTGAATCCAAAATTGTAAACGAATTAAGAAAAATCTAAAATACCCCTGATAAATGGATAGAAAAAGTCTAAAATGCCCTTGAGAATGGATGGTTAGATTTAATTCCTACTACCACTATTTACTACCTATATAGTCCACTGTAAAATTTCTCCAGGACTAATTCTCGCGAGTAGTAGCCTCCAACCTGTTCCTCGCTCCTAGTGTAATTTTGAAGAATTGCTTCTTTTGATTCTAAGAATTGCTTCTTTTGATTCTGATTCTCGCCGCTTGGAGTTGAGAGCGTTCAGTAGAGCTCTGGCTCCTCCAAACGAGAATTCGGGAGCCAGAGCTCTACCGAACGGGGTCTTAGACAACCCTTGTCTATTACTCGCTTTAGTCACAAATAGTCATCCGAGACAACTTTCACTTTTAATTTATATTATAATATATTTATAAAATTCAATGAAAATTTAATATTACAAAAGTAACAAATCTTTTTATATATTAAATTTAAATATTTAAAAATATATTGAGTGCCCAAAAAGATAAAAACACATCATGCCTCCATACCCTACCCTATGCCTATTTTGGGTTCATCAGGCTTGTTTTGTTCCGTGTTGCCCATCGTGCCTTACCGTGAGGTTCGATATGACCCTATCATGTGCGCCAGGCTGGCTCCGCCTATGTGTCCAATGCACAGGTCCGTGCTAAACTATCTGAGCACTACTCAACTTTAAAGAGAAAGAAATTGCTTGGTGTGTTGGCAAAATGTATTTCTGACTTATGTTTGCGTATGGACAATACGAGGTCCACGTGGAATCTGTTGATTTGGAGTGGCAGTTAAGGAGTATTTATGAATTAGGTATATTGTTTAGGTCGATTGTTTATTGTCGTTCTGAAGGCTAGGCGGAGTTTAAAGTTTGATTTGTGATGGGATCTGCAACAAAAACTTGGGTGAAAATTCTGAACTAGCTGGTCAAAATTAGACGTTACCTGTTTTTTTTTTTTTAAAAAAAATAGACGTCACAGTGTTGAGTGTAATGTGTTTCTCCCAGTGTGACGATAGGCACTGGTAGATCGCTGTGACATACTGGCATTCATGTCGACAAAGTATTGTCAGCTTAATACCAGAAGAGTATTTGTTATGTACACATAAGCAACTTTTGCTCATGTTAGGACCTTGATGAATAATGAGGAAACAATTCCCATTCCTAGGTAACTGATGTTCTTATCGTCCTAATTTATGTTATGGACTCCACTAACCAGCATCATTCCATTGCTAACCATCCTATTGTCGTTTTGCAATTGACATGCAATGTTCAACATGAGGTCTGAGTTCTGACAGAGGTTTGTTTTTACTACACACAGCCAGATCGACCAGATGAGTTGGAAAGGGTGGAAGCAGCGGGTGGCAGAGTCATCCACTGGAACGGGTATCGTGTCCTTGGAGTGCTAGCAACCTCTAGATCCATAGGTAATATATATTCATTCTTCTTTTTTTCTCTTCAATTCTTCCTGCGTAGTACTGTATCACTTCTCTATTTTCCCTTTCGATTTTTCATGCCAGAAAGATAAAAACACAATCACAAAACTATGCTCACAAACTAAATACAATGCTCTGAATTCTATCCTGTCCTGACATTTCATTTTCAGGAGACTACTACCTGAAACCGTACGTCAGCGCCGAACCAGAGGTGACGGTGATGGACAGGACGGACAAGGACGAATTCCTCATCCTGGCGAGCGACGGGCTGTGGGACGTGGTCTCCAATGAGGCGGCGTGCAAGATCACGAGGAAATGCCTAAACGGGCGGGCGGCCTCCATGTTCCCGGAGTCCGTCTCCGGCCGTACGGCCACCGACGCGGCGGCCCTCCTGGCCGAGCTCGCAATCTCGCGTGGCAGCAATGACAACATCAGCGTCGTCGTGGTCGAGCTGAGGAGACTGAAGAGTAGGGCAGTCTGATACGGGTATCATCGTATTCGTAGCAAGATGGGTGGACGAACATGTAGCTGTAGGTACTAAGCCTTGTAGATTACGAGGATATTAATTTGTGCGTGGTGAGAACTGAGAAGCTGGAAAAGATTTCGGAGCTCAGGGTTTGAATTCATGAGACGATGGGGTGGTGTGTGTATAGACTAGAGTTCTCCAATGTTTGTTCTGAGACTCCGTGTTCTAATTATTGATTCGTGGCTCATATTCTCTTGGTGCCAATGGTTCTTTCGTTACATCATATATTTCCATTATTTTTTACTCGATTTTTCGTAGTCCTCGAGATACTCTCTCCGGTCATAAATAATCGTCGTTTTAAACATCAACACGATCCTTTGATCACTAATTTCTATTGTAATGTATTTAGAAAATCTAATGAAAGTATGTTTCGAGATAAATTTATAGATATGATTTTTATATATCCAATCTAAATATTTAAAAAGATATCGATAGCTAAAATTTCAAAAGTTTAACTGTACGCATCTCAAATCGATAAGTTCGCGTAAACCGAAGAGAGTACAACTTTAACTAATAATTTTTATAACTTTATATTAAGACGTACTAATAAAATTATAATACGATAAAAGATTTTAACTACCAATCTAATATATAATTTTCATATAGTTAATCCAAATAATTTTAAATCTATTAGCAATCAAAGTTTTAAAAAATTTGACAGCACAGGTAGGACGTGAGGAACCGAGGGAGACGTGGTGAGAGAACTTTTTTCCCTTTAATATTTTTTTTAATCTTTTTTTCAAAACTAAGCGTTGGTATAAAAAAATTACAAAATTAGGCGCCGGTCGCCCGTATATGGGGCGATCGCCCCACATACGGGCGATCGCTTCACATACGGCGATTATCTACTACTTTAACGCGCGATTTTCATCATTTGCGGTTAATTTCTAAAAAAAATCATAACTTTTTCATATGATATCGGATGGAGATAAACTTTATATAAAAATTGTAGCTCTCGACGGGATCTACAACTTTTGTATACAAACTTTTTCAATTTGAGTCCATTTAGATAGCCAAAAACGGGATAGAATGTTCAGATCTAAAAACGATCTATTTTTAGATCTGAACATTCTATCCATTTTTGGCTATCTAAATGGACTCAAATTGAAAAAGTTTGTATACAAAAGTTGTAGATCCCGTCGAGAGCTACAATTTTCATATAAAGTTTATCTCCATCCGACATCATATGAAAAAGTTATGATTTTTTTTAGAAATTAACAACAGATAGAGTAAAAATCGTGTGTTTAAAGCAGTACTAATCGCCCGTATGTGGAGCGATCGCCTGTATATGGGGCGATCGCCCCATATACGGGCGACCGGCGCCTAATTTTGTAATTTTTTTGCCCCGACGCCTAGTTTTGAAAAAAAGATTAAAAAAAATATTAAAGAAAAAAAAATTCTGTGGTGAGAACCTGGCGATTACCTGATTGGGGCCCCAAAAAATGAAGCCAGTGATTGGATAAGTAGGTACTAGGTAGTAACTGAGCTGATTGGGGACTGTTTTGTGTACAGGCCAAATCTCCTTAACAAGTTCGTGTTCGAAGTACCACCTACCCAGCCCACTTACTTTATGGTACTAGCTACTAGGTGCCAAAATGTCCCCGTAAATTGAAATTGTGGGTTAAGGAAGGGGTCGTTTCGACTTTCAAGTATTGGCTGTCCTAGAAAAGCCCATCACTTGGATGCCGTACGGTTTGCAGACAAGATTGCTCGTCTCCAACCGGGATTGGTGCGCCGCCTACTCAAAGATCAAGATTCCGTGCGGACGCGAGCTCGCTCCCGTCCGTCCGTATCAGATTGCAAGTGCTACGATCAAGTACACTCATTTACCCCAGGGTTGTGAGATATGATAGAGATAGTCTAAATTGTTCAAATATGTTTAGACTCTATTTCATTATAGACTGTCAAATATCTAAATATGTGGTATATATTCGCAAAGATATGTCCTAACGACATGTAGAGATTCCGGATATCACGCACCTAATTCTATGGCATAAGATATGCGCGGAAGAGATAACTCCATATTAGGAAGGATTCAATCATGTTCCCATTACGAAGAAACCGACTCGAGTATGCCTGATATTTAAGAAAGTTTGGATACGCTGCGAAGAAGATCACGTGAAGATAGACTTCACATCGGCTACGATCTGGTACTCCAAACCGACTACAACTCGACTTGAGGCTAGGCTACCCTGATTATATAAGGCCAGGGGTAGGAGTCCTTAGGAAAGAGGGCAATTCTCAGGAGAAAGAGCAATTGTCAGGAGGGAGAGCAATTCTCAGAAGATTATCTATTTACAGCTTTTAAGCAATTAGTCCCTTTTGCGCATAGAGCTCAGGGGCCGACGAAGCCTGTTTCGTCATCCTCTAGCTATAGCATAGCCTTAGCTTAGGTGCAATCCACATTATACTAGAGCTAGACACATTGCTCTGTACTTTGTTCATCGACTCCATATACATCATCCATACAGGAATAGGGTATTACTCCACCAGAGGACCCGGACCTGTCTAAATCATGTTCCTCCGATTTTGTGCTTAACTCTGCTATCCCGAAGGTATAAATTTATTGTCGATTTTCTAACCTTCGACACAAACAAATATAAATCTATCTCTTATGAATTTATACTATAAATATGGCACCTCATTATACAAGAGAATCAATCTAATAAAAAAAGTTTTGTCTCTCTATGTCATGTATTCTCCTTGTAACTGTTATACTATAAATATGACACCTCATTATACAAGAGAATCGATCTAATAAAAAAAGTTTTGTCTCTCTATGTCATGTATTCTCCTTGTAACTGTTTTTACTATTCGATCGATACATTGTGTTTGATCACAGTGATTGTTGTCGTTTTACAGTACCCCAATTGTTTCTATAGATAGGCCGTCTCGTTCTCACTCATCTGGCTCCAACAATTACAATAAGTGCCAATTGTGCTATCTGCCATTATGTCAAACAGTTTGTGTGTGCCTGCTCAGAAGGCACAACATGTCAAAAATTAAAATGTGCTACCATGTCATCAATTTCTGCGAGGTTACAAAAGAATCAAAGGCCACGATCATATCTAGGTATCGTTTACGCTTTTGTACTGCTACCACTATAAATGGGTTATAGCACTGCTAGCGATGCTATTGCACATATTAATACTTGTACCGCCCAATCTGAAACATTGAATTTTGATCCAATAGTAGAGGTATGCTGTTAAGGGCATCTCCAATAGTCTACCTCAACCGTTGCTTGCGCCCAATAACGTCGAAGTGCAGCTGAGGTGGAAGGGAGATGCCTTCGACAGCGCACGTCGAAGAGTGAGCCGTCTATTGTGAGTGATGGTGTGAGGCCTTCATTTTTGATATTAAATATCAACAATGGGTTTCCTGTGCCTACTGTACTAGTCCCATGATCAGTGACTAGTACGCACAGATTACAAATTGAAATCACATCCATACACAATAATATTACATACGCTAAGCGTCTGAGATTACATAATAGTTTTACAAGCCAAAACTTGAAGGAAAACAACAGCGAAAACTTTATTTCTCTTGTAGTATGCCCATTTACCCTCAGGCAACAGACAAGATAAAGCCCTAGAAAAGATCGTCATCATAACCCCCGAATCCTGTATGATTGTAACGATCATCGGAGTATTCGATATCATCACCTAAAAACAACATTGATAGCAAGATTGAATACATTGTGTACTCAGCAAGTCTTATAGTGTATCACAGATACAAATATAAGTAAACGCAGGTTATATCAAAGGCAAGGTTTCTACAGTTATTTTGCGTTGGCAAATTAAAACATAATCATATACTAGATTGCAACCGGTATTTGTAAAAGAGCATCTATTATAGTTTCCAAGTACTAATACAACGATAAGATTATATCGCAGTCTCCCTGACTGATTCAATCCATTCCCATGTCTTCCCCTGACATGAAGTATATTTCAAAACACCATTTCCCCATCAAATTATTTTGGAAATATTAAAGCTCTAACCATGTGATGACTTTACCAAGTGCCTTTGACCGTACGTGCGGCTAATTAATTAGATTTACACTCTGCAGAGGTGTACAACTTTACCCACAAGAAATGATCTGACACTTTTGCGAGGCCAGTTGATACTCTTCCTTTGGGGTGTCGGCATGGTGATCATGATATAACCGTTACATTGTTTAGACCTAACTTTGCACCAGTCCGATACCGTTGAATCCTTATTATGGGAAAGAAACACAATTGAGTAAAATATAACAGTCCATCTCTGTATGTAGATCATTAACATTGGCAGTCCATCTCTGCCAGAAACGGTTTCTTCCCATAACAAGGCGTACATCGTTGTACCGATATGCATTTACCCACACCGCGGTGTGGAAGCCCCTCATAAGCAAACCTAGAAAGGATTGCTAATACTATCTCCCGCCTACTAATGTGCAAAGCCAGATTTAAGCGACTTAATAGATTATGGTTGTCCCATACCAGCACTTGTGGTTGTACGGTTTTCTTGACTTGAAAACAACCCATAGCTCGGTCCTTAATCCGATACGGGCAATACTCCTCCCTATACTACGTACAAGTCTATCTCTTGCACAACTGGCTACTGCCAATAATTGCCCGCATCTAAATCATAGTTTTGTTTTGAGTTTTTATTTTTAAAATATCCACAATCGATAATATAGCTAATCCATCATTATCAAATTCCCATGAAGCAATTTGTTTTGATCATCTACTTTGCTGCTAAATGAGCATGGCTAAGCATGATTATCAATCGTATATACCCAATTTGACATTATGTAATGTCTACCCTTTTTCTATGGTTATCAAGGTTCACATGTCCATACTTATCAAGGAAGTTCTATGAAATATCAGGTATATCTACCAATATTTCAACATAGCATTTTTATGACAAGTACGCGCATGCATAATAGTTTTTCAAGCATTGAAAGTAAATATTTGAAGTAATAGGACCAAAATGATCAAGGGGTGCTTGCCTTGCTGATCGTTGTCACGTATAAAGTCCGGGTCGTCGGCGAGGTCGTCGTCTACTAATTCAGGCTCGTCAGAGTCTACTCGTCGATCATCAAGAATAACATACAATAAATAGCGAACCAACATAAGGGCAAAAAGAAGACAGATAGAAAATCCAAATAAAAGCTTATTCAGAGAAACATGAGTGTTTATTGGTAAGATTTTGATTCGTGTTTATATGGTTATATCGTCTTTTTATTTGTATTTACTTTTACTACTTTTGAACTAAACGATATCAAGTATTTCTTGCTTCATATGAATTATTCATTTTATTTTAATGAATTCTAGATGCTTAAATTATTTTAAGATGAATATTTGCCTTACAGTGATAACATAAAATAGTATGTTGTCAAAAGGATTCAGATGCAAAGCAATGTATTTATAGATTTTTGAATTGATCATTCATCACAAAACATCTTGCTGCCATTCTATTATGAATGCATCACATATTAGGTTATTTACTAAATCTTCATGTACTGATTAGTAGATGCTTACATGTTCTCATATGAACACATACCCATATATACATATATATACATATGCCTATTCATGCTCTTTATACTAGAATACAATCTATTTGCATAAACCATTGTTTGTTCAATATTTTTATCTAGCCTAACATCATACTGCCATCATGCTGAAAAGAAATATGTTTAGCAATCTCCTGAAATTCTTTTCTTATTAATTTGTTTATTATTGCATAATGAAACTAACAATATTAGACTTCAATAGAAAAGACATAAAATAACTAGTTACCCAAATATTTTTATATGAATGGGTTCATAACAAAATAAGGATCATGATAAAATTGGTTCCATACAAATTCAACTTTATTTGAAAAGTTTCTACATTTAGTCTACTTTCATATGTACTATTCACCTTTGTATTAAAATATTTTTCCAGAGTAGATTTTCAAAATATTTTTGCATATTCTGAAAGCTCTTGACTTTAGATGAATTTAGAAATTGGTTTCATCACATTTGGGATTCAAATGCGAAAGATATTCAAGTTTGAATCTATTCGGTTCTGGAAATCAAAAGGAAAGAATGAAATACGCTTTCAACGTTCTGAAAACGTCTTTCACTGCGCGCCAGATTTCACGTTTAAATCCTGTCGGGTCACTGACATTTGGGGTCCACCCGTCAGCGACCTCAGTCTTGCGCACGCCTGCGCCCGACTCGGCCACTGACAACGGGAGCCCACAGGTCCGTGACTCCAAATAGGGCGCGCTCGGTTTTGGCTCGCCGCCGGCGAACTAGCTCCGGCCAGAAGGATTGGGTAGCACCTACGGCTTCAGCATGCTAATGCGCACCTAGGGGATAGCCCAATGACCCTCGGCGATGACCGAAGATGGGTCGCCGTCGTGGCCGAGCGGCGGAGGTCATGGCGACAGAAGGCCAGACAAGCTGAATAGGTTACAGTCTAAGCATCTACGAATGCTAAACATTCCATTTTGGTATCATAGAAGCACAGAGGCTCGTTGGAGATGCTTACCACCAGTCGTCGGTTTTGGGGAAGAAAGGGTCTTGGCGACGGCAAAGCTCCGGTTGAAGATACCTAGAAATAACAAAGGGCTTTTGATCACGAGACACCACTGATGCTACTGCGAAGCTTAATTGAGAAACGAAAGAAGGTACCGACTGAAATCGAGATGATCCCAATATCTAGGGTTCTTCGGCTGAATCGGAGAAATAAGGAATTAGCGATGCTCAGTGGAGTAGGAGGGATGAAACGAGAGGGGTTTTGAAGCACAGATCTTGGTGAGCTCGGTTCGGTATTTATAGGCTAAGGATTTGCTATAGAGTAGCTCGTTGTAACATCCCAAAATTTGGGTTTTTAAAAATCCTTTGTTTAATTCATCTAAGCCTTTGTGATCCAATACTATCCGTTCTCAATTTGGATTTTATTTGATTTATCTTTTGAGTTGGTTTGTATTTGCTTCTTATTTAATCGTTAGACGCATCGTCCGGAAGTTGTTCTAAGGAGTTGAAGATCAAGAAGGTAAAGATTGAAGATCGAAGATCAAGAATCAAAGATAAAGAGTAAAGAACAGTAAAAATCGCAAGGGCCAGGCAAGTTGTGCTTTGATCATGTTGAACCCATGTTTATAAAATTGCTATATTTGTTTTACCCTATTGCAGATTATTTCAAGTATACAATTGTTTCAAATTAAATTGGGACTTAGCTATTATACCAATTTGATCTATACCCTACCTTGCCATTGTATGCCATGATCTAATTGTCACCCTAGGATGATTAATTAATAGTTGGTTAATATTGATAATCAACATGGGCTGGTTAGACCGTCGTAGATTGCTTAGCCATGCCATGTCATCACATGTGTTGAATCATCACTGATTAATTTTGACTAATGGAATATGGAACAATGTTATGAACTTGTGTGTCATGTGTGGTCACACAATGAGATTGCGCTATGTGACGAGTGGATGTCACGCAACGAGGTTGACTTGTTGATAGCATGTGGTGCTTGGTAATCAACTGGGGTGGTAATGATTTAGATTGGAGCATGTGGCGAGGGGCAGTGTGCCAAGGTGGGCCAGATTTGGCAGAGGGTATGTGGAAGTCTTGCCCTAGTCACCCTAAGGACTTAACCTTGCAAGCCTTTGACCTGAGTCTTACTTGCAACCACACGTCTGGAATGGGACAGCCTAGCCGACTAATTTGTGATGTCTAGATTTCGGTACTACTGTGGTGTATAGTGAGTTCCGGGTGTACGGGTAGACTCACATGGCGCAAGAGGGGGGTCCGGAGTGTGGTAACCAGTCCCTTCCGTGTTGAAATCTCAGTGAGCAGTACAGGGTCTAGACAGAGCATTGTAAAGGCTTTGTCATGATTACTCTGCTGGCACACCAAAGGAAGTGTGCTAATAGCTTGGCAACAAGGGACGATCATGTCGTGTGGGTAAAGTGCATAACCTCTGCAGAGTGTAAAATCTATTCGAACAACTGTGCTCGCGGTATTGAGCGATGCTCGGGAATTACAGTCAAGGGTTAGACTTTTGTTAAACAAAACTTATTGGGATAGCAGGATGCCGTGGAAAGTGGAAATTGACTTAGGATTGGAAACTTGGTTTACTTCGGAAATGCTGAATCTATCTATTACTGTTAATTTTTTTACAGTCTTTACAATCTATTTATTGTATTTGTTCATAAATGCTGCTTATTGCAAAATAGCCATAATAGCCTTTCCTTTGGAATAAGCCTTGCATATAATTACATAGAATTGCATTATGTGCACAACTTGTTGAGTGCTTAAGTACTCACCCTTGCATAGAATTGCATTATGTGCACAACTTGTTGAGGAGAAGACTACAACTTCGAAGGAGAAGAAGTTCCACGAGGAGGCGAATATCTAGGAGTTGAACCTTGTCAGTTGCCTGTGGCATATTGATGGGATTCGTCGATGTTCTTCATTCCGCTGCTGTTCATTTATTTTGAGTTGAAGCCACCAAGGCCTCAGAAGTGTAAGTTTGACCTCAATATCGTTCAATAGTTCTATATTAATAGATGAAGTCTTTATTTATTATTTCGTTGTGTATGATTGTGATATTTCATCTATGTTGAGACTGTGTGCACTAGCGTGATCCTGAACTAGTGCTGAATACACAGAGGGTCCGGATTTGCATATTCGAGTCCCGACACTCGTCTCCTGGTGTGAACATGGCGGGGGTTTTGCGGCGCTCAAACAGGAGCTGGTATGGGCGGCTCTGCGAAAGATCAGAGCAAGGACACGCGTGGTGAAGCTCTGTAGAGGCGGTTTCCTCGGGCGGCGCGGGAGAGCATCGGTGGCACGAAGCTACAGCTGGCGAGCTGGTCTCAGCCACACGCGATGAGCTCGCCCGGGAGGAGAGGAAGAAGACACATGCCGAGACTGACAGGTGGGGTCTCCGCATCGGCAGGGCCCGCGCGGCAAAGAGAGAGAAGGAGAACTTCGGTTTGATCTGCGAGAAGGTTGAATTGGGTTCACCGAATCCATTTTCAATCTAATTGGTAAATTAATGAGGAATTTACTGAGTGTACCTGAGCTAGTTTAGAACCTACCATAAAAATTTCAGACCTATTGGATGCCTGTAGAATTTACAAAAATTCTGACAATTCACTGTGCACAAATTTATGCATTCGGTTTTATATTTATTTAGGTACTTATATCTTATTAAAAAATTTATAAACTTTTTTTCAGGTTTATTATGATCACATCAGCCTCCTGTAAAATTTTCATATTCATATTCTTGACAGTTTATTTAATAAAATTCTGACATTGAAGTTTCCAGATTTTTAGCTATTCAATTTTTGAATTTTTATAAATAACAAACCCAAAGATTATCTCCTGATACTTTTACTGCAGATGACTCTATCTAGGGAGAATATATTATAAAAAATTTCACATCAAAATTATGAACATTTAATTTCTGACATTTTTACTATTGCTAGTCTTGATTCATTAAATTACCTTTCTTTTCATCTTTTAATACTTTGACATGACTTTAAAATTATATTTTTGTGTTTTGGATAGCTCCACGAATTTTACAGCAATTGTTATTATTTTTTTGTTTTACAAATCTTCTCTTATTACTTAAGTAATGTTTGGTGGTTTATAAAAAGGGTTTCCTTTTAAGCAATAATCAGAGGAAATCAAGAAAACTCAGAGAAAATTCAGGAAAAACCATAAAAAGGCAAAAATAAAATTTGGTTTAAATATTTACTTGATTTTTATTTGTATTGGATTTGTAGGATGTTACAGATGGCCTCTGCACGATAACATCACCACTGTTAGGGAGGATTCGTCTTGTTGCGATGAATAAGCGGCAACGCAGCTTGGATCTAGGGACACAACCACCGCTAGTAGTGGATTTGGCGGTGAATGGTTCGGCCATGGCGACCTGAGCACATGATAATGAATGTGAGGATGACAGGAGAGTCGCTTGATCTAGCCATATCAGGCTCACTGACGACTAGATCCGCTCGTGCTTGACCAAATCAAGACCTAGGTGGGCCGGATATGGTCAGGGTCGACAATGGCGAGCTTGGAGTAGGTTGCAGTGGGGAGGGACAGGGCGGTGTATAGCGTTGGTGACAGAGAGGGTGGTGATTAGCGTCAGTCAGGGAGAGAGCAGCGAGGAGAGAGAGGCTGTAGATCGGTGTTGGTGGTGGAGAGAGCGATAGGGAGGGAGTGGTCAGTAGGGTGGTGACTGGTGTCGGTGGCAGAGATGGTGGTTGTCAGCAGCAGCAAGGCGAAGAGTACCATGGAGGGAGAGGAGTGATGGGGAAGATGGCGGTAACGACCCTCATTTTGACATAAGATGCTAAAATGAGAATCTGTGTGTAAACAGTACTAGTCCCATGATCAGTGACTAGTATGCACATTTACAACATTGATATCATATCCATATATAAATTACATATATTTCATTAAGTTATTACTGGCTTACAAATCAAAAGTACATAATTGTTACAAATCAAAAGTACATAATTGATATCATATCCATATATAAATTACTTGTAGTTTGCCCATTATCCCCACAGGCAATTGACAAGGCAAAGCCTTAGAAAAGCTCAGTATACTCCCTGTAGCCTGCGTCATAATACATATCTTTCGGATTCTCATCATCTCCAAAAGCTAAACCAACAAATAAGTAAGGGTGAGTACTTCCGTACTCAGCAAGACTTAATATGTATTTGCAAAATATAGGAATGCAGTCTATGTCGAGGAGGCTTCTACGGTTAATTTGCATAAAGCAAAATTTAATTTGAAAATCAAGTAGTAATTTACAAACGGTATTTGTAAGAGCGAGTATGATTGATATGGAAATAACAAGTACGTAAAGCATAATGTAACAACTCACAGTCCTCCATGACATGAGCAACAATTCGTCCAATTCTTGCCAATACATGGCATAACCCCAGTCTTTGCCAACATATGACATAATAGATGAAACCAATCATTTTTAAAAATAATAAAACATCTAAATAGTGTGAGTTCACCAAGTCTCTTATAACCGCTGGCACGGTTTTTCGAAAAGATTTTCACTCTACAGAGGTGTACAACTTTACCCACAAGTCATGACCGATTCCTTGTGCAGATCATTAGCACACTTCGTTTCGTGTGCTGCAGATAGTCATGGCATAACCGATACATTACATAGATCTAGTTTTGCACCAGCTCCAGTGTCGACAAACCCATACTTGATGACAAAAGTTATTTATACATGCGGTATGACAAATGGTTTCACATTCCATCATCCTACTTCTCCCCATAGTATGGCGCACACTATTGTATTGACAGACGTTATTCTCAACACCTCGGTGATTTCACCCGTTCGAGCAATCAGTCCAGAAAGGTCGTACAACTTTAGCCTTCCAATGTGCAAAGCAAATCTAAGTAACTTAATAGGTTAAAGCCATCCCACACCAGAACTTATGGTTGTACGGATATCCCTTGGATCATACAACACTACTCTCGGTCTTTAATCCAACACGAGCGATAATCTCCCCCTAAACTACATGCAAGTTACATGCACCTCTGGCTATTGACAATAATCGCCCGCGTCAAATCATAGTTTAATTTTCATTTTTAACCAAAATACCAACAACTTTCAATGTCATATCCAACCTTTTTAAATTTCCAAGAAATAGTTTAATCTGATTATTTCAATTCCCGTTACTAAAGCATGGCTAAGCATGTTTAGTATGTAATCGTACATACCCATGTTGATATTATGTATTGGCTAACCTTATTCTAGAGTTATCAAGGTTCATAGTTCAATATTTATTAAGTAAGTTCCATGAGTTAACAGGTATATCTACCAATTCCATAATATAGCAAATTTATAGAAAATACGCGCATTCATAAATAGATTTTACAAAACAAACAAAAATGAAAACATTGGATCAATATGATCAAAGGGGTGCTTGCCTTGCTGAGTATACTCTTGTGCCATCTCGAAGTCGAAGTCGACGGTGGCAGTTTCAGCTACATCGGAGTCTACACGTTGTTATCGAATAACCACAATAAGAAGCAAATAACAACATGAGGCAAAAGAAGTCGAATAATACCAAATTTAAATATGATTTTTAAAATGAAGGTTCTAGTGATAAAAACAGTGTAGTTACTAATTTCTTGCTATTCTGGTTCGTTGATTTGTATTGCATATTCCAAAGTTTATATTACATTGGGTTTTGTTTTTAATAGGATTAAGATGCAAAGCATATTATATTAAAATCATTTCTACATTATAAGGTAATCTGGCTTTCAGTTTTTTAGCATATGATATTTTCATACTTACGCTTGCAAAAGTTTCATCTATGCAACACTATATGTATAGGGTATGTGGCCTTTTAATAGATTTTGCTTGAACCTATACAAATATAAAATATTTTTGTTTAGCTAGGAATGTTATAGTCCTATTGAGGTTTAGAAACTAATTTCACTAATGTTTACATTTTATATGCATTATTTATAGTTATTTGTATTTCTTTTGTATTGAAAAATGATCTAATAACAAGATAAATGTAAACTAATTTTAACCTTAAATATTTTATAAAAATGGATCTTTGTTGATCTCAACAACATGTAGAAATTATCTTATTATTTTATGAATTATGGTATACATATTTTTATTAATGTCTATATTAGGGCTTATACAAATTTTAATTCAAATAATTCCACTGTGGTTCAAAAATTATTATCTTTTGTATATTATAAAACTAAATGATATTATATGAATTCATAAATTTATTTCATTGAATTTGGACCTAAAATGCAAAAGTTGTAAATGTTTGAATAGTGGTCGGTTTTGGAAATCCATTGAAAACACAAAATATGCCTTCGCTGCATTGAAGACGTATTTTTCTTATTCGCGGGGATTTTTGAACTTGGCTGGCTGACAGACGGAGCCCTTGGGTCAGTGACCGTGTGTGAGAGTCAGGAGACCGACACGACAGGTCCGCATGGCAGGGAGCCGAAGCAGGGGCGGAGCCAGGGCACCTCGCTGGTGGCAAACCGCATGAGGATATCGTTCGGACAAGGGCATTGCAAGCATGAGGAGACCACGGGGAATCCAGAGGATGGCTCAAAGTTGGTTGGTGCCATGTGCAAAATAGTCCGGAGTTGAGCGGTGATGCCCACGGTTGTGCAGTCGTCGGCAAAGTTGGGGCATAATTAAGTTTAGTTGAACATGGATTTAGCATCAAAGGACCGCAAGAGTTCCATTTTCTTGCCTTGTTCGATCGGAGGAAGACCGGAGCAAAGGGGCGTCGGGCGGGCAACCGTGGAGAAGAAGGTGTTGGTGGCGGTGGCGTTTCGGCTAGTTGGTCTGCAAAACAAGATGGTGCTGTGTTTACGGAGTGCCAAGGATGCCGTTGGCCAAATTGATTGACCTATTGCTCGCCGAATAGCTCAATCACACTTCCAGTTTGTTCTTGGATTTTGGCGGCATTAACAGCAACGGTATGCCAAATTAAAGCTCGAGTGCTAGAGGAGAGGCAATGGGAAAGGTGAGGAGTGGAGTGTACACCGACGTGAGACTCGAGGTTGGTTTATATAGACAGATTATGGTGGTGGGAAATAGGGCGTTCGTTTCTTTCTTGCGGCCAGGGAAACAAAGGGCAAAACGGCGTGGAAAAATCTCATCATCGTGATCCGTGACCGTCGCAGGACATGGGTCATGGGCGCCTCAAATATGGCAGTGCATGGTACGTGTTGAGTGTACACCGACGTAACACTCGAGGTTGGTTTATATAGACAGATTATGGTAGTGGGAAACAAGACGTTCGTTTCTTTCTTGCGGCTGAGGAAACAAAGGGCAAAGCGGCGTGAAAAAATCTCATCATCGTGATCCGTGACCGTCGTAGGACATGGGCACCTCAGATATGGCAGTGCATGGTACACGATGTCGTATACAGCGCAGCTCGAGTCGGTGTATCGTCCCGGCGTTGCCGTGGCAAGGTTTTCACGGGATATTTCCTGTCATGGCACTGGTTGGGGCAGCGTTCAGTCGAGTAAGAAGTGAGGCTGAGGGTAGGTAGACGCGGCCAGGTGGGCCAGAGCAATGGCCGGCCCCACAAGCAGTGAGAAAGCAAAAGAACCGACTTGCTTCTCTTTTGGACAGATCAAGATGTTAGCAATAAATGAGTGGTCATTTCAGTTTGATTTTTTTTATAACTTTTTAATAATGTCCTGAGACAATTTTTGTTTTTCTGTAAAATTTAAGGTTAAAAAATTGCGCATAAAATTCTTATAATTCTGACAATCTGGACTTGACGAATACTCATACCAGGGGTACCCCAACGACCCAGGACAACAAGCAGGCTACCTCAAGCTCATTACCGACCAAAGTACCCGTGGGACCACAAAGGACGCCCCTCCCCGACCGATCAGGACTAGCGTCCCCGACCAAGTAAGGCTCCCGACCCCCGCGGCGGGTTGGGATCCTTCGACTCCGACCAAATTAAGGCAACCTCCGCCAAGGGCCACGTGTCAAAGCCTCCGCCAGTCTACGGCCACGCGCCTTGTGGGCGGGGACAATCGAAGTGATTGTACGGGAGCAGGTGGCTCTTTCCCAAGATGGCATAAATGGCTGCTAAAGTCAAGCTTCCAGTCCCATCAACCAGTCACGTACAACACGAAGGCACGCTCCCTCCTGAGGCAGTACCAACGTTACGCACTGCAACGTCAACCATCGTCCGTTCACAGAGGCGGTGCGCCGGTTCCGGCGCAAGAAGACTAACCGCCTCGCCACTGGGCTACCGACCCAACAGGCAAACCGGGCCACGACCCATCACTAAAGCGAAAAGACTAATGCTCCCGGCGTAGGTTTTCTCTCCTGCCCTCTCCCAACTTCCCATGTAACCTGCCCCCTCCAGTTGTATAAAGGGAGGCAGGGGCCTCTGGGAGTGGGGCACCTAAGAGATCTCCTCTTCTCGCTAGGCCTTCGCGAGACACTCCTGTGCTCAAACCCTCTGCTCTCATTTGTAAAACGTTGTGCAGTCATCTGCACCTAAGGCAATACAACACCACCGAACGAACTGGAGTAGGGACATTCAGCCCGAACCAGTACACAACTTGGGCTCTCGAGTCTAACCATTCAGGGATTGGGAACGCGTGACCCCTTTGACTTACAAATTTACTTACCGGTGCTCGAAACGCCGACAGGACTGTTCTTTTTATTCTTTTCTGTTTTTTATTTATTTGAACATTTAAACGAGGTTAATAATTTTTTTAAATTTTGGAGAAGATATTTTATGGTCCAAGTGATCTTATGTAAAAATTGCAGGTTTATATATTGAATATTTATTTTCTAATAATTCTGACATTGCCATTTCCAGATTTTCTAGTTTTCTGTTTTATAATTTTAAAAGGTAGTAAATGTAGTTATTATTTTTTTATATTTTTACTAGAGATTAAAATTTCTCTTAGTAAGGCTTTGTAAAAATTTAAACTCGATATAAACTCTGTAGATGTTTTTAAAAATATGACAAGCCACTGTTCTCTGTCAAAATCTCATTAATTTACATTTCTTGTCATTAATTAATGAGCTCACGTGACTTTTGACTGCTTAACAGTAATTTTAGAGATTTATTATATTAAATATATATTTTTATATTTTTTTCTAGTATTTTGTTTTTACTTTTTTTTTTACTTTTACTAATTCATTATAAGACTTTTCTTTAGATCAAAAATCCAAGAAAAAACAATAATTCCAGAAAAATTAAGAAATAAAACATATTCAAAATTTAGAATTTCCATTCTCATTTTATTTAAATTTTTGGGTTGTTACAATGGCATGGTGAAGGACCGAGATGGCGAGCAGAGGGGGGTGAATGGTCGCAAATAAAAATTCCCCCAAAATACTCCAACAAAAACCTCGACAAGATCGCTCAAAGGAAATTGTGAAAAACCCGAAAAACTAGACAACTATGTGTACCTCAAGCTTACATGGATAAGTACCATAAAATATATGGGGATTTTTGAGTCACAATCCTGGTTGTCTAGTGTCCAAGATAAAGAGGAATCAATTCAAACTCTTGCTTTTAGAAAGGACATCAATTCAGATCACAAAAGTCACTTTCAAAAAAGCAAAAGTAGAATTTCCGGAACTAGTCCTCAATTTGCACAGGAGGTTGGTGGGTTTCTACAGCTCACAAAATTCTGAGAATTTTTCTCCCTATGAGCATCCGAGTCGTGAAGAACTCCACCAAATTTCTCCTCAAAAAACCTTACAGAAAAAACAGAAAAAATCTAAGAACACAATATGTTCAAGAACTTCGAGCAGAAAGTTTAGGGCTCGGTTTTCACCTCATGGCGCCCAAACGGTGCAACAAGTGAATGTCAAAGTTTGGGGCTCAGTTTTCGAGCATAAATTTGAGTTTGAAGAAAATAAAGAAGAAAGCAATTTTTAGTTGCAAAGTCAAACTTGGTCCAAAGATAGAAATTAGAACCATGACCAATTTGACGAAGAGGAATTTAGATTTTAGAGTTAAATTTAAGAAAGAGCAAGTAGTTTTCAACAAAAACTCTAAAATCCAACTAAACATGTCAAATGTGATTATGAGATTATGATCCAACAGAAGTAGTAGCATAGTTCTACAAAGATCATAATAACCAAATAAGCATTCACATTTTTATATTTTTAGTGATGCCTTTTCTACGTTTTCTCCCCCTTTTGGCAATATAGGCATCAATTTTTTTTATGTATGCATGAAATACAATCGAAAGAGCTTTGAAGATTATCCAATTGATCAAAATGGAAGGATATTACACCAAGCTTGTCAATTTCAGAAGATGACTAAACTAAGACATGTCCAAGTGCAAATACGAGCTTAGTTTTGAATATATCATTTTTAGCAATATTAGACAAGTGCAACACTTAGCTTTAGTTTCAAAAATAGAAGAATAGCCACTCTAAGGATCAAAAGGAAAATCTAGAGTTCAACCTACTCAACACTTTGGGGAATCTAGAAGAGCATACAAGGTCCTTCGGGCTCATTTATCACTTAATGCAAATTTTGATTTATCATCATACAAGACATAGCGGGGTGCAAATGTTTGACATTATTTGCATTCTTTACCCACATATGTCTTTCTTTTTAATTTATTTGCATTTTCTTTTGACAACCAATTGACTCAAGCCGTATGCGACCATCTCAAGATGAACTCTTAAGAGGATGGTCTAGGTCAAACACGATGTATTCCAAGTTCATCCTAAGTGCAATGGGAAGCGGTCTTGTGAATGCAAGGTGTTGAGTCATATGTGCACAAGAAGAGTCAATTTTGTTTAATTTTCATTTTTTTTGCACAATGATTCATGAGCAATTGAAGGACTCTAGCATGGATCAAACTAGTTTCACCCAAGTTGCTATAGGGACTCTAGAGAACTCCTAAATTTCTCAAATTATGGCACAACCCTCTAGAGAAGAAACCTAGCAAGTAAAAGCAACAAGTTTTATCAAGTTTTTCATTTAAGGCTTATTTCATTTTTAAGCTTAGCAAGTTAAATGAACTTGGACATACCTAAGCTAGTGATTTTCTTCAAATGATGTAGCATGGTGTATAGCATGAAGAAGAAATCAATTGCATAATAGACAAAGCTCATAAAGCAGAAAATGCAGTCTAAATGCAATGCATGAACAGATTCCCAAACTCCCTCAACAAATGAATCAATTTTAAGCTCAAATCTGGTTAAAGTTGAGTTATTATCAAGATTAGGCATAAAGAAAACCGAATGAACTCAATAACAACGAGAAAAACAGAATGAGGAGAAGAAGCCGAGAAGCGCAAAACCGGATGGCTATTGAGCATAGATAAGATAGAAGAGACTCACTACGGCTTAGACTCGCTCTTATCTTCCCCATGATCGACATAGGGAAGCGACTCTAGATCCCAACTAAGGAGTGCACATGCACTGCCTACCCAGGAGGCCCAATACCGCTAGACTTATAAGACGTGAGGGAACTCAACCTAGAGAAAAGAGAGAACAGCTAATCACGCATGATAGCAACCTAAAGCACAAGATAAGAGGTCCATGGAGGGCATGCCAGAAGTCTAAGTGAGTGAACTCAACTCAAGAAAACAAGCCCAAAGTCACCTAAAAGAAACACAAAGAAAAGAAAAGCTAAGCTGGAAGAAAACATATAATACATAATATACAAACCAGCTCCCCTCACGAAAGGCCGTAAGGGCTCACGACTCCAAGCTCACTCCTCAAGGCAACAAACTGAGCTATCCAAAGGCTTGGTGAAGATATCGCTAATCAAGGTCACTCTCTACAAATCGAGCGCGATATCTCCTTCTCCACATGGTCTCTAAGGAAGTGATATCTAATATCAATGTGCTTGGTCCGGGAATGTTGCATCGGGTTTTTAGCAATGCAAATAGCTGAAGTGTTGTCACGAAAAGTGGCACACTCTCTATCTCTAACCCATAGTCCCGTAAGGTCGATCTCATCCAGAGCACTGCTACAAAGAATCGGTGCAAAGAACATACTCGGCCTCGTGGTGGTGTGCAACCCTGCATGCCTTCCTAGATGACCAAGAAACAAGAGAAGTGCCAATGAATTGGCAAGTGCCGAAGTGCTCTTCCTATCTATCCTCTGACCAAAGAAAGTCGGCATCGGAAAAGGCTCTAAGAGATAGACAAGAAGACGAAGAGTACCAAATACCATAATCGGTGGTAGCACGAAGGTACGAAGATGCGCTTGATCGCTGGCGTGAGAGGCGCAAGGAGAAGCTCGAAATCGAGCGCTGGACACACAAACAAAATGTATGTCCGGCCTCGAGCGGTGAGGTACAAGAGGGAGCCGATCATGCTCAAACTCCTTTTGATCAACAGCTCACCATCCTCATTGGGCTCGAGGACGAAGTGGTGGCCATAGGAGTCATCACCGGCTTCCCATCGGACATGTCGAGCGCCTCAGAGGTCACGGTATATTTGTCTTGATGCAAGAAAGTACCTCCCGAGTCCGCTTGATTTGGAAGCCAAGAAAGTAGCTCAACTCGCCCATCATACTCATCTCAAACTCAGTGCTCATCACCTCGTAAAACCGAGACACAAGCGAATGAGACGAGCCACCAAAAATGATATCGCTCACATAAACCGACAAGAAGAAAATTAGACTCATGGTGTCTGATGAACAGAGTTTTGTCTACTATGCCCATTTTGAAGTCATGGCTGAGAAGATAAGACTTGAGCCTCTCATACCGTGCTCTGGGGGCCTGCTTGAGTCCATACAAAGCTTTGGAGAGCTTGTATACATGACTCGGAAACTTGGGGTTCTCGAATCCTGGAGGTTGTTGGACATAAACCTCTTCCTCAATATAGCCATTGAGGAATGCACTCTTGACATCCATTTGATAGAGCTTGAAGCCCTGGGATGCAGAGAATGCAAGCAGGATCCTAATAGCCTCTAGTCTAGCTACAGGGGCAAAGGTCTCCTCAAAGTCAAGACCCTCAACCTGAGAAAAGCCCTGTGCAACTAGCCTAACCTTGTTGCGAATGACAACCCCATCCTCACTGTGCTTATTTTTGAACACCCACTTGGTCCCAATGACATTATGACCAGATGGGGGCTCGACAAGCTGCCATACCTTGTTCCTCTCAAAGTTCTCAAGTTCCTCATGCATAGCATTAATCCACGATTCATCGGATAATGCATGAGAAACATCCTTCGACTCAAAGGAGGCAACAAAGGCAGAGTGGAGGCAGAAATTGGACAAACCTGATTTTGAGCGAGTGACCCGCTCAAACAGATCACCAATGATCTGATCAGGTGGATGAGCTTCGATATGACGGGAGGACTGAAGCGTAGTGGCCTCTACCTCATGCACGTAAAAGGTAGGAGCAGAGCCACTCGCTGAAGGAGAGTCGGAAGGCAAGGGCTGGTCTCCCTGAGGTGCAGAAATGGGAACAGGAGGCACCTCGGTGGAGGGACTGGATCCGTGGAACACCATCATCTCCATCATCCTCATCTTCTACAAAGATGGTCTCGGAGGGATAAGAAGAGCTCAAACATCGTGTCTAGCTCTGGGCTAGCCTCATCAAAGGTCACATCACGGTCTCTATGATCCTATGCGCATCAACGCCCGGACTTATAGCTACGAGAAGAAGTCGAGTAACCTAGAAAGATACCATCAAAAGAGCGAGACTCAAACTTATCTAGGTTACTGACTTCAAGATAAAACACTTGCAACCGAAAACGCAAAAATGAGACACACTGGGCTTTCGCCCATACCTCAACTCATAAGAAGTGCGATGCAAATATGCTCTCAAAAACACGTGATTAGAAACATGGCAGCAGTAGCTATAGCCTCAGCCCAAAACTTCCTATGAGTATCAGACTGCCTAGCATCGTCCCGCCATCTCAACCAGTGGTCCTGTTCTTCCTTTCCACTACGCCATTCTCACGAGGGGCGAGAGAGAAGAGAACTGATGCTCTAAACCAGACTCCACACAAAAACTCTCAAAGTAGGAATTCTTGAACTCCGTGCCATTATCACTACGTATAGCTCATAATGCACCTGGGAGCTCAATAGACAACCTACTGATCAAACCCCTGAGGTGAGAAAAGGTCTCATTCTTCGAGGCCATGAAGAATACCCAAGAGTATCTAGAAAAATCATCAACGATGACAAGAACATACCACTTCCTCCCGCCGATCGCACTCTAGCCGACCAACAGTGTTCATATGTAAAAGCTGTCTGGTGCATCAGTCATCACTACGGATCGGAGGATGAGAAGCAAGAACCATCTTGCCATGTCGGCAAGGAGAGCAAACTAAGTCTTTGACCATCTTGAGTTTGGGCAAACCCGAATGAGATCGTGGCGCTAACTCGGTCAAATGATCAAAACCAAAGTGACCAAGTCTCCTATGCCGAAAGAGAGATCACGGACTCGAAGCAATCAAACATCGAAGAGAGTCTCCGGAAGAAGCGAAAAATCAGCACGAAAGACTCTCCCAAATCTAGAAATCCCAAGAACTAACCCTCCGATGAATCAAGGATTCTACAGCATTACTCTTGAAACTTACCTCGAAAGAGTCATCGATAAGTCGAGAAACAGAGAGCGATTGTATTGCGACTTACTTACTAAGGCAACATCTTTAAGAATGAAATTTTTGTTAATGCAGATGGTACCTTTAGTAATGACTCTACCTGAAGATGCATCCCTAAAAGTGATTAACTCATCACCGGGGCTCGGACTAGGGAAGAGAACCAACGAGAATCTTCGGTCATATGACGAGAACAACCGAGTCAACAATCCAAACATCGCCCTTCCCATCCGATTTAACCCGATTAAGACACAAGAGAGAAAGATGACTCAAGATGGGATAGAGTGAAGACTTAGGAACCCAATATCAACCATACGACACCTCAGTACCACCACGTAAGAAGATCGACTCGAGTGTCTCTTTGACGCTCAACTCTAACAAGATCAGTAGTAACTCTAGTAGATGATCTAGGAGCTGGAACTGGGTTGGCACGCCGTGGTGCAAAAGCCGACCATCCCAGAAGGCTGCTCGATCTCCTACCGAGAAAACACCTCACGCCGATATCTACCTCGATGGGAAAAACGAGGAATATCAAGAGGACGGCGGAAAAGATCGACTACGAACACTCCGTGGCTAAAACTCAAAGAACTAGCATGAAAACCGAGTCCTCGACGCAGCCCAAACACAAAGCGACTCTCTAACTGTCTAGAAGAAGTGTGTGTCTTAGGAGCACTCAAAGTCCGGGATGACCCGAATACCCCTAAGAGCAAGAACACGCCACGCCGAGTGATCTTGGCGCGTCGGCGTAAATCTACTAGGTGACCATCCTTCTTACAGAAGGTGCATGTGTACTTCGCCTTGCTAGAGGCAGAAGCAATAGGAGTAACACCCTTCTGGTCAGAAGTCCTATGGACAACCCCAGCAGACCTAAACTTGGTGGTGCTCACTCTGGGAGCTACCACAATCTCACCACTCTTGGAGCCGCGCACAATGGTGGGAGGATGCGCCGAGCGTGCTCCAAGGGATCAAATCCTAGACCTTGATTGAATCTACTAATGTTGGATTGGTCTAGAATAAGATTGAGCTTCTTCTTGCCTTCAACAAACTTCTCGAGAGTGCTCATAAGATAACCGCAATCTCGGAAGAAAGAAGCACAAGAAGAACAGGGGAAGGAGAGGAAGAAGAAGAACTGTAAAGAGAAGATCTCTCAAGACGTGCTTTTGTTCCTTAGCACGGCTGCCTCAATCTTGAGGGCCTCACAAGAAACGCAAGGAGAATCTCTAATCCTAAGGGTTTGGTCTTTTAACTTCTTCTTAAGCTCGACATGGATTTGATCCACATCATCCTTAACCCCAACACACAGCAAGCAACCAATTTGTGACTTAACTAGTAAATCCTTAGCAAGTTGATCACACTTGACATTCAAAGCATTATTGTCAAGTTTTAGTTGCTTACAGCCCTCACATGAGCTGACTGGGTCCTTAGAAGCATACAATTCAAGTTCATCATTTCTAGCAGAAAGCTTTCTAAGGTGTTCGCTCATGTCATCAATTTCGGTAAGCAATTTAGGGCAATTAGCACATGATGGAGTGGAGTGAGCATGAAGAAAACTAGCCTCAACAGGAATAGCATCAATAGAACTAGTGCTAGCATTCTTCAACCTAAGACCATCAAGTTCAGCAAGCACACTATCATGTATGGTCCTTAGGTTCTCCAACTCCACAAGAATAGCATCACACAAAGAGCAATCATCAGTGACTCGGGAGGGAGAAGATCTAAGTGAAGCTAACTCCCGAGTTAAGGTACCTACTTCCTTCTCAAGCTCCGTAAAGCTAGCTCTAGCTCTAGCATGAAATTTTCCTAATTTGCAGAAAGCTTCGTTGAGCTGGTCATAGGAGGGTACCTCATCCGAGTCGCTGTAGAGCTCGGAGTCGCTGATGTCGTTGGTATCGGCCATGAAGCACATGCCGGAGAAGTCATCGCCGCCTTTCTTCTCTTGCGGATCATCCTCGCCCTCGTCGCTCCATGTCTCCGTGTCGGAGAGGTTGATGTCGTCAAGCACGGCGAGGACGCGGTGGAAGAGCTTTTTGTTCTTGGAGAAGTTGCGGTACTTCTTCTCGTGCGCCGGTTCACGAACTGAAGGCTTCTTGTTGCGGTTCTTGTTGGTGTAGTCGTTCTTGCCCGAACCGCCAACGTCGTTCTTGCCCTTCTCCAGCTTGGGATAGTTCGCCCGAATGTGGTTGGGGCCACCACACTCGAAGCAGGTGATCATGCCACCTCTCTTCCTCTCTCTCTCACCCTCTTGTATGCATGAGAAAACTTGCGAGCGAGAAGAGCAAGCTCATTTTCTGGAAATCTTTCCAGTTGGTCATCGCTTAGCTCGCAAAGGGCGGAAAGAGAGAAACCAATAGAAGGATCAGAAGAAGAAGATCCAATGGGATCGGTGACCAAAGCCATCGACTGAGATTTCGTCTTCTAAGAGACGACATCGATCTCATGAGTCTTGAGGCGGGAATAAAGCCCGTCAAGAGTCAGAGTCGATAAGTCGGTGGTGTCCTTGATGGTGGTCACCTTCATCTCCCAAACCCGAAGGTCGAGTGCGGTCAAGAAATGCCGAGCATTGTCCGAGTCGGGGTATATGCAACCAACCGCCGGAGGTCGCTCAAAATCTTTGTAAACCGACCAAAACACTCGTCGAGACTCTCACCAGCGCGTTGATCAAACTTGTTGTACTCGCGCTTGAACTGGTCCTGCCTCACAGTCTTCATTTGAGTAGAGCCCTCATGGTAAGCATCGAGGGTTACCCAAATCTCGTGAGCGGAGCGAAGGTGAGAAATCCTATCATACTCACCGCGGCTAAGACCCTGTATGAGATTGTTCCTTGCCTTAGCATTCGCCTCAACGTCAACCATATTGATGGTCGTGACATTTTCTTCAGCAGGAACCTCATACGGGAGTTTCACCTTCTGCCATATCGTAGCCACAGGCGTGATGTATGACTCCATCCGGGACTTCCAAAAAGGAAAATCAACTCCATTAAAGATGGGAGGCTTGGTGGAATATTTGTCCGTCGCCATGACTCTTGAGACCGGTCAAAATCTAGAAAGAGCAGAACCGGCTCTGATACCAATTGAAGGACCGAGATGGCGAACAGAGGGGGGGTGAATGGTCACAAATAAAAATTCCCCCAAAATACTCCAACAAAAATCTCGACAAGATCGCTCAAAGGAAATTGTGAAAAACCCGAAAAACTAGACAACTATGTGTACCTCAAGCTTGCATGGATAGGTACCATAAAATATGTGGGGATTTTTGAGTCACAATCCTGATTGTCTAGTGTCCAAGATAAAGCGGAATCAATTCAAACTCTTGCTTTTATAAAGGACATCAATTCAGATAACAAAAGTCACTTTCGGAAAAGCAAAAGCAGAATTTCCAGAACTTGTCCTCAATTTGCACAGGAGGTTGGTAGGTTTTTGCAGCTCACAAAATTCTGAGAATTTTTCTCCCTATGAGCATAAGAGTCGTGAAGAACTCCACCAAATTTCTCCTCAAAAAGCCTTAGATAAAAAACAGGAAAAATCTAAGAACACAGTATACTCAAGAACTTCGAGCAGAAAGTTTGGGGCTCGGTTTTCACCTCATGGCGCCCAAACGGTGCAACAAGTGAACTCCAAAATTTTTCTTCAGTTGTATGTCAGAGTCCCGCACCTCTTCTAACAAGAATCACTCAAAAAGGATTTTTCTATATTTTTAAAAAAATCAAACACTGACTGCTGCGCGAAGAACAAGTTCTGAACAAAGTTGGAACTTGAAAGAAAAGATGTTCTCTACTCAATCCAAGAGTGCAAAAGAGATGTAAAACCATATGAACACACTCAAAATATCCAAGATCAGCAGCATTTAGAAGGAGGGGAGGCAAATCCAAATTACTTGAAAGTAAATTGCGGGAATGTAATTGCGGGAAAGTAAATGCTGAATTTAAATTGCGTAAAGTAAAGACATAATGTAAATGCGCAAAATAAATTCAGAGGTGGATGGATAAAACTTTCATTTCTGGAAGGGGAGGTTACAAAGCCTCACATTCATGTGGGCAAAGCTCAAATGAGCATCAAAACCTCAACACCTTTAAGGGAAGGAGGCTACCCTCCACCCCTATTTATACTATTCTTGGGCCACCTACCACCCTTGGATGAGTCCTCAACCCTAGAGCACTCATCTAAGGGCTAGGATTAACCCACACACACAGCCATGCAAGGGCTAACCCAAAACCCACACACATACCGGGTTTTCTTGCACGGTTTTCAAAGCATACTACCTAGACCCGCTAACCTATCAACTAGACCTCAATCCGACAGCCCTCATTGATCCACGCGGCATCTAGCTAACAACAACTCCTTTACTTGTCTTCATGACTTGCCCGGACTCCGTCTCCGATCATCTTTCGGCGATCTCCCAACCGTCTGGACCTCCGACGCTCCTCGCCTAGTCCCGGTCATCCTTCGCCTCACCATGACCTAGCACCGTCGCCCTGCAACCATCAAAGACAAGGAAACTCCTCACATAGCAATGCCCACAAAGATGTGCAATAAACCATCTAACTCATCACTACCGCGTCCATACGACCGGTACTGCCACTCCTGGCAGAGACAACTCAAATTGCTTCATTTTGAAAATCAATCCAAATCAAACTCAAACTTGAGCACACCTTGCTCAAATAAAGTCAAATACTCATCACAAACATGGATGGACCTCCACATGGTCCTTCACATGGGAAGGAGGGAGAATGAGTAAAAACACTAACATGTGGGTCCTACTTTAAAAAACTGTAAAAAAATTAACGTTGGAGAGAGTACTAAACATAACATATATATTGAATATGGTATCTTATAGATGACTAGTATAGTGCCCGTGCTAACGCTACGACGGCAGTACCCCGCTTATCAATTAAATGAGAAGATAAGTATGAATATAACACTTAATAATAAAAGAGAAATTTAGAATTTTAAATGAATTTAGAAAGAAAAACGAAACTAAATGGAGGTCGAATGGGCGAAAATGGGCTCCCAAAAGATTTTAAATCAAGAAAGAGAAAGAAAAAAGAATTTTCTGATTTTAGATTATTTTTTTGCAGCTTCCACAGAGAGCATAGCGTGCTCTCTGGGCTTGGCCAGCGCAAGGAGGGAAGGCGGGGTGGCCGACCGATCGCGATGGTCGGCAGCAGTGCGGCAAGATCGCCGGCGGCGGCTCATGGGAGGAGTCACGGTTGCGGTGAATTTCGCCGGGAAAGATGACGGTGATGGCTTGGGTTACCTCCAAAATTTTGGCAATAGAGCACGAAATTTGGGGAATTAACACTATAGATGGAAAGAGGAGATTTGGTGCGGGATTGATGGAGCTTTGGAGCTTCTTTCTTGCTTTAATGGAGGGAGGGAAGAGAAGAAACTTCTCTGGTCTGGGCTGTAGCTAGAAGAAGCTAAAGTGAGTTGCCTTCATTGTTTTAAAATATAGAAGGATTTTTGAAAAGATAGCACATTAGGTTAAAAAATTCTAGAAAATTCTAAAAAAAAATTCGATTATTTTGTACTTAATAAAATTATTTTCAAAAAAATTTAAATTATAAATTTGCCGAGGCACGGCGGCCGCGAGGTCGCTGACCAACAACCTCGCCGCGTCGGCAAAGCCACTGATGGCGACCGTGGAGCTATTGCAGACCTGCGTTCTCCGTGCCACGCCCCATCTCCGGTTCCTTTTCCCAAAGACGTAATGTATGGTCCTTTCCTTTTCCAGGACGTTTGTTTCCTTTTCCTTGATTCCAAGACGTTTGTTTCCTTTTCCTTGTTGATGATGGAGGTGAGGGAATGTCTGTTGTGGGCCACAGGGATGATTTCGAAAAAATATGAAAAAATAAACTGCGCTCACCGACCGCTGGATCCGCAAGGAAAAAAAGATAAAATTTAAACAGTGCTCGCCGACCGCTGGTTCCACGAGAAAAAATTGAAAAAAATTAAGCAGCACTCACAGACAGTTGGTTCCTTAAATAAAAAATAAAAATAAAAATTCAACGCTCTTCGTGTGCTGAAATTAGGCTTTATGGGGCTAGATCCGTAAAGAAGTCTCGAAAAGGGTCATATTCGAAAAAAAAATACGATCACAATGTCAGGACAATAAAAAATTCAAGTCTTGCTTCCTTGCATGTGGATCCTCCCTGTTTATTTCCTTGTTTGATTCACCCTCCTTCCAAATATGTAGTACGTACAATTTTGGCTAGTAAAAAATTCAAGTCTGGTTTCCTTGCATGCGGATCCTCCTTATTTATTTCCTTGTTTGATTCGCTCTCCTTCCAAATATGTAGGTGGGGGAGGTCTGTTGTGGGCTACAGGGATGATTAGACACACTAAATAATGGCCATCGGATGTGGGTGAGTAAAACTGAGGAAAGATCTGAGACGTAATTTTGATGAATGCAAGTTTCTGGGGACGTTTTGCTGGGTGCACGAACATTAGGCCATCTCTAATGAGGTGCATTATTTAGGGTGGACGTAGGAAAAATTGCTTAAGTGCATTATAAAGGGGTATAGATGTGGTAGATGATGAAGACTGGCTGTCTTTAACTATCAAATATGACCTCTGCACGTCATCGTGCCACCTCTGCATGTTGACCACTAAGGCACTAACGCAAAAGATAGGATCCATTTCCCTGCCCGAGAGGGGTTTGTGTCTTTTTGACAGATTTCTTCATATGAGTATTTTTGTTTTCTTGGTATTACGTGTGCTTACGTCAAAACTCTCAGATAATACAGGCTCAACTCAATCATTGAGCTTGTGCCTTGTGGTTCCCCTTCCGCTGCCACGCCACGCAACACAGCTGTCGATATGAGGCGCAGCTCATCACGGACTTAATTGTCGCCTCTCAACAATATATACTTCTCCTCAAACAGCGATCGAGCAGGTTGCTGAAATGCCACAGTACTAATGTATCTCCTCTTTTTGACCAAAACGCCAGGTTGAGATCGACGTCTCGCAAAAACCAGTTTGTTTATTCCACCAAAAGCCGACCTCTTGGCTGCGCACCTGACACCTGTAAGTGCCGGTGGTTCATCGCTTCGCCTCTTCCTGATCGAGGGCGAGGCCTTGACGACGGGAAAGGTGGTGTAAACACGGTCCGAAGCGAGCTACTGTTTCGTTTCAAAAGGAAAACGAAAGCAAAACGAGCTAGCGCTACTGCGAGTCTGCGACTGCGAGTACAGATCGGCCGCGTCGCTCTTGCCGGATTAACCGCCGTGTCTGGATGGAGTGGAGAGGCGTTGGTTTCGGGAGAGCCTCGGAAAAGCGTTCTTTTTGTTGGGAAACCCTAATGGCCTATGAAGACCTATATTGATCCCTTAAACCTAAACTCTAGGAAAGCGCTATAAAAGAAGGAGGGTCCTCCTATGTACTAGAAATCATTAGCAATAAAGAATTTCCGATGTTGCTCTTCCTAAACACGTGTCTCTCTCTTTTTCTGTTCTCCAATTCAGATCTGTTCGGGAACCCCGGACTATTCGATAGCGAGGTTCCTTAACACGTTATCAGCACGAAGCTCTACCGGAGATCAGAATTGAAAAAGTGAGAAAGGTGTGATTTCGGCAATCAAATCTAAACGCTGTTGTTTTCTATGCATGCATCTAGCCTACGCATTGGTACTGCGTTAGTCACGTGGCAAGAAGCTACATCGACACGAAACAACAGTACACATGAAGCATATTTACATCCAGAGAAAAAGAAGAAGAAGAAAGGTTGTCGCCTCGGCATGCAGCCACCGCGTAACCCGCCGAGCATGAAGCCCGCCTCGCCGCTGGCGCTAGCGAACGACGCCGCCCGCCGTGTCGCCGCCGCCGGACCGCCGAGCATGAAGCCCGGCCTCGACCGCGTCACCAGCGTCGGCGCGCCCGCCTCGCGCCACCGCCTATGTGCACGGCACGCCCGGCACCGCCCGCACACGCAGCGGCACCGATACCTCGTCTCCCGCGACGGCGCCGCCGGCCGCGACGCCGGTCGCTGGCTCGGCCGCATGAGCGCCGCTTCGAAGCCTCGCCGCCGGCCGCCGCGCCGCCGCTATCGCCCGCCGGTGATGCGCTCAGCGCCGCGCCGTCGTCTCGGCCTTCGTGCCCGCCGCAGATCGACGTCTCGGCCAGCGTGTGCACCGCCCGTCCGGCTTCGCCGCGCCACGGCCGCCCGCAGCGCCACCGCGCCCGGCTCCACCACGGCCTTGTCGCCACCTTGCCGGCATAGCCTCCAGCTCGTCGCGCGCCCGCGCTGCGCCGCCGCCCGCCGTTCGGCTCGAAGCCGCCATCACGCGCGACGAAGACCGGCCCAGCCCGCCGCCCGCCCGTCGCCTCCGGCCTCGCGTGCAACCGCCGTCGGCAAGGCCCGCACCTTCGGCTGTCGACGTGGCAGGGACGTGAAAAAAAGGGGGCAACGGCGGCAGGTAGGGGGAGCTCCTTTCTATGGGCGCTCGCACACAAGAAGAGGAGGCGGCGCGAAGAAAGAAGAGGAGGCGGCGCGCTTCGTGTGGCGGCTAGGGTTATACCCTAGCCGTCGCATGGGCTAATGGGCCGGGAAGGCCCAAAGGCCGAGCGGGAGAAGTGAAAGGCAGCCCAAAGGCCCTTCGGCCGGAAAGAAAAAAAAAGAAAAAAGAGAAAAATTGCAGAAAATTTTGAAAAAATTGCCAGAAAATCAAGAAGATTTATTTGGCTCTGTTTTTAATTTTTCTTGCTTTATTTCTCTGTTTTATGAATATTCTTTATGAATTTTGAATCTTTTGCTTTATTTTATATAATGCAATGCATATGAATTTATTTTTCTGCACTTTATGCTTTTTGCAACCATTTTCTATCAGATTACACGCAGTAATCTAAAACTAGAATTTTGAAATCATGCAGATGTCTGGCATTGTGAATCGTGAGTTTGAAGAACTGGCCCCGCATGGTCAGAACTACCTCACTTGGGCATCGGACGTAAAGATTGTGCTTAGGGGCAAGAAGCTCCGTTCAACGATTGGTCTAGGGTCCTCGCAGGACGCAAAACCTACCGCTGAGTAGAACGATCAAGCTTTGCATTTTCTCAGGCACCACCTCTCAGCCACTCTGAAGAATGAATATATGGCTGAGGAGAGTGCACTTGAGCTTTGGACTGCACTTCAGAAGCGGTTCGAAAAGCTCAAGTACACCATCTTACCCCAAGCACAGCAAGATTGGGTGCGCTGAGGTTTGCGGACTTGAGCGGTGGCGAGTACAATTACGCCTTGCACGAATTTGTACCAATCTCTCTATGTGGCAAGAAGATCACTTATGAAGAGAAGATTGAGAAAACTCTCTACCTTCCACCCTAATGCTATCCAGTGCACGCAGACTATCGTCGGGACGCATACAAGGAGTATAGCGAACTGATTGATGTAATGCAAATTGCGGAATCGCAAGACGATGTTCTACGCAAGAACTATGTCTCGCAGCCACCTGGACGAGGCACTGGCACAGAAGTCAATGCCAATAGCTACAAGGTGAGAAAGCCCACTCATAGAAAGAAGGGCAAGCAGGGTGGAAAAGAGAGGCCCCAGGCCAAAGGAAAGTCCAAAGCCTCTGTGAAGAGGGATGACAAAGAAAAGGCGCACGCCAAGCCGTCTGGACAGCAGAACCAAACGTGCTTCAGATGTGGCACTTGGGGACATTGGTCGAAGATATGTCGGGAATCCAAAGAAGTGATCAACGCATATCAGGCTAAGAGAAAGGCAAAAGAAAACGCCCCCGCAGAAGCACACTTCGCCAACATCGGTGATGATGATGCCATGGATGTAGATACCCCACTTACCTCATCCTCACAGAATAGCCTGGACATCGATGCTGCAGCCATTATTATGGCAAATGAAGAGAAAACTTCTGCCGATGACATAGAAGCAGAAATTAATGCATATTTCACAGATTCTGTTTAATGCATTTCTTTTAGATTATGGTTGTTAGCTTTTTCTTTGAATAATGAATTGTAAGCTCTAGAAGAGCATACTTCTTTCATGAATAAATACGCAATTTATTCTTTATTCTAGTATTCTTCAAATTTTGCAAGCAATATTTGGATTGTTTTTGCCTCTATCTGATTAGAATTATATTTCTTTTATCTAGAAATCGTGTAGCGCCCAAATGGAAGAGATATGCATTGTTGATAGTGGCACAACAAATACCATCTTAAGAGAGTCAAAATATTTCCAGTCAATCACGAAGAATTTGGAAAGATTACTACGATCGCAGAAGCGACTCATATGTAATCGGCTCGGGAAGAGCCACAATTATATTGCCTATGGGTACAACTTTGGTAATTGAAGAAGCCCTTTGTACCTCGAATCAACGCGCACTCTCTTAAGCTTTAAAGACATCCGCGCCAATGGTTTTCACGTAGAAACCAATGAAGAAAATGGCAAAGAATACTTGTGCATTGTGAAGCACGCGGTATGTGAAAAAATGGTATTAGAAAAATGTCCCTCATATGAATCTGTGTTGTACTACACGAATATTCATGCACCCGAAGTGTATACTTCCTTGAAAACTGTTTCTAGAAGCTCTGAGTTATTTTCTTTATGGCATGGTAGATTAGGCCATCCTGGTCTTAGAATGATGAGAAATATAGTGAACAACTCACAAGGTCATGGTATAAATGTTAAAAATTTCCCGAATCATGAAGATTTTGTGTGCCCTGCATGTGCCACCGGGAAATTAATAACTAGACCCTCTGTCATGAAAGTGCAAAATGAAATCCTGCATTCTCGAACGCATCCAGGGGATATTTGCGGTCCGATTCAGCCCTGTCGGGCCGTTTCGATACTTTATGGTGCTCATCGATGCTTCGCGAAATGGTCGCATGTATGCTTGTTGTCAACAAGAAACCATGCTTTTGCAAAGCGATCTCGCAGATCATAAGAATTAAGAATGCTTTCACGATCATCGCGTGAAGTCCATTAGAATGGACAATGCCGGAGAATTTACTTCAAAGGCATTTGATGATTATTGCACAAACAACAGGATAGCGATTGAGCACTCAGACCGCACGTCCATACGTAATGGACTAGCATAAGCAATAATAAAGAGGATTAAGTTCATTGCCAGACCGCTTTTGCAGAGCTGTAACTTGCCCAACACTTGTTGGGACTCGCAGTCCTGCACACAGCAGCTCTTATCAATTTTAGACCGTCGGCCTACAACATCCATTCTCCTATGCAGCTTGTGCACGGGATCATCTCGAAGATCTCCCATCTTAGAAAATTTGGGTGTATGGTATATGTACCTATACCACCACCTCAGCGGACTGCAATGAGCCCTCTCCGCAAGTCTGGGATATACGTTGGTTATGAGAGTGCATCCATAATCAGGTATTTGGAACCCATGATCGAGACTTGCATACACCCGATTCACGATTGCATCTTTGACGAGGATCGTTTCCGTCATTAGAGGAGGAAATCAACCTTTGAATGAAAAATACCGGAAATCATATGGCATTCCAGGATCCCGCACATGACCCCGCACTAATGAAGCAAATCAAGAAGTCCGAAGATAATTGATTTGCGAATTTAGCAAATGAACTGCTGATCATTTTTGTGATCGAAGGGCGTGGTTAAGTCGCATGTACCGCAAGAAATGCACGAGAGGGTGGAAATACCAAAGAAAATAAAGGTATCCCTCAACCTGTTCAGAGGCCTCAAAGAAAAAGAACAGGAAATCTAGCTCCTCAAACCCAAAGTACCCGGAGACGTCTGGAGAAAACTGGGCGAGAGGACTTACCATAACCAATCACGAAAATGCCCCAAGGAAAGAAGGGAGCAGTTGAGACTGCACTGGAAAGAAGCCAACGGAAAGGCAATTCCAGACTTGAATCTTCCACTGAAGGAAGCCGCTGGAAATAATGTGTGCGCACACATAGGCGATGAAAAGCTAAAGGAACTTGCTCCTGCGATAGGGAATAGCAGTGAAGAGCAAGTAGAAGTGCATGAAGCACCCCATGAAGAAATGGCCATAAACTTTGTTATAACAGGAGAATCTCTGAATAGAGCAACAGCCAACGTTGATGCATACTTTGCAAAGAAGATAGCCTCGATCATTGATCATGATCCCGAGCCTGCATCTCTCGCAGAGTGCAAGAAAAGGCTAGATTGGGAAGAATAGAAAAAGGCAATCACTGCAGAGTTAATCTCTCTGAACAAGAGAGAGGTGTTTGGGCTCGTATGCCGCACACCTCCCCATATAAACCCCGTAGGTCACAAATGGGTCTTTGTTCGGAAGAGAAATGAAAACAACGAAGTTGTAAGGTACAAAGCAAGGCTTGTAGCTCAAGGTTTCACTCAACGTCCTGGAGTTGATTATGAAGAAACCTATTCTCCGGTCATGGGAGGAATTACCTTTAGATATTTGATCTCAATGGCAGTCAACTTGAAGTTGAGAATGAAGCTAATGGATGTTGTCACAGCATATTTGTATGGAAACTTGGATTCGGAGATATACATGAAAGTACCGGAAGGAATTCCTATCCCGAAATAAGACGGAGCAAATAGAAACCTGTATAGTATGAAATTGGAGAAATCATCATGAAATTTGAAGCGATCGGGAAGAATGTGGTACAATCGCTTGAGTGACTTTCTCTGCAAGAAAGGCTACACAAACTGCGAAGATTGTCCATGTGTGTTTATACAGCGATCCCCGAATGGATTCTGTTTAATCTCCGTCTATGTAGATGACTTGAACATCATTGGGACGGATGAAGAAATTGAAGAGGCATGCTCATACTTGAAGTCTGAGTTTGAAATGAAGGATTTGGGTAAAACCAAGTTTTGTTTAGGCTTGCAGTTTGAACATGTCCAAGGAGGAATCTTGGTACATCAATCAACCTACACGCAGAAAGTGTTGCAAAGGTTTGGTTTTGAAAAAAGCATATCCTGCAAAGACTCCAATGGTCGGAAGGTCACTCCAAGCAGACCAAAACCCATACAGACCTAGAGAAGAGGGGGAGGAAGTCCTGGGAGCAGAATTCCCATATCTGAGTGCAGTTGGAGCGCTCATGTACCTTGCGAATAGCACCAGGCCGGACATTGCGTTCGCTGTGAATTTGCTAGCTCGGTACAGTGCAGAACCCATCAAAAGTCATCAGAAAGGGATCAAGAATATCTTCCGCTACCTCCAAGGAAGCAAAGACCTCGGTCTGTTTTTCAGAAGAAACAATGAATTGAATTTAGTTGGCTATGCCGATCTTTGGGTATTTATCGGACCGCATATCTCGGCAAGTCCCAAACCGGCTATGTTTTCCTATGTGGAGGAACAGCAATTTCTTGGAAGTCGTCTAAGCAGACTCTTGTCTCGACGTCGACAAACCACTCGGAAATCATCGCTTTGTATGAAGCATCTCGTGAATGTGCATGGCTCCGAAGAATGGTTCACCACATCCAGAAGTCATGTGGTTTGAACATTGAGCAAACTCCCACAATCATTTATGAAGATAATGCAGCTTGTGTTGCCTAAGCACAAATGGATTATGTAAAGAGCAATCTCACGAAGCATATCAACCCTAAGTTCTTCTATGCTCACGAATTGCATAAGATGAATGAGATCAAGATATTGCATACTAAGTCATGTGATTTGTTCACTAAATCACTCCCAGCATCTACCTTTGAAAGGTGCGTGAAAGGAATTGGGATGATGAGACTTAGAGAAGTGCAGATTTCAGGGGGAGATATTTCACATACTCCCACATAAATCTCGAAGATGAATTATGAATACCCAACATGAATCTCGAAGATTAGTAATGGAAGTTGGGAGAATTGTACTCTTTTTCCTTAGCAAGTTTTTCATGAAGTTTTCTTGCATAAGGTTTTAACGAGGCAATTCGTGTAACATAGTAAGCGTATGCTATGTACTCTTTCTCCAAGTATTTTTCCCACTGGGTTTTTATGGAGTTTTAATGAGGCATATGCATCTCGCGGCAAAGGGCCCAAGGGGGAGTGTTGGGAAACCCTAATGGCCCATGAAGGCCCATGCTGGTCCCTTAAGCCTAAACCCTAGGAGAGCGCTATAAAAGGAGGAGGGGGCCCCCTATATATCAGAAATCATTAGCAATAAAGAATTTCCGATGTTGCTCTCCATAAACACGTCTCTCTCTTTTTCTGTTCTCCAATTCAGATCTGTTCGGAAACCTCGGACTATTCGATAGCAAGGTTCCTTAACACTTTTGGTTCTATCCGGCGCGGCCGAGCGCGACGCGACGGCGGCCGGCGCGACAGCTTCCTCGCTTTCGGCGCCGAAATGGCCCCCTCTTTCCGACCCCCCGGTGTCCTCGTTTCTGACCGCGCGCGCTGCATGCGGGTGGCGGCCGGCCGTGGGCGGTCACCCGGCTCTAATCCCGTGCCAACACGTACGCGCCACGCGACGGCGACGTTGCTGAGGTCTCGTTTCGCGTCCTTCTCGCCTCCATTTTGACCGGCTTGAAACCAGAGCTCCCCCAGAGAACTTATTAAAGGCTTTGGTACTGTTGCGGGAATGGACGCTGTGCTCAGTACTGCTGATCAGTGTCCGCGTTTAGAGATCGGCCTGCGTGTGTGTCAGACATTCAGACTATCGGTGTGTACATACGTGTGATGGAAGCTAGGAGGGTTCACGTTTTACGTGGACGGGATGTCCAATATGACCAGAGAGAGAAACCAAGTGCACGGCAGTTTTTTTTTGGCTTAGTGCAAGTTACACGACCACTAGTCCGAAAATGCTTCTCATTCCCTGTCAGATATGACAACATGTATGCTGATTGTGTCACGGTTAGGGGTGACATCCGGCCTAGGAAATGGGGTGAACGCTGAGCCCGTAGTCCACATGTGGCCTGCGATACACAAATCCACACGAACACAAGATTGCTAACCCGACATAGGAGTAGAGTAATATATATATTGGAGTGTCTAGCCTTCATCCGGATGTTTTGTTTCTTACAAACATCCAAATTTTAGACCTTTAGATCAAAGTATCAAACCATCCATCAAAACAAAATCTCATCTCCCTTCACATCTTACGAATCTCACCATAGATTCAATGCTCTAAAATTTGAATGTTTTTTTGCTAAGAAAACATCCGAATGATATTTATCAAAACCTATATATATATATATATATATATATATATATATACAAACTCTCGCCTTTTAACTGCATTCCAGTTCAGACATGCATGTGTATTATTAGTACGACTTCATGATGGACGAATTAAACGAGAAGATTGCAAATTAGACCACCACGAAGTCAAAAGAATTCTAGACAGCATTTGCTGTAGCTACAGCGACAGTTGAGCGGCGAGGCGAGCCAAAAAGCTGAAACAGAGAAAGGTTTGGCCGCTGCATCACATGAAGGAAACAGCAGTTCGTCCCTCTCTTCACGCGCGGTTGCTATAGCTGCTGCCTTTTGCGTTTGAATGCAGCTAGTAGAGTTATGAACAGCTCAGTTCGATGCACAGGGATTGGAGAGTCGCAAGCGTGGTGAATACACCGCTTCTTGGCTTGACACTTAAACTGTACCCTGTAAAGTTAAGTGGCTTTCGTTGCTTTTCGTCCCTTCTTTTGGTTTGAAAAGAGTTCTTCCGTTCAACGAGGGTACGATTCTAAATCTTTCTCTGAGAGTGACGCTTGAAGATTAACCCTACTTTTGTTTCCTCTAGGGTACGAACCTAAATCTTTCTCTGAGAGTGACTCTTCAAGATTTACCCTACTTTTGTTGCCTCTAGAATATTGGCTGCATCACATATACTACTACTGGACAGTAGCATCGATCCGTAGCTAGTGGCCTGCTTGTAGCAAGCAATTTCAGTGTGCAGAATAACTGCGTAACCAAACAAGGACAACAGTGCATATATGTTTGTGCAGAATTTCCCCTACAAGGATCAACCCAATATAAAAAATTACAAGCAGACCAGCAAATGAAGTTAAGTTCGTGACCCAAAAACACTTCAGAGAACAGGGGATAACATTATGTGAACAATTGGAATGGCATGATCAGATCGACGATCGTGAACCACGCATGTTCTCTAGATGGTTAGTCATGAGTGCACCTTGGAAAGGACAAAGATGATCAAGCTCCCTGTCTCTGGGACGTTCTTCAGACGATGACCTGGGAGGTAGGTTGGGGTCGGTCGTGGAATTACTGTAGCATACAGAGATATCAAGTCTTGGCCTCTCTGGGGGCACACCAGCGCCATTAATTGGTCCCTGCCATGGCCTCCCTTTGACTTGCTAAGCATCCGCTCCTGGCGATTGGCGAACGATTGAGCTGGCTGGCAGGCACTGGCATTTCGTGGCTATAGCGACATGAACATACCGGATGAATAATTGCCAATCATGTTGCTTCTCTTCATTTATTTTTAATTAATTTTAGAAAGGAGATTTTCTTCCCACATTAAATTAGCAAACGGTGTAACTTGTTTGGATGAGGACTTTATCTAGTTTAAAATTTTCAATTAAATCCGAACGAAATGACCCTCTTTGCTGGATAACAGGTTGTCTGGTATGTAACTACGTACGTGTCATTTGTACACTGCTTCTAGAGCTAACGAAATTATACCGTCTTCTTTTGTATTTTCTTGAAACACAATTTTGTCTTTCGACCATGAAAGGGGAAACAGGCCATGTGAATGATCTCCTCCCTAGATGACAAAGAAGTATTTTAGAGTTGCCTTGTTCCTACATCAAGCTTCCATGCGACCAGAAAAAAGAGATGAAGTGACTAGAGAGCATCAGTTGCAATCCGGACACAGCACATAAAGTTCATGAGAACATCCGCAGGCAGAACTACAGCTCCAGGGCCATCATTTTGGAGGTGTCATCAGCTTTCGTCAGCAGATGCATCTCGCCATATATGGCTCCCATTCTGGCGCCCCAACTCCACCTGCCGAGTGCCTGCGCAAAGCTAGCTTCTTCTTGCAACACCTTAATTTGCTCCTCCATCACTATTGCTTTCACCTCTTGTTTCTGCAAAAAAAAATCTTAAGAAAATTTTTATAAAAGCCCAAGAAAATTTCCATGTTCCAAACGAACGAACCTAATGCTGTCTGTCGTAGCACTCAAGCTAAGTAGCGCATGCTAGCGCAACAACAAACTGAAGCTGCTGATTTCTTCCAAAGCTCTGAAAACCATTTTGCCGCGAGGTACGCGGGGCCGCCGACGTGTCATCGGATCACGGAGGACCATGTCTAATCAAATAATGGACGATGGGTACCGCACCGCCTCCGTGAGGATCGGATACGTGGCCTGGGAAAGGCTGCTGTCGCCGCAACCAATCCTCATAAATGCCAAAAGTTTGCTTTTGGGCCTTCACGGCTCATCTTCCGTTCCAGCCTTTGGAGCTTTGACACTGCGAAGCCCGTACGTCCACGCCTCCGACCCATGGCCACGTGGCCCTGCTCCACCCACCCGCCAAACTCCAATACTGCCCGTCCAAGTGTCGCCCTTCTCCTTCGGCAACATCCAAAGTCCGTTATGTTTTGGTAGTGCGGTTCAATGCCAGATTACCAGTAGGCTTGTTTGTTTAGCTTTACGTTTTTTTATAGCTTAAAGCTAGATTTTTAGGCTTAAATAACTTAAAAGTAATCGATTTTTATACATGGTAGAGGTTGATAATTTTACCATAACTGCAATGCCATTGGTCTAAGACCAACTCTCAATAAACAAAAAAAAAACACCTTTTTAGTGGCTTTTTGGCTTTTAGTTATATAGAGGTTTATGATTTTTGAAAAATCCTAAGTAAAAAACTACTTATTTGTTTAGGCTTTGACTTTTTGGTTTTTAAGCTGGTGAAAAAGCTTAAACAAACATGGCCTAAATTTCATTGTTTCTATCAAAGTATATATATGTCAATATTATAAGAGATATAATAGAATTAATTAGGATCATTTATATTCGATATGGTTCCTTACCTAACTCTAATAACCTTCTAGAACTCTAGTAGATTGAATTAATCTCCGAGTCACATTATACTATACACACACCCTTTCAGGCTCAAACAATATACATCTAACTATTACGCTATTACGGCTATTCTATCATCCTACACAGTATTAAAGCAGGTTTCCATCTAGACCAATTCCAAGCCATCTCCAAATTCCATTGCACGCCTCCCCTAGGAGAGGTGATGTAATCTCCTTGGGATGTGCATTGTAGATATATGCCCTCCCTTCTCCATCAATAGATTGGTTCCTTTTTCACCGATCAATAGATCGGTTCTTTCCTCCGATTAGTAGATCTTTTTTAGCTTCTTTTCCACTGCCAACCGTTATTGATTGTCACTTCGTCGTCTCTCCCCTGTCGTCTCTTGCTCGACGTACATGCATGTTGTACGTGGTCCTTATGCATTGCATTGTGCGTGCATATACTCTTGATTTGTTTCGATCTGCCGCTTCTTCTTTACTTCTACTTCTTCCTCCATGCTGGCAAGGTGCTTCCTTTCCCATCGCGTCAGTGACCCACAATCAATTAGGATGATTTGTATCCCATATGATTCCTTCTATATCTCTACTAAATTTACATATTTCTAATAGATTAACTTGATCTTCAAGTCGCATTGTAATATATATATATATATATATATGCCCTCTCAGGCTCAAGCTATATAAATCCAACTATTCTGGCTATTTTAGGCTTTGTTTTTGGAGGGCTTTAAGCTAACTTCAACTTTCGAAAAGCCAGTAAACCCTAAAAGTTTTTAAGCAGTTTTTGACATAAGCTAAAAGCCATATATAATTTAGCCCAGAAAGCAATAAAATAGTTTTTCAGAAAAGCTACAGCTCACCAATAGACCCTATCCTCATGGGGCTTCAAAAAGTCATTTGCTCATGCTACTGTTGCACTACATTTTTTATTGATCTCTAACTTCCGACTACTAGCACTATCAAACATAATGTTACAATTCATGGATGTTTGACAAGGGGTGAACTTGAAATGGTCAAACTTGACGTACCTACAAGGACGATGATCTAGTTTGTTTTTTATTTTCAAAAATGTTAAGAAGTTTGAGTGATTGGGATGATAAACATGTTTAGAAGCTGACCAAATGGTGTCATGTTAACTTCAATGCAAAATACACTCAAGCTAGCTGATAGGCATCTGGTTAGCCATAAGAAGATCTCGAGTTCATACCTAATAAAGCAGGGGTATAACGGTAAAACCGTACAAAATTCCTGGCTTATATAAGCCACGTAGCACACACCTCCTTGGACAAAATCTCAAGCATAGCAAACACTAATCACAAGCCATATCACCAAGAATGCGCTTCCCGCCTTGTCCGTAAGCCGTAACTACTCCCGCAATTACCAACTTAATTACCCCACTCCGGCTTCCATGGACGCCAGCCTCCGCACACTATCTCCGGCCAGCTTCCCCGGCGAGGTCCGCTCCGCCGTCTCCTCCCTCCTGCTCTCCCCCGGAGCCAGCGCCCTCGACACCGTCTTCTCCCACCTCCCGCCCCCGGTCACCATCCCGCCGCTCGGCTCCAGCGTCTACTACCGCCAGAGCGAGCTCCTCCGCCACTTCGCCGCGTCGCAGGCGCAGAGCACCGCCAGCTCGTCGTCGGCTGACGATGGAGCACCCCGGAAGCTATACCGCGGCGTGCGGCAGCGGCAGTGGGGGAAGTGGGTGGCCGAAATACGGCTCCCCCAGAACAGGGTGCGCGTGTGGCTCGGCACGTACGACTCGCCGGAGACCGCCGCGCACGCGTACGACCGCGCTGCCTACAAGCTGCGGGGCGAGTACGCGCGCCTCAATTTCCCCGGCGTCATGGACGGCCGCGACTGCCCCGACAACCTGCGGCAGCTCCGTGCCGCCGTGGATGCAAAGATTCAGGCCATCCGCGTCCGCCTGGCTCGCAAGCGCGCGCGCGCCCGGCGGCAGCTGGAGGAGAACAAGGAGAATCCATGCACCGAGGGCGCGAAGGCGCCAACAGCTGCGCGCCCGGTCGTCTCGGAGGGCGCAACGTCTGAGACGACGGCGTCGTCGTACGGGTCACCGGACGGAGTTCTCTCCTTGAGCGCGGCCTCAGCCTACGCCGAGTGCTCGCTGGAACGGTTGCCGTCGTTTGATCCCGAGTTGATCTGGGAGATGCTTAACTTCTAGCTGGCTAGATGGAGTGGAACCATGGACACAAACCAACCAACATGAAGGTGTCCATGCATGGACATGGTTGCAGTGTTTGAGCTTTTAGACTTCGAAATTAGGTGTTGGATTTTTTATTTGTGATGATATGTAACCTATTATTAGAAGCATATGAACAATAAAATGCCCATTTAAATTGGGCGTCCTAGCGACTACTAGTTAGTAACTGTAAACTGCATCTGTCATGGTTTTCGCATCGACAAGATGTAAAAAACTAATCTCTGAATGTCTAGCTCTGCATAAGTGTTCCAGTGTTCTTCGACTAGTAGCATTCTTCTCCTCTGTTTCTTGCTCTGTTTGTTTTGTATCCCCAACCTTATGCTATATAGTACGGCATGCTTTTGTGAGAATTTTAGACTGTAATTCAGACTTCAGAAGCGTATGCGAAGTCTGCGGGCTAGCAGAAGTGCAGAACAGAAGAGAGCAAGGAAGAAAGAAAACTGAGTCAACTGATGAGGATTTGAGCAAGTCTCTGCATATATTCCCATCTAACCACTCCAAAATCCAAATCTTGTAAAGCTTGTTCATTTGATTTTCTGAAAGAAACCTTACAACTGTGGTCCATGGAGATTACCGCTAAAAGCATGTGCACGATTTTTCTCTGGCAAGCATGTGCCCCAAACAGTAGTTGGTTGAACTGGGCTCCACTGCCGAATCAAAGCCCAACTCTGGTCAGTACATGCATGATTGGAATGTTTGGACGACGACAACATAATCCTAATTGAAAGCTTCATTTTCTCACTCTGCCCCTACCAAATAATTGCTCCGGTTGGAGTTGTTGCCTCATGACATTTTAACATTCAGAATTGGAGTAATAGCAGTACTCGCTTGCTCTGACTAGCTTCTGTAAGGAACACTGTGCAAACGTTTCTAGTCAATTCTCCTATTCAACACTGTGCAAACATGAAATATACTTCCGGTGTGCAAGAGACAGACCGTTCACGAATACAGTTTACGGGGGGGTTGATTTATGCTGCCATTCTGGATTTCGGAGAGCAGTGCACCTGCAGTACGGTTCTGGTTAGTCATAGCAGTTCAGACGGATTGCGTTTAAGCTGTTCTGCTCAACTGCTTTACACTTTTGCGAAACTGATTTCTACCTACAATGCAAAGGTCTTTTCCTGATAACAAAGGAGCATCCGGATTCCTAATTGAAAGGGCAAAAGAAACCGACGGGAACATAAATCTAACTCAAGCCATAACTCCTCTCAGCGCAATCAAACGAAAATTCGCGAATAAATCAATACATTTCATATCGTTATTTCGTTCAATCATATCAGTAGAATTGTATAATTCACCACACATGTATTGATTCATCTATGCGCATATAAATACATGAGGGAAGTACACAGGACAGGGAGAAATGAGGCTAACGGATGATGCGCATGCAGAGACACACGCAGTGACGCAGGTGCATGCAGGCCATAAGATCCGGTCTTCCCTAAGGAATCGGTACACCAGTTAGACGTGGAGCCGTAGCAGTTGATAGTAGTGTTAAGGAACCTCGCTATCCAATAGTCCGGGGTTCCCGAACAGATCTGAATTGGAGAACAGAAAGAGAGAGAGACACGTGTTTAGGGAGAGCAACAGCGGAATTCTTTTATTGCTAATGATTGCTTGTACATTAGGGGGGAACCCCCCTCCTCCTTTTATAGCGCTTACCCAGGGTTTAGGCTAAGGGACCAGCATGGGCCTTTATGGGCCATCTGGGTTTCCCAACACTCCCCCTTGGGCCCTTTGCCGCGAGATGCATATGCCTCATTAAAACTCCAGAAAAACCCAGTGGGAAAAATACTTGGAGAAAGAGTACATAGCATACGCTTACTATGTTGCACGAATTGCCTCGTTAAAAACCTTATGCAAGAAAACTTTATGAAAAACTTGCTAAGGAAAAAGAGTACAATTCTCCCAACTTCAATTGCTAATCTTCGAGATTCATGTTGGGTATTCATAATTCATCTTCGAGATTCATGTGAGAGTATGTGAAATATCTCCCCCTGAAATCTGCACTTCTCTAAGTCTCATCATCCCAATTCCTTTTACGCACCTTTCAAAGGTAGATGCTGGGAGTGATTTAGTGAACAAATCTGCAAGATTTTCACATGACTTAGTATGCAATATCTTGATCTCGTTCATCTTATGTAATTTGTGAGCATAGAAGAACTTGGGGTTGATATGCTTCGTGAGATTGCTCTTCACATAACCCATTTGTGCTTGGGCAACACAAGCTGCATTATCTTCATAAATTATCGTGGGAGTTTGCTCAATGTTCAAACCACATGACTTCTGGATGTGGTGAACCATTCTTCGGAGCCATGCACATTCACGAGATGCTTCATACAAAGCGATGATTTCCGAGTGGTTTGTCGACGTCGAGACGAGTCCGCTAGACGACTTCCAAGAAATTGTTGTTCCTCCACATAGGAAAACATAGCCAGTTTGGGACTTGCCAGTATGCGGGTCTGATAAATACCCAGCATCGGCATAGCCAACCAAATTCAATTCATTGTTTCTTCGAAAAAGCAGACCAAGATCTTTGCTTCCTTGGAGGCGTGGAAGATGTCTTTGATCCCTTTCAATGCCTTTTGGTGGGTTACGCTGCATCTGCATCGAGCTAGCAAATTCACGATTTAACGCAATGTCCGGTGCGGTGCTATTCGCAAGGTACATGAGCGCTCCAATCGCACTCGGATATGGGAATTTGCTCCCGGGACATCCTCCCCTCTTCTCTAGGTTCTGTATGGGTCTAGGTCTGCTTGGAGTGACCTTCCGACCATTGGAGTCTTCGCAGGATATGCTTTTTCAAATCCAAACCTTTCCAACACTTTCTGTGTGTAGGTTGATTGATGTACCAAGATTCCTCCTTGGACATGTTCAAGCTGCAAGCCTAAACAAAACTTGGTTTTACCCAAATCTTTCATTTCAAACTCAGACTTCAAGTATGAGCATGCCTCTTTAATTTCTTCATCCGTCCCAATGATGTTCAAGTCATCTACATAGACGGAGATTATCTGAAGTCCATTCGGGATCATTGTATAAACACACATGGACAATCTTCGCTGTTTGTGTAGCCTTTCTTGCAGAGAAAATCACTCAAGTGATTGTACCACATTCTTCCTGACTGCTTTAGCCCATACAGTGATTTCTCCAATTTCACACTGCATGTGTTTCTATTTGCTCCGTCTTGGTTGGGATAGGAATTCCTTAGGTACTTTCATGTATATCTCGAATCCAAGTTTTCATACAAATATCTTTGTGACAACATCCATTAGCTTCATTCTCAACTTCAAGTTGATCGCCATTGAGATCAAATATCTAAAGGTAATTCCTCCCATGACCGGAGAATAGGTTTCTTCGTAATCAACTCCGGACGTTGAGTGAAACCTTGAGCTACAAGCCTTACTTTGTACCTTACAACCGTTGTTTTCATTTCTCTTCCGAACAAAGACCCATTTGTGACCTACGGGTTTATATGGGGAGGTGTGCGGCATCTGCTCAAACACCTCTCTCTTGTTCGGAGAGACTAACTCTGCAGATGATTGCCTTTTCCATTCTTCCCAATCTAGCCTTTTCTTGCACTCTGCTAGAGATGCGGGCTCGGGATCATGATCAATGATCGAGGCAATCTTCTTTGCAAGTATGCATCAACGTTGGTCGTTGCTCTATTCAGGATTCTCCTGTTATTACAAAGTTTATGGCCATTTCTTCATGGGGTGCTTCATGCACTTCTACTTGCTCTTCATCGCTATTCCCTATCGCAGAGCAAGTTCCTTTAGCTTTTCATCGCCTATGTGTGCGCACACATTATTTCCGTGGCTTCTGCAGTGGAAGATTCAAGTCTGGAATTGCCTTTCTGTTGGCTTCTTTCAGTGCAGTCTCAACTGCCCCTTCTTTCCTTGGGGCATTTTCGTGATTGGTTGTGGTAAGTCCTCTCACCCGATTTTCTCAGACGTCTCCGGTACTTTGGGTTTGAGGAGCCAGTTTCTGTTCTTTTTCTTTGAGGCCTCTGAACAAGTTGAGGATACCTTCTATTTTCTTTGGTATTTCCACCCTCTCGGTGCATTCCTTGCGGGTACATGCGACTTAACCACACCCTTGGATCACAAAAATGATCAGCGGTTCATTTGCTAAATTCGCAAATCAATTATCTTCGGACTTCTTGATTTGCTTCATTAGTGCGGGGTCATGTGCGGGATCGGTGGAATGCCATATGATTTCTGGTATTTTTCATCCAAAGGTTGATTTCCTCCCCCTAATGACGGGAAACGATCCTCGTCAAAGATGCAATTAGCGAATCGGGCTGTATGCAAGTCTCCAGTCATGGGTTCCAAATACCTGATTATGGATGCACTCTCATAACCAACGTATATTCCACACTTGCGGAGAGGGCCCATTGCGATCATTGAGGGGTGGTATAGGTACATATACCATACACCCAAATTTTCTAAGATGGGAGATCTTCGGGATGATCCCGTGCACAAGCTGCATAGGAGAATGGATGTTGTAGGCCGACGGTCTTAAATTGATAAGAGCTGCTGCGTGCAGGACTGCGTGTCCCCAACAAGTGTTGGGCAAGTTACAACTCTGCAAAAGCGGTTTGGCAATGAATTTAATCCTCTTTATTAGTGCTTCTGCTAGTCCATTCTGCGTATGGACGTGCGGTACGGAGTGCTCAACTGCTATCCCTGTTGCAGTGCAATAATCATCAAATGCCTTTGAAGTAAATTCTCCGGCATTGTCCATTCTAATGGACTTCACGCGATGATCAGGGAAAGCATTCTTAATTCTTATGATCTGCGAGATCAGCTTTGCAAAAGCATGGTTTCTTGTTGACAACAAGCATACATGCGACCATTTCGAGGAAGCATCGATGAGCACCATAAAGTATCGAAACAGCCCTGACAGGGGCTGAATTGGACCGCAAATATCCCCCTGGATGCGTTCTAGGAATGCAGGGATTTCACTTTGCACTTTCATAACAGAGGGTCTAGTTATTAATTTTCCGGTGGCGCATGCGGGGCACACAAAATCTTCATGATTCGGGAAATTTTTAACATTAATGCCATGACCTTGTGAGTTGTTCACTATATTTCTCATCATTCTAAGACCAGGATGGCCTAATCTACCATGCCATAAAGAAAATAACTCATAGCTTCTAAAAACAGTCTTCAAGGAAGTGTACACTTCGGGTGCATGAATATTCGTGTAGTACAACCCAGATTCATATGAGGGACATTTTTCTAATACCATTTTTCCACATGCCGCGTGCTTCACAATGCACAAGTATTCTTTGCCATTTTCTTCATTGGTTTCTACGTGAAAACCATTGGCGCGGATGTCTTTAAAGCTTAAGAGAGTGCGCGTTGATTCCGGGTACAAAAGGGCTTCTTCAATTACCAAAGTTGTACCCATAGGCAATATAATAGTGGCTCTTCCAGAGCCGATTACATATGAGTCGCTTCCTGCGATCGTAGTAATCTTTCCAGCGTTCTTCGTGATCGACCGGAAATATTTAGACTCTCTTAAGATGGTATTTGTTGTGCCACTATCAACAATGCATATCTCTTCCATTTGGGCGCTACACGATTTCTAGATAAAAGAAATATAATTCTAACCATATAGAGGCAAAAAAAAATCCAAATATTGCTTGCAAATTTGAAGAATACTGGAATAAAGAATAAATTGCATATTTATTCATGAAGGAAGTATGCTCTTCTAGAGCTTACAATTCATTATTCAAAGAAAAAGCTAACAACCATAATCTAAAAGAAATGCATTAAACAGAATCTGTGAAATATGCATTAATTTCTGCTTCTATGTCATCGGCAGAAGTTTTCTCTTCATTTGCCATAATAATGGCTGCGAGATCGATGTCCGTGCTATTCGTGAGGATGAGGCAAGTGGTGTGTCTACATCCATGACATCATCATCACCGATGTTGGCGAAGCGCCTCATGGCGTTTTCATTTGCCTTCTTCTTAGCCTGATATGCGTTGATCGCTTCCTTTGATTCTCGACATATCTTCGACCAATGTCCCCAAGTGCCACACTTGAAGCACGTTTGGTTACGCTGTCCATACGGCTTGGCGTGCGTCTTTTCTTTGTCATCCTCTTCACGGGGCTTTGGACTTTCCTTTGGCACAGGGCCTCTCTTTTCCACCGCTTGCCCTTCTTTCTATGAGTGGGCTTTCTCACCTTGTAGCTATTGGCATTGACTTACGTGCGATGCCTCGTCCGGTGGTCTGCGAGACATAGTTCTTGCGTAGAACATCGTCTTGCGATTCCGCAACTTGCATTACATCAATCGATTCGCTATACTCCTTGTATGCGCCCCGACGATATTTGTGTGTGCACTGGATAGCATTAGGGTGGAAGGTAGAGAGTTTTCTCAATCTTCTCTTCATCGGTGATCTTCTTGCCACATAGAGAGATTGGTACAAATTCTGTGCAAAGGCAATTGTACTCGCCATCGCTCAAGTCGCAAACCTCAGCGTACCCAATCTTGCTTGTGCTTGGGCAAGATGGTGCACTTGAGCTTTCAACCGCTCAAGTGCGGTCCAAAGCTCAAGTGCACTCTCCTCGACCATATATTCATTCTTTAGAGTGGTGAGAGGTGGTGCTCGAGAAAATGCGAGCTTGATCGTTACGCTTTCGGTGGTAGGTTTTGCGTCTGCGAGGACCCTAGACCAATCGCGAGGCGAGCTTCTTGCCCCAAGAACGATCTTCACGTCCGATGCCCAAGTGAGGTAGTTCTGACCGTGCGGGGCCAGTTCTTCAAACTCACGATTCACAATGCCAGACATCTGCATGATTTCAAAATTCTGGTTTAGATTACTGCGTGTAATCTGATAGAAAAAAAATGGTTGCAAAACATAAGCTGCAGAAAAATTAAATTGCTATGCATTGCAATATTTTAAATAAAGCAACGGATTCAAAAATTCATAAAGAATATTCGTAAAATAGAGAAATAAAGCTAAAAAAATAAAAACAGAGCCAAATAAATCTTCTTGATTTTCTGGCAATTTTTCAAAATTTTCTGCAATTTTTTTTTCTCTTTTTTTCCCTTTTCTTTTCTTCTTTTTCTTTTCTTTTTTTTTCCTTTCGCGGCCGAGCCGGCCACTGGGCCGCCCGCTGGCCCATTTGCGTTTCGACGGCTAGGTTTCCACCCCTAGCCGCCACAACAGCCGCTCCCCTTTTTCTTTTTTTTTCTTCCGCTCGGCGCGCCGCCTGCCCTCTTCTCCCGGCGCCTCTTCCCCTTCCGCTCGGCGCGTCGCCCCCTTCACTTCCCCGGCGAGACCCGCCGCCCCATCTCTTCGGCGATGGTGCGTCGGCTGCCACCGAAGACGGGCCGGAGGCCGAGGAGGTGCCTCGGCGGGCAGAGCGGCGCGGAGAGCGGGAGGTGCCTCGTGCCGGCCGCGAGCGACGCGGAGGCGAGGAGCCGCTTGGCCGGGCCGCGAGCCGAGGGTGATGGCGGCGCGAGGCGGGCCGGGCCATCGGTGGCGCAGAACGACCGAGCTTGCGGCGAAGCGGGCCGGACGGCGATGCGGCCGAGGCGGCGGACGGCGGCCGGGCTCGCCGCCGAGGTGACGCGGTGGCTTCGACGCCACGCCGGCAAGGGACGGCGGGGCCGGGCGTCGCACAAGCGCCGCCGTTACGCACGGATGGCCGCTACTTGCTCTTCGTGCGGTTCGGTCGGGCGCCGGCGATGAGTGCGACGCGGCCGAGGCCGCCGGTGGCCTATGGCGGCTTCAGCCGGCGCCGGCGCGGCTGCGATGGCGGCGCCGGCGGCGGCAAGACAGAGGCGGCGGCGGCAGGCGGTGCGTCGGCGGCGCGACGCTGCGAGGCCTATCTTCATGCTCGGCGGGCCTGGCTGACGGTGGCGCAGCGGCGTGCTGCGAGCACGCAAATCGAGGCGCACGGGTCTGGGGGACGGCGGTAACGGCGGCGTGCTGCGAGCACGCAAACCGAGACGGTGTATTCCTGTTTTCTCTTTTTTTTTCTGAGGTGACGCATGTACTGTTGCTATCTGTAGCTTCGTGCTACGAGATAAAAAACAGAAAACAGATGCGTAGGTTAGATGCATGCATACGACAAGCGTTTAGATTCGATTGCCAAAATCTCACCTTTCTCACCTTTCAATTCTGATCTCCGGTAGAGCTTCGTGCTGATAACGTGTTAAGGAACCTCGCTATCGAATAGTCCGGGGTTCTCGAACAGATCTGAATTGGAGAACAGAAAGAGAGAGAGACACGTGTTTAGGGAGAGCAACAGCGGAATTCTTTTATTGCTAATTATTGCTTGTACATTAGGGGGGACCCCCTCCTCCTTTTATAGCGCTTACCCAGGGTTTAGGCTAAGGGACCAGCATGGGCCTTCATGGGCCATCTGGGTTTCCCAACAAGTAGTAGCGAGTAGTTCGATAGCCCCCCGCAGCCGGAACATCGCCTGGTCGGATGTTCAGGCTGGTCCTGAACTCGTGAAACACCGATGATGGCAGCCCTTGGTGAAGACATCGGCGAACTGCGAGGATGTTGGAACATGGAGAACCCGCGCCTCGCCGAGAGCAACTAGATCACGAACAAAATGAAGATCAATCTCGACATGCTTGTTCGCTGGTGCTGCATGGGGTTCGAAGATAGATACATTGCACTGACGTTGTCGTAGTATACGATAGTTGCTCGGGTCGGTGGGAGGTGAAGTTCAGTGAGAAGCTGCCGCAACCAACAAGACTCAGCCACACAGTTTGCCACAGCTCAATACTCTGCTTCCGCACTAGAACAGGACACTGTATGTTGTCGTTTTGACGTCCAAGAGATTAGATTCGCACCAAGATAGACACAGAACCCCGAAGTGGACTTTCTGGTGTCCGGGCAACCTACCCAATCAGCATCAGAATAAGCGACCAGGTCACGAGAAGAAGATTTGTAGAAGTGTAGACCATAGATGTGACGTAAGATACGCTTGACTAATTGGAAGTGAGAATCCCAGGGATCATGCATGAATAGGCGATCCTGTTTAACCGCATAGGAGATGTCGGGCGAGTGAGTGTAAGGTATTGTAGAGCACCAGCCAAGCTTCTGTAGAGAGTTGGATCTTGGACCGGTTTACCGGAGGTAGAGGAGAGTTTAGAACGTGTATCAATGGGACTGGAAATGGGGTTGCAATTTAACACGTGGGTGTGGTCTAAAATCTCTAAAGCATATTGTTGCTGAGATAGAAACATGCCAGACTTGGTATGGTGGACATTAATGCCAAGAAAGTTTTGAAGCTCGCCCAAGTCACTCATGGAAAATTCATTTTTAAGAGATGAAATAATGGAGTGAAGAAATACGGTGGTGTTGGCAGTAAGAATTATGTCATCGACATATAACAACAGGTAAACATTAGAGGTGCCTCGATGAAAAATAAAAAGAGGGGAATCACATTTGGATGCGGTGAAGCCAATAGAAACAAGAAAGGTGGTAAATCTGTAAAACCAAGTGCGTGGAGCTTGTTTTAAACCATAGAGGGATTTATTGAGATGACAAACATGATTGGAACGAGAGGAGTCAACATATCTCGAAGGTTGGTGGCAATATACTGTTTCTTGAATATTACTGTGTAAGAAGGCGTTTTTGACATCAAGTTGATGAAGTGACCAGGAGTGATAGGTGGCAAGGCTGAGGATGACTCGAATTGTTGCCGACTTGATGACGGGGCTAAATGTCTCCCCATAATCGACACCCGCCTGTTGAGTGAAGCCGTGTAGCACCCACCGTGCCTTATACCTTGCCAATGACCCATCAGGATGCAATTTGTGCCTGAAGATCCATTTGCCGGTCACAATGTTGACACCTGCAGGATGAGGAACGAAATACCAAGTGTCATTCTGCAACAAAGCATTATATTTGTCAAGCATTGCGTTGTACCAATTTGGGTCCTTAAGAGCGACATGATAGGAAGAAGGAATGGGAGATATAGAATTTGTTGTGGTTGCTAATGAATATTTGGGATTAGGCATAGAATACCCAGATTTGGCTCTTGTGGTCATTTGGTGTGAGTTGGCGGGTGGATTGACCGGAATAGCAGTGGGCGGTATATGTGGGTGACAGTTGCTGGGAGAGTCGGAGCCAGATGCTGGCGGATGGTTGGGCACAGATGATGAGGCCAAATCGCGTGGCACTGGGGAGTGCAGCACGAAAAGCCGGGAAGAGTCGATCACGTGGGATCCCGAGGGTGATGCAGTGGAGCGGGCGGACAAGGTAGGTGGTGTGCTGAATTCGGAGAGGATAGGGGGCACCGGCTAAATCGGAGTTTCTGTAGCTGTTGGAGCCGTAACGCCTGGGAATTTGTGATATGTGGAAGCAAAAGGGAAAGTTTGTTCATAAAAAATAACATGCCAAGATATGATAACCTTGCAAGTAGAGAGATCTAAGCAGCGGTAGCTCTTGTGCTTGAGAGGGTAACCGAGAAAAACAAACCGAGTAGAATGGGGAGCGAGCTTGTGGGAAGATGTGGCATATAAATTTGGAAAACAAAGACAACCGAAAGTGCGGAGATGGTGGTGGTAGGGTGTTGCCCATGAAGGAGGAAATGTGGTGTTTGGAAATTGATTGGATTAGATGGGCGCCGATTGAGGAAGTCAGTGGCAGTGTGTAACGCCTCAACCCAAAATTGGGGTGGCATACGCGCTTGGAACAAAATTGTGTGTAGAATATCGTTGGTAGAGCGTATGATGCTTTCGGCCTTGCCATTTTGTAGAGAAGTGTGGGGATAGGAAATGCGAAAGGAAACACCACGAAGAGAGAAGAAGGTGCACAACTGAGAACTAAGAAATTCGCCGCCATTGTCACATTACATGCACTGAATGGAAACTTTAAATTGATTGAGCACGAAAATAAAGAATCGTAGCAAAGTAGGGGAAGTATCTGATTTATTACACAATGGAAATGTCCAAGAGTAATGTGAGTATCAAGAACAACCAAGTGGTACTGATATCCGAAAAAGCTAGGAATTGGAGAAGTCCACAAATTGCAATGAATAAGTTGTAAAAGGTGAAGTAGTAAAAGAATCAGAGTGCGAAAAAGAAAAACGAGGTTGCCGTCCTAATTGGCGGGCCTCACAAACAGGAGACGTGAGCATAGGTTTATAACGTAAAGTTGTAGATAAATGGGTGAGGAACGCCCTGCCAGGATGACCGAGACGTCGATGCCACAGGTCGCCGATGGTGGTGATGGAGAGCGCAGCATGTCTGGTGGAGGGTGAACCGAAGAACGGATATAGCTCACCAGAGATGATCTCATTATGGTTTTCCTAGATGCCAGATCCTTTACAGAAAAGCCACATTGGTCAAATTCAACGGAACATGAGTTATCACGAGTAAATTGACGAATCGAAATAAGATTTTTGACAATGTCAGGAGAAACTAGAACATTATGAAGGTGGAACGGTTGGGTAGTAAGATGAGTTTTTTAAAAAAAACAGCCGAGAGGTAGTAAGATGAGTTGAACCAGTAGCAACAATAGGAAGTTTAGACCCATTGGCAACAACAATACGTTGAGAAATAAGCTTTGAAGGGGAATGAAGCGAGGTAAGGTTACCCAAAGTGCCGGTGATATGGGATGACGCGCCGGTGTCCACGAACCAGTCAGTGTTGGCGAGGGGCTGAGGGGGTGCTGCAGCATCACATTGCTGAGAGTCGCATTCAGTATGGCGTTCTGCTCCCATGAAGGCTGCATGGGCGCATGGAGCGACGTGGGCGAGCCGGAGTACATCACCGGGTACGCCTGAGTCTGCACGTTGGGACGGGAGCCCAGAACGCCGACGGCATTGGGTGGCACCCACGGTGCGCGCCATTGTGGAGGAAACGGCGTGCCCCCATAACGCAAAGTACCCTATCCAAGGCTGCTGCTGGGGCGCCTGCTGACCGCTCCACCGTTGTTGTTGTCGTTGGGACCACGACCACGATCGCTGTTTTATCTGCGGTTGGAGTTCTTCTGTCTGCGGCCCGCTTGGCCACCTTGCGGTGCGCGGGCACCATGGTCGTCGCGGTCACCACCACGATCTATCGTGTTGGTGTTGCTGCCGTTGATGACAAGGGCGGAGGAGCCCTCCGTGTGAGCACGCTTGTCCAGGTCAATCTCCTCGAGGAGGAGGCGAGACCAAGCCTAAACGAAGGTTGGGAATGGCACCTGCATCGGGAGAACGGTGGCCATTACCTGGAACTTGCGGCTCAGGCCACGAATTAGTTGCAAAGTCAAGGTACGGTCGGAGACGGGTTTGTCGACGCCGGTGAGTGCGTCGGCAAGAGCTTTGAGGCGGCGACAGTAGGCGCCAATGGTCATGTCGTCCTGCACAGTGGCGCGAAATTCCGCGCCAATGTGGATCGCACGCCCTGGCTGGTTGTCGTGAAAGAACGTGTGCAACCTGCTCCAAGCGCCGTGCTCAGTGCTCTCGGGCGTCATGAATACATCCAAGAGTTCATCAGAGATCATAGTATAGATCGAAAGAGCGATGGTCATATCTGTCCGCCGCCATTCGTCGTCCTTGTGCTGCGGATCGGTGTCCTCTTCAATGTGGTCACGAGCGTTGAACTTGCTGAGGACAGAGAGCATGAAATTCCTCCATTTATAATAGTTGTTGGCAGCAAGATCAAGTTTGAAGGGAATATAGCTGTGGATGTTGACGTGGTGGATGGAAGTTGGGGAGAAGGAGGCAGGGGCTGCAACAGGCATGTGGCCAGTGGCGGAAACCGGAAGAGTGCCAGTACTGATAGCGGGCATGGTGCCAAGACCGGCCGCAGGCACTGTGTCGCTCATGGTGAGGAGGAGGTTAGGAAAAAGAGTTCTTTTACGATACACTAAAATAAATATGGGCCATCTATTTCTTTGAATCCAAAGGCTGAAATTAGTCTAGATCTGACTACACTACCATGTGTAGTATGAGTAGTAGAATCTGAGGAGGGGTAGTTTGGTAAAAAAGTTTTGAGCCAGCTGCCAGAACTCTATCTCATAGAGGGGTAAAACGGTAAATGAATGGCATTCCAGCTCTTCACCCCCACCCGAAGCTTTGCCATCTCACCGAGTTCTCGTTAGCGCCATCAATGGATCTTGTGGTGAGGCCTCGAGGGCGACTCGCGAGTCTCGAAACGGGGAGGCCGACGGCGAATACGGTGACCAACTATGTCGCTATTTCTCCTGTAAAGGTATGGCCTCTCAATCCCGGTTAGATCTGAAAGGATCGGTGCAGCGATGGCTCTTTCGGTGATGGATGGCGGTGGTAACGACGACGGTGGCGGGTGGAGGAGTTGGACATCATATGAGGGATATCCGATAGGGAGGTCCCATGCCATGCGAGTTTAGTGGAGTTGGAGTCACACCCCGCCTTGATGTCATCGCCACCACGGTCATGCCCCTGACTTTCTAGCAACCAGACCAACGTCATCTAGCTGCCGCCAACCTCCTCTCTTGAACAACACCATCGCCAACGTATACAGACGAGTCCGCACCCTCGTCCCATTCCTCTAGGTAAGTCCCTTGCCTCAATAGGTAGAATAGTTTCTAGAGTGTTCAATTTTGTTTGCTTCATTATAATTTGTGTGCTGAATTAGGGTGAGCTACAAGGATCGTAGATTCGTAGCGTATCAGGAGCTCTGCAGCCAAGGTTAGCACCCTGTTGTTATGCTTTGTGAGGTTTTATTACGCCTACTGTAAGGATTTCCTTTTTCCTGTACATCTAACTATTTTATGTTGAATTATTCTTATCTGGAGCATTACTTTAGATAACGGTAAATTGAGTTCATAAATTATTGCAAACCACTACTGTTGATACCATTGAATGCCTGTAAACAGTAGATAGTATTAGTACTGCTACTGCCTGAGATGGGTGTTCTATGGTACCTTCTGAACGTTCATGTTGATTCCCCATCCTTCTTATGTGTCCGCTCAACTGTTCTTTAAGATATATCATGTTTTCCTTTTGGTTTTCTAATGTCTAATTGGAAACTTTTTTAGACAAAATAGTTTTTATTGTTAGGTCTTGATGTTTTACTAGGTAAATTCAACAAATGCCTTGTTAACTTAGCTAATGTTTTTAGATGCTGCAAGACAACCTTATGTGCACCGAAAAAGGGTTGTAGGTGGTGTTTTACCGAGAACAAATCTCTGCTCCTTCTTGATCGGGTTCTAATTAAGAATAGGATAAGTAGGTTTGTTATCTCCAGGGTACTAGAAAGAATTGTATGGTTTATTGAAATCAGACAGGTCCTGTACTACAAAATTTGGTTTTGCTCTCATTTTTGTCATTGTTAACTGTCACATATCTCATAGAAATGATTTCTTGTGGTAAATTTACAGCGTAAATAGTAAACTCTAAGTTGCATTTGTCATCAAAGCTATTTTTGTCTGTTGATAGCCATTTTGATTCAGTACGAACTTGGAAGGATGGTGTAGACTCTACATGAATATTATGTGGATTTACGTAGTGATTTGGTTCCCAAATTTGGGTGTCTTCTCAGGGAGTGTTGTGTAGTGGTATCATTCTTAAGGAGTTTCTTTTGAGATTTAATGATATGACATTTGTTATCTCAATTTAAGAAACTGTATTGTGAGGTGTTCCGGCCTGGATAGAGCTTACCACTTACCACATTTACACATTGATTGCAGTGTATAGTTAACTATCCAAAATTTAATTAATTGATGACATGACTTTCTTTTCACATGATGCTAATGTTGTACTGTTGCTCTGAATTCCTAGACAGGAGGGTGTGATCGATGATGAGGGTTAGCATCTGCGATTCCTTGAGCTATCGGAGGCAGAGCGCAGTGGCAGTGTGGTTGGAGCTGAAGATACGAGTACTGGAGTAGCATAGGGTGTGGTGCCTTGAGCAACGCAACTTGAAATCATCATGGCGTCGAATGAAAGCATGGCATCATGGACGATTCCCTCGTTTAAACAAACACAATCATATATTTGTGCTTTTTGCTTAGTTGTGTTTGTAAATGTTGTATACTTCTTTAGAATCCAGTGCCAAAAAAGACAAATTATTTGTGCTTCTGTTTCAAAAAATATATTTGTTCTTCCATATTACCTTGCGGAATGCATGGAAATATGAACAATCATTATCTTTGTTTCATCTAGCTATTAAAAGGCACATTAATATTCTTCTCCTTCTTTTGTAATGGGAAAATTATACAATATAAGATGGGAAAATTGACTATATGCCACAAAGTTGGTGGACACTTGATAATATACTACATAGTTAAACGACATTGATAAAATGCCACAAAATTGGATGGAAACTAGATGAAACTCACACACAAATTTCAACAATCCTTGTTTGTTCGACACACAAGCAAGCTAAAACTCAAGATCTTTGATATGGCAGCCAGTGACATAACAAGATGTATCGGCCTAAGCGTACAAACTATGCTTGTCAAGAACAACCAAATGGAGCAGATGAGATCGCTTAAGCAGGTTGGAGTCCCAATTGGTCTAGAACTCATATTCACCACATCAGAGCAAGAACTCAGGTATAGCACAGCGTCAGAGATGGGTATAGACTTGAAGTATTTTCAGTGTCCTCTGTACACTTCTTGTATTCAGGCTTGAGCTCGTGTGTCCCTTGATTTGGTCCTCGCTTGTTGTAGACGCAAAGATCATTCAGTATCTCCTTCAGGAATTGCTGCATGGAATCAAGTGCAGAACTGATAAGTGATGAATTGGATATAAGAAAATGCAGCGACTATTGTAGGGAACCGACATTTGCTCAACAAATGCTTCCCCTTAAGCAGAAATAGGGAAAAAGTTGAGAAAAATACCTCTGGTTGATCAGCTCCTTGCATTAGCTGCTTTAGTGACCAATTCATGTTTCCTCCGTGTTATTTTCATGTCAGAAGTTTTTGTTGGTATTGGCTTATTCTTCTCCTGACAAGCACAAAAATTACAAGTAATGCCACACTTTATTACCTGCCTGGTCGTGAGACAATCTGATGAAAAATTAAGAAAAAAGGACCGATTCAAAGAATATGTATTCTGGGACTTTTTTTTTTGGCCAACATAGGTAATTGTTTAGGAAGTATGTTAGGTATGTCAGAAATCCCCCTTTCAGAAAACAGCATCAATACTAAAACTACCAAACCTAGGTAACAAGACATTAGACATTAGGAGCTACATTAGCTATATTGAGAACGGGTCAATGCTCACGGCTCTCTTTTCTGATATGTTTTCAAAATATTTCATCTCTATGTATCCTTTACCAGAGCAGCAGAATCGCCTTCAAAAAATCATTTTGGTATCTTTCTTATGCCTGATAGTAGACCTTCTAATACTAAAACCTTTAGACTTTGCAAATGCAATATAGTAATTGTAACCCTCACTTATAAAACACTGATTTACCACCACATCAAATTCTTCCATTTCCTCTAGGCTTACGTGCTTAGCATCCATGACGTACAACTGTCGTAAACAAGCAGTGCAATCATATTTGAAATACAAGAAAAACAACTTTCACAATTTCCTTGCTTTCTACATTACTTTGTGATTGGTTCATATACTAACAGATTCATCTCAAATACAGTTTGCATTACTTAGGAAATACATGTGGACAACTAACAAGATATATATTTCTTCATCCCATTTGCTACATTTTCCTTGAATAATCTTAATAGTGAATTACAAAAAAAAATGATCAATCATACTTTCACAATCGATCAATATCATATCAAAAAATACACACCTGGGGAGGAAACGCCGCAATGGTCGCGTTCCGGGATGGCACCATCTGCGCCGTGTACAACCACTTTCCTAGTTGGTGGCATGGCCGATGCACAGGGGCAATGGCGCCCGCTGCACTTCTTGCCTACAGGGATGGTACCACAACACTTTCCTTGTCGGCGACCTAGCGGATGCACAACGGCAATGGCGCCTGCCTACATGGATGGCGCCTGCCTACATGGATGGCACCGCCGGTGTCCTCGAACTTGCAAAGGCAGCCACTCGTGAGTCTTCTTCCGTATTGACGCGGCCGAAGCAGGGGAGGTGGAGCGGCACCCTCGGACATGCGTGCGGCATCCTCTGCATTGACGCGACCGAAGCAGGGAACGCGGAGCGGCGCCCGTGCCTGATGCTTCCTTGGCGCACTAGGGCCTGCGATGGCCTGGGGATCGAAAAGAACCAGGACCGAAAGCGGCATCGGAGTCCAACCAGCCGCCACCAATTCGGGTGGCCGAGCACAAATTAGACCGCGTCAAAACCCCTAATCTGGACCGCACGCGGAGTCCCCATCCACTTACGCACCGGCAAAGGCACGAAATCGAGCGGCGGCGAACTGCCAGCGGCATCCTTGTCCACAGGCGCATGTGACGGCGCACGATTCACAGGCGATGGGGGCGGCGTGAACACGAACGAAGAAGAGGATAGCATGAAAACGAACAGAGAAGAGGATACCATGTAACAGGATGACAAAATACATTTATACCCTCCGCAAAACTTAAAATTTCAATTGCCAAAAAGTCCATAAGACCCTTAACAAATCAACGGTTGGATCAAAATTCTACTACCACCCTATACTACCACTATAATGCACAGTAAAAATACTCAAGGAAAAAAAGGAGAAGATCTGATACCAAGTAGAATTGTATAATTCACCACACATGTATTGATTCATCTATGCACATATAAATACATGAGGGAAGTACACAGGAGATTGAGAAATGAGGCTAACGGATGAATCGGTACACCAGTTAGATGTGGAGCCGTAGCAGTTGATAGCAGTAGCGAGTAGTTCAACAATATCACTCGATCAACTTTCAGGAACACGAAGGTATCTAGCATCATACACGATGCATAAGCATGTGGAACTAATGCAGGATGGGTCGATCTCTCTCTTAGAACCTCCTGCCGCAGGTGACGGACCTGCAGATAGAATGGAGCACCGCTTTGCCCGTCCTCCTCGCAGCCGCCGCCGCCTTCCTCCGTCTCGGCCCCTTCGCCTTCGCCTTCGCCGCCAACCTCCTCGCCGGAGCGCCCTCCAGCATGTCCAGCACCGAGGCACCGTCCGGCTGGTCCCGCGACTGCGCAGATCGCCAGGCGAACGGCAGCGCCATCAAGTTGTTGTCGAGGACATGGTACACCGATGCGAGCTCGAAGGAGTCGTACAGTGGGCTCCCGCAGTCCCATGCGCGCAACACCACCTTCTTCTCCTCCTCTTTTTCCATCTCCATTAACCCGTCAGTTCACCTCCTAATCGCTGTGGAATCCTTCGCCTCATAATTATACCATGCTCAAGCAAACATTGCCGGAGAATCCTGATCAGCTCAAGTGTGTGCATGTACGCGGTAATGGCTAATGAGCAAGTCATTAATTAGTTGATTCGTTTCCCATTCTGCTGTGCTACCGCGATGTACTGGCCTTTGAACGCCGAAGCAGATAGGACCTTTTTCTTTGGGCTTTTCTCAAATTTAAAAATAAATTAGTCATGTGCCCGTGCGTTGCAATGAAAACTCAATTTTTGACAAAAAATTTATTTGCAAAGAACACTAACTTTAGTTATGTTTCAATAGTAGGAAAAGTTTGTTCCTCCGAAGAGATTTGACTATCGGGTTAAATTCTCTTCCATCTCAACCGCTCATGTTAGATCCAACGAATCAAGTACTCTGAAGGAGAACGGACGATCGCCACCAACTCTTAATTAGAATTAGTAGAGAGATATTAATCCTTACCATTGAAGGAGGAGAAAGCTATTGCTTTCCTCTTGCAGAAAATCTTCTTGTTGCCTTTCTCTTCTCTTCTCTTTCTGCGTGTGTCTCCACTACTGTCCGGTCTGTCCTCCTGGAGATGAGGGTGGGTGCCCTCTAATAGGGAGTAGATGAAAGCAGAAGGCAGCGTACGCAGGCGGATGGAAGCCAGGTCTCCCCGACAACTTTGTGATTGGCACATGATTTGGTTGCGTGATTCTTTCCTTTTAATCTATGCATTTTCAGATATGATGAGATAGAATTCCCGTATTATGGGATATGGTGAGTATATCCTTCTATCCATGCAGGACATGATGAGAAAATCCTTCCATTTATAAGATATATGAATAACATCCTTCCATAGTAAGAACGTGTGAGTAGAGATATGCTAAAATAATATTTCTATTCAGAAAAGATATGATAAAATCCTTCCATCTAATATATGATTAAATCCTCTTCTATCTCAGCCGTTCATGTCAGATCTAACGAATCAGATACTCTAGAGGAGAACGGACCACTGCCACCAACTCCTAATTAGAAATAGTAGAGAAAACCAAAGCCCAAAATTGTTTTTTTAGCTGAGCTTTATCAAAATAACTAAAAGATATCGTAAAGGTGCTTTTTTTTTTTGTCTTATTGATAGTTAGTTTTAAACAAATGTTATTGAAGTCAAAGGCAAAATCACCTGCATCTATTACATATAGAAACAGATTGTTTTTAAACTGTCTAGCAAAAGGCTAAGTCAAAGGCAAAATCACTGCATCTATTACATATAAAAACAGATTGTTTTTAAACTGTCTAGTAAAAGGCTAGCTTTAAGAGGTAAAAAAAGCCGAGTACTTTTGATTACACCGACGAGCAAAATCGCAGGACGAGGCGTGAAGTACTACTGCTGCTGCTGGATCATGACAGGTAAGAGAGGCAGCTCAACACGTCGGCGATCGATTTGGTTTGATGGTGGTTGACAGACTGACAGTAACACGTTTCTAACCTAATTATGGCAGGTAAGTAACTGCTGGTCGATCTGGACACGCTATTACATAGAACTACATTCCATTCCTGCGACCGCTATCTGAAAGTCCCGGCGAGCGTTTCCGATTTGGTCGCGCGTGTATTTATTCGCGGCCGCATTCACATCTGCATCGCTGATGAGCATTCACATCGGGTTGTTCAGGACTTACCCGAATTAATGCCGGGTCTGTGTTATTCGTAGCAGCATCAGCGGACAGCGATGCAGCGGGTGGGAAGGATTTGCCCAGAAGGCCCAAAAATGGCTGACTATGAGCTGGGCCAATAGGCCTGTATTCACGGCCCGGCCCATTTGAACACATCATCAGCCAAACGGGCCGCCCGGCACGGCACGGCCCGATTAAAATCCGGCACGGCCCGTTTAGACCCGGCTTGTAAACGGGCGTGCGTCGCCCACTGCGTGCGGGTGGTGGCGAGCACGGCCGTTTACTGTCGGGCCGCGCCGCGTCGACCGATCTTCGTGGGCTAAGCGAACGATCGGCCCGGTAGCCCGTTTAACTTCAGAAAATTTTAAAAAATCAGAATTTTTTTTAAAAAATAGACAAAGTATGAGAAAAATACAAAAAAATATGAAAAATCAAAAAATACCTAAGCGGTCGCGATGCGGTGGTCGGGCAAGACAAGGTCTGCGTCTTGCGTCGCACGCCCGTACCCATCCGCCATCTCTACCCGAGAGCAACGCGACCCAAAGGTCCCAAACCAAGGCCGACCGGCGTTCCCGAACCGACATGGTATTAAAAAAAATCTGTATGTAATCTATTTTTAGCCTCGATTTTTTTTTTAAGAAAAGTCAAGAGCTCGACCAATGCATTAAAGAAAAGGAACAGATACAAGCCCAACCGAAGCTGGAAGAGACTGAAAAAGGCCTATGACACTACATAACAGGTAGGCCCTGGCCTGTAGAAATGACTATATTTTACACTTCTACACCAAGAAAACGAAGGATAAATAGGTTCTCTAAACCGAGCACTAACGGTACGTCATGCATTTCGGAAAGCGTGCTTTCAATTCTGGACAATCCTGAAGGATGATGTTAACCACCCAATGCACCGAATGATATGTGCTCGTGAAGATTCTACTATTTCTTTCTTTCCAAAGGTTCCACATGGTGGCCTGAATGATGTCGTCCACCTCCTTGGTACGCTTTCTTGGCACTGAGGAACGGACCGTTGTCCACCAAACATTGAGGCCTTGCTGCACGGATGTCGTGTTCGGATGCGTGTGGGTTATGGTCATGAATCGCAAAACCTGTGCCCACACCTGTCTCGCGAAAGGGCATAGAAAGATCAGGTGACCTGCCGACTCACTGTCCGATCCACATAAAGTACAGATTGCGTTGTGTGGCCAACCCCTAGCTGCAAGCCTATCAGCAGTCAGGATCCTTTGCTGAGCAAAAAGCCATGTGAAGAACTTGCACCTGGCACTCGAACTAGCCTTCCAGATCATGCTACAGTTTGGGTCTGTAATGGAACCTACGAATTGGATCCTGTATGCCGTCTTTGCTGAGTACTCGCCACTAGGTGTCCATTTCCAAGAAATGTCATCCTGCACATCCTCCTGTAGCTGCACCTGGCGAATGTCATCCTACACAGCCTCGATGTTTATCCGTATCCTTATTAGAGAAATATAAATTATGTTATGTGAAGAAAATATTTGCTCTGTATCCATATTTGATAAGATACTCAGAAGATATCCGATAAAAGCATCAATATCCTTTAATATATTTTATCATTCTCTAGTCATTGACTAATTTATAATATGAATTTGCTTTTAATTATTTTTATATTATTAAATAGGATAAATAATTCTCTAATAGGTCTATAATTTTATATTTTCGTTGCTAAAGTTACATCTTTTTTTTGTGTAGTATCTGTCAAATTATCCGTATCCGATTCAAATCCAATCCACATTCGTCATGCACCCGAATTTAAAAAAATCTGTATCTATGTCCAAAAAATCTGTACGTAGTTCTGAGAATTTTTCATTGTTCTAGCCCACTAAAAAATATTTTTTAAGAACTAGCCCCCTGACCCGCAATTGCTGCACATGAGGAGCGCAGAAATCACACCGGTGCAACGCGTGGCACATTCCCGCGGAATGGGAGTGCGGGAATCCGATTTTTTGCGGACCGGGGGCACGGGAAATCCTTCAGTGGGGACACTGCCGATGGCATGCATTTACCGCATAAGAGGGCGCGCGAAAAATCTATTTTCCGCCGGACAGGGACGCGGAAATTGATTTTCCTTGGGTGCGCGGTAATTGGATTTCTACGGAATATGGGGGCGCGAAAACTGGTTTTCCGCGGAAGGGGTGCGCGGTAATCTGATTTTCCGTGCACTGGGGCCCAGCAAATTATGTGCTCCCCGTGCACGGCAATTACGAGCCAAGGGTCATTTCTGTAAAAAAAAATTCAAGAAGTTAGTTCTGTAAAAATACTTTTTAGAAGCTAGAATAGTGAACACTTCTAGTTCTATCCAAAGTAAAAGTATGGAAAAGCTCTATCTTACGGTTATCAGTAACACTAGTATAGTGCCCGTGCTAACGCTACGACGATCAGTACACCCGCTTAAGAAAAGAAAACTATGCAGTTTAACACTTGAAAGGCTTTAAAATTGTCCTTTACGGCTATGCAGATGTAGAACAACAAAATAATTTAGAGAGTCAAATCTGTATTAGGGAAGGTTCGTGAATTCCTAGCTGACCCCTTTACGATTCTATTCACAAAATCTTTCCCACTGTTTTATTATCAAAACCCATTTCTCTGAAAAAGAAATCAGTCTAGAACACAAGGCAAAACAGTTGCTACTGAGATACCAGTTATTGTAGAATAAAAGACGTAAATGAGCAACAACTCAATGAGTCAAGACACAAGACCATCCCCAATTTTGGATATATATATATATGTGCCTACTGGATATAGTTACATATAGACAGCAACAATAAAACATTGATGTTGACCATCGCATTCATGCCCCATAAATATTAATCATAGGTCTTCAGTTCATAATCTTCCTTGGTTTGGTTAGGCTCTTCAGTTCACCGACACAATCTTCCTTGGTTTCGTTTGGTTAGCACATTAGGTTAAAAAATTCTAGAAAAATTCTCAACAAAAACTTTTGATTATTTTATACTTAATAAAATTATTTTAAAAAAATTAAATTATAAATTTGCCGAGGCACGACGGCCACGAGGTCGCCGACCAGCAATCTCGCCGCGTCGGCAAAGCCACCGATGGCAATCGTGGAGCCATTGCAGACCTGCGTTCTCCCGGCCGCGCTGCCCTCGCCGCCGCGTGCAATCTCTCGGCCGCGCTGCCCCATCTCCCAGTTTCTTTTTCCCAGTACGTAATGTATGGTCCTCTCCTTTTTCAGGACGTTTGTTTCCTTTTTCTTGTTGATGCTGGAGACGAGGGAAGGTCTGATGTGGGCTACTGAGGATGATTTGAAAAATATAGAAAAATAAAGCTGCGCTCGCCAATCATTTGGATCCGCAAGGAAAAAAAGATAAAATTAAATAAAGGTTTCGCCATTTGGTTCCGCAAGAAAAATTAAAAAAATTAAGCAGCACTCACAGACCGTTGGTTCCTTAGATAAAAATGAAACAAAAATTCAGCGCTCTCCGTGCGCTGAAATTAGGCTCTATGGGGCTAGATCCGTAAAAAGTCTCGAGAAGAGTTATATTCGAGAAAAAAATACGAGCACAATGCCGGACAATAAAAATTCAAGTCTTGTCTCCTTGCATGCGGATCCTCACCGATTATTTCCTTGTTTGATTCGCCTCCTTCCAAATATGCAAGACGCATACAATTTTGGCCAATAAAAATTCAAGTCTGGTTTCCTTACATGCGGATCCTCCTTATTTATTTCCTTGTTTGATTCGCTCTCCTTCCAAATATGTAAGTGGGGAGGTGCATTTGTGGGCCACGGGGATGATTAGACACACTAAATAATGGCCATCGGATGTGGGTGAGTAAAGCTGAAGAAAGATCCGAGATATTCATTTTGATGAATGCAAGTTTTGGGGGACATTTTGTTGGGTGCACAAACGTTAAGCCATCTCTAATGAGGTGCATTATTTAGCGTGGACGTAGCAAAAATTGCTTACGTACATTATAAAAGGGTATATAGATTAGCAACAAGTAGAGCGTTGGATAGTACGTGTATAAACTATAATCATCAGTATTTTTTTTTCTCTACAAAGATAAGCCCCGATTGCATGCAAAGAAGAAAGGCGATGAAGAGATGACACCACGTCTCGATCGCCTACACCTTTCCCGCGCGAATAAATGGGACAGGGTTTTTTATGTCTTGGTTTGTTGAGAGATTGGCATCGAACAGAACTACAGAAGGGCATGGTTTGTATCAAATGATGGCGTCCCGTGTCGAGTGTTGCATCATCAGCCTCCTGGAGACGACGACGCGCGTCAGCCAAGGCGTGCTTATGGCAAGCAATCTCGCCTTGGAGCGACGGAGGGTGGCGGTAGCTGGTCGGCTGGGCGCGGCGCTCAGCAGACCTCCTTGGTGACGGCGACGCGGGCTGCCTCGGACGCGTCATCGTCATGGGTTCGTCGCCGCCATGCAGCGACGGAGAGAGAGAGAGCGAGTGGAAGCGGTGTTAGGAAAGGAACTCGATTGATACCATGTAGAACGTAGAGTTTGGGTAATCACAACTTGTATAATACGAAAGCATGATTACAACATATATATATATAGGCAAAGCCACTACCCAATTATGGAAACAGATCACGAGAGGGTAGCCAGCGCCATGCACAACTCTGAGGAGAAAACAGGGATGCAATCCCTAAAATAACTGTCTAACATTTCCCCGACCAATGACACAATTCATCATCGAGTCAATCTGTCCTAAGAAAGAATAACAATACGAATTTAAGAACTTTATTGATGCAACAAATATCCAATCAAAATATCAATCGGTAAACAATGCTATTTACTCGTAATAAGTAGTACAACAATCAATCTAGGCGACTTCAAGCATCACGAATTAACGATATGCCACCATCACGCGGGTAGTCGGTCGTTGAACACCGTCATGGCTCGGGCGCGCGCGCGGCGCGGCGTTATCATCGAAGTGCACCATCCGCGGGGATCACGGCTCTCCTCCCGACCACCTTGAGTAGAACTTCCTGCCGTCTTGTGAACCCGACGAGCATCGGCACTGACGGACGACGCTGCACGAGCTCGGGCGCGCGGATGGTCGTGGGCGGGTTGACGCCGCCCGGCGCGAGGTCCACGCGGTTGATGGACACGCCAAGGGTGTTAAGCCCGGAAGGCCTCCACGCGTTGCGGCGCCACGTTGGACCCGAACAGTTGTCCGTGGCCGCCGCGCGCGAGCCCGGCGAAGAAGAAGTCGTCGGAGACGACCGCGGACGACGGCTTGCACGGGAAGCCCGGGTAGGTGGAGGCCTGCTCAGCGCCCGCCGGCCGGACGGCCACGCAGAAGTCCTGGACCGGCTCGGGGTCGGCACCGCAGGTGAAGAAGAGCACGGCGACCGTCGCCGATAGGAGGAGGAGGAGCACCGACGGCGATGGCCTCGACATGGCTCGTCCGAGCACTCCGTTGGCGATGGCGGCGAGCGAATGAGATTGGCGTTTTGGAGAAATGCTGTGATATGGCTATATAACGAAAGTGTGGACGGGAGAAATGAGCTTGAAAGGTTTGAGAGAAACTCATCTTTGGAAAGGAGATTTGCTTAATTCACAAGGACATCAATCAATCATCTTGACGAATTGAAGATTTGTTTCCTTCAAAAGAGCATCAATCAATCAAATCCGGATCGGAGGAAGGGAATCCGATTCGGCAGGTAGGAAGGAAACAAATCGGTGGAATGGAAGGCGCGCCTAATCGGATTATGTACTTAATTTTCTTAATTCCAGGAAGATTAATTTAGACTTAATTATGTACTTAATTTTCTTAATTATATGTACTTAATTTTCTTAATTCCGGGAAGATTAGACACACTTAATAATAGCCATCGGATGTGGGTAGTAAAGTCGAGGAAAGATCCGAGACGCTCATTGTGATGAATGCAAGTTTCTGGGGACGTTTTGCTGGGTGCACGAACATTGGGCTATCTCTAGTGGGTGCACTATTTGGGGTGGACGTAGAAGAAAATGCTTAGGTGCATTATATAGGAGTATAGATTAGCTGCGGTTGTCCCTAAACACGACACGTGGAGCTTTGGTGGTGAGCAGGAGTCACATGCAAGCACTAGTACCCCTTCTCCTCTCTCTAACAAATTTTTTTTAAAAAATAGAACATTTAAACTTTGAAGATTTTAAATAGGAAGTTTCAACTCAAAAATTTAAACTAAAATATAAAAAAATTTAAATTAGGAAGTTTCAACTCTAAAATTTTCAAAATAGATTGTTTCAACATGAATAGTTTTAAATCAAAAAATTTCAAATCGGAAAGTTTGACATCGGAAAGTTTCAAATAAAAAAGTTTCACATAAAAAAAATTCAAATCGAAAAGTTTCAACTCATAAACTTTCGATTCAAAAGCTTTCAGTTCGAAAAGTTTTGATTCAAAAACTTTTAGTTCGAAAAGTTCCGATTCAAAATTCAAGTTGACCAAAAATTCAAATCGAAAAGTTTCAACTCAAAAAATAATAATTCAAAAAATTTCAAATTCACGCGTCGCTCCCACGTGCTGTTGCTCTCAAGCACTCTCCACGCGTCGCTCCTGTGCAAAGCACTCCACGCGTCGCTCCTGTGCAAAGCGCACGGGTAGATACGTGCGAGCGACCGTAAAATAGAAATACCGAAAAATATGAGCTAGGATTCTGGAAAATGCAATGTCCGCTTCTATCGGACCGTTTGCACCCATACCTTCCCCCACGCGCAAATGCTGGCTACCGCCTGCCGCGCGCAGCCCTGTCCGCCCTGCGCGCCGCCGCTCCCCGCGGTGAGATCGAGGAGCGGCTATGAACTTGGGCTTGTTCGCAACCTCAAGCGGAGAGCGCCGAGGAGGGCGGCGGCGCGCGGGGTGGGTGTGGTGCGGGCTGCTCCCCGTGGACCCGTGGGCGCCCACCATGGACTCCCAGAGCATCGCGTCGCAGCTCTTCGCCTTGTCGCTGTTCCCTTACCTGGGCTTCCTCTACTTTCATGACCAGGTCCAAGACGGCGCCCAGGCTCACGCTCTTCCGCTCCTAGTCTTCTACTTCCTCCTCGCCTTCGTCGGCGCCACCAGTACGCCTCCTTTTTCTCTCCCTTCTCTCGTTTAACATGTCACTCATGGTTCCTTCATTCTGTCGTTGGTAATTTTGGGGGCAAACACACTTCAAAGTGAAGGTTGTACTGTACTGTAACACCGTGACCGCACCTGTGGAAGTAATGGTGATGCGAAAGTTTGTGTTTTGTCCATTGATTGAACAATATTAACATTGTGACAAGCAACTTCTATTCACATGATTTGTTGCCCTGATAGCGCACTAATACGTACAGTCTGGTGACTTTTACAGTGTCAATACTTTACTTGTCGTCGGAGATGATGCACATGGAAGTTAATACTTTGTAGATAGACTTTATTGTGAGAAATTGCTCAAGCAACTGGAGGAAAGGTATGGCGGGGAAAACATTAGAAAGTAGGGTATAAATTAGTACTCCCTCCGGTCACGAATAGTTGTCGTTTTAGATATCAACACGATCTCCAAAACATAACTTTGATCACTAATTTTTATTATAATATATTTATAAAACCCAACTAATTATAATATTATGAAAATACTTTTCGAAACAAATCTACATATATGATTTTTATGTATCCAATTTAAATATTTCAAAATATATCGACAATCAAAGTTTTGAAAGTTTGATTACATCTATATCCAAAACGACAATTATTTGTAACCGGAGGTAGTATGTGGCTGTCATCTGTCAGACACATCTGAAGAAAAGCTCGATGATTAGGCTATAGTGCAAATTGTGTTTCTTAGATGGTCCGTAGATACTAAAACGTTGTAAGCCATGATATAGGTTTAGGTGAGGAAACGCAACGCTCTATGGATAATTAATATAACAAAACAAACACCGAACAAGTCAGGATAATTAACATTATCTTCTGCAGTTTAGTCATTCTTAGATGATAATTGGTCTCATCTAAACAATCTGTCAATAGATAGTTAAGATGGGACGAGAAGTCATGCAAAGTGAATATTTCTTATGCAATTTTAATCATATCAAGTTTGTTGCTGATTTGAGTGTATATATAGAATAAAGTGGGAGTAAAGATATTGAAAATTAATCTTGACTTGAGTTTCTTTAGTTAATGCACATCTAGATGGTTGGATATGCATATGCATTAGAGGAGTTATGCACGGCAAGTTTATTAGTTTGCTCGTAGCTTTGCATTGGCATGGCTAGGAAGTTTGTTAATTAGAACAAGATTGGATCTAGTTTGTTGATCGTTGAGTGGAAGGAGTCCTCATGGTTGTTAGGCGTGCGCGTGTATCATGATCCATGACAGGAATTAGTCGGTGCTTAGCATTTGTATTTAAGTGGTTTGTGGATCCTTGTATGTGGAATTGGAGAATAATAGAATAGAAAAAACGGAAAATGTGCTAGGTAGTTGCGGCACAAAAAAGAGCATGTGTTCCATCTTCTTCCAAGGCGTGAGTGCGTGTGTTCCCGCTGGAGGGAACTATTTGAGTTTTCTCTTGGGGCTGTGCCAACAAAAGATGGAAGTAAAAGATCAGTTGATAGCAGAATCAACCGAAATGAATTAAACAGGGAGAATTGATCATTTGTCCCGTTTTATTTGGTGTAATTGATCATTTGCCTCGTTTGTCTCATTGACATGTGATCCCAGAGCCTGCATGTTAGTGAGACATCACGGGACAAATGTTCAATGTCACAAGTAAGCGAGGGCCCATCATCAATTATTCCAATTAAATGAGAGGCGCAAATAAGACCAATTTGTTGCTAGATCCGAGTTAGCCTTGCAATTATGTAGACTTAACTGTTTGTACAGCGCCATCATCCTTAGTATGCATAGCCCTCTTCTAAAAAATGTGTTCTTTCTGGTTTTTAACTATCCGGCAGAAAATTCTGTCCCTATGATTAATTCCTTTCCTGCTGTTTCATGCACTGGCTTTTTATTCCCGGAGCAGTACCTGCTGGGATTTATGGTAATTGCGTTGTAAAGTTTAATTGTTCTTACATACCTTGTCACGCAATAAGCGCATACTGATACGATGGTATCCTTTGCAGTGAAAGTGCATTACAGAGCCTCGCTGTCGAATGTCAACTGGCTACACGGGAATGCGGAATCACTACTTACCAATTTTTTTATCATAGGGTAGCCTTGAGGAAGTTGAAGGACACCAAGGAGAGTACTTCTGACGCTTCTCAAGACAGTAAAGAAAAACATTCTGTCTAAATAGTGTTTATCAGTGCCCCTGATGGTGCATGTATTGATGTAAGATTGTATTTTTCCTCTGCTTATAACTTACACGAACCTTCACAGATTTGTTTTATGCGTATGCTGATCAAGGATAATGGGGCTATTGCAATTCTGAGTTGTTCTAATGTCAGTGTACAACGAGTAATGCTACTAAGCGATTAGTGCTCACATTCTATTTGTACCAACGTGAGTACTATGTCTGAATTTATGTTTCAATTTAAATTCGTATGGCCTGAATGCCTGGACTGACTGCGTAGTCTGGTTGCACATTTGCAGGCTGTGTCGTAGTCCTGGTCTGTCATGTAACACCTTCGGGCAATGTTGAACATGAAAAAGGATAAACCAGTTCGCAGTGGGACTGTGGGAGGTTAAGAAACCTAGAGGGGCATCTTTTTTCCAAGTTAAAAGGGAATTAGTAATCAATAGCTTCATCAGGATTAGGAAAAGCACTGAAGCCGTAGAGAGTAGAGAAGCTCATTAAAGTCGAAGCTAATACTATTAATGCAAGCGTTCAGTAGAGTACGATACTGGGTGCGTTTACAGGTTCTGAATCTCCGGATGGAAAAACTCGGAAGAATTCAAGAAGTCGTCGAATTGGGCCTCGAAGTCCATGTCAACCCGAAGCTCGCCTGCCGCGTAGCCATAGCTGCTGCTAAGCTGGCACTCTGAGCTCGCCGGCGAGGCGAACGGCAAGCAGCCGTTGATGGCGCTGCCGTCGATGCCGGCCGGCGTGGAGGGGAATGAGAACGGCGTCATAGGCTCCAACCCCTGAATCCCTTCGGTTGCCACTGCAAACATCAAGCTCTGCTCAAGGGCAGCAACAGGCTGCAGCTGCAGCTGCTCTGCACTGACAGGCGATGATGGCCTCTGGGCGCCGTTGGGCTGCGCGGCCTGGGCGCAGGTGTGCGCTCCGAGGTACACGACGTCGAAGAGCAGCGGGTCGCCGTCGGCGCGCTGCACCTGCTTGGTCGCGTGGCAGCCCTGCGTGTGGCGGTGCGTGCACCTGAAGTAGGCTCTGCGACCACATACATAATCACACGTTGTGTCAGACAAATATGCCAACGCCATCGATTGATCGATTAATTTTAGTGCGTGACGTCTGAGTTGCACGTATGCTGCTGACCTCGGATATTTGGCACCAAGAATGTCCTTCTGACCGTACTTCCTCCAGCTGAGCCCGTCGTCCAGGGGCCCCACGTCCTGCACTGACCTCACTCTCACCTGGCTCCTCACCTTGGGCGTTCCCTTCCTGCATCAACAGAAAGAAACGAACACATGTCAACTCCAAAGTCCCTGACGAAAATTTCATTGCTCGATGTCTGCAACCGTGCGCAAGACTTGCCTCTTCTTGAACTGGGGGTCCTTGCCGGCATTGCCGCCGGCCGGGTCTTGGCCGTCGCCGCGTGGGCTCCCCGCGGCCGACCACGGGAACTCCGGGCAGCAGGACCTGGCGATGCGGATGGACTTGTCGATGGACGACGCCAGGGCCCTGCAGAGCTCCCTCGCGGTGGCTGAGTCCTGGTCCATGTGCGCCTCCAGCTCCCTCGCCATGGCGAGCACTTGGGCCAGCTCCGAGGTCAGCGTGTGCCTCTCACTGCACATGGCCATTCTCTCCACTTCAGCTGCTAATACTGCAACAGTTAGTGGCGTCTCATATGAGTGTGCTTGTGGGTTGTGATGATGGACAATGAGTGTGCTAGTGACAGGAGAGGAGAATATTTATAGAGTTGGAACGGGTAAGACCGTAAGAGCAAACTACTGTTCCTGGCTGGGAATTTGGAACATCAAGAGAGATCGTTGTTTGACCGGACTGAAGAAAAGTTCAGACCAAAGAGAGTATCTGTCTGTGCGATTCAAACACTTGGACTGGTCTTTTGGTTCTGGGCAGGGAGATGTGCTTATGTGAGACTAACCCAGTGTTCTCTGACTGCCGCTTTTCGGTCTTGGCTTCCCGGTCCCACTTCTCTGCACAGTACGTGGGTTATTACTCTACTTGGTACTTTGGTAGTTGGTACTAAGCCACAAGACTTAAATTTTTCTCTTTTTTATCTATTATATATATATATATATATATATATATATGTCGTAGGGCTCTACCCCACCCTTAACCTTAAGAAAGAACTAGGAGAATGCCGCGGGTTGTCGCGGGTGTCACGGAGACGGGAGGAGTCCTAAACAGGCAAAATCAGTATTGCGGTTCAGTACTGTACTCAGAGTCCAACGGCGGATCTAGGATATAAATTTAGGGTGTGCTAAATCAGTCTCTAATTTTCAATCTTCTGACCAGTTTTATTATGATGGCATGATGACGCTCCACGATGAGAAGGGGTGCTACGGGGGTACCTATGGTGTAGTCGAGGGTACGGGGTGCCCTAGCCCCCCGACCCCTCAGTCGGTACGCCCCTGCTCGAGTCCTCTTCGAGCAGTAGCTTGATTAAAATTGAGAGAGCCCAGGCTCTGGAGTCCAGACCTGGGACAAGTGACTCGATCGATCAGCAATATATTTAGTTTAGAGCTCTTTTGTCGTGTACTAAATTCAATATGCATTATTTATTCTTTTTGTCTAATGTATCATATTAGCTTGTACTTATTTATATTTTCTCTGATAATATGGTAGTAGAAATATCTTTAACAAATCAATAGCTAAATTTGACTTCTACTACCCACTATATACTATCAGTATAATGCACCGTAAAATTCCTCTTAGTTGATACTTGATCGACAAGGACCCTTTCAAAGCTTTCTTTGTCCTAGGAGTAATTTCCAGCTGTAGCGATCGACGGCCATGATTTCCCTTTTGGAGCTCTTTTACAGTACCGTTCATTCTTTTCAATCCAACGAATCAGATTAGCTAGTATTTATTTATACTTTCTCCGGTAGTAAAGTAGTAGAAATACCCTTAATAAATTAATGACTAGATCTGATTTCTACTACATATTATATACTATCAGTATAATACGCGGTAAAATTTCTATTTGTTTTATTAGGGCACTAAAACGGTGTGCTGAAGCAAAAAGCCCTCGTGTGCAAGCCAATGATATTGATAACAACCGCTGGACCTGGTCTACACCAAGTGGTCTCACTTGCGAAGTGTAATATCGAAACATCCAGTCGTCATCAGATGAGTGGTAAAGCAACGGGCACTCTGGGAATCAGTGGTTGCTTTTCCGGTTTCCACACATGCTTGATTTGAGGCCCCCACCCCCAAATCAAGATCGTCTAATGCGTGCTGTTCATGGTGTTTTCCTTCCTTGTAATTTTGATCGTCGAAAGCTACACCTCTCCAAGAGGCACCAGCAGCCTGAAGATCGAGTACGTAAGTGCAAGTGCAACCATCCGGTGTGTTCTGTTCGTCGAAAGTTCCACTCCTTTGTTAACATGCAGGCAGCGAAGTTTCCTGCCCTTAGACATCTTGTGCTGCAGTCATAGCAGCTAGCGCTGGTGCTCGATGGATCGCCTTTTGAAGGAGAAAAGGCCAAGAAGATCTTTTAGTCGCGTCTGCGTGGCATGGAAACTCTGGGGTCAGTTTCTGCGCAGCTTGAGAAGCTTGGAAAGTTTTGTTCGTCGACTCGACCACGGCTGTTGGACCTGCATGCCTGTCTGCCACCTGTGTTTGACTGGAAGACCAAGGGAGCAGTGCCTCCCCTTAACGCACGAGCGCGACATTTGTAGAGTGCTTGACTAGTTGACTCCTAGGTTGGCTCCCGTCGTATACGCCGAAGCCTTAGCTTTTTTTTTTAGGTCCTAATGTATTTTGTTTTCAAATCTTACCACTTGCAAATAATTCTGTAAAAATGATCCCTTCCCAACCGCAGAAGCAGCGGTAGGTGACACGCATTACCTGTCGTATTCGTGTATCGTGGTAGGCCGGTGACCGTGGCAAATCGTGTTGAGATAGGGCAACGCGGTAGATTCCTGTCGCGCTAGGGCATCGTGGCAGGTCATGTTGTACTATCCCCAGCAACTGTTGTTGTTCCTATGGTGCTTGGCATCTATCGATTGAGCCGAGGGTGGGCCCACTAGCTATTGTCGCGGCCTATCGGGCTGTCGCTGGTCAAATCACCTGCCGTAATATACGAGCGCGGCAGGTGACACCTACCGATACTTTCGTGACCGAAGAGGGGACTATTTTTGTAATTTTGCTTGTACATAAGACAATTTTTTTTAAAAAAAAAGAAGAAGTGCAACGGGACCATTAAAGCTAGGGCTTCCCATAATTTCAGGATTTTTTGGTGAAATTCGTCAAATGTGATAATCATCTGAAATTTTTATGAGAACGTCACTGATATGTCACGAACCTCTAAAAAAAATTCAAAATTTTTCGTCGTTATTTGACCCACTTTTCAGCCGGTGCAAATATACCTAAATTTCAGGATTTTTCGGCGAAATTTCGTTTTCCTCGGTAGAAAACGAACCGAATTTGAATTTTTATTTATGAATTTCTAACAAGATTCGCTCGAAATACCCGAATTTCGGATTCCGATCCCAGGGATATTTTATCCAAAAACGAAATTTTTTCTCTCGAGGAGATTAACCGTGCGTCAGACTCTTACGACGTACATTTAGGCCGGAAGGCCGCAAAGCGCGCCGTGCGAGGGAGACGGACAGCGCGTTCCGCGACTTTTCCTAACGCGTAACCGAGCATACTGGACCGTGGCCCCAACGCCAGTACAACGGGCAATGACGTGTTAGCGTTCTCATCAAAGATGCAGATGCGCATTTTCTTTTGCAAGGAGTGCAGATTTGTACTTGCTACACACTAAGACATGCAGTTCATTCTCCCTGAATCAACCAACAACTAACATGCTTCATCAATCATGCCTTTGCGAACAAAGAAAACAGAAACATCCCCTTCAAAACCCGAGACATATTTCGTTAACCCAAGTATTTGATTGTCAGGGTTCAGGATTAAGTGCAGATGTGCAGTCAATGAAATCAGGCAGAAACTTAAGTACCAGGAATAAGCAAAAACAGAAGAGTTCGAGCCAAGAATGGAGATGTACAACCAGTAGCCACAATACCATTCTGTCAGAAAATATTGACAACAGATCTCAACTTAGAATGTATAAATAGTAGATAAGATTAAAAGCACTGGAGTAATCATCCAGTAAAAGTGATTTGAGTGTTGTACATGAAAGACATGCAGCAGGCAGCAGCATCTTTATGTAAAACAAAATGCAAATACTGTGAAGAAACAAGGAGTGATAGTTTCTTTAAATTAAATGCACATATCATCAGGAGTAATCGTTACAGAATTATAAGCATTCCATGCTGAATCTTCCTATAACTGACGTCAAGGAAACATGAAATGAATAAGAAAAAGTCCCTATAACACCACGAAACTTTGCTCTCGAAAATCCGTTTGGTACCCCGAACTATGAAATCAGACATTTGAATCCCTTAACTTTGCAATTCGGTTCAAATAACACTCTGAATCGGTTTTACATAGTGCTATTACCCGTGTGGCATGATGAGCAGACGGTTTTGCCATCCTAGTTTAGGTCTATGACAGGTGGGCTTACAGGATCTTCTCTTCCAAGTCAAAATAGAGAGAGGGAGCTACACTGGCCTATAGCCATGGAAGCATGATTGCGTGCTCTATGAGGGAGAATCCCATGTGAGCCTTAACAACCATTGATATAACTTGGCTAACGTGCCATCCTATATTGCAAAACTGCTCATTCATTGCGCCACACGAACAATACCACTATGCGAAACTGGGTTAAGGCGTTATTTGAACTGGATTGCAAGTTGGTGGGGGGGGGTGTCAAATGTCTAATTTCATAATTCGATATGCTAGATAGACTTTTGACTAAACTTCAGGTTATTATATGGACTTATTTCAAAAGATAAGCGCATCATATAGCTCAACGCGTGAATTAGTAAGGACAGAAACTGAAACTGTGATTTTACACAATGAGGATCCAGATTGTTTGCTTAATTAACTGATAAAATATTGAATGCTTCTGAAAGTTATGATCAACAAATCAGAAAAATTGAGTATATGTTCCCGGGTCGCATTTTAAAAAGATCGCCAAATTCGGTTTCGGTCATCACACTGTGATCAATTTAAAATAACATAGTAAACTGCAAGAGATATGCATGCGTTCTTGAGTTTTTACAAAGTCAACCTTTTTTGTTTCAGTTCAGTGATGGATGGACATTCCACTACTCCGGTCCGGTGGTTTGAATTTCTGGTCTCCATCTTGTTGTTTTGCCATCAACTTTAAAAAGCACTGACTAATGGAGAAGTTAAAAAGTGCTAATGCCCATGCCCTAGGTCCCAGTAGCACTTGCTAAGATTTCTAGGAGGTGATTGATGATGTTAAAACCACAAGTATGTCTTGGAAACAATTTAAACTACAATAAATTCATGATTTTGCAAAAGTTTAGCCACCAGCTATATTGGGCCACACAGTCCACTCAAAATAGACTCTATTTAACTACATAAACAACATAGTCCTTTTTTCCAAGAGAAGAGCGGCATATATAATAAGACGTTAAATTAAGTAATTTACACATCATACCTTGATACTGAGCCCTTACGGACAACTTGGCACATAATTTATATCTCAAGTTATGATCGATCATACACCCCAAATTTTCAAAACAATGGTCCAATTCCCAACCATGCCTATCCGCACATTCATGTCAAATAATAGATTTACAGATCTGTGTATTTGTGAACATTCATCAGAGGATTATATTTGTGACAATTTCGATTTTCTCTTGTAGGTTGTTTAAAATACGATATGCTACTGATTTGCTCGGTAACAAATATCAGCAGGGCGTCTCAAAAGACAAAGGGTTTTGCAATCAGATATGATGAAAGAACTACTAATTGGGATCAAGAATTCTATCAATGAGATCTCAAAATATCTCAATTTACCACCGTTCCCTTGGTCTGCCATCAGGAAATACAGGAACAGGTGCCTTGCCGTTGGCAGAACTAGCCGTTTTTTTCAGTCACCTTGACTTCTTGAGGACTCGAGTCATCACCATCTTCAAAGTCTGGTGGCAAGTCATCATTGTCGCCAACCCATTCATCTCCCCAGTGGTAGTCAGCGTCAGATTTGCCACAAATTTCCGTAATGAAGTCTTCCATATCTGAACCCCTCGTGTCTTCATCATCTTCTACGTCGCTTCCTTCAGTCAACACCTGCACAACTCCATCAGCTTCCTCAGCCTCCTCCCTAGTCCTTGGTGTTGAAGTATAAGTGAATTGCCCACTTTTTCTCATAAGCTTAAGCTTTTGAGTGAACTGGCTGGTGCATGCAACTCAATATAGTATCAGAGCCGTGTTGAAGTATAAGTGAATTGCTCACCTTTCCTCATAAGCTTAAGTTTTTGAGTGAACTGGCTAGTCACCACTCTCTTTCCACTGATGACTTCCCCGCACTAAAAATCATCCAGCTAGTGCATGCAACTCAATACTTGGTACACCCCTTCTAGGGAAACGTGGAATCGCAACAAGAACCCTCATCTTCTCCTTAAGCAGCACCAGTTTGTTCTTCTCGACCAACTGGGAGTTTCTGTATGCCTCACGGAGGAACACTGAGTCCCTGTCCCCCTTGAGCGACACATAAACATGTCTGGGTGGCGGATGAGCATCCCCCGCAGAGATTGCGAGAACCGGAACTCCTCCCGGAAGTGCGTCAGGTGATCCACCAGCGTGAGCTTCTCAAGTGTCAGGCAGGCCCAGAATCTCATGAACCACCGCGCAAGCATGCTTCTCCTTCTCAGGCGACCCGGACCGCAGATGCGAGAAGTCGGAGTATGGCGAAATGTACGGCATTTCCCTGGATTGTGCAATCCTCCGCGCCTTTCCCCGTGACAATTTCAGCCCATTAGGCAGCTTCACCCGGTTGAACCTGAATGGCACCTCCGCCGCCGACACCGCTAGCTCGGGGTCCCAATGCGTGAGCTCCAGCCCCGGTCCTCGGTCCATCCTATCTATTCGGAAGTACTGCGGGTACCTGCAGCAAATGGTGTTGCGGAACTCGGGCGGGAGGCCGAGGTCGTGCTTGAGGTGCGCGATCTTCTCGATGAGAATGCGCTAGCCCTGCGACATCATGAGGAGCTTGCAGAGCTTTGTGACGGCTTGGCCCTCGGACTCGTTCTTGAGGTGGAGCTCATCGAGGTAGAGGCGCTCCGCTTCAGGGGTGAGTCGGAACGTGAGTGAGTACGGCAGTACGCCCTCCTCTACGACCTCGAAGACGCCCGGGAATCGCTTGAGGAGCGCAACGAGGCGGCGGTTGCAGGTGAGGCCGAGGCCTGAGCGACGAGGATGTGGCGGAGCTTGAGGACCAGCTTGAGCTTCTTGTCGCGCTGGATCACGTTATCGAAGGGGGTTTCCTTGCGGCGCTTCACGGCGGCCCGCGCCACCACCGCGGGCTGCGGGCCACGGGGACGGAGGCGCAGCGGCGGCGTGAGCGGGCGGAGCTGGAGGGAGGCGCCGAGGAAGAGGGACTTGGGGGCGGCGGGTGGAGAGGGGCGAAGGGGACGGGAACGGGAGGAGCAGCTTGGCGTCCATTTCCGCGGCTCAGTCTCGCCACATCGAGGGATATATTTCGGGGTCTGGGCGATTTTTTTTATGACTGGTCTCGGCCCATTATTCTTAGGCCTAATATTTTCGAATTGCCTCAAGATGATGATTCCCTGCGATTCGGCCCAACTGGAAAAGCATAAGCAGCCAGCCGAAGTTACTGTACGCCTGTTCTGCGAGCTGTAGTTTTTTTAAAAAAAAGCTACTGTAGCTTTTTATAAATAGCTAATTTTCTTATGTAATAAGCTGTGAAAACATGTCTAGCTTAGTTTTCAGCTTCTAGCTTTTGCTAGTTATAAATGGCTTCTAGCTTATACCAAAAGTCACTTAAAAGTTGGGCTGTTTGAAGGTTTACTGATTTTTCAGAAATTAAAACTGATTTATAGCCCTCCAAACAGGCCCTATTACTACTCTCTCTCTCTATCTGCAAGCCGTTACTTGATAACCAGAGAATTCATACTTCACCAAAAAGAGAGAATTTCTTCCGAGTTGTATACTGAGTCACTGAGAAAGCATTTGAACACCACACTACAGTACTAGTAAAAAAGGGAGTGAATAGTATGAGTGTAGGGTGTACCTGCCATTTTAGGAGCCTGTGCTAAATTTAAAATTAAGTTATACACTTAATAAAAGTTAATTATCAAAATAATTATTTGATATTATAGTGATAGTACAATTTTTTTCTTACAGCACAAAGGATTATGTGGTACATGACGCTGAAAAAACAAAATTCATTTATGACCTTTACTTGGAAAGCAGCGTTCTTGTAGTATTATTTGAAACCGAATCTTCAATTATACTTGTAATTAGTTTTTTAAAAAAAAATCAATTTAAGTGGCTATCGTTAAGTCTTTCCTAGTTTATTATAGAACGCAAGTAGCACTTCAACTTCAATTTATATAAGCTCCTTTTTTGCATGTGCAATAGTTACCAGAATTGTCCACAAAACTCTATATGCAACAATTGTATTGCAGAAATAATTTAGCTATTTCAAATACTTTAAAATATCAACAAGGCACATAGTTTTGTGTAGAAACGAGAACAAATTTTTACATTAAAATTTTTTTAAAATAAAATGAAGAGAATAAAAAGAACTACTCATCTATTAATTCTTATTATTACTAATATAAATATTAACAAGTAGTAATAGAAAATAACTAGAAAATTGGATCCCTTAATTTTAAAGACTTTGTGCGATAGCCCATGCTACACGTCCCTCTCGTACAGGCTGCTTGAGTCTATTGGTGAGATGGTGCTATGCAAACATGCCTTCGAGGCACGTCATCATCGCATGTAGGGATGAAGACGGAACGAAAACTTTCCGACCGTTCCGAAGGAAAACGGAAACTGAAGTTATTTTTCGGAAATGGAAAGTATCGGTACAGAAACAATTTTTTTTTCCAGAAACGAAAACAGAAACGTGAGAGACAGTTTCGACGGAAACGAAAACGGAACGAAAATTCCGTATAAATCTATTCGAAATTTCCGAATGGCCCGAGCGCTGCCTATAGCCTAAGTGCCCTATCCGAAAGGCCCAAGCGGCAAGGCGGCAAGCAAGCAAGCACGAGTGAACTGAACCCTAGTTCTCAGCCTCTCACGCTGCCTCAGTCTCCAGACTCCCCCCGCGGCCCAGCCTCCTGAGTCGACGGCTCCCACCCCCTACCCCAAGCATTAGCTACGCTGCCCCGGCGCCCGCGGCGGGAGATCCTTCACCGCGTTGCCCCCTGACCGCAGTCCCTCCACCACGCCCCCAGATCGGAGCCCCCACCGCGCCTCCTCCCACGGGCCGACAGGTGACTCACAAGGTGACTCTTCTGGATTGCGATTATTGTGTTCTTCTAACATATCTCACTTGATAATATATAAGCATATAACAAATTTGGTGAAGTTTTCATGCAATCAAGATTATATGTGCCCCTAGATAGGCATACAAATTTGGTATTCCTTAGAGGTATTATTGTTTCTGTCCCAGAGGCACCAGCAGCCTTCATGGCTAATGCCATTACAACTGGTGGTCATACTATTGTACTGAGTAGCTTATGAAGAAATGTAAAATTAATTTGTATGATCTCAGACAATCAATAACTCTCAAATGTTAAGAAGTGAATAAAATGAGAGGAAAAAAATAAAGCTTTGAATTGCACTTATTCAATTGGTGCATTGTTCAAATAGAGAGGGGCTACAACTTTACAACAATTGATCCATACTAAGCTTATGTGATTCTTACTACAAACTGTGCAAAGTTATTAAAGTGCTGATAGATTAAATAATATGGTAGCAGCAACAAATAATATTTCCCCTCATATAAGTCTGTTGATTATAGCTTTTACTGTATTTGTAGTGATAATAGTTTGATGAGAGTTACTTTCACTAAAATCCAGAAAACTCAGTTCACTAAAATCCAGTTTTCAGTCTTATAGAAAGGATATTAATTTCTATTTTATTTAGCCAATTCTACATGTGTTGAATAACTTGTCAACAAAATTTAGGTAGTAGGTAGCAATGTGATGCGTAGTTAATTCTCTGTGCGAACTGATGTCTGAAGCAATATCATGCATGAATATCAATTGTCTCGTTTTCTACTATGTGCTGCTAGTAAAATTCTGGTATCTTAAAACACAAATCAGTTCAGTCATCTCATTTCAGTCTTATAGAAAGGATATTGATTTCTATTTTATTTAGCCAATTCTACATGTGTTGAATAACATATCAACAAAATTCAGGTAGTAGGAAGCAATGTGACGCGTAGTTAATTCTCTGTGTGAACTGATGTCTGAAGCAATATTTTTCCCTTTAAAGACACATTACTGTCATGATCAATATGCTAGTGTGTGCCAAATTGCTAACAGATCTGGACAAAGACAAAGAAAAGTGGAAAAAAAATGTGCTATCTTTTTCGTCCGAGCCGGCATTTTGTTCTATAGTGCATACTAGTTGATGCTGAAATGATATTATTCTGAATCTGCACAAATACACAAGAATATGTGTTAGTATGCTCAGTTTAAGTGCCATTGTCAGTAAACCCTTCTGTTTACCTGTTTAGTAACACATGATGATGTGCAGATGTGCTGTTCTATTTGTGATCAACCATCAAATTCGAGATATTGTACAACTAATCACTTATTGCAATGTAACAGATAGCCATGGACCATGTTGCAAGTATGAGCAGCAGTGCAAGTGCAAGCATGACTTCCCCTGCTTTGGTTAATTCACTACTGTTGTTGGAGCCCCCTGATGCTACTCCAACTCCAAATGTTGTTGCAGCTGCTACTCCAACTCCAAGTGTGGATTTAACCAATGAAACCGATGACAAGCCACCTCCTAGAAAGAGAGCTAGAAAGCCACCTGTGATGTTTGGGTGCACTTCACCAAGTATGAGGTTAATGCAAAAGATGAAAAGGGCAACGATGTTGTACAGCTATGGGCTAAGTGCAACAAGACCGTATGTTGCTACAAAGGTCGGTGCAAGAGTAGTAGAGGAATATCGGGTTTTCAAAAGTCACTTGAAACACAAGCATTTTATCTTGACTGGGCAGCAAATAATCAACGTGAAGAAGAGTGAGGGCAACGAATCCATTGCATCTATTGAAACTTATAGGTATGATGAGGCTGTTAGTTTGAAAAAAAATTATCTCACAATTATCATGCATGAATATCCCTTTAATATTGTTGAGCATGAGTACTTTGTGGACTTTATCAAGTTTTTGCGTCCTTCTTTTCCAATTAAAAGTCGCATTATTGTGAGGAAAGATATATTGAATATGTTTGTGGAGAAAAAGAAAAAATTATATGAGTACTTTAAAACACTTGAATGCCGCTTTGGTACAACCATGGACATGTGGACATCTAATCAAAACAAAGGCTACATGTGCATCACAGTGCATTAGATAGATGACAGTTGGTGCATGCAAAAAAGGATTATCAAGTTCATGCCTGTAGAAGGACATCATTCGGGAAAAAAATCTGTGCTTAGCGTTTTATGATAGTACAATGGATTGGAATCTTGATAGGAGATTGCTTGCACTTATTTTGGACAATGCTTTAGCAAATGATAAATGTGTTCAGGGGATAGTAAGAAAACTCAATAAGATATCTCCATTAATATGTGATGGCGTCTTTTTCCATGTGAGATGTTTGAATCATATTTTGAACCTCGTTGCCCAAGATGGTTTAAAGATAATTGCATCAGCCATTGCAAATATTAGAAATACAATCGCAACTGTGAAGAACTCTCCACTGCAGTATGAAGAGTTTAAGAAATGTGCTTCAGAGTGTGACTTAGATGTGACAAAGGGTCTCTTCTTGGATGTTCCTACAATGTGGAACTCCACATATCTTATGTTAAAGAGTGCAATTTACTATAAAGATGCTTTTGGTAGGCTCTTTCTTCGGAATTCAAGCAAATATAAGAAATGTTCTCCAACTTTGAATAATTGGGCTCTGGCAACATCAATATCTGCATGCTTGAAGCCATTTTATGATACTATTGAGTTATTCTCTGGCACTAAATATCCAACTGCGAATCTATTTTTCAGAAAGTTTTGTCAAATTAAGATTGCAATTGCAGAATGGTATGACAACTCTGATCCAGTAATTAATGCTATGGCACATTCCATGAAAATTAAATATAACAAGTACGGGAAAAATCCAACATGGCACTTGCTGTAGCATGCTTCTTTGATCCTAGATACAAGAGAAATGTGATAGACTATTATGCACCGAAGATTTACCCCGCCACTTCTATGCAAGAGATTAATAAGTTTACTAAAGTTGTTTATGAGTTGCTCTAAGCTTATATCTCCGCTTCAAAGAAGATAATTTGTACTGCTACAAATGTGCACCAAGTGGGTTCTCAGTTTGATGATGTTGATGAGGATGATGAGCTTGACACGTTCTTGCATAGCATCAGTGAATCAGATCATGTTACCAAAACTGAATTGGAAATGTACTTGGAGCTAGGGCTGGAAACGAGCCGAGCCGCTCGGCTCGCCTAGGTAACGGGCCGAGCCAGGCTCGGCTCGGTCAATTTCATGAGCGGTTAAACTGGCTCGGCTCGGCTCGATGGTGGCTCGCGAGTCGGCTCGCCGGCTCGCCGAGCCAGACAAAAAAAAAGCACCAGCACACAGCAGCAGTTCGCCTAGGTAATACAATATGAAAATTGACAAATAAAACATAGAAGTATTTTTAGAGAAATTCAACTAGCAGTAGCGGCACAGGCTCTCTGCGTTCTGCCTTCTGTGTGTGTTAGGGACTTAGGTTTTTCCTTTTGGGCCTTAATGGGCCGAGCCGACGAGCGGCTCGCGAGCCGAGCCGAGCCGGCTCGCTTAAAAAAACGAGCCAACAAACAGGCTCGGCTCGGGCTCGCCCCGAGCCACGAGCCTGTTCGAGCCGAGCCTGACCGAGGCCGAGCCGAGTCGCGAGCCAATTTTCCAGCCCTACTTGGAGCAACCTCTGGCATCTATAAAAGACAATAATTTCAATATCTTGTCGTGGTGGAAGGTAAAGCAAGCTGAGCTCCCTATTCTCTCCCAGCTTGCTCGTGATGTGCTATCTATTCAAGTGTCGACAATTGCTTTGGAGTCAGCATTCAGTGCCGATGGACGGGTTGTTGACCCATTTCGCAGCCCTTTAGATCCTGATATTGTGCAAGCTTTAATTTGTACTAAAGATTGGACCGCAGCATCAAAAGGTAACTTTTTAGTTTTGCTTCAATAGTTGTTCATCATGTGAGAATATTTAATCCTGATCAGTTTTTACTAATCATTCAGTTGGTAACATTGCATATATAATGACTGAGTTGGATATGGATAGGTTTGAGCGATATTTTGCAAGCTCAATGGAAATGGTTTGCTTTTTCTTATCTAACTTTGAAACCATATTGTGCAAATTAAGTAATATTTCAGTTTAGTGTGCTTCTATTTGTCTTCTCAAGAACATTACTATTGTTTCATGCTTGTCTTTGTAGTTGGAGGAGCAAGAGGATGTCGATGGTACTGATATGAAGAACATGATAGACTGATATGAAGGACAAATAGCTAGAGAAAAAAATTGAGTTTTAGCGATTTGGAACTATATGTATTTGCTACTATGTTGTGATGTGGAACTATATGTCTTTACTACTATGTTGTGATGTGGAACTATCTATGTTTCCTATTATACTATGATGTGTTGGCTGGTTTTGAGGTAAACAATGTTTACATGTCCTTATTCATACCATGCTCAATATTGGCTAATGTTATTAAGATGTTCTGTGTAACTACAATACCATTAAAAGTTGGTATGTTTGAAACTCTGGATAGATCATGTACTATATTCTTGTGGAATTTTCTACTTTCGTTTCCTTATCCATTTCCGGGGTTTTCGATTTCATTTCCATTACCGAAAAAATATAGAAACGGAAACGAAACGACCATTTACCGACCATTTTTGTTTTGTTTTCATCCCTAATCACATGCATATCAAATTATCATTGTCGTTATGTGCTTGAGTCTACTCGTGACATTGCTTTGCTGACATCTGGGTCTTGCACTCTAATGACACAGCTAGGAAATCCCATTTGTCGTTATGGGGCGATATGGTCCTCATGATTGCCATTCACCGATCACGCGACGGCCTACCAGCACATCGACCGCGACAGATCATGATGTAGACGGATCGAGAAGGTAATATAAGGGGACAGCCTCACCTTGACGACATCTGCATTACTTTAAGGAGAATCGAGTCTTTGTACTAGTGAAATTTTACGGTATATTATACTTTTAGTATATAATGAATGGTAGAAATCAGATTTAGTTAGATACTTTTCTGTATTTTATATCCGGAGTACTTTACCTAATTTCCTCCGTAGTCTTAGGCTTCTGTGGCACTTATCATGTGCTTCTGGAACCCGAGACTCTGAAGAATCTTTTCCATGCAAGATGCAAACTTGCAAATCGCCTGTATGAAGCAATAATTGTCGGTCAGCCATACGGTGATGAATCTGTTCCTAGGCCTTGTACACACCGCCCGTCACACTATAGGAGCCGTCACACTATAGGAGCTGGTCATGTTTAAAATCATTACCCTTAACCGTAAGGAGAGGATGCCTAAGGCTAGGCTTCTCGTCATATGCATCTTGAAAGTTGTATGTCTTGGAAGAAGCTTTTACAGTTTGGGAAGGGGGTTTTTTTAGAGAAAAGAAGAATCTACTTCAACCGATATGCCCTTAGGCACATGATTATGTTTTCTGAGAAAGAAAATGAATGCTTAGAAATGCATCTAATCTAAAGTTCATAAAAGATAATTATTCTCTTTAATATTAATAAACTTTCTTTTGTCTCGTGCTGAGTACGGTACGATTTGATCTTTCATTTCATCAGAAAAATTTGGGATGGAAGGATGTGAACCTCCGAGTAACGGGACCAAAACTCGCTGCATTACCACTTGGCCACGCCTACCCACTTCTGTTTCAGGAATATATTTATGCATTTGCCCATGATTATGGATTCAATGATTTCGATCCCGTGGAAATTGTTAGTTGTAATAACAAGAAATTTAGTTCACTACTTGTGAAACGTTTAATTATTCGAATGTATCAGCAGAATTTTTGGGTTGATAAGATCCTTCCATTTAGTAGCACCTTAGGATGGCATAGCCTTAAAGTTAAGGCCGAGGTTCAAAAGAGGAAAGGCTTGTGTAAGATCGAGGATACCGACTAGAGGAGGTGAATAAACGGCTATAAAAATTTCTTCTATGATTAATTAAAATCTTACCTAAGTACCCTTATGTTAAAACCTAAATGATAATAATGCGGAAACGATAAACTAAGGTTTTGACAATTAAAGCCTAAGTCAACTAGGCTCACTAAGTGCACTAACTATTTATGTCTCTAACAATAATTTGTAATCCTAAATACAAGCAATCAAACCATTAATTCTATGAATATAAATTGCTTAAGTATAAATAAAGAATATAATGCAAATCACAAGAGACACACCGATATTTTACCATGGTGTTCGGAGACTTGCCAATCTTCCCTAATCCATATTGAGGTAAGCCCAAACCGTTTTGGACCGGCTCTATGAATTGAGCACCCGCCTTGATTCCACTAGTGGTAGCTTTTTCTCCCTTCGGGTAAGTGAGTTTCGACCTTCACAATTTTACCGGGTCTTCTCACAATCTCCTTGAGAAGGTCACCGCGCACGACGCCTCCACACGCCGTCTAGGTGTCGGCAAACACCAAGAGTAACAAGTCAAGCCCTCTAACTTGAGCTCCACTAAGTACAACACATGTACAATGGTAATTACCGAGTGCAACACATGCACAAGGCTCCCCTCAAGTGCAACACATGCATAAGAGGCTCTCAATCCTCTCCTAATTGCAACACATGCAATTAGAGCTCACTCTAAACTCAAGAACCAAATGTGAGAGTGCAACACATACATGATGCCACCCAAATGCTCAACAAGGCCAACGACAACAAAATACCAGCCCCCAAGGCTCCTTTTATAGCTTCTCCAAAGGAACTAGCCGTTAGGGGGCTATAGGATCAAGGATAACTGACTAGAGGGGTGAATAGGAGGTTTTTAAAATTCTTCGGCTCTAATTGCAATAAATAAATTGTCTAAGCACGAATTGCAATTTTAACAATTAAATCCTAAATACTCTAGGTTTTACTAAGTGCACCAATAATCTAAGTCTAAACAATAGAGCAATCCTAAGCATAAGATCAAAGCATTAAAATAGCTAGGAACGTAAATTGCATACAAGTATGAAAAAATCAAACCACAAAAGGAGAGAGTGACACAAGAATTTATCCCGTAGTCTCGAAGACTTGTCGGTTTCCCCTAATTCACGTTGAGGAAGCTTGATCAACTTCAAACCGGCTCCAATCACACGAGCCTCCCTCGATCACTTGGTAGTTCTTCCCCACTCTGGGTAGGCGAACTCCGGCCTTCACAAACTTATCGGGGCTTCTCACAACCTCTATCGAGAAGCTCACCGCGCACAATCGCCTCCAAGCCGTCTAGGAGGCGGTAACCTCCAAGAGTAACAAGTCTTGACGCCTGCTTGAAGTCGAATCAAGTGTCTAAAGGCTCAACACTAAATGCAACACTTGAATTTGCTCATAACTATCTCAAAATGAGAATTTAATGCACAAGAATGAGTTGGAGACTTGCTAGATCTCAAGAATGATCAATAAGGTTCAAGGGTTGCTCTAGAATGCAGGTGAGGGGGTATTTATAACCCCCACCAACTAATATGGTCGTTGGCATAAAAGATCACAAAAATACCCTAGAAACCCGGTCATACCGCCCTAAGGCTGGTAGCACTGCTCCTCAGGTGTCAACGGTTGCTACAGTGCATTTAATGAGCTGTCAATGACCGTTTCATTGCTTGGTCGGTCAAACCGGAGGGGGTCCGGTCATACCGGGCTTCCAAATCCCCAAATTCAGCCAAAAACACTTCTTTTGGAAAAAAAGACATCAGAGGGTGGCCGGTGCTACCGCCGGCCGGTAGCACCGGCCATTCTGGTCGAGAGCCACCCTTCTCTATGATTTCCATGCCGACTAGGGGCCGGTGCTATCGCCAGTTGGTTGCACCGGGCCTGAGCCGGTAGCACCGGCCACACTGTCAAAAGAGTTCATTTGCT